>JARCFY010000016.1:37002527-38480027 GCA_029233225.1 Lepidodactylus listeri
AGAGGCTGGGCGCAGACAGCACATACGCTGCACACCCAATGCGTGCGCACAGCCACACTCACACCCAGCCAGAGAGCGCGCGCAGGCGCATTGATATGTGGAGCCACCACAGACGCGGGGCACCGGGCTCCCGCAGGAATTCTGCTCGCAAAACCGGGCCGGGGGGGGGGGGGGAGGGAGGGAAAAGGAACAACAGCACGGCCACGAAGTGGGGATCTGGGGAGCCAAGCATTCCACCCACCTTCGTTTCTATTGTTCTTGTTTTTGAAAGAAAGGATTCTGCACTTGGGGACAGTAGGAAAGGGGTGTCTTTCATACAAAGCACGAGTCCTCCGGCCATAAATGGGCTCTCGCCGTCGAGAGAATGGCGATATTTTTAAAATGTGGGTTTCCTCCGCCCTCTCATCAGCCAATGAGGTAACGGGGTTTTAGGACTTCCCTGGGCTTTCATCCATCCTAAATGCTTATTATGGACAACGGGGGAGGGGGGGGGAGGGGAGAGCGAGAGCGCCGAGCTGGATTTTTTACTTGGTAGCGCATAACCGCTCTCACCCCGCGCACCCCACGCAAGCGCACGCTGGGGGAGGGGGGGGAGGGGGCGAAAGAGAGCGGGAGGGAGAAATTAATTTCCAGTAATCACATTTTCAGAACATAAGGAAGAGGCAGAGATGAAATGAACCTCTCCGAATCCTCGCTCCTGCTTCCCTGCCGAGGTGTTCCGCAGCTAATAGCGAGCAAGTCCCTCCTAGCTGCATGTTAATACGTCGCCTTAGTATGCCAGCACATTTGAAGGCGCAGGGAAAACCCCGGAAAGAAAGCGTGTCTTTTAACAATAACTGCTTGTCAGCTTGACAGACTGTAGCGGCGAACAATGTACAATTAAGGGGGGGGGGATGGAGGGAAGAAAATCAGACCCATTATGTATGGGCCGGGGAGGGAGGGGTTGATGATGGTGAAGCCCCCTTTTAAACAAAAATAATAAAGTGTGTGTGTGTGTGTGTGGCGCGGGGGGGGGGGGGGGGAGAGAGCAGAGAAGCCATATTCGCGACAGCTACATTGAGGCGCGCTTGCTTCTCCAGACAAGCCAGCAGCCCAGCGAGGCTCGCTGGTTCCGCCCAGACATGTGCCTTGCCATTCTCATTTTAATCAGTCCGCTCAGGATGGCTTGCTGATTCATTTTGCAGGCTGGCCCCCGGGGGAGCCAAGGTGGGAGCCCGAGGCGAACTGCTGTTGCATCAACTGTGCCACTCGACATCAGAGGCAAGGCGGGCGAGCTGGCTCCAGCAGCGACCTGGTTCAAAATATCAGCATCGTTGCTGGAGGAGGGGGGGGAGGGGAGGCTGGAAGGGGGGGGGGGAATCCGCGAAGGAAAAGACCCCTCCCCCCTCTCCAAATAATGCAACAAAACACAAATTAGAAGAACATTCGAAGGGAGGGACGGGGAGATCTTTGAGCCACCTCCTGAAGTTGGAGGATTCGACGAGAATTACCAATTGAACGCCCCGCCCCTTGGCGCTGGTTGTCGCTTTTATTTATATATTTATTTTAAAGGTGTTTTTCCTTCCCTTTTTTCTTTCTTTCCGCCCCCCCCCTCCCCATAAGGGGTGTGTGTGTGTGTGTGGGGCTACCTGATTTAGCCGGAGACTTTGATTTGTGGGATTGACAACCTTATTATGCAGCGAGGCTTATTATTGATATTATTCCCTTCTCGGTTGCCATGACCACCTTGTGAGAGACATTCAATTTTCTCTCTTCCATCATCATTATCTATGAGGCCATCTGTTGTGGAAAATGAATTCAGCCTCATTTGCATGACTGATAAGCAATTTTTTTTTATCTATTTAACAGAAGGTCATATGCCGGGGATTTGGAGCTGGTTGGGAGAAGAAGAAAAAAGCGAAGGAGGGGAGGAGGGAAAGAGAGGGAGGGAGGGAAAGCAGATCGAGAGAACGAGTGGGAGTGCGTGCATTAGGGGATGGATGTGGAAGCAAAACAGATCCCTTAGGCCTGCGAGCCTTTCGGTCTGAATTTGTCATCCCTGCCTGGGCGACATCCCCCCCCCCCCCCAAGCTTCGGCACACTCAATACTGGGAGAGAGGGAGAGAGAGAGAGAAGGAAAGAGAGGGGGGAAGAGAGAGAGAGAGAGAAGGAAAGAGTGGGGGGGGAAGAGAGTGAGAGAGCTCTTTTCCCTGCAGTCTTCTCGCAGCCCCCCCCCCCCCGGTTAAAACTCAGTGTTGGTGGGTGCATTTTACTTTCTTGGTTTTTTTAAAGCCCCTGGAACATGGGATATATGTATATATATATATATATATCCATCCATCCATCCCATGTATGTGTGTGCGTGTGTACTCAGTGAAGAAAAAAGGCATCCTTTTCAAGGGGGGGGGGGGGTTCTCCGTGGCATGCTCCTTGTCCCTGTAAAGCTGCAGCAAGCTAAGGCTTATGTATTCTCCCCCCACCCACCCCCAACTGTGGTTGAGATTTTCGTATGTTCGGTTTATGCTGGTAAATGCTAACAGCTGAAGGTTGTGGATTGTTCAAGGTGGGGGTAGATTCTCTGAGCATTTTAAGAAGACTGGGGTATTCTTTTGCTTCCCTTCTGTTGAGCATCTTTATACCTCCGGCTTCCATTGTTTGCTTTTTTTCAGGCTCTTGCGGCAGATTTGCCGTGCTGTCGAAACTGCATGGGATTCTAAAGTAATATGATGGTGAAATCTGTCCTGAATGTATAAAAAACAGTATCTTGCATGCACGAAGCATGTTTGTGGATATCAGATTGCTGTATGCTGTACATTACATGTTTGCTAGGAAAACAACAGAGGCAGAAACTTCGTGGGTATCCACAGATTGCTTTCAGCATTACAGGTCATCAAGATGATACCCAAATAAATTTGAGCTATGCCACTAGCTTCGCACTGCAACTTGCTCTGAAGCAGTTTGACTTTAATGGGGCTATTCCAGAGTAAATAGATGATACTTTCCTACCCAAAACTTGCCTTAGAAAAGCAGAAAGAGAAATAATATTCATGTTGTGCAACAAGCTGAAATAAAACCTATGCATATGTTCAGTTCAATAACTTTGATATGCTGTGTGGCTTACCTAAATTGCCATGGTATGGGAAAATTAACCCTTGCTAAGTGACTTGTTACAAGCTTTGGTTATAGAGAGTGGAGTCTGAAAAATATTGTATTAAATTTTTAGCTATGCAAAGTTTGTTATAAATATTATAATTTAAGTTATAAATATTGTAACTATTTGGTATAATTGGTGTACTATGCTTCTGCAAAGGGAAGAAAACTATTAAGCTGATTTTCTTGCCTCATTTCTATTTGCTGTTTTTAAAAGACTGAACTTCACAGAACAAATTGCTTTGCACTGTATTTTCTGGGATACATTATTTATTTATTTATTTATAGGCTTTTAATAAGAAATCACAATCACAAGTAAGCATTTGACACTTTTAATAATAGTGTTCCATCATAGGCAGCAAAATGTGCAGTTGATTATTTTGCTGGAAAGTAGAAGTTCAATGAAGGATTCCCTTCTCCTGTACAGAAGTTCAGTTCCAAAAGTATAAATGTAAAGCAACTTTCTAAAGAATGGATTATTCCTGATGGAATTAATTTCAGGTGAAAAGCAACTTCACTAGTACTCAGGGCAATTTCATTGGCAAATTGAAATCTGTGAATTGAAATGGTATTGCCATTTAATTATTTGATTCAAACTCATTCTGGCTCTGAATTTTTAACAGAGTTGGTTCCTTGACTTCCAGTATTTTAAATTTAACTCTTAGGTATTCCCCCCCTGACATAAAGTGTGGTTTAACTGGAACCTTTTTAAAAATAAAGTTTTGTTAAAATACATGTCTCCCCCCACCTCTTTGGTATCAAGTTTATACCTCACACAACTCCATTCACATCAAGATTTAATCACCCTGAAGCCTGTACTGATTGAGTGAGAAGTATGAAATAGTACTAGTTTCCTCAATGGGCATCTGCTATAGTATCCTGGGGAATTAACAATTCATCCTTCGTAACAATTTTGAGTCATACAGAGTTTATTATCATCCATCCCCTTAAGTTGTGAGGAAGCTGGAAGGAATTGTAAAGAGAGAGAGAGAAAGATAAAATTCTTTAAAACACACACACAAAACCATAAGAGATAATACATTTGATTCTCTCTCCCTGCCCCCACAAAAGTTAATTACCAAGCTTGGTTGGATTCCTCCTTGCCACCCTGACATTTGACTGCTGCTAATTCACTGATTAATCTCATTAATGTGATTATGGCGGGATTTGGAGTTGGCTGCTATTGTTCTGCAGACAGTGCTATTCAGCCCAAGTACTTGCCACCTCATTCAGTTTTGCTGTGATTTTTTTCCAAAGGTTGTTTGAGTGAGCTGTATTGTGAAAGCCGCGTCTCCTTTCAGCACCAGGAGCTGTCCGTTGCTGATAGCAATTACTTTGAGCACTGACTTCCTATTAGTTCACTAGCAAATAGGAAAATAACTCACTTTCATCATCTTAACGACTCTGCTCGTTGAGGTTAAAGACAGGGAAATGTTCATGCTTTATACCCACAGTCAATATGCATATGCTTGATGGGAGGGAGAACAGGACCTATTCTTTCTTCTTCTGCAAGTTTTTCTTCTTCTTTTCTTGCATGGCTTTCCTTAGTATGGTAAACGCTGGAGCGATAATACTATGGGGTCTCTCTCTCTCATTCTCTCTTTCTCTCTCCCCCCCCCCCCCATTCATATAATTTTAAGAGCAGAGCATAACTGACATTGCAGGCTTTTCCTTAATCTGTGTTTTTTTGGTTTCTTCGAGTCTGTTTTCTGCAAGTGTCATTACCCTCCTTTAGGTCATATAAATAGTCTTTGGATCAGTTTTGCTTTTACCATTTCTTGCGTCTAACGTCATTACTAGTCTAACACCAGCACTTGCATTTTTGCCAGGCGTCATCCTCTCTCTCTCCACTCACACACACAGAGGCACACACGAAGATACACTCCGTTTCTTTGACTTAATTTTGGTTTGAGATACTCTGTTTAAATGAATGTTTCAGATGCAGAGCTCAATCAGAATATATTGCGTCTGAGCTCTTGCCTTCTCATTGCGTTGAACTAAGGCTGCAGCAGCAGCCAGGGCGCAGTCTAAAGAAACGCTGTTTGTTTGAAGCACGACGCTTTGCATAGCATCGGCACATGATCAACTGAGCTGTCTGCGATTTGACTTTATTATTTGAAGCTACATTGTTATCAGGAGAAACGCTCAGTACGCATGTGCAATAACTTTTCCATACCGTTTTGAATCTCTGCGCTATTCTTAGGGAAACATGCTGAAAATTTCGAGCCATCGTTGGATATCATTGTACTCAGAATTTTCTCTGATCTCGAGGGAGCTAAGGCAGGCAATTACCGCAGGTATGCCTGTTTCCCCCTCCCCCTCTCCCACCGCAGCCACATATACTAAAGATGCCCTAAGCATGTTCTCAGTCCTACGGAAGTCAGTAGTATTTCCAAGAAAATGAGTAAATAGTAACGTCTTTTAAATATGCAGGTTCTTGATTCCCAAATATTCAAGTTCTTGATTCCCAAATCTTTGTAGCCACATAAATAAGAGCTGTTTCATTTCCCACTCTCTCCGACCACAAACATATAGCACAACGCGGTGCAGATCTACTCTGAAGTAGGTTCCAGTAGGTTCAGTGGGGTTTACTCAGGTAAGCCTAGGATTGCACTGGTGTTCACTTTGATGCCCAGACTTATGAACATTACTCGGGAAGTAAGTCCCGCTTAATATTTTGTGGCTTACCATACAACTAAGGGTGCATAGAATTGCAGCTTTGGCCTTGAAGGTAGACTGAGCTCTCTCCCCCACCCCCGCAGGAACAGAATGCTGGTATTGTTTAGGAGTACCTAGAGGGGAAATAAAGTTCTAGGAACGAGGCTCAGAGGAGTCCTCGGTGGCATTACAGCTCTCAGCTTAATCAAGGCTGTCGTGCGTCCCTTGCAATACAGACCCACAAACCCAGGTTGGCTGCGGCGAACCGGCCTTATGTTTGGGCACACTTCTGGCATTTGTCTGATGTTCCAGGTCCAGCCCCTCTCCTGCGCCAGCCAGTCAAAATAAACGACACGTAATGTTTTCAAGAGTACGGGGGCTGAATGAAACAAACTGCTTCAGCTTCTTCCTGTGTGTGCGTCGAGTACAAGAAACCTTTTCTCCTTATGGTGGTTTGGTGTAGGTCCGCCCAGCTTCCGCCCGGATAACCAGGACCACTGAGTGGGGAGAGGGAGGACAGCGGGATCCCAATCAGAGGCTGAATACCTACAGGTCCTTTTGTGGGGAAATACCACCGTTTGTACCGCAGTAATTCAGAGTCCTTGCCCTGACTTCCAAGGAAGTCAATGTGGAGAAGCTTTCCGAAATGACTCCTCTGGGCAAACCTTATGTGAGCCTCCCAAGTCCTGAGCCAGCTGCTTTTTCAACTACATTTGATGTTACTCAGGAGACAGAGAACTTTAGGCGGAGACGGTGGTCTTGACACCACCTTACTTAGTTGTCTTTAACCGAGCTGTCACAGCCGGCGTTTGAAGGCATAATTCCACCCTTGCAGTGCGTGTTTCTAGAGGAAGAGGCGATTCTAGTCCATTCGACTGCTTCAGCCCCTACAAAAACCCAGGCTGACTTCGGGGTAGCTTAGCGGCCCTCTGCCAAGTGGTCCAGAGAATCTTACCACAGAGTGGTATGTGGTAACAAGGTCTTCTGCAGGAAACACTTGAGAGCAGAGAGTCCGGGAGATCTGAGGGTTTCTCGGTTGTTTATTCGCTTAGGGTTATTATTAGCGCTGTTTCTCTTTTGCGGGGGGGGGGGGCATCTTTCTGAAAGACTGCAGAAATTTCGAAAGACAGTAGCCGATTCATCACTGTGCCCTTGCACTGGGGGATCTTACACAAGTGAACCAGACGGTTTTTATTTTCATCTGCTTCGAGATAGTTATTGTCAGCTTCGGGGAAGGAAAAAAAAGGGTGACCTGAAACCACTCATTATATTGTTGAACGATTACGCCCCCCCCCCCCGGTAATTGTCGTGTCATTTGAACCGGAAGCCTAATGGGAATCAGAGAAGCCTAAACTGCCCTCCACAAGCTGCCTCGGCCTGTTTTGGGTAACAGCCTGCAGAGCCGCTTAAATTATTGACGCCTAGCGCCCGCTTTCCCCCAGCTTGTCTGGAACAAGGTCTTGAGACGCCAGCACTAAGCGAGGTCGAACACCCGCAGATTGCCCCGCCCCAGCAGCTGAGCGGTGCCCTGGCTGACCAGACCCTCCAACGCTGTCCTTAAGAGTTTGGGACTCTGGGTCCGAGAGACGGTGGGTCCTAGACAGAAGAAACCCCCCCCCCCCGCCCCGGATTTTAATAACCCAGGAGTCTTGCACTCTGCTGCCACTGAATTCAGAGGGGCTTTGCTAAATCGGCGAAGGTGGCTCTAGCGCTCGATGCACTGTTTAGTTACTTGCTTCGTTTGTAGTCCGCCTTTACGCTTCTTATCCTTTCCCCAGTCCTAAGCACCTTTAGGAGACAGTAAATGCCACAGATTCCGGCGACGCTGCTTATTACTTCCGCCCGAGGCTGCCATCCATGGCACAGCTTATTTGGGAATGAGCCCTTCGGACTCCCTTCCGACTAAACAGGCCGGGGGGCCTTGGGATGCCCGCCTCGGATTCACCCCGGCGTCTTTTCTCCTAGGGGTGGCCTTCCCCAGCCAGACTGCTTTAAGCTTTGGCATTAGGAGGAGGAGGCTGGAGGATCGGTAAATATTATAGCTGTGACAAAGCGGGGGGGGGGGGGGGGAGAGAGAGAGAGATGGAACCAAATGTTCGGTCTGGGGGAGGGGGAGGGCTGAACTCCCCTTTGCTTCCCCGGGAAACACCTCGCCGGCTCTGCCTTTAATCGGGTCTCGCCCAGAGAGAGATGCTTTTTTGTCACCGTGCTCTTTTAGCTGCAACACGCACGCCGTTGGCAGGGTTTGTCAGCAAAGTTTGCCCTCGGCGCGGCTGCCTGCCTGCCTGCCTGCCTGTCGAGAGCCCAGAAGGAAAGCGAAGGGCGGGCTGGGCTCCAGCAAGGCTTTTCCTTCCCCTCAGACTGCAGTGAGAGCTGGGAAGGGAACTGCGAACGAGCCGCTGTCGCCCTGGCCGTGGCGGCGTCTGGTGTCTCTGGGCACGTCAGGCGGCGGCGGCGGCGGCGGCGGCAGCAGAAGCAGCCGCAGCAGCAGCAGCAGCAGCCGCGCGAGGGGATTACTTTGGCGGGCAGGCAGGAGGTGTGCCGTGTGACTTCCCGCGCTGGGTCAGCCCGACAGCCTCTGCAGCGGCGAGAGCGGTCAGTATTGTTGTCTCCCTTCGCGAGGGCTGCAGCTCGGCGGCGCGGGCCGGGGGAGGGGGGCGCGCGCGCGGAGCGAGAGAAGGAGGGCGGGCGGGAGGACGGGGGTGAGGCAGGGGGAGCCTCCGCTTCTCGCTCTTTCCGTGCGCGCGCGTGCATTGTGTGCTGCCTGGAGGGGAGCAGTGGGTGTTGTTGGGGAGAGGGAGCCGGGATGTGGAAGGACGCGGGAGGGGCGGCCGGGGGGGGGGGGGGAGCGAGGACGTCTGTGCGAGAGACGGAGGGAAAAAGGGAACGACCCTCGCGGGGAGTGGGGCTGGGGCAGGCGCTGTGCTGGGAGAGAGAGGGAAAGAGCGGTGAGGTGGGTGTGAGAGTGGGGGGCGTCCGTGAGCGAAAACGAGGCGCCTAATGGCTGGAGTCATGTGAGAAAACTGGAAGGGGTGTCTGCCAGCTTGGGAGTGAACTCTTGTGACAGCGATAAGGGTGTGTGTGTGTGAGAGAGAGAGAGAGAGAGTGAAGGTGAGGGAGCTCACCAGTGAACTCCTGTAAGAAAGAACTGCCAGTGAGTGTGTGTGGATGAGAGCATGGGGGGCTTGCATGTGTCTCTGTGAAGGAGTTGGTGAGAGAACTGTGCTGTGGGGTGTGTGTGTGTGTGTGTATGTGTGTGAATGAGCATGGATGGATGTGTGAGTGAACTCTGGTAAGAAAGAACTGTGAAGTGTCATGTGTGTGTGCCATACATTGGGGTTGCTGGGTACAAACGTCTGGAGAGGTCTGTGTGGTGAGAGTGAGTTTGTGGCGAGGGGCAACTGGGTGAGAGTGGATGGGGAGAGGTTTCTAGAAATGCATTCTGAGAGGGAAATCTTTTTACCCCATAGCTCTCTGTGTTTATGCAGAGGCACTTGACCTCTCAGATGTCCATACAGAGTATTTCCTTATACCTGGAAACCAACAGGAAAGGCGGTTATTCAAAGGTTAGGCTTCCCATCTGAGGTGTTTTCCAGTTTCTTTTATTGGGCTTTACCTCGCTTTTGTCTGCCAGTGTGTTAAGATCTGTCAGTTGTACTTCATTCACCATTTTTTTTGGCCAGAAACTTAGAATTTGGGAAAGTTGCCTTAAAAGACCCTATAATCCTCTTCCTGCAATGGCCTAGCCAATATAGTCTGACCTTTCTCTCATGAGGTCATATTCACAAAATTCATTACTTCCCTGGAGTGTCATGTTTGAAGCGAAAAAAGAAAAGCGTACATTTTCCTATATAATAGTAGCATATAAAATAGATTTCAGGTGTGTCCCTGAATGAAGATTATTTAAAATCGTTATTTACTCAGAGATCAAAGGGCTGCGGAAACAACTTAGATTACATGGCATAATGTTATATGATAGAAATTAGGCCTGTTTTGGCTACTTTCAAAAAGCAAGCTATATTACCAACTTTATAGAAACAGAATTGTTTTTCTGTTATGTGTTCAACTGTATAGTGCTGAAATATTTTTCCTATCCCTTTCCCCTCCCTGCTGTGAAGATATATATGGTTTAGCTATTAGCCAAAATGAGGTTACAGATATCCTTGGACTTAACTCTACACAAGCTGCATGATTACTCAAGTATTTACCTGAGGTGGCTGAGTTTAATTATATCTCACAGAAATGGTAGTGGGCTTTGCCAAATTTCCTGGCATTTCTGAAATAAGAGCATCCTTCTTACCATAGTACTAGTGATAGAAGAGAGCCCATTTTAAAAACATAAATTACCTCCTGGCTTACTGTTAATAGCCTGAGTGGTATTTACCATTCCCATCTATTACATTGAATACAGCATTGCACATGATACACGTTCTGCTTCTCCAGAGATTTAGGGGCCTGTGGGTAGCAATGTAGGCAGCATACAGTGCACATCTTCAGTCTTGGCTGACTCTAATAAACAGGAGATCTAGAAATTATTGTTATAAATCTAGAAGCAGGGGCAAAGGAGGGGGGACCATTGTCTAGCTCACTGCTTTTTGAAGCATCGGCTAGGATTTGACAGGAAAATTGGTACATTTTATATTCCGTAAAAGGAATCCAAAACAAGACAGGGAAAGTCAGCAGTATGCTACTGATGTTATTCTGCTGCAGTAATGTGGTCTCTAAGGGAACCTGTGCTTGATGCATATAGTACACAGCTAGGCTTTTCTGTAGCCCACCGCTTGTCTTGCTGCTGCCGCCAGTGCTTTTAAATGGAGGCTACTGCTGATCCAGCAGGCAGAGTGCTGCACATATGCACTTCTTTCCCCATCATTTAATGGTGGCAACTTACTCATTTCTTGTCTTCAACTCTGGGCCCTTTGCATTCTTGACTGCAAACATTATGACTTCTGTCCATGTGGCAAAAAAATTGGCTCGCAGGTGAGGAATGATTCCTGTCGCTATAAGCTTGGAGATGCACAAGGAGAAGATGTGCATTGGGAAAAGTTGATTGGACGAATGGCGAACAAATGGTGATCATTTAAGAACATTAGAAGAGTTCTTGCTGTTGTAGTGGTCGTGAAGCAGGTTTATCCATCTTCCGGGTGAATCTGTTAATATGAAAACAGGGTGGCTGATGCTGAAATGATTGCTTAACAGTCTGGCCTACTTCAAGGTGCAGCTTTGGACTGCAGGCATAGATAATTCATTTGGACTACTTTGTTTTGCCATCTTCAGATTACATCTGATGGTACATTCAGGTAAGCATGACTCTTTTTATCTTACTATTGTGGCCATTGCTCTGACCACACATTCTTTTGTGTATGAAATGCAAGAAACTTCAGCTGTTTCAATAGGAACAAAAGAATAAGCAACTTCATTTTGCTTTTTCTTTAGACGTTTTTACTTGCATGAGTCTGGAGAAAAAGGAACCTTATGATTTGGAGAGAACCTGACTCTGTTTTTGAAGCAAGTGTTTCCCCCCTAAAATGTATAGCAGCCACAATTTGGGGTTGCTTAGCCTTTTTCTAAAAAAGATGAAGCCAGACTGATATGTAAGTGTTGTTTCTGTTAAAAGTCCAAAAGGAATTAATTCTACATACATATTTATAATTACTGAAAGTATACCTTATCGTCTGAGAACCCTGACTTAACTTGTGATACAGGAACTGCTGAAAGGTGAAGAGTACTGTGTCTTTCATGCAAAGGAATATTCTGTATAGAAAAGCAGAAGATGCACACAGAATCAAAACAATTTAAGTGTAAATGCCAAATCTATTCTTGCAGTTACTCAGAAGTATATTCAAGTTCCTGTGGAAGAATATAGGCTTCTAGTAAACTAATAATTTATTTATACATTTATTATCTAATTATCTCGGGATGTTTAAATGTTTGTCTGAGTATACTTTTTCAGTATAATCATTTTGGGAATAGTTCTGTTCTTTTATAACACTTCTTAGCCTCCTTAAAAATGGGATTTAAATTTAACTAATCTGTTATTTTGAGGAAAATAATCAAACCTGATGTTAAAGTTTGGCATTAAGTAGAAATGATCCTTTATTTGTATTCATTACTTTTCTGATCACTTGAAATTAGATATTGAGGTTTTGCCTTAATTTTTATGAGGAATTCCTGGCTTTTCTTCTATGGGGAAAATGTGTATGTCATGGTGCAATTCATATCTTTTTGGCTTGTGTAATAATGCATCTTAATAATAAATATAAGACCTAAATATTCGACAAAGAATTGTTGGACCAAACTTTTAACCCTTGATATGAAACATCTTATTTTGCTCTTGTTCAGGTTTTGAACACTTACCTTAAACTTGGTTATTAAGATATAGTTGTAGTCTTTGCACCTACATAATTAGGCATACATATGTATAAAGGAATAATTAGTTTAAAAAGAACTGCAAAATAAAATCTAGATGATCAAGTAGAACAAACCTATGTGAAAATACAAATACAAAGCTTTATAAATGATAAAGTCTTCTTGGGTCTACTGGGGGAAAAGTAAAAAGAACACATTAGCTTAAACAAAGAAAAATACCAAATAATTGGAAGTGGTATATTAGAAACAGAATATAATTCAATATGCTTCTGAAAGCATTACATTATTTTTATGGCTGATAAGTTCTTTGAGGAGGTATTCACTATTTAAATGTTTTTAAAAAACAATATAGAAAATAGTTTGTTTTTTGCCAGCTACAGTGGTTTCTTTGTGTGCCCCCTGCTTCCACAAAAGGACCAGAATGTCCATTTGAATTATTAATTTATATTATGACTTCATAGTTCTAGGCTAACACTTTTGGTTTTGTAATACTTTTACCGCATGGCATGCAAAATAATTCGGTCACAATGGGTCTTTTGCTCCATTTATAGAACATTCATTTTTCTTTATTTCATTCCTTTTAAAAATTAAAAACTGAGTACAGGATACAAATGAGCCTGAGTACAGGATACAAATAAGAACCTTCTCATAGAAACTTTGCAAGTTAAATTCACAAGATGTTTTTCTGAATGTTTATAAAGTAGTGAGGGCAGTGAAAACTACTGTTATATTAATAAACCTTTGTAAAGCTTGAAAGAATTCAAACATATGCATGTTTTGCATGCTTTTTGCGGTGCCAACTACCTGTTTATGAATTAACTGGTGTAGTAATTGTTCTTAAACTTCATGACACTAAAATACTTTGAAAATGTAGCTATGCTTTCAGATGTTTTTTACATTTCTGCATCACATTTAATAATAAGTGAACTCAGTTCCTAGTATAATGCATATAGGAACTAGACCAATTGCCAGTGCTGTCAAGTAGCTCTTGCCATTATAGTTCAACAACACTTAATGTTTTGATATTACTTGCTTTCTTTGATGGAAGCAATGGGAAAGCTATGAGGTGGTGTTAGCAGAAAGGGTCTCCGATGTATGTATTGTTGATTGGGATCCAGCCTAGGCGTTGCAAGTTTCCCTCAGATTAGTAAAGTACAGCAACCAAAATACCTCCCCCACAGAGAATACTAATAAATGTTGTTCGAATATCTGATTTATTATTCTTTGGTCAGAACCATCATGCCTATCTGAAGTATAAATTCAGAGTTACTGTAATGCAGATAAAGGAAGAAGAGAAGAATCAACTGAGTATTTTATATAATAGAAAATCACAGAATTTCATCAGATATTGTGTAGATACACACATTTATTTTAGCTACCCTAGAAATGCTGCTAACGTAGTTCACATTTGCCATATAACTATGCTAGCCAGCTTGGTTGTGGAAATAATCAAGGCTGCAGGGCACCCCATTGAGAGCCATCAAATCAAGTCTAGTATGGAACAGTCTGGCAAATTGTGAAAATACAAAAATCAATGTTGCATCTGCCAGTAGGCCCTTCGGTTCCCTGAAAGTCCCACGTGCCTAATGAGTCTGGGCAATTGGTTTCAGACACCAGTTTTCCTTCAGGATAAATTTAATACATCTTGAGGGTCAGGCATAAGCAAATTGATTATAGCTCTGCACCAGGCAAACTCATAAACATCTGTAAGATTGCAGATTTTAAAGCCATCCAGCATTAGGGGCTGCTATTTTCAAAGTACATCTCCCTCACACCAGCATGACACACCTCGTGCCAGCATGGTGGTCTTGAATTTGGAGGCTGATTAGAAAGGGCATGGCTTATTCTAGGGCTTATATTCATCTGGTGACCATCCAGCTGTTGGAAGTTGAAGACTGTGGATTCAGTTGCTTATAGCTAGTCGCTGTTGACATGGCAAGGCCATGGGAAGTAAGCAAAGTGTCATATTCAAAATTACTTGCATTATAGTGTTTGAGCAGACACTAGTTTTTTCTCCCTGAAAACATAAGCACAGTTAATTTTAAGGAAAGGCTCCTTTGTCCTTGATGTCCTTATCAGTTGCTCATAGAAACATTATTTGTTTGGAGCAAAATATGTTTGCGAAGTTAGCGTTGTTACTCAGAGGTAAGTCTTATTTAGCCATCTGTGTTTTAGACTTTTACAATATTGCATAAGTTCTCTAGGCTTTATGGCTAGCTTGGTTATAGAAATGCAGCATGTATCAATCTGTCAGATTGGTGGTGCATTAGTTTTCAGATTTTGGTCCCAAAACAAAGCATGCCAGCCACCTTACATCTTATATATACTGGGATATTGTGAGGGTATTTGCTTGAAAGATGGCTGGTGTATGGCTGCTTTTATTTTCCAAGCAAAATTCTGCTGTCTCCTACCATGTCTTGCAAGGACTGAGGAATATTACCAAGGGAATAAAATTTTATGCCTAATTTTAGTGTTCCTCTGCCTAACGTGCTGTGAATAAGTACCATGTTACAGCATTTAACTCTGTCCATCTCTGTCACTTCCTGAACATTTGCTCTCTTCCAATAAAAGAAACCCAATGCAGTAAGCTAGTACATCTAGAATTTGTTGTATGAAGAAATTATGAGGGTTGATCTTCCTTCTTTCCTGCAAGACTTGGCTCAAATTTGACACCGGACAGGACAGTATTTCTGTTGCTAGGCTTTATATAATGATTCTGCCATGCTTGGCAGATCACAACTGAACATTCTTATACAATGGTCCTTTGGGGAACGAGGAAATTGGGTGGTGGGTGGGAGAAGATCCGTGTATGAGAAATTCTGTTAAAAAGTGTCTTGAAGGAGGAATCATTAGGTTTCAGTGGTTCCAAAGTACATAGAAACAATGTACTGTGGTACTGTATATTGAAGTTCTGGCATGCTTTTATAACAGCACATCTGGAAAAACCTCTTGACTTAAAATGTAAACTAACAGAAAGGGAAGCCTGGCTCACCCTGACTCATCTGTGCCTTTTGTCTCTGATATAAATAACAGTGCTGCTATGCAGACAAGTAAGTGGGTCAGTAAAATCTGTCTATCTTATATTCTGGCCAATTGAAAAGAGGGTTGTCTATTTGTGTGTCAGAGAGGAACAGAGCTTGATGTAGTCTAATTGTTTCAGTGATAGTTGATTGCCACAGACATTTTTGAAAGTCTTGCTGATGTGATGAAGTAATCACAGCTTGATTATTTCTTTCCTTATGATGATTAATTATTAGATATATGGAAAAGTTGCTGTCCTCGACCAGCTCTAATTTTGAAAGTATTCTGAGATGTAAGCTGTGATCTTGACCCATGTCTTCATCTCACCCAAAAGACTCATGGTAAATTTGCTATATAAGTAATCATCTCCATATGGTAGCAGGAACCCACAAGTCTGTTGATGTTTTAGTTTAATAATCCAAGATCAGAAAAAACCCTCCACCTTCAATCCATAGAAAGCCATTCATCTTTAAATCTCATTAAAAACACTGAGAATTCAGTTTTTCTCAGTTAAGTTAAATTTCTATTGTGTTTGATGAGATTTAAGAATAGCCTACTTTCTCTCAGATGGGGTTTGCAGATAACCAGTGGTATTTTAGACAGTTGGTTAGCGTAGTATCTAAAAGCATGTACTGTGGTCTGGGAAGATCACAGTTCAAATTCTAACAAATTTATAAATCATGAAATGGCTCTTACAAAGATAGGCTTCAATCTAATGAACAAAAGTGAACCCTTCCATTTAGGACAGCTCCCATATTGTTGCCTTAATCTGGGGTAATAATTTTGGCCTACCTTACGGGGCCTTTAGAATTGCTGAGATTCATGTATGTGAAGCATTTTTAGAAGCACTATATAAATACTACACAGTTTGATTAAAAGATTGTAAACAGTGTACTTTTTGATTCGTAATGTACCATCATATCCTAACCATGCTGACGCAGAATTAAATTTACTGAGGTTAAAATGATTAGGATTATAGCCACTTGATGTGGTCTAGCATAGAGGTAAGTACACATCAAATCACTGATTACAATAAGTTTATGTGTTCCTAACTGTCGTAGATTATGGGCTCAGTAAACATGTCAGTGTGTATAATAGTGTCATATCTGTTGTTAAAAAGACATAGAAAATTGTAATAAAAACAAATTATTCTGTTTTATTTGAACAGGTGCTTTTCTGGTTGTGAGAGTTTTGCTACCCATTTTATGGGGAAAATAACAATTTTAGCTAAATCACTTTTTGCCAATAGTTTGTATAGCTTTGAACACTACAGTGTGTACAATTCACAGTAGCCTATAAGGTTGAACTTTTACATATCTGTACCAGTGATTCATTTGATAATGTTGAAGAGGCTGGATATTTAACTTTAATTTCCATTCACAAATATTCTGACAAATGCTTTCTATGCTTTTGATGAGTTTAAAAACAGTTTTTTCCCCTTGAGATATCCACACTTATAGAAGAGACCAAGGAACATTCTCTCATTTCCCCCCTCTGGGAACAACTTGTTGCACCTGTTTACAAATTAGAAAGAGGCACTTAATGATCAAAACAGTAGTAGGGTGAAAGGTTTTAGTGCTTATCGATAATATTACCCTTTTCATTTTAGCAACTAACTTCAGAATGTTCACGGGCAACATTAGAAACCATGCATGGAAATTGAGAATACTCGATTGCAGGTCTACAGTAAAAGAAGTTGTTTTGTTTTTTAAAATTTGTATTCAGACTGTTCTTTGGGGAAGGCTAACAAGAACTCACACAAGACCATAATAAACAAAATAAACAACCTTAACAAATCAAAATCTTAAATTCAAGCTATATACTGATTTTGCATGCTAAAAGCTGACCCTATGTTAAAAATTGTTTATAGTACTTCCAAAAGTTACCTGGAGTTTAGCAAGACTTGGGACCACGTTTTGGAACAGTCATAAAAATAACTTTCCACATATGCTTCCTATTGGAATTGTACAAATGATTGGTATTGTTCTCTTAAATAGGAGGGATGAAGGAGACAAGGCTCATGTGATTTGTGTTCATGTGCTGTTTTGTTGAGTATGGTTGTTTTAAGTTGCCAGCCTCCAGAGATCTCCCAGATTTATAAATAATCTCCAAACTATACAGATCAGTTTCCCTGAGAAAGTGGCTGCTTTGGGGACTCTGTGACATTATACCACACTGAGGTCCCACCCCTTCCCAAATCCTCCCCTCCTCAGGTTGAAACCCCAAATTTTCAGGATTTTCCTAATCTGGAGTTGGTAGGGTTCCCAGGCCCCTTCCTAATCTGGAGCTGGTAGGATTCTTCCCTGAGGCTCTTACTCCCACCACCAATCAACCGGTCAGTGGGGGGAGTGTTTCTGGCAGCAAAGGGAGGCTTAGACTGGTGTTGCTGGCAACACAGTGATGTCAGTTCTGGCATGCATCAGAAGTGGTATCATCACATTGCTAGTGATGCAGGGTCACTCTGGTATTTGAGCAAAAACTCTATGGTCAAAATAACCTCTATGACAAGAGTTTTTGCACAAATACCAGAGCATCCGTGTGTCATCAGTAACACGATGATGTCACTACCAGTGCACACTGGAACTGATGTCACTGTGATGCCAGTTTAGGCCTCTCTTTGCTTCCAGTAATTCTCTTCCTGCTGGTGGCCCAGAGGGACATGACAATGCTAGGGGTTGGCAACTCAACAAGGGCCCTGATAGAATCTTTGTCTGGGAGCCCATGGTAGCTCCTGGCATCCCTTCTGTCAGTTGAACTCATTCAGCAGAGGGGGCTGTGAGGAAGGGATTAAATTACTACATTGGATATAATCTGTACAAATGTAAAACCTAAGGGACAATCCCCACCTTTCTGTTAGTTTGTACAGATGACTGACCTTCTTGCTTTTAATTTGATACTGAGACCATTGGGCTCTTGCTAGCCTTGGAATTAGAAGTGTAACTAGTTTCACAGGCCCTTAAATTATGTTGGATAACTGGCTTCTCCGTGCTGACTCAAATATGCCTGTGCTACCTTGATTTATTTAAATATTTGAATTGCAAATGCATATGTGAAGAGATTGGGGTGAAAAGAGTCTGTTTCAGATGAGGTGACCTGTTGCATTTAGACATGTGAGTCACCAACAGATGTTGCTGAACATACTTTATGGTCCAACTTCCTAGATGTATCTCAACACTGGTTTCAGTAAGCCTTCCTCATGTCTATACAAGTACACTTTCTCTTATTTTCCTATGCGAATTTTCCACCATGGAGAATATTGTAGCTACATTTCCCCAAATAGAAATGGGAAATTTACATAATACTCACCTGCACCACAGAGCTTTTGTAAGGACTGTTGAGATACTGTGTGTTTAACATTCAGACGTTTTAGAAAACATTGTTATGTATGTTAAGTATTATATACCATGCAATGGTAAATTGAGTAATAGAAAGCTCTCCTTTGAACCAGGGAAGACGGAACAAAGATGATAAACTTGAAAATCAGTTTGAGCTTCCTATCCCAAACACTTTATTTTTTTTGCTACAAGGAGTAGAAGCAGAGAATTTCCCCCTCTTCAACCCAGTTGCACCAAAATCACTGGGCAGCAATGAAAATATTGATTCCTGTATATAGTATGGCAGCTAATGATGAGATAGGCATTAGTCTGCAGTAATAATGGGGGATGGGGGGGTTAAGAATCTTATAAGATTTGGACCAATATCTATCTAGTAGTTAAGTCTTAATGTTCTTTAGCAGTTGTGTTATCTGCTATCTGTGCAAGCAAAGAGTGATCAGAGAGATCATTTCATGGTATACAAATGTATGTGCTGTGGTCTCATGCTATGGTATCAAAACAACATGGGAAGCACCTGTGAAACATGTATTCCATAGTGCGCACATACCAAGCAAAACATTTCTGCCCATGGCTGGTTGGCTGTTGCTCAGGATCTGGTAGAGCCCTTCAACAAATTCCACAAGCACTGAGCTACAGTTTCATCGGTACAACAGATACTGATATGTGCAAGTCATGTCAGTTGTAGTGAAATTATTTCTGCTCTTTGTGATGATCATGCAGGAGTTATTTTCCCCCACCAACACACACACACACACGTGTTGTTGAAAACATGTTAATGCCCAGGGCAGACAACACCTTTTGTTGCCATTTGCCTTCCTTGTAAATATGTAAAATTTCTTTTACAAAAGAATTCCCATTGATCAGGTATTGTTTTTGGTTTACAGTATAGTTGATGCTGTGTTTGTTGTCATAGATGAAGGCGACCAGTGTGTGTGTGTGTGTGATGACGACTAACAAATTTTCCTTATAGCATTTTGCCCCAAGCTTGTTTGCTTACTTATTCTGAAGGATTTTTCAATTCATACTGTTTCTTCCCATGATACGTTCTGGCAACTTATTTCTTTGTTACTGAAGCAGGTCTGCGGTACTGTTGTCCGCCTACATTAGCAGCACAGACTGATGACCCTTCATGCTCTTTTACAGTTCCTCCAGCCATCAAGGAAAAAGAAGAGTGTCATGGCAAGCGGCCATGACTGTTGTGAAAAAGCAAGACTTCATTTTCTCATGCTGCTGACATTCACCAGCACTTTTTTTTGTATGAGTATAGCACATGATGGGGGGTCAGAAGCATTAATTGTAATTCCCCCCAATGGGGGGAAAAGTTGATACAGAGAGAGCAGGTAATGATTTGCTTATTTACTTTGATTAACTTTACAAGTTCTCTCTTACTTTCTTTTTGGTTTTAAGGCTGCATATTCAGCCTGTGATCATCTTATTTAATTTAATAAAGGTGATAACATTAAATGCTTACTTGCTTATTAGTGGCAAGAGCAAGCATAAATGATCATAAACAGTACAGGGGGGAAGATATCTTCCCTCTTGGTTAGGGAGGGGAAGCAGGAGTATTATTAAAAACAAAACAAACCCCCCCCCCACCCTCTAAAGTCTTGCTCCTTTCCCTCCCTTATATTGTGTGCGGCCATTTATTCTTGGTCTTTGTAGGCGTGGCACTTAACGTACTGGGCTGAAACCAGTAGACTTGGAAAGCCTGTGTGCGCTTCCTTTTGCCATCCCACCTTCCAACTCAGTCAAAGAATACAAGTTATGGGTACTGTTTTGCTCTGTAGGGGGTTCTTCCATGCGCAAGTGCTTCTGAGTCTGTGCTGGGCTGGATGAAGCTCTATATAAATATTTTGTTTTGTTCAGGATAGCATAGCAACAGTTGCCCCCCTCCCCGGCTACCAAGAAACATGTCTCCTGTGAACCACTTATAGGTTCCAACCTTCCCTTTGATAATTGCTGAATTACAGTATTAGGAAGAAAACTCTGTGAATCTTGGATCTCTGTCAAACTTGATCTGTTGTTTCTTAAAAATCTAGTAACTAGTAATTCTTTTTTTAAAAAAACTATCAGCATAAACACACAGGTACTAATTAACTTAAAATAACAATAAATTGCTTTGGAACAAATAATATTATCTCATTTGGAGATATGACTTTCTTTAGCTTCTATGTAAGAGCTTTCTTTTAATTAATTTCACTATATCAAAACATGCTTAGTCAGAAACTCCACAGTTATGTTCATAAAATGACGAACAGAAACATTCAGTATGCATTTGTGTGTGTGGGGTTCATTCTAAAATATGTTTAGATGCTGCCCTGCAACTTTCCAAATCAGATACAGCATTTCTGAAGTAATGATACTAGCATTGCCAATCTCCAGGTGAGACCTGGAGATCTCCTGGAATTACAACTGATCTCCAGAGTACAGCTCCCCTGGAGAGAATGGCTGCTTTGGACAATGGACTCTACGTCGTTATACCACACTGAAGTCCCTCCTCCAAATCTCCAGGACTTTCCCAGCCCAGTTGGCAACCCTAATGGATATATGCGTGTAAAGTTACAAAAAGGAGCATTTCTTTGTAAATCTATTTGAATAATATTTGCATGGTTATTTAAAATTACAGAACACATTCTTTTCTTGCCAGGCTCCAGGAACAACTTGAGGAAAAAGAGAGTGCTGAGTTTTAAAATTACCTTGGGACAGAAATAACATATACACATTTATTTAAATGGCTGAGGGCACATCCACAATACTCCTGTAAGTTAATGATGTTCTGTTTATAGGACTGCATAGGTACAGGGGCATTCAGATTACTCAGAAAATACAATTAGAGACTGGTTAATATGTTTTTATTTACATATTATTATCCCTCAGTGTACATTTAGATGGATAACGAAATGTGAACAGACTTTCATGGCTGGTAGTAACTACAAAAAGAACTATTGTGATCTCAGGGGCTGCTGCTCTCTGTACTCGTGAATGCCTGGTTCATATGTTGTGTTTGTTCAAATGAGCACATGCCTGAGACAGAACAGGACTACGTGTAGGCAAAAGGTTTTGAAATTCTTTCCAGTGTTTTTTCAAGCAACCTGGATAATCAAGCATTGTGAAGTGGAATGACAATATATGGTAAAACTCCACTGGCCAGGCAACGAATTTAGCAAAGAATGTGTTGCCATCTCTCTATTGGACATGCAAAGACTGAGTGAGGAGATGGTTGTGAGTCATCTCTCAGCCTGATATGTTGAAGTTTTGCATGAATTTTTCCTCAGGGAGATCCGCCACTTGTTTAGGTCTATAGTGGGATGTGGTTTGCTTCTGAACAAAACTAGAATATATGGTTGAAAGGAGCTAAACCATGCCCCAGCCTGTGTCTTACCTCTTGCACTCTGGTACTTTCAGCATTTTTTTACTCAGCCCAGCTCCAGTACTGGAAGTTAACCAGGCTGGAAGAAACTGGGACTCAGTGAAGTGACATGCTGGAGGGGATAGTGTTCACCTCCTCTCATCTGCATGCTCCCCTGTTGTTTAAAAAGATGGGCTGTCTCTCACTTTACGTATGAATATGATGCAACCTCCCTATCACTGCAATTTGGTCCTTGGTGATGGGGTAAAGTGCTGTCTAGTCACAGATGACTTTTTAAAATAAAACATTTAATCAAATAAGGAGAAGGCAGAAGAGATCAGCATAGACAGGGTATTATAGAAATAAGATCGAGAGATTATGGCTGTGGTCACACACACTAAATAATCCACTTTCAATCCACTTTCTAACTGGATTTTCACTGTGTGAACTGGCCAAATCCAATTTGAAAGTGCATTGGAAGTGGATTGAAAGTGGATTATTGAGTGTGTGTGACCGCAGCCTATGTAGGAACAGAAATAGGAAGAGAGATAAATAAAAAAAAAACACACACATAATCAGAAGGTATAAAACTCCAGCATGATAGGGTTATTTGGAAGTAGATTGCGTTCTGCCTGGTAGGTGATATACGGAAGCCATTTTGTAACAAAATGGGAAACAGTAGGAGCTATATCTCATTGATCTTCTATTTTTTCCATGATATAGAAATCCCAAAGCTTAGATCTCTAAGTCGCAAGACAGGACGCTTAATTGGTTTTCCATTTACTGGCCAACTTTGCTGTGGCTAACATGGTAAACATCAGGTGGCATCTAGGCACTGGAATAGGCTCCTGGTCCTACCAATTAAGGAGGATGGCTTCAGGTTTAATGGGAACTGCGTATCCTGTCATTTTTTGAATTTTGGAGACAATTTGGCTCCACAAATGATGTAGCGATGGACAAGGCCACCAGCAGTGGAAATGTGGGCTCTTTAAGCCACAGCCTTTCCAGCAGAGACCATCAGAAGAACCTACAAAATATTGTAGCTTGGCCGCAGTAAGATACCAGTGTGTAATTACCTTGTAGGAGGTCAGTCTGGCATTCAGTGCTTTCAGCGCCTTGTATGTCGAAGTCCATATACAGCCCCACTCTTCTTCCATAAGATCTATTTCACAGAGAGATTTCCATTTGGCATAATAATGTGGGGGTTTCACATTATCTAGTTGGAGTAAGATCTTGTCTATTTTGCCAAGTAAACCTCTGTGGGTGCTAGAGGGTAGGTGAGGTAATTTCTCAAAAGTCAGTAAGACACTGTACTTGAGTTCCTGGCCCTAAAACTTTGGAGAATGTGTCTTGTAATTGTGAATAATGGAGCCCATTCAATTTAGTTCCTATTTTGGCTTCTAATGAAGCTTTACTCAGTAAAAGATGGGTGCTGATCAGGTCAATTGCTGTAGTCAGTTTTTTGCTTCACCAGAACTGGACATAGGATCATTTCCTGGAGCAAACCAAGTTTGATGAAGAAAAGATGTTAGTGGCTGTTTCCTTTGGGAATTTCATACCGATAATGTGGCACGGAAGAAAGGATTGGGGTATTGAGTAAAGGACTGAGCTGCAATGGAGTTCTAGATGGTGTCACCAAGGGACTGAAAGTCCGTATCAGCTTGTTCAATCCATCTCCAGTCCATGGGTAGATCTGGGGCAAGCATACGCATTAAACTGGCGAGAAGTGCAGAGTGGTAGTAAAGAGTTAGGTCCGGTAATTCCATCCTCTCCAAATGATATGGGTGATGGAGGACAGAGAAGCTGACTTGAGGTTTCTTGCCGGCCTATAAAAACATGCAAAGGTTTTTTTCCCACGTCTCCGATGTTTTTCTCAAAAGTAGTATAGGTAAAACCCGATATAAATAGAAAAACTTTGGAAACAACATTGACTTAATAAGATCTAGTCTATTGTACAATGATAGAGAAAGGGCACTCTAAGATCAAATCAGGTTTTTGACTTCCTTGTGTATTCTTACATGGTTGTATTTTTTAAGTTTAGTTAGATCTAATGGAATAGAAATGCCTAAGTATTTCCAGAAGTCTGTTTCCTGGTGAAAACCAAACTTAAATTGTATAGATGTAAGCTGAAGAGCTGCATTGGATAAAGTCCTGTTTTAGAAGGGTTCACCTGTAGACCTGTCAAATTTCCAAATTCTTGGAGTTTTTCTTGAAGAGGTGGAATAGAATTCATGACTTATGGTGATCCCATAGGGTTTTTAAGGCAAGAGACAAACAGGTGATTTGCCATTGCCTGCCTCTGCATAGCAACTCTGGATTTCCTTGGTGGTCTCCCATCCAGTTACTAACCAGGGCTGACCTACTTAGTTTGTGAGATCTGATGAGGTTGAGATAGCCTGAGCCATCAAAGCCAGGGTACTTTAGTCATCACTATAACAAAACTAGGTTGCCTGCCCTTTTCCCTTGTGGGGTAAAATGCAGCTTGTGTTGACAGGTATGGCTTTGTATAGGACAGGGGTGGCCAACCTTGCTTAACGTAAGAGCCACATAGAATAAACGTAAGAGCCACATAGAGATGTCTGAGAGCCGCAAGACAGGAACAAATATCACACACACGTTTTTATTTTTTAAAATATGCAGATTTGCTTTTTATTAACGTTAAATGGGACTGCCAAAAATGAAAACAAATGAGGAAAACCAGTTATAAGAAAGAGAGAGAGAGAAACTAGGAAAGCAAATAGATGGGAGGGAGGAGGGAAGGAAGGAAGGGAGAAAGAGAGAAAAAGCATGCCTCCCCTTTGCTTCCCCAGCCGCCCTGCCAGGAGCCGCACAATATGTGTGAAAGAGCCGCATGTGGCTCCCGAGCCACAGGTTGGCCACCCCTGGTATAGGAAAATGCAGTGGGGCAAAAAGATTCAAATTGCTCCTCTGTGACTACTTTTAAGGAATGTTCAATACACTGAGAAAGATACTTGTCGCAGATCTCTTTGTCTCATTTGGACTGGTCATAAATCTGTGTGTTTCTGATTGCAGCTCATGTACTTTATTGACAGTAGGTAGCAAACATTGCCTGTCAGCCTGGGGGGCAGCAATGTAACATCCTTCTCCAGTTCGTAGTGCTACCTGTGGTCAAAAGGAATGCAGGAAAAATGTACATCCAGCGAACTGCCAATTAGTGGGAGTAAAGCATTCTTCTTATCCCAAATCTGAAATTCCTAAACACCAGTGACCAGAATAGCAAACAACTAGCTGCTTATATAGAGTCAAAACTCTTCACAAATCAGTGAATCAATGATATAATTAGAGTAAACTAAATAGCTTAGAAATAACAGTGTGTTCATCTTCAATGGTAACATTTGTATAACTGTGCCGAATGGAAAATGTTCCTGTCAGTTACATTCATACATTTCATTTTTGTGTGTATTTATTCCAATATTTGTTGGCTACCCTTCCAAAATATTGGTTGAGGCGGCTTGCAATATTAATATTAATAAGATCACAGTAAACAAAATTTAAACTCAAAAACATTAAAACATGGGGGGAAATATGCAAAATAGCAAATAAAACAGCAGTAATAGGTCTCTAGACCTGGAAAATAGCAGCTGTAAGATCATAACTGAGTGAAAGTTTCAAACATCACAAACCTGCATCTTTATCTGAATAACTGGGGTGCAATTTTTCTGATTTTAAATTAGTCTATAGGAAGAATGGGATGCAAGTTATTGATATCTGCCTTTTCATGTTCCTATATCAAATTATATATGTCAATATAAATTATGTTTAAGGGTGAATGAGCTTTTTTTTTAGGATGCTGAAATTTCTTCTCCTTTGTGAAATATTGCCACTATGGCTGCAATCAGATGGCAAGCTTAGCATGGTCTGGCCATGAGTCTAATTTAATTGGGTGTATTTTGTCACGGAGAGTTTCGATCAGACTTCCCACCTTTAACTGCTGCATTGGGTGCTCACACCGTGGTTGATCGATCAGACTGCAACCACTGAGCGAGTGAGCAGGCGGGTGGACTGTTGTCTCATCTGCAGGCCCTTTCCCCTGACAGGACAAATTGTTTGACAGGACAAATTGTTTAAAGAGGAGGTGAGCTGAAAACACAGTGGCAGCACCTGTCTCTCATTCCCCAGTTGTCTGCATCCCATCCCCCCCCCCTTTTACTGTGTGGTTATTTGACACCTGTGAAAGCCCAATGCTTTTGGGCTGGGCTGGTTCCACGCTGGATTTTCTGCTGTCTGATCCCTCTGTTGTGAACCCAAGCTGTCAGGCAAGTCTGACCGGTCTCTTGTTTTCCTGGATGCCATTAAAAACTAGTTCTCAATACTTAGAAGATGTGTTTGCTTTGACTTCTTCAGGTTGCTGGATGTGTAAGTGGAACTGTAAGATTTACAAAAATGCCTTACCAAAAAAACACATATGAAAAACAGAATTGTTTTAAAAAACATGCCTGAAAAATACACTCACCCTGATTTCAGCGATTTCAACAGACCACAAGGTTCATAGTGTAAGAAGCGAATCATAGGTTCTCAAGGATACAGGTGAAAATGCATAAACATATGATAGAGTACAGTTGGGTCATAGCAGGTATGTTTGCAAGTGCGACAGGTGGATAAACACTACTTGCTCCTAATGCATGAGGAGCTCCATATGTAAGCCCATGTGTAAGTGGAAGCCTATTCTTGGTAGCCATGAGCATAATGGCCTTCTGTGCTCTTAGGTTCCTGGACTAAGTATAAGTTGAACCAGTTAATGGAGAATTACAATATTATTTAAACTAGCTATCATATAAGAAACATCTTCTTAATTATCAAAATGGAAAAATGGATATGAGAATAGAATAAATAATGGGGGGAAGTGGTTAGTGGTTTATGCTTGAATATTCAAAGGGCATATTGTGTTTCTATATCTTCCATGGTGGTGATGAGTCTTGACTCTGAAAATACTTCAGAATGATGAGGAATGGCTGTACCAAGCAGTAAAAAGGTAATACATTAAAATGATGCAGAATAGTTTTACTTGCTGCTCACTGGTAGAAGTTGTATTGTGGAGATACAGTGCACAACCAGAAAAGATTAAAAACCAAGTTCTTTTTAACAAAACCAGTTTGAATTCAAAGCATTTCCAATTAATACCAACTGGGATTTGCATTGTCTGTGGAAAAGTATTGTGTTATAAATATGTACTCAAAGCCTGAATATGAAAATCAGATTAAAATATGAAGTGTTAGAATGCTAGGATAATTTATATAAGTATATCTCCAATTCAAAATGTACATTATGCTTCGCAAGACCAGTTGCTTGAGTGCATAGTTTCAGTAAAATTTGAATCCAGGTTTATCAAGTACAAATCCAGTTCTCTAGCCACTATATAGCAAAGGTAGATTCAAACTAATTCATAGCGTCCTGAATAACCCAACTTCCTGGTTCATTAGAGCTTGGAAGCTAAACAAGATTGGGCATGGTTAGTACTTTGATGGGAGACCACCAAGGAAGACCAGGTTTGCTATGCAGAGGAAGGCAATGCAAACCACCTCTGCTCTACTCACCTTTTGCCTTGAAGACACCTTGAGGGGTTCCCATAGATAATTTGTGACTTGATGGCACTTTATTACTATTTTAAATTCCAGAAATACATGTGATGGTTATCTTGGGGGAAAAAAGCAGATGCCATGTGAACTGCTAGTGTTAGAATGGGAAGAAATAAAAGCCACAATATTTATACATTCTACAATGGCATTTAGATTTTTCCAGTATACCCTGGTGGGATAAATGTATGGTGATAATGACAATCAGCTTCTTCCTCTTCCCCAACTTAGTCTTTATTGCATTTTTCCCCATGTGCTTAAAGCTGTGGGTGTGTTTAAGTGTTTCAGCTAATCATGGCTTTATACACCTTTCTTTTTACTGCAGTAAAGCAGTACACACAGACAACAATCCAAGCCAAGGCCCTTGCACAATTAGAGAAGGCAAGTTAATAGCTTTGCAGGGTTAATGGCAAAGGGAGAACAAGATGGTGATGGAAACTGCTCTGTCAAAGAATAAGCACAAATAATTTCTGCAACAAGAGCAAGAATATCTGCAACATTTGGGGGGGGAAAGGTAAATTGTGTTCTGTAGCCATAATTCACAAAAGAGTTTGAGTACATTAGTACTCAAGAAAGTGCTGGGTGATGTTGTTTGTGTTTGATTTCTCAAAGAAGCATACTAGAATGGCTTCATCCCTGGACCAGACTAGATGCAAGTAACATCCCTGTATGTTTAAACATAGAAATGCCCTAATTATATAGAGATGGTGATCCAACTTTTACAGTAATAGAAACATGCAGGGGAAGGTTATCGAATCCTCCCTGCACCTATTCCTACAGCTCTAGATCTGCTCTTTCCAGGCATGGACTTGAGATGGGGGGGGGGGGGGTTCTTTCTGTGACTCTTACTTGCTTTTCTTACTGAGGTTAGGATTTGGTAAATTTTAAATTGCATCATGTGAACATTGTAAGTCACTTTACCTTGAAAGGAAGAGTAAAAATGTAACACATTTCAAAACATTCAAGATGTTTTATGTAGTTCATATACTTTTTAGCAGAGAATTTGAACCACTAACATTTAGGTTTGGTTCTTGTTCAGTTTCAGCAGGATTTTTTAACATTGCAGTTCAGTTTTCATTCAGACGCTAGCGTTAAAGAGTAGTTTGCTAACAGTTTAAGACACCCTGAACTGATTTTGTTTTTTTTTTATAAAAGATTTTTATTGGTTTTATCTATTTCTACAACTACATCGGTACTTTTCTAAGCTACATTTACCTTATACAGAGTGTGCTTTAGCATTTGCTTAATATTACCTTACCACTAATACATATGAAGCATTTTAAACCTTGGTTAATTTTCAATTAAAATTGTTACTGATGATATATGAAAAATAAAAAAGCTGTTTGACAGACATGCTCTTTTGAAGGAATGCTTAATTATACAAATTATATTAAATATATAAGTGCAATTTCAAAAAAACATTTCAGCCCTTATTTCTTCTTTCGTCCTCTTCTTGTCTTAACAGTCTCTTCTTGTGCCTTTGGAGCTGCTGCTCCTTTTTCCGAGTCGGAAATTTCTTCTTCACTCTTTGAGCTATCAAATCCATACATACTTTCTTGTGATGCCAGCGAACCATCTGAGTCTCTCTCTTTTTTCTTTTCTTTGCTTTTTTCCAAAAAACTTTTTGCCTGTTGAACAGAGTCAATCTTGTATTTTTTTGTCTTTGATGCTGAAGCTCAGTCCTTCCGGAACATTCCACCTGTAGATAATAGATTCAGACTGTAGCCAAGATGTCAGTTTTCCATAGGCTTTCCTTCTTTTCCTTATTTCAAATGGGATATCTTTCATCACTTTAACTTCTTTTCCTTTGATCTTCAGAACCGCTTTATTTGTGGTCCTAAGCACCACATCTCTTGTTGACTTTTTGGAGAACCTTATCTGAATCTCACCAGGCAGGCTTTTCTTTTTGGTATAATCTGGGTAGGTTCTGTAAACCATATCCATATCGCTTTTTATTTCCGCTGCTTTTAAGCCTGTCACTGGTTCAAGCGCTTCACTTAGCAGATTTTTAAGGTCTTCTCCTTTATCCTCTGGTACATTCTGAAGTCTTAGGAAAAAATTCGATCTTTCCATCTGTAGTTTCAAGAGCTGATCAGAATGGAAGGCCTTTTCTTTCTCCGCTTTTTGTAGCCTTGAATCATGATTTTTTACTGAAGTCTTAACTTCCAGAAGTTCTCGCTGCAGCTTCTCTGTAGTTTTATTCGACTCCTTCAGTTCCAGCTGCATTTTATCCATCTTGACGTTGAGAGCTGTCATTTGGTCCACTAGAGGTCGCAATAACGAGGAGAACACAGTGCTCATCTCTGTGGTATCAACCTTTGAACTCGGAGCTGTACTTCCTAGTTTGGGGGAAGGTTTCTGTTTCCCCGCCATTGTTGAGGCTGCGCTTCTTTGTTGATAGTTAGATAAGATGAACGAAAGAAGCAAATTCTACAACTGCGCTTATATCTTTTTAAAGTTCATATCCTCTAAAGAGCGATGCCGCCATCTAGCAAGCCGAACGTACTTTTTTTTTCATGCAGTAACGCCACGTAAAGAGTCTTGTAAGTACGCCAGTCTCGAGGGGGGGGGGTTTCACTCCACCCGCCTTTCCCGCTGTGTTCTGTTTGTTTTTACTTCAGACTCACGTTTTCTCCGTGCGTAACTATAAGTTCCAGCTTCAAAGCTTCGCACTCTCTGCTGCTTCACGGTTTTGCGCTTTTAGCCATACGGCTCCCACGGACGGGGGGACCTATGGGGGTGATGAAAAGGGACCTCGATCCCTCGATCGCCACTGTAGGGAGAGATCCCCTTCGTGCCACCCCAGGCAGAGCCCCTTTACTAGGGTCTCTGGGGGCTCGGCACCAGTCCGAAGCCCCTTCTTCCCGCCGGGTACGGATTGCGCTCCCCGCAGATGCGGAGGAGCGCGTCCGCCATGATCGCAAGTCTTGCCGGAAGTCCTCACCCTGAACTGATTTTGAATTGGTTTATTTCATGGTTAATATTGCACCTTTGCTTGCACTGTGAATGGGTAAAATGGTCATGAAAGGGAGATCAATTTTAAATTTGGTTGGGGAGAGATTGTGTTTAGCATTTTAACCTGTGTCTTATTTTGTCTGGAGCCTCTCTGGGTAGCTAGGCTTAAAATTTTCCCCCTGGCCACACGGCTGATATAGCGGGAGACCTTCCGGTGGCAGCCCCCAACCCCTACTGATGCTCGGTAGAAGGATCATGTGCAGTGCTTCTCTCCTCTTTACCTTTATTCAAACATAGTGCCTGAAAGGGGACATATTCTAGAAGGAAAGTGTCTTCTTAGATAATGGTGAGAGAGGTGAAAACTGAGCCTTAGGACTAGGTACCCAGGGAGCCTTGGGCAAAGTGATTATTAATTGGCCTGAAGTAGCTAAGCAACATCTTACTCTGCCTTCCATACTGAACTCCCTTTCTTCCTGTTCTCATAGCTTTCCTTCTTCTTAAGTATAATCTCCCTTGCTTGCAGTTCCTTAGGACTCCCAACTTGTCATCCAAGAAGCTCCGCTAACTTGAAATAAGAGAGATAAAAAAATCTGTCCTGTTTATTTTTGGTCGTAGGCAGTCAAGAGAAACTGCATTGAAACACAAGCGTCTCTAGTTTTAGTTCAAGAACTTGCCACACTGAGGCTTTGGTTCCGTACTATAGCTTGTGGGTGAGCAAGATTCTTACCTAAGTCATGCCTACTAGCTGTTTCTCTTCCTTTGTCAGGTCACTCACTGGTAGGGTTGCCAGTCTCCAGGTGGGGCCTGGGGTCCCCTGCTTTTACAACTGATCTCCAGCTGGCAGAGATCAGCTCCCCTGGAGAAAATGGCTGCTTTGAAGGGTGGACTCTATGGCATTGTACCTTGCTGAGGTTTCTCCCCTCCCCAAACCCCGCCCTGTCCTGGCTCCACCCCCAAAGTCTCCAGATATTTTCCAACCCAGACTTGGCAACCCTACTCACTGGTCAGTGTAGTTTCTCCAAATAATTGCTTGACCAGACATGAATCCTTATGCTGAAAAAAAAATCTCTTGAGTACTTGACTACTGAATCCTTACTTTGAACCAATTGCTACTTTCGTGCTTAAAGGTTTGATTCCAGTTCAAGCTGACAGCAACGAAGAGATTTAGGTTCAGTTTCGGTTCACTAAAAAAAAATATCTCTAAACTGATTTTTGAGATTTGAATTTGGTTACCTGTTTTTTTTAAATCAGTCCTTTCAATAAGATTGCAATGTAGATCAGAATATTTACTCCTGTCCTGCTGAGGTTGAATGTCAGAGGCAGCTAATTCAAGGCCCACTACTATGTTTAGGTCCAATAGAGATTCATGCTGGGAAATTTCTGGTTAATAGCTTGGTTTGGTACTACTAGGCCACAGTTGGCTGTCTGGGTACTTACTATACTACAAAGTGGTAGGATGTTTCATAGGTTAGAAAGCATTACAAATGTCTCAGATGTGAAAAACAGATATTAAACATGAGCTTTAACCTGGCCTGTTTCTTCCTTGGGTTTTCTTTTATATCATACATAACTCTTGTTTGCACTTGAAGAGTACCAAGGTTACTAGTGGCAAGAGGAATGAAATCAGCTCTAATAATTCAATCAGAAACAATCTTTCATTTGCCAATGGGCATTTTTAAAGCCAAGATATCCTTGGAGATTAAAATTCAAAGCTTTGTATTTTATGGATTGTGTTCATAAACCTTAATGGATTGCCATGCTTAGATATTCATTGCTGTTTCATTCTTATTGTAAAGCAATTTATTTTAACAGTCAAAACTTTAGGATGGAGAAAGATCATGAAGAATCAGTCAGGGGTGTGTGGGTACTTTTCTAGCAAACCCCATCTGTGCATATTAGGATTGCTGTTTCTTGTTGTGCTTCCCTTGTGTGTGAAATTATTCCAAGTTGCACAGGACTGCAGTGCAGCTTGCCTAGTTACCAGCAGTGTTCCCTCTAAGCTGAGTTAGTGTGAGCTAGCTCACATTTTTTTAGCCTCCGGCTCACACATTTTTGTCTTCGCTCAGGAAGGATGGCTCCAGAGCAAACTAATTTATGCACTAGCCTAATTGCTTGCTCACAACTTTAATGCCAGTAGCTCACAAAGTAGAATTTTTGTTCACAGGCTCCACAGCTTAGAGGGAACATTGGTTACCAGTCATATGTACTGAGGTGTAGTGGTACATTTGTGCATTCTTCTTGTGGGTAGACTGGAACATTAAAAATGCTAAAGCTGAGTGAATTGCCAAACATAGAGTTTGTAGTAACTGAAGAGGGCATTTATTAGGATAGTAAAACAGGTGGTATAAGTAGAAGAAGAAGAAGAGGAAGAAGAGATTGGATTTATATCCCGCCCTTCACTCACTTGGAGTCTCAGAGCGGCTTACAAACTCCTTTCCCTTCCCCTCCCCACAACAGGCACCCTGTGAAGTAAGTGGGGCTGAGAGAGCTCTTTCCCAAGCTGTCCTTGAGAGAACAGCTGGTACAGAGCTATGGCTTGCGCAAGGTCATCCAGCCAGGTGCAAGTGGAGGAGTGGGGAATCAAACCTGGTTCGCCCAGATTAGAGTCCGCGTACTTAACCACTACACCAAACTGGCTCTCTTTGGCCGTACCAAATTCCAGTTTATTAATATGTTCCTGGTAATGGCTGCTTGCAAGCATAGTGTCAGAGTCACTCATGATACTTGAGATCTAAGAAGCTCATTATGTGCTACTCTTCTGATTTATTCTGCATAGATAATAAATTTGGCTGACAGATTTCAGTCTCCCGTGGGGTATATACAAATCTTGGGGACGCTCAGAACTTTTTTTGATTTAGGATTTTAGGCAGCCATTTCTCCCTTTAAAGGGTCCTTTGGGAGTTTTGGGATGCTTTTTAGCCAGCCACCATGGGCTGGTGATCAGAGCCTGATACCTAGCTTTTTGGAATATATTTGTAGACTATGTGTCATTTTGAATCTTACCAGAGCGTGGTGGGCTCCATCACTAAGGAAAGCAGCCTGATGAAGCCTAGGCATGCTGTTGCTGATCCTTCGGTTCTGAGCCTTGTGTCGTCCGCTTTGTGCTTTCTATTTGAAACACCCCTCTGCCTTGTGAGCCAGTGAGGATCATTCTGAAAAGAGACTTGTACTTTCAAGAACTATTAGGTCACTATTCAACTGGTGTAGATGTCATTCATACACAGCGGCAAAACCATTTGTTGCGTGTATTGTTTATAGTTGTAATTAGAGCTGTATACGAAGACGAAAGTCTCTAGTGTAATTTGTACAGCGTGACAAGATTATTCTGTTTATTTGTTTGCATAACTGCATTAACTGTATTTCCATTCTTGTGTGGTAGATAATAAATCTGGCGAATAGATTTCAGTCTCCCGTGAATTATCTACCAATCTTGGGGATGCTCAGAACTTTTTTTTGATTTGGGATTTTTTGATTTGGGATCTTTTTGCAAGCCTAGCATGCAGCCTGTGACCAATGTTTTCTCTAAGCTTAGTTAATGTGAGCTAGCTCACAGTTTTTTAGCCTCTAACTCACAGATTTTTGTTGTGGCTCAGAAAGGATGGCTCCAGAGCAAACTAATGAATGCAGTAGCCAAGTTGCTTGCTCACAACTTTAATGCCAGTAGCTCACAGAGTAGAATTTTTGCTCACAAGACTCCACAGCTTAGAGGGAGCATTGCCTGTGACTGCCCCCCTCTCTCCCTCCTGCTAGATTTAAAGGGCCCTCCAATTGATCAGTGGGTCATGTGGTCCCCACTGCTCAGCTGAAGCCCTTTAAATGTGGCAGGAAGGAAGGAGAGGAGTGGCTGGGCGGGTGGTCACTTTTGGGAGGCTGTATTTGCGGGCTTCCCCTGCCAGCCAGATGGCTGGGGGCAGATTGGAGCCCCCAAAAGTGGGGAAAACCCCACCCAGACCTGCGGGCTGGGAACCCTACTCCCACCTGTAGGGAGAAATAGAGCTGTGCATCATCCACATATTCATTGCACCTCACTTCAGATCTCAAATAATTTCTCATTGTGGTTTCCTATAGATGTTAAGCAGCATAAAGGGACAGATGTGAACCCTTGTGGCTCCTCACAGTATGAGTGACATGGGGCCAAATAGCAGCCTCCAGCACCAAATCTGGAACTGGCCAGACAAATAAGAGCAGAATCACTGAGGCTCTTTGCCTGACCAGGCTCTCCAGAAACAGACAGTAGTTGCTTGTAATGAAAGCCAACAACAGGTCTAGGAGAATCAACAGGGATATACTCCCCCATCACCTGGTGAAGATGGTCAGTCACTACTTCCATTTTAAACTGTAGTCCAAATCGGAATGAAATTGGCCTAGCTATATCATATAGATACTTTTTTTACTTGTTCCCTTGCTGTGAATCTGCAAAATAGGCTAGTTGTAGGTTTAATACTTCGTAGAATTTGAGTTATATCTAGTGTAGCAGTAAACTTTTCTGTTATGTAAACTCCTGTTCTTGTTGAGTCTTGCTAACATCTTGTGGAATGACCTAGCCCAGTAGTAACTGAATTAGTAAAGGAGGTGGTTCTGTCTTATATCATAGAATGCACAAGCTCATTAATTGTGGTTCAGAGAAGAGTTGGAATTCTTTATTGTCTCTGAATAAGGGAACAGTAACAAGTAGAGTAAGTTAGTGGATATTTCAAAATGGAAGATACTTGTGGACACCCTAGGCCTGCCAGCTGTGGGTTGGGAAATACCTGGAGATTTTGGGGGGTGGACCCTGAGGAGGGCGGGGTTTGGGGAGGGGAGGGACTTCAGTGAGGAATAATGCTGCAGAGTCCACCTTCCAAAGTAGCCTTTCCAGGGGAACTGATCTCAGTCACTTGAAGATCAGTCATAATAGCGAGAAATCTCCATCTACAACCTGGAGGTTGGCAACCCTAGGACACCCCACTGTGTGAGAGGAAAAGTCACTACTGCAAAGGATGTTTGGATTTAGCCTAGAGGGTCAAGCTCCTTGCATCTCCTGTCAAGCAAACAAACTCTATGCTGATGTAACCCAGAAGCTAGTTGGTTTAGCCCAGAAGGATCAGAGTTCAGGGAAGAGAGGTTAGCCCCAGAGAGATGCTGTTTGATGTGGAGCTGAATAAAATGTCCTGGTCTTTTATCATTTTATACAAGGCTAGCTGATATCCATGTTTCACTACAGTATTTAAATTATGTAAATCCAGTTATAATACAGATGTTGTGAAGTTTGAAATGTAACATTTGTTGTAGGAGTTCTAATAGAGAAGAGTGTAGTGTAAAAAATGAAGAGAGACATACATACTGGGTTTTTTCTCTCTACTGAAGGTCCTCTCTGTAGACCAAATTGGTGATTTTGCTCTCAAGTGCTAGGATCACCAGGCTGCTCGATGAGCTCACTCTGGAGCAGGCCACATAGAACTGTCCATGTGAGAAGCAGTCATCTGTTAAGTCAATTCCTGCCATTCTCCTATACCTGACAAGCACCTGCCTTGAGGTGGGATTTAAAGGCACTGGGGAGACTGGACCAGTAGCATCACTAAGGCAGTCCTGCTGAGCAAGCCTTCCTGATGGCTGTAAGCATCCCACGCCCTCTCCTACACCTGACAGGCAGCTGCCTATCCAGTTTAGGAGGGCAAGTATTGCAAGCCATTGTGGAGGATGGGCCAGCAGGATTGTTAAGGCATTACTGCTGGGGCAGGCTCCCTGATGGGCTTTAGGCACCCTGCACCCACTGCTGCCCCTGACAGACAGCCACCTCTCAGGTGTAGAAGGTGGGGGGAGCATGTTTGAAGCCATTGAGTAGGCTGGGCCAGCAGCATTGCTGCACTCACAGGTGGTTGGCTATTCCTGATTTCCTCAACTGTCATTAACTCTCTGCAGTCTCCTGTAACTGATTTTTTTTTTAACCTTAGTACACTGAGCTCTGCAGCTGATCAATCAGAGAGTGGTGGGTGCAAGGAGGCAGCAGCCTGGCAGCCGCATAGGATGCAATGTGAGGAGCACATTTTACCCCTTTTGACCCCTTAGGGGTCAAATTTCTAAAAAATCCCTTCTTAGTGAGCATCTACGTCATGGTAGGTGTGCTGTCCCCAAATTTCGTGTTTCTAGGTCCAGGGGTTTGCCCTGGGTGTTGATTTTATGGTGAGGGGGACTTTCTTTTATATATATAGATGAAAAGGTAATGGGAAATTATGTATATGAAAAGTTTATTGTTAAAAGGGGGAGGATTGAATTTAATGTTCCTTGTATTATCATTGGAATAATTGTTATTGTGGGGCTTTATTTCTGAAGTTGAAAAGTATAGCTTGGTTCCTGTGATGCCTAATTTGTTCCATTTAACAAGAGGAATGCCCTGGAAAAATCTGGGATTTGATGGACCAGGGGAGTTGGATTTGTCCCACTGCATAGATGTTGCAAGCAAGAACCAGTTGCTTAAGTGAATTAATAGACATTATCTGTTGCAGGTTTCAGTTCTCTGCTACACCTATGTGTTTAGTTGTATAAATCTTCTTGTATTGTTCTGTATGTTGGAGGATTGTGATTTACAGGAATTTTATTTAACTTGCATTGTCCTTCAAGTTCTGTTCCTGATTTAGCCTCATAGAACTAACACAGACAGAGGTTACATTAAATTTCCCACTCAACTTTAAACTTTATTAAAGCCTGTCCTATGATGAGGGAGCATCCACTGTGTTCTAGGGACATGCACAGAAATTATATTTGGATCAGATTCAGGCTGTTTTATTCTTTAATATTTTGTTTGCAATTATTACCATTATTACACTTGTTCGGGTACTTTATTCTGTTATTTTTGTTTTGGTGGGAAACACATTTCTACTTTGAATTCTTTGGTTTCCCACCAAATGAAAATTATGAAATTATCACTGATTGTATGGCTGTCATAAGAGGGCTCCTCTGTCTAAAGTGTGGCAGAAAGCACCCTTGTTTTAGAGGCAATTAAAATTCCGCTGTGTAGAGGAGCAGGGATTTTTTTTTCTCCTTTCCCAAAATGGGGAGTACTCCCCATACCAGCATGCTCAGTTTTTGGTTTTAAAAATAAACCCCTCCCCATATAGTTTTTTAAAACACCTGAATGGGAAATTGCTTTTCTTTTCTCCTCATTGAAACTAACAGCAGCTGGAGAAGGAATGGTTTGTATTGGGGGGAGGGGAAGGCACAGCTGGTTACTGATAGTGATTTTAAATGAAATTTCATATGTTAAAGAGCTCAGATCATGAGCCAATGGCTTTCTTTCATATAGGGAAATGATCTGATTTTTCCTCATAATTGATCTCTCCGTACTTGCATGGTTTTACTTCTGCATCTGCTCTTTCCATCTCTCTGCAGCCTTTCCTGTTAGCTAGTGGAAAGAAACCTCTTGCCTCTCACATCCTGTAGTAGTGAATTACTAGGGCTGCCAACCTCCAGGTGGTGGCTGGAGATCTCCTGCTTTTACAGTTAATCTTCAGGCACCAGAGGTCCGTTCACCTGGAAAAAATGGCCCCTTTGGAAGGTGGAGTCTATGGGATTATAATCCATTGAAGTTCCTCCCCTCCCCAAACCCTGCCATTCTCAGGCTCCACCCCCCAAATCTCCAGGTATTTTCCAACCCAGAGGTGGCAACCCTGTGAATTACACTGTAACTTCAAGGGCTGCCAGCAGTTATAAGAAACTTTATCTATTGCAGCCCAGCTCATACAAGCACACCTACTGCTTCTGTAAAATCAAAAAGCTCTCTCTATCTAATCCACTGGGGCATTGATTGGCAAAAAGTGGAAATGCTGCAAAATACTAATTGAGGCAATCCTGTTCAGAGGGCTCACTGGCAAACGGTTTTGGTGCATATCTCCTAAATTACTGTTACCTGTCCCATATCCCCTACTCTGCCCCAGGGAATAGTTCTTAAATTTGCTGTTTCAGTTGGTTTTAAAACTATATAAATGCACATGAAATGGCCTAATCAGATTATTATTAGTTTCTGTTTGAATGAATTCCCCTTTTGTGTTGCGAAATACTCAACGGACCTCAGTGCAGAGAATGGGATGGGCACAGAGCATAATTGTTTAGATATGTTAGGAGTCCAAAGGACATTTGGATAAATCCTTCGATGTTTTCCCAGGAGAAAAGTAATATCTTGGTAAATCAGATATTTGTGTATAAATTTATTACTCCAAGCCATACAGTGTTTTCACATTATATTTGTTATTGCAAGCCATACCGTCTGTTTCCTCTACAAGAGTAGATTCTTTCACATTTTTTTCTGGTATGGTTCAACAAGTAAAAGGTTAACTAATTAATTAGAAATGTGCAAAGGTAAATTGATTTGCAGAGTTAAATTTGTGTTTGCAGTCTCTCATTGATACCTAAAGGTTTTAGATAATTTTTCCTGTTGACACTTCAACTAGACTTTTAAAACCCAAGCCTAAATATATAATTGAATTTGGAAAATGAAAACCAGTTTTAAACAAACAAAATCAGTTGACTGGCTAATTCACTGGAACCTTTCACATGTTTCATGACTAACATGACCTTTCAGGTTCAGAACAGGCTAGCCATAACCAACTGGTCACAAACTGCTTCCTAATGTAGGAGTTAAACCAACAGAATAAGTAAACAAATACAAAGGACCATTTTCTAGCTATTTTAATATCTTCATGGTATCACTCTAATGTGCAAAATTACATTCACTCAAGAAACTGACCTGTGACGATATCCTCACAAATAGTATTAAACTTCTATAGAGCACCTATTTTAGTTTGAATTTATAATCATGGACCTTGGTCATATTCCCAAACCAGTTGTGATGTGACTTTGGTAGCGTAAATGCTTTTGTAGGCATCTACTTGAAGCAAGGCAGAACAAGCTGGGAGATGATAGAAACAAAATAGGAATTATGCCCCCCCCACAGCAGTAGCTGTACAGCATCAGCCTACCAGCTGTGCAGAAGGTGGTAGCAAAGGTGGTAGCATAGAATTTGGCAGACAGAGCAGATTAGTGGGGGTTAGGCACACAGAAGCAATAACATTTCCCCTTCCATCAATATGTAGTTGACCAGTCAGCCAGACTGCTGGGATGGGGTTGGGGGGAATAGGTAGAAAGACAAGGAATTGCTCTTTCCCCAGCAGTAGACAGTTTCCAACTATAAAGGTACAGATAAAAATGAGATCTAGTCAAGATTAAATGATTCTATTAGAGCGGATATTGATAAATTAGCCAATTAGAGTAAATCTATATGTAAATCTGAACTGATTGCTTTCCCAATACAATTAGCTTTAATTCCAGTACTGCAGAACCCAACTCAAGTTTTTAATGGTCTACTGAAATTTCCTTTTTTTGCACACCCCGGTAGATACCAGTGTTTAATCAAATGCCTTACATGGAATTATGCATTGTCTTAAACCATTCATTGTTGTTCTTGGGATATCTTAACATTGTTTCCCTATTCACTTAACTCTACTCTGTCCTTCCAGTATGTTTCCTGCCTTTACATTCTAGCTGTCCTTTTCTTATTCCCCCGTGCTTTACCTCTTTTGTCATGCTATTGTTCTCTGTTATGGCCTCCCTGATAAGGTTAGGAAGGCTCCCACTCTCCTGGCTTTCTGCAAACTACCTAAAATGGAATTATTCAAAATAGCTTTTTTGCACAGGACTGTTCTATAATTAAATGGTTCAGAAAGTTGCTTTGGTTATGGGAATAAAGACTGTGGCCTACACTATTGTATTGTTTCCTATCACTGCAAGTTAGGGTTGCCAAGTCCTGGTTGGAAAATACCTGGGGACTTTGGGGTGTGGAGCCAGGAGAAGGCAGGGTTTGGGGAGGGGAGGGGCCTCAGCATGATACAATGCCATAGAGTCCCCCCTTCAAAGCAGCCATTTTCTCCAGGGGAGCTGATCTCTGTCAGCTGGAGATCAGTTGTAAAAGCAAGAGATCCCCAGGCCCCACTTGGAGGCTGGCAACCCTACTGCAAGTATGCTCCAGACTAGGTACTTTCTACACCATTTAACATATCATGTTTAAAGGCTTAGGCTTTGTTTCAGGAGTTTCTTTCATCTCCGTTTTTAAATTTCTGTTTTCAGATTTCTTTAAACCGAGGACAGACTGGCAATCTGCCCCGGGAGAGCTCCGCTTGGGAAGCGGGGGAAGGGAGCCCGTTCAGACATCTGCAGCTGTTCCTCGGCTCCCTTCTGCACTTACGCGTTTTGCAGCCAGTTTCCTTTCGCTTTAGGAGGACACCGGGAGAAACCGGTGTCCAGGGGCCGTCTTCCGCATGCCTCCCGCTTTCAGGCAGTGTGAACTGGAAGAAGGTGGGATTCAAGCAGAGGCGGCTGTGTGAACGTGCCATTTCGGCAATTTGTGCATGAGCGCACATGCACTCATGCACGCATGCACACATACGCACATTGCCGAAACATCCCTGCCACAAGCTGCCGAGGCCGGCCCACCCTGGGCTGCTCCGCAGCAGTCTGAACGCTCCGTAACAGCAGCCTTGCGCAATACATTGGCCAGTGTGAACAGCCAGCCCCGGGGAATTTCCCCCCTGCAGCTTTTGCCTCCGGATTCCTCCCGCTCCAGATTGCCAGTCTGCCCTTGGCCTTAGTCTATACTTCCATAGTTTCCATAGTTTATTATTATTACGGCCCATGGCCAGCATAGATTGAAGCAAACTAGTTTACATAAAATACAGAAATTGCACAGCCATTTGTATGGGAATATTATAATAAAATGTACAAAAACTTAAGAAAGAAGAATTTAAAAGAGGAAGGAAAAAAAGATGTAAAGCCTAAGGGACAGATTTCTGTAGTCTAAACTCTATTGTACTGTTCATTGTATAAATAACCTAAGTAAATAAATATTAACATCTGTATAATTATTGCTACCACCACATTACGTAAGAATATAGGAGAAGCCAATGTTGGATCAGGCCAATGGTCCATCCAGTCCAACACTCTGTCACACAGTGGCCAAAAATACCAGGTGCCATCAGGAGGTCCATCAGTGGGCCCAGGACACCAGAAGCTTGCCCACTGTTACTCCCCCAAGCACCAAGAACACAGAGCCTCACTTGCCCCAGAGCTCCTATCTATACCATGTGGCTGATAGCCCCTGATGGACCTCTCCTCCACATGTTTATCCAATTCCCTCTTGAAGCTGCCCATGCTTGTAGCCACCACCACCTCCTGTGGCAGCAAATTCCATGTGTTAATCACACTTTGGGTGAAGAAGTATTTCCTTTTATCTGTTCTAACCCAACTACTCAGCAATTTTATTGAGTGCCCACGAGTTTTTGTATTGTGAGAAAGGGAGAAAAGTATTTCTTTCTCTTCCTGCTCTATCCCATGCATAATCTTATAAACCTCGATCATGTCACCCTTCAGCCGTCATTGCTCCAAGCTAAAGTGTCCCAAGTGCTTCAACTTTTCTTCATAGGGAAAGTGTTCCAACCCTTTTATCATTCTAGTTGCCTTTTTCTGCACTTTTTCCAATGCTATCCTTTTTGAGGTGTGGTGACCAGAACCAGGGCTCATTTCGTAGCAGGAGCCCCTGTGCATATTAGGCCACACACCCCTAATGTAGCCAATTCTCCAAGAGCTTACAGAGCTCTTCTTACAGGGGCTACTGTAAGCTCTTGGAGGATTGGCTACATCAGGGGTGTGTGGCCTAATATGCAGAGGAGCTCCTGCTATGAAATGAGCCCTGACCAGAACTGTACACAGTACAAAAAATGAGGTCACACCATTGATTTATACAGGGGCATTATGATACTGGCTGATCTGTTTTCAATTCCCTTCCTAATGATCCCCAGCATAACATTGACCTTTTTCATTGCAGTCGCACACTGTTTCAACATTTTCAGTGAGTTATCTACTACGACTCCAAGATCTCTCTCTTGGTCAGTCTCTGCCAGTTCAGACCCCATCAACGTTTATTGGTAGTTAGGACTTTTGGCTCCAGTGTGCATCACCTTGCACTTGGCCACATTGAACCCCATTTGTCATGTTGATGCCAACCTGCCCATCCTCAACAGATCCCTTCAGAGTGCATCACAATCCTCCCTGGTTTTCACCTCCCTGGTTTTTCTGAACAATTTTGTCTCATCTGCAAATTTAGCCACTTCACTGCTTACTCCCAACTCCAAATCATTAATAAACAAGTTCAAAAGCATTGGACCGAGTACTGATCCCTGTGGTACCCCACTGCTTACCACCCTCCACTGAGAAAATTGCCCATTTATACTCACTCTCTGTTTCCTTTTAATTTGCCAGTTTTTGATCCACAAAAGGACTTGTCCTTTTATCCCATGACTATTGAGCTTACTTAGGAGCCTTTGATGAGGAACTTTGTCAAAAGCTTTCTGGAAGTCAAGGTAAACAACATCTATTTGGTTCCCCTTGTCCACATGTTCATTCACTCCCTCAAAGAACATGAACAGGTTAGTGAGACAAGATCTTCCCTTACAGAACCCATGCTGAGTCTTCCTCAATAGATTTTGTTCATCAATGTGCCTACTAATTCTTTCCTTAATAACAGTTTCCACCAACTTACCCAGTATTGATGTCAGACTGGCCTGTAATTTCCCGGATCTCCTCTGAACCGTTTTTTAAAGATGGGAGTGACATTCACTATCTTCCAGTCTTCAGGAATGGAGGCAGATTTTAATGAAAGATTACATATTTTTGTCAGGAGATACACAAGTTCACATTTGAGTTCTTTCAGAACTCTCGGATGTATGCCATCCGGGCCTGGTGATTTATCAGTTTTTAAGTTGTCTATCAATCGTAGGACCTCCTCTCTCATCACCTCAATCTGACTCAGGTCTTTCAACACCCCTCCCAAAGTCAGTGGTTCTGAAGTGGGCAAGCACTTTTCATCTTCCACAGTGAAGACAGAGGCAAAAAATGTATTCAGCTTCTCAGCCATTTCCCTAGCATCTTTCAGTGCACCTTTTACCCCTTGGTCATCCAAGGGCCCCACTGCCTCCCTGGCTGGTTTCCTGCTTCTAATGTATTTGAAGAAAGTTTTACTGTTGGCCTTTATGTTTTTTGCAATATGCTCGTCATATTCCTGTTTTGCCAGTCTGATCACAGACTGGCATTTTATTTGCCACAGTGTGTGTTCCCTTTTATCAACTTTTATCATTAATATTCTCTACCTGAGGCCCCAATGACAGGGGCCCCAGCCTCTTCCATATTTTCCCAGTCACTTTATAGATACGTTTCATTTTGTCTTAGCCTTTTATTGATGCCAAGCACTGTTTATTCTTCTGGGGCTCAACAGGGAAAACAAAGTGCTTGCAGAATAAAGTGCCAGTGGAATAAACTATTTGACTTCTAGCAATGTGCATCAAAATTTTATTGTATGCATTGTATGTATTTTCTGTTTATTATAATTGTTATACTGCTTTGTCTTCTCTTTACTATTCTTTATTCATGTCCATTGGTTTCATTGAGACACATTCTGACTAACTCTTGTTTTCCACCCAAATGGGAAAATTTCCTGGGACTGTACTCCTCTTCAAGAAAATCCCCGCTAATGAATTTTAAAAACAAGGAAGTATTTCCATTTTAGAGATTACTAGCTATCTAGCTGAGCAAGTGTGGAAGACTTTAGTATCCTGGAATGTGTACCACCTTAGCCAGGGGAGATGACTGACATCTGGCTGGGGGAGAGTGATGGGCCACTTACTCCAGCAGATTATGCAATCCTTTAGTAACCTGACTCTGGAGACCATGGAGAGAGGTGGCCAATATTCTGTTTCTCCTTTCAAAGATTTCAAATGTAAACTGTTGCCAGCACTGATAGTTCCTCATGTTGGGATTCAGGCACAGATTGTATATTCCACTGATTTACCAACTGCTTAGCATAACGATAGATGTCCTGTCTGAGTCTGCAGAGGAGGTCTCTGGTTTGGAGTTAGAAAACCTCAGACTGATGTTATTGAAGGACTTCAGCATTCATGCCAAAGTCTCCTTATCTGGGCCAGCTCAGGACTTCATGGCCACCACAGGTCTGATTGAGGCTGAGATTTGCCCAACATGTGAAAAAAGATGCACAGGTTTCTTTTTTGTGCCAACCCTCTGATGGATGACCTGGTTAGGGAACTGGAAGTTCAGGCTGTGCCATGTTCAGATCATTATCTTGCTAAGGTATGTGTGAATGTGCATTAACTCTCTGCAGGGTTGGGATAAAAATTTTAATGGTCTACCAATGGAAAAAACCTGTTGTTTTCCAGAATGTTCTGTTGAAGCCACAGTGGAAGCTTGGAACATGAAACTTTTGGAGGTTATAGAGAGGGCTGTTCCCCTGCATCTTCTCCCTCTTTCAAAACTGCAGTGCCTCATGATTTAACTTTGATTTGGGTGACCTGAAGAGAATCAGGAGATATCTAGAGTATCATTGGTGGGAAAATCAAATCAAATTTGACACACTGTGGCTGTGATCACACACACTAAATAATCCTCTTTCAATCCACTTTCAATGCACTTTCCAACTGGATTTTGCCAGTTCACACAGTAAAATCCAGTTGGGAAGTGGATTGAAAGTGGATTGAAGGAGGATTGAAAGTGAATTATTTAGTGTGTGTGATCGCAGCCTGCATAACATAGTTCAGAGTTTACTGAAGACCTATTAGGTAGCAGCAAAGTGATAGTAGCAAAGAAATCTTTTCGGCCACCACTGAGTCACCTAGTGTGTATTCAATTGTTTAGGATATTTTGGTATTTGTTGACTCCTCAGTTGGAGTTTCTAAATTTTCAGGAATTGGTTATCAGCTTTGACAGTTCTGTGAATTTTTTTGCTGATTAAAAAATCTCTCAGATATGTTCTGACTTGGATGCTGATTGTAATATAGTTCATGCTGTAGAGGTGTCTGGTGCACCATCTGGTCCATTTATGAATAATTTCAAGTTGGTCTCCTTGATGGATGTTGACAGGATCTTGGGTGTTGTGAAGGCCACCATGTGTTCTCTTGATTCTTGTCCATATTGGTTATTGAAATCCAAGGAGCAGATTAACAAACTCCTAATGTCTGTTTTTTTGCCAAAGAGGGTTCTCCCCCCCAATAATTGGCAAATAGCTGTATCTTTCAGTGACCACAGAAATACTCTTTGTGTCAACAATTGATGAATAATAATGTGGCCAATTACTGTCCAGTTTCTAATCAGCATGGTGTAGTGGTTATAGTGTCAGGTTGAGGTTCAGAAGGCTTAGGTTCAAATTCCCACTCTGTCATGGAAGCTTACTGGGTGACAGTCTCTGTCAGTCTAACTTACCTCACAGGCTGCGGTCATACACCAGTTGGAGCGGATGGGAAGTGAGGCTATTTCCTCCAGAGGAATTTGACACGCAGTTGCAAGATCACACATCCCTTTGAAGTTGTGGGCTCACCCCATCACTGTGTGATCAGACGCAACTGTGGGTGAGTCAGGTTTTTTGCCATTTGTTTCCCATGCACTTAAACAAGGAATCTGCACTGAGGGCTCCTTATGTTTGTGATTATGTGCATACTGTGACGGGAAAAAAACAATGGCATGGAGTTGGGATGGAATGATCAGACCATCCTGATGGCATGAGAGTGTGCTTGAGTGATCAGACAGGGGAAAGTCTGTCTGAATCCCATTGCAACCAGTTAGAACTGGACTTTCCCTTGTGTCTTTTAACTCCGCTTCTGTGGTGGAGCCGCACGGGTTGCTGATGACTGCAGAACCTTTCATAGATGTTGCTGTCTGATTGTCTCCTTTAGATCCATCAGGCATTTGCAGATATGTCGGATCTAAAGGTGTGTGTGATCGCAGCCACAGGGTGGTAGTTGTCAGGATGAAATGGAAGAAGGGAGAAGAATGTTATAAACCACTTTGGGCACCCATCGATGATAAAAGCGAGGCATAAATATATAATTAATAATTTGCCTTTTTGAGGTCATAGTCACAGAGCAATTTCATAGTTTCCTGGATGACACATCTATCCTTGACCTTTTTCACTGAGGCTTCTGGTTTGGCTGTAGGATGGAAATGACACTGGTATATTTAATGGAATATCTTTGTTCTATTGTTGGTAAGGGCTGTGCATCTCTTGTTTTTTACTGGAGTTATCAGTAGCCTTCAGTACAACGGACTGTGCCATCCTACTGAGGTGCTTAGAGCTAGAAATTGGTATTAAAGGAAGTGCACAGGTTTGTTTTAAATCATTTTTAATCATTTAAATTTAAATGATTTAAATAATTTAAATCTGATCAGAAGCAAATAATTGCTGTTGGAGATCAGACATCAGCAGTGTGAGATCTGCCCTGTGGGTCCCACAGGGTTCAGCTTTGTTGCCTATGCTTTTAATCTGTATATAAGGCCTCTGGGAAAGATCAGCCATAGTTTTGCTGTTGGGTTATCAGTATGTGGATGACACTCTGCTATATATTTCTCTGTCAAAGATGCCTAACACTGCCATCATCATCCTGCACCAGTGCTTGGTTGCTGTGGTCAAGTGGCTAAAGTTGAACAAATTAAACTGAATACTGACAAACTGAGGTGATTTTGATCAGTAAGGCAGAGATCCTGGATGATATTGGGCTCCCTTCATTTGCTGGGGGTACAAATGATCCTTGCAAATGTTGACCCAGGAGTCTGGGTTTTTTATTTCACCCAGCCCTGTTGTTGGAGAAAAAGGTGATTTCAGTGCAGAAAAGAAAGGCCTCTCTGTATCTTCATGTGGCACCGAGGTTGGCTCCTTACACGAACCTTGCTAAACCTGGCTGTGTGGATCCACGTCATGCCATAATAAACCCAAGACTAAACTATTGTAATGCATTCTACATGGAATTGCTCTTGATGACAATTCAGAAACTTCAGTTTGCGTAAAATTCTGCAGCATAATTATCGTTGGGAGCAAGCTGTAGTGATACGATTGCCGGGTCCCCCCTGACCATCAGATGGGGATGGGGGTAGGGTTGCCAGATCCATGTTGGGAAATTCTTAGCAATTTGGGGATGGAGCCTGGGGAGGACAAGGACCAGGGTGAGGTACAAAACCAAAGAGTCCACCCTCCACAACATCCATTTCCTCCAGGAGCACTGATCTCTGTAGTCTGGAAATGAGCTGTAATTCGGGGGGGGGGGGGGGGTCCCCAGGTACCACCTGGAGGCTAGCATCCCTATGGAGTGATATGGTATCATTTTTACTTCATCTGCTGCCTGTTATTTTTCAATTTCAGTTCAAGGTGCTAGTTACTACCTATAAAGCCCTTCCTGGTTTGGGACCAACTTATTTGTAGGACCATCTTTTCTGTTTTGCTCTGCTGCACCAGCTTTGTTCATGAACAGAGTCTCTTGAAGATTCCCTCCTGCAGAGAAGTATGACCTGTTAGAACCCATGTTCTGGGCATTTTACTTTTATCTCCTACCTGGTGGAACAACTTACCAGTAGAAAAGTTGTCATTCTTCTGTCATTCTGGAGGCTATGTAAGCCAGACCTTTTGAAAGTACTTTTTCGTAAGTTGGCTTGCTGTTTTTATTCTTATTTCATAAATGGCCTATTGTTGTTTATTAGCATTATTTTATTAATGTTTATTGATTTTAAATATTTTAGTTTTATTGTTATCTATGGCTTTTAAATATCTTGTGATCCTTTTTTTAAAAGAAAGGCAGACTATAAATGCTGTGAAAAATAAAAATGAAGGTACATATAGTGTATATACAACCAAATGGCCGATAAATTCAGAATATCCTTGTAACAGCTAAAGTGGTCTTGATTATTATACAAGTTCTTTTTAATAAGAAGAATTGTACAATGATCAATGCTATTTTGGAAGTTACAGGGACTTTTTTTTTACTCACATTTTTTCTTGCAGCCTGCTTTTATATAACATTATTGTATACATAGAAATTAAACTTCCTTTTCTCAGAAAAGGATAAAAATGAAACAGATGCCACAAATTGTATGGGAAACTGCATCAGTATGAAAGCATCAGTATGGAAGCATTTAGTACCTGGAATTGATGAGGCTCTATAAATTGGCTGAAGTATCTGGAACATTTTTCAGTCCCAGTGGGGTGAACAGTCTGGCTAATCTCTCTCAACTGAATACTGTGACCTGCTGATCTCGTTGTTTGAACCTTGGCTGGCTCCCATACCTGCCTCTCTTCTCTCTTTCTTCAGACGCGTCAGACATGACTTTTCTAGCTCCATAGTGATATCAGAAATGGGGATGGAAACCTGTCATTCTATAAAGGAAAACTGTAGCAGAAAGTTTGCATGAGCTAATAATGTAACTAATCCTTCAAAATAATTAAAAGACAAGCCCCCAAATGCTAGAGTGTCACCGCGCCATGGTCCCAGCATGATGCTTTCACTACCACTGACATCATTGCACCAGCGGCATTCCCGTGGGATGCTGCTGTTTGGGGGTGGGCTTCCCCTGCTGGCCAGGTGGCCTGTGGTGGATTGGGGTCCCTGAAATTGGAGGATCTCCTGGCCCCACTGGAGGGATGGCAACCCTAATTGTAGAATTGCATAAGAGTGTTTTTATGTGTATTTTATGCTCTGGGTTTTTATTTTCTGGATTTTTAAGGGTTTGATTTCAAGTTTGTACGATGTTATCCAATTTTGGGAGCAGACCCGAGCCAGTCTTTGAAGAGGTAGCATACAAATATTTCAGATAAATGTATGCTGTCTGTGTCTATCTTCAAAATGTTTGTGCAAATCCATTGGTAGGTGAAGAGGTTTTTGCTGAAATCAGCAGAGATTACCCATTAGCTTAAATGGAATAATGAGTGCAGATAATGTCTGCCAAACTGAGGGAAAGGTACAATAATATCTAGAAAGATATTTTTATATTAAAAACCATTCCAGGCTCTCCCCCATTGTGCTTAGTTTATAAATAGATAGGGTATAAATAGATATGGTAGATATAAATGGTTTATAAAAGATTTGAAAATTACAGAAAAAAAATACTGTGGTATTACTATTCCACTTATATTGTATGTGCTTGCAGCGAAGATCTGGGGAAATAGAGCCTGATAGCTATTTGTGGTAAGTGGCAAGACCTGAGGCTACTATTTCACCCCCCCCCCTTTTTTCCATTCTCTACTTAATACTGCCAAAAGGAGAGGTGATTAAAATTGTGTGGATTTCCATACCTGAGTGCAAATGTATTTCCTTTGAGCAGAGTGTCCCAGACTTTGATTTCTAGAAAGAGAGGTCTGTGACAGAAGTCTGCTGTCCTGATCACCCTTCTCTCTGATCCCAGATATATACAGGCTAGTGGTATCTACTCAGGGGAGAAAAGGACAATCTGTACATCCTCAGATTTCAGTGTTTGTCTCATTTTGTAGGGCTGAGCCTGGTATGTAAAAATACCTGCTGGGGCTAGTCCTCACTAGAGTTCCTTCTAAACTGCACTAGGGGGCACTGACACACAAAATTTTAAGTGGCAGTTCAGGGATTTTAGCTTAAGCTCACAAGTAAACTGAGAAGGCATTTGGGCATCTCCTTCTGGAATTGGACCCCCTGGTCCAATCTTTTTGAAAATTGGGGGGGGGGATTGAGGAGAGGCATTAGCAGCTATGCTGCAAATTTGGTCTCTCTACCTCAAAAAACAGCTCCCCTAGAGCCTCAGATACCCCCAGGTTGACTATAATGGTCCCCATGGGCTATAATGGAGCTGGAGAAAAAAAAATTTTTGCACACCCCTATTATGCTTTTTAGTATGATTTGTAAGCTGCCTTGAGTCACAGGGGAAAATGGGATAGAAATATTTGAATAAATAAGTAGTTTGGGCAGGTTGATAACATTTCAGCAACTTCCTGTTTGTTAGGTTGGGTAGGGTTCTGACAGTGATTGTTCCACCTCTGTTATACTTGACCTGTAATTTGTCATATTTTTCTTTTAAAAAATGAAGAAAATTGCAAGAGGACTCCCCCCCCCCGAGTGCTGGTATGTTTTTTAAGGCTCAGCGCAGGGTGATGGTCCGAGGCCAGGTCTACCAATATAGGAGACTGGGGTGGGTAGACCTGTTCTCTGGAAGCCAAGTCTACCAGTATAGTGCAAAGGAATGGGTAGACCTGTTCTCTGGAGGCAAGGTCTACTATTATATTGGAAAGGGAAGGGTGGACCTGTTATCCGAAGGCCAGGTCTACCAATAGAGTGGAAATGGGCAGGTAGACCTGTTCTCCGACGGCCTGATCTACCCCTATAGAGGATAACATTTTCTGTAATGAAATTTGACTTATTCTGTTTTCTCTTATAATATTTAAATTATTCTTAAAATATAGTTTAAATATAGTTTAAAAGAATTCATTCTGAGATTTTTACAAGGTCATGGAAATAATCTAAAAACTAATGTATGCAATAGTCAAATGTAGACTCGCTTACAACTTCAATGCTACTAGCTTTTTTCGCTCACAAGGTAGAGGGAACATTGGCTCACTCACATTCAACTCAGAGTATATTGCATTTTGAAATATAATTGTCTCCAAGAAATACTTTTTCTGTTTGTCATACTGTAATATGAATCTGAAACTGCTTGTGTGAGCTAATGCTGAAATTAAAGTTAAGTGTTGTAAGACGTTATGTAATTTAATAGCTATGGCATGAAACAGAACTTGTAATAATTGAATCCTTATTTCCTTTCCTGTTTTTCAAACTTTAAGGTATCTTCTCATTAGTAATCAATAATAGTGTTTTCTTTCATAATTATGGCAGATGTCATTGTGAGTATAAATAATTAGAAAGTATGTTTCCAGGGGTCCTTTTGTAAAAAAAGAGGTGCAGGAGCTCATTAGCATAACTTATTTGCATATACCACACCCCCTAAAGGAACTGGAAGTGTGTCAGAAGAAAGAAAGAAAGAAAGAAAGAAAGAAAGAAAGAAAGAAAGAAAGAAAGAAAGAAAGAGGTAGGGAGGGAGGGGGGAAGGAAGGAAAGGAACAGGAAGGAAGGTAGGTAGGTAGGAGGGGGGAGAGAGAGAAGAAAGGAAGGAAGGAACAGGAAGGTAGGTAGGTAGGTGGGGGAGAGAGAGAGAAGGAAGGAAAGAAAGAAAGAAAGAAAGAAAGAAATAGACAGACAGACAAAGTGCTTCTCTCCCCCCCCTTGGGTTGAGTGGCTGTCAGCCACTCAGCCTGGTGTTTCCCTCCCTTCCCCCCTCTTGCTTGGGCACTGGGGCCCAGCTTTTCTCTCTCTCCCTCCTGCTCCTCTCCCGCCCGGGAATGGTGAGCGGGGAGGGATGGGGGCTTCTCCCCAGGCCGGCGGCCTTCCGTGGCCTGGGAAGAGCGAGAGGGGGGAGGGATGGGGGCTTCTCCCCAGGCTGGCAGCCTGCCGAGGCCCAGGAAGAGCAAGAGGGGGGAGGGATGGGGGCTTCTCCCCGGGCCGGCAGCCTGCTGCGGCCCGGGAAGGGTGAGCAGGGGGGAGGCTTTCCTCTGGCTCCGTGCTGAAGTGCGGACCGGGGAGAGCGAGCTGCGGGGGGGGGAGGCTTTCCTCCGGCTCCGCGCCGAAGCGCGGGCCAGGGAAAGTGAGCTGGGGGCGGGGCTTGGTTATGTGCCCACCCCCTGGCCTCCTCTCTCCCGGAGCGGCGCCCTGGCCCCAACGGAGCTCTGTATGTTTCTAACCTACTGCCAATTTGTGGATTTATTTGAAAGGAATTAATTGGAATTAATGGTGTGTGTGTGTGTGTGAAAATGGTTTTCCCAATATAAATGGATGATTCATAGGAAAGATTGATGTCACACAAGTGGTGACTGAGTTGTGTGTCCTAACTGTAATGGCCTTTGGCTCCAAACAATAAATGCTACTACCTACCTACTACCTACCTATATCATGGTGTGAACTGCTGTGTAGACTATTGCATAAACACTTGGAGAAAAAAGGTTACAGCAGATATTTCCCTCCTGCTAATAATTTTATGGAACCAACCCTATGGGTGCAATCCATGCCCCATTGAAGCTAATACCAAATCTCCTGCTGATTTTAACAAGAATGGATTGCATTCTTTGCCCTTTGTAGAGCAGAACGGAACAAAGGGCTGTTCTCTGTTTTAAGGTATGACTGTATGGAATTTTTCCCAGGAAAAGAAAATGCTATCTCATTCGGTGTCCTATCCAATTAGAGCTTCTTGGTTTTTCAGTGTGCACTGAGACTTTTTTAAAATGAAGCAAAGTTACTTGCAATTAACTCAAAATCCAACCTAAAGAACAGCTTGCTAATCTGAACGAGAGAAAGTGCATCCTTTGGCATGTTGCAGTTATTATTGCAGATTTGCAGGATAGTCGATATAACTCTGGGCCAACTACAGTTGATTGGGGTGGACTTGTCTTTTAAATGTGAGCATGCTCCATTCACATATACACCAATGTAGATATTAAGGTTGCATGAGTGAGGGCTGTTTTAGGTGCCAGAATATTGCCCACAAACAGGTTGGAGGCACTGAACAAACATTCAGCTTGCCAGTAATGTAGTATACAAACTGATTATATGCTATATTCTCTAATGACTCAGCAATGTGTGAATAATTGCTATAGAACAATAGTACCCCATAGGGTAAATCTAAAAGGGTATTTTAAGTATGGGCAATGAGATAAGAAACTATTCATTTTAAATTGACGATGAGGAAAGTAGACCAAACAAAATAAGGAATAGCACAAACACTAGTGTAAAAACAAACAAAAAAGCACCTAGCTGGTAACTGTATTATTAATTAAACAAAACCAAAACAGAAAATAATGCTATCAGAACTGTGTCCACATAAAGGCTGAGTTCAGACTGGCAGTTTGGCCCAATAGAGGCACATTTCTCAAGCGAATTAAGTGGGTCGGTTCACACAGCCACAGTTGTCTGGCATTCCCATGCCGTACTCACCCTGTCCTGAAGCGTTTTGATCCCGCTTTTAAAAAGTACCAGGTGAAAGCTGTGGCAAGCCATTTGGGTGCATGTTGATTCCACTTCCTGAAAGTATGGACGCAAATAAGTAATGTGAACCCGCTGATCCGGCATAACTGCCCATGCGTGCTGTGCGTTTGAGCGCACAACCACCTGTGGGGACACTTCCGATTTACGGAGTTAAAGCTCCCAGCCATGGGATCCTGTCCCAATTGCTGCTGCACCTATGCGCCTACACGCAGTTTGGCAAAACGGACCAAAGCCACACACAATTGGGGTGGCACTGACAGGGGCTGCCCTGCAGTGTGAACGCTCCATTCTACCTCTCCCCAGTATGGTCCCGCATCAGTCCATGCAGTACGACCAGAAAGCCCCACAACAACTTGGGCCGGGTCTTTTTGCCCTGCTTCCTTTGCACTTCATTCTGCCAGTCTGTCCTCTGCCATTGTTGGAGATTGTGCATTCATTCACAACTTGATTGTCTTGTCCATGTGGGAAAACTACAGTTACGAATTATTTCTGTAGTGCAATAATAGCACAGCATCCAGCAGTCTGAGGATGCTGTCCAGGGCAAGTGGATGGGGGCAAGTTCTTGACCCCATATTTTTTTCAGCTACCTAGATGGATCAGAGACAGCACTTTAGGAAGCCTTGGTAAAGATCTCCCCCCCCCCCCAGTTCTGCAGTGTTTTTGTGTAATGGTATATGATTTGGATGTGAATTCTGACTTTCAAATGACCATTAAATATAAAATTTCCAAAAGTTAAATTCCTAAACTAAATCCACAGTCTGTTCAATGGCCCATTACTGCCTTATGTAGTCAGTTCATTTTCTGGACATGCATAATGCAAAATGTATATTGCAGAATTAATCTCCACTGTTAATAGTGTGTGTGCATGTTTGTGTGTGCGTGGGTGCTTATTGGCTAAATGTAGCGTCTATGCATTCCCTTGCTTAAGAATGAATATTATGTAAAGCAAACCTGTGCAAGTAAAATTTTACACTAAATGTTGCCCAGCAATTGCGTGCATCTCTGAGAGAAGTGCACAATTGGTAGCAGTTCTTTTGATGCTTTCAACTATTATGTACAGACTGTCTACATATTCTCCATGTAACCAAACAATGCTTGATAACATCTAGACTCTCACAGATGATAACAGATACTTGCTTGAAACTGCTCTACAACAAGAATCATGGGCTGTAACTCCTTTATGTACACATATAACGAAGGCCTTTTTTCTATTGGATCTGTATTGTATTCATTACTATGCAATAGTCTATTCTGATCCAGCCTAAAAGAAAACAGAGTGTTTATCTTAGTTAAAGAGATCCTACCAAAAAACATAAATGTTGTTGACCATTCAGATAACTCCAGCTGCATCTTGTAAAATTGCAGGCTGTGTGCTAGATAGTGTTCTAGTGTTCATGTGCCACTAGAGACAAGATCATCTGCCCCCTCCCTTAGAGAATTATCATCTGGAGACCTTGGGGAGGGAACTGAAGCCTGACATTTTAATAATATAGATGACTAAATTATCATGCATCCTCAAATTTTCACAAAAGGAAAATAGCAGCTATGATTCAACAGTAACGGGTACGGGAATATAGGCTCTGCCCCGACCATAATGATCCTAGCATATGAATGATTTGGAGAAATTTTTAATTAACTAGGCTGTGCATGCATGCAACCAATAGGAGATATACCTTTGGATAATGTGACATTTTCCAGGCTATTAGGATTACTGAAATGACTGCTGTCTGCTGTATCTATGTATAGCTTGGTCTGCATAGAGGTTGTTCTATTTTACCAAGTACATGGAATGATCACATGGTGAATAAATGATGGGTTTGCATATTTTAACCAACTCTTTTTTCATGAGTGTCACTTGCAGACTTATTCTCTGAGGCTGAAAGAACAGTGTTGCCAGGTCTTACCCGTCTGCCGGTACGGGGCTCCTGGCTTGGTCCTAAGATCCCAGAAGTGATGTCATCACACTGGGCACGTTGTGCAGGGGATGCTCTAGCATTTGGCTAAAATATCTGTGGTTACCATAGAATTTTTAGCCAAATGCTAGAGTGTCCCCCACATGGCGCAGTGATGTCACTTCCGGGCGCAATGATGTCACCTCCGGGTGACATCATCATGCCAGGCACATTGGGTGCAGCAGGGCTCTTTGGGGGTGGGGCTCTCCCTGCCGGCCAGCTGGCCATTGGTGCACGGGGGCCCTCGAAATCAGGGAAACCCTCGCCCCCATCGGTGGGTTGGCAACCCTATGAAGGAAGCAGAACAACTTGTCTGAAGAGACACACAAACGGCATACTGCCTACCATGAGCTTGCAAAAAACCCAAAACAAAACAAAGCCCACACACACAGCTGATGGGTGCCAACAGCTGAAAGGAAAAAATCCCAGTGGAGTAGCCATGCTAATCTGCTTCAAACCAAATAATAGAGTGTAATGGCTCCTGTGAGGATATAGCAGGAATGCCTTTAGGGTTTAGGGAAAGGTCCTGGGAAGCCCCCCCCAAATAGGAGAAGAAACTGCCGTCAGCAGTGGATGCTTTGGGGAGGGTGCTCCTGATTAACTCATTAGGATCCACCATGAATATAGAATAAAGTCACTAGCGGAGGTCCAAGGGCTTGCTAAAGAACAAACTCATCTGAAAGTTAACCCTTTTCTTCCTTCCCTGAGTAGTAGCACTAAACAGTTTGAGGGGCACATGCTCAAAGAAACATAGCAACAAATTATTTCATGTAAAAATTATTGATAGGCAAAAGAAAAAGGCATGGGTGGAAGCTGGATTAAATTCAGTTTGAACAACGATTCAGTTGACACAGGTGCTTTCTACACTAGGACAGGCTTGGATGGTTTCTTCACTGCTGGTGCAGCTGCTGATAGCAGCACCTGCCCCAGTCCTCCATTAGCAGCCCCCCTGAACCATCAGGTCATTTTCAGTTTTAAAAAAATCAAAGCTAGAATATCATATCACTGTAATCATATACCAATATGTGTACAAGGTGCTCTGAATCTCCAGTTTTTATAAAAACAAGTGTCCCTAGCTCCTTCCACTGTGGAGGAACACCTCTCCAATTATGCCTCTGCAATGGAAGGGAGTCTCTTTTTCAAAAGGGAATTCAGTGGATCTGGTACACACATTCCTATCTAATCAAAAGCCTGGCGGAAGAGCTCCATCTTGCAGGCCCTGCGAAACTGCGATAGGTCCTGCAGGGCCCTGATCTCTTCTGAGAGCTCGTTCCACCAGTCTGGAGCCGCCACTGAGAATGCCCTGGCCCTGGTAACAGCAAGCCTGGCATCCTTAGGGCCAGGGCGGGTCAGCCGATTGTAGGACCCCGACCGTAGTGCTCTCTGGGGTATATGTGGGGAAAGGTGGTCCCTTAGGTATGCCGGATCCTGGCCATAAAGTGCTTTAAAGATAAGTACCAGCACTTTAAAGCAAATTCGGTATGCTATTGGCAGCCAGTGCAGCATCCTTAGCACAGGCCGGGTGTGCTCCCATCTAGGGAGACCCATCAGCAGCCTGGCCGCGGCATTCTGCACTGGCTGCAGCTTCCGGATTTGCAACAAAGGCAGCCCCGTGTAGAGAGCATTATAGTAGTCTAGTCCCGAGGTGACCATTGCATGGATCACTGTGGCCAAGTCATCACAGTCCAGGTCCAGGTCAACTGCCTGACCAGCTGCAAATGATAAGAGGCTGACCTGGCAGTGGCTGCCACCTGGGCCTCCATTGTTAGGGAGCTATCCAGGAGCACTCCCAGACTTCCTAACCTCCAGTGCTGGCACAAGTGGTGCCCCATCGAAGGCCGGGAGCAGGATCCCTGCCCTCAAGCCACCCCGGCTCAAGCACAGGACCTCAGTCTTCATTAGATTCAGCTTCAACTGGCTCAGCCTAAGCCAACCAGCCACGACCTTTAATGCCTGGTCCAGGTCTTCTGGTGTGGAGTCCGACCGGCTGCCCAACATCAGATAGAGCTGGGTGTCATCAACATACTAGTGGCACCCCAGCCCATACCTCTGGATAATCTGGGCAAGGGGGCACATATAGATATTGAACAGCATTGGGGAGAGCATTGCCCCCTGGGGGACCCCACATGTCAGTGGGTGTCTCCTGGGCTGCTGCTCCCCTAGCGCCACCCTTTGTCCCCGAGCCATTGTAAGGCAAGTCCCTGAATACCCATGTCAGCAAGGTGGTGGGCAAGTAGCTGATGGTCAACTGTACTGAATGCTGCTGACTTGTTGTATGAACTGTTAACTTCCATTTCAATATATCTGAGGAAGTGTGTGTGCACACAAAAGCTCATACCTCGGATAAAACTTTGTTGGTCTTAAAGGTGCCACTGGACTCAAACTTTATTCTAAGGCCAGAGGAGATTTCAGAAGTCCAGTGTCATTCAGTCAGAGGTCAAGTTTCCAGGAATAATTCAAGGCAGTGTCAGCAGTTCACCCTCTGAAGTAGCATTGTATCCACACCCAAAAGTGTCTCTTGGAAGACTTCATAGCTGCATGCCAAGACATGCATACAGCCAGCTCCTCAGGGACAATCCTGCAAAAATTCATCTCCACTGTCAGCAGGTAGCTGGCATTGAGCCAGGAGGCGTGCACTTCACCGCGTAGCCTGTAAATCCATTGTCAGCCTTCTTCTGTGGCATTCCAAGGGTGCAGGTGATCCTGGAGGGTGGGGGCAGGCAACTGAGTTTTGCCTGCTGAATTAGAACTGGAGGGTGGAGGTGATTTTGAACCACTCTTGGCTGCAAGTCTGAGCATGCCTGCACCTCATTTTCCTGATGGCCAGCTTCTGTCAACTCTGGGCTGGGTACATAGGGCTCCTCCTCCTGTGAGGAATCCTCACTGTCACTGAGCCCTGGTTGGTCCATGACCTTCCCTGGCAAATGTGTAGGGATTACTTTGTAAAAATGTTGATGTGGAAAGGATTACTCAAAAGTAAAAAGTTTTACAAACTGTCACTGTACACTTACATTCTCTACTGTTAGGCTTTACTGATTTGTGCCTCTCAGTTACCCAAAAAAGGGCTCTTGCAGAATTACTAACCAGATGAAGAGGTTACATTTTCTTATGACTCCTGAATGTACATGGACAAAAGTAATACTTTCCAAATCTGGCAACCCTACTTTACTGACATGTTTCCAAATCCTTCAGTTTCATTGAAGGTGTAACTGCTTCTATGTCTAGGTCTAAACAGGTCTAGATACATTAACATACCTAAAACAAAACTTATGTGACAAATGGAAAAATTGATGGGTGGTAAAAAAGTTAGATGCTGGCTGCTTTGAATTATCTTTAGGAACAAAATAGCAAATACTTTCTGAGGTACAAAAGAGAATCAAAAGTTTGAAGTGGCTATGAGCTTCACCGATTTTTACAGTCAGCTCTGATAGAATCCTGGACCTTTTGGCTACTCTTGATAAAGGATCCATTGCTGCATATTTAAGCACTGTCTAGATTTCCAGACTAGCATGGCTAGACTATTGTTTAGTTCTGGGAAGGAGGATCTTATGATTTTATACTCTACCACCTTCAATGACTTTTTATCCATCTCCCACTCCAATTTGATTTCTCTTCTCATCCCAGGTTCTTGGCACTTGTTCATCTGTACCATTTTGACCTTTTGTCCACTTCGTTCCTTGATAATTCGCTCAGCTTCTTTTCTTTTCTCTCTCTGCTCTTCCAGCATGTCCTTGCTATTTAGGGTAGCTCACTTATGCTACCCCCATCTATCTATAACTCACTCGTTTGCTCTTTGGTTTCTCCCCTCATTTCAGCTGCTAACAACCTGCTATGCAATTCTGTTAAGCTGCTCTGTTTGGACTTGTGCCGATTTAGTCCTGTTGATTTAGATGGAGCTAAAATTGGTTCAAATCCAGGTCCTGCTGTTTAAGTGAATTGTGGATTTGGGGCAGACTGAGAATCCCTTCCCCCTTGGATCTGGATTGGAGACCCTCCTGTGCACTTTACCCTGTGACCAACTGCAAATGTTCTTCACTTATCTCTCTTTTTTTTGTTCCACCATCCCTTCCGGTTCCTCTTCTCTGTTCTTTCCCTAGTCTCTCACAATGACTTTAATTTTCAGTGACTTGTCCTGTTTTCTTAAAAACTTGTCTACTTTCATCGACTAAGAATCTTGTTGTAGCCAGTAATGCCACCCCACAGTGATTTTGTAAGGAGAACATGATTTGAAACTCATTTTGATAGATAGATGGATAGATAGATGGATAGATAGACGGATAGATGGATGTTATGGCTACTAATTTGTTCACGTAATGCTGGGATTCATATAAAAATAGGGAAACAGAATATAGATGGGATTACATTTTTCACTTCTCTGACATCTTGCTTTTTCTCTGGAAAAGCTCTGAATGTAGGTATATTTGGATTTCCCCCCACCTGTCAAACTCAGCACCCCGTTTGCCATGGAATTGCTGTACTGGGAGGGGGGAGCTTCCGTGTGTTTGTGTGTGTGGGGGGGAATGCTTTGCTTTAGGAGCTGGGTAACTATTTGTCTAAGATGCCTCCCTTTCTCTGGGAAGAACAAGCAATGACCTTGGTAGCTGTCTGTGCTTGCTCCACTGTCATAGATAATGTAACGGTAATCTCACAGGTGGGGCAGAAGTGCGTGAAATCTAGGCGGGCTGTGTGAATTGGCTGATTGGATCGGACACGGGGGGGGGGGGCTTGTTCGAACTCTGTACAACTCTGGGCCTTGGCACCAAAAGGTCAGTTCTGACATGAAGAAGTCTTAGCTTGAATGCTCTTTACTACTCAATAAACAAATTAAGAGAGTGTTGTTGAGAGTAACTTTGTTCAAGAGTCTGACACCACCCCATTGCCCATTCTGCCTAAATGTGTGGGATGGAAAAGATTATAATATCTGGAAAAGCAAAGGAATATACCTAACCCATATTTAAACACTTATTATGAGGTGCATTTTCACTGCAGCACAAATATTAATTAAAGGGACTGTGATTGAAACTCACTCCGTTGGCTCACAGAAGCTGTAATAAACTGAGGTGCTATGAGCCTCCCACAAAAGAGCTTTGCCATATGCAAATGAGTGTGCTAATTAGTATGTAATCCTCTGGGTGGTGAGGTCTTCAGCAGGCTTGAGGAAGCTGGCTTGGGTTGGAGCTTGGCTGTTAGAGGAGATAAGAGCAATGGGAGGGACCTTGGCAACAGAGAGCTCCTGAAAACATCCATGTGACAGACTCCTGGATAAATCAGCTCCCAACAACATTCACTCTGGAGAATGATAGGTTTATTGAGACAGTGATAGGATCCAGACTGGACACTGGTTGTGTTAGAACTGAGATTAAAGGCATGGATGCAACAGATATACAAGGTTTGAGCAGAGGCCCTAAAGGCCCAGGACCAATCACCCCTTAGTATTCCCCCCCCCCCCCCGCCAAAAACAACAGCTGGCAACCCCCCTACTATGCCATCCCCCCAATATGTAAAATGAAGCTGAGTGGTGAAAGCTGAGTTCCACGGACAGCTGGATTCCCAGAGGTGGTAAGGATGCAAGCTACTTCAAAGCAACCTAGCAAAGTTCACACTCTCCCACTCCCTCCCCTCGGTTGCTATGGCAAAATGAGCCATAAAATGCATAGCGAGTTTGACACCATGTGGCCCTTGTGCCATCTTTGTATTTGACAGAACACCTCAGTTATGTTTGGATTTTAATATTAAAGAGCTGGAAATCAGAATTTCTATTCAGGGATGATGCTTGGATAGTGTTGGTTTATATTCATGTGCAGAGAGTCTAAGGCTGAGGACAGACTGGCAATCTGGAGTGGGATGAATCCGGAGGCAAAAGCTGCAGGGGGGAAATCCCCCGGGGCTGGCTGTCCACATTGGCCAGGGTATTGCGTAAGGATGCCGTTATGGAGCGTTCAGACTGCTGTGGAGTGGCCCCAGGTGGGCCGTCCTCCGCAGCTCGTGATAGGGCTGTTTTGGCCATTTGTGCATGTGCGCATGCGCTCATGTGCGCATGAGCACTCATGCGCAAACTGGCAAAACCCCACGTTCACACTGCCGCCTCCGCTTGCCTCCCGCCTTCTTCCAGTTCACACTGCCTGGAAACGGGAGGCAAGTGCAAGACGGCCTCTGGACACCGGTTTCTCCTGGTGTCCTTCTAAAGCACAAGAAAACCGGCTTCAAAGCAGGTAAGTGCAGAAGGGAGCCGAGGGACAGCTGCGCATGTCTGAACAGGCTCCCTTTCCCCGCTTCCCATGTGGACCTATCCCGGAGCAGATTGCCAGTCTGTCCTCAGCCTAAGTTTGCATTCAGTCTTATGTTTGAAATACAAAATGTAACCTTAAATTAAAACAGCATATTCCTATGGGGTCTGATTCATGTCTCACAACATACATTTTCATGTGGGTAGCCTTCTTGGTCTGAAGCAGTAGAACAAAGTTTGAGTCTAGTGGCACCTTTAAGACCAACAAAGTTTAATTCTGGGTATAAGCTTCCATGTGCATGCTTGCTTCATCAGATATGAATTTTCTGCAGGAGTAAACATATGGGTAGCAATATACCATTGATAGCTTCTCATTATAGAAAACATTGCACAATTCAGTACAAAGCAGCCATTTTTTTTTTGCTTTCAACAGTGGCAACAAAGGGACTTTTTCTCCCATCCCACCTCTATAAAACTGTAGCAGGAAAAAGCTGCCACTTTCATGCATTGGGCAGATTTTGTGGCTTGGACCACAGAGGTCTGGATTCAAATTCCTATTCAGCTAGAAAGGTCAGCACATGGCTTTTGTAAATTCATCATCTGTTTCTCAGGTTAATCATATGCAAAACTAGGTGCTTTCCCAAAGGGATACCCTAGCCATTTCCTTTCCATTTCTTGTCAGCTTTGACTTCCCAAGCAACCTTCTACCCTCCCTCCCTCACACCAGGCGCTTACGGGCCAGGTAAGAGCCCTGGATTGGGCCAGTTCTGGCCCCCAGGCTGTATGTTTGACACCCCTGCCTTAGACAATAGGCAAGATACAAACAAGAGGAGGTAGTTGCTTGTAATTCTTTTCTACACAAAAAAGCCCACTGTGTGTGAACCCTTGTTTGCAAACTTAGTTCAGTTGTAAAGAAGAGCAAGTCATTAAGTGTGTGCCATACTAGTCAATTGTGGCACAACTGCCATCAATTGTACATGCAGATTTAACAGTGGTTCCAGATGATATAGCAATCTTTTATTCTTTTCCTGTAATGCTTCCAGTATTTAAAAGAGCTCTGATTTGTTGCAAAATTTATTTGAAGTAGAAACATAGTTTCTGATGTGTGGATGATCCTGGTGCTACTGTTTTGCAGTCAACACTATTTCTCATTTTATTTGCAAACCCTGGGCATTGGAACAACTGTTGCTGCAGTTTTTTACTGGGCCTATGCTATAATACCATGAAGACTTAGACTATGTCTCCAGTGTGTGGTTACTGAGGGGGTACATTTGAATTTAAGAAGGAGAACTTGAGAGTTCATAGGTGAAAATGGCAGACAGCCTCCATCCTTGCCCAAGTTTCTACCTAGAAACTGCATGCTTAATAGCAGGGTAGGGTGAAGATAGGGTAGAAGTGAGATGGCGTAATGAGGAAGTATTGGTGCATGTAGCTCACATTTTTAAATAAATGGCTTCAGACTATTATTTCATCTTTGGCCCTGGACCTAGGATGCTATTCAATCAGCATAATATTTGGCTTTTGATCATTAATATTGCGTACGCCCCAGTGTTGAAGGCCATGCCTGATGTTTACTGAACATGAGCCTCTGGAATGCACAAACAGAGTTGATAGCAAGCAAAACAAATGTCGTGTTTAGGGCAGAGCCTGGCATTTTTTTACTCTACCCAGAACACCAGGATGCACAGATGTAATCATGATCAATTAAGCCAAAAACAAGAGACAAGAGCAAACAGACCAGCACAGAGTCTGAGAGCTGGAGGTTCAGTCAGAGAGTCAGGGAATAGGGAAATCTGGGGTCAAGGTCCAAGGCTTGGAAACCGGGGCAGGAGGCAGGGCTTGGACTCCTAGCTGCAAAACAAACACAGGTTAATAGAACAAGCTGCAAGGTAGCACACAAGGCAATACTCTGTTCGCTGACTTGGTCAGCTCTCACAGGGGTGGTAGTGAGGTTTCTTCCACAATGAGCTCCACTCATCTTCCTTTTATTACCCTAATTAGCTGACTCGTGGTCAGAGCTGACTCATGGTCAGGTGTTACTTCTCACTGGCTTGTTATTCTTGCTCCTGAAACAATGTAGTTTCAGTAACTAAAGATGAACACCATTGCGCAATTCATCTTTCCTGGGCTGTCAAATGCTCCCAGTGTCTTCTGCGGTCAGCTGGTTTGGGAGACACTGGTGGTGACTGAGACTCTGATCTCTGACCCCTTTCTTTCATCTTCTGCCAGAATGAGCAACCTTCATCTCTTGATGTTTCTTGGGCTAGCTCTGCCAGCTGCTCGGGAGACACTCCACCGGTGCACGGCTTGATTCTTCCATTTCCTCGTCTGAGGAGGAGGCGGCAGCTGACTGGCTCATTACACAATGTGTCAGTTCAAACTGCCAGCAATGTATACTTACCTAGGTGTGGGGACTGCTGAGTTCAACTAAAATTACTGAAGGTGAGTATAAGATCCCAGTGGTATACATCAGAAAATCTTTTATGTTGGATTAAGGAAACAGGTAAAATCTTGTTTGGAGCAATAGACGGAGCAATAATGTACAGAAAAAAAGGTAATCCAGTTTTGAAATGTATTGTGAAGGAATCTAGCCTAGCTAAAACAGTAATTTATGAGTTAGGATATATATCCTAGCCATTATTAGCCTAAAATATATTTAAGTCCAAAAGGATAAAATACTTCACTGCCACTCATGACCCATTATATGATCACAATTTTGAAAGCAATGACTTTTTGACAGAGCTAAATTTAATTTGCTGCAATTGGGCATCTAGCACCTCTGTGATTTATAAATTTCAGATAAGCAGGTAACCTGTTTATTCTAATAACATAGCATTTAATGAGTATTTTTGAAAAATGAACATACTGGTTTAAAAAGAGTGCCTTTCAGATGCTGTAGAGTATAGCTAACTATGGTATAGATGAAATGATCTATACTGTATAAATAACAGGATGTAAAATATAATTGGACTGTAAAAATAACTACATGAAAAGCAAATAAATGTCTGCCATTGGCTAGAGACAATTACATGCTTGTAAGGTTAGCCAATGATATTGCAGGACGTTCATGTGCATGAATAAACTCCTGCTTTTACCTGTTTGCAAGCACAGGTGTAACTTTTTTTTTTTAAAAAAAAAGCCTTGTTTGTACTTCAGAAATACTATTCAAATGAAGCTGATGATGCTCCTGGAACAAATCCAGGGCTATTTTGGGGGCAGGAACGCATAAGAACATTGTTCCTGCTGGCTTCTGAGTTGGCCATGCCTACAGCCTCCCCCCCCCTTGGGTTCTCCACATGTTCTGCAGCTGCAGAGTGCCTGAGGAAGCCAATCCAGAAACTGCCTTCCTTCCCTTGGGTTCCCCATGTGCCCCGCAAGCCACGGGGCACCTGAGGAATCCAATCCTGGGAGGGAGTTGCGCTGTCATGGGTGTGGCCTAATATGCTAATGGGTTGTTGCTGTTGGGTGTGGCCTATTATGCTAATGAGTTCCTGCTGGGGTTTTTCTACAAAAAAAGCCCTGAACAAATCTATCGGGAGCAATCATTCCCACCTGTGGCTTGATAGTATAGGCAGTGTACTAGCATGCAGACTGGACTCTGTCAAGTAGATTTAGAAGAAGAGGAAGAAGAGATTGGATTTATACCCCGCCCTTCACTACCCAAGGGAGTCTCAGAGCAGCTTACAAACTCCTTTCCCTTCCCCTCCCCACAACAGACACCCTGTGAGGTAGGTGGGGCTGAGAGAGCTCTTTCCCAAGCTGTCCTTGAGAGAACAGCTGGTACAGAGCTATGGCTTGCCCAAGGTCATCCAGCAGGTGCAAGTGGAGGAGTGGGGAATCAAAACCAGTTCTCCCAGATTAGAGTCCACGCACTTAACCACTACACCAAACTGGCACCATTTAGGTGGCTTGCTTCCACATGGCAAGGATTTTCTGCATTGCTTTTATCATCACCTTGAATGCAGGCACATGTGTTGGTAATGGACCTTCCACATGTGAAAGTTTTCTGCACAATTGCTTCCCTTTCCCCCAACTTTTCCCTTCCACTTTTGCTCTGTAGCAATTCCACCTTTTTTCTTTGAACATAGTTATCACGGCAACTTGCCATCCCCCTTTTTGTTCTTCATATAGGTGCTATAGAACTATAATGGTTCCGCTAAGATTTGAACTAGATAAGTGGCAATTAGCAAATACTTTAAAAAAAAAAAAAAAAAAGCCTTCTGGTGGCCCAGCACAAAAAATTGCTGGGAAAATAATATCTGTGAGTGACTGATGGTAGGAAGACAGCACTGATTTGGAAAAGATCTCTGCACAGTATTTTTTGCCAGATGCCATGCTAACATGCATGGACTGAATTCTTTCTTTAAAAGACTTAAATTAAGCAGATTTGGGAAAGACTGTATTGAAGGGAAGACCTGGAAACTGGACAACTACAGCATAATGGGGTGGATCATACTGCCACTCCACTGAGCAGAGTTTGTTTATTAAAATAGTAGAATGTTAAAATACTTATACTCATCTTTCCTTTTAGCTCATGGTTGAATGCTCCTTCCAAACTAAGCGCCTCTTGAATTGGAAGAAGAGCCATAATATGAAGGAAGTCTCCTTAGAGGATGGCTGGATACATTCTTAGGAGGAAAGCTACTCGGAGGATACATACTTAGGAGGAAAGGAGGATACATACTTAGGAGGAAAGCTATTTGAAGGATGGCTGGATACATTCCAATATCATGTGGAAGCTCCAAAAACGGCACTCCACTTTGAAAGCCAAGGTGGAGAAAAGTCTCGATGTGGAAACTACAGGCTTGAGCTAACACCCTGAGTAGATAAAGGTTCTTTGTAAAGTAATGAGATACTTCAATGACTTGATGCAACGTGAGAAGATTTGGTCAAGGACAAATGTATTTTCTTTAGAGGAAGCAAAAAATGGCTGCTGTTGGTTTGGGAAGGATTCTGTAAGAAGGTCATCCAGACAGTGAGTTGTGTCACACTCTTTGTACTGCATCCACCCACATGGAATCTTGCCTGTGGGTGAACTTTAGGAGTTATGTTTGCTGTAATGCCTGAATCTCTTCACCTTTCACAATTAAATATAGCACAGTTTCTGCATCATGGGTTTGTTGCCAAGAGGAATTTTAAAACAAGAATGCAAGTTTTTGATCTCTAACCTTCCCTCCCCGAAATGTATGGCTAATATAAAACATGTCATTATTACTGTGGCACCACAGAACTTTCTTTGGCTATTGAACCTCACGTATTCATATCAATATATTTGTGTAGCGAATAAGTGTCGGGCCAATCTTTGTTCTAATTGGTAATTCATAAGATTAACACCTCACAACATGCACTTATTTATTAAACTTGGCTGCATTAATGGAAATATTTTGGGCTATAAGGCTGTCTCATGCGTATCTCTTGTCTCTGTTTGTAGTATTGATGTTCATTGTGCTATTTCCTGTATTATACACAGTGTTTTAATGAACTGTACAGCTTTTGTAGGAAACCATAGCATAAAAATGTCAACAAACCATGCACTGCCTTATTGCATGCCCAAGATTCATTAACAGCTTTTCTCTCCTCATCCCTCCCTTCAGACAGCCAAAGTGAGGGATGGCTTGCATACCACAAAGGCTATACCCTGCAGAAGATGAGTCAGCTCTTTTTTTAAAAAAGCCAAAAAGTAGTTAACTTCTAAGATGCAGTGTCAATTAGATCTTTCACCACAGAGCAGGAATCGCAAACCTGGACAGACATAGCTCATATTGATTCTCTGTTGTTTATGCTAACCTACAGCAATCTTGAGCTTCTGAAGACAGCACTGCTGGCCTATTATCTGGTTACACTCCAAATGGAGCTGCAGTTGCTACAAAGACTTGGCTGTTTAGCATTGTAGACAGTTTGAATTTAGCCAGATTAGAAAATCTTAGGATCTGGGGAAATGAGGCTCGGATCCCCGTTCTGCTATTATACTTTGGGTAGTTGGTATCTCTCAGCCTCACTTACCTCATGGGATTATTGTGAGAATAAGATGGAGTAGGGAGAACCACAAACACCATTCTGATCAGCATTATACCAATTAACTTTGATATCAGTATTTCATACTTGTGCCTTCATTTAGATACATATATCTGAATTTACACATCATGGATTATTGTAGTTTTGAGTGAATGATTATGGTACTGTTACCTGTTCTCACTTTCTCCCGGTTGGTTATCTAATTGCAGTTCTGAGGTGAGAACCACCACAAAAACACTGGTGATATAAAAATATAAAAGCTATCAAAGACTGTTTTCCATAACCAATCTGAAAAGTTCAACATGTGAAGCCAGATCAATACTAGAAGTTTGTTGCAGATGTTCTGAAAGCCATTGGGAGTAAGAATGGTCTTAATTTGCCATTTTGGAAAAGGTGATAGTGGTGCTGTGTGGCTCCTCAGGGATTTGCAGGTGACACGTTTGTCCATGAAACATTTCAGTGCGGTTTCTGGCCTGAGTTTGGAACTGAGATGTGTTTGGTTACACTGGTGGGCAACTTTAATTTCAAGTCAGATGGTGGAACAGTCATTACTGTTGATATGGTTAGATCTATCAGCAACAGTTGATACAGCTGACCGCCGTGTCCTCGTTCATCAGTTGGCATATAGAGCTGATATTAGAGGAGTAGCTCTTGCCTGGTTTTAGTCTTTTCTGTCAAATTTGGATATGGAGCTTCCTTTTGAGGAGCAGAGTAGTGTGTTAAGAGCTGTCTGGATTCCATTTTATTACCCATGCTCATCAGTATTTCAGTGAGACTGCTGAATGAGACATTGGTATTAGGTGATATTGGTATTAGGTATTAGGTATTAGACATTGGTATTAGGTGATACCCAGCTCTATATCTCATTATCTAAGCCTCCAGATGAATTTGTCCCAGCTCTGAACAAGTGCTTTGAGGCCATGGCTCAGTGGCTAATGCAGAACAATCTGGGGCTGAATTGAAATAAGTCAGAGGTAGTATTTATTTATTATTATCTTCGACTTTCAGCCCACCCTCCCCTGCTGTCGCAAGGCTCAGGACTGGTCACAACATAATACAGATAACAATAAAAAAAATATTTCAGATTATTTGAAACACAAACAGTACATCACAATTCAGATGGTGTGCAACTCAACCTTTCACCTTCTCCAGGGGCAAATTCAATCTAGGGGAAGTTGGAAATTAGGGGGCAGGGAAGGGAGAAGGAATCTGTCTGGCAAGGTCTTTATAGTTCTTGACCAAGAGCCTCAGCCATAGGCCTGGTGGAATATCTCTGTTTTACAGGCCCTGTGAAATTGTAATAAGTCTCTCAGGACCCAGGTCTCAGCTGGCAGAGCATTCCGCCCACCCAGGGCTACAGCTAAGAAAGCTCTGGCTGTGGTCAAGGCTAAGTGAATACTCCTTGGCCCAGGCATCTTCAGCACATCTTTTCCCTGTGAGTGTAAAGCTCTTTCGGGGGTATACCAGGAGAGGTGGTCCCATAAATATGTTGGTTCCAGACCTTACATTGATGTGAAGGTCGAACCCAACACCTTGAATCTAATCTGGTCTTCAGTCTGGAGCCAGTGCAACTGGTGGAGCACAAGCTGAATACGGACTCTCACTGGAATTCCAATGAGGACTCGCACCACTGCATTCTGGACTAGTTGAAGCTTCTGGGTCAGCCTCAAGGGTAGCCCTACATGAAGAGAATTACAGTAATCTAACCTGGAGGTGACCGTTGCATGGATCACTGAGGCTAAGTCAGGATGAGATAGGAAGGGGACCAGTCGCCTGTTTTGGCGCAAACAGAAAAATGCCAATCTGTCCATTGCTGTGATCTAAACCTTCATAGAAAGGGAGGCATCTATGATCATACTCAGACTCTTCATAGTGTGCACTGGCATTAGAGGCACACTGTCCAGAGGTGGGAGTTGGCACCCCAACCTCTGATCTCCCTGGCCTAGCCACAGGACCTCCATCTTTTGTTCTTCAGTTGCTCAGTCGAGTCCAACTCTTCATGACCCATGGACCCCATCATGCCAGGCTCTCCTGTTCTCTGTTGTGCTCCAGAGTGCTCCAGGGTTTATTTCTTTTAGGACTGAGTGATTTGATCTCCTTGCAGTCCAAGGGACTCTCAAGAGTCTTCTCCAGCACCGTAATTCAGAAGCATCTATTCTTCGGCGCTCAGCCTTCCTTATGGTCCAGGTCTCACAGCCATACATTACTACTGGGAATACCATTGCTTTGACCATATGGACTTTTGTTGGCAGGCTGATGTCTCTACTTTTTATTATGCTGTCTGGGTTTGCCATCGCTTTCCTCCCAAGGAGGAGGCGTCTTTTAATTTCACGGCGGCAGTCACCGTCTGCAGTGATCTTGGATCCCAGAAACATGAAGTCTGTCACTGTTTCCATGACTTCCCCTTCTGTTTGCCAAGGAGTGATGGGACTGAATGGCATGATCTTAGTTTTTTGATGTTGAGTTTCAAGCCAACTTTTGCGCTCCCCTCTTTCACTTTCAGCAAGAGACTCTTTAGGTCCTCTTCACTTTTTGCCATTAGAGTGGTATCGTCTGCATATCTGAGGTTGTTGATGTTTTTCCTGGCAATCTTAATTCCGGCTTGTGATTCATCCAGGCCGGCATTTCACATGATGTACTCTGCATATAAATTAAATAAGCAGGGTGACAATATACATCTTTGTCTTAGATGAATTTAATTTCAGCCAGCTCTGCTTCAGCCAACCAACCACAGCCACCAACACCTCTTCCAAAATACCTTGGATGGTATCCATCTGTCCATCAACAGGTACAGCTGAGTTTCATCAGCGTACTGGTGACAGCCCAGCCTGAAACTCCACAGCAACTGGGCAAGGGGGTGCATGCAGTTGTTGAATAACATTGGGGAGAGAACTGCCCCTGAGGGACGCCACATACCAAAGGGTATTGTAGTAAGACTCTGTTCCCTAGTGTCACCCTCTGTCCCCAACTGTGGAGAAATGAGACAAACCACTTCAAGGTTGTCCCCTGTATCCCCACATCAGTAGTGATTGGGAGGGCTGATTATTGAATGGATTGGGTGTACTTGTTTTGAACGAGGTGCAGTGTGCATTGGCAGAGCAAGTTAAGAGGTTGAGGGTTCACATGGGCCCAGCCTTGCCTAGGAAAAGCAGTTTGGGTGGTGGTCAGAAGTGCTTTCTGTCAGCTGTAGTTGGTTCTTCAGCTCTTGCCTTTCTTAGCTAACCTGGTTGTACTAAATCCATGCTTTTGTAATCATGTGGTTGGACTGCTGTAATGTGCTTTATGTGGGCCTGCCAATGGGAACCACCTGTAAACTACAACTGGTTCAGAATGTGGTAGCCTGATTATTGTTAAGGACTAACCAACAGGAACATCAAGAACATTAAGAGGACAAAAGCAATTATGCCTAGGGAACTACACAACTTAAAGGTTAGCAGTGAAGAAACTGAAATTATTCAAGATATTCCATTCCTTGGCTCCATTATGCAACCAAGAAATCAGAAGGAGATTGAGACTGGGAAGGGCAGCCATGAAGGAGCTTAAAAAGATTCTTAAGTATACATGTGTGTTGTTGGTGACCAAGTTAATTCATGCCATAGTGTTCCCCTTTGTTATGCATATGTGTGAAAGCTGGACAATGAAAAAAGCTGTCAGGAAGAAAGTTGATTCATTTGAAATGTGGTGTTGGAGGAGAGTTTTGTGGATAAGACAAGACAAAAGTCACTGGAAAAAAACCAATAATGCTAAAAAAATTTGAAGGCAGCAGGAAAAGAGAAAGACCCAGCATGAAATGGATTGACTCAATAAAGAAAGCCATGGCCTTCCATTTGCAAGACCTGAGCAAGCCTGTTAATGATAGCATGTTTTGGAGAACATTAATTTGTAGGGTCACCATGGGTCAGAAGTGACTTGATGGCACTTAGCATGCGTACAACCAACAGGAATGCTTCCCACCTATTTTAAAATGTCTGCATAGGCTGGCTGTTGGCTTGTGAATTAAATTCAAGGTGCTTGCTATAATCTCTGAATCTTTTCATAGCCTGAGATACATATATCTGAAGGACTGTCTCTTCCCATATGTCCCCCTGTGCCACTTGTGGCCCTCCAGTTGCTACCTTCTTGTTGTTTCCCTATTTAAGGCCCAATCTGCGTCTGCCGTGTAATGCTGCTTCTTTCAGCTGTGGTGCCGGCTTCTATTGCCTCCCATTTGGCTCAGTATAAAACTTGCTGTCTGCATCATATTTAGAAAGAGCATGCGAGAGAGGGGGGAGGAGCAGCCTCTCAGGGGTACCAGCAGGGAACTGCACTGTGTTGCACTGCGGGGAGGAAATGGCACCCATGACCCCCCTGCAGAAAGTAAAGGGGGGAACCTGGTGGAAGGGGAGGTGGGCAGGAAAGATCGAATGAGCTGGGTAAAAAACACAAAACACCCAGCGGTTGCCAGGCAGGGCATTCGGGGGACTGCCCCAGGAAATAACAAATGGTTCAGGGGTGGCCGTGCTTCCAAACCCCCCCCCCCCCCAAAATATGATTGCAGAAAAATGTTCCCTGGCTGCTTTTAAATGGAGATGACTAGATTTTTAGCTAACTTGTTTCCTTTGTGACAATTTGCATATTTTCTTAGAAAAGATAGGGGGGATTTTGGCTCCAGTTGTCTGCTTATCACTCACAGTGGCTCAGAGGACTTGGAGGAGCAATTAAATTGAGCGGTGGCTCAGAGGTTAAGATGCTGAGCGGCAGACTTCCGGCAAGACTTGTGAGCATGGCAGACGTGCTCCTCTGCATCTGCGGGGAGCGCGATCCGTACCCGGCGGGAAGAAGGGGCTCTGGACTGGTGCCGAGCCCCCAGAGACCCCAGTGAGGGGGCTTTGCCTGGGGTGGCCCAAAGGGGATCTCTCCCTACGGTGGCGACCGAGGGATAGAGATCCCTTTTCATCACCCCCATAGGTTCCCCCGCCGTGGGAGCCGTATGGCTGAAAGCGCAAATCCGAGAAGCAGCAGAGAGTGCGAAGCAATGAGGCTGGAACTGACAGTTACGCATGGAGAAAATGTGAGTCTGAAGTAAGAAAAGCAGAACACAACGGGAAGACGGCGGGAGGAGTGAAACCCACCCACCCCCCTCTCCGGGACTAGCGTACTTACGAGACTCTTTACGTGGCGTTACTGCAGGAATAAAAGCCCATCCGCCTTGCTAGATGGCAGCATCGCTCACTTGGAGATATAAACTTTAGAAGGACATAAGTGCTGTTTGAAAATTTGCTCCTTTCGTTCATCTTATCTATCTATAAACAAAGAGCGTAGTCTCAACAATGACGGGGAAACCGAAACTTTTCCCCAAACTAGGAAGTACAGCTCCGAGTTCAAAGGTTGATACCACGGAGATGAGTGCGGTGTTCTCCTCGTTACTGCGAACTCTAGTGGACCAAATGACAGCTCTCAACGTTAAAATGGACAAAATGCAGCTAGAACTAAAAGAGTCGAATAAATCCACAGAGAAGCTGCAGCGAGAACTTCTGGAAGTAAAAACTTCAGTAAAAAACCAAGACGCAAGACTACAAAAGGCAGAGAAGGAAAAGGCCTTCCACCACGATCAGCTTTTGAAATTACAAATGGATAGATCGAATTTTTTCCTAAGACTTCAGAATGTGCCAGAAAACACAGGAGAAGACCTTAAAAATTTGCTAAGTGAAGCACTTGAACCAGTGACAGGCATGAAAGCAGCGGATATAAAAAGCAATATGGATATGGTTTACAGAACCTATCCAGATTACACTAAAAAGAAAAGCCTGCCTGGTGAAATTATGATAAGGTTCTCCAAAAAATCTACAAGAGACGTGGTGCTTAGGACCACAAACAAAGCAGCTCTGAAGATCCTGGGAGAAGAAGTAAAAGTGATGAAGGATATCCCATTTGAAATAAGGAAAAGAAGGAAAGCCTATGGAAAATTGACATCTTGGCTCCAGTCTGAGTCTATCATCTATCGTTGGAATACTCCAGAAGGACTATGCTTCAGCATCAAAGATAAGAAGTATAAGATTGACTCTGTTCAACAAGCGAAAAAATTTCTGGAAAAAAGCAAAGAGCAGAAAACTGGGAGAGACTCAGATGGTTCACTGGCCTCGCAAGAAAGCATGTATGGATTTGATAGCTCAAAGAGTGAAGAAGAAGTGTCTGACTCGGAAAAGGGAGCTGCAGCTCCAAAAATAGTTGAGACTGTTAAGACAAGAACAGGACGAAAGAAGAAATAGTGATTAAACTGTTTTATTAAGCATTGCACTTATGTATTATAAATGGTTTAATTAACCGTATTTCTCTAGGTGGGCGTGCCTGCCAAATAGTTTTTGATAACTTTTATAGTAGCAGTAACAAGTAATTGAAATTTATCCAAGGTTTTAAATGCTTCATAATTATTTTATGTAACAAGGTAGTATTAAGCAAATGATAAAGTACTCTCTGTATAAGGTATATGTAGCTTAGATTGTAGCGTTATAGGTGTAGTTATAGAGAAAAAAAGAAAAAAAGAAAAAAAAAAGATGCTGAGCGGCAGACTGGAAGGTCAGTAGCTCAGCAGTTTCGAGATCCTAGTGCCGTGTGACGGAGTGAGCTCCCATCTCTGGCCCCAGCTCCTGCCAGCCAGCAGTTTGAAAGTAAGGAATTGCAAGTAGATAAACAGGTACCACTTTGGTGCAAAGGTAACAGAGTTCCGTGCACCTCAACGTTTAGTCATGCCGGCCACATGACCACGGAAAAGTCTTTGGACAATGCTGGATCTTTGGCTTAGAAACAGAGATGAGCATAACCCCCTAGAGTCGGATTCAACTAGCTTTCAAGCAAGGGAAAGCTTTGGCCGAGGACAGACTGGCAGTCTGGCCTGCTCTGCCTCTGCTTCAAAAGCAGAGGCAAAGCGGCCGTTCAGACTGCCGCATCTGCCCCAAGGAGGCGGCCCGGACACATTGCGTCCGGCACCGCGCTCCTCCTGCAGCAGCCGGGCACCACTTAAAAGTGGTGTCCCGGCTGCTGCGGCGTGCGTTCCACCCGCCTCTGGCGGGTGTGAACGTGCGCCAGGAGGGGGAGCTGCGTGGCATTCGCACGCTGCCGTAGGAAGCCGTCCGCAGTCTGAACGCTGTGAGTGGCTTCCTTCCGGTGGCGTGCAAACGCCGCACGGCAGGGGCAATTCCCCCCGCCTTATTCTGCCGCACCACGGAGGCGTGGCAGAATACTAGTCTGTCCTTGGCCTTTAACTTTACCTGAAAACCAAATCCACATAACACAGTGAGACGCCATAGTGACCTTAGAGTCGTCACTAAATGGCAATAAAATGATGCAGACTGCTGATGCTGAGATGAAGCAATACGAGAGTGGATGAGGAATGAGATGCAGACAGAAATTTGTTAGATGATGTAGGGTTGGTTGCACAATGGCAGGAAAAACCAATGCAGAGTGGACCTAAGATTCTCCACTTGGCATTTACTAGATCCTGCTACTTTTCAATAGTTGCTCTCACCTCGTGAAGCAGGCTCTCTAAGGAAGTGAGAGGGGTATCATCCTTAGAAATCTTCAGAAGGTATTTTAAGGCATTTTCTGGGGAGAGAGGTTAATGGAGTTTCATTGCATTGTGTAAGGTTTATATTTGGAATGGTAATCCACCTTGAGCTGCAAGGGAAAAGCAGAGTAGAAATACTTTATTAAATCTTCTAAACACTTCATTTTGATTTGTGATTGGATAATAATGGCAATGTGCTATACTTATTCTGACTAGAACCTCCAATTGGCCATGTCAGATAGCATATTGTGGATATATCCACAGTAATTGCTGCAAGTATTAGATTTGCCCATTCACCTCTAAACCATGATGGTTTAATATTTATATAGGCCAGAGGTCAGAATGGTACCTGCATTAGAACATTTCAAACATGATTGGAAGGAAAGTTATAATCTGTACATTATATCTCTGTAAGATTAGTTTGTCATACTGAGAGGCTGAGAATCCTTTCAGTGAGGTCATGTGAACAACCTGAAGCATTTATTTAAATTTCTAGTTAAGGGCATCTTTATAGAAAAGATGTTGATTAGAGCAAATTTATAGAAAAGGATTAGCAGTGGCATTAAAGAGCACATGACGGAGGAAAACTACCATGGAATAATTCAAATATGTGGTGAGAGAGAAGTTTGAATGGCAAAATTGGGGAGTGGCTGTGGCTCAGTGGTAGAGCATCTGCTTGGCATGTGGAAGGTCCCAGGTTCAATCCTTGGCATCTCCAGGTAAAAGGATCAGGTGGTAGGTGATGTGAAAGACCTTTGTCTGAGACCCCGGAGAACCACTGCTAGTCTGAGTAGATAATACTAGCTTTGATGGACCAATGGTCTGATTCAGTATAAGGCAACTTCATGATGATTACGCTTCACTATGACTAATTTGCCTCTATGTTCCGCCATCGTATATAATATTGAACTGATACTTACACTTTCTGAACTGGTTTTATAATTTTATAATATGTACCATGTATTTTAACTGTATGTAAGCCTCCCTGAGCCTGCCACAGCGGGGAAAGCAGGGTATAAATCTAAATAAACAAACAATAAATATATGTATCATGTATAAAATAGTGGGATTAAAATAAGAACCTGCAATATAAAAATGTAAAAAGTGGTTTTGGAGTTAAAACACTCCTTTGAAAGTGGAATGGCAAGTTGCTTATTTGTGTTTGAGATTGTTGATCATCTCCAAGTTGATGATAGTTCCTGAACTGGCTGAGATCAAGACTGAAAAAGATCTTGGGATTATAGTGGGTGACTCAGTGAAAATGTTGATTCAGTGCACAATAGCAGTGAAAAAGGCATACTCTTATGTTGGGGAATAAAATGGCAAATATAGTAATGCCCATGTATAGGGCCACAGTGCAGCCTCATTTGGAATCCTATGCACAGTTCTGGATATCTCAAAAAAATAATATTGCAAGGATGGAAAAAAGTACGGAAGAGGACAACCAAGATGATCAAGGCGCTGGGAGCAACTTTCCTATGAGAAAAGGCTAGAGAATCTTGGGCTTTTTAGTTTAGTAAAAAGAAGGCGGAGGGCATGATAGAAGTTTACAAAATTAGGCATGGTATAGATAAATGAGATAGTGGGAGCTTTCCCCCTTCTTCCATAATGCTAGAACTTGGGGCACTCAACGAAGGTTTTTCTTTTTAAATAAAGGGGACGGCCACAGGGTACCCTGCCCAAAAGGTACATATCGAAAGTTGTGGATTGCTGAGTCCATGCAGAGCAAGGAACTATGTTAGCATGCAGAACAGAATGCTTCTTTTCATGTTTGCTGCTCCCTATGTTTGTATACCCTGGCATTGGACAAGGAGCTGGAAGCGCTCTGGTGTAGACTGGCCAGAATTTCCCAACTAATTTGCATGCTTAGATTGTGTTAGCTGGAAGCATTTCACAAGAGGTTTAAGACCTGACTGAATTAATAATTTGTTGTGATTTATAATTTACTAATGATCATGATAATGCTAATTCAGATGATAAAATAGTGTGCCTGTATATATGAAATAAAGGATGCTCAATTCAGGATGATATAGGTAAGGAATATGCTGCATGTGCTGGGTGGACTCAAGAATAATACTTTTGAAATGTGATTTTTATACCCAACTGTACATAAAAACATTCTGAATTTTAAAGTTTAGCAGCATGCCTGTAGTAATGACACAATACTCAGATTTGAATATTAGTATACAGATAACTAATGCCCATATCTGGTTATTGGGAAAGAAAGGGGTCTCAGAAAGAGACTTAATCTGTGGTGTCAGATTATTAACCCAAAATATAGTTTAGAAGAAGAGATTGGATTTATTCCCTGCCCTTTACTACCCGAAGGAGTCTCAGAGCAGTTTACAATCTCCTTTCTCTTTCCCTCCCCACAACAGACACCCTGTGAGGTAGGTGGGGCTGAGAGAGCTCTTTTGAGAACTGCTCTTGAGGGAACTGCTCTGAGAGTACTGTGACTGACCCAAGGTCACGCCCGCAGCTGTATGTGGAGGAGTGGGGAATCAAACCTGATTCTCCCAGATTAGAGTCTGCACTCTTAAACACTACATCAAACTGTTTATAGGTTGTGATCACACAGGCAGTTTGGCCCAGCATAGTTACCTCTCCACCCCGGATCAAATCAGCAGGATCAGACACACACATCTGGCACTGATCAGCCATCCATCCCTACCTCGTTTCAGAATGCCTCCCATATGGTTTAAACAGCCACTGGGAAAATTTGGTTTCCAAGGTGAAGCGCTTCTGTGGCGGCTTTTCTGGCATCTGATCACCCAGGCGTGCCATGGAAGCGCAGGAGACATGTGAGGCATGTGATCACCCTTCCTGTTTCTGGCACGGCAGTATGCTGTTTTCAGCAACCCAGTCTGAGGTGTGCATCAGTGCTGCCATTTGGGTCACAAACAGCTACAGGATCACCACCATGCCAGTGGCAAGCAGCACTCTGGGTACCCAAAGCACATAAGAACATATGAAAAGCCAGTGTTGGATCAGGCCAGTGGCCCATCCAGTCCAACACTCTGTCACAAAGTGGCCAAAAATACCAGGTGCCATCAGGAGGTCCATAAGTGGGGCCAGGACACTAGAAGCCCTCCCACTGTTGCCCCCCCCCCCAAGCACCAAGAATACAGAGCATCACTTGCCCCAGACTGAGAGTTCCTATCTATACCTTGTGGCTAACAGCCAGTGATGGACCTCTGCTCCATATGTTTATCCAACCCCCCCTTGAAGCTGTCCATGCTTGTAGCTGCCACCACTTCCTGTGGCAGCGAATTCCATATGTTAACCACTCTTTGGGTGAAGAAGTACTTCCTTTTATCTGTTATAACCCAACTGCTCAGAGACTTTTCATCTCCTGTCAGCTTTCCCATGATATTCAGTTTAAAAACTGCCCTGACACCTTTTTGATATTAAGCCCCAGCAGCCTGGTTCCTTCTCGGGACAACTGGAGACCGTCTCTCTTGTACAGCATCCTCTTGTTCCAAAAAGCATCCCAGTGCCTAACAAACTTGAACCCTTCGCCCCTACACCATCGTCTCATCCACTCATTAAGACTCCTGATCTGTGCCTGTCTCTCCAGCCCTGCACGTGGAACAGGTAGCACTTCTGAGAAGGCTACCTTGGAGGTCCTGACATTGAGTTTCCTGCCTAGCAGCCTCAACTTTTCCTCTAGGACCTCACAACTGCATTTCCCCACATCATTGGTGCCAACTTGTACCACAACCATTGGCTCCTCCCCAGCACTACATACCAGCTTATCTAGAACATACATAATGTCTGCTACCTTCGCACCAGACAGGCAAGTCACCATACTGTTAGTATGCGGGTTTGCCACTCAGCTGTCTACCTGCATAAGGATCAAATCACCACCTACCAAGAGCCCCTACCCACCCAGGGATGGTTCCTTGGTATGAAAGGATATCCGTTCACCAGCTGTAGAAGAGGTCCCTTCTGAGGGCACATTCCCCTTATCCTCAGCATGGTGCTCTGTTTCCTCTTGACCCTCATGCTCCCTGACAGTGGTGGGGCTGCTAGATTCAGTGTGGGACATATCTAACAAGTCCCCAAGAGACTCCATGTGTCTAACTGACTGTCTCTGCTTCTCCAGGTCAGCCACCTTGGCCTCAAGGGAGCAAACTCATTCCCTGAAAACCAGGAGCTCCTTGCACTGGGCACACACCCAAGACTTCTGTCCAGTGGGCAGATAGTCATATATGTGACACTCAGTGCAAAACACTGGATAGCTCCCAACCCACTGCTGGCATTCTGGCTTCATAGCTACTTTTAAAATAATAATTATATATAATCCCCCTTTTAAAACCCTTTGTATTTATGTGGTTCTCCTTGTGGAAAGTCTACTTACCTTACTGGGAACACAAGGAGACTAGGGATCCAGCTTTCTGGCTCTTCTTGGGCTTCTTACAGAGCCCCTAGTCTAAGAGTCCCTAGGCTAAGAGCTTGTGCCTCTGGTGAGGTGCAGTCTTAAATAGAAGCCTCACCCAGCAGAGGGTAGGGCCAGCAGCTATTCAGATTCACCCAGGCAATCTAATTACAGTTGACCAATGGCCCTTTCTCACCTTATCTCAAGGAGCCAGGGCTCTGCAACAACTCAAAACTTAGCCACACACTCCCAACCACAGTCTTCCCACACAGTACCCTCAGCTAAATCACCTCATCTGAAAGCAAATCAAAAACACTCACCCCCTAGCAGCTCTGTCTCCTGCTCCTTCTCAGAGCTCAGCTGGGTCCTTTGTTGTATTTTGTCATCTGATAATTCCTTTTGTGTCTTATGAAAGAAAGCCAAACTTCTTCAGACTTGTTATACTATTCATACCTAGCTGAATTCAATTCCAATGACTGACCTTTCATTGATGTTAAAGGTCCCACTGATGCACACCACCCGTGCTGATTTGCCAAGGCATCTCAGTCATGCTGAAGATAGATTATAGAATTTACATGGCGGAGGGAGGGCAGAAAGGAAAACACCTTTGCTCATTTTTTACCTGCCTTCTTATTTATTCCCATGGGTGGAGACTTTACAGGTTTGAACGCTTAAGTCTTTTGGAATCACAGAAAGGCTAAAAGTATAAATTCTTAATTTCATCATTCAGAGTTTTACCTGGCTGCATTGATCTGATTTAATGGGAGCTAATTCCCAAAGCCTGGTATCTACAGCCCTGAGAAATGGTGCTTCCTGCTGATAGAGGTACTTCAGAACACGCTCCATCTTCATGTGCATCTTGTCAGAGCAAGCCAATGAACTGGCTGAAGAATGAGTTGTTTTCTCTGGTTGCCTTAGTCTGTGGGGCTGCTGATGTCTGGATTGTGTTCATGATAGTATAGATTGATCAGTGGAGAAACTACAGGGTGCAAAATTGTGTCTGGGTTATGCTGGTTGTTTTTGTTCCTTTGCAACTCCAGTTAGTAGATATCTACATTACCGATGGTACAGGGAGAGTAGCAGAAGATAATGAACAAATATCTCTACCTGTGGTTCCTGTGTAATGTTTGAAGTAGAGAAAAGGATCCTCCCCCCCCCCCAATGAAATAAAAGTTGGTCCAATTGTTGAGAAGCATATACAGTGCTAACAAAATTGAATTGACGTGTGCAGCAAGCCCAATACAATGGTTACTTCAGGAAAAACCACTTGGATGATGGGCCTTTTGGCAACTTGCATGAAGGGATGGACTTCTTTGAGCTAAGCCTCAATTACAAGTAGAAAAAATATTTCCCATAAAACACCAGAATATATGTAATATCCATCCATGCAAATAAGAGTGCTGTTTTTTGAATGCATGGAAGTTCAGGCTTTTAGTTTGTATGTGCAGGCTTTTAGTTGGAATCCTGTGCGCTCGTGTTGCTGTGGAGACCAAGTGGGAGAATCAATCACTTTTGGCTCTTTGTTGAATTCAGTGAGAGTTTCTTAACTCTCACGGTCTCTTTTGTTGTCGTAATGCTACACTATCACCAGAAGCAGAACTATGACCTCAGGATACTAACTGCTGTACCTGATATACAACATAACCAGGGGTCCTTTCATAGAAAAAGAGCTGCAGGAGCTCATTAGCATAACTCATTAGCATAAGACATTAGCATATGCCACGCCCCCTGACATCACCAGAAGTGTGTCAGAAAGGGAATGTCAATTTCAGCCCCTTTATACCCTATGGGCCATTGAAATCAATGGCAAAAATTCATAGGGTATATGAGGGGCTGGAGGAAAGGGGGTTTGAGGGAGAGGCTCCAAACTTGTAGGGTAGCTGCTGGGGCCTCTCCTCGAAATACCCACCAAGTTTCAAGAAGATTGGACCACGGGGTCCAATTCTATGGGCCCCCAAACAGGTTGTCCTATCCCCTCCATTGTTCTCTATGGTGGGAAAAAATGTTACCTTTTTTCCTACCATAGAGAACAATGGAGGGAATGGGGGCAACCTGTTTGGGGCCCCGTAGAATTGGACCCCCTGGTCCAATCTTCTTGAAACTTGGTGGGTATTTGGGGGAGAGGTCCCAGCAGCTACTCTGCAAGTTTGGAGCCTCTTCCCCAAACCACCTCCCCTCCAGTCACTTTTAAAGTTGCTGCCGAATTTCGGCGGCAATTCGGCAGCAGGCTGAATCAGATGAGAGAATCTGATTCAGCCCATGGCTGCCCTAGTGGCCACTCCTGAGCTGGTGGAGCTTCGCTCCGCCTCGCTCCGGCCCCAACAGACCCCTGAACATAAACTCAATTCAGGATCTTTCACCAGTGGTTTAGGTTGAAGGATTTATACCACTAGATTTCACATGAGTAAATGTATTTGCTAATTCAGCAGGACCTTAGATGTTAAACCTTAAAATAGGGGTGGTCTGGGGAAAGGGTTAGATGGCTAGCAATAAACATTCTACACTGTATGACTTAGTCTTAGTTAAGATGGTTAGAGATCATGCATTTTATTTATCACGTTTCTTCACTTTATCACTCAGCGAGTACAACACTGCCTTAGCCTAATTAAAACAAACTAATTATATCAAAAGTTGATAGGGTTTTGAACACTCCTCCAGAGTGTACAACATGTTGCCCTTGGGTTACCAGAAACCTCCTTCAAATTAGGGCTCTAAAATCTTTAGGGTTTACCTATGGTGCAGATGTCTCTTCTCTTTAGTATTGGACCTAATGAGTCTCTCTGGACTAATACGCCCCATCATTTATACTTTCTATTGGAAGATAGATCTCCTAAAACAACATCTGTGTCAGTCCCTTAGCCAATGTGTTTCTCCAGGAGCTATTTCCTACTGGAAAGAGGAAAGTTTAAGGAGTGTCCTTGGGGGAAAAAATGGGCCTTTGCTTCCAGTTAAATGTCAGAAGCTTCATTTTTTTTGGTCTTTTGCCATCTTCTTTTTTAACTACAAGACCTGTCAGATTAACAGACTGAAATGAATTTGGTTATTCAGCAGTATATCAATCAGTATGTATAATATTATTCCCTGCTAGAAATAGTGATGGGTTTTTCTTACAATTGGAACACCTTCAGTCAAAAATGAGGAGTAATATGGGGGAGGTCTTTTTTTCAACAGCATCCTGGGAAGAGCGTCCCAACCAATTCTAACCATTGAAATATGGTTTGCTTAACAGGTACACTCACAACCACATCTGAAATTTATTTTGTGGAGCCCAAATGCTGTGTTCAAAGCATCCTATATTTATTTTCATCCCCTCCCCCCATAAAATAGATTATACTTTATATATATATGGTTCAGCACCAGACCCTAGAAGTAATACCCCAAAATTAGAGTTATATAGTCCCAGAAAATTTTAACATTTTTGGTCTGTAGAAAGGATGTGACTGTACAACAGAGTGGGCTGAGAGAGAACCCAAATTCAAAGCCTGCCAAAATGGAAGGAATGACCAGGAGTTGTGAGAATCTCAGATGTTCCTCTTAATTAATCCCTAGACTCTCATTAGGATCTGTTCACCTTTTGAACTTTCCCCCCTAGTCACACAATCCCAGGATGCGAGCTCTTAACCTTCTGCCAACCTGACCCAAGTGAGGGTAAGGGCTTGTGGATTTCCTAACTCTGCAGTGCAAAGGCATATGTGAAAACATAGAGAAATGATTGAAGGAAAGTGCTGTATTAAACTCTTCAAAACCATAACTGTCACAATATTTTTTTATCAAACACATTTTGTTATGAACACTATTATCTCATTTATTAGTAAAGATGGGTAGCAGAGTGGGAAGAGAACTGGCAGGGGTAGTTTTGTATCTTTTTTTAACATCTTTTTCATAGGATCCTCTAAACCAAGGATCCCAACGTGGTGCCTGTGAGTGCCATGGTGCCGGCAGTCACTTCCCCAGGTGTCTGCCATGTACTTCAAGAAAGTAGGAAGGGCAATTGGGAAAGCAGAACCAGTGAATAGCTGCCTACTTAAAAATACAGGGGCTTTTCACTTGGATGCTCCTCACTGTTCACTGGAGAAGGATCCAGGATCCTGTAACCAGAAACCACATACCTAGGGTTGCCAGGTTCTACCTGGCTACAAGTGGAGGGGTTTGGGGGGGGGGGATTTCTGGAGGGGGCGGGGACATCCTCGATGTGATGACATCACACATAAGTGACCTCATCACGTTGGGGATGCAGCCCCTTTGAAGGCACCAGCGCCACCTGTATGCAAAACACCATTTAAAAGGAAGGTTCCCTTTAAATGGTGTTTTGCAAGTGGGGCCGAGCACCACACAGCTTGCCTCAACTCCAAGCAGTGAATTTGCCGCTTGGAGTTAAGGCACGGGCAGCCCCCACTTGCAAAACACCACTTAAAGGGAAGGTTTCCTTTAAATGGTGTTTTACAAGCAGACACTGCTGAACACAGCACACCTGAACTCCAAATGGAGTGGCTCCCTGTGACTGTTTCACTCACCAGTTTGCAGATAAAATATCTCGTATTTATTTTGACTTGGACTCTACAAAGTCAGATGGTGCCAGGGTGCTGACTTGACTAGTTATGTGGGATACTTTTCAGTTTATTCAGCCTGAGGATGTGGACACAGTCCTTGGAAGTTTGAGGCCAACCATCTGCTTGTATGACCCTTGACCTTCCAGGCCACTTAAATCTGCCAGAGGAAGGCTGATTGACTGGGTATGAGAGGTAGTTACTGCTTCCTTGAGAAAGAGGCTGTGGTGTGTCCTCTTCTAAGGAAGCTTATCTTGGACCCAGGAGAACCTCGATAACTATCAGCCAGTCTGAAACATTCAATTCTTGAGCAAGGTGATTGAACAGGTGGTGGCTGGAATCAAGCTTCCTGGATGAGACAAATTTCCAGTTTGGTTTTAGGCCTGGTTATGGGATTGAAACTACCTTGGTCACCCTGCTAGATGACTTGTGCTGGGATATGAACAGAGTGAGTGTGAGTGACTGTGTTGATTTTCCTGGACCACCTTTCCAGACTGGGATTGGGAGGTATAATTTTGTGGAGGTTCCAGTCCTACCTGGAGGGTTGGTTTCAGAACATGGTGCTTAGGGACTGCTGACCAGCAGCTTGGCCTTTGGCCTGTGGGGTCCCACAATGTTCTATCTTGTTCCCCTAAGCTCTTTAATATCTACATGAAACTGCTAGGTGAAGTCATACAGAGATCTGGGCTTGTTTGTCACCAATAGGCAGATGGAACTCAGTTCTATCTCATGCTTCTGGCTGATCTCATGGAAGCTGTAGAAATGCTGAACCAGTGCTTGGAGGCAGGTTTGGAGTGGATGCAGGCTAATAAACTGAAGCTTAATCCCCCCAAAAGATGGAAGTGCTACTGGTGAGCTGAAGGGATTTAATTTGTTACTCATTCTGGATCCTTTTCTTTTATTCCCTTAGAAGCTTATTGATTAACAAAGCTTGAGCAGCAGAAGATTCTCATTCCTAATTTTTTGGACGCATGAGCTAAAAGTACTGAAAAAAAATTTTATTGCCAAAGTGATCTTAGTTTGTCTGTAGCAGTAGAAAAGGGTAAGAGTCCAGTGGCACCTTAAAGACTAACAAAATTTGTGGTCACTGCTCATTTCTTCAGAGCTTCAGGGAAGTTCATATCCTACAACAATTTTTTAGTCTTTAAGGTGCTGCTGGATTAGGGTTGCCAAGTCCTCCCGAGGAAACCCCCACTCAATGGGTCCATTCCCTGCTGGCCCAGATCGGGCTACCGGGGGAACCCCACCCCCAAAATGCCGAGATCACCGAAGTGTGCCTGGTGTGATGATGTCGCCCAGAGGTGACGTCATCATGCCGGGCATGTTGCGGGGGGATGCTCTATCATTTGAGGGAAAACTCTATGGTTTTCCCTTGAATGGTAGTGGTCCCGCCCCCAATGTGCCCGACGCGATGACATCACTTCTGGGTGACGTCATTGTGGCACATGTGCTTTGCACGTGCACCAAATATTTCCAGGATGGGACCAAGGACTCCCCCACTAAAATGTAGGTAAGACTTGGCAACCCTGTGCTGAACTCTTACCCTTTTCTACTGCTACAGACTGACTAACACTGCTACCCATCTTGAGCTAAGCAAAGGAGACAGTGTTTCCAGGGTGTAAGGGGATGTTTGATCAATTAGAGGCTTAATATAATGATCTCTTATATTCTCCAAAATCCTGCATTCAAGCAAAAACACAAAAAGATGTGTCAGTCCTATTAAGGCCAAGAGGGCAAATTCTACTGAATAAGGCCTATCCAGAAATCTCCCCTGTAGAACCATTGGGGATATAATATTCAACCTTGCGAATAAGAAAGCTCTGCAGTATCATGGGAGAATAAGATAGTACATATAGGGGGAAAAGATTTTTTTGGGGAAAGACCAAAATACAGGGGTGAGCAAACTCAGCAGGCTCTTAAGCTCAAACTACTGTAATCAGTATCTAGGACATGCTTTTTGATCAGAAATATGATTAGCCAACATTCCAACGAACGTCAATTTCTCGTCCAAAGCTTTCATTCGAATTGATTTGTGGGTATCCTGTTTCAGAGCGACTAGCAAGCCATCTTCAGCACAGAACAATTTTAGTCAGATTGAAGGCATAGAGCCTTGTTCTTGCTTCCAGGAATATTTGTCCAAATTCTGCCTGCAATACAACATTTGATACACAACGGGGGACATCAAGTGTTTCTCTTAAAAACTGGGCCAGAGGTTGATCAATATTATCAGAGATAGTTTGATCCAAATAACTAAGCCATAAAGAATAAGGGAGACCACTTTCAAGTTGAAGGCTTGCACAGCTCTGGGAATATATACCTCCCCCACCCTTTTATGGGAAAACCTATTTATAGCATTTGCACATGGTTTTGCTTTTGTTGGACGCTGTTCTATGTTTGGGGGGGGGGGGTTCCAATATAAATCTGCTAAGAATAGGATCCTGAAATAGGAGAAGGCCTTAACCTGCTCAACATTGGACCCATTGATTGACCATTGAAGCTGGTTCCATTTCCTGGTCTTGGTAAAAATTAAGATCTTAGGTTTCAGATAATAAATCACCAAGTTTTGTCAGGAACAGTAACTGGAGAAAGATTGCAAGGCTCTTTGCTGACCAACCCTGGTTTGAGACAAAATAACAGCATCATCTGTGTAAAGCAGGACAGGACACAAGGCTCAGCCAGTTTTGGTGGATGGCAGCAGTCGTGAAAGACTGGTGCTAAATACCCCTTTTCCAATAAATTTGTTAAGTGCCCTTCATACCCACAGCATACCTGGGCAGTTGAGCCTGAATATAGTCACTGAATAAGTCCTAGAAGCCTTTTGTCCATAGTAGTTTGATTTAGCTTATTCCACAATCTAGGATGATTTATAGAATCAAAGGTCCCTTTGGATCCAGGTTTAGTGCTGCATTAGCATGTGGCAGCTGTGGCCAGGAGTGCCTTTTACTAGTTTTGACTGGTTAGCAAACTGTGGACTTTTGTGGGCAGAAAAGAAATGACCACTGTGGTGTATACCTTGGTTATATCTAGATTAGATTAGTGCAGTGCACTCTGTGTGGGGCTTTCCTTGAGAAGTGTTCAGGAACTTCTGTTTGTGTATAATGCCACATCCAGGATTTTGAGTGGCATGGGTTGTAGGGACCATATCACTCCAGTCTTGGCCCACTTGGTGCCATCACCTCCTGAGATTAGATGGGTGGTAACCTGGGAGAGGGCCTTTTTGGTCCTGGCATCAGAATTCTGGAACTCTGTACCTAAGGAGACTCATCTGTCCCTTTCAGTTGCCATCTAATGTTAGGAGGTGAAGACTTTTTTGTTTTTCTTTCAGTATTCCCTCAGTGATCTGTCCTTCCTGTCCAATACTTTAATTGCTGTTTTTAATGTTTTTATACATACTTTAACTCTGATTTTAATTGTTTTAAGTATGTTTTTGTTGATTTTAATGGTTTCAAAATGTGATTTTATTATGTATGCTTTAATTTGTTCGCTTCCTTTATGGTCTTTGTAAGGACTAGGGGTGTATAATGAAAAAAATGTTTGGTATTATTCACATTTGGGCTTTTAAAACCGAAATATATTCAATATTCCTGAATGTTTCCAAATACAGATATTGGTATTGCATTGGTATTCAGGAAATATTTGGGATTCCTGAATATATTCAGCTCCATTATACCCTATGGGGGCCATTATAGTAAAGGTGTAAAGGTAAAGGTTTCCCTTGCTCAAAAGCCAATCAAATCTGACTCTAGGGATGTGGTGCTCATTTCTGTTTCCAAGCCGAAGAGCCAGCACTGTCTGAAGACATTACCATGATTATGACTAAACGCTGCAGCACACGGAACGCTGTTACTTTCCCACCGAAGTGGTACCTATTTATCTAAAGCAATTTCTTGCTTTCGAACTGCTAGGTTGGCAGGAGCTGGGACCAGAGATGGGAGCTCACTCCGTCATGCAGCACTCAGGTCTCGAACTGCTGAACTACCAGCTTCCGGTCTGCAGTTCAGTGTCTTAACCACTTGAGCCACTGCAGCCCCATGGGGCCATTATAGTCAAGATCAAATCTCATAGGATATATTCAGTGGGCTGGGGGGAAGGGGGTTTGAGGGAGAGGCACCAAATTTGCAGTATACTTGCTGCAGCCTCTCCCCAAAAGAACACCCCAAGTTCCAAAAAGATTGGACCAGGGGGTCCAGTTCTGTGGGCACCCAAAGAGGGTGCCCCATCCTCCATTGTTTCCAATGGTCGAGAAAAATTGCCAAGGCAGGCAAAGCCCAGCAGTCAGATTCCCCCCGAGAATCTCTGTAAAAAGTGAAGTGTGGAGAGGGGTCATGTTTTCGTGCCCAGCAGCAGAACTCAGACAATCTACTACTGACCAGTGGCACAACCCTGTACCAACTACCAACTACCAGTGCCCAGCAGCTGAACCCAGTGCCATCGTGGCAAATGCCAGCCCAACAGGTCAAGCACAGAATCACAATCCAAGCAAGGGGTGGGGTGTTCCAAGGACAGCAGAACCAGTGCAATAGTGCCCAGCAGCACAACCCAGTGCCAACCTTCTAGTGCCCTGCAGCAGAACCCAGTGCCATTGTAGCAAATGCCAGCACAACAGAACTGATGTCAAGCACAGAATCACAATCCGAGCAAGGGGTAGGGGGGTTGCAAGGACAGCAGAGCCAGTGTGATAGTGCCCAGCAGCACAACTTAGTGCCAGTGTGGTAGCAGTCAAAGCAAACCCAACAGAACACACAGTACCACCAATGTCAGACCAGAGAGTCCCAGCAGCTTTTTTTTTTAAACAAGAACGGCAGAAGCAAGTGCAGAGTAGAAGAAGCCCTGCAAAACACTCAAAAGTGCAGAGTGGGCAGGCACTTTTGCTAGCACACCTGAACCAAGGCCAGCCCAATACAGAGAAGCCCAGTGATGCTTTGTTTTCTTCCAAAGCTATGGGCAGTGTACCATTTCTCCTGGGAAGGCCTCAGAAAGTGAGAGGGAGGGGGTTGTGTGTCCATCCACCCTGATCCTCCTCTCTCAGTAGCAGTAGACACCAGAACCAAGAAACCACAAAAGTCCACTGAGAACTGCAAACCTCAAAACACCACAAGGAGTAAAACCACCAGAAGGAGCCCAAGTTAACGAAAGTTAACGAAAAGTTAACCAAAAAAAAGGCCTACTTTGGCCTTTTTAACACTTTTTAAAAACTGCAGCTACAAAAAGTGATGCAAAGAACAAGGAAAAGGCCTAGACTAAGCAGGAAGGCCTAACCCCCACCACCCCCACCCCCACCAGCACCAAGGCCAAAGAACAAACAGTTAAATAACAGTTAAATAAGAAAACCTCTTAACTTTTAAACACTTTTTAAAAACTGTAACTGCAAAAGTAATGGTAACTCCAGAATAAGGACAAGGCCTAGCTTGGCCAGGTCAGCCTCTCCCCCCCACCCGAAGCCCCTCAACCCAAAATAAGACCCAGCAATAAAACTTCTTAAACACTTTTATTCAAATCCAGTAGCTGTCTTCAGTCTTCTTGTCCAGGCAGGCAGTGAGACAAGTGGATAAGTTCACAGTGTCCAGGCAGCAGCAGCAGCTGAAGCAAAAGCTAGCAGCCACACAATCTCCAGGCAAACCTCACCAGCAATGAAGTCAGCCAGAAAGATCCTTGTTTTTATGCTCTCTGCCCATGCACAGAAGAGTTTCAAAAAAAAAACACTCTTCTGTGACTGGCTAAAGAGCAGTGTATGCTCCTCCCCCCCCCCCAAACTGTATTGGCTACTCCCTCCCCCCTCCCTAAGCAAGGTAGGTAGTGCTAGCTGGACTAAGCCAGCTTCAATAACAGCCTTGCAAAGTCAATGCAATGCGGTTTGTAAATGCTCTGCAGCAATTGGCTGCAAGCTCCCCCTAAGCCTTCTTCCCCCTCCCCTCTGTTGCCCTGGAGGTGGGAAGGAGCCAGAAAGGGAAAGTAAGTGCTTCCCTTTAAACTTAAAAAAAAAACCCACCTCTGCTATTCCGCATTGTTTGCTGTACCTGAATAAATGCGAATATATTCGGCATTTATTCAGGATTCTCTATTCGTCTCCCGAATAGATGGTGTGCTTTGGTATTCAGCTGAATGAATACCCGAATAATGGAGATAAGGCATTATTTGGGTATTTATTCAGCTCGGCAAATACTGAGCACACACCCCTAGTGAGGATAGAAAGCTGGGGTATTTCTAAAACAAATAAGTTAGGTACTTATTTTGTTAAATGAAAGATTCTCACTCATTCAGAGAGCATGTTTCACACATAGTTATAATGTTATGGTGATATAATGACATTCAGTTGCTGATTAGAAAAAAAAGCAGCCTGGTGGTAGGAGATGCCTGCTGCAGGAAAAATGGCTACCTACATGACAGGACCAGAACAATCCAAACTACACCACCCACATGGCAACCATCCAGGCTTTGTTGCAATACTTCCCAAAATCTTGGCGCAAAGCAGGTTTGTTAAATATTAGAGAAAAACCAACCGGGGAAACCTTGAGAGGTGTACAAAAGCACCACAGTGCTATGGAGAAACGGGGGACCACACTTTTTAACAGCATTGAGCCCGGGGTAAATAACCTATGTGAAAATGACCATGGACATTAAACAGCTGCACCCCCAAATGGGAGGCTGCTATTCATATCCAATTTATTTCTGTGTTTCCTGGTAAACATATGCTCAAATAATGCAGGGTGGAATTAGAAACTAGGGTTTAGCATAACAAAACTGCCAAGCTGAAGATGTACTTGTCAGGAAATTGATTTTCTGGAACAGTGATTCAAATCCAGGGTTGTTGGTATCTCAAAAACCACCTCTCCAAACAATTTTATCCCCCCCCCCCCCGATTGGGTGCTTACCAGCAAAGCAGCATGTGCTTATGTTTTTCTTTGAGTCCACTGATTTCCTGGGCAGTGGCATTTCTCCTTTCCAGTCAGCTCCTTGCAAGGGGACAGCACAGAGCACTCTCAGCTATCATTTTTGGAGACCAGATGCAGAGAGCTGCTGTTCTCCTTTGCTCCCTCCTGTGTGAAGGCAGAGATCTTTTTTTTTTTTTTTTGCAAGAGCTGGGGGCAGCTTGTTCAGGGATCTGTGTTTGAATCCTTGGCCCAATTCACTTGAAACTCAGGTTCTTTAGTGGACAGGCAGAATCTACTCTCCTGCAATTTTGGTGATATTTGGTTGAAAAAGAGCTTCAGCCCCCCCCCCCCCCCCCAGGTCCTTTATATGAAATAATGGAAGCACAGTTACAGTGGCTGGAGGCAACTTGTTCAGGGGCTGGTAGAATTTGAAGCCTTGTTTCATTTTGCTTGAAACTTAAGGGTTCTTTAGAGGACAGACAGCACCCACTCTGTTGCAAGTTTGATGTTATTTGGTTTAAAAACAGCCATTCCAGCCTCTCCTGAAATGTCCCCCATAGGAAATATTGGCAAACCAAAGGAAAGGAATGGGGGGGGGGGGAGTTCTGTGGAGGAAGCCACTTTCACTCTGAAAAAGAAACCAACCACAATAAGGAAGAAAGGATGGCAAATGCAGTGTTTTCATGACAACTTTGCTCAGGTCATCAGGGACTTCTGCAGGTACCAATCTGCAAATAGGTAAAATCAACAGCTGCCCATACATGTGATTTCTGTTATGGCTCCCACCTGTTGAATGGTTTGCCTGAGGAGGTCAGGAAAACACCCACTCTCCTGGCTTTCTGCAAATTATGCAAAATTGAACTTTTCAAGAGGGCTTTTCTGTGGAGGTAATATGATTGTACTGTACAAAATAGTTTTACAAACTTGCTTGGATAAATTATATGGAACTGTGGTCTATACTGCTGTGTATAGCTTATTGTATGGGGCTGCAGTGGCTCAGAGGTTAAGATGCTGAGCTGCAGACCAGAAGGTCGGTAGCTCTGCAGTTTGAGACTCTAGTGCCGTGTGTCGGAGTGAGCTCCTGTCTCTGGCCCCAGCTCCTGCCAACGTAGCACTTCGAAAGCAAGAAATTGCAAGTAGATAAATAAGTACCACTTTGGTGGGAAGGTAACAGCGTTCCTTGCACCTCGGTGTTTAGTCATGCCAGCCACATGACCACAGAAAAGTTTCCAGACAGCACTGGCTCTTTGGCTTGGAAACAGAGATGAGCACCGCCCCCTAGAGTTGGATTCGACTGGCTCTCGAGCAAGGGAAACCTTTACCTTATAGCTTATTGTAAGTAGGATCATATTTATGTAATTTCTGTACCATTTAACGTACCACTTATGTTATGTTTCAGTTCTTTCTGGTGGTTCCAGACTTCTAAAATCCTAATACAATGGTTATGGAATGCTGACAAAAGTTGATGGACACAGCAACAAAATGTCTGCCCACAGGAGGTAGTGCTAACTACAGAATATCAGGGAATGAGGTTATACATAATTCTAGCTGTAACTTTGGCATTTCAGGCAGAACCTCTGTTTAACAAGATGCCTTTTAATATGAACTTACTATTTATTTATTTGCATACATACACAGTGAGGCAGTGAAGATCCTTGTGCTTTGGTGGCAGTGGTTGTTGAATCTGCACAGCTAATCAGATTTCCAGTGGCCATTCAGAATCCCTGTTGCGCAAGAGCTCCACCTGTTCATGCCCACTTTCTCAAAACATTTGGTAGATGCTAGAAAAGGTGTTGATACCCCTGCCATAGAAAGACCCAGGCATTAACACTGACACTTTTCTTTCTTTTTCCATTGTTTCCCTGATTTTAATGCAGAGCCAACACTCGGCTCAAGGACAACATGAAGGCTTTGGTTACCCAAGGGTTTATTCACCTAGTAGGGCCCCACCGAGGCTGTTCTTCCCCAGATATAAGACAAACAGGAGCCAGCCTGACTGAGTTTTGGTGGGTCAGCAGCCCAGCTTTGATTAACTGGATTTCAGCTGTCTTACTACATTGCAATCTGAACTAAGTTTATTGATTCTGAAACTATACTGTCCTAACTTGGAAACAGCATGTACTGAAGTCAGAGAGTTTAACTACTCAGTAAATAGGTGTGAGATTGAGGTTTTAGGGAACAATGTACCAAGCTCAGCTCTCATGCATCCATATTCTGATCAGAGGGTGTTATGCAAAAGCTATGTTTAGTGCATTGTTCCTTTATTGAATTTAGAATTCATGCAAATATTTGAATGGGAAAATTTATGAATAGAAATATGTTTTTAAACTTCATCCAAAGCTGCCTTAGCAACAGTGTAATTTTCAACAAAGTAATTCAAAGATAACTTAGATTTAAGCGTCTAATAATGAACAGTCTGTAGCAGGGATGGGCACAAACTGGGGAAATGGAAGTTTGTCCCAGTTCATTATTACCCTGCCCTTCCCACAAAGGCAGGCTCAGGTGGCTTACATAATTTTTTAAAAAAAATAGAATAAAATCAAACAACAATTCTAAAGTGCTAGACATAGATATTGGATATCAGGTGGCAAACAACAGTTTCTGAGTATTATCCATACAGGTGTCAGTCAATAATGGTAATAGCTGATGGTAAACATTCCAGGGCAAGGCTCTGGTTTTACATTAAGAGGTCATATGTGGTACTTAATAGTTAGAGTGAAAGAAAATAAAATATGAATTGGCTTGTAAATTCAGATTGTGTTCTGACTGGTACACTTCCTTAGAAAATACTTTGTTTTCTCTAGCGTCGATAGTTTACAAAGCCTGAGCCAAGCTTTCCTCCTAAGATTTTATGTCATTGTGTGATGTTGGTGCTCAACATTGACCACCTTTGAGGTTCACTATAACTCCTTTCCATTTGGCCTGTCATGTTGATAAATCAGGAATGTATAGAACATTTATTAACTTTTGCCTGTTTTAGTTTGTGTTGCAGTGATTTTAGCAGTGTTTTAATGATATCCAAACCAATGCCTTCAGTAGGTTTGCCAGCCAGTTGCTGGCAACTGGCAAGAGCAAGGGGGTGAACACTGGCATAAATGGCGTTGTGTACTCGTGAAGTGAAATCGCCACACTGCACATACTCCTAAATAAATGCTCTAGATACATGTATGCAATATGTGAAGTACGTATAAAGGAGTGCCATTTTTGCTACTTGTGCCACTCTAGTGATGTATGCAAAGTGAAAAATAGGTTGTGTGTTACGGTTACTCCCCAGTTCAGTGTCTGAATTGCAGGGAGGTCATGGGTTACCCACCTACAAAAATATTTTATTTTCTGCTTCTGGCTGCCTTCCTGCTCCACTTGGTTCAGGCAGATATTTTCTTCTGTTCATCAGACTCTCTTGCCACACCACAAGACTTCCAGCTGCATCTGAATCTATTATATACACTGGCCAAGTGGTGCCTAACTGCTTTAGAACTGCTTTGCTATCTGGAACAATATCACGAGCCAAAAGAACTCTGACTGGCTGCAAAGGAAGCAAGAACTGACAGAGGAAGACTTGAGAATGTGATGGATTCCTTGGCTGGAGATCCTGTTCAGACTCCTAAGAGGCACCACAGATCCCCAAGTAAAAGTTGTTGGTTGCCCCACATAAACCCATCCAAATATCATATGGAAATGAAATCATATGACCTGCCCACCTTCATGGGTTACCAGGTGCCTGGAACTGTCCCCCTATAATCCCCACCTCTCATGGCAGCTCTGGCCATTATGAAGGAGGGAGACATTCTGTCACCCCTAAAAATGTGAAAGTCCAGAATGGGAAATGAAAGCGGTGAATAACTCCTGACTATTTCCTATTGGAATAAATAAAATGGCAGGAGAACAAGATGAGGCCTGTGAGGCCTGTGTTGTTACAGTGTGGAAAGGAGACAAACTAATACACAGATTTTGCTATCAAAGGGAATAATCAGCTACGCTTTACTGCCATCCTATGCCAGCCACCTGTATCTCAGTTGATATCCTTTCTCTGGGGAAGTCTTATTTGGGTAGCCCAACATTGAACAGTGCTGCTATTTCCTTTTCTGAACTTTACCTCTCAAAAGCATAGCATGAACAAAGGAGAAGAAGGGGTTCGTTTTTTCTTTCATAAAAGGGACCAAAATAATGCTTAGGAAAACATAAACCTAATCAGGACTTAGTAGTGACTGGTCATTGTACAGTTTGTCATTTGAGCAGAAGAGATATCAGATTTCAAGATCTGTCCTGATTGCTGTGCATAATCTCTTAGAAATCTGGCACATAGCAGAATTATATGAACAAGTTTACGGTACCTCACAGGAACAAAGCTGGGGTGTGGTTTATGAGGATAGTGGGAGAAGCTAAAATTGACTGGGTGGTACTTGTGGATTTTAGTGACAGCCCCCTACATCCTTTCCTCCATAATTCAAGCACTGCTTCCCTTCTTTGATAGGGTGACATGGACAGTAGCCAAATCATTCATTTTTCCGTGCTGTTTTTTTTATTCCTTATTTTGCTGGAGTGCAATTGGCAGAGATTATAAAAACTGGCCTTCTCTTTCTTTTCACTTCTCAACCTCTGTAATGTCTATTATTTTGGTGTGTGTCATCTGTCTTAAAGAAGACAGTCACAAGTATTTCATGATAAAAGTGCTGCTTGATCTTTTCTCAAACTATTGGGCCACACATTTGAATGACTGTAATGAATTTGGAATAATGCAGAAAACTAAATTATAATCCAGTGGTTGTCCACTCCTAGGGAACTTCAGCATTCTCAACAGCAAGAGGCTGGTTTGCATTTGGCTACTTTTGACATGATAAATATAACATGTAGCCAAGGCTAGTCTGAACTATATAAGCAGACTAGTAATAAGGCCCGTTGCAGAAAGAAATGCAACGGGCTCTAGAAAGAGCTCGTTCACGTCATCTCCTCTCTTTGCTGGGGCAGCCACATCGTCCCGGGGACTGACTGGCTCCATCCTTCCATCCTCCCACCTCATCACCACCACTGCCACCCCACCAGCAACCGCGTTGTCGCCACCCCTCCTCCCCCTCTCTTTCTTTCCCATGACTGCTGCTTGTGTCAAGTGGCAGAGCTGCCTATGGATTGTCCGGCGCAGTGGGCACCCCTCCGCTCTCCTGCACCTTGGTGGTCTCCCCCCTGCTCTGACTTTGCTTGTACGGCTTTTCTGTCCTCCTTTCCCCCATGCCCTACTCTGCCTCTTAGCCATTTTAAACAGTGTGAGGTGGGCAACGGAGCCAGTGTGTGAGGCAGAGCCATTTCGAGCGGCCAAAGGCGGGGAGGACAGGTGAGTGGCTGGGGTGGTGGTGGAGTGAGGGGGAACTGGCTGCTGCTCATGGGGTCCTCACCCCATTTATGGGGTGTGTGAGGGATGGGGGGTGGGAGAGGACCGAAGTGAGGACCCCCTCCTCCCGATGCTGCATGTGAGCTGGAGGGAAGGAGGCCCCGGCCATCCCCAATCCTGCATAGACTCCCATCCATCCCTTTTGTTGGCTCCAAGCACACTGAGCCTGAGACGCTGGCCGCCTCCTCTGTGGGTGGGATTCTGCAATGCAGCCAGGCAATGCAGCCAGTGCCTTCTGATGGGCAGTTCAGGCAGCCAACTGATTTTGGCACACATAGAACGTTACCACCCGAAAATACAATTATATATAAGGACAGGATAAGCCTTAATCCAAACAAGTGATGTTTTGAATTATCTGGGATAAGCATTTTAACAAAGGTTGACCATGCTAATACTAATTAAATGGAAGAGGCTGCTTGTTCCGTCTTAGAATTGTTGATACTCTTTTAATATAGGTGCTTAAGTGGTTGGTTAATGTAATAAATGTAATAAAGTTTTTCTTGATTGCCTTCAGCTATTGCATGGCTATTTGTATGTATCAGTTCATCATCGATCTTCTGTGCAGTCCCACATGGGGACTGCGCAAGCATAGGCCTGCCATTAGATAGGTCTTTACAGCTAAAAGTCTCCAGGGAGTGCTGCATGCTGGAGTCAGTAGCTTGCTCCTGCCCAGGGTCCATGTGCCCAGGGTCCTGTGCAGCAGTGCCCCCTTACCTTCAGTTCATCTGTTGCCACCAAAGGAGAAGGTCGTGTTTTTGGAGTCTCCAGCTACAGTCGAGAGGATTTTGTCCAAATCTGTTGAAGCTACATCAGCTTCTGAGTCCCTTCTATGGCTCAGAAGGCCCTTTTCAAGAAGTGCTTCTGATGTGGAGCAAAAATGACCCAAACTGACGAACCCAACCTCTGTCTGTTCTGTTTGGGTGAAGGGCATAGTGTCTCTACATGTAAGGCCTGCCACCCCTAAAGCTCGGGGGGATGGGGGATTGAAACTTAAGGCAGCATTGTGGGAGAAAAGCCTTGAAGCCCTTGCCCAAATTGGCCCTGGAGAAGGCTCCCAATTCTGCATCTTCTAAATTGATGCATTTGGCTCCACCTCCTGATCCATGTCTCAGCAGATCTGATCTCGGACACACTCCACTCAAGCTTATCATGCCTCTTCTGAGCCTCCAGCTAAGAAGGCTAAACGCGAGACAAAAGAAAAGCGTAAATCAGCTCCCCAGCAGAATGCTTCCATCTGCACTCCTGAGCCAATGCCAATCTGCAGGAGAAGCCCAGGACTCCATCTCTAGGTCTGAGATCTCCACCTGTTTCTATCTCCAGTGGGGATGGGGATACTGGCTTAGCACATGGCCAGGTTCTGTTTTAGTCTGATCTGGAGCAAATGGCCACAGTTCTGTGGTCTCATCCCCAATTGTCTGTGTGGTGGCCTTCACATCTCTACATGATGTCTTTGGGATATATGGAGAAATGGGGTGACAACTTCATAAGCCCCAGGAATGCGAGTTTGTATCATTGCCCTCATTGGATGTCATCATATCAGCTTTCAGCAACCGTCTTGCGCAGGCCACGTTCTATTCTTGCAGTGAGAGGAGACAAAACAGATTGAATCCAATGGATCTGACACAACATCGGATCCAAACCCAGATGAGAAGGTAGGCAAGCCATTCCCAGTGTCTCCCATGGGGGAATCTCTGAATGTTTGGAGAACAGATGATTCGTATTGCTCAGACTCTTGAGACAGAAGTCATTACTTTGGAGCACAAACCCAAAAATAAGATTCTGAGTCACCTTTACAAGAATCTCCTGGGATTATTGCTTTCCTGGTGTTGGAGGGCCTTGGGGACCTCATGCAGGAACTGTAGCAAAAACCTCTCCCTTTTGATAATTCCAGAAAGCAACACCTGGCTCTAAAGAAAATCTTTTTTCATATATTTATTTCTGGGTGTGTGTAATATTGACCACTGAGGAAGGCCCTAAGAGGCCAAAATGCATCATAAGGGTCATAAGATATACCCATCAATGTTTATGTAAAACTATCAGCTCTGTGTGTCATAAGTTTTAAGAGTCTGATATTTGGACCATTTCTTTTAACCTATTTTATATTTTATTAATGTGTACACCATAATAAATTTTTATTTTATAATAACTTATTTTTTTAGCTTGATCCTCTTAGATCACAGCCATATTTTGGGTTGAGTTCCCCCCCTCTTTTTTTTCTTGGTTTTTGTGAGACTTTGACCTAAGCCATGATGAATGGGTGCGAGATGACCATGTTAAGCCCCCTAAACTAGTTTGTGCCTTCCACAAATGCCACTTGCACAAACCTGGGGTATATGTGAGGGGCTTTGGGGGGCAGAATGTCAAACTCAGAACCTCATTTGCCATGAGTTTTGTATGCTCTGTGTTCACTGCCTGGGTTCATCCTATTTGCATGGGGCAGTGGGGAGGGGGTGGATGTCAGTGTTTGTGTGTGTGTGGGAAAATGCTTATCTGCTTTGCAACTGTTTTCTTAAGAGGCCTCCTGACTCGGGAAGTATGTGAAATGACCTTGAATGCCTGTCTCTGCTAGCCGGGCTGTTGTAGATAAAATAACTGCAGGTTGCAGGTTGGGGAAGAAGGGCTAATGGTGATCCCTCGATTTAGGTGGGCTGAGTGAATGGTTTGATTGGAAGGGTCACTGGGGGGACTTGTTTGAATTCTGTATAATTCCTGAACTGTTGCCAACCTGGTCAGTTCTGACACAGATGGTCTTAGCTTGAAACATCCTAATTTCTCAATAGACAAATTACTGCTTAGAGAGTGTTGTTGAGAGTAAGTTTGTTCAAGAGACTGACACATGTTCAGAACTACATTTATCCAAACACTGAATTTAGAATATTACCAAAATTGCTCCAGACAGTCTCACTTTACCTCAATACCACTTGTTATAATGGAAACCTAAGTACACTCTCAAGGTTCCTGATCCCACCCACTTGTGAAAGAACACAACATGTTCATTTATATATAATACAACTTGGGCCTAGATAACCTAACTGCGACAACTCCACTTTAACAACCACACCACAGCTTCTTCTTCCCAGACACCACTAGGAGAAAGATGGGCTCTCCTCCAACCATTAACCCTTTCCTATCTGTATCATCTTTTGTATCTCTTTACCACAGACAGCAGCTCCACTGATTTATAATGACTGATGTTGGCTACTAACAGCCCAATCTGCACTGTTTAACAGTTGACCTGACTGGGTTCCCAGATTCTACCTGGCAAGTGTGGTGATCTTCTGTTGTGTGTGGAAAGCACACATGGTGCAATGACATCACCCAGAAGTGATGTCATTGCATCACCAACATCGGGGGGTGACGCTCTAGTTCTTGGGCAAAACTCTATGCTTTTTGCCTTCAAAACCATAGAGTTTGCCCAAGAACTAGAGCATCACCCCTCGATGTCAGCAACACAATGACATCACTTCTTGGTTTGGAGGTAGGGTTTTTCCCCACCAGCCAGCTGGCTGGCAGTAGATTGGAGCCCCCAAAAGCAGTGGAACCCCCACTGGAACCTGGGGGCTGGGAACTCTAATAGAGTAGTATTTGCATTTCTTACTGCACCTGCAAGGGAACACTTGCCTTCCTTTTTTTTCATTTTACTCCCCCCCCCCCCCCAGTTGTTTCACTGTGAAATATATATTCCAGGTATAGATGGATAGTTCTAAACAGGGCTTCTTCTTCTTTTTTGAAAAAGAGGTACCAGAACTCTCAAGAGGGAAATGAAGTTTTCAGTCAGTATACTTAAAGCTTATGAACTTTAAAACATTTAAAAAAGAATTTTGTCAAAGAGGTTCCGGAACTTCATTTGGCATGTTCTTCCAGGAAAAAAGCCTTGCTTCTAAAATGTCTCATCATAGAGTGATTTTTAAATAAGAGTATGGCAAATACTGAAATATTACTTTAAAATACTTAGCAGTCATTTTTTGGTTCTCACGTTCAAGTATGTTCTAGTTATAAATTTATCCTTTCATGGCCCTACATCATTAGCATGTTCTTGTTTGAGGTAGGAAAAATGTTGAAGAGAGAGCTGTTTTTGAATTGAGAGAATAACTACATGACAAACACAGGGTTGGAGGTTTAGCGAAAAGCAATTTAGTGACTAGATTTGAGTTCAAATGGCTGCAGTCTGCTTTCTCATACTGATGCATAAAATACTGGAATACAAAAATTTCATGGGTTGGATCAAACCACTCCACTGTATGAGAGAAAAGTGCTTATGTGGTGGTGTGTGTGTGGGGGTGTTGTTCCATGATTTCCATGGATTTTCTCCTCTAACTGAAGCTTCCTATAACACTCTCAAAGATGTCCTAGTCCTTAGAGCCAGTTTGGTGTAGTGGTTTAGTGTGCGGACTCTAATCTGGGAGAACCGGGTTTGATTCCCCACTCCTCCACTTGCACCTGGCTGGATGACCTTGGGCAAGCCATAGCTCTGTACCAGCTGTTCTCTCAAGGACAGCTTGGGAAAGAGCTCTCTCAGCCCCACCTACCTCACAGGGTGTCTGTTGTGGGGAGGGGAAGGGAAAGGAGTTTGTAAGCCACTCTGAGACTCCCTTGGGGAGTGAAGGGCGGGGTATAAATCCAATCTCTTCTTCTTCTTTTTAGGAATAGCCTATCAGAAGGTGCAAAATGCAGTAACAAGAAAGGAAGTTCAGGAAAGGTCTGTTCCATAAACTTCATTTTTGTGGGTTTTGGGACTGAACCCCATGTATTTCTGGAGTCAGTATCAGTATATTTTAGCTGTTTTATGCTTTTTTAAAAAGCTGTTTTAAGCTGACTGCTTCTGGTCTGAGGTACCAGATGCCTTGAACAGGACTCTGGAGACCAGTCACAAGCAAATAAAAATCAATAGTTGTGTTTGCGTGATTAACCAAAATGTAGCTGCCGTTTGCCATGGTTTTTCTTTTTTTAAAAAAAAAAATGGTCTGAGCAAGAACATGAGGTGGATAATTCATGTGCATTCTCTCCCTTGTACAGTATTAGCAACTCTGGGGAACATAAAATAAGGTAAAAGAGGTTGCACAGTGGGAGCACCCCATTGTATCTCACATTTGCCTCCCTCCCAGTCAGAAGAAAGAGACGGATACCAGGTTGGGTTTAACTAAGGGCCACTTTATTAATTATTTACACTTTCATGTGGCAAGATTGCACCGCAGTGTGGAAATAGGCCAAGGCCAGGTGTTGTCCCACCGACCAGCTCCTTGCCATATGTTGGGTGAGACGCCTTGCCCTGCGTGTGAGCCACACTTCTGGCTTGCCACTGGCTGGCCTAGCAAGCTGGGAGCCTCCTGGTTGTGCCCCTTCCCCCGCAAGCCACACAACTTGGGGTAATGAGCCCAGCCAGGGCTGTCCCAGAGGCAGTACTGGTTCCCCTGCCATGGACTGCAAAACCCGTAGGCTGAGCAAATTGACGCTTTGACCCCAAACAGGGTATGTGCTCAATGATGCTGGATCTGCATTCTCTCTTCCTGCACTAACCTGCCAATTGTCCAAAATATTTAACGACACCACTGCCTCCAATTTTTCCCATATCCACTGCCAACAATGCAAGGTAGGCAAAAACACCCCTCCAACCCAGCCAATCACAGGAGGGGTGAAAAATTCCTACCCAGCCCCTTAAAACAGGTGACCAGCTTAAGCCTGCACTGCATACAGGGTGAGAGGGTGGGCTGAGCATGTGAAGCCAAGAGAAAAGGATGGGGCAGAGCCACATTTAAATAGCCTCTGGCTCCACTCCACAACATGACACCAGGGCACTTGCACCCCTCATTACCATCTCTCCTTCTTCCGGGGTGGCAAAGGCAGCCCCATTTGGTTCCATGGGCAGAGGAGCTGGATTGTGTCCCTGTCAAGGAGACTTTTGGAGACTGTTTTGTGCCCGCCCCCCGCCCGTTTCCTTTTTAACACTTAAAACACATACTCCTAATATGTATATTGCTGTATGACATTCTTGAGTAAATGTGTAAGGTATATCTTTAAAAAAAGAGACATCTGGCAACCCTAAGCAAAAGCACCAAAGGCCCTGGTAATCGCATAGGAGGTGATACACCCTAAGGTTGACAAGGTCCATTAATTTTCTGATTCAAACGAGGACTCCTGGAAATTATGCATTATAGAGATAGTCTCCCACCTAGAGTTCTTCCTATGCTGAGGTAGACAGTGATTTCCCTCTGAATGGATATAAAATCATAAAATATGGTCTAACCTCAATGAAATCGTCACATTTTTAAAGCCCATAAACCCTGATTTGCTTATGGCTATAATTATACACTCAAATTATTGATCAGTCTAGCTGGTGGAGGAATTCATGTCTACTTGCGATATATAACTTGGATTTACTGGATGCCTTTCAATCTTAATATAATAGGCACAATATCTACTGAAGTAAACCAGAATTATGGCTGCTTATACCAGCGGAAAGTTTGTTTGGATCTGCCAGTTGTATTTCTCATCAATACAGACAAAGTAGACTTTTAGTTCGAAATATGGGAACATCTTTATTGGTGCCCCAGCTTATTTAACAAAAGGAGCTATTGGTAGGTTGCTGCTGTGTAGCTTGTGGGAGCTATAGAAATAGCAGAGGAAATTTCAGTGACTACAAGTGATGGTCATTGGCACTTAGAGCAGGTTCACACATGCATGTATATGACTTAATAATCAATGGGTTCATTAGATCCTCCTCTCAGGGACTCAATGTCGTTATGCCAGAAGTGTGGGGAAATCACTACAAGGTATTGTAATGGAACACTGGAGGACTCAGTTTGCCCAGTGGAGGATCTGGAGACTGTACCAGAGTGGCTGCCTGTGGAGCCATCTGAAGTAAGATCTTCAGTTGATGCCCTGAAGCTAAAGAAGGTTCCAGCACTCGATCTAATACCTGCTGAATTAATCAAAGAAAACACTGATTGGTGGGCCCTTCTGCTTGCCAAATTAATCACTGGAATAGATAGGTCAGCAAGGATACCCAAAGGGTGGGATACCAGAGTGATAGTACCTATCCATAAGAAAGGTGATAGGAGTGACCCTAATAATTATAGGCCAATTAGTCTTTTAAGCATTTCGAGCAAATGATACACCAGCCATCTGAAAGAGAAACTGGGGGAGGGGATTGAGGGAAGAACAGGCTGGGTTTAGATCTGGATGCTCTACTCTGGACCACTGTGTAGTCTTGGACCATCTTATCACTAAATATTCTTCCAGTAACACCTCTGCCCTATATGCAGCCTTTATTGACTTTAAGTCTGCTTTTGATCTGGCACAGCAAGATCTCTTATGGGAAAAACTGAGAGGGATGGGAATCGATAGAAGATTATTAGTCCTAATGAAGGCCTTATATAGGAACACTAAGATGCGGATCAGAGCAAGTTCACAAAGTCACCTTACAGAAACTATAAGAGCAGAGAAGGGTGTTAAGCAGGGTTGGATTTTGGCACCATTTCTATTTAATCACTTTATAAATGATCTAGGGGAACATCTAAGTTGTTCTGAGGTGCTTCCCCCTAAGATCACTGACAAGCATATCCCTCTTTTATTGTATGCAGATGACATGGTTCTAATCTCCTGGACCCCAATTGGAGTTAAGCAAGCTATGAAAATTATAGCACATTACAGTCAGGTTAATCATGTTGAAATTAATTAGCAAAAATTGAAGGTTTTAGCCTTTACAAATAGGTCTAGGATACATCAATGGAGGATTAATTTGATGGATATTGAGCAGGTTCGCTCCTTTAAATATTTAGGAATAGTGTACCAGGTTTCAGGGTCCAGAAAAGTGCATGTGGATTATGTTACAAGTGCATCCAAAAGTGTGGGTGCTATTGAGAAATTTTACTGGACCACTAGGGGACAGAATGTGATGGCTGCAGTTAAGGTCTTTAAGGCAAAGGCTCTGTATATGGAGGCTCCCTTTATTTATCATTGCCAGTAGACACTGATGGACTATCCTCCATGAATCTGTCTAACCCCCTTTTGAAACCGTTTCATAATCATCCCCAGCGTGGAGTTTGCCTTTCTTTTCTTTTTTTTTACCACTGACGCAAACATCAACATTTTCTTCGAGTTGTCTGCTCTGACCCCAAGGTCTTTCAGTCTCAATCTTAGCCAGTTCAGACTCATCATCATATATTTAAAGTTAGGATTTCTTGTTAATGTGTACATCACCTTACACTTCACAACACTGAACTTCATTTGCATGTTGTTGCTCACTCACCCAGTTTAGAGAGATCCTCCTGTATCTCTTCACAATCTGTCTTGATTTGCACAATCCTGATTAATTTGATCTCACCTTCAAACTCAGTTATTGCAGTACTCACTCTCAATTCCAAATAATTTATAAACAAATTAAATAGCATTAGTCCTGATACCAATCCTTGTGGGAGCCTGCTGCTCACTTCCCTCCACTGGGAGAATTGTCCTCTTTTTTCCATTCTCTGCTTCCTGTAGTTTAACCAGTTTTTAATCCATAAAAGGACCCATCCTCTCATCCCATAACTCATAAACTTACTCGGGAATTTTTGTTGTCAGCAGGCTTTGTTCATCAATGTGCTTAATATTTTTAACGGGTTCCCCCCCTAATTTACCTGCAACAGATGTTAGACTAACTGGCCTTTAATTCACTGAATTCCTTCTGGACCAATTTTTAACAATCAGTGTGACATTCATTACTTTCCAGTCTTTGGCATGGAAGCAATTTTTAATGATGAGTTATATATATATACATTTGTTTATATATTGGAGTGAATATATGAATCAGTTTCATATTGGAGTGAAAAAATATGGTGGAATATTTTTTTTAGTCTTTAAGCTGCCATAAGACTCCTGTTTTATTTTACAGTCATCTGTAAAATTTCCCTAAATTCTTTAACTTTTTACTGGACTTCTGGAGTCCTACAGCTGCATTTCCCTAAATTTGTTATTTTTTTACTGGACTTCTTCTGGGGTCCTAACTTACATTTGGGTCAAGGGTCCAACTGAGTTTTCTGTTAATCACTGTAGGTGGATTTTAATTTTTTGCCGTATACAGTTTGTTCCTTTTTGGAGAAACTGCTAGCCCCGTGTGCAATTCCCGCCCCCCCCCCCCCAATTTTGGCATACATGGGTTTGTCTTGATTTAAAATATGTTTTCATATAAATAATCTATACTATTCTGCCAGTAGATAAACTGTATGTTTTTAATATAAATCCAAGACTAAGAAAAACATTGCAGAGAAGCCACCTGTATTGATACTAAGTAGCCACCAGCTGTTCAGCATCCATATGAATTTTAATGCCAGATAAAAAACATGAAATATTTTTGTTCTTTCCTTTCCACAAAAACATTTCCAGTGGATCCAGTATTCAAATTACCCAGCATGCTAAGCTGCACATAGTAAAACTGCCTTTTGACATATGCTCAAGATCACTTCTGATCATTTATTATTTTTATTTATTTACATAATTTATATCCTGCCTTTCTTCCCTTACAAGGGATGCCAATTTAAAACATACATGATAATATACATTATAAAACTATTGAAATAACACTGGGGAAAGGATTGCCCCCTGAGGAACCCTGCATATCAGTGGGTGCCTAGATGACATCCTTTCACCCAGCTCCACCCCAACCATGGAGAAATGAGGTAAGCCACTGTAAGGCTACCCCACGAACTCCTATGCTGGCAAAGCAGTAGGTCAAAAGATTGTGATCGACTATGTTGAACGCTGCTGTAAGATCAAGCAGTAACAGTAGCGCTGACCCGCCTTGATCCAATTGCATGTGGAGATTGTCTGTGCGGGGAACCAAAGCCATCTCCATCCTGTGGCCAGGGTGGAAACCGGACTGAAATGGCTCCAACGTTGATTTGTCATCCAGGAATTTCTGGAGCTGTTCTGCTGCCGCTCTTTCAATCACCCTGCCCAGAAATGAAAAATTCAAGACTGGGTGGTAATTGGAAGAATCCGTGGGTTGGTTTTTTCAAGAGCAGCACAACCATAGCCTCTTTCAGTCCCTCTGGATAGACTCCTGAACCCAGGGACAGATTGTTAATGTTTACCAGCCCCCCCCCCCCCAGTATCTCTTCACCACCCGCTTTCACCAGCCATGAGGGCACAGGACTAAGAGGCATGTGGTTGGCTTAACAGCACCAAGAATCCTGTCGAGATAGGCTCGGGAGAGCTAGTTGAAGCTGTCAAATACTGAATCCAAAGATGGCCAAGCGGTCTCCAGTTCACTTACGGTGTCAGTACTGGCTGGGAAGTCATGGCAGAACAATAAGACTTTGTCTGCAAAAAAAGCTTGCAAAAGCCTTACAGCTAATGGCCAAATTCCTAATATTTTTAGTTCCCTCAATGAGAGAAGTTAAGGATCTAATTACCCTAAATAATTGTGCTAACAGATGTGATGAAGGCTACATAAAATTCCTTTTTAGGAGCTTTCATTGCCACCTCATAGGATTTCTAGATGTCCTATAAGATGCTCTTGCAGCTTCATCATGAGTACGCTGCCAAAGTTGCTCTAGTCATCTGAGTTCCAGTTTCATCCCCCTGAGCTCCATAGTGTACCAGGGGGATAACTTGTGCTGGGAACAGAGAGGATGCCAGGGAAAGATTTAATCAATGGCTTCAAAGAGACAGGAATTCCAGTTCTCTATCAGCTCATCCAATGAATCACCGGAGGGCATTGGCTCCCATAGAGCATTCTGGAACCCAATTGGGCCCATTAGTCTCTGCAGGCAAGCTTAAATCCGCTTGCCACCTAGCTGGGGGGGAACAGGGACACCCAACTGGACCTTCAGGGAATAATGATCTGACCATGGCACCATTGTTCTGGCCATCAGACCTATATCCATCCCCATACCAAAGACCAAATCCTGTGTGTGGCCTGTTTGATGTATGGGACCTGATACAATCTGAGAGAGCCCTCATGCTGCCATGGAGGACATTGGGTCCTACACCTTCTGAGAGGAAGCAGCATCTGCATGAATGTTGAAGTCCCCAAGAACTATCAGTCTTGGGAACTCTGAGGCCCAGCTTGCTACTGCTTCTAGCAGGCATGGCAGACTGGTTAGATACCACATAAAGGCAGAAATAAGTGTAGAGGAAAACCTCCATATCCAACAGAATGTGAGATGAGCCAGAATCCAGATCCAGCAAAGAGCAAGTCATTTTGGAGGAGGAGAAACTTGCCTTCTAACCTGGTCTAATCTTTTAGGTGGCAGTGACTACTGAGACCCTGGATTTTTGCATTCCTGCTGATAGTGGGTTTTATAATAACCAACACATATTTAGGGACTTTCCAAAATATTGTGATGCACTGTATATCCATTTGTTTCACAAAGTAGATGCAGCACAAATGGCATGATTACACTGCCTCTGAAGAACTTGATTTTTCTTCCTGTTGGCACGCAGCAAAATAAATGTGGAAAAATTATTCACTGCTCCTTGTGCTTGATTCTGCACTTGGAAGATCATGTATTTTAATCACAGATAAGGGAAGCATAGATTATGGCAAACGTTGGGCTGAGTAAAATAGAGTGGGCGTGAAATATCCCTATGGAAACAAGATATTTTAAGATTGGTGTTCATTATGAAGAACATCATTTAAATGATGACTTCAGCAATTACAGAGCACACAGGGGCAGTACTAACTGACTGGTATCAAACTAGCATTGTCTAGGCAAAGTGGCAAAGACGAAAGGCAAAGGAAGAAGTAGCTAGCATGGGGTGGTTATTCTGGCATAATTGTATAAGTAGCATTGGTCTGAATTGTCAGACTCTTGAACAAACTTATTCTCAACAACACTCTGACTGATTTCACACAAGCCGCTGCTCTGCCCCCGCTCTTCCCTTTTCCCCAACTGCACAAGTCAATTTCCAATTATGTGATCTGTGGCCACATTTTGACCCACAGCTTTGCCCAATCTCCTTCGCATCTTCTAGATCCTCAGAAAATAGGATTGCGAAGACGCGGCGGAGATCGGGCGAAGCTGCGGGTCAAAATGCAGCCGCGGAGCACATAATGGGAAATTGACACTTGCAATCGGGGGAAAGGGAAGAGCAAGGGTGGAGCAGCGGCTTGTGTGAAATCAGCCTCTCTGAGCAGTGATTTGATTATTGAGAAATTAGGATGATTCAAGCTAAGACCATTTGTGTCAGAACTGACCAGGTTGGCAGCAGTTCAGGAATTATACAGAATTCAAACATGCCCCTTCCAGTGACCCATCCAATCAAATCATTCACTCAGCCTGCCTAAATCTAGTGCGCACCGTTAGCCCTCCTTTCCCCACCTGCAACCTACAGTTATTTTATCTACGACAGGCCGGCTAGCAGAGACAGGCATTCAAGGTCATTTCACATGCTTCCCAAGTCGGGAGGCCTCTTAAGAAAACAGTTGCGAAGCAGCTAAGCATTTTCACTCTCTCTCTCTCTCTCTCACACACACACACACGCACACACACTGACATCCACCACCACCCTGCCCCATGCAAACAGGATGACCCCAGGCAGTGAACACGGAGTATACAAAACTCATGGCAAACGAGGTGCTGCGTTTGACACAAATGTGACATAAAATAAACAGGGGGTTCAGGAAATCAGATTCTTGCAGCAGAAGAATCTTGAGGGCCAAAAGAGGGCCTGAGATGCATATATATGATTGAAAGGGGGAAAAGACAGATAAATACTTACAGGGGCACTGAAGAAGAAAGCGCAATGAAAAGGGAAGAAAATCCTCCTGAAGAGAAGAGAAAAACAAAAATGACAACAGAGAAGAAAGGGAATGTATTCTTTCAGCATAACTACTGGTAACAAGGGGCACTCCATGGATAAAGGTCAAACCCTTTTTTATTGGATGGTGCCACTGGCTTAAATTCAACTCTGCAGTTCATGTTTTAACTACAGCAGAGAACTTTTTAAAACATTGTACAAAAATCTACTGTTTGTAGATTGTTTTTTGAAAGCGTCAAAGAGTACCGTTTTGCCTGCATTGCTTTGCCATAGCTGTTGTATCTCAAAGTAGCCATGTCTTATTGGTGCAGCAATTGCCAGTGTATTGTCTATGTATGTGGTGTTCGTTTATTATTACTTTTTGTATGGCTTTTGTAGTTCTGTGACCAGTTTTTACAAAATAATTGTCCAGCTATTTCTATAGTAACCATCTTTGTCTTCCATTTCTTTCCTTCAAATATGTTGTTTTTGATGGATCCAAGCTATTAAACAGTAATCCTGCTATAGCAAAGTGTTTTTAATTTCCTACTGATTTAGATTGATTCAAGTCTGCTTAAATGGAAATGAAATACACTTAGGGCATGATCATATGCACCCATTAGCCACGAGAGAGGGACGACTCACTAGTGGGTCAAAGAGGCGCGATCACACCAGCACATCTGGGAGGCATCCCACATCCATCAGCAAGCCATTGCAAGCCTCTTTGATCCGCTGGAGAAGCGGAGTAAAAAACTGCTAGTTAAACTCCAGTATCAAACAGGTTGCTGTGGCCCACAGTTGGACTTTTCCCATGTGATTGCTCCAGTGCAAACTTGTGGCATCGGGGATAGTCTGATCAGGCTATCCTGATGCCATGCCTGTTGGTTTTTCCTCCTTCTCAGTATGCATACCATTGCATACTGCCAATGGAAGACCCCAGGTTGGAGAGGTGATTCATCAGTCCCCTGTTTAAGCAAATAAGCGAACCGGACATGAATGACGAAAAAACCCCAAACAAACCCAACTCGTTCGTGGTTGCATCTGATCATGCAGCGGTGAGTTGCATCAGCAGCTTCACAGACCTGTGTGATCGCGCAACTGCGGGTCAAATTGCTCCGGGGCAAAATATTCTTGCTTCCCCCCGGATTATCTCGCTCGTGTGGCTGGGGCCTTAACTAGTTAAGAATCGTGTCCTCATGTCTTATTACTTAGAAATAATAAGAGTCTATAAAGCAATAAGACATATATTTTAGTTTTAAATTGAGGGCTGTTATTTTGTATAACATCTTAACATACTGACTAAATTCCTAGAGTTGCCAGTAATTAGGTAGCCTGTTTACCCAGGCTCGGGGAAGTACCAGCTTCCAGCCCCCATATCCTGTCCTTGAGAAGGAATTGAGAGTGAAAGACCAAGTCTCTATGGTAAAGCCCACAGAACTAGAGAAGGCAGCCTAGAACATCACCCAGAAGTGACAAACTCTACCTTCCTAAAAATCTCCTGGCATTTCCTGAGGCAGTGTTGGAAACCCTACCAATAATGTTTGTTTTGCTTTTGTTACTTTCCGTTACTCTACCAGTCTATCCTGTGTATTTGTTTTTATAGCTTAGTTATTAGGATACAGATCTGTGTTGCTCGAGTGCAGAAATAAAAACCAGGCAAAACAAAAGAGAATATCTGTTTCTCGTGAGATAGGAATCACCATATAAAATGTACAAAATGCATTGGAATGTACCCAGGCTAATGATGGTAGATCTTCTACAAAGCTTGAATTAACTATGTCTTTTGGTTATTATTGGATATTATTGTACATGGTGTATATATATGATTTGGACTGTACCTGTATGATCACAAGATATAAATGCACACATGGAGAAAATATGTGCTCTTATGCTAGGTTTGCACAGAAACTTTCTCCAGTGCATAATGATATGCAAATATCTCAGGATCAAAGGTAAGTCAAAGAAAAGTGGCACTGCGCAGAATAAGGCAGCTCAGCTTGCAGCCGAACTACATGACAAACCCACAGGCAACTTCAGAGCTGTCAGCTTCTCCGCCTGTCGAGCTCACCAAGGAGCCAGATGCTACTGCTGAAAGAATATTCTCTCCAGCTTGGCATCTGGGCTCTATGATGGCCTTGTGGATCACGTGTCAAAACTGCAGCTCTTATCCTGCTGCTGGAGATGGACACAAAGGAAAATAGGATTTGCCTGTATTAATAATCATTAAAAATAAATTGGCAAACCAATTTCAAATTCAGCTTCCACCTGTCACTGTTTAAAAGCTATGGGATATCAGAATGGCCAACCCCTGCAGCTCTGCTGTATAGGAAAAATACAAGTGTGTGTTTGTGTGTGTGTGTAAATACAATTTGCATTTACTTTTTCTTTCAAATGTGGCTCTTTTTTAGCCACGTGAGAAGCAAATGCATACTCAGAAAACAAAGTTTACTGTAACACCTTCTTTTCTTGAATGGGAAGAAACATAAATATAAGTGAGGCATAGAAAATAATTAAGGTGTGATGCTAGGGGTAAGATTTATAGGGCTGTCCTTTATTAGTGTTATTAGAATTAATCTTTATATTAAACAAAACAGTTCTAGCTTGTTAGCATCCAAAAAAAAGTAACCCTAAAAACACTTTCCTGAGGGTAAGCCCCACTGAGTGAGCTTCATTAGGGTTCTGAGCAGACCGGCTTAAGATTGCACTGTATACCCTCCATCTTGTTTTCATGTCGTTTCTTCTCTCAAAATGATGATGACCCCATATTGCTACAGCAGAACACATGCTTTGTTTGCTAATGGTTTTAGGTTCAATTCCTTGCATCTCCCTTAAAAGTTACCATGCAGCAGATCATGGTGAAAACCTTGGTCTGCCTGAAGCCCTGAAGAGCCATCGTCAGTTAGACAACAAAATCGGTTGACTTATTTATTTTAAAAAATATTCTTCCTTTCCACCCAATCAGGGTCCACAAGGTGGAGAACATATAAGACATATAAACAACAGTAGAAGGAACACCAATAATCATTATTAGGGTACGCCAGACAAACAAAAAAGTCTTCACCTATTGGTGAAAAATACCAATAGGAGACAGATGAATCTCCCCGGGGGGGGGGGTGTTCCAAAGTTTTGGTGCCATAGTGGAAAAGGCCCTTTCTTGAGTTGCCAAGGTGGCAGGGGTCAATTGAAGCTGGGCCTCTGAGGATGACCAGGGTGAATTGGTAGGTTTGTACTGGAAAAGGCGATCCTTAGGGTATGTTGATCTCAGGATGTTCAGGGCTTTAAATATCAATACCTTAAATTGAGCCCAGAAGCAAATTGGAAACTGGTATAGGTGGAACAAGACTGCAGTGATATGGTCCCTACAGTCCACTCCAGTCAACACCCTGGCTGCAGTGTTCTGTACCAACTGTAGTTTCTGGACATTCTTCAAGGACAGCCCCATGTAAAGCACATTGCAGTAATCTGACTTTATATGTTGATGTGACCCACTAAAGGTTAGATTGAGCCACAATTATATATCATGATGATCCTCAAGTAGAAAGCTAGTAAGTTGTTTATTACTGTGTGAGTATGAAGACTTATCTCAAGTCAGAAATTTTGAATAGATGTATTTCTAGCCTCATCTAACATACTATCCATGGAATTCTTTGTTTAGAGACAGTACTGAAAATTAGGCTTTTATAATCCCTGTTTCTTGTCTGTGGGAGGAAAGCCTCTGGTTAAATAAATTAACTATTTACACAGTAAAAATAATTTAACGAATAGCTAGGATAAATGTATAAATGCATTCTGCTAAAAGGATGTCCACCACTGCAGAGTGAAGTCAGGATATGGTGACAGCACTAGCATATATATTTTCTTTAAGGCTATAATATATTAAATGGTTTGAGCTGACTAGTTTCTCCATGTGAACGGAATGAAGAGAGCAAGGAAGCCTTTTGAACAATGTTATTATTTGAATTGCTGTTAATCATGATTTGAAAGGTAAAGGTGAAACAGCCTTCTACTGATTCCTTGCAAACCTCCAGGTAATCAGCATAATACAGCTCTGTGCAACGTATGCATTCCTGAAGCTTCCCGATTCCTTGTCTTTCTCTGCTGTATGTCCTACAATTACCTAGTGCTATGGGAGTTAAAAGGGGAGAGCAGGAGACACAGGAACATGCAGATGAGATTTGGAGGGTCCTATCTGTCATGTACTGCTGTCTTCAAATCTCTGCACCATAGCCATTTCTGGCAGACTGAAATGGTTAGGAAATATAAGGGAAAGATGCAGAGACTGTAGTATTGTCAGCCTCTTTAACAAAGTTATTCTCAACTCTCTTGGCAGTGATTTGTTTATTGAGTAGTAAAGATGATTCAAGCTAAGACTTCTCTATGTCAGAACAAACATTCTGATGCCAAGGCCTAAAGTTATACAAGGTTCAATCAAGCCTCCCCCGCCCCCGGGTCCAGTCCAATTGCATCGAACATTCAGCCTGCCTAGATTTCCCATACGCCAACCCCCATCTGCAAAACTACCATTACATTATCTATGACTGCGGAGCAAGCAGAGACATCGTCCAAGGTCATAGCTCTTTGTCTCAGGGAACAGAGGCATCTTAAAAAATAGTTGCCCAGCCACTACAACAAACTTGTTCTCACACTCACACACCCCTTTAGGAATTTCAGCTCAAGATCCCACAACACTGATTTTCATGGCAAATGAGACACCGAGTTTGATATTCTGCCCCCTCAAGGCCCCTCATCCCACTGGTTTGAGGGGATGCTGCTTATGGAAAGCACGCACCAACTTAGGGGCCTTAACATGGTCTTCTTGCACCCATTCATTGTGACTCGGGTCAAAGTCCTGCCACTTGATGAGATAGTACAAATGTCAAGAACCCAAAAAGGTAAGTCAAACAGAGTAGAGGGCCAACAATTAAAACTTGATATATATTATATAAAAATGCATGTATTTATTAGCAAAGAATTTAAAAAAATAAGGGCCCAATTACACCTCATACAAAAATACCAAAATCAAACACACAAGAGCCAGTAGACTAGACCTGACGCATTCTGGCCTGTTCAGGCCTTTTTCAGAAGTCAAACATAGTGAGGAGCAAATTGGCTGATACCATTATACAAATATACAATATGGATACAAAATAGACCAGAAAAAAATTGCTGTAAAAAATAAAAAATGTGAAATTAAATACATATAATAAAATGAATAAACAATGCCTATATTCTGCTAAAACGTATTGACTTACTTCCTAAATGAAACCACTAGGCACAGAGTAAAAGTACTAACGAGGCCTCCAAAGATGCAATCACACGCCAAATGATGTTTCACTGATAATAATCTAGAAACAAATATTAACCAATGCAATCTACAATACTGAAACTTAATTCAAAAAGTAATTAATAAATAAAATTATTTTGTAACTTCTGGTCCAGAAAGTGCCTTCCAATGATGGTTTAGTTCAAGCCAAAATGTCCACAGCAAAATTGTTCCTTTAACAAACAGCAGTGCTGACAGACAAAAGTATTGGAGCTTTATACCAGGTGAAAGATGATGCAATCCTTGAGGAAAACCTTGACATAGTCAGGTGACCACACATCCCACATCGAATTGAATAAAGTTTATTGAATATGGCCATTGGCCGTCACAATTTTAAATAAAACTAGATCCCTAAAATCTTAAAATACACATTTAGTTATTAAATTCAGTGAGAGTTAAATTCATTTGTACAATATCGAAAATGTCTAAAATACCTCAAATTAAAATTATATACAACATTTACAAATTCCAGTTCCAATTGTAACAATGTTAATGCCTTGCATCTCAGTAGGCCGTGCTCCTAAGAACCACCTTTGCTCTAGCTTTCCTGGCTGGCACATCCCGCATACAGCATAACATTAAAACTACGAAACAATACAAATTTCAGACTAGATGTTAAACTGTCATAAAATCATATCACACACCAGTCCATCAATGCTCCCTCTAAGCTATGCAGTCCTGTGACCAAAAAATTCTACTTTGTGAGCTACTGGCATTAAAGTCGTGAGCCGGTGGTTTGGCTACTGCATAAATTAGTTTGCGCTGGATCCATCCTTCCTGAGCTAAGACAAAAATGTGTGAGCCAGAGGCTAAAAAATTGTGAGCTAGCTCACACTAACTCAGCTTAGAGGGAAGAGAACGCATAGAAAGCTTTGTTCCAGAAAGCATAGAAATTGTACTTAAATCATGTATTAACCACATATTCTGTGATCTGAAAGCAGAAAGCATGTTATACAATCTCCCTTACTATGTCCCCTAACAAGTTAGGCTCTATCCACTCACATTTTGTTGTGGCCTTTCATCTTCTGTTATGCTAAGGGAAATGTGTCCAGGCAGAAATTAGTGTTTGGTAGATATGTACCTAATGAATTCCTGCTTGATTCCTCTATCTTTTATGTCCCATGTGATTCCTTACTAGTTCACTTATAATAATATAGTGGTGTGCAGAATATACTTTCCTGAAACTTGAACTTCTGTTGGGCTTTTGCCAACATATTTGGATATTGTATTTATCTGAATGAGAAGTGATTTATCCCACTATACCTCCAAGGACCTGAAAAGGATGGTGTATATAGTTCTTTCCCCTCATTTTGTCCTTACAATAACCCTATGAGCTAGGTTAGGGTGAAAGAGTAACTGGCCTTTTGTATTCAAGGCTGAGCTGGGATATGAACCCAATTTCCTAGTCTGGTATTCTAATACCTATACCACAAGTCCCAGTAAGGAAGCTGAATTCTCAGAATCTTCACTAACTGTAAATCCAAGGATTCTTAAGCCAGGTCAAAAACTAACAAACAACACCCCCCCCCCAATAGAAACTGAAATATTTGACCCTAGAGCAGGGGCGTAGAGTTTTGTAAATTCCGGGGGGCGGGGGCTCGCTGGGGTGATGTCCCCCTCCGCCGGAAAACCTCCGTGCCTCCCCAGGCCCTTCCAAGGCCCTCCAGCTGCTGCTGCCGGAGCCTCCCCCCCCCCCACTCCTTCCCTCTCCCTTTGCCGGGAAAAGAGGGAGGGAGAGGGAAGGATGGAAGAGTGGCCAGGCGGTGGGAGGGAGAGGCACTGGCAGCAGCAGCTGCCGGCCTCGGAAGGGCCCCGGGAGGCATGGCAGCAGGCGCTACGTTTTCCCAGGGGTCTCAGTCCCCCCTGGGAAATTTCGGGGGAGGCTCGAGCCCCCCCCGTAGTCTATGCCTATGTCCTAGAGGATGTTTGAGAAGCAACAGCCTGCTAAGAGCCTAGTTACTTTAAATAATGCTGAAAGAGTAGTTTAGTCCACTTGTACTCTAGGAGGAGCTGTGGAGCATTCTCTAGTATTTAGGATTTATTAAACATTTTCTCTTGCAGTTCAATTTACCTTTTGTTGTTTCTCTTTTTCTGCTGTGTGTTAGTGTAGAACTTTGGGGATATATGCTGTTAGGTGGAGCAATGAAATACTTAATTTGCATATTGGGAGGAGTGTGTGTGGTGAGTGACTGGGGAAAAAACAACCTGGGTAGGGGGTGGAGCAAAGGGAGGCCTAGTTGTTTGGTCTCTTCAAGGACGGGATTGCTGAAAGGCCTCAACAGAAGAAGTGCTTTTCTGGTGCGGGCCTTCTCTTGATGAACATCACTCCTTTTGGAGGAGGTTAGCCCCCAGACCATTGGTCTTTGAACTGAAGCTGATTTCTTCTTTTGGATGGTGAGGAGAGAGGCCCTGAGAACTTTCTTTCCCACTGGAGGCCTGCTTCTGAGGGACTGCAGCTGGACCAGCTCCAAGAAGGGAACAGTACTTCTGGAACACTGACTACTGGACCTTTGGTTTGGGAAGGGAAAGGAGTTTGGGGGTGGGGAGTACAATACCTTGTGTGCAGAACTGTTTTGATCTTGTTGTAATAAATAGTTGCTTTGCTTAAGCCAAGGTGTGTGAGTGGGAGGGGTTTTTTAAGAAAGGAGGCCCTAAGCCTTGAACTTGCCCTTATTTCCAACACCTGGGTTACATTAGTATGTGTTAGTGCTTATGCTCTGAAGGTCTCTCTATTGTATTAGTGGCCTGCAGTCTGTTATTAGTCGCGTTCAGATGGGTCTTTAGATCTCACCCAGGCACGAGTGCCTGGCGGATTTAAAGGGAATGATCAGATGGTGACATCTGGGAAAGCTGCCGCTTCTGTGATTAGTCCATTGAGCCCTGCCAGGGAGCCATACTTTAAAGATACTGGTGAAAGCCCGGGCTAATGCTTGCTGATGGGCCAATGGCAGACTTTCCCCTGTCTGATCATTCTAGCACACAACCAGACCATTGGGATGGTCTGATGCCAATGCTCCCACTAAGCCGTGGAGTCTTATGAGCAAAAATTTTACTTTGTGAGCCACTGTTGTTAAAGTTGTGAGTGAGTGCTTTGGCTACTGCATCAGTTAGTTTGCTCTGGAGCCATCCTTGCTGAGCTAAGATGAAAATGTGTGAGCTGAAGGCTAAAAAACTATGAGCTAGTTCACACTAACTCAGCTTAGAGGGAACACTGCTCCAGACCATCCCAAATGTCCGCCATTTTAAAAAATACTCTTAGCAATATGCAGGGGTCATTTTGTAGAAAAAGAGGTGCAGGAGCTCATTAGCATACCCATTAGCATAACTCATTAGCATATGCCACGCCCCCTGACATCACCAGCTGAATTTCAGTTTTAGCCCCAGTATACCCTATGGGCCATTGAAGTCAATGGCAAAAATTTATAGGGTATATGAGAAGCTGGAGGAGAGGCAATTTGAGTGAGAAGCTCCAAACTTGCAGGGTAGCTGCTGGGGCCTCTTCCTGAAATACCCACCAAGTTTCAAGAAGATTGGATCAGGGGGTCCAATTCTACGGGCCCCCAAACAGGTTGCCCCATCCCTTCCATTGTTCTCTATGGTGGGGAAAAAAGTTACTCCCCTCCAGCCGCTTTTAAAGCCACTGCCGAATTTCGGTGGCAATTTGGTAGCAGGCTGAATCAGATCAGAGAATCTGATTCGGCCCGTGGCTGCCCTAGTGCCCACTCTTGGGCTGGCGGAGCGCTGCTCCGCCTCACTCTGGCCCCAGATGACTCCTGGCAATATGCATATAAATGTGTGACAGCTGCAGAGCTCTGCTCAAGCATTCTGGACAATTTCATGTTTCTGAATAGCATGTGAAATTTATGAACTTTGCTAACTGACATAGTACCTAGAGGGAGGATAAGACAGATCTTTCCCCACACCAAGTAGTCCCTCCACTGAGCTTTAACCATTCGATTCTGCGCATGCACAGAAAAACAAGTATGCGGTGAGGCACATATGCATAGGGTTTTAAAAACAAACAAACAAAAAAACACCTGATCATGTGGCTCCTTCAGGTGGACGTTGTCTAGACAATCCACCATGGAGTCCACGTGTGGTAAGCAGTGTTCAATCTAAGCTGTGGAGTCTTGAGAGCAAAAATTCTACTTTGTGAGCTACTGGCATTAAAGTTGCGATTGAGTGATTTGGCTACTTTATAAATTAGTTTGCTCTGGAGCCATCCTTCCTGAGCTAAGACAAAAAGGTGTGAACCAGAGGCTAAAAAACTGTGAGCTAGCTCACACTAACTCAGCTTAGAGGGAACACTGGCAGTAAGGCAATTCATGGGAGAGCTGTGTGGTTGTGCAACACTGGATAAAAAAGATTGGGATCAAATTAGAGCCAGGCCAATGGTGGGATTAGCTGCCGGTCTGAACACAGCCAGTTATTGTCTTCTTTGCAAAAATCCTGTTGCAATAAATTCATTGAAAGCAAACTTCAAAGTATAGATTGGATTATTCCTGAACTCTGCCAACACAGGAGAGGGTGCTGCACAGAGAGGTGGCTGATACATTTTGGTTGGTTGGGGAAACTCATCTGAAACTTGGGACTTTAACCAAACCTGTTTGGACAACTAGTTGGGGGTTCGTTTATTCTCATATGACTAAACTACAGATGAAAGAGAAATTATTTTTACCTGTTGTATATGTCACATAGCTTTGTTTATAGCTATAATTAATATAATGAATGCAACCTCAAGAACAGGAGAGGCAACAGTTGACCTCACCTGGCGGGTGGACAAGACAATCCTTAAAACTCTTTATTTGTTGCCTGTGAAGTATAGACTACATCTTGCTTGGGTTTGATTTGTTTTTTTTTCTTGCTTATATCTAGGTCTATCTTGATGTCTGTCAGAATCTGTAAGTTAATTCATGAAGAAAAGGGTGCATTTAGTTTCAGCAAAGAGCACTGCAATTTAATGCATTAAACTGAGAACCATGGGAAAGTGATGGTCTGTGTATAAGCAACTTGGAAGAAATTTGTCTTTCCTATAAACTGATAGAGAAATGGGTAGACAATGAAGAGTGGTTAGCTCCTTTGTTGTATCTATGCAGAGGTGATAATTGTAAATTATTGCAGCTCCTGCCAGGATTCTTATACCGCAGCTGGCTTGCCTGTCTAGTGACGATGACATGGAAGCTTGCAAGGAAAAATAATAATAAAAGAACCATGTTTGTTACAGTCAGATCAGTCTTTGTCCTCTGGGATGCTGGTTTAAGACAGTCCCACAGAATCCATCAAACTTCATCCCACGCCATCTGTTCTGGAGATACCGCTTTCCCATTCTCAAAAGAGGCCATACATGACTGTCATTGTTATGCACCTCAGCTTTTAAATAATGGAGCATGTTATAATTCCTTTGTAACACCCAGCATTGTGAGGCTCAGACTGAAACATGACCCCCCCCCCAAAGGCATAAAGTTCTATGATGTGACTGACATGCTGTTTGTGAAATACATTATGGTGGAAAAATAAGTGACTAGGCAAAGGAGGGAGGTGCTTTGCTCCTTTTATGTTTGAAAGCCATAAGAAAACAGCATGGCCACGATCTCCAAAGGAATTGTTCATTTAACTGGGGGGCGGGGTTACAGTCAAAATTCAGAATTTCCATATGTGTTAGCAAAATGTTTTGAATTTTTTCTCTCTTTTTTTGAGGGCTTGCTTTGCTGTATTAATTAATAATGTTGGATTGTTTTAATACTTAAATCTTCATTTGCATTTAATTCATTGTGCCATGATTTTAAAGGATGACAACTTTGTTTACTTAAAAAGTAGGAGCTGGTTATTTTAAACGAAGCAACTTTTTGTCTGTGAGGTAGTTACATAATAAAATGATTACCTTCAGAATGGGAGAGTTCCCCCAAAATCTTATCATGTAATAGGCTCTGAAAAAACATCCTGATATATATTTATGGAAGAGAAATTGAATGAGTGGTCCTTTTTAGATAAACTCAGATGTTAATATTTTGGTCACTGTGCAAACTATGGAAGTATTAACATATTCCGTCAGTGAAATGGCATTTAACCCAGCTTGCGTTTTCAAAAATATCTTTGCAAATGTGTCCCTCTCTAATTTTTAATTTCTATTTATAAAAAGCATGAGCTTCCATAAACTACCTGTGCGTGGTGTAGTGGTTAGAATTTTGGATTAGCACGGGGATGAATATGGTTCAAATTCTCACTCTGTACTAAAGGTCATTGGGTGACCTTGAGTCAGTTACCATCTCTTGAGCTGACTACATCATGAAGATACAGTGTGATGCTGTTTTGAACTCCTTGGTGGAAGGTGAGATATAGAAGTAATGCACAGAATTATCCTTACACTCCCTTCTTTATGTGATAGACAGGCAGTAGACTTGCAGGGATATCAGCAAAGTGTTGCTTGTACAGTCCAGAAGGCAGGGAGGGAAATGTGTACCAGATTTCAGGAATAAAGGCAAAACTAGCCATTGGCAACTAGAAGAATTACAAACCTAGGGAGCAATTTCTTCAGTGGAGCTTAGTGACTGGGCAACTCCTATTGTTTGTATTCCTAAAAATGATGGAAATGTTAGAATACATGGCAATTATAAGATCACTATAAACTCCTGGCTGGAAGTTGATGGATATCCAATTCTCAAACCACAGGATCTGTTTAATAAAATGGCAGGAAGAGTCAGATTTACAAAAATGGACCTTTCCTAAGCTTACTAGCGAGTTCCTCTGGATTCAGAAAAGTTTCTTTCAGTAAGATTATATAATATTTGAATTAATACAAATTACTTCAGTCTTTATTTCCTCATTCTACCTTTCTGTTACATAACCAATATGTCAAGTCAACTCTTTTTCCAGAGAGCTGCCCTGTGGATTGTACTAGTTTTAGTGGTCATAGCCTTGAGTCTGACTTGTCTCAGAAAATCTAGAATTGAAGATGTTTAAATTCCATAATTTAGAGTGTTCGAAGTAGGATCTTGCATCTTTGTGTGTGTGTGTGTGTGTGTGTGTGTGTGTGTGTGTGTGAGAGAGAGAGAGAGAGAGAGAGAGAGGTATAACTCTGCTTAGGACTACACTGTTTTCCTAGCTTGCCTTTATGTACTGAACAGAAACAGCCAGGTACTGCTACCTATCTGTAATTCCTTAACACTAGACTCAGACTTTGTTGTATTGGCATTATATTTAGGTAAAATCCTTTGGATGGGTGGCATGTATATTTTAAAGAATATGTTTCCGTCTACCACAAATGTGGCTGCCAATTTTGTTAATTATACTTATTTTCCATGATGGAATTTCACAAAATGCTACCTTGTTGATGTGGATTGTTTTGATGTTTCCCTTAACAAAGCGGGGGGGGGGGGGAGTCATTATATTGCATTCATACTTGTTGCTGCGGACAGCTGTTTCCTAACCAAACTCCAGTAGCAGTTTCCATAAAGTAAAACAAAGTGCCAGCCATCATTCATATGAAGTGAATGAAGGGCTGGATCTACACTTGCGGAAGTACTAGGGATAAGGTGGTGGAATCCTGAGGTAGTTGAAAGGTTGGGCCCATACCTCTTTAGATTGAAGGTGGGGAGATCATATTTTTGAATGTCCTCTGTGTAAATACACCCTGCAAAAGGAGAACTGACACTGGAAGCTTTCTCCAAGGTTAAAGATGTAAAGAACTGGAAAAATCTAGAAAAAGTCAGGAAAAAAGTTTTTGATCCCTGTTTTTCTCTGAGGACTTTCCCCCAGTCTTGTGTGTTAGTGTGTTAAGTGCCATCAAGTTGCTTCTGATTTATGGTGACCCTACGCATTAATGACCCCCAACATGTCTCGTTGTTAACAGTCTTACTCAGGTCTTGCAAACTGAAAGGCATGAGATCCTTGATCAAGTCAATCCATTCCATGTTGTTTCTTCCTCTTTTCCTGCTGCCTTCAATTTTTCCCTGCATTATTGTGTTTTCCAGTGACTCTTTTCTTCTTATAATATAACCAAAGTACAATTTAGTCATTTTAGCTTCTAGTGTGAGTTCAGGCTTGATTTGATCTAAAACCCAACTATTTGTCTTTTTTGTGGTCCACAGTATCTATAACATTCTCCTCCAACACACATTTAAAATTAATCAAATTTCTTGCTGTCAGCTTTCTTCATTGTCCAAGTTTCACACCCATCCATAGTAAAGGGGAACACTATGGATGAATTATCTTGCACTCAGTCACCAGCAACACATCCTTATAATTTTTCCTAGCTCCTTCCTAGCTGCCCTTCCGACTCTCAATCTTCTTCTGATTTCTTAATGGCAGTTTCCCTTTTGGTTGATGTTGGTACCAAGGAATAGAATATCTTGGAAAATTTCGATTTCTTCATCATCAGCCTTAAAAGTTCTATAATTCCTCAGTAGTCATTACTTTAGTCGTCTTCATATTCAGCTGTAATCCTGCTTTGGCACTTTCTGCTTGAATCTTTATCAGTAGTCGTTTCAAGTCTTCACTATTTTCTTCCAGTAATGTAGGGTCACCTGCCTATCTCAAATTGTTAGTGTTCCTTCCACCAATTTTCACTCGACCTTCATCTAAATCTAATCCAACTTTCCTTATACGTTTTGCATATAGAGTGAAGAGATAGGAAGATAAAATACATCTTTGTCAACTGGAAACCATTCTGTTTCTCCACGTTCTGTCCTAACAGTCGCTTCTTGTCCAGAGTACAGGTTGCACGCCAAAACAACCAGATGTTGTGGCACATCCATTTTTTTTAAAACCAGGCATAGCTTTTCATGATCCACACTGTCAAAAGTTTTGCTGTAATCTATGAAACACAAGCTGATGGAAAAATTAGGAATTTGGAGGGAGTGCCAAAAATAATTCCTGGAAAATATTTTCTCATTCAGAACAAATCAAATGCACCATAATACAAAGTTTTCACACTGTCACATGACTTGGCTGACACCCCCCCCCCCCGCTGTTGCTGGATTCAGAGCTTCGGAGAAGCTCGGCCACCTTGGTGGCCTGGTTCCCCATGAGCAGCCAGGGCCTCAGTCACCTGAATGGGGGAGGGAGGTTACATCACCACCCCTGCCTCCGCACTCCTCCTGGGTTGCTTGCCATCCCTCTCTCTGGCTGTGGCTTTGCAGACTGCAGGCAATCCTCTCCGACCCCACTAGGCTGCCCTCTTTTTATCCCATCCTCACTCCCCCTGGCTTCCCCTGAGCCCCCGCTCCCCCACTGCCCTGCCTCCATACTTAGTTGGAGACACTGAGCCTTGAGTGGGGCCTCGGCCCTGGGCATCTCTTTCGGGGTGGGGGGTGGTGTTGGCGAGTCACTGTGCTCGGGACGCTGGACTCAAAGGGACGGCCATCTCCGTCCTTGGTGGCAGCTCCTTTCCTGCCTTCTAGCTGACGGCTCCGGGGTGGCGCTGGCTGTGTTGTTGTGGTGTCATCACCCTGGGGCTGGACCCTTTTGCAGGCCCCCACTCAGACTTCTGGGCCTCCAGGTGGGTGCAGTACTGCCCGCAAGGGCATTTTTTGTGCGTCATGGGATGGCCAGTGGTGAGGGGAGGGCTGTAGGAGGCCTGTCAGCGGGACACACACTCAAAATGTGTATCATAAAAATTATGGGGATTTCCCCCCAGCCTTTCCAGTGGAAAAATTAAGAAATGTTGGGAGCACTTTAAAATGCCTATGATTATTCCCTTTTTGGAATGGATGAAAATACGAGGTTTACTCAAAATGCATAGTATAGGTTTTTTTTTAAAAAAAAATGTAGGACTATCTACAGCATCAGATTATGATAATTCTTATGTATGATTGTAGACATATCCAAGATCATGATTTTTTAAAAGTAAAATCATGATTTTGGCCATCCAGGGCTTGTGGACTCTGTCTGGGAGTCAGTAAATACCTCCCTGAGAGGGGCTGGTTGCCCCTGCCTTGAAGTGGCCAGTGCTGCATCCACTCCTAGAAAAACTTACTTTGGACCCAGGAGAATAAGGAGATTAAATGAGTGGTAGATAGGCAATTTCAGGGATTCCTGAATGAAGTAGATTGTTTGGATCATTCCAGTCTGTTTTCAGGCCTGGATATGGGAGTGAAACAGCCCTGGACACCCTGGTAGATGGCATGTGCTGGGAAATGGACAGAGAGAGTGCAACCCTGTTCATTCTCCTGGGCCTCTCTGTTGATACCGTTAATCATGGTATCCTTCTGGACCACCTTTTAGCATTGGGACTGGGAGGCACTGTTCTGCGGTGGTTTTAGACCTAACTTGAAGGCTGGTTTCAGAGTGTGGTGCTGGGGGACTGATGCTTCACCCCTTGGCCTCTAAAGGTTCTGTGCTGTCCCCCATGCTTTCCAATATTGATGTTAAAATTAGGGTTGCCAGGTCCAACTCAGGAAATAGCTGGGGGCTTTGGGGGTGGATCCTGGAGACCTTCCCATTCCCTAACCCCCCCCCCCCCAAAAAAAACAGCAGTGCAGTTCCCCTGAATACAGTCTTCATTCCCTCATTCTCTTTTTTGCCTTTAAAGGGTTTCCCAGCAGCTGCAGTTCCACTAAATGAAAGTGTAATTTGTCATACTACCACAAGTCCCTTATCAGACTTTGGTAGCATTTCCAAGCATGGCTTTATTAAGGAACACACACACACACACAAAGCAGCCAAAATAAACAATTTATCCTTTCCCAAACACAAACAGTTTGCAAGCCACATTTTTGTGATCTCGCTGGGGCAATGGTATAAATTGCTTCACTCACAGGAGTTGCTGAATGTAACAATCTTCTTTAATTCAATCAACTTCTTCAGAATAATCCAAAAAAATGAAAGTAAGTAAGAAAGCAGTCTAAGGTGTAGAGTCTTCCTCCATTTCATAATCAGGTTCTAGTTAACTCTTTACTATCCATTTACTATACACACAACTTCTGAAACAAATGCAAAACAGAGAGAGGGACTGTGCTCTCTTCCTTTCTCACACACTTCACACACTCACCAGGAAAAGCCATGTGGCTCGTGCCTGCTCACCCTTTCCCATGCAGCTTTTGTCCTGAGATTTAAAGGCACACAGATGTTCCCAAACACAGTTTGCAAGCATCTTCTAAAATGTCCTGCCAAGATTGAAAGGCACATCAAGGCTGCTGAACCAGCAGCAAGGAGGAGCCTGCAAAATCGGGGGATCCTCTGCCTGGACCTGGGCGCTGGCAAGCCTAGTCAAAGAAGAAGAAAAAGAAGAGATTGGATTTATACCCTGCCCTTCACTATGTGAAGGAGTCTCAGAGTGTCTTACAAATGTCTTTCCCTTCCCCTCCCCTCAACAGACACCCTATGGGGTAGGTGGGGCTGAGAGAGCTCTTTCCAGAACTGTCCTTGAGAGAACAGCTCTGATAGAACTATGGCTTGCCCAAGGTCATCCAGCTGCTGCAAGTGGAGGCGTGGGGAATCAAACCCGCTTCTCCCAGATTAGAGTCCGCGCACTCAATTACTACACCAAACTGGCTCTCAGTTTGCTGGGAGAGGTCCTAAACTGTTAACTGAAATGCAAGTTTTGATTTCAGAGAGGAGGTTTCTGAGATGAGGTACTGGGAAGTGGGGAAGGGGAAATAGGGCTTATTGCTTCTTGAATGAAGGAGATGGATGGTTTTAAAAATACAAGGTATGTTTGAGCTGCATGGATTTTGATTAAGGTCCTTTGCATCTGCAAGATAGTGTAATTAATCATATCAACCAGAAGACTAAATCAGACTTTGTTGTTGTTCAGTACATTTCAAGGTCTTTGAGTGTTGTCCTGACCCACTGATGTCAGTAACTCCCATGCCTGCTAATTTCCCCTTTAGAAGTCACAACAGCAGGCATTCAAGTTAGTTTGATATATCATGTTAGTTCCCTAACAATTTCTTACATCCAAAATTTCTTTATCTTCTCTCTCCTCCCCAACTCCCCCAGTCTATCTTCTTATATTTGGATGATTTCCCCATTTAATGGATTATCTCAGTTTCAAGGTCACCCATCAAATGAATTCCAGACAGTAAGACCATGTCAGACTGAATTTCTTATAGCGAGTGTCAAATGAATTGATCCTAGCATACCAGATACCTCCTATGATTTTTCACTTATGATCACCATTAAGATCACCTTTAAGAGGAGAATTTTTATAATTCTGTGCCAGGGCTAAGTGGTGGAAAGACCGAAAGCTTACATAGGACCATATCTCCAGACTTTAGATTTTCTGCAAGGAGAACAATAAAGCCACAGCCAGCTCTCAGGAACTTTTAGGAGCAATGCAAACTTTTAATCCTTTGAAGGGTAGAGATTGGTTTGGTGCCTATTTCAAACTACTTTAATTTTTGAAACAGATTTCACAAAGTGACTCGTTTCCTCAGCAGTTGGCATGGCTACTGGAAAAAGCTTTAGGCAGTAACTGTTCAGCCTTGCTAATATTTTAATTATTCTGTAGCTGTCCTTTACTATCTGATTCTTAAACTTCATTACTACTGGAGGGAAATGTCTAAAATAATGCTAAAACAGACTGAGAAGACTGTGGTGCTCCTTGACTCAAATACCTACAGCATCGCACTGTTGGGCACAGTATCAAACCGAGAAAATTTCATCATACTGCAAGTTGTAAAATGGCAAAATAAGCAGACAATCTTAAGATTTCTTGTACCGTGTTCTTTGTTTGATTAACAGACTTCACATTATGTTGATCAGTGCTCTTCAAAGTTCTGTACTCAGAAGAAGTACTGAGATGGCTGTAAGAAAATAAGTCTAAAACCAGCCAACATATTTATTATTATATTTTATTTTATTTTTCACCCTTTTACCCCACCCTCCCTGCGAGTGGGGGGGGGGATGTTTGCTAAACGCACAGATCAGAGACGTCACCACCTCATTGGGCAAAATGTGACTCTGTTTAAACGGAATAGAAGACTGTGATTCAGACCTAAACCCATTCTTACCTGATATTAATAGGACCATCCTGAACATTAAAACAAGTCTTACAGTGTGTTCGCATATGTTTTTTGATCATGTAGAACTTGGATAGGAAAAAAAAAAGACATGGGTAGAAAACACCCTGAGTAGCAGAGGGAGGTGACTGTTTTAGCTCAATCACATTCATTAGTAGGGGTCATTTCATAGAAAAAGAGGTGCTGGAGCTCATTAGCATAACTCATTTGCATATGCCACACCCCCTAACATACTGGAAGAGTGTCAGAAGGCAACACCCACCCCTCAGGCTCCACTCCCACAGATGAGTGAAACTGACCTGCTCTTCCTCCATTCCCTTCCCCATCCAATACTGTGTGCAATAAAAATAAGCCTAAAGAACACACCCTCATTCTCTTCCTGCTCCCTTGAAACCACCAGGTTTCAAATAGACTTGAGATACTGAGGACATGTGCACCACCCATCCCTTCCCCTTCCCCTACCCACAACAAGACACCCTGTGAGGTAGGTGGGACTGAGAGAGGTCTTTTGAGAACTGCTCATGAGAGAACAGCTCTGAGAGAACTTGTGACTGGTCCAAGGTCACACCAGCAGCTGCATGTGGAGGAGTGGGGAATCAAATCCGGTTCTCCCAGATTAGAGTACAACTCCTGACCACTACACCAAACTGATAAGGTGGAAGCTGCTGAAGGGTTGGTGAAATTTCTCCAGTACTTATGTGCCATGTGCCCAGATAAAAAATGGTATACTTAGAAAATTTATATGCCACCTTGAGCAAGTCTCGGGAAAAGCAGCACACAGTCATAAAAGGAACAATGATAAAATTATCAATATTAAAACAAAACATTAAAAACAATAAAGACCCTAGCAGGGCTTTCCCCGGGGCGCTGAGCCTCTGCACTGCTCGGGGAAGCCAAGGAGGGGGCGGGGCTCGATCATGTGCCCGCCCCCTGGGCTCCTCACTCCTGGAGCTGCGCTCCTGTGCGCTCCCGCTCCAACGGACCCCTGTTCATTAGCATTCATTTTCATTCACCTAAAGTCATAGAGGCCATAGCAACCAGCAATTTTAAGTCCTGTTGTTTTTCCACTACCACTGCTAGTGTTGCACCACTAGCATTTAATGTTTAACTTATTAATGATCATCATTCTTATTGTATTTAACTTGTGGTGGCATCTTATGCATGGTTTCCCCAGTATACGTCCTAATTCTTCATCGTGGTCCCTGTGTTTCATTCTAATGGGCTCAGTGTCTGCACAGAACCTCAACTTGGAATTTTCTGGAACTAGATTTTTGCCAAAAAAAATCTTCCCACTCAGAATTGCACCCTAGACTGTGTATGCTCAAATGGAAAGAGACACAGCTTCCTGCTCAGTTCTCTTCTGTCTGCCATAGCAGCAATGCCTGGGAACACATTCTTTAGAGACTTCTCTGTCAACTAGTTCATAAAATGTAAAATATTGTTTAATTAAGAAGTAAAGTATTCTTCCTCCTTTCTCTTAAGTGTTTTCTTAACTTTCTGTCTTTAGCTGACAGCTTGAAACATGTAGGTAGAGTGTTTCCCCCCCCCCCTCCTGTTCCAAGTATTTATAAGCTGGGTGTGGCTGGGGGGTGTAAGCACTTAAGGGTGAGCCAACTTAGTGCATGGATCACAGCCCTTGGCCAGATGGATCAGCCCAGGATGTCTCATTTATTTTTGTCTTTTTTTAAATACCGTGTTGTATTAAACTTTTTAAAAAGTCTTGTTTCTGTAAGTTGCTTTGCATCCCCATTGGGGAGAAAAGTAAGATAAAAATAAAATAAATGAATATCTTCTATTGCTGCCATTGGCATTTGTCCTTTCCTGATGTTACACACCTATTACACAGCAGACAGCATTTAAGAAGTACAGGCGGGGTGGAAAATTGCCATTGACAGATGGCCACTATTGGTGTCTCCTATGGTGGATAAAAGCCTATGGTAGAGACTTACATCCACTGCCAGAAATTTATGAAGCGAGCAAGACGCAACTGATCCACAGACTTCAGGCTACTCTCTAGGAACAGGCATTTTCAGCCCTGGGTGCTATGGCTGAAGAACTAGCATCATCCTCAAAGAAGTCTCTCTGCTCAGTATTTGCACCAAGCCACCAAAACAGAATATTCACCCTGCCACTGGAGTACGTTTTCTCGAATTTTCATGGATCTGATATTGACACAACTAGCATTTAAGAAGTGATCCCATGTACACCATCAGCTGATCAGGCTTGATCTTTTAATGCCCAACTTGAAGGATGTTTCTGGAATGTTGCCTTCAGGTTCCATCAGAGGGGTATTTCTGAATGTCTGGAAATAGTCTACTCAACATTCTTATTATCTGTTTGCTTCAGTGTGGGGATGGGATGTTCTTGTCTGTTCAGTGACCTCCATCGTAGAAAAATGCCTCTACCTGTACTCACAAGGCTTGGATCATTTGTCCTTAAAGTTGCACCTAGCAGCCATCACAGCACCTCATCACACCCAACTATATTTTCATGGGAATTGCAGCTGTTTTTCACTCAAAGGAGCAGACCCTTTGTACTTGCATCTCTCCTAGCCTAGGTTGCCCCCATGTCTAGATTTTATGATCAGCACAAGGGTGCCATTTATGGGAACTGGATATATAATATTTGTAATATATGATGATATACAAAAAGAAGATACAATGATATATTATGTGGTGCATTTTAAGTATTCAAAGCATTTCACTTGCTTTATTTTAGCAATACTTAGAACAATGCTATAAGGTAGGACAGCATGATTATTCCTGCAGAACAAATGGAGTCCTGATAGTTCAAAGAATAGTTGAAGCGATATTCAAATCTAGGACTTCCTTGCTTACAGCCCATATTCTTATCAATGAGGCTGCACAGTTATAAACAGTTACATGCCTATTAAAGTGTATAACTGGTGCAAAGAAAATTGGAACTAGCTAGGCATGGGTATAATCTGTTTGAGAAATTATGTTTTGTAGTTCACTTTTCTAATTTTGAGTTGTGATCTTCCATGAACAATCTGGCTATCAATTTTAGTGAGAACCAATTTCAGCTGTGCATCATTTCGTTCACTGTTCCCCTCTTTAAGGATATGTTCTTTAATTTATTGTGTTTTGTTTTCTGTTTCACTATAGATTTAAAGCTGTATAAGTAATTAGCAACAACTCCCCCCCCCCCAGTTGAAAGCCTTGAATTATCACAGGCGTACATACGGCTTAGAGCAAAACAATTCAAGTATCATGGAAAGGCAGACATCAGAGCCATAGGTTGTACTATTTAGTGTAAGTGGGAAGTCAGTTTTGTCAAAAATGTAGTGGCTTTTACAATGACCACCCGGTTTTCAGATCAGAATGCATAATCTTAAATCAGGGGATTTCCCCTTCAGAATTTGATGGTGGTAAAGTGTTTCTTTTTGTAATGTCTAATATACCAATTAAAATAAATCTCAGTTAATCTTAACACAAGTCATATTTGAATGCAAAGGGTATTTATAGAGTAGTTTCAGGTCCCCCCCCCCCTTTATCCTTTCACCCTGCTTTAGTTCTTCACCTAAAAATATATTTTGAGTGGCCGTGGTTACCTCCCCCACTTGTCAATCATCTAATCATTTAGTCCCGATTTTCTTTCTTGTGGGGTGAAGCTGGCTTCCTCTCCCCCCCCCCTTTTTTTGCAGTTCATCAATACAAAACTGATTTGAAGCTGAGCTGTATAATAATAAGCCTTTCAGCAGGCAGACTTGACACTTGCCTTGTAATTAAGGTCTTGATGGTTGTGTTGATGGCAAATGAAAGAAAATGGCTTTGTTCTCAATTCCAGAGGCTTGATTGCTGGTTCTCATTCTCACCTGAATTCGACCCATTCTGCATTGTGCACATGATTGCTGGAGTGTGAGTAATTGCAGCACTGGCAGATGACATTTTCATGAAGCACACTCTGTACTGCTCCAGAGGGAATTTGCAGAATTTATAGCTGGGGAAGCTCATCAAACATGGATTTAGGAAATGCCTGTGTGAAAAGTGGGAGCCCACTACCAAATATCAGAGCTTTTCCTTTGACATTTGCCTTTTACATAAAGACTGCTTCGTGCAACCTGCTTTACCTTATGTTTGCCATCTTTTCAGAGCCAGGATTTAGGGTTGTGAATAGTTATTGACTCTCATTAGGGACAAAATTCCTTTCAGGTTTTTCTTGATTTGCTGCATCCAAGTAGATTACCAATAATAGCAATAACAACAACAACAATAATAGAATTCCCTCTGCCATGTACAGATGTGTAACTGCTTAAAGAGCTTTTGCTTTTCTGAGTCCTCTTGGCAAAATGGTGGTTGTATAATTTAAGAGAGAGTCATTGCCTTGACCCTTTGGTAGTGCCCTTTTTTAAAAAAAAAATTGAACAAAAATGTGGTGAATGAGATGAATAAAAGGCCTATGAAACAGTGAACAAATTAAATCTGGAGGTAGACAAACTTTAGGAAGATAGATTATAAAAGAGCAGAACAGGAAAAATATCTAAATAAATCAATCATGAAAAAAATTCCAAAGTTGAATCAAAATAAAACTGCCTTTTAAAAGAGCAAATGAATTGCATAGCAGAAACTCTGCATGTGTTTGTATGCATACTGCCAAGACAGTGTGCAGATACCACCCCACTTCGAATCTATCATCATCATCATCATCATCATCATCAATATATCTAATTCTTAACATGGCCTTGTCTGTGGATACTTAAATCCAGAGACTGGAGCCATAAAAAATCAGGACAGATTTCAATCTACAGATCTCAAATCTACCCCCCAAGCATTGGGGGTTAAAGACCCCCCCTGAGCCTGCAGCGTGGGAAGAGCGGCCTAAAAGCCGAATTAAATAAATAATAAATAAATAAATAAATAATAGAAGCAATGACTGTACTTTTAAGAACTGAATGCCTTCTGAGATCTCAGTGGCCATTATGGGGGTTACTAGGCAACCACAACAGTATTAGCAGACTTCAAATCTCTGTTTCTGTCAGTAAAAAGCACAAGGGATAGAGCCCTTTCCAGAGCTATTTTGGTCTTCCAGTTCACCCCTGTTCTTGTGCCCTGGAAAGAAGACTCATGAGGCTGCCAGGTGTAATGGTGGCTGCCACATAGCTTGATGCCACTGAACCCTCCTGGGCCCAGTAGTGATCTCCACACAGCTTGCATAACTTGTACAGGTCTGGCAGTGACCACCAGACAGCTCACCTCAGCAACTTGCTACTGCACAGTTTTTGCAACTGAGCCAGACATTTCCCAGAGAAAGGCTGCCAGGGGAAGGGAAGGAGGGAAAATGGAGGGCCAGTGTGATATAGTGGTTATAGTGTCACACAAGGATCTAGGAGACCAAGTTTCAAAACCCCACTGTGCCATAGTAGTTTGCTGGGTGTCCTTGGGCCAGTTACTCTCTCTCAGCCTAATTTACCTCAGAGAGGTATGTTGAAGATAAGATGGTGGAGAGGAGAATAACTTAAGCTGCTTTGAATACCCCTTGTGGAGAGAGGTGGGATATAAATGAAACAAATAAAGCTGAAGACTGGGGAGTTAAAAGAAAGGCTGGTTGGTGAGTGGGCAGGAGAGAAGGAAGCAGGGAAATAAGAGAGGACAAGAAGCGGGACTTGCGATACTCGTGTGGGGGGAGTATTCCCCACAGCTCAGGGCCTGCTGAAGCTGGAAGAGCTCCGGAGGAGGAGGAAGTGGCAGCAAGTGAACCCTTATGCATCCCCTCCCCAGCAGCGGCGGCAAGGCTGGCCTGCCAAGCCTTCTCCCCCAGCATCAGCGAGGCTGGCCCACCAAGCCTTCTTCCCCTCCCACAGTGGCAGCTGTGTCTAGGCCTGAGCGGCTCACAGCCGCTTGCCCACCAAGCCTTCTCTCCCCCCCCAGTGGCGGTGGCAACGGGAAGTTCCCAGTGTTCTCTGCGCATGCACAGGGAATACTATTTTACTTGGGGGGGGGATTTAAGTATCCCCAGAATATTTTTTTTTAACTTTTTAGATTTTATTTTTTGCACACTTAGGGAGTCCCCCAAGTGTGCAGGAAAATCTCTTTGCCCCCTAGGTGCCCCCAATGTGTGGATTTAGATATCCGCACGCAGGGGGCGCCTTGGCTATTAGATATATAGATATCCAGGCTGCTAGGAGGAGAGAAAGAGGAAATAGTGTGGGAAAGGGATACAGGGGGAAATGTAGTGAAGTCTTTGTGGGTTTCCCAGTTGTTATGTTTAATTCAGACTGGGCCATGGATTAGACCAGGGGTGTTGAACTCATTTGTTATGAGGGCTGGATCTGACATAAATGAGACCTTGTTGGGCTGGGCCATGTGTGTCATAAAATGTAATGCCAGGTAGCGGAGATATAAATTTTATAAAGGACACAAACACAAAGCAGTTTTTTAAAAACTCAAAATAAAAACATGTTTAAAACATTAGTATTCTTGCAATATTTTGTTAATTTAACAGTCTCTGATAACTGACACCTCTTGCTCTGAATTATTGCATCAAAATGTCTATGCTGTTGGCAATCTTGAGTATGCTGTTCAGATGTGTATCTGTAAACTGCAAACCTACTTTTGATTTATTGACATTCACCACAGAAATCTCATGCTCAGAGTTCTGAGTCTAGGACCCAGGGGAAAACATGAAATGGCTGAGTGATTGAGAGAGTCTGGCGAAGCAAGCTATGATGCAGCAGCAGCTGCAACAGAACTGAAAGCAGGAGATGGGCCAGTTCCAGAGTGGGCCTTATAGAAGCCCTCCGGGGGCCTGATCCGGCCCCTGGATTAAATTATCACTATATTTGTCTAGTGAGGCCAGGAATGGAGGGGGGGGGGGTGAATCTCTATAAACTTGGATGTCTCAGGTTTGCAGAAAAAAATGCAAAACAACAACAACTGAAACTTGAAAAAAAGAATGTCCACTGAGCTCTCAATGGCTATTTTAGGGGTTGCTAAGCAACCTTGCACAGCCTTCCAAATCTTGGTTCATGTAATGAAAAGCTGTGGGTAGGGGGGAAGAGAGATTGATTGGAAGACTAAAACAGCCCTGGTAATGTTCCACCCCCCTCATCATGGTCTTTAAGAGTTGAAAACTTGCCATGGCCAGTAGCTACTGCATGATTTTTGCATCTTGGCCAGCCAGTTCCTGGAGAGCATCTGCCAGAGGGAGGCAAGGAGGAAAAGGAGTGACAGCTAAAGCATAGGCGTCAACTATGGGGGGGCTCGAGCCACCCCCGAAATTTCCTGGGGGGACTGAGCTCCCCCTGGGAAAACGGAGTGCCTGCTGCCGTGAGTCCCTGGGCCCTTCCTAGGGCCGCCACCGCCTCTCTCTTTCTTCCCCCCCACCAGCCTAGCTGCCTCTGTCCCTCCCTCCCTCAGTCGTCCAGGGGCCAGCTAAGGAAATGCCCAGCTGGCCCCTGGATGGATGGAGGGAGGGACAGAAGCAGGCGTGGCCAGGCCGGGGGAGGAGGCAGTAGCGACAGGGACATGGTCCCGGCATGCATGCGTGCAAAGTGCACACGCATGAGCCCCCCCTGGGGAATTTAAAACTCAATGCCCCTGAGCTAAAGGTAGGTTGGTGGGTGGGTGGGAAAGAGAGAAAGAAGCAAGAAAAAGGGGAAAGGCTATGGGGGCTGCTGGGAAGGGAAGGAAGAAATAGTCAAGGAAGGGGACACGGGAAAATAAGCGGCCCTTGTGGATTCCCCCACTTGTATTTTAAAAATTTATAGGAATCTCCAGGGGTCATTTCGTAGAAAAAGAGGTGCAGGAGCTCATTAGCGTAACCTATTAGCATAACTTATTTGCATATGCCACACCATAACCTTCTCAGAAACCCTCTCTTGGCGCCCCCATATTACACAATTGAAGACTGTTGCTATGAACAATTTGGGGGCTTTGTTGAAGTTTTACTTCTCTAGGGGCGGAGGTATGATAGATCCGGTTGTCAAACTATACATTAGTAAGATAACCTCAGCAATGTTGTATGGGGTAGAGATTTGGGGTTGGGATGAGCCGCTGCGGTCTCTGCTAGAGACCGTGCAAAATTATTTTATGAGGCGGATTCTGGTTTTACCCAAAGGCTCACCCGTGGCACTGATGAGGGCTGAACTGGGTATGGTATCTTTGGAAGCCAGGGTAAATGTGAGAATTCTTTCTTATTGGAGGAAATGCTTAAAACATCCCCAGGATATCCTAGGTGTCCGAAGTTTTATATCGTTTTTGAAATCCTTCAAAAGATTAGGCAACCACCTGACCTCTGTTCTACTGAAATACTCAATTCCAGACGATATATGGGACAGTGAAAGTCAAAAGTCCAAATTGAAGGAATGGGTATTTAATAAGGATGGGCTTTTGAACCGCCAAGCGGTGGTAAGTTGTCGTACAGCCCCCTTGTATAGGATATTTAAAAGAGATCACTGTAGGACTGTTTACCTTGAAAAATTAACCACCCTTGAGCTAAGAAGGGCTTTTACCGCCCTAAGGTTTCATGCCATACCCTCAATGGTCTGTATTGGTCGCTTCTTGGGCTCCCCTGCTGTCTCTAGTATATGTCAATGTGGCGTAGGCGAAGTGGATGACGTCGAGCATTATATTATGAGATGCTCTTGGCATGAATCACTTAGGCAAAGGTTTATTTACCCCATTATACCTCTGCATAATGGAATTTCAGATCTGGACATGACTGTTTTTTTGCTCTCTGATAATGACACATATATTACCAGCAGAATGGCTTTGTTTGCACTGGCGGCCAAAAAGATAAGACTAAGTCTTGGATTTGCAGCAAGTTACTGAAGGGCCTATCCCATTTTGGTTTATAATGTCTGTTGTATTTTATTTTATCTGTTTTGTTTTGTTTTGTTTTGTTATGGCCAATGGCCAAGACAATAAACTTGACTGACTGACTGCATATGCCACACCCCCTGACATCACCGGAAGGGGACAGGGACGGGGTCATTTTGCAGCAGCCATGACACAAGCAGGCATTCCCCCGTGGGGACAGGAGCTGGCACCAACTCCTGGAGCTGAGCTCCCCCGAGCTCCTGCTCGAAAGGACCCCTGGGAATCTCTTATACCTGCGCCTTCTGTTTTTTTCCAGCCCTGATTGTTACTTAACTTCCGAACATGCTGGTGCCACACTTTCTCTTCCCTAAAACTGAAGCAGTTTTGAAAAAAAACATTCTAAACACTTTCATTTTCATATTTACTCTCAGCACAGTTAATACAAATACCCATAATTTTTTCTGACCCTTTTCAGCCACATTTGCTTTATACACAGCTACCCACTGTGTACTAGAAAAATTTTAATCCTAGGTGATTTGGAGTTATCTTATATTCTAATAGCGAAGTTGGCCAAATGTTTGGGTACTTAAATCTGGTGACTGGAGCTATGAACAGGCACAAAAGATCCTTCCACAAACCGGAAAAGGGCCCCAGGTATGCAGAAAAATGAGACCTCTAAAAAAATACATTGGGGCAATTTTAAAAGCCTGAAAATGATGGAAGGACAGTCTGTAGCTTTCTCTCAGTGGGTATTGCTTGGTAGCCACAATATTCTAGACCAGGTTTATGTGAGTAAAAAAGGCAGGGCAAAGGAGCAGGCCCCTTTCCAGGCCTATTTTGGCCTTTGCAGGAGGATTCATTGGGGCCAGGCCTGACAAGAGTTGCCAGCTCCAGGTTGGGAAATTTCTGGAGATTTTGTGGTGAGTCTGAGGAGGGCAGGGCCTGGAGAGGGGAGGGGAGAGGCCTCAGCCAGATATAATGCCATAGAGTCCACCCCCTAATGAAGCCATTTTCTACAGGGAGACAGTTCTCTGTCACCTCAAATTCAGTTGTAATTCTGGGAGATCTCCAGGTCCCACCTGGAGGCTGGAAACTAGGGTTGCCAGGTCTAATCTTGTCCCCAGTGGGGGGGATTGGGGGTGCTCCAGGAGCGGGCGTGGCCATCCCTGACATGATGACATCACAAAAAGTGACATCATCAAGTCTTGAATGCAGCTTGTGCATGCCCCCACTTTTTCCAACCATTTAAAGGGAACCTTCCCTTTAAACAGTTGGGGGGAAAAGCAAGGGCCACATGCTCCAGCCCTGCATGAGGCAAACTCGCCTCTTGCAGGGCTCTGTTAGGGCAGGGCTTCCCCCACTGGCCAGTTGGCAGGCATTGGGGGGAGCCCTAAAAACTGAGGGAACCCCCACCCCCACCTGGGGACTGGCATCCCTACTGGAAACCCTAGGCCTGGAGCAATCTCTGGTGACTTGATACCACCTGACTCAACTGGGTCTGGCTGTTTGTTACTGTTCAAAAGCAGCCACCGTATGAAGGCCAGTGTGAATTTGCAGTTAGAGCTGCAGAGCAGGGTCTGGGAGACCCAGGTTCCAATTTGCATCTTGCTGTTGAAAGCTCACTGGGTGACTGTGGACCAGTCAGACTTTCAGCCTCACTTATCCCACAGGGTTGTTGTGTAGTTAAAAAGGAGGAGAGGGGAATAATGTAAACTGCTTTGGCCCTCACTGTGGAGAAAGGTGGGGTATAAATGAAGAAAATAAACAAATAGGAAAGCTGAAGATGGGAGGCAGATAAAAGTTACGTTGGTGAGTGGCTGAGAAGAAGAGAATGAGGCAGGGAAAGGGGAGAAGATACAGGGTTGCCAGGAGGAGGGAAAGAGGAAATAGCATGGGGAGAGGGATTCAGGGGAAAGTGAGGTGCTACCCCATGAGTCCTTAAGGGTTCCGTACCATGGAAGTGGCCCCAGTGGCTGACAACTCACAATTGGGACACAGTTTTCCTAGGTAGAGGCTGCTTGGGGGGGGGGGAAGCTTAGGTTGGAGGGGCAGATAAGGGTGGGTTGGCTGTTGGGTAGGAAGGAGATAGGATTACTAACTCCAGGTTAGGAAATACCTGGAGAGCTGGGGGTGGGGGGTAAACCCAGGGTAGAGTTAGTAATCCTGAGGGGAGGGGCCTCAGAGGGGTATAATGCCATAGACTCCAGCCTCCAAAGCAGCCGTTTACTTCATAAGTACTAGGGTTGTCAACCTCCAGGTAAATCCTGGAGATTACCTGGAATTACAACTGTTCTCCAGATGACAGAGATCAGTTCCACTAGACAAAACAGCTGCTTTGGAGGGTGGACTCTATGGCATTATGCCCTGCTGAGGTCGCTTTCCTCCTCAAACTTCCCCCTCCCAAGGCACCACCCACAAATCCAGGAATTTCCCAACTTGGAACTGGCATCTCTCTCATTGGGAGATCCATTTTGATTCCAAGAGATCTCCAGGTTGGCTACCCTAGATGGAAAGACAAAAGCAGGAAAAGAGAAACCAGGGCTTTTGTTGGAGAAAAAGCCCAGCAGGAACTCATTAGCATAATAGACCACACCCAACAGCAGAAACTCATTAGCATATTAGGCCACACCCCTGACAGCACATTAGCATATTAGGCAGTGGCTGGAAAAGCACAGGGCAGCATGGAAACTTGCCTCTCCACCCCCCCCCCCCGAGCTTCTTCAGCCCACTTCAGCATCGCCTTTCTTCGCTATTGCGGAGAGATTGGGGGGGGGGGGAGACATGGTTAAATGCCTTTCTCTCCCTCCCCCAGATCGGGGGACATCCAGCTGTGACATGTCAGCTAGAAGAAGGGAAGGCAGAGAGAGGCTTTTCCTTGTCAATTTCACTCTCAGCTGACTGGCCCCGGAATGAACTTGACAAGGAAATCCCCAGGGGCTCCCCAGAGGGAAAGAGGGCATTTTAACATGCCTCCTTTTTCCCTCTTGTGTGTAACGTGGGGAGGGCAGCGGGCTCTGTAGCTACGCATGTCAGAGGTTTTGGTTGTAGGCGTGGCCAACGCAGGAACCAGCCAGAACTCCGTTCCTGTGTGTTCCTGCCCAAAAATAGCCCTGGGACAAACTATGGGAACTTTCAGGAAAGGGAAAGAGGAAATATTGGGGAAGGGGAAATGAGATGCCTCCTGCAAGTCCTTGTGGGTTCCCGCTTGAATTTTCTTTTGTTTGTTTGTTTCTAGAGCTAACAAAGCATTTCCACCAAAATATGGGTATTTTCTGATTATTTCTTAAGAGTACAAAGAAGAAAAGAATTCTTCTATCTGTGTATTTCATAGTCTTGTGATTTTCCACAGTGTTGCAAGACTGAAGTTAAAAAAAATCTGCATTCTTTGGGTTTCTGCAATGAAAATGCTGTAGGATGCTGTGCAGATTATTTTAAATGCATAACCCAAATCATATCACAGGTTCTATTTGCATATCTATCCCTCTAGATGATATCTTAAATGAGGCCTTGCTTCATTTAAATTATAGGCTGTATTCAGATGTCAGTTTAAAGTTACATTAAGCTGAGATGTACATGAACTAGTTTGCTGCTGTGCTCATGTGTATCCCTTGCTCCTCCCTTCTTGCATGAAGCATTTTTGTTAGAAATTAACTCTTTTTACCTGTGACTTACAAATGTAAATGAATAAATTATTCAGAGTTAGTTTCTTCCCCCTCAAAAAAGGGGGGATTAACTCTGGTTAACCCATGTGCCTGTGCTGATAAATCACAGATAAAGCTAGTTTCTAACCAGGGTTTTCCATGCTGGAACAGAGGTGGGAAGAAGGTAAAATTGAAGTATGTGCAGAAATGTGGCAACAAGCTACAGTTGTGTGCATAGCATTACAGCAAATTTATAATCCTCTCATTCATGCTCCTTTTTTGTAACTGCTAGGTACAGTCTTAATGCCTGTTCCTATTTTTCCCAGTTTTCTTCTAAATTCCCAGTGAAGCTTGGTTCAGAGAGGGGTTTAAACTGTTCCTTTAATGCAGGATTCTAAACCTGGAACCCTTCTGCAAGCTGCCACTTCTGACACTGTGTACTATCCTCTGCAGCATGTTAAATGAGGGTAATCTTACCTATTCAGATCAACCTTTGGCCCTGCTCTGTAGCCAGCACACAGGAGTCTCTGGTAATTTAAATAACAGGTCTCTATTGCTTCCAGCTCCAAACCAACCCTCACAGAAGGAGAACACTAACACACACACTGAGATTACAACCAGCACATGCAGAGAACAAGACCTAAGCGAAGCCTCTCCCATACATGCTGGGGGGGGATGGAAACTAGCTCTTGAGGGGTCACTTAAAAGTATTGACACGTGTGGGCACAGAATGGATCCATATCTCAGGGCTAATGCATGGTAGCATGATGGAAAATCGTTCTAAGTTTTGCAAATAGTGAATGACGTGGAGTCCCGCATGAAACTTGCGGGATAGTTATCCCATTCCTCACACCTTTGCTTCCTCTCCTCTCCCCCTGCCTCTCTCACACTCTTTCGCCCTTCTGTCCCCCCTTTTCTGACTCTCTCTCTCTCCTCTATACATGTTACTTTTCACTCTCTTATTTATTTATTTATTTATTTTTTCACATTTATATCCCGCCCTCCCCGCAAGCGGGCTCAGGGCGGCTTACATGGGCCCCAAGGCCTGATCAATACATTAACCTATAAAATCAATTAAAACATTCCAATAAATACCGTTAAAACATATAAATACCCATAAAAGCTTCCATAGTACAGCATCCGATGGCAACCAGATGGCAGGTCTGAGCCCCCCCCCCCCCCCCGCAGCCATAACCGAGGCCGTGTTGGACCAGGGATACATCGCGGTAGTTACGATGCTAGATGGTAGATGGCTCTTTCTGATCAGTCATCATTCTTTTTGTTTTCTGCCTCCCCACCTCACCACTCTTTCTCTTTCTGCCCCCCAACCCATCACTCTTTCTTTCTGCCCCCATCACTCTACCAGCCTCCTGCCTGCTTCCTCCACCACCCCGCAAAGCAGCAGCAGCAGCAGTGGTGGCAGTACTCCCAGCCTCCTGCCTGCTTCCTCTCCCCTCACAGCAGCAGTGGCAGCGCTCTGGGAATCACAAGGGATCTCCCAGCTACAGAGATCAATTCACCTTAGGTGCTGCCAGCTCCAGGTTGGAAAATTCCTGGATATTTGGGGTTGGAGCCTTGGGACAGTGAGGCTTGGGGAGGCAAGCAGCCTCAGCAGGGTATAATGCATAGACTCAACCCTTCAAGCAGCCTTCAAAGCAGCCATTTTATCCAGGGGAACTGATCTCTGTCATCTGGACATCAGTTGTAATTCTGGGTGATCTCCAGCCCTCAGCTGGAGTCTGGCAATGGTAGTTCTTGTGGAGGAAATGTCTAGTCTGGAGCCATTATACTGGTCTGAAGTTTTCCCCTCCTCACACTCTGCCCTCCCCAGGCTCCAACCCTCAAATGTCCAGGAATTTCCCAACCTGAAGTTGGCAGTGCAATTTCCTTCCCACCCAACAGCCAACCTACCTTTATCTGTCTTTATCTGTCTTCAGCTTTCCGTCTCCAACCCCTCTCCCAAAGCCTCTACCTAAGAAAATTGCAGTCTTTCTCCACAGTGGGGACCAAAGCAGTTTACATTATTCTCCCCTCCTTTTTATCTGCACAACAATCCTGTGAGGTTGGTTAGGCTGAAAGTATGTGACTGGTCGAAAATCACCCAGTTAACTTCCACTGCAAGATGGGGATCTGACCCTGGGTCTTGCAGATCCTACTTTGAAGCTCTAACTGCTGAACCACACCAGCTTTCATAGGATGGCTGCTGATGAACAGTAGCAAGCTGCTGGGCTTAGTTGAGTCATACAAATCAGATGGTCTCAAATCACCCAGAGGGTGCTGCCTAGGGATGCCAGCCTCCAGGTGGGACCTGTGGATCTCCTGGAATGACTGCTCATCTCCAGACTACAGAGATAACTTCTCATGGAGAAAATGGATGCTATGGCATTGTATCCTCACTGAAGTCCCTGTCCTTGCCAGGGTTCACCCCCAAATCTCCAGGAGCTTCCCAACCTGGATTTGGCAGCCTTCCCCCCTCCCAATCCCCTGCTAGGGGCCTAGGGGGACCTGGCAACCATATCCTGCTGCCAGGCCTAGGGCTGTCTACCTTGGAGACTCCTATCAAAATTACAACTGAACTCTAGACAGCAGAGATCTGTCTCCAAGGAGAAAATGGCTGCTTTGGAGGGTGGACTCTGTGGCATTATACTCAGCTGAGGTCTCTCCTTTCCTCAAATCCAGCCCTCCTTAGAGTCCACCACAAAACCTCAAGGAATTCCCCAGCCTGACACTGGAGACCCTTGTCAGGCCTGGCCCAAGGCTCCTTTCCTCAAAGGCCAAAATAGGCCTGAAAAGGGCCCTCCCCCTGTCTTTTACTGACAGAGCCTGTTAAAAGCCTCACCCCCCATGTTCTAATCTCTCACCGTTGATGCCTGAAGTAGATCCCTACAGAGGCCATTTCAAAAGGCATTGTGGGGGGGGGGGGAATTCAACCCTCCCTAACGGGTTTTTTTTCCCTCACTTTTTGGATTTTTCTGCAGACCCTGGAAGTCCCCTGAGTCTTTAGAAAAAGCTGTTGGGGAAGAGTGAGCCCTCTGTTGGTGGAAATAAGTATCTGCATGGGAAAAATTTTTGGCTATTAGATATATAGATTATTAAATTGCACTCATACTTTTTGTTTGGGTGTACATGTGTCTTTGGAGGTTATGCTGTTCTGTAGCAGTAGAAGAGAGTAAGAGTCCAGTAGGTTCTAAAAGACTAACAAAATTTGTGATAAGGTATGAGCTTTTGTGAAAGCTCGTACCCTACCACAAATTTTGTTAGTCTTTTAGAACCTACTGGAATCTTACTCTTTTCTGCTGCTACAGATGGACTAACAAAGCTACCCATCTTGATCTATGCTGTTTTGTGTTTCTTTTGCTTTTTAGGTTGATTGCAGTGAATATATCTGTCTGCTGAGATTTGTATTTTACATTTTAAAGATGCATTTTTTTCTTAAAATCACATTTCAGTGTTGTCTTTTGTGTTCCCTTTGCCACGTAATTTTAAACAACTGTTTTAAACCATACCTTAGATGGTGTGAATTTAAAGCAGAAACGGGTGGGGGTGGGTGGGTTAACCACAAACAGGTACAGTACAAAAAAAATCAGGGCAGGCTACCCCTGTTGTGTATGTGTGTGCCAGGTGGCAGCATATCAGTAGCAGTCTTCCAGTGACTGAGGCAAGCCCCTGGGGCTCAGCTTCTTTCCAGTGAGTCAGGCTATGTTTACTGGAACACCATATTTTAGGCATCATAGGGCTCAGAGCGCCTTACAACATGTAATATACAGTTTATCAGATTAAAATCTAAATTAAAACAATCAATAAATATCAATAAGTAAAAGCAATGTATATGTGCATATACAGGATGGTGGAAAAAAAATTCAGCTCCCCCAGCCTTCCTGAGGGGAGGGGTTACAAGGGGTAGGGGAAGTTAGAGTGCCAGAGAGTGCCCTGTCATTGTCCTCAACCAAAGGCCCGGTGGAACATCTCTGCCTTACATCCTGTGCAGAAAGGTAATAACTCCCAAAGGGCACAGATGTCTTCCAGCAGAGAGTTCCACCAGGTGGGGGCCAGGACTGAAGAAGCCCTGGTTGAGGGCAGCCAGACTTCTTTCAGGCCGGAGACCACCAGGATGTTCTTATTCCCTGAGCATAACGCTCTTCCAGGGGCATGCTAGGAGAGGGGGTCCCGAAGGTATGTAGGTCCCTGACCACTAAGGGCCTTGAAGGTCAAAACCAGAACCTTGAACTTGATCCAGTGCTCCACAGGAAGCCAGTGCAGCTCACACAGCACTGGTTGGATGTGTGCCATCTGGGGGGTCTCGTTAAGGACCTGCACAGCTACATTTTGGACCAGTTGGAGCTTCCAGGCGAGGCACAAAGGCAGGCCCGCATACAGCGAATTAGCCTAACCTGAAGGTGACCATTGCATGGATTACCATGACTAAGTTGGGGCAACACAGATAGGGGGCCAGTTGCCTAACCTGGCGCAGTTGGAATAACAGCCATATCACATATCGAGCATCATCCCAGGGAAACTAGTGTTCTGCTGGTTGGTTGTGGTGGTAAATATGTAATGTGTGAGTGGGAGATACACTTTTTTTCCCCCCTATAACTACAACTATAACGCTACAATCTAAGCTACATATACCTTATACAGAGAGTACTTTATCATTTGCTTAATACTACCTTATTACATAATATACTTATGAAGCATTTAGAACCTTGGATAAATTTCAATTACTTTGTTACTGCTACTATAAAAAATATCAAAACTATTTGGCAGATACGCCCACCTAGAGAAATACGGTTAACTAAACAATTTGTAATACATAAGTGCAATGCTTAATAAAACAGTTTAATCACTATTTCTTCTTTCGTCCTCTTCTTGTCTTAACAGTCTCAACTACTTTTGGAGCTGCAGCTCCTTTTTCCGAGTCAGACACTTCTTCTTCTTCACTCTTTGAGCTATCAAATCCATACATGCTTTCTTGCGAGGCCAGTGAACCATCTGAGTCTCTCCCAGTTTTCTGCTCTTTGCTTTTTTCCAGAAATTTTTTCGCTTGTTGAACAGAGTCAATCTTATACTTCTTATCTTTGATGCTGAAGCATAGTCCTTCTGGAGTATTCCAACGATAGATGATAGACTCAGACTGGAGCCAAGATGTCAATTTTCCATAGGCTTTCCTTCTTTTCCTTATTTCAAAGGGGATATCCTTCATCACTTTTACTTCTTCTCCCAGGATCTTCAGAGCTGCTTTGTTTGTGGTCCTAAGCACCACGTCTCTTGTAGATTTTTTGGAGAACTTTATCATAATTTCACCAGGCAGGCTTTTCTTTTTAGTGTAATCTGGATAGGTTCTATAAACCATATCCATATCGCTTTTTATATCCGCTGCTTTCATGCCTGTCACTGGTTCAAGTGCTTCACTTAGCAAATTTTTAAGGTCTTCTCCTGTATTTTCTGGCACATTCTGAAGTCTTAGGAAAAAATTCGATCTTTCCATTTGTAATTTCAAAAGCTGATCGTGGTGGAAGGCCTTTTCCTTCTCTGCCTTTTGTAGTCTTACGTCTTGGTTTTTTACTGAAGTTTTTACTTCCAGAAGTTCTCGCTGCAGCTTCTCTGTGGATTTATTCGACTCTTTTAGTTCTAGCTGCATTTTGTCCATCTTAACATTGAGAGCTGTCATTTGGTCCACTACAGGTCGCAATAACGAGGAGAACACCGCACTCATCTCCATGGTATCAATCTTTGAACTCGGAGCTGTACTTCCTAGTTTGGGGGAAGGTTTCGGTTTCCCCGTCATTGTTGAGGCTACGCTCTTTGTTTATAGATAGATAAGATGAACGAAAGGAGCAAATTTTCAAACAGCACTTATGTCCTTCTAAGGTTTATGTCTCCAAGTGAGCGATGCTGCCATCTAGCAAGGCGGATGGGCTTTTGTTTCTGCAGTAATGCCACGTAAAGAGTCTCGTAAGTACGCTAGTCCCGGAGAGGGGGGGGTTCACTCCTCCCGCCGTCTTCCCGCTTTGTTCTGCTTTTCTTACTTCAGACTCACGTTTTCTCCATGCATAACTGTCAGTTCCAGCCTCATTGCTTCGCACTCTCTGCTGCTTCACGGATTTGCGCTTTCAGCCATACGGCTCCCACGGCAGGGGAACCTATGGGGGTGATGAAAAGGGATCTCAATCCCTCGATCGCCACCGTAGGGAGAGATCCCCTTCGTGCCACCCCAGGCAGAGCCCCCTCACTGGGGTCTCTGGGGGCTCGGCACCAGTCCAGAGCCCCTTCTTCCCGCCGGGTACGGATCGCGCTCCCCGCAGTTGCGGAGGAGAGCGTCCGCCATCATCACAAGTCTTGCCGGAAGTCGGGAGATACACTTTTTAATGGCTGTGAACTTCTTTTACAATGTTATAGAAGCAGCCCCCTCTTCTGATGCACCCGATTGTCTAAACTCAGGCATGCTACTGGTAATCATCCACTTCCCTAGTGTATATTGTAATGGCCTTATCAACAGCCACCACCTGAAATATTTATATACGTTGTCTCATAATCAAATATTGAGTTCTTCCAAGTGCTTGACACCTTCCGTGCTGGGTTTTTTTTTGGAGTTCCAGACCAAACCATCAAGCGTCCATTGGGTTTCCATATAACCTGCTTGGTGTGCTGGGTAATGTTAGGCTGGCTTGTTCTTTTTGTTAGTTTTCTATAACTGGCAATAGCTATAATCTGTTAGTTACATAAAAAGTGAGATGCTTTTGATTTCAAAGCATTTAAGGGAATATACAGAAATTTGTTTATATAAAATGGGCTTAAACAAATGCTGCCTAGAATTTTGCAGTGACTTCTTTTGAGGAGTAGGTCAAATGAGTAACCTTCAGAAGATCTAAGTTTCTCCCGTAGTGTGCCCTCTGTGCAACTCCAGGATACTTAGTTTCCTTCTGTTCTGGCAGCAGTAAAACGCAGTTACTGATATTATACTCATGAACAGGCTTCAAAGTAGCATCAGTAAAAATCCCTGTTGCCCTATGGAGGTTGACTGCATGCTGGAAATGGTTAGTGTTAAATATCCCTATGTATCCCTAAATATATCAAAATTGCTTTGCAATCTGGATTGAAAGACTGCGTCAAACATTTTTATGCAGCTTCTGTGCATCTGGTTTATTACTAGTGTGTGTTTAATATGCATACAATACACCAGGATTTATAAGTAATATATCCATGGCCCTTTGGAATGAAAGTTTTATCTCCTTGTTTTCCCCCCCTCCCCATCCAGTTTTGAACAAAACAGAAAGAGAGGGGTTCATTGAGTGCCTTTCCTCAGTCCCTCTTTCCTATGACATTTTGCTCCCTGCCCCAAGGAAGTAACGAAAGCAGTGGCCAGAGGAAGCAAATGCTGAGCACTGACCATATTTGGGCTGGGAGGATGCATGTGGCCACTTGCAGACTCCCTCATAGCCCAAACATAGTTGGCACAGTAAGCACATGCCTCCTCTGGCCACTGCCTTCACCCCCAAAGTGGCGCAATCCTCCTTGCCAACCCAGATACCACAAGGGCTCAGTGCTCGCATTCTCCAGCCACTGCCTTCTCCCCCTCCCAGTAATGCCTATTGGTTTTGTCAGCTGCTGAGCACCAGACTGGCTGTGGGCCCCAAATACTGCTGGTACTTGGTGCCTGCTTCCTCCAGTTGCTGCCATCTTTCCTTCCCAGCATCCCTCCTCCTCCTCCTGATGCATCTTTGGGGTTGCTAGGCAAGATGGTGGATGACCTCCTGACATGTTGTTGCAAGACTTCATTTTTGTTCTTTATGTTTGGGAATTTGAAAATCTCTCAGACCCCTTCCCCCCCTTTTTCAGATTTTTCTAAAAACCTATGAGTTCACCTAGGCTTGTAGAAAATTACATGGCCTTGTTCTTCTGATTTTGTTAAAATATGCATTTTTGTGCCATGTTCACAATTAGCTATAACAAGAAGGAACCTGCAAGGACTTCTAGGAGGCATCTCATTTCCCCCTTCCCCACTATAATACAGTTATCCTGAATTTGAAACTCCACCCCCCAATAAAGGGTAGCAGTATCCAAGTTTTTTTTAAAAAAAAATTTTTTACATAGTAATCAGTATACAATGAACATATAAACTAGGGTAGAAAATAATGACTTTCACATTTTGCATCTCTGCATTGTAGCTGTTCAGAGGTAATAGTTGATCAGGCTCTTTCAAATTGAAAAATGGCAAATAATACTAGTTTATTTAAAGTAAATTTAAGACCCATCCTGTATAGGCAAATGCTCAGATAGCTTTTTAAAAAAACAAAAAACAAAAAAAAACCTCTGTTTGAAGCACAGGGGAATAACATAAAAACATAAGAACATAAGAGAAGCCAGTGTTGGATCAGGCCAGTGGCCCATCCAGTCCAACACTCTGTCACACAGTGGCCAAAAACACCAGGTGCCCTCAGGAGGTCCAGCAGTGGGGCCAGGACACTAGAAGCCCTCCCACTGTAGCCCCCCCCCCCAAGCACCAAGAATACAGAACATCACTTGCCCCAGACTGAGAGTTCCTCTGTATACTTTGTGGTTAATAGCCACTGATGGACCTCTGCTCCATATGTTTCCTCTTGAAGCCGGCCATGCTTGTAGCCTCCACCACCTCCTGTGGTAGTGAATTCCACGTGATAATCACTCTTTGGGTGAAGAGGTACTTCCTTTTATCTGTTCTAACCCAACTGCTCAGCAATTTCGTGGAGTGCCCACAAGTTCTTATATTGTGAGAAAGGGAGAAAAGTAATTCTTTCTCTACCTGCTCTATCCCATGCATAATCTTATAATCCTCGATCATGTCATCTGTCAGCCATTGTTTCTCCAAGCTAAAGAGCTGATGTGGTGTACAATTCTGAGCCAGAAATGTGGTTCAATAGAGGAGCAGATGCAGGATAAAGTAGAATTCATGCTCACTGTTCACCAGTGCTGCTTCTTACCATTTGCCAGACAAGTCACTGCAATCCCAAAGCCATCAAATGAGTCCACCCAATTCCTCCTCCTCTGGCAATTCAAAAAAGGTAGTGTTTACCAGACTCTGTGTCCCTTTCACTGCCATTCCTCTCTGCTGGGGAATGAGTTTCTGTGCTTTCTCCAACAGTCTCCAGTAGTCAGCTTGGTGTAGTGGTTAAGAGCAGCAGACTCTAATCTGGAGAACTGGGTTTGTTTCCCCACTCCTCCACATGAAGCCAGCTGGATGACCTTGGGTCAGTCACAGTTCTCTCAGAACTGTCTCAGCCTCACCTACCTCACAGGGTTTCTGTTGTGGGGAGAAGAAGGGAATGCAATTGTAAGCCACTCCAAGACTCCTTCACATAGTGAAGAGTGGGGTATAAAACCAACTCTTCCCCCCCCCCCCAACACTCTGTGTGTGCAGTGAGAGAATCATCTCTCACATCAACCTTTCACTGCCTGAGCTCAGCACCACTCAGTGGTTTTGAATACCTGGGTGGAACATGATATCCCCTTTGAAAGCCAACGTGATTTAAAAGGCTCTTACTTTTGGGATAAGTATTGCACACTGCTCACATTTCCCTCTCCCTCTCTCATGTACAGCACTTTTATATCAGTCTTCCATTGCCCCACCTCATTTACATGCAGCTGTATGTACACATCAATGTCCTTTCACCCAGTCCTTTTCCACCTACTTGTATCTTTGCACATAGATATGGTTTATGAGTTGAACTTTAAAAGTCACATACCAATCAATTAGTTTTCAAAGTGGCAATGAAGACATGCCATTTTGTGTCGCAATTGGCTTCCCAGTGCATTTTAGAACATAAGAATATATGTAGAGGCCGCTGGATCAGAATGGAGTGGTCCAGGGGGTAGAGCATCACAAGGATGTGGCAGATGCCTGAATCCAGAGCTCCCAATCTCAACCTCCCTAAAAAGCCGCTCTTTAAGCATAGCCCTGGCAAGTCAACAGACTAAACCATGGGAAAAATCGGCAGAGGGAAAGTGAAACCTTTAGCAAAGGAGTCTTCCCTGATGAAAATGTTTTTCCTACTCAGAGATCATAAGATGGTGGCAGGCCCTGAGCCTGAGAAGAGATTCAAAATGGCTACCAGACCTGATGATGCATCAACAAATGACTCACACCTAGCTAAGAGAGTCTTTATTGAAATTTCAGAAGACCTTGAGGAATGTATCATGGAGAGATTGTCAAAACTGTTGGAGCTAGTCTCACTCCAGCTTAAAGAAATCAATGATGCACTTAAAGAGACCGCTCAAATGGCAGACACTGCCTTAGATTTAGAACTGACTCTCCAAGAAGAACTTAAATGTTTACAATCTAATGAGGCAAGCATGCAAGAAAGAATCCTGGACCTGGAGAACAGAGTGAGACAAGATAATCTGCAATTTCAGGGCTTTGGTGAGTCAGTGGAAGATACCAGTGACTTAGCTATGTTTATGACTTCATCGTTAGCTAATGTCCTAGATCTGGAGGAAGGAGTGGCTCCTGCAATCACACAAGTCCACCGCATAGGACCTCCTCCTACTGCTCAGTCTAGATTCTTCAGAGACATCATCGTAATACTCCTACAATATAGAACAAAGGAAAAAATCTTACGTGAGTCCCGACTCAAAGGATTCTTACCATTTAAAGACAAGAAAATTTACGTATTTCAGGACTTATTCTCTGAAAGGCTGCAAAGGCAAAAAGAACTTAAAACGGTCACAACAACATTCATGGAAGCAAACATCCAATACAGATGGGGCTTTCCATCAAGTTTGGGGTGAGGAAAGGAAGAATGTGCCAGTGATATGCTACACTTTGACAATCGAGGAGTAAACATCAGCATGAGAGTTACTGGGCTTAATTTGTAACCGTTACACAAAACTAGTTAAATCTGTGGTAGTTACCTAGCTTGGAAATATCTGTTTACCATCCAAACCAAAGGGCAAATATTTTGCTCCAATGCAAAGGAATGGGGTTCTCTGAAACTTCACAGTTCATGTGAATTATGCAGGGGCAAGGCAGAAAGCAGTTATATGTTAAATTTAAATATGTTAAATTTTGCTGCAGAAGTCAAAGTTGAATCCTCTGCTTTCTGCTCAAGTTGTCAGTGGTAATGAATAATGGATGTCATAAGGGGGTTGCCTTTGCACTGCTATGGTTACAGTCGCTAGCCGTAGTGCTGAAGTGGAGGAACTTCAGTAAAGGAAATTAATTCACAGCATAAACTCTGTAATGCTTAATCAGAAGTTTTCCATGATAAACATGCATTTATTGTGTAAACAAATATTTAGAAAAAAGGACGTACAGTTTCAGAGTTTCCATGGCACAATTTCAGTTTTGCATATATGAGTTTAATATATAATTAAAGCTATATGAAAGCACTGCTATTTTAGGCGATAGTGATTAAAGCTTCCATTGTGAGCCAGTTTTGACATAACTGAGGGCTGAGAGGGTTGTAGCTGAGGGAAGCAATGGTGAGCGTCTAAAAAGCGCCTCAGACATGTTAAAGCTTGTTGGTGTTGAGTAGGCTGAAATGTAAGAGTTAATAACTTTCATTATTAATCATATAGGAAGTTTGTGTATTCTGATCTGCTGGCTAACTTTGACAACTGTGTGCCTAATGAAAAATTTAAAAAAATGAGAATTTGGGAGGTATTAATCTTCTTTGTTTCATAACTATAGCTAAAAAAAACCTAGGGTGCTACTGGACTGGAAATTAGCTATTTGTATGGAGCATGCATCCACATGCATAAGAGGGGAGACAACTTTGCTGCAGCAGCCATTCAGCTCTTCCTTTCATGCTGTTCCTAGGGGCCCTCTGTCCTCCAGAAGCCGCACTATGCGGGGGAGACATTTCAGGCTGCTGCTGGGGGGGGGGTGTATTTCAGTACATGGAATTAGATGTGGTCCAACTCATGTAGACAAGAGGTTGGATCCTGTGACTCCTTTTCACTAAGTTGCATGCTAGGACTCCATTGCACAGAGTCTTCCTCCAACAGGGAAATCTTTCTTCAACCAAGAAGGACTTCTGTCCATCAGATGATACTGTTTACCACCAGAATGTAATTTTCCATTGGTAAAAAGTCCCCCTTCCTTGAACTAAGACTTAGCATAGGGTCCAATTTAGCAAAAGGGAGTTGTGGGATCCCATGCTAGATCTTAAGAACATAATAAGAGCCCTGCTGGATCAGACCAGTAGTCCATCTAATCCAGCATATACTGCATATACCTTTTCTACTCAGAGATGTACTTTATAGCGTATGTTAGTGCAGCACAAGGGAGGAAATCCAGAGATACTTTGCTTATTGTAGCATAGTGATAGCACTTGTGCAAGTGTTTGTGGAACAATGCTAGCAGTGCTTTTACTCCCACTCATGGTTCCTTGGGCCAGCCAAGCTATTTAGTTGTCCTTCAGTTTATGATAAAGCATATATGAAACAAAGGAATTATGGGAGAGCAAGTTTGGTGTGAGAGCCAGTTTGGTGTAGTGGTTTGGAAGAACCAGGTTTGATTCCCCACTCCTCCACTTGCAGCTGCTGGATGACCTTGGGCAAGCCATAGTTCTGTCAAAGCTGTTCTTGAACGAGCAGTCCTGGAAAAAGCTCTCTCAGCCCCACCTACCTCACAGGGTGTCTGTTGTGGGGAGGGGAAGGGAAAGGAGTTTATAAGCTGCTCTAAGACTCTGAGTGAAGGGCAGGGTATAAATCCAATATCCTTCTCCTCCTCCTTCTCTTCTTCTTCTTCTTGTACCATGACTGAAATTTTTATTTTATTTTTATTTCAGAAAATGAATTTGGAGAAGAATTGGTGAACCCAATCCAGTGGATCTGGTAGAGTTGGAGAATTGAATCTGGACCACAGAACAATTATCCTGCTAAAAAAATTCAGGTAAAATTGACAAAAACGCTCTTGAGATTATTGACAAGAATTCATTCCCTCAAGTGATTTTTCTGGTTAGTAACTTTGGGAACCACTGCAATATGATCTGCTTGGTGTTTCATAGTTTCTGGGAAAGAGTTAAGTTGTTGCATGTGCTTCTCAAAGCAGAATTCATTTTACAAAAAGCCATGTGCTGTTAAAATAGAGAGTGCATACACTGCTCTTGCAGATGCAAGTATGTTGATGAGAAAGAAGTATTCATTTCCATATTGAGCTAATCTAGTGATATTTTCTAGATACAATGGATGCATGTTATCTAGTTGTCCAAACATCTATCGATTTTTAGTTTAATATTTCAGCGAAAAAAGTCAACTTAGTAATACATTTAGCCAACTGCAGTTCTCTTTGTACATTCCACCAATAATAAGGTTTCTTATTTCTTTAAAATAAATCTCAAACTACAGGCAACCCTATTTAATTTTCATGTGGCACCCAAATTATAAAACTCTCAGTATCCTGTAAGTAGAAATATATGAGGATGCCACACACATGAACATAAAGGTTTCTGTTTTGTGAACATCTCATTTAGTAATCCGGTTTTGGAACTAAACCTGGAACTCAGAAGTCACAAAATGACCTCTTGTTTTATAATATGATAAATATGTGATACAATTTATGGGTCATCGGCATTGTGGGGGGCAGGAAGAAATATTTTGCATCTTAATTATTTTGTCTGTTTCACTTTGTGCTAAGACGGTACATAAGACACGGTGAAAATGTAAATATATGCTTTTTCTTTGCTTTTTTCTTTGCATTGGGAAACTTGTGGGTGAAGGAGGTTTGGGGACATACTGAGAACTCGGATTACAGCAAGAAATCACTGGATTGGGGTACTCGGATTTATCAAATAGTCTGTTTTTAGCTGATGATTTTCTGAATTTTGCGTAAGGAGTACTACTGATACAATATCACAATATAGTTCTTCTGAAACGTATCAGTCAGATTCTTTTTATATGCTAAAAGTATGATAAAGATGTCAGAATCTGTTGCTTCTATAATCCGAATATAACTAAAACTGTAGAAAAAGTAAAATGTTATATTAACCTCACCTCTGGTCCTCAAATGAGTTCTTTCACTAGGAAGACTCATTGAGGGCCCCATGAGAGTTATGTCCTGTTTACAAACCCAGCAAATCATTGAGTTAGAAATGAAATCAAACTTGTTATGACTCCATGGGACAGCCTAGATGACTCACAAGAGATTGCCTCTGGCTCAGATGAATCATCATTGAAATATTTATATGATTTGCTCCCAGATCAGTCTGAGCCTGCCTCCTTCCCCCCAAAAAAACCCTTCTGTTTTAGTCCTTTAATGATTCTTACAACATTTTAGAAGAGCACAATACTAAAGTTTTTCAGAAAACAAAATCTTCTGACAGTATAACTTTTCTCCCACTTATAGTTAATTTTTCGTATTCTAATACTTCATCTAATATACAAGTAAATAAAGCTGGTGTCCTGGAAGTAGAGACCCCCATTTCTAGATGTTATTGGTTAATTCGAGTGTGTGAAAGGGCTAACGGAATTCCTACAGCCTACAGTTCTATCCAGTTGGCAGTCTGTGGTTGTGTCCTATATTATGAAACTAATGTCCTAAGGTTAGATTTTTTAAAATTTTGTCTGCAGTAAAGCTGCCATTCCATGACAAATGTCCTCAGGAGAGATCAAATCAATAAACAAATTCAATGCAAGAATTAGAGATGTACAAATGACCCCAATTTAGAGTTTTCTAGTAGCCTTATATCTTCGGCTACCTTAATGCCTTAAACGTTAAGGCTTGATTGTTAAGGGAAAGTACACCCTTTTCGGGCAATCATAGTGCCTTGAATTATGCTTATGCGAAGTTTAAAAGCTCGCAGGGAAGTACTTTATCAATTTCGGTATCCTGATCAGTGCATGGGTGAAGCCTGATCATCTTATTTATGTAATGTGTACTTTTAATGAAATTTTCAAGTGTATTGATACACTTGAGAATCAGTTTATGCAATGATTTAAGTGGGAGGGGACACACAAGAACCAGACACATACAGAAGCTGTTTTGAAAACTGAAGATATCCAAGACACATCTGCAGACTCTCTGTAGGTATCTGAGAAATTGTGAAGCAAACAAGAAAACTCTGAAAAATAAAGGGACAAGATTCATGCATTCATTTTAGGAATGAAAGACTTAGAAAAATAGAACGCAACCAGAAATCTACAAATATAGAGAAAGTTGGAAGTGATTTGAAAATTTTGTAAGACACAACACTAAAAATATTTTAGTATGTTGCCCTTGCCTGGAGCATCAATACACACAAAGAGATGACAATGAATTGAATGTATCATATATGTAGCTCAGTTGTACACAATTATTTTGTAAGTCATAATATATTCCACTGGAAGCAGAGAGCACGGATTTCTTTTTTAAAAAGGTTGTCCTTAAAATATCAGTAGTATAAACATGAGAATTATGATCACTTTTTGTTGTCATTGTTGAAATAATTCTACTGAAAGAGATTTTCATTCCATAATGTCTCTTAAAATAGCTGAAAGTGAACTGGAGGTAGAGTACTGAAACAGAAGTGGCAGATTTTCATTATAACATCTGTTCAGCACATATACACTGACATTTTACAAATGCAAATGCATGCGCAGTATTGCTGTCTATGTTACAAAGTTTCAGTTTCATTTTGCTGCCTTGCCTTGATGCATAAGTGCATTTATAATTTGAGAAGAAGGGAGACATCAAGTTGGATCGGCAAGCATGTGTACACAGGACATGCTAGAAAGTACCAAAATAATTGTTTTACTTGGTTGCAGATAAAGTTTCCCCATGTATTATCCAACTATGCTAGTTGTAGCTGGGAATGAGTATCCTATTCAGGTTGTTTTCTATAGGGGTCCCAGACTCTGGAGTAGGGTTGCCAAGTCTTCAATACTCACCAGCGGGGGGGAGTCCTCCTCCAGCTGGGAGTTTCATAGAGTTTTGGGGCGATTGCCAGAGCGTCGCCCTGGCAACGCCCCCAACATGCTGACATCACTTCCAGGTGACGTCATTACGTCGTCCTGGCTGGACAACTTCGGGGGTGGGGTTCCCCCCGCTGGTCAAATGCTGGCCAGCGGATTGGGAACCCCTTTAGCAGGGGATCCCCCACCCTCCGGGCTGACTTGGCAGCCCTACTCTGGAGTTCCCTGCTCTAGGAAACTCATCATGCCCCTTTATGCTTTGCCTTCTAGAAGCTGATCCCAAAGGGCGTTTAGTGTTTTTATTCCCTTGCCTTCCCCTCTTTAAATAGGTTTTGAATAGTTCTCTGCTGATACTTTATTAAATTTATTATTTTTGACTGCTACTTTTTATTATTTTGGTTGCTGATGTTTGTTAACTATGCTTGGCTGCTTCTTTTAATGCTTCTTTTCTTCTTGTTCTTGCATTTGTTTTAAATGTTTAGTTTCGTATGCCACCTTAAATAGAAGAAAGGCAGGCATATCCATACTCTGTATCTTTCTGGTGAGCATTCAAGCTCTGTTTTTCTTGCACAGGAGCTTATGTATCCAGTTACTGATTCCCCCCCCCCCCCCCCATGGGCACTAAATCAAATTAAGTAGGACATAAGGAAGTTTCAGGATAATTGTCTACACCAGCAGAGAAACGCTACCTGAATTGCAAATTTAACGTTGCAGATTGCTGCAGGATTCTTAATCTATAATGTGTGACTCCAAAGAGAAAAATGTCATGAGTGACATGGTAGCCTTGGCTTTTCACAAAAGGTGGTCATTTTAACCTTGTTAATTCCTAGACATGGGAAATGCTGATACTGGAAGTCTGATCATGCGAACTGGGCCTGCATTGATCATGATTACTTAGCAGCACGGGTTAGTTTTAATTAATTGTACTTGCCTTATATTACCTGGTCTGCTACACACAGAAAAGAACCTACTATACCATTTTTCTGACCAGGTCCTCCCAGGAAGTGAATTGTGGTAATGATGTTTGGCATAAACTAGTTATTCAACTCAACCAACAGCCTAAGTAACAGAAATATCTTTCTTGGGAGTGGAAGGCTGTGTGCCCATTGCCAGTCCTGCAGAATTTGTTGAGCCTAGGGTTGCTAGGTGCCTGGGTTTGAACTAGACAGTCCAGTATTTGTGCTTCTTGACCAGGAAATAAACTGAGAAAGGACCAGAACTATAAATACGTGGTATTTTCTAATTAAGTGAGATTCCCACAGCAGTGAAATTGCTCCTTAGCTGAAAAGTGATCTCACCAATTGAAACCGTGTGAGAAGTCTTGATGCACTCAGTGAGCAGACTTAAGTCATTGTATTGCTTCCTCTCTTGCCTGGGAGGGGTGGGTGTGATTGATGAGTGTTGGAAGGGGTCTGGCACCATCATAGCTTTCTCAGTTAAATGGAGAACATGAGGCCATGGAGGTAACCAGTGGAGGCAAATGGCTACCAAGCTTGAAACTGGAGCATCTTTGGGCAGAAAGCAAGGCTTGGTGAAGTTAGTGTGCTGGGAAAGGGAGCAGTGAGCATGTGGCGAGGAAGCTTGAGTGTGTCAAGGACAGTAGGACTTGAAAAGGCTGCAGCTGAGGCAGGAATGGATGGCTGTGAGGGAATCTTAAGGCAGTGGGCAGATTTCTGAGGTAGGCTCATAGGAGGAGGTGTGTCTGGGCTGGGGAGTGAGGAGGTAGTGTGTGTGTGTGAGAGAGAGAGAGACAGAGAGAGAGAAATAATGTGTGAGAATAAATTTGTTCTTCAGCAGCTATAGGGGAAGGTAGTGATCAGGCAACTTCTGTGCAGGGGATCATCAGGAAAGGGACTGAGGAAAAAAATGGCCATATTGCAATGCCTATGAATAAATGTATGTCATGACCTCTTTTGGAATACTGAGTACAATTCTGGTTGCTACATTTCTAAAAGAATACTGAAAAAGGAGAAAAGGGCAATCAAAATGATCAGAGTGATCAAAATGGTCGATCATGAGGCATTGGGAGGACTTCTGGGGAAGGGTTATGTGGGAGTAGAAAAGAAAAGAGGAGGTTGACTTGTGGTGACCATCTGATTGTTTAGCTCTGATTGAAGAAAGTTTAACACTGACAGAAATCTGGGAAGATTGGCGCAGATCTGTGAAGACCCCTGTTTAAAACACTGTTTTCCTAATGCAGTAACATCAGAGAAAGGAGGTGAATAGTTAACTCTGCTCTAGGATGTTGAGCTTGAGTGAAAGGCTGTTCCTTTCCTTTGATTGACCAGCTCCAGCTAAGGGAAATATAAGATCAGCTGCATGCTGAGAGGAGTGTTAGTTCATTTCGTGTTCCATGGCAGTTACTGTTCAGTAAAATTAAAAGTTTGGCTAAAGGAGTGGATGTCTGAAGAATCTGACTAAAAGTCTGTCAGACAGGTTCACCTTTTGAATTAAGGGAGAGACCCCTGGACTTAGTTGTGTTAAAACATAACCTGAGAAAGAATTCCATCTAAGAATTCAGAGTCTACTGTCAGGTAAAGCTGAAGTACGTTTTCACACAGATGCCAAGAACTGGGGTTTGAGATTTTGGTAAAGAGTGACTGGGCAGCAGGCCAAAAGGAATAGGATTATATTTTCATATTTTCAGGGAAGAAATATAAGTCCTATCCAGTTATACAGGGAATTGGCACTGAGGAGTTCCTGGTATGTTGTGAAAGGAAATGGTTATAGACTACTCAGGGGAAAGAAGAGACACTTTGATTTCAGAAAAAGGGAAAGAATTTGATACAGTAAAAGAGTGACCTTTCCAGAAAACCAGAACAGTTGTTAGGAAACTACAATTGGTGCCCGCCCGCAATACTCACGCAGGAGGAATCACATATCTCCCACACACACACTTTCTCCCTAGACTCCCCTGCAACTGCCAGACCCACTGACTCCCTCCCTCTTGGTGGCTTGTTTGGAGTTGCTCCAGACGGCCTTGCCAAGACTTCCTTCCTCCACCCCTTTCCTCTCTTGGTGGCTTGTCCAGAACTGCTCTGGAAAGGCTCACTGAGGCTTCCTTCCTCCCTTCCTTCTCTTGGCTCCAAGGCTCCCCCAACACATACCTGGGCAATGACACCTGGGCTGTGGGAGACTAACCTGGCACAATGGAACCTCAGGGGAAGCGTGGAGGCTGCTGGTGAGGCAACGGCCAACAGGCAGAGCGATGTCATGAGGCCCGATCCCCCAACCAACACCAAGCCCATGAGCTTGGAGGAGGTGCAAGGAGAAGGCCTCAGCTGGGCCGAATCAGACCGTGGAGTAGGTGGCATCGGGACCTTGACCCGCTATGCGAGGCAACAGTGGACCCAAGCATTGGAGGGAGGAGATCAGGGCGGGCTGGCGGCCCCTCACCAGAGAAAAGATGGAACAGGCAAAGGGTGGCCAGGCTCACAGCTGCGCTTGGTGTCCTTGCCACTAATTACAAACAAATGAGGCTGGGAATAGACAGAAGAAATGGAGTGGGGGGGGAGGCAGTGTTGAGGCACATGGCATGCCACAGTTTTCAAGGGTAAGTCTGTTCTCCATGCAGGGATGGTTGTTGCTGTGGCAGTTGGAGCAGCAGTGGGGATGGTTAGTGGCATGGTGGCTTCTCTCACGCTGTTCCCGCACCTCAATGAGTGAGTTCCATGTGCATGCCCAGACCAAGCAATTGTTGTTTTTTTGGAAATTAACGTATCCTCGGTATACTTTTTGAAACATCTCAGATTTTTCTGCACACCTGGGGACTGCCCCAAGTGTGCAGGAAATCTCTCTACTCTCCATGTGCTTCCTATGTGCTGATTTAGATATCCGCACAGAGGAGGCATGTTGGCTATTAGATATATATATATGCAGAAACATTTTAATTGAAAGCAAAGTACTTAGTCAACCATCTCTCACTGGTAAGAACCAAGAATTTGTAAAAACTAAGCTGCTACAACACCATCTTTTCTGTCAACTGAAAACTATACTGTTTTATCAACAATGTTTACCTCAGCCTTTCCAATTCCTGACTACCCCATACCATCCCTGCCTATTAAATAAAACCTTTGTTATTGTTCACTGTTCACAGTTGTGATGGAACAGCACAGAAAAGCAGGCTTTTAAAAATGCTGCTTGGTACATTGAGTCGGAGATTAGGAGTTAATCTTCCCTGGAGAGAAGAGCTAAGGTGATTGGCTGCTCTGCTCACTCTCTGATTGGCCAGCCTTAATTGGGCTAACACCATTTCATTTCATTTCATTTCATTTTTAATTTCATTTTATTTCTTTTAGCCGAGTTTTCCAGCCTGTCAAGATTATCCTGAATCTGTTTTCTACCGTATTTGCTACCCTTCCCAATTTAGTGTCATCTGCAAATGTAATAAATTTTCCCTCTATTCCAGGGGTGGCCAACCTGTGGCTCGGGAGCCACATGCGGCTCTTTCACACATATTGTGGGGCTCCTGGCAGGGCGGCTGGGGAAGCAAAGGGGAGGCATGCTTTTTCTCTCTTTCTCCCTTCCTTCCTTCCTTCCCTCCTCCCTCCCATCTATTTGCTTTCCTAGTTTCTCTCTCTCTCTTTCTTTCCACTTCTTTAATTCTTTCTTTCCATCTCTCTCTTTTTCTCTCTCTCTCTCAATATCATTAGCAAACAAGTAATATCATTATCAATAACCGGTTTTCCTCATTTGTTTTTATTTTTGGCAGTCCCATTTAACGTTAATAAAAAGCAAATTTGCATATTTTTAAAAATAAAAACGTGTGTGTGATATTTGTTCCTGTCTTGCGGCTCTCAGACATCTCTATGTGGCTCTTACGTTTATTCTATGTGGCTCTTACGTTAAGCAAGGTTGGCCACCCCTGCTCTATTCCATCATCTAAATCATTAATAAAGATGTTGAACAAAACAGGTCCCAGGACAGATGGCTTTTTCAAGAGCAGTGGGGTTTGAGGAGTGGTGGGACCTCAGAGAGGTACAATGCCATAGACTCCATCCTCCACACCAGCCCTCCTGGGAACTGTTGTTGCCAATCTAGAGAGGGCTAGAGATCACTCAGAATTACAACTGCTCTCCAGATGGCAGAGAACCCCTGGAGAAAATGGTGGACTCTGTGTCATTGTACCCTGCTGAGGTGCCCCCCCCCATGACAGCCAGTGTGACTAGCAGTTACTGCTTCAGAGCAAGGTCTGCCAGACCCAGGTTCTTCCTGTGAAAGCTGATTGGGTGATTTCAGACCACTCACAGACTTTCAACCTAACTTATCTCACAGGGTTGTTGTGCAGATCAAAAGGGGAAGAGGAGAATGATATGAGCTGCTTTGGTCCCCACTGTGGAGAAAGACTGTACTTTTCCTAGGTAGAGGCTCCAGGTATGAGAGGGAGATGGAAAGCTGAAGTCAGAGGGTTAGATAAAAGTATGCCAATGGTTGGCTGGGAGGGAGATAGGGTTGCCACCTCCAGGGTGAAAAATTCCTGGAGATTTCAGGGGTGGAGCTTAGAGAGGGTGGGGTTTGAGGGGGTGGGTCCTCAGACAGGTACAATGCCATAGACTCCACCCTTCAAACCAGCCATTTCCCCCTGGGAAGCCATTGTTGCCAATCTCCAGGGAAGGGTTGGAGCACTCAGAATTAAAACTGCTCTTCAGATGGCAGAGATCAGTTCCCCTAGAGAAAATGGTAATTATTATATTATGTGTCATTATACCCTGCTGTCACCACAGCAAATTGACACTGAGTGCCTAAGGCCAGGGCACCTGCCCAGAGCCTCTTTCTAGAGCCCGTTGTATTTATTTCCACAACGAGCCTTATTCCTAGACAAAATATAATATTGTGACAGGGTTGGACAGCCATAAACCTTCACAAAAGAAGAAAATAGATAGAGGGGCTGCTCAGCCAGATGGGAAGAAAAAAAAAACAGACGGAAAATCTTGTGTCTGAGTGAAGTGCCTTCTGTCATCATAGGTGCCTTCTGGGGTCTTCTAAAGCACCCTGGTGAGGGTAAGATTGGCTCTTTGTTTTGGGTAAGAAGTATTTTGGGGGAGTAGCAAGTGAGTGCCATGGCAACTATGGATGCTATGTTGGGGATGACTGGTTTAGATCTTTAAAAGTAATTGGGCTGAATTCTTTTTCTGTCATATGCATCCATTATGCGACATGCTGATGGGATTGCTGGAGGTACTGTAAGGTATAGTCTAGTAGATATATGACTGTCACCATTTTTATTACTTTGAAAGGCCTGAAAACTAAAGGGCCTACTGTCTTTAAGGCACTGAGAGCTTGCTTTTTTAGTACAATCTGGAAATACTATGTTTTCCTGTGTATTTGAATTCTAGGTGGTTTTCATTTCCTAATTTAAAAAGCCCTAATTTCATATTGTTATAATAGGCCTTTAAATTATTAGACTATGCTTAAATAACTATGCTTAAATGTTCTGGATTCGGGGTGTTTTTAAAAAATCTGTTTTGGATTTACCTGAGAAACTGAGGCATCTTTAAATGCCTAGAGGAATGAAAAGGCTGTCATAAGTGAGCAATAATTATGATCTGAGTTCTTCTGTTCTTTTAAAAAAATCTTCATTAGGACCTTTTCATATTTGCAGCCAGCATTTGTGATAAACTCTTTTTCCTTTAATTGTATTATTTTTCTGATGTTTCATTATTGTAATTTGTGTCATATTTGTGTAATTTTTGATATTAACATATTGTATATACTAGAAATGTAGCAGTATTTAGATGTGCACATAAGGATCCTCCTCCACTGCTGTTTTCTTCTTTCTTATGGCAAATTCTCATGGTTTCAGCAATGAGGCTCTTTAAATGATTGTTCACAGACAATCTCAGCACCCTTAGCCATTCTGGCTGCTTCAGTCTTATGAGACAGTCAGCTTGTGATTGATCACATAGACTCTGCTGATGCCAGCAGGCTAAAGAGAGCAGTTACATACTATCAAGGCAGGGTCAACACACCAATAGGAAAGAAGGAAAACCCTTTGTTAAGAGAGTTTTTAGCCCAGTAGCAAACATAATCCTTAAATCATTTTTTAAATCTTGTAGGTTATAAAATCAAATTTATCCCCACCCCTCTATTGATGTATGCAGGATTTTCTCACTGTTATGAAAGTCACAGATGTAAATTTTTGAGTACTTAACCCCATAAATGATACCTCTTTTTAACAAACCTGCTACTGATTATAATGATGGCACACACACACAAAACCAGTTAAAATGGTGCACTTCCTTTGAACTGTAAGAACACTTCTTGGCTTTATTAAGTATGTGTAAGAGGAAAATCTTGCTTTGCCTGCTATATCTTTTTTTTTACCACTTTTTCCTTTTTGGAAATGAGGTACTTCTACACAGTAGTGGCATCTTAGAATGATCAATCCTGTTTCACTGGATTATTCAAATTAGATAAGGTTTATTATGAATCAGGAGAAAGAGGTTTTAGTGGATTATATAGTGGATATGAGTCAGCAGTGTGATGCGGTAGCTAAAATGGAAAGTGAGATTTTGGGCTGTACCAACAAAAGTATAGTGTCCACTCTATTCTGCTCTGGTTTGTCCTCACTTGGAGTACTGTGTTCAGTTTTGGGGACCACAGTTTAAGAAGGATATTGATAAGCTGGAACATGTCCAGAGGAGGGTGACAAAGATGGTGAGAAGTCTGGAAACCAAATCCTATGAGGAAAGTAGTAGGTATGTTTAGCCCGGAGAGGAGATGACTGAGAGGTGATATGAGAGCCATCTTCAAGTATGTGAAGGGCTGTCATATAGAGGATGGAGCAAAGTTATTTGCTGTTGCATCAGAAGGGCAAAACCAGAACCAACAGCTGAAATTAAATCAAAAAAGAGTTTCTGGCTAAACTTTAGGAAGACGTTTCTTACAGTTAAAGCAGTTCCTCAGTGGAACAGGCTTCCTCGGAAAGTGGTGGGCTCTTCTTCTTTGGATGTTTTTAAGCAGCGTCTAGATGGCCATCTGACAGCCAATGCAGATTCTGTAAATTTAGACAGACTGTGAGAGGGAGGGCAGGAAGGGATGAGCCAGTGCTCAGCTGTTGTGGCCCTTTCTTATATGGGCAGGGTAATGCCGATTGCCTTTTTGGAGTCAGAAAGGAATTCTCCTCCAGGCCAGACTGGCCCAGGGATTCTGGAGGGTTTGGGGGTTGTTGTTGTTTTTTGCCTTCCTCTGGGCATAAAGCAGGGGTCTCTGGGGATGTGGAGGTGAATAGCTGTGAATTTCCTGCATTTGCAGGGTTTGGACTAGATGACCCTCAGGTCCCTTCCAGCTCTTTGTTTCTATGTAGTATCAAAAGGGGGGGGGGGGTTGTGTGTGACAGCTCAGTGGCTGACTATCGACCAAAAGGTAGGACCTAGAAAACTGTTCTCTTGGGCACCTTAATTGCCAAAAACTTTTTTGGGATGCTAAAAAGAGAAAATGTTTCTCATTTGACATTGAGATGATATTGGATAGACTTGGTGTGGTTTCTATATTTCAGTAAAAGGAAAAAGAATGGATCACATGGACTGAATACAGATTCCCAGAGAAGGTGTTGTAATGTGATACCACACCATCAATAAATTTAAGTCTGCCCACATATCATAAAATTTGAGCCTGGTTATAGGATTTCATAATGCTGGGGCAAGAAACCAACTACATATAAGAAAGCATGATAGATTTATGTCTGACTGGTTTCTTCTTCTCAGCCATATGTACAATTGTGTGGTTTGCAGGAAGAATGCCTTCCAGGCTGGTGAGTGTGTGCCCAGCTCTGTCTTTCATTTGCCATGATGACTGGGGGAAGGGAAATTCGGGGGGTGGGGGGGAGTGAGTGCTGGAGTGTGTCAACTGCTAGGTCGTAGATGCCGTAATTCTTCTTAAGATACCTCCTTAAATGCCAGGGATAACCTTGAAGCCAAAGCTGTGCCTTTCTTGCCTTCATAGATAAGGGATTCATATATTCCTGGGTGGTAGAGGCATGAAAGTTAGGCAGGACATTTGCAAAATGTGGTTGGTGCATTTGTGGGGGGCTTTATTTGAACTGTCTATAACTTTAGATTTTCCCACCAGACCCTCAGTTCTGACACAGTACTGATCTGGCCTGGAACATGCTTATGTCTCAGTAAACAATCACGGATGAGAGAGTGTTGTTGAGAGTAACTTTGTCCAGGAGTTTGACAGTGTGCCCAGTAAGGTGTGTGAAAATAACCACAACAAAATGTAACTGACACAGGGCTCCTATACGTGGAATAGTAGACAGATGGGATTTTGGCTCCCACTTCTGTTCTGACTTTGTAGTGTTGGATTATGATGGCACCCATATACAAGTCTCACTTCAGGGCTAACTTCTAGAGATCCAGCAGCATGGCTGCTTGCTTGTATTTAACTGTGTTGATGGTGTGTCTTCCATAAGAGGTTCCATAAGAGCAAAACTGATTTACTTGAAATGGCCAAGTGATCCATACTATGCAAAGGTAATGTGATGGGACAATAGCGAGATGGCTATGCAATTTGAACTAATTATATTCTTATTTCTGTGCCTTTGGGATACAGTGTTGTTACATTTATAAGGTTTTCTGAGCAGCCATGAAACTTTATGGAAACAAAGTTTGAGAAGGGATATTTTTGCAGGACCCAGCAAGGTTGTGAAATGTCCCTTTGGAGGATGCATGTGATCTATGGGAGAAGGGTCAACACAGCTGTAAAGTATACTTTTTAACACAGAGACAAATAATTTGCAAAATATGACTTACCCATGAACTTAAGTTCTGGGTGGAGCTGACTTGTTTGATCATAATAACAAAACTTAACTCATTTGTCTAGTTTATTTGGAGATTTTATTCTACAACATTATTCTCACCATATGGACATTTCTCAGTGCCCTCTTTAATTTAATGAGCTGTATAGTGAGTCCAAATCCTCTCTGGAAAGGAATTTGGCTGGCCAGTGCCAGCTGGGACAATTACCAACTAAATTCATGTTGGCATAAAGCTAAGGCTGTTGCTATAGATTAGTAACGAGTCTTAGGTTCTGCCTTGAGTTGACAGAGAGCCTTAGATCTGTCTGAGGTTCAAATGTTACCTTTGGGAAGCTTATGCATGTCTTAGGGGACAGGTAGCTTCTTCTTTTGTTGAATAACCCACATAACTCTAGTTTACTGTCTTATTACCAGCACAGGTTTACTGTTGCCTGTTCTTGTCAAGGAAGGGAGGGGACAGTTTCTGGAGGATGAAGAGAAAAGAGATGAATGGGACATTTGTTCTGTATGTCATGGATGGTATTTGGAACTGTACCAGGAAAAAAAACAACACAGGAGGGGTCCACATATCCATCGGTAGTTTGTATTTTTTTGTATTTCTGTAGTTTGTGCAATACTAATCTGTGCTGCATATTAAACACTGTATTGTGGTAAATAAATTGCATTTTACTTAATTTTAAATAAAGAGGCCCAAGAAACTCCAGATCCACTTAGTTTTCTTTCATATATTAAGAAAGTGGATATTATATGTACATAACACAACATAGCATGATAGAGTGTTAAAAGAGAATGCCTACTTAACTCTGTCATCTCCTCTAATATTTTGTAGGTCTTGGTCCCTTTCTTCATCCGCCAGCTCCTGAAAAGATCCAGGCCCCACCCACTTTTTTGTTATATAAGTACACAGCAGCCAGCAAGTAAACTTTTCTTTTCCCTAGAGAGTTACAGGACTAGATCTGTTGTGATTTTGCATTATGTTGAATCTTTCCTGTGTTTTGTTTGTCCATTCTTATATGAAAAACAGGGAAGATGATAAAGTAATGCTTAATTTTCTAAGGTTGTGGTCACACGTGCCAGAAAAAATGGGGGGGGGGGGAAGCAAGGCTATTTCCTTCAGAGGAATTTGACCCGCAGTTGCACAATCACATCTCCTTTTGAAGCTATAGGTGTAGTCCATCAGTGTGTGATCAGAGGCAACTGCAGGTGAGACCCATTCCCCCCCATGCACTTAAACGAGGGATCAATGAATCATACCTCCACACTGAGGGCTCCCTATGGAGTTTGTGATGATGTGCATTCTGAGATGGGGGGGAAACAGTGGCATGGAGTTGGGAGTTGGAGTCTGATCAGGCCATCCTGACTCCATGAGAGTGTGCTGGAGCGATCAGACACGGAAAGGTCTGTCCATAGCCCATCGCAACCCGTTTACTACCAAATTTTCCCCGGTGTCTTTTAACTCTGCTTCTGCAGTGGAGCAGAACGGGTTGCCGACAGCTGCGGTGCGCTTCCCAAATGTTGTTGTCTGATCGCACCCTTTAAATCCACCTGGCATTTGCACCAATGTCAGGTCTAATTGTGCGTATGATCACAGCCTAAATGGTGTTTCAGGATCTAGAAAGCCATTTGTTTTGATTAAGAATGATGAGCCCTATCCTGCTGCCATTACTCCTGTGAGAAGCCCCATGTTGATTTCCACATTAATCAGTGCCAGGGAATGCTTGACGATTTGCAAGATCTTTCTTTTGCTTCATGCATTTCCAAAAAAACCCAGCTGATAAGAGTTCTGCCTCTAGATCATTAACAGCGTAACTCTGGGTTATGGTTATGTTTGCCAAGCCTACCTCATGTATGCGACTAAAGTAAACAGAAATGGCAGAAAATGAAATTAAATAATAATATGAAAACCAATTTATTTTTGCCTTTCACAAAGATTGAATCAGTTTTACTTTACTGGATACATTTTCCATGCAACCCATGCTTTTCCTCTGCTCATTTACATGCACTTATGTAAACTTTTTCAAGGCAATTAATCTTTTTTAGTCTGATCAGAAGAGGTGGATTCCCCTGCGTGATCAGGAGTCAAGCATTGACTGCTGTGTTTGGTCGGGCAGGCCAGCTTTTTGTTAACTAAGTAAACAGCTGTGGCTCTTTATTCTATCCTGGAGAATACACAAAATATATTATTGGATTTACTTTTTTTCTACAAATTCATTATCTATTTATTTTAGAACATTTGTGACCTATCATGTATTATTTTAAAGATTTATAGGGCCCAGTTATTTTTGCACAGGCAGTTTTCAAAATCTTTTGTTTTTAAACAAAAGTGTGTTTAAGCTTTCATACTAATATAATCGCTAATATACAATTTACCATTCCTTAAATGATATGTTTAATTGATCACCATTGGAGATCGCTTATCTGGTGGGAATTTAGAATCAGCAGTACAGTGGACAGAATTTCAGATAAGGACTGGAGAAACCCACAGTCATGAAGCTCAGCTAGCCAGCTATTTATTTATTTATTTATTTATTTATTTATTTTATTGTCTTTGCTGTTTTTGCAACCAGTGTCATAAACAGCAAACCCTTGTCCCACAATAAACCTTGTTCCACAGGAAAACATGGAAGAACTTAAAGGTTGCTACTGCAAAAGTTGTTATGTGATTAGTTATTATTTATTTACTTCATTTATACCCCAACTTTTCCCACAATGGGGATCCAAAGCAGTTTACATCATTCTCCTCTCCTCCATTTTATCCCCACAACAACCTGGTGAGATAGGTTAGGCTGAGAGTATATGTGATACTCTCACATAGTGGACCAAAGGCATCCAGTGAGCTTCCACAGAAGAGTGTGGATTCACACCTCAGTCTCCTAATCTGCAACTAACCACTACACAACACTAGCTCTTGTGGGATGACTGCTGTTGAATGGTAGCAAGCAGCCAGGCCTAGGTGAGTCATGCAAGTCACATGTTAGCAAATTGCCCAGAGCTTGGCCACAATAAGTTCTCCTTCAAATGCCCTAACATCCCCTGAAAGGACCCTGGCCCCTCCCCCCGCCTTACTGACAGAAACCTGGAATGCTTGTATGATGCCCCTTGTTCCCTTCCCTCCCTCAGAGACAAGATTTTCCCTCCATTTTTCTTTCCCTTTTGTGACTGAGCTGCCTTAGTTATCTGTTTTCTTCTTTCCTGAAAAACTCTGGCTGACCCACCCTGTCACAGTATGATATTTTCACTGTTGGCTCAGCCCAGGAACCTGAGGGGTGTTGAGAGCCCCCTTAAACTTAAACAGCACTCAAGGCATTTTGAAATTCCAAATTAACAAAATATTTTATTCAACATAGAGGGGAAATGTCAGGTGAAATCAGGGGTAAAATTTCTGAGGTAACTCAATATAGATAACTCTGAAGTAAATCAGTATATGCACAGGCTTTAGTTTATATGTTTTAGGCTATTGAAAGTTTCATAAGCTGTTCCCAAAGACTTAGGATCTTTAAGATGAGAGACTTCTGTTCCAGGGTTTCCCAAACACTTCAGTACACTTTCTTTGAGTATGCTTTGTTGTTGTTGTTCTGGTTTCCAGAAGGCTGGTACACTCTATCATAAGAACATAAAGAGAAGCCAATGTTGGATCGAGCCAATGGCCCATCCAGTCCAACACTCTGTCACACAGTGACCAAAAACACCAGGTGCCATCAGGAGGTCCAGCAGTGGAGCCAGGACACTAGAAGCCCTCCCACTGTTGCCCCCCCCCCCCAAGCACCAAGAATACAGTACATCACTTGCTCCAGACTGAGAGATCCTCTCTATACCTTGTGGCTAATAGCCACTGATGGACCTCTGCTCCATATGTTCATCCAGTTCCCTCTTGAAGCCGTCCACGCTTGTAGCTGCCACCACCTCCTGGGGCAGTGAATTCCACATGTTAATCACTCTTTGGGTGAAGAAGTACTTCCTTTTATCTGTTCTAACTTGACTGCTCAGCAATTTCATGGAGTGCCCACGAGTTCTTGTACTGTGAGAAAGGGAGAAAAGTATTTCTTTCTCTACCTGCTCTATCCCATGCATAATCTTATAAACCTCGAGCATGTCACCCCTCAGTCATTGTTTCTCCAAGCTAAAGAGCCCGAAGTGCTTCAACCTTTCTTCAAAAGGAAAGTGTTCCAACTCTTTTATCATTCTAGTTGCCCTTTTCTGCACTTTTTTCAATGCTATAATATCTTTTTTGAGGTGTGGCAACCAAAACTATACACAGTATTCCAAATGAGGTCACACCATTGATTTATATAGGGGCATTATGATACTGGCTGATTTGTTTTCAGTTCCCTTCCTAATAACCCCCGCCCTGGTTCTCACCACCCTGAACAACTTTGTGTCATCTGCAGATTTAGCCACTTCACTGCTTACTCCCAACACCAAATCATTAATAAACAAGTTCAAAAGCATTGGGCCGAGTACTGATCCCTGTGGTACCCCACTGGCACAGTGATAAGATTCATGCTACAAAAGCTATGCACAGTACAAGATGTCAAGAGATCTTCCTAGTAGAACTGCAAACCTGTCACAAATGTTAGTTTATATGAAATTACAATTTTGTTACAGTATATATAATATATAACATTACTTCATTTAATACAAATCCATCTAATTCAACAGTTGATTTTCATAGTTTTATATCACAACTTGACCAATTTGCTGTGAAGACAAAAATTAATAATAAATATGCCAAAAAATCCAAGGTTCCAAGCATTTCCAAGAAAAGTTCTGAAACAATCAACTGCTTCAGACTCAAAATTCAATGAAAATAAGCTGCAGACTGGAAGGTTTGTAGTTCAGCAGTTTGAGACCCTAGTGCTGTGTGGTGGAGTGAGCTTCTGTCTCTGGTCCCAGCTCCTGCCAACCTAGCAGTTTGAAAGCAAGAAATTACAAGTAGATAAATAGGTACTACTTTGTTGGGAAGGTAACAGCGTTCTGTGTGCCTTGCCATTCAGTCACGCTGACCACTTGACCACGGAAACATCTGTGGACAGTGCTGGCTCTTTGACTTGGAAATGGAGATGAGCACCGCCCCCTAGACACGGATTCAACTGGCTTTCAAACAAGGGGAACCTTTACTTTATTTATGATATTCTCCAAAGATGACATTACATCTCAGAAACAGGAAGAAAAAAAATAAGGGATGGGAGGAAAGAAAGAGGAAAACTTGGTTCCCAAACTATATGTTGCCAAATGCAACTTATTTAATTGCTAACAATTAAAAAAACTATCTGAGCCTTTAAGATAGGCAAGAAACAGAATTACTTATAATATTTTATGCAAGTATTTCAGTACTTTAAAAAGTCCAAGAAATTCAAAGTGAGTGAGTGGCAATAGCAGCTGAATGGTCTTAACTGCCACAAAAAGCCAGCAACTAGCCTCAGATGAATGAACAGCATGTTCATATGTTTGCATGCTTGGAAAACTACATTTGTAATGGATTGCCTTTAATTAACACTTGCCATTGATTTTGATATTCTAAAGTACACTTCCCCCACATAGCTTTAGTAAATTTATTTTTCCTCCCTGTTTTAATGAAGATGGTCTTAGCTTTTATACATATTGCTTCTTCGATTTTTGAGAAATTCTTTCATGTGGTTTAAGTGGTTTTTAGGTCTTCATTTTTCCTAGATCAAAAAAATGGTCAGATGTGGTGCAGTTTATCCATAAATTATCTTTCAGAGGTGTCCCTTAAAAAAGTACACACACACACACACACACACACACACTTGTTTAGTTTTCCATTGATTTCTGAATACTGGACTGTTGTGGAATTTGATGCATAGTACTCAGATTGCGCAATTATAATGCAAAGTGTGGATAAAATTGTTTAGCAAGAAACAGAAACTCGAACATCTGTTTTCCATTTTAGAACTTGCTAGAGACAGTGGTATTTTGAGTCCATATGTCAGATTAATTCTGTGCAAGTAAATGACCTTCTTGTCCACAGTCCTCCTTCCTTCAAAGCTCCTTTCCGTACCAACCATGTTGCTTCAGTCGACAGCATACAATATCATTGTTCCTGTACCCTATACGAAGCCCCTCCTTCATCATGTCTCCTTGCTTCAGCTTCTTTCCTCCTATGTCTTTCTTTCCCTGAGGCTTCTATTCCCCCTCCCACTCCCTGCTTCTCATTTTGCTGTCAACTCTAGCGCTATTCAGCTGCTCTATTTATTTATACATTTTACTAACTGGTTTTTTTTTTTCAATTTAAAAAAGAGAGAAGAGTCTCAAAGCAGTATTAAAAATCTCTTAAAAACATACATGTATCTGAAACACAGCAGACAATTTTCTGGAACTTTAGTGTTGGATGACATCAATATGCTGAGGACATACAGGGGCTGACCAATTAGGATATAGTGTCCTCAAACACTAATTTATCTCATTTGTTTCCAGGACGCTCTAGGTGAGTTTGAGAATCTTGATGGCAGTTCAGTCAAAGCCCTAGGTTTGGCTGGAATGACAGATTTATTAGGGGCAGTGTTAGGTGTAGTAGACAGGGTTGCATCTTGGTGTCCTTCCCACACTCAGTAGATCCATTTCCCCATAGTTGGGGCGCATCAAGATTGTCATTAGTATAAAATAGACTGAGTCAGACAGATTACGCCACAGCGTTCATTTGCAAGCCTATGAGGAGCAGTGGTGTTAAAATAAAGCTTTTCTCTCCACCAGCATTGTGTCAGCTGAGTCAAGTCTAGCACAATTATTTTTAAAATATACTTTAATTAGAAAACCAAGAACAGCAAATTAACTAAGTTAATAGTTACGGAGGAAAATTTCCACAATGAGTTGTATATATAGACATTTTCACCAGTTGTACAGATTATAGCAGTACTGTACACAATATAAAGTTCCTGAAATAAGAAAACCAGAATAATGACTATGCACCAGGTGTTTTAAATAACTCATACAATACCCTGACCTCACTTACTCATCTGTCTTGACTGACTCAATTCAACCTAAAACCACAGAACGTAATTCTTCTATCCTTTCCACGTCTTTATTTTTTTAAAGTAGCAAGTCTGATTAAAATGAATACGCGCTTAAGACATGTATCTTTGGGAAAGCTTCTTGGTTCCATATGTTAGCAGAAATAAATCTAGCTTCTCTCAGAAGATTGAAGGTCATAAATTTGGAGAAATATTTGTACAAAATTCAAAGCTCATCTCTTCAGTTCCAGAACTTTGCTCTAGAGGGGACAGTACCAGTCTCCCTCTATTTTCTTTTGTTTAGTTTGGTTTACTTTAACCTGCCTTTCTTGCTGAGACTCAAGGCAGATTACACACTGTAAAATATTCTAATCAAACAGCATGAAACATCCAACAAACAATGTGAAAGTACTAGGATCATAAAAGTTAGCAACAATGCAAAAAAAAGAGTATCTGACGTGGTATGTCATCAGTGGTACAAAAAATGAAATTACAAAAGTAGAAAACAATTAATAAGCACAAGATAATACATACAGTAAATAGTACAATAAGCTATAGTCACATTCCCATTATAAAATGGACTCTATTCTATTGGGTTGAATTCATCTATAGCAGTGGTGCTTACTCCACAGCTTATGGAGAGCCACATTCATGATTATCAGAAACCATGGCTACTGCATGTCCTGTGCACTGCCCCACCAAATATACACAGACAACAATAAAATATATAATTATTAACATTGTATGCCACTCTTAACACTTTTTTTGAAATTACTAGGAGACCTCTGCACACATGGGGTTATCCCTCCCCACCACCATTGAACCTTAGCCACCGCTTGCATGTCTGGAGTGAGGGGAAGGCTTCCACAACTAGCTAGTCCTTCAAGCACCTTGGCAATATCACTGTCTTGCCCAACTAGCTGTGCCTCATCTGAGGAGAGAGCAGAAGGCTGAGGGGGAAGCCCTTCCCCAAAACTACCACCGCAATGGCCAGCTTGCTCTTTTCCTGGGTGGCTGCTGTGGTTTTACTCTCTTTTCTGCAGTCAGCTTGCTCTCCTCCTGACAGTTGCCTTGGTATTGAGATGAGAGCACAGAGACTACATGAGGATTGGGGTGGAGTAGATGATGAGCCCTTTACTTCCATCCCTGGAATGAGGCCCACAACTCAGGGAGGCTCACAACTTACCTGTCCTTTAATTCCTCCAGCAGCAGTAGGTGGAAACCAGCTGCCAACCACAAGCTGTACCAAGTAATGAATTTCCTCACTTCCCTGGAACATGGGTTGGGTGCCCCACAGGGGAAGAGCCACAAGTGGCACATCAAAGAGCTGTATGTGGCTTTTGAGCCACTCAGTAGGTATATATGTATAGATATTAATTTAAACCTAGTTGTGGTGTTCTTGTGTTTTTTATATTATTATTATTATTATTTTGCCGATAAAATCTCATCTCATCTAACTGGCATGCCAGGTTGAAAGTAGGTCTGGTACATGAGGTATCAGAAGTGCCTTCTTGTTAATGTTGTAAGGATGTTTTCAGATTGATCTTGTGTGTGGATTTGGGCAGGATCCTTAGTGTTGTGTGAAAGCCGCAATACATAAATTTGATCCTTGATGTGTTTGTTTCCCAAAGCATTTGAAATAAGCAGTTTTTAAAACTCTGCTTTCATACAGCAGCCAATGATGGGCATGCTTCTGACATCATTTTTTGTAAGATGATAGAATTAATCCTAGTAGCAACTGCAGGTATTCCTGGATGACCTACCAGACTGGATTCACACCTAGTTTGGGGACATTTAGAACTTGGAGGAGGCATTAAGGGGATCACCCTTCAATGGCTTCAGTCTTTTCTGTTTGTATGGACACATCTCAGCCTTCCCTGCCTTCTGGTATCTACCTTGTAGGGAACTGAGCTCTTCCCTTACTTCATAGATACTGATGAACTGGTATGAGATAGTAACAACATTCAGGGTGTGATCACACAAGCAGCTTGGCTCGACATAGCCACTCCTCCTGGCCAACAAGGATGAACAAACCAGTGCCCAAGGCAGGGCGAATTGCTTTAGTGAACTGGATCTTCCCAGATTCCCTGTCTCTCTATCCACACAGGACTCAGTGGAGTCACAGGAGGTGGATCCTTCGAGGAAGGGGGCCAAGACTGACCTTCTACATTGGCTTAAAACTGAAATGAGAAGGGAGTTCAAAGACATGCTGCAGGAGACTATACATGATCATTCCCTGTCAGGATCTTCCCTAGGATGAGGTAGATCATCTAAGAGATTTAGACATCATTGGGGCGAGGAATCATCTAGCTCCTCCAGGTCCTCTCCCAGAACAAAGCAGAGAAAACAAATGAAATCTTCCTAGAGGGAACATAGTCTAGATAACGGAGAAGGTGAGTCTGGGTCCATAACCTCTTCCAATGGGAAAGAGGAGGGGGAGCTATCAGAAGAAAAGGAGAAAATAGTGCCAGCAGTTCAGTCCCGGCTTTTCCCACAGGAATTTTATGCTCGCCTCCTACCAAAGGTCCTAAGAACCTTAGATCTAACTGCCAAATCTAAGAAAAACGTAGATCAGGATTCAGAGTTCCAATTGGGTTCAGGAAAGCTGATGCCAAAACTGTCAGTCTCTCAACCAGGAATTCCACTTTCCCGCCTCCTTTTATAATATAATAAAAGCAGAATGGGAACATCCCACCAAACCTAAAGCAAATAATCCGTTATTTACTAAGTTCTACTCACTGATGCTAGAGGCTGCCAAAAGAATAAAACAGCCAACAGTAGATGATCCAGTTACCATCTTGTCTTGCAATTCTGTGTTACCTATGGACACAGATGGGATGCCAAAGGATTACTGCAATAGGCATATAGAACAGGCTCTGCATAGAGATTTCGAAGCATTGGCATATTCCCTTCAGGCCTCTACAGCAGGATTGTTACTCGCCCGGGCAGCATATGATTGGGCAGCTAGCCTGGCCTCAACAGAAAGTAGTGTGCCCAAAGAATTTAAAGATGAGTTTTAAAAGATTGCTCTAGCAACAGCCTTTGCAGCAGACGCTACTTTGGATGCACTCCAACAGTCAGCAAGAGCAATGGCCTGCAGCGTAGCATCTAGGAGAAATAACTGGCTCAGGCATTGGGACTTTGATTCCTCTGCACAGACCTGAAGTGGCTAAACAAACATATAAGGACAAGGAAGTTCAGAATGGAAACTCTTGAGATCCATTCTGGCATCCATCCAGGAGGGGGATTTTCTGTCGTCCATAGATTTGTCAGAGGCATATCTACATGTTCCAATCCACACAAGGCATCGCAAGTTCTTACGTTTTGTGTACAGTGGTCAACATTACCAATATCGGGCGCTGCCATTTGGCCTAAAATCATCACCAAGAGTTTTCACCAAGATCCTAGTGACACTGGTGGCACACCTCAGATTGAAGGGAGTGCAGTTGTTCCCGTATCTAGACAACATCCTTATCAAAGCACCATCAGTGCAAGAGAACATGGAGGTGTCCAATCTGACAATCCTTACCCTGAGAGATCATGGGTTCATAATCAACATGCAAAAAAGCAGCCTGCAGCCCACCCAGAGGTTGGTCCACCTGGGAGCAGGGGCGTAGACTTATTTATTCCCCGGGGGGTGGGGGCTCTTACCTGTGCACGCACACAAAGTGTGTGTGCACGCAGGGACTATGTCCCCGCCGCCACTGCCACTGCCACCAGAGCCTCTATCCACCCCTCCCTCCTTCCAAGGGCCATCCAGGCAAGTGGCCAGCATGATGGCGTCACCCGGAAGTGACACCATCACACTGGGCACGTTGCCGGGGCAACGCTCTAGCAATCGCCCCGAAACTCTATGGCACCATAGAGTTTCAGGGTGATTGGTAGAGCGTCACCCCGGCAACATGCCCAGCGTGATGGCATCACTTCCAGGTGATGCCATCACACTGGGCATTCACTCAGGAGGGAGGGGAAGGGAGGAGTGGCCAGGCAGGGGGGAGAGGAGGTGGCCGGCGGCCAGCAGCTTGCCAGCCTGCAAAAGGGGCCTGAAAGGTGCAGCAGTGGCAAAAGTGGGCGGCAGCAACTGCGGGTGGCTGGCCAGCCCAGCAGGTGCTCTGTTTTGCCAGGGGGGCTCAGTCCCCCCAGGAAATTTCAGAGGTGGCCCAAGCCCCCGAGCCCCCCCCCCCCATAGTTTACGCCTATGCCGGGGAGTACAGATCAACACTCAGAAAGACAAGGTCTTCCTATCCTAGGAAAGAGAGCAGAAGGTGATCAGAATGGAACTAATGGTTCTAGCCAAGCTTCTGGGTATGCTGGTGTCTTGCCAAGACATGGTACAGTGGTCCTGCTTCCACACCAGACCACTTCAGAGGTTTCTTTTGCCTTACCAGAAAGAGATTGCATGCAGGAGATGCAAGATGTTACAGTTGCCAGAGACATGACATCAACAGATGAACTGGTGGTTAGAGCCATCTTGTTATATACAGGGGTCTCCATTAAGGGATCCTTTCGGATAGTGATAACAACAGACATGAGCCTTTTGGGGTGGGGAGCACACTTGGGAGGCTGGATGACGCAGGGAGAATGGTCCCAGGGCAAGAAACTGAGGAGCATAAACTTCTTAGAACCCAGGGCCATAAGACTGCGCCTGCTGCAGTTCAGCAACCTTCTGGTGGGCCAACATGTACTTGTTTGAACAGACAATGTGGCAGCAAAAGCATATCTGAATCAACAGGGCAGGACCAAGGTTAAGTCTTTACACAAGGAAGCAAGTGATCTGATGACTTGAGCAGAGAGTCATCTGCTATCATTGAAGGCAGTGCATGTGGCAGGAAAAGGCAATGTGCTAGCGGATTGACCGAGCAGGAGACATCTGGATCAGACAGAGTGGTTGCTGAACAAGACCGTGTTTTCTCAGATTTGCTACAGGTTTGGGACTGCAGTCCTGAATCTGTTCGCAACAGAAACAAACTGGCAAATGCAAAGGTTTTTCTCAAGGGCAAAGAACAGACAAGTGTTAGGGACAGACACACTAAATTATGACTGACCACAAGGCCTTCTTTATGCTTTCCAGCCAATACTGATTATTACCAAAGTAATACAAAAGAAATGTCAGCAGAAGACAGAAGTGATAATGTTGGCACTGTTTTGGTCATGAAGGCCATCAGGACCTGAAAAAACTCTCGACAGCAGAACCTTGGCATTGCCCCCCCCCCCCGGAAGATCTATTGACACAAGAGCTGATGAGACACCCTCGACCAGCGATGCTCAACCTCACGGCTTGGAGGCTGAGAGGAAACTCCTAGAGGGTCTTGGGTACACAGATATTGTCATAGTGACCATGTTAGTTTCCAGAAAACACTCAACCAATAGGGTTTACAACACTACTTGGTGAGTGTTTCATGACTGGTGCCTAGAACAGAGTTTAGAGCCACTAAAGGCCCCAGTTAGGGCCATATTACGATTCCTGCAGGCTGGCCTCGAAAAAGGCCTTAGTATTAGTACACTGAAAAGTCAGGTTTCGGCCATATCAGCAGTGAGAGGGACCAAACAGAGTAAATCCTTCCTTCAACACCCACATGTTAAGAGGTTTTTGAAAGGGGCTACCTTATTGAATCCAGCTCAGGTACACAGGTTTCCCACATGGAACCTGAATACAGTCCTGAAGGCACTCTGTAAACATCCATTTGAACCCATGGCTTCATGCCCCTTGAAGGAAGACATTCAAAATGTTATTTCTGCTGGGGGTGATGTTGGCCCACAGAATGTCGGAGCTGAGGGCCTTGTCGATTAACAGGGACCTATGCATTTTCCATAATGACAGGTGGTTTGTACCGAAAATAAATTCGGTGTTACATAGGGTGGAGGAGATTGTTTTACCTTCCTTCTGTCCAAACCCCAAGCACAATAGGGAGAATGAATGGCATTGTTTTGGACATCCGTAGAGTCCTCAGCTGCTATATGGACAGGACTAAGGATTGGAGGAAATCGGAAACCCTTTTTATATCCCTTAGAAAGTCCTCCTTGGAGGGACAAGTTTCTGCACCTACCCTTAGTAGATGGATCAAGGGTTGCATTATTCTGGCCTACAAGGCCAAGGGGTTAGATCCTCCAGAGGGAATATTGGCACATTCCTTGCGGGGAGCAGCTACGTCTGCAGCTTACCAATCGTTCCCATCACTGGAGACAATTTGTAGGGTGGCCAAATGGAAGCTGGTTCATTCCTTTACTCAGCATTATAGGGTAGATAAACTGACTTCTGCAGAGGTGGCCTTTGGCCGCAGAGTGTTGCAACACATCCCGTAAGGGGGAAAAGCATAAGACCCACCCTTGGGGCACACTACTTTTTCACATCTCAGGAGTAAGGACTGTCCCACGAACTGAACCACTGGAGAATGGAAGATTTGTTAACTTACTGTGAAGCTTCCTTTCTCAGTGGTTCAGGAGTGGGACAGTCCTGCCCACCCAATTTAGGAGGTGTGGCTTCTCCTGGTTACAGGGGAGTGGGGCGGTAAACTATCAGTGTAAAGGTATATATTTTTTTTTAAGTTGTTTCTCCTTTTCCTCTGTTCTGGGGATTACAAGGGGGAGTTCCTTGTTACCAGGTTGTTTGTTTGTTGGTGTTATTAATAAATACTGGTTACTCCGGCCTGGAGTAGGGTTTTTTCCTATTGGTAGTTTGTTTTTTGGGGAGAATAGGGCTTGGAGACAACTGGGGATGACTGAAGGTGGATCCAGGTGGATCCACCCACCTGGATCAAAGCTTGAAGCCAACCCTGCTGAAGGAGGAGGCGCTTATCCCAGGAGTAAGGACTGTCCCACTCCTGAACCACTGAGAAAGGAAGTTTCAAGTAAGTGAACAAATCTTCCATTTTAAACCTGTTCTTGGATAAAATTGCATTTTATTTATTTTTTAAAAAAAACATAGGTTTCCATTTACATGGATAATCTTTTTTTTTTTTTTTTTTTTTTGTAAAGAAATTTTTATTTTTCAAAAAAAAAACATCGAAAATAATACATTTAACCTTACACAAATCCTTTTTTCCATATTAAATAACATTTTGTTCTATTTGTACATTCTATTTTTATCTTGTTTTGGTGGTTTCCCACCACATCTGAAGCATAACACATTTTCCATTTTATTCAAAATAGTAATACTTATATCTATGTTTCGTTTCTGGTGACGGTTATATAGCTTTAAAATACTTATACTTATACACCAATTCTTATTTTCTATACTCTTATGTATTTCTAAATAAAAACAGTTTCATTGTCTAATTTTAACTAAAACATTCATATAATATATTTCTATTCCTTTATGCTATTATAACCATGTATAGATATAGTTTTTCATATCCCAATACTTTTCAACATATTCTTTCAAATCTTTCCAGTCTTCCAGAAAGGTCTCTGAGTAAAGATTATTCAATTTTCTAGTCCACTTATCCATTTCAGCCATATATAACAGTTTTTTCAACCATTCCCACACCTCTGGTATTTTTTCATTTTTCCAGTTTTGTGCATACACCATTCTTGCTGTTGTAATCATATACCATATTATTGTCCTTTTCTTTACATTTATCTCTTCTAGTTTAAGTCCTAGCAATAACATTTCAGGCAACTTCTTAAATGTACATTTCAAGATTTTTTCCATTTCTGCATGTATTTTTGACCAATAAGTCTTTGCTTTATCACAAGTCCACCACATATGATAAAAAGACCCTTCTTTCTTTTTACACTTCCAACATTTGTTAGACATATTTTGACCAATATTTGCAATTTTTTTTGGTGTCATATACCATCTATACATCATTTTAAAACAATTTTCTTTTAAGTTATAACACGTAGATATACTCATAGCATTTTTCCATAAAAATTCCCAAGATTCCATTTCAATGTCTTTGTTAAAGTTTATCGCCCATTTTACCATTTGTTCTTTTACCATTTCATCAGCATTAAACCATTTTAGCAAGACTTTATACATTTTAGAAATCATTTTTTTCCCACCTTCCTCCCAAACTTGTTCTATTTCATTATTTTTTTCCCTGAAACCGTGTTTTTTATCACTTCTATACAAGTCATATATTTGTCTATATCTTAACCAACCATAATCAAAATCAATCTGATGCTGCTCCTTCAGTTTGAAATCCTTGCCATGTCTTATTAATAAGTCTCTATACTTCAGCCAATCTTGTCCTTTATATCTTGATGTTGGATGTAAGACTTCTGCGGGTACAATCCACATGGGTATCTCTTCTGAAAAAAAGTTTTTATATCTTGTCCACGTATCCATTAGTGTTCTTCTCAAATAATGATGTTTAAACATATTGTCCTTTTTTGTTTTGCCATAATGCAAATATGCATGCCACCCAAATCTACAATCATGACCTTCCAGGGACAATAACATTCTATCTTGTAACATAGTCCATGCCCCTACCCAGGTCAAACATATTGCATCATGGTATAACCTTAGATTTGGTAGTTGAAACCCTCCTCTTTCTTTGGCATCACACATTATTTTCATCTTAATTCTTGGTTTTTTCCCTCCCCACACAAATTTAGACAGCTCCTTCTGCCAACATTTGAATGTTTTTACATCTTTCACAATTGGAATAGTTTGAAACAAAAACATTAATCGTGGTAACACATTCATCTTGACCACCGCAATTCTACCCAGCAATGACAAATTCAATACATTCCACTTTTTAATATCCTGCATAATTTGCAACCATAATTTTTCATAATTATTTTTATAAAGATCAATATTTTTCATAGTTAGGTTTACACCCAGATATTTTGTCTTTTTCACCACCTCACATTCTGTAAGTTTTTGTAACTCGTTTTGTTTCTTATTTGACATATTTTTGCACATTACTTTCGATTTGTTTTTATTTACATAAAATCCTGCTAAGTCACCAAACTCTTTTACTCTCTGTAACAAATGTGGTAATGTGGATAAGGGGTCTTCCACTATAAACATCACAACATCTGCAAAGGCCCTATATTTGAAAGAAAAACCTTTAGTTGTTAAGCCTTTAATATCTTTGTCTTCCTTCACATTTAACAGTAGAACTTCTAAAATCCAAATAAATAGCAGCGGCGAAAGCGGGCATCCTTGTCTTGTTCCTTTTTCAACTTTAAAATCGTCTGTCTTTTCAGTATTAATTATTATTGAGGATTTCTGTTCTTTATATATTGCTTTAATGAAGTTAAGCATATATTCACCGATCTCAAGATGTTCTAAAACTTCAAACATAAACTCCCAGTTTAAATTATCAAACGCTTTCTCCGCATCTAAAAAGAAAAAACCCACTTCCTTTTCAGGATGTTTGTCGTAGTATTCTATAGCGTCCACTACTACTCTTAGATTGTCCCTTATTTGTCGATTAGGTAAGAACCCTGCTTGTTCTGTTTGTATAGTCTCTTTAAGGTGCTCTTTTAGTCTATCCGCTATAATCTTAGCAAAAATCTTATAATCATTATTCAGTAAAGAGATCGGTCTATAATTCTTAACATTGGTCAAATCCTGATTTTCTTTCGGGATCAGTGAGATGGATGCATCTTTCCAGGTTTCTGGTACCTCTCCAGTAACTCTTATATCGTTCATCAATAGCAGTAACACCGGTGAAACTGACTCCTGTAACGTTTTGTAGAACTTCGCTGTAAATCCATCTGGTCCAGGTGCTTTACCTAATTTTGAGTCATTTATTGCATTTTTGATCTCTTGTAATGATACTGGATTATTAAATAGTTCTTTAATTTTCTCTGTTGGTTTTGGTAGCTTTAATGTTTGCAGGTATTCTTTAATCTTTCTTCTGTCTTTGTTTTCCTTCTTAAAAAGTTTTGCGTAGTATTTAAAAAATTCTCTTTTTATTCCTTTGTTATCTATTATCTCAATATTATCTCTTATCACTTTAGTGATAAATTTATTTTCACGTTTTTTCTTTAATTGCCATGCTAAGTATTTTCCGGGTTTATTTGCACCTTCAAATGCTTTTTGTTGAAGTTTTTTTAAGTTCCAGTACATCTCCTGGTTCAAAATGGCTTTTGCTTGGTCTTGTAGCATCCAAATTTCCTTTTGCAGTTTCTTTTTCCCTGGTTTCTTCTTCAGTTCTTCTTCCTTTGTTTTAATGGCTTGTAAAATATTTTCATATTGCTCTTTTTTCTTTTTATTATCTTTAGCATTTAACGATATCAATAGTCCTCTCATCACTGCTTTATATGCATCCCATACGGTTTGAATTTTAACTTCTTTCTGCATGTTTACTTGGAAGTATAGGTCTGTTTCTTCAAGTAATTTTTTAATTATTTCTTGATTATCTAATAAGTCCTCGTTTATTCTCCATCTCTTTTGTTTTTTAATCTGCCCAGCTGTCCATAAACACGGATTGTGATCTGAGATTATTCTGGGTAAAATTTCCACTTTTCTTGTCTTGAAGGTTAGGTTAGTAGTCATCCAAATCATGTCAATTCTTGAATGTGAGTCATGTCTGTTAGAGTAAAAGGTAAAGTCTTTTCCTTGTGGGTTAGCTTTCCTCCAAATATCTTCCAACTTTTCTTGTTTTATCAGTTCAAAAAAGTTTTTTGGAAGCTTCCCTAACGTCTCATCCTTTCTTTTAGAGCGCCTGTCTAGTTTATTATCTACAGTTCCGTTGAAATCTCCTAACATCATAATTTGATCATAGTTTACATTGTCCAATTCCATTTGAAGTTCTTTAAAAAAAATTTCTTTAGCTCCATTCGGAGCATAAATGTTCACAATCAAAGTTTTCACTCCTTGCAGTAAAATTTCAATAGCTAAATATCTTCCATCTTTGTCTTTGAATATTACTTTGGGTTCCAAATCTTTTTTGACATATGTTACAACACCATTTTTTTTGTTGCTTGCTAAAGAATAAAATTCTTCTCCCAATTTTTTCCTTATTAAATATTTATGGTCTTGGTTTTTAAGATGAGCTTCTTGCAAGCAAATTATATTACATTTTTGTTTTTCCAACCAATGACCTACCATTCTACGTTTTTGGGGTGAATTTAGTCCATTTACATTCCATGTAAGTATTTTGTAATCCATTTTGATATATTCTTAAATATCTCCAAAATCATCTTTATTCTCTCCCAGGAATGCATACATTTCTTCTGTGCTTTTAATCACTACTCTGGATTTGCCATAATAAAAACTTAGTCCTTGAGGTATTTCCCAACGAAATCTGACTTTTTTCTCCTTCAGTTTATCCGTCAGACGCTTGAATTTTTTCCTTTCTTGCAGTATTGCTCTAGGCAATTCTTTCATTACTATGATTTTCTTTCCATCTATTACAAAGGGGTCAGTAAAGCACTTCCTGTAGATTTGTTCTTTTGTTCTTTTCATTGTAAATTGGACAACCACGTCTCTTGGTATGTTTTTGTCTCTTGCATATGTAGAATTAACTCTATAAACAAGATCCATGTGTTCTTTAACAACTTCTTCCTGTTCTTGTAAAAAATCTGCTATTGCTTCTTGCATTCTTGTAAAAATATCCTCATTCAATTTTTCCTCAATCCCTCGAAATCTCAAGTGGTTTTGCATATCTTTATAATGCATCATCTTTTCCATCCTCTCGTTCTCTCTCATTGTCTTATGGGTGTTTTCTTCCAGTTCTTTTACTTTAGTTTCTATATCTTGTGTTCTTGTGGATAGTTTTTGAAATTCTGCTTTTAATTCCATGCAATTTTTATCTGCTTGAGCCGCTATATTATTCATTTTAACATTTACCTCTCCTATAGCGTCTAACATTTTCTTTTCCATTGCTTCCATAACGGCTAGTAGCTCTTTTTCTTTTTTTGCTGCCATTGTAGGAGAGGACCATGTGGCTGCTCTCGATCTTAGTCCGCGGTCCGTTTTGCCTCTTTAAAAAGATCGATTTTATCTTGTCTTCCAAATCAAACACCAATTAGTGCATTCAAACAAGCTAATCTTGCCAAGTCAAATTATGTTGGTTTCAGCCTTCTACGTTATATAATCTTTGAGATATTGCAGTTTAAAAATTTTATAAATCCAAAATGGCGGCCGCGACTTCTCTATGGTTAATGTCAAAGGTTATAGTCTTTTTACCTTGCTTCTGGCTTGCCGTAGTTTCCTTTTGTCCCTTCCTTTTCTTTACTTGTCTGCTCTCTGCACGTCACTTCCTGTTATGGTCTTTCTGGTCCGGCAGTATTTAGAGTCCCCTTTCTGGTCTGGCAGTATTTAGAGTCCCCTTTCTGGTCCGGCAGTATTTAGAGTCCCCTTTCTGGTCCGGCAGTATTTAGAGTCCCCTTTACCTTCTTCCGGTTCTTCTCCTTTTTCCTTCTTGTCTGCTCTTCTAGCCGTCACTTCCTGATTCAGTCCTCACGTCTTAATCTCGCGATGCTTGGTTCCCTTCTCCCTCTTTGTCTCGCGATGCTTGGCTTCCCCTCCCGACTCCTTTTAACCGCAGGAATGTTAAACAACTTGTTTTTTTGGCTTTTTAAGTTCAAATTCGGTTTTTTAGCACTTCAAAACTGCTCTCATCCAATCAACATCAGTCTATTGCTTCACCCGATCTGTTTTTCATCTTTCAAAACGCGGCAATGGTAAGGCAAAAAACTTTTTTCCGTTACCTTTTGTTGTTACTTCGCTTCAGATGTGGTCCCAACGTTTAAACTTTGTCTTCTTTGTTAAGGAATCAGGGGAATTGGAGGTTTTATGCTGAATTTTTCAGCTCAGCTCGGCTCCTTAGGGATACTCGCAAGAATCCTCTTCGGCTGCAGTGCTCAAGGTGTCGGAAAAGTCTCCTCCGAGACTTTCCCTTCACCGAGGTTGCTCAAACCTGGATTATATTGCTTGCTGGTCCTCACACTACCTGTGTGGGGTTGCGTCGGGTGGATTAACCCACCCAAGCTGTCAGGAAGAGCCGCTGTCCGCCTTGCACATTTGCAAAGCGTGTCAGACCTCCATTCTCCCAACCGGAAACTCATTTACATGGATAATCTTGTTAACTGACTCTTTAAGATGCAAACAGAATTCTGGGAGAAGTCCAGCTAATATGCTGGTCAAAGATCAAGAAAACGGGTTATCTGTTTTTGGCCCAAAACTGGCTTTGTGTAGTCCTGGGAGGGATGAATTCTTCCCTTTAGAAAGGTATGATATTCTACCGCTTTGAAAGAAGCACTGTTAAGACCAGTCTTGAAAAACACATACTCTAATACATTGACTAGTCTCAGATCTGCCATTCTTATGTAAGGGGGGGGGTGAGTTCATGTTGCCTTTGCAATTTCAGAATGTAGCTGATTATCTATATCCTTGCAAACCGCTTTCAGGCCTGCTTGGTGATGAAAATTGCCTAGGTTACTCTGCTGGACAATCTTCACTGAGAGGTAGATGCAGGAATGTAACCTTGTTTTTCTGAATCTCTCGTCTCTACTATGATATCATTCTGGGCCAACAGGTTAGGTTAGAGATTGGAGGCTTTGAATGGGTGATAAGAATCAGCAGCAGACTGACTGAGGATGGGTAAATTTGAAGCTCAGTCCAAGCAAAATGTTAATTTTATCCTATCCCATTTATCTAAGAGTTGGTAGGTTCTTGTATTTTGCTTGGGGTTGTGCTGCAGTCTGAAGGGGCAGTTGTGCAGACTGGATGCAGTCCTGGATCTGGCACTACTCCTGGAAGTCCAGGTAACATCTCTAACTTGGACCTTTGGGTGATGTATCAGCTGTGGCTGCTCAGGGAGGAGGTAATTTGGCTACTCTCTTATATAGTTCAGTCTAGGGCTGCCAGCCTCCAGGTGGGCCCTGGGGATCTCCCGCTTTTACAACTGATCTCCAGCTGACAGAGATCAGCTCCCCTGGAGAAAATGGCTGCTTTGAAGGGTGGACTCTATGGCATTGTACTATGCTGAGGCCCCTCCCCAAACCCCGCCCTCTCCTGGCTCCACCCCCAAAGTCTCCAGGTATTTTCCAACCCAGACCTGGCAACCCTAGTTTAGTCTCTTATGTGTTAGAATAGTGAAACATGCTGTACCCAGGGCTGCCTTTGAACATTGGGTGAAAACTTCCACTTATTCATGATGTGGCAACCTGCATATAGGCAGGAATCAGCCAGGAGCAGTATATAAAACCTGTGGTGTGGGACTGACATTGTGTGAGACTTCTGATGAGAACCAATAAGTCAGGCCTCGTGTGAAAACAAAGTCCTTTATTTTCTTAATGGTCTTTCAGGAACACTTTCTTTGTTAGTGATACCAGATAAATGAGGCAAGGAACTCTTATACAGTATTCAAAAGGCACTTAACTGACAGGCACCAATCGGTATAAAACCCTGAAGTGCAAAAACCTGCAACCGTTATGTTCTCATGGAAAAGGCGCGCAAGCTAAGCATAACTCTCCTCCTCCATGCCCCTTAGTGCACTCTACTTGCATTCCCACACATAGACACCTGGAAGAACCCAGAGCGAGACAGCTCAAGGCTAACAGTTCAGCAATAGAGATAAGCAGAGCTGGCAAAACAAATTAGCAACACAGGGATGGGAGGGGGCAGGGGTGACGGGACGGGACCCGGACACCAATCTCCCGAATGGAGGACCTGAAAAGAAAAAGGGGAAGGGCCAGAAAAATGACAGGGAACCTGACACATTGTCTGCCAGTTCCAGACATAATTCAGAGTATTGATCTTAACATTTAAAACCCTGAAACAGTTTAGATCCAAGATATTTTAAACTGTACTTCTCATTTGAACTTTTTGTACTGTTTGGTCACCCACGAATAGGCCTCCCACTTACCTGCCTAGAGTGGGGGATTACCTCCCCAAAGCCTCGATTTTCTGGCCCTGAGGAATTAAGTGGTGGTGGAGAAAATGGCCTCCACATAGCAACACATTATGAATTTCCCCTGGTTTCTGTGATAAAGACCGTAGAGACTAGGGGATGCAGCCTTGAGCATCACTTGGAAGTTACATCCCATCCTCCCCAAGCTCTACCTTCTCCAGAAACCATCCCCTCTCCTGGCATTTGCTGAGACAGTATTCGGGAACCTTAGTGCCATCATTATCTGATGTTAGGTTGGGAACTTGGTTGGCAGAAATGAAACGGCTTTCTCAGCTATGCTTTTCTGGTAAAATATCTTCCTTACTATGATTTGGAAGACCCGCTAAAAAAAATTGTGTGTATTTGTGTGTGTAGATACTGTTTCAGTAATCATTTAGGGGAGGTGAATTTTGTCCTAGATTTACGTACTGATTTATTGGAATTTCCTGCTCTTATAGATTTGTGATTGTTATTTATGCTGTGTTTTTTTTTAAAAAAAACCCATTGATTTTACTGTATTGCATTTGTTGCATTTTATGGGGTTTTAATTAATGTTAGCCACTTTGAGGCCTTTTGAACAACACATAAAATAACCTTTCTATAGCTTTGTGGAGTTCTCTGGACAAAATGCTGCTTCTGTACAATCATAAAGAACTGAAATTTGTTAGGAAAATGTAGTGTATTACCAACAGACTGAATTTTTAAATTACTGATCCTTTTAAATATATAAATTTGTATTTACTGTTGGCATATGTTTTATTTGTGTCTTTATATTGCAATGAATTTGACTGTACAATGAAATGTGACTGAGTAGCCCAAACAGTATTTTGCTCAAATTCTTATTTAAAAAAAGAAAAGAAATAAAGGAACACATCGATGTGCAGGCCTAAGAAAAGGCGTAATTCAATTAAAAATATTTGGAAGCTTTTGTAGCACTGAAAGTCATGTGAGACACTAGAAGCTGTGAAAATTGGCTCCGCAAGCAGTTAGTTCATGCAGCAAGAGATGAGCTGAAATGCAGAAGCCAATTAACAATAAAACCTTTACCCAGAGCTAAGCTGCAGGCATTTGGGTAGCCAACCAGGAGATGGAGAGTATATGCAAATAAGTCCTCTTTCTCAGACCATATGAACTAATTCACTCACTTGCTCGCAAAATCTTTCCCCCCTCATTTCTTGCTTACTATTTGTAATTTATCTGGTTGCTGTCTAGCATGAAAGCTTGTGAAGGAAGGGATGCAGCCTCATCTTCTTGAGAATGTCAGGACGTCTATATGGTTAACTAGTTTTTTCGAGGAAAGCAAGTGAATTGTGCTCATGAGAATGAATTCAGAGAAGGAAAATTCTTTGAATATTGACAGTCCTTTAATGCCGTCTGACGGATTGATCACACAGCACTTTTAGGTTAGCTAAACCAAAATTACTATAACAAGAACTGCGTGGTGGCCCTGATGGAGCAGAAAGGTGGGCAACAAAACTTGTAGACAAATTAATAATATATAGAAATGACACTTCCAAGTGGGTCAGACATAGTCACGTGAATGGGCACTGAATCATTTCTGGGTGAGTTGGAGCCATCCTCTATTGTGTTGTCTATGACTCTTGTCCCTGTTCACCATCTCAGGTGTTGCTATAATCATCTGAGCTGGTTAGACTGGGTTATAACCTGTTTTGGGAGCCTGAAGGGGATGGAAAGGTTGGGTGAGAATGTGTTAAATAAATGTAGACAGCTCCTGGGAGGAAATATCTTTAAACAGCACCTGAGAATCATATGGGGAAAATATAATTTACATCACAGGATCTAACCAAACTGAACCTGCATTTTCTTTTCTAGAACCAAATGAGAAATTGAACCTTATATGAAAGTTTCTGTTGTTCTTGAAATGGGAAAGAATCTTAAAATAAATTCAGATTACAAGTGCAGAATAAGGATTCATTAAAAAAAAACCAATGTTAAATGTAAGTTCAAGAGCCTTATAAGGGATCTGTAAGCATATGAAGTTAATATCTGGTAATATCTGGGTTTGTCTAGGCTTGGTACTTCATCCTGTTAAAGGACTGGGCAGTAGCAGGTCGGAAGAAAAGCATTTCCTGGTCTAGATTACAATTCTCTTTAAATAAACTTTTTAATTATATATTTTTTTAAATAAATATCCTGCCCTCTCTGGCTTGAAGTCTTTATTTCTTCCTTTTCTTCCTATTTGGGATTAATTGATAATGCTCAAGACAAGGAAGGAAGGAAGGAAGGAAGGAAGGAAGGAAGGAAGGAAGGAAGGAAGGTATTCATAGTTATTTTTATTTCATGCGTACTCACAAGTGCCATAATGCTTAGTCTTTATAACAGTCTGTTGTTGTAATAAAGCAGAGCCATTAATATGGATGAGTTCTGACCTAGTTCTGGGTTATTGGTGATATGCTTCCTGAACCTTTCTTAGCTTGAACTGAAACCAAACAAATGCAACAGCTTCAGACACAGCTGAACCTAAACTAGAAGCCAACCAAAATGTTAGTAGTTTGACTCCAACACTTGCATTCGTCATTTGGATCTTTGCATCCTCTGAAGCTGTCTGCCCATCCATCAGAATTTATGGCCACATGAACACTGCACACAAAAAACTGTAAAATAACTGAAATTAATTGGGTTTATGCTTACACTTCTAAATTGTGCAAGTTATTTCCTCCTGTTATTCCGCCTACTCCCCAATGGAGCTTGTCTTTAGTTTTGTCTAAACTTACTCATAAACCCTTTGAGTCAATGTCAACAGTGGACTTGTCATCCTTACCTTGTAAGGGTGTGTTTCTGGTAGCCATAACCTCAGCTAGAAGGGTAGGTGAGATTAACGCCTTAAGCTGTGATCCCCCATTCATAAAAATTCAAAAGGATCAAGTATGTCCTTCCTTCCAAAAGTAGTCTCACAGTTTCATTTGACACAAGATATCAACCTCCATGTTTTCTTTCCCAACCCCAGCAATGAGACAGAAAGAAAGCTGCATGCACTAGATGTGCGGAGAGCCTTGTTTTTTTTTATTTAGATGGGGGGGGGGGAGTTTAGGATAGATAAGAACCTTTTTGTGTGCTTCAAAGAGCACAACAAGGGCAGAGCTGCCACTGCACAAACTCTGTCCAGATGGATAGTGTCTGCAATTCAGACAGCATATTCCACGACAGGCATACAATGTCCACTACTCATAAATGCACATTCCATTAGAGCACAAGCGTCCTCAGCAGCCGCAGCAGCACATTTGCTACTGGAAGTTATCTGCAAGGCAGCGACGTGGTCCACACCGTCAGCTTTCATAAGACAACATTCTATGGATGTTAATGCTAGGAAGGAGGCAGCTGTGGGAAAAGCAATTTTACAAATCAGTCTTTCATTGACATAGCCTGCACTTTCCTCCTCGGTGAGTGATCTCACGACTTTCCCATGTGGGACTGCACAGAAGCCACAAAGATGATAACAGGGTTGCACTTACCTGTAACTTCTGTTCATTGAGTGGTCTTCTGTGCAGGCACACATCCCTCCCTCCTTCCCTGCTATGGGCTGCAAAAATGCTTCCAGTCCTTGCGGGAGCAAAAGGAGAACTGAGGGAAAAGTGCTCCCCTTCCTGGTCAGGTGACAAAATGGGTGGGAAATTCTCAGGAGGGGTGGGGGAGTGCTTTTGGGCTCCAGAAAAATATTTTTACTAACTCTTCTCCATGGCTGGCTTGTGTGCCTGCACTGAAGACCTCTTGATGAACAGAAGTTACAGGTAAGTGCAGCCCTGCTTTATCTGTCTAAAATTATGTTTTAATTATTGGACAGTATAAAAGCTAACACTAATTCATTGATTATTCATGTATGTTTATATTTTTATAAACATTTTAAGCTATAAAGACCATGCTGCTGCTTCATATGCTACTCCTGCTAGCATTCATGGACTGCTTAGCAATCCATTCTTTACTTTCAAATGCTGTCTGTGTAGTCTCAAATTACCCTTAGTGCTAAATCTTTCCATCAGATCCACAGCATGAGTTTCAGATAAGCAGCTTAAAAGAAGTATTGTCTTGGGGTGCAGTGTGCAGATAGGGTGATGCCTATAAAACAGGGTGATGTCCTATAAAACAAGGTTTCATATTGCAGCACTAACAGTGCAATCCTAATCAGATTTACACTATTCAAACTAGCTAACTCATGTATAATCAAGCCTTCTTCACCTAGGGTTGCCAGGATGGAAGGGGACTTTTCTGGAGAAAGAGAAAGGCCCAGGCCTTGTCGTCAGTGTAGCACAGGAAGGGACATCATCACACCAGCGACATCCAGGCAATGCTCTGGCATTTGGGCAAAAACTCTATGGTAGGAGCTGGTTGCTGGTGTGATGATGTCCCTTCCTGTGCTTCCAGTGTCACACACTTCCTGTGTGACACTGGCGATGAGGCCTCTTTCTCCAAGTAAGTCCCCCTGCCAGCCAGCTGATCAGTGGTGGGGGGACAGGGCCTGGCATCAAAGGACCCCCCTTCCATCAGGCAACCCTGTCTTCACCCCGAGCACCAGCAATTACGTGAGAATCTAAGCCTTTTAGACTCTGTGCCTTCTCTTGCCTTGCTCTGTCCCTAGGTATATACATATGTTTTCTCTCTACTTTTCGGAGGATGTAAGTTTCAGCCTTCCCTCCACAGAACAAGTACCCTGCTAATCACATTGAGACGGGTCACTTGGTCTTTGTCCCCCCCCCCCCAGCCCCCCAGTGGCATGGCAGACCTTTCCTTCTTACAGGTTATCACTTGGATCAAGAAATGTGCAAGTTCTGCTTGCACAAAACCTTGTGCAATACTTAGTGCGATTATAGTGCCCGGAAATTGGTTGCAAAAGATCTTGTGCATGCTGAAAACAAACTAGGGATACAAGAAGTCTAACTCAGCACAAGCAACTATCATGGCCTTTTCCTTGCATTTCTGCTTGTGCAACAGCTCTAGCACCAGTGGAAATTTTGCACTGGATCCAAACTTCTGTCTGAAGATACCAGGCCATTTTTTGGAGGGGGGAGTAATTGAGCATTGTTGTGGAAATCTCTGCCTGTATCTTGCCCATCTTCTGCCTGGAGCTATAAACAAGGCATTTGATTTCTTACACTTACACAGACCGAGAATCTTTCCTGTGTCAATGAGCCAGCACTGTGATTGGAGAAAATGTTGTGCCCAGAAGTACCACTGAGGAAAAGCTCTGTGCTGTGCAAAAATGAGCTAAGTAAGCCCTCTAGTTCAGGGGTGGGCAAACTGTGGCTCGGGAGCCGCATGCGGCTCTTTCACATATATTATGTGGCTCCCGGCAGGGCGGCTGGGGAAGCTAAATATCTTTAGCAAACAAATATCATTGGGCAAATTAATATCATTATCAATATCTGCTTTTACCCCTTTTGTTATTATTTTTGGCCGTCTCATTTAATGTTAATAAAAAAAGCAAATTTGCTTATTTTCCAATAAAAGCAGGTAATACTTGTTCATGTCTTGTGGCTCTCAAACATCTGATGTTTATTCTATGCGGCTCTTATGTTAAGCAAGTTTGGCCACCCCTGTTCTAGGTGGCTCTTACGCTGAGCAAGCCCTGCTCTAGTTTGATGGCATATCTGCTAGGGACATTATCTGCTGAGTTACCCTCTCCTCTCACTGCCCTCAGGAATAAGAAAAACATGGGGAAATAAAAACTGAAAGCAGAAAGTAGCTGCAGCTGCAGCACTGATGGGAAAAATGATCAGACCTGGCAGTCAGATCAGATCTGAAAGTCAAAAGAAATTTCGTTTGGATTAATTATCCTTTGGAGGTTAATGGAAAGGGTGTGTTCGGCTCACATTTGATTAGTTTCTTTGTGATTCTTTGCTCTCTATATGTAAAATGTCAGATACCGCTTTGTTTATTGATATTTGGGAAATATAGGAATCATAATAGTAGTATAAAATGCTGTGTTTCAGCTTTTTACTTGTTATGTTTTCAATGGTACACTTAATAATTGTATTAATATCCAATAATCTTTTAATGATTTCATACAGTTTAAATTTTAAAGTTTTGTCATATGAGTAAGTTTTAACATTTATGTTTGAGAATGTGTGTATTCTGTAGTGCAGGGGTGGCCAACCTTGCTTAACGTAAGAGCCACATAGAATAAATGTAAGAGCCACATAGAGATGTCTGAGAGCCGCAAGACAGGAACAAATATCACACACACGTTTTTATTTTTAAAAATATGCAAATTTGCTTTTTATTAACGTTAAATGGGACTGCCAAAAATAAAAACAAACGAGGAAAACCAGTTATAAGAAAGAGAGAGAGAGAAACTAGGAAAGCAAATAGATGGGAGGGAGGAGGGAAGGAAGGAAGGAAGGAAGGAAGGAAGGAAGGAAGGAAGGAAGGAAGGAAGAGAGAAAAAGCATGCCTCCCCTTTGCTTCCCCAGCCACCCTGCCAGGAGCCGCACAATATGTGTGAAAGAGCCGCATGTGGCTCCCGAGCCACAGGTTGGCCACCCCTGCTGTAGTGTGTTGATAGCTTCACATTTGGCCAATATGTGCATCTGGTTTCCTGATATGAATGGTGGGCTTGCAAATAGGTAGCCTCAGACCTTGGGATCTGGGCATGTAGGCTTGTGAAAGGCAACCGAAATATGGCATACAATATAAGTAACATAAAATCATTTCAGAAGGGTCTTGATTCCAGGTTTGGTTTTGTTTTTTTTTAAAAGCAGTAATCTCTTGGTATTCAGGCAGACACTGACAGCTTGGCTGTAGCCTTTTCCTGCTATAAAAATGTGTTATGTTCACAATTGTCTTCAGTGCACCATGTCACAATAACCCAGATTTCCAAGAGGGTGAGCAGCTCTCGAGGCTTCTTTGTGCTGTTTATCTGGGGTGGTCAGAGTGGGGCAGCTAGCAATCAAAGCCTGCCTTCCCCTGACCTCTGGGACTGCCCATCTCTTCAAATAATGTTCCTGGTTCCTCCTGTTTTCAGTCTGCTTGAGTGTCTGGGACACTGGCCTTTGAAATCTGTGACAAAAATCCCACTGAGGGGAAGGGACCAGACACAGTTTTCAAGGGGGGGAAATGAAATGATGCAAAGTTCATTTTCCTTTCATCCAGTTATCATTTTTTAATGAGTAATAGCTTCTAATTTCAATAGTTTTCATGTCAATAATTTACTATAACAAGGGGAAGAAGAATTCTTCACAGGTCACTGGTAAATTGGGCTTAAGGTGAAGCCAGGTAGCTTTTTATGTGATGCTTGTCTCCTTCAAATAATTTGGATTGGCAAAAAACTTCCATCACTCATCCTTATTAAAAATGCAACTCAGGTGTGTATGACAGATGGTGAAATTACTTAGCACACGGTCCTGATAACTTTACCAGAATGGTTAAAATGTATATACAATGGTAACTGCTTTTTCTCCATTTTTTACCCCTCCATTGCACTTCTGAATTGCTGTGGTGTGCAGTTTAAAATGCCCAATGTGCTTCCTACAATGCTGCTTTCCCCCACCCTTTTTCACCACATGATCTTCCTTGGACTTTTTTTTAAGGTTCTAGGTTGAGTACTAGAGTGCAAAATCAATATAGCACTTCAGTGCTGCAGCAGCACCATTGAGATGTCTTGACTCTATTTCGATGGTGCATCTATAGCATTGAAGTACTATATTGGTTTAGCACTATACTGCTCAATTTAGAACAATTTTAAAAAGTCATAGGAAGATTGCACAGCAAAAAAGGGTGAGGGAAAAAGTACACTGTTTGAAATGGCCATAGTGTTTCAGAGATGGCTCATTAACTGAAGGAAATTTGCTGCATGAAACCCCTATCCCTGCATCACTTTACTCAAAATCAGGCCAACAGTGAATAACATCTGGTTTAGAACAGTAATGTGAAAAGTGTATATAAAATTCTTTGCCCTATGCTTGGCAAGTGTCACTTTTCAAACTTTTGAAAGCTCATCACTATTTCCATGCCTTGCTTGTTGACCTTCCTGGGCCATCTAGGCTAGTGCTGCTTGAAACAGAAAGCTGGACTAGATGGATTCATGGTGTGTTCGAGAAAGGCCACTTCTTATGCCTTGAAGAAGAATCATTCTCCACAATCAAACATTAAATTTCGGGATAGGTTAGGTTAAACATAGTGGAAACTTTCCAAAGCTAAAAGTTCTTGATTCTGTTTTTTTTAAAAGAGATATAAGTATGAGAACTGTAGAATTGTTGCCTTGGAAAAATGTGGAACCTCCTTTCTAGATATGTTATTAGGAGAAGAGTATTGGGGGTGTGGGGAGGCGGAACCATATATGAAGGATGATTTTGTTATACTGAGACCTGATTCAGTACCATATAGCTAGTTACTGTTACTACTGAACTTCTTTAATGATCCAGTTCTGTACAATATATCTAATATTATATGTAACGATGAGGTAGCTTCCATGGAAAACTCTGCTAAGATTTGCTCACTCTGTTCTATTGCTCCTGTCGGCAGGTTTTTCCAGTTGATGTTTGGGTGATTAACAGTGCTGAACAAAATGATGGCATGTTCCATTTTTTAATTAATGCATTAATAATTAAACAGCTTGGTGCTCTGTTAGATATTATTAATGGACATTCTAAACCACATACAGCCAATCAGTAAAAAGGATCAAAAGTGGACTAGAAGATCCCAGCTCCACATTCTGTCTAGAATGTCTAGGTATTGTTATCATCATGTAAATAATGTGTAATGTAATGATGTAGATATATGAAATGCTAGATACAGAAAATTGCCATCATGCTAGCATGAAATGAAGGCTATATCATCACAAATAATTAATAGGATCCTCAGAAGCTCACAGACATTATTACGGGGCTTATTCTACTTGTGTCCTTAATTTAAACCTGTGCAATGTACAAGAGCTACCAAGGAAGAAGATTCCTCTTTCTCCATAATGAGGGAGGGGGCTAGGAATGTCCTGTTGAAGAAATTTCTATTTAATTTCTGTATCGAAGGCTATTTTGGGGTAGGAACGCACAGGAATGGAGTTCCGGCTGGCTTCCATGTTGGCCACACTTACAGCCTTCCCCCCCCCCCCGGTTCCCCAGGCGCCTCGCAAGCTGTGGGGTGCCTGGGGAAGCCAAGCCGATCCAGGGAGGGAAGGCAGTTTAAATTGCCTCCCCTTCTCGGGTTCCACAGGTGCTCCACAGCTGCAGGGCACCTGGGGAAGCCGATCCAGAAACTGCCTTCCTTCCCTCGGGTTCCCCAGGTGCCCTGCAAACCGCGGGGCACCTAGGGAAGCCGATCCTGGGAGGGAGCTGCACTGTCAAGGGTGTGGCCTAATATGCTAATGAGTTTCTGCTGTTGGGTGTGGCCTATTATGCTAATGAATTCCTATTGTCTGTATCTGATACTGAAGGGGCATGGGGTCAATGACAATGTATCTTGCCCAATGGAAGATCATTATTTAATTCTGTCTGTCCATCCTACCTGTCTTATAAGGAGCTCAAGACAGTGTACATAGTTCTCTGAATCTCCAGAGTATCCTCACAAGAACCATGGAAGGTAGGCTAGGCTATGAGGGTGCAATTGGCCAGTGGTCATTTAGTGACCATGGCAAAGTGATGACTTGAAACTCATGCTCCCTGAGCATAGTCTCACCCTCTGGCCATTACATCACAATGTCTGTCATCATTCGTTCGAAATTTATTGTTGTCTTTGGGATTTCATTTTTTACATATAGAAAAATTCCATCAATGAGAGTAACTGCTCCATCTTGTGGAGACATCACTTATGCAATATAAACAATTAAGTAGCAAGCCCAGTTGTTAAATTTCAAACAGGAAAGCTCCAACAACAGAAATTAGATGCCCCCCAGTTCATATATTTTGTATGCATATGTATGCTACATAAATAAGATGTGTGGATCCTAAGCCAGGTTCCTTATTGCCATTAGTCTAGAAAGTAGGCCTTCTGCTATAGCATTATTTCATTATTCGGAGTACAGGTGAATCATTTTTCTCCCTGCTTCCCTAGAACTAAGAAATGTTTAAAGATCCAAAAATGGTCTATTTTTCTGTTACATGAAGTAGAACTAAAGGACCTCAGACCCCTGGCCACATTGCAAACTGGAAACAATGCTGGTACTTATGTGGCACGGAGAGCAGGGCATCCTCCACTGCCAAAGATCTGGAAAGAAAGAAATATGGGATGGATTGCTGAGAGAATAATGGGAGAAAAGAGAGTAGCTTTTTACTGTGTGCAGTTCTGGCCACTGTATCTCAAAAAGTACAGAAGAGGGAAAGTAGAATGATTAGTGGGTTGGAGCACCTGTGAGGAAAGGCTGAAGAGTCTGGGGCTTTTCAGCTTAGAAATGAGGTGTTTAAATTTGTGCACAGGGTAGAGAGAGTAGACAGAGAAAACCTTTTCTCCCTCTCCCCAAATACTAGAACTTCAGGGCATCCAGTAAAGCTGATGAGCAGTAGATTCATGAAGGACAAAAGGAAATATTTCTTTACATAGTGAGAGAATAAAATGTGGAACTCAGTGCCAGAGGGTGTAGAGATGGCCACAGGAATAGACTGCTTTAAAAGGGGGTTAGACAGGTTCATGGTCTATCAGTGGCTATTAGTCATGGCGACTAAAGGGAGCCTCCACATTCAAAGGTAGTAAACCTCTGAATACCAGTGCCAGGAGGCCACATCAGAGGAAAGCCTCGGTCTCTATGCCCTGTTGTTGGCCCTCCAGTGTTGTAATTGGTCTGTCACTGTGTGAGACAGAATGCTGGGTTAGATGGACCATTTGTCTGATTCAGCAGAGCTCTTCTTATATTCTTTTGCCAGTTTGGTGTAGTGGTTAAGTGCGCGGACTCTAATCTGGGAGAACTGGGTTTGATTCCCCACTCCTCCACTTGCACCTGGCTGGATGACCTTGGGCATGCCGTAGTTCTGGCACAGCTGTTCCCTCAAGGACAGCTTGGGAAAGAGCTCTCTCAGCCCCACCTACCTCACAGGGTGCCTGTTGTGGGGAGGGGAAGGGAAAAGGAGTTTGTAAGCCGCTCTGAGACTCCCTTGGGGAGTGGAGGGCGGGGTATAAATTCAATCTCTTCTTCTTCTTCTTCTTCTCTTCTTTTATTTACTTTACTGATCAGAACTGTAGGCCCTGTGAAAATGGAGCTTGTGATGTCCATGCTGCTTAATATGGGCTCATCCAATGTGCAGTTTACCTATTTAACCATGAAAGAGGCTGCTTGCTGTATACCCTGGGGTGGGGGGAACCTATAAGTTGTGTCTTGATTCACTGTGTTTTACGCCAGACAGACAGCAATGGGCAGGTGGTGTCTTCCATATTTCAATATGTGTAGGGCACCAAAAGGCTTAATATTGCTTCCAGTTCAGTATGTACCTGTGAGCAATCAGTAGCATTTTTGAGCTCGCACTGGTAGCAACCAGAGCCAATAAACATGAATCAGATTCAAAACAGTAGGAATCCATTTGCCAGTACAGCAGTTTTAATGGAGCAGGAAATTGTACAAATATTTGTAAATAACCTTTTCTTCTGATATTAGCAGTAAGCAATACAATGTTTTTTTTAAAAAAATCCAAGGATCCATATTATTGAAATATGGGTTGTTCTTGTAGTCATTCTGTGGTATAGGTTCTTTGCAAAAGTCAATCATTGGACTTGTATCAACCAAAAAACACATGCACGTGTGCAAACGCGCACACACGCGCACACACACACACACGTACTCATGCATGCAAACACACATTGAATGCAGACTGTCATGAGACTAATGATGTATATCCCTGTGTTTATGTGCCATGTCTGTGCAATCTTTATGCTGTACAGAAGGTATGAAAACTTTGTGTTAGTGTATTTAAATAGGTATTTAAATAGGTCTCTGCCAGTTACATACAATGGGTTGGATTCAGACTAACTTTTCTGCTCATGCAAGACACTTCTGTCAGTGGAACAAAACATTCCTGTCATCACCCCTCCCGCTGCAACCCACTGATTTCTCAGAAAAGCTTTTGTTGGGGGATGGGGTCTACAGCATGAAGGGAAAATCAGTGAAAATTGGTGGGAAATTTAGTCTGGATCCAAGCAACTCAATGTCCTGTTCATGACAGGAGATGTGAGCAAACCTGCACCTCAGTGTATGAAGACACATGGTGAATTTTCTAGTGATATGCGATGGAAATTAACAAGGAATTTGGCTATATACCTGTTAGCCTTGAAGTTTAGCAGCAAATGCCAAACTTCGGACATTTGTTCTTACTGTCACAAATCTTAAGAAATTACCAGTAATGATAATATCCATGCTGTTTCTGACATTTACTATTACATATATGCATGCGAGGAAAACAAATGCACTTTTCTCCTTAGTGGGACAAATGATCAGCAATCATATAACTTGCACAAGGAGTCCTGGACCATGTAAGCGGACCTGAGCAAAGGCTATTGATTTGTCATAGCAATTTGAAATAAACAACCCTGCAATACGCTCAGTAGCTCTTCATAGTGTACCAAGCTGTGACCTCTGGCTCTGAAACCGTTCTTTCCCCACAGTTCGAGCTGCATAGGCTCACAGCTCATAGAACTGTCAGTGCACACAGTTTCCTTCTCTTCAGCACTGCACTTAGGAATCTCTGACAGTCATTACAAACAGTGGTTGCATAGACTTTCCCCCGGCAACAGTATACAGTTGCCTGCATAGGTTGTGGTCCTTTTGACTGAATGGCTGGATTGTATAGTTGGATGCCATCTGCTGTTTAGTATGACACATTGGCCAAGCTACAAGTTTTGTTTTTCTAGAGGGAACAGTATAAAATGCCTTAATGATCTTTGAGAATTACCTTCGGGTTATTTAGGGTCAAATAGCCACTGGAGATCTTGTCTTTCCACAGCTGACTAGAAGATGGGAAAGATACTTTAAGCACGGGGAAGTGACATATGAATAGCCCATTAAAATAGCTATATTTGCTTTAGCATTCTAATTAATTTGAATGGGGTATTGTAAGTGACAGCTACCCATTTCTCTTTGGAATGGCACAGAATTGAAGGATACAGTGAAATTGTTTTGTATTTTGTGAGAGTACAATTCAAATTTAATATAAGAAATTAGGAACTCCAGATATTAACTTAAATCTGTGGAATTTAAAAACAAAACAAAAGAAGTATTCCCTTAGCTTCTTTTCTAACGTGAAAAAATAAAAACCTCTTTGGGTGACTGCCTATGAACTCACATATTTAAAATTGAAAGTACATAGACTTGGCTCCAGTGCATGATTTCCATAAATGGAAGTGGGGGGGGGGGAGAGATTGTCCACTGATTTCCCTCCTCCCGTGGCATAACTTCTCCCTCATGCTGCTCCTGGGGTCCTTTGTCTCTCAGAAGTACCATTTTAGGGGACATTTTGGGGCCTGCTCTGCTTATGGGAATCAACACTGGCTTCAGATCATATTTTAAGAGTTGCAGATCGATATGCAGGGCTCATTTCATAGCAGGAGTTCTTTGCATATTAAGCCACACACCCCAATCCTTCAAGAGCTTACAGTAGCCCCTGTAAGAAGAGCTCTGTAAGCTCTTGGAGGATTGGCTACATTAGGGGCGTGTGGCCTATTATGCAAAGGAGCTCCTGCTACGAAATGAGCCCTGTGATATGTAAAATGTACATGTACATTAAAATAAGCAAACCTACATTTAAAATCATGTCACAGTTATATGAATGGGATTGCTGAAAATAGCATCTCTAGTATACAAGAGATGTTTGGAAGGCACATGATATAGAAAACTTACTAAAGCTAAGCTGGATCTTGTCAGTTCCTGGATGGGAGACTTATTGGGAACACTGTTTGGTTCCCATTACAGAGGAGAGGTGAAATAGTAATGTAAGTAAAAGTAAAGGTTTCCCTTGCTCAAAAGCCAGTCGAATCTGACTTGGGGGGCGGGGGCGGTGCTCATCTCCATTTCCAAGCTGAAGAGCCAGCGCTGTCCAAAGACTTTCTGTGGTCATGTAGCCGGCATGACTAAACGCTGAGGTGCACAGAATGCTGTTACCTTCCCACCAAAGTGGTACCTATTTGTCTACATGCAATTTCTTGTTTTCGAACTGCTAGGTTGGCAGGAGCTGAGGCCAGAGATGGGAGCTCACTCCGTCACGCGGCATGTATATATATGTGTGTATATATATATATTGCAACAGAGGGATAGCTCACAGTGGGGTAGGAGGGAGAGATGTGTGATTGCACAGTGACAGCACAATGAACAACAGTTACAGGTAAGTGCAACACTGTTTTCATTGTTGTTGTCCTGTGCAGTCCCACATGGGAGACTAACAAGCTGACTTACCAGATGGTGGGGTGAGCGATTCCCTGGAAAATGGAATGCAAGACTGCTGGCCCCACTGATGTTTCCTTTCTTGAAAATATCTACAGAGTAGTGTTTAACAAAGGTGTCTGCAGATGACCAGGTGGCTGCCTTGCACACCTCAGTCAATAAGATGCCTCATCAAAAGGCAGCAGACACTGGTTGTGACCTTGTTGAGTGTACTTGTATGTGTAATGGACACTGGATGGATGTCTGCTCATAGGCTCTCTTGACAGCAGAGACAATCCACCTAAATATCATCTGGGCTGATGCGGCCTTTCCCTTAGAAGGTCCAGTGAAACAAACAGATAATTGCAGGGTCTTCCTGAACTAACTTGTTCTCGTTAAATAAAACAGCAAGGCACATTTCACATCTAATATGTGTAACCTCTTTTCTGACTCAGATGATGGGTGTGGGGAAAAGGTGGGAGATAAGATATCCTGACTAAGGTGAAATCTTAAAACTACTTTAGGTAAAAAACGCATGCTGGATCTTAGTACCACTGTATGGTCGTGGAGCTTTATAAATGTGTTATCAGTTCTGAGTGCTAAAATTTCACCTACTCTTCTTGCCAGTGTAATGGCTACTGGGAAGGAAATTTTGAAAGAGAGATGCTCCAGAGAGCAAGTGGCCAAAGGTTCAAAAGGAAGTTTCACTAGGTGAGTTAAAACTAATGATAACCACTGGGGCACAGTGGGAGCCCTAGATAGATACAAATTGTTGAGACCCTTGAGGAATTTTTTTTTGAAATCTCATGTGAAAAAAGAGATTTTCCTTCACAGGGACATGAAAAGCAGAAATCCCTGCCAAATGGACCTTAAAAGATGAAATGGATAGATTAGAACCTTTCAATGGTAATAAATATTCTAATACTGGAGGCAATAGACAGGTGACAGGTAACACTTCTCTATCTCCCAACCAGGTTAGGAAACAGCTCCATTTAAAAGTATAGAAGGTCCTAGTTGAAGGTATGTGAGCACTAACAAGAATCTTAATTACATAGTTGGGAAAAGACTGGTCTCTGGTTTCAGCAACTGTTATGTATTGACCATGCGGTCGCCATGTGCTCTCTTCATTGTGACCGCATGGCCAGAGCACATGGCCAGAGCATGGCCAGAGCACATGGCCAGGAAACTACCTGAGCTTCAGCCAGGTAGAACAAAGGCCAGGTGGATTCAAACCGGCCACCAATCCTGTACCTAGGTTTCTCCCAGGGAACCTATGAAATGTAAATAGACTTCTAATAGCCTATCAGGCCAGTTGGGTGAGGTCAGGGGATTGTCCCTGACCAGCATAAAAGGAGGGCTTGGAGCCCTGGGTTGTATGCTTCATCCGGACCAGCAATAAAGATCTAGCTGTTTCACTATTCCATGGACTCCCGACTCCAATACTTATCAGTGGCGACGAGGATGGGATCCCGATGAGCGACTCTCCAGCAGACCACAGCAGCACAGCGAGCTCCGTCCTGCCGGCCGCAGGCATCTCCGAGCTCCAGCGCTCCAACGCCTTGCCGCAAGCCGCTCTGAGCCCAATCCTCCGGCACTAGCCAGCGCCAAGCCTCAGCGCTCCCCGGCACCGCCGCAAGACACGAGGACATCGCTCAAACAGCCGCCGCCGCTCCTGCTCTGGTAAATATGGCAAACGCTCCGGGACCAATTACCCCTTTCAATACGTCTCGCCCCGAGACGTGGGAGTCCTGGCTCAAGACGCTGGGTTGTGCCTTTAAGGTCCGCGGAATCACAGATGCGGACCTGAAGAGTGCCTGGCTCTTGAGTTCCGGAGGGGTGGAGGTCATGCGGGTGGCCCAGAACCTACTAGCCCCGCAAGACCCCACCGAGGTGTCTTACGACGTGCTCACCAAGACCCTCGGCGATTACTTCGCCCCGAAGCCATCAAAACTGGCCAGGCGCTGGGAGTTCATACAGCGCCAGCAGCAGCCGGGGGAGTCAGCCGCCACTTTCCTGGCTGAACTCCGTCGACTAGCCGTGGGCTGCGAATTCCGCCACATGGATGACCATGTGGAGACCGCCTTCATGGGAGGGGTCCGGGAAGCCAAGCTCCGCCGGCGCCTCATTGCAATGCCGGAGCCAACCTTGGAGAAGATGCTCGAAACTGCGGCAGCCTTCGAGACAATGCAAAAGGACAAGGCAGCCACCAAAGTCCACCAGGCGGCTCCTCCCGAACCTGACTCAAGCGAAGAAGAGGACGTCCACCGGATGCAACCACGCTCGAAGAAGGGTGAGCCCGGCGTCCCCAGGCCCAAGGGCCGGCGCCCAGCATCTGTCTCTGTTCCCTCTCCTGCTTCCCTCAACAGGCAGGCCCCAACGTGCGCCAGCTGTGGGGACCCCCACGACAGACGGACATGCCGCTTCCGTGATGCCATCTGCCGCGCCTGCGGGAAAGCAGGACATCTCGCCCGGGCCTGCCGCCTGAAGAACAGCCATCGTGCCCCAGCAGCGAACTTCGAACAGCCATCGTGCCCCAGCAGCGAACTTCGAAGAAGTGGGTAGTGTCGTTCCCACGGCCACGGTAATGAACTTGCCTCAGCCCATCCCGGGCGCAATTTCCGTGTCTCTCCGAATAGAGGGAGTTCCTTGCTCCATGGAACTGGACTCAGGGTCAGCATATTCAATTGTGTCCGCAGCTACGTTCCGCCGCCTCTGCTCGAAGGGGGCACGCTGGCTGCGGCTGCCGGCTGGGTTGGTCCTCCGGGACTTCCAGAAAAACCCAGTGGCTATTAAGGGGCTAGCCAGGGTCCGGGTCCAGTACCATGCCTTTAATGGCCTGCTGGACCTTCTCGTGGTGGAGCGCAATCTAACCAGTCTCCTAGGTCGCGCCTGGTTCAAGCCGCTCGGAGTGCAGTGGACCGGAATACACCGCATGGGCTCTACTGACTTCTCATCCATCTGCGAGGAATTTCCCGCCGTTTTCGATGGCTCATTGGGCTGCTACAAAGGACCCCCGGTTTCCTTCGACCTGGACCCGGCAGTCCGGCCCATCCGCGTGGCCGTCCGCCGGCCACCACTCGCCTTCCAGCCCAAAGTGGAGGCAGAGTTGGAAAAGCTCGTGGCACAAGGGGTGCTCGAGCCAGTCTCCCACGCCAAGTGGGAGACTCCCATTGTGACCCCCCTCAAAGCTAACGGGGAAGTCCGCATCTGCGCGGATTACAAATGTACAATTAATAAGGCATTACAGGACCACGCGTACCCGGTACCGGTGGTCAGCCATGTTCTGGCCTCCCTCGCGGGTGCCAAAATATTTGGAAAATTAGACTTGGCCCAAGCCTATCAGCAGCTTCCCGTAGACGAAGCAACGGCCGAGGCACAAACGATTGTGACTCACAAGGGAGCGTTCAAGGTAAAACGCCTCCAATTTGGGGTCAGCGTAGCACCCGGAATCTTTCAAAATCTAATGGATTCTCTCCTAAAAGATGTTCCAGGAGTGAAGCCGTTCTTCGACGACGTCCTCATCGCCGCCCCGGACGCCGACACGTTCGCAGCTCGCCTCCGGATGGTGCTGCAAAGGTTCCAGGACGCGGGTCTCAAGGTTCGAAAAGACAAGTGCACCCTGGGAGTCTCCTCGGTGACCTTTTTGGGGTTCCAAGTCACCGCAGACGGCATTCACCCTACAAAGGAGAAGGTAGTGGCAATTACAGGTGCACCCCGCCCGTCCTCAAAGGCAGAACTCCAGGCATTCTTGGGACTTGTGAACTTCTACCACGCCTTCCTTCCGCACAAGGCGGCGGTCGCTGAACCCCTGCATCGTCTCCTGGACAAGGGAGCGGCTTGGGCCTGGGGTCCCAAGCATGATGCAGCCTTCCGGGCCGTCAAAGACTTATTAATTTCAAATGCGGTCTTAGCGCATTTCGATGAGAGGCTCCCTGTCATCCTGGCCTGCGACGCATCCCCCTACGGCGTTGGGGCGGTCTTGGGACACCGGCTACCCAACGGAAAGGAGGTACCGGTTGCCTACTACTCCAGGACCCTGTCGTCGGCAGAACGGAACTACGCCCAGATCGACAAGGAGGCCCTAGCAATCGTAGCTGGCGTCAGGAAATTTCACGACTATCTCTACGGACGGTCGTTCACCGTGGCCACAGATCACAAGCCGCTGCTGGGTCTCCTTGCCCCCCACAGGCAGACCCCTCACATGCTGTCCCCGCGGGTCCTGCGGTGGTCAATTTTTTTGTCAGGCTACTCCTACGAATTGGTACATCGCCCGGGGAAGGCGATGGGTCATGCAGACGCCCTCAGCCGTCTTCCCCTCCCGTCCTGCGACCCTGATCCGGCTCCCGCTTTCCACGTCGCGCTCCTAGAGGATCTACCGGAGCGCCCCGTACAGGTATCAGATGTGGCCCGTCGCACGCGGCGGGACCGCATCCTTTCCCGTGTCTCGGACTGGGTGGGAAGGGGGTGGCCGGAAAAACCGGGACCAGATTTTGCCGCTTTCACGGCACGCAGGCACGAACTATCGGCCCACAAGGGATGCCTGCTATGGGGATCTCGAGTGGTGATCCCCGGGCCCCTGCGGCCCCGAGTGCTAGAGGCCCTCCACGAGGCTCACCCGGGAATTGTGCGCATGAAAGCTCTGGCCCGGAGTTACGTATGGTGGCCAGGCCTGGACAAAGACATTGAGGGGCGGGTCCAGAAGTGTACCAAATGCCAGGAGTCACGGCCAGATCCGCCACACGCTCCTGTCCGATCCTGGGAATCTACTAACAAGCCCTGGTCCCGCCTGCACCTAGACTTCGCGGGACCGGTCCAGGGCCGGTTGTTTCTTATCGTTGTTGACAGCTACAGCAAGTGGCTTGAGGTAGTGCCGGTAGCTTCGACCTCCACCAACGCTGCCTTAAGAAGTCTCTGGCCGATCTTCGCGACACACGGAATGCCAGAAACTCTCGTGACCGACAACGGGACCGCCTTCACCTCCGGCGAGTTTCAACGGTTTGTGGAAGCCTGCGGTCTGCGCCACATCCGCTCCGCTCCGTTCTACCCCGCAACCAATGGCCAGGCCGAGCGCATGGTGAGGACAACGAAGGACGCGTTAAAGAAGATGGAGCATGGCGACTGGGAAGAGCAGCTGTACAAGTTCCTGTTCTGCCAACGGAACACACCCCACTCAGGGACCGGGCGCCGGCCAGCCGAACTTCTGATGGGAAGACGACTGGGAACCGTCTTGGACCGCCTACATCCCGACCGAGCAATCGAGGGGAACCCGACAACGGAGGACCGGCCAGCTGCCCGAGGATTTGCTCCCGAAGACCCCGTATATGCAAAGAACTTCGTGCGGGGTCCAACATGGCTCCCCGCGAGGATCGTCCGAGTCACAGGGCCTTATTCCTATGAGGTCCTTACGGAAGATGGCGTAGTCTGGAAACGGCACATTGACCAGATTCGACGCCGTATCCAGAACCACGATTACCCAGGCCCCCGAACTCCCTGCACCAACAGACCGTGACATCGACACGACTCCAGAAGCAGCGCCAGACCCTGATCCGGAGACTGCGGAGATGCTGCTCCTGCCCGCGGACGAAGCAGTCGCACCATCCACACCTGAACAACCCCCGAGCAGACAGGCCCCGCCAGCAGAACAACTACCCACACCGCAACCTGCCGACACTAGCAACACGCCCCGCCTTACAACCCCCCGGCGCTCTGGACGTGAGCGCAGACGCCCGGACTATCTCAAAGACTATGTGTGCAGAGGGGTTCTGGACTATGGGGGGAGGGGTGTTATGTATTGACCATGCGGTCGCCATGTGCTCTCTTCATTGTGACCGCATGGCCAGAGCACATGGCCAGAGCATGGCCAGAGCACATGGCCAGGAAACTACCTGAGCTTCAGCCAGGTAGAACAAAGGCCAGGTGGATTCAAACCGGCCACCAATCCTGTACCTAGGTTTCTCCCAGGGAACCTATGAAATGTAAATAGACTTCTAATAGCCTATCAGGCCAGTTGGGTGAGGTCAGGGGATTGTCCCTGACCAGCATAAAAGGAGGGCTTGGAGCCCTGGGTTGTATGCTTCATCCGGACCAGCAATAAAGATCTAGCTGTTTCACTATTCCATGGACTCCCGACTCCAATACTTATCAGCAACCAAAGCAGTTAGGTATAGTGTCTTCACCCTTGGATAGGGAAGGTCCCTTACACTCACTAGATTTGGTATCCAAGTGAGGTGGAAAAACCTGACTTTTGACCTCTGTAGGAGAACCTGGAAGCAAATCTGCCTCAGCCAGAAGGGAATGACAACTATGCAATGGAAGTTGTCTGTGAGGTGAGTTAAAACAATATGGCAACAACCTTCCCTATTAGGGGCAAGGCGGGGAGGCATAGAATAGGATCTGATTCCAGTTTAACTGAAAGGCATCCCCCAGACAGTGTCAGTCCATGCCTGCTCTGGAACAAAAAAGGGGGATTTTGAGTCTTGTGGCAAAAAGGTCCACCATAGGGAAGCCCCATTGTGCAAAAATGGGGTAGATGTAATCTTGATGAGTTAACCACTTGTGCATGGGTTCTGCTAATCTGTTCAGCCCTTCTGCAGTGATATTTTCCAAACCAGCAATATGGGTGGCCTGGAGGGACATGTGGCTTGCAATTGGCAAATGGCAGTGGCTTCTTAACACAAAGGGGGGGAGGCTTTGTTGATGTAAAACATTGTTGTGGTGTTGTTGGTCTGAACTTGGACCACCTTCCTGCACAGCAGAGCTGAGCTGAAAAAGAGTTCAGGGCATAGAGAATTGCTCTCAGTTCTAACAGGTTAATATGTAGACTCTGTTCAGTTCTGAACCATGTGTTACTGACACATCTATCCCCACAGTGGGGGCCCCAACCTGAGAGGGAAGCATCTGTAGTAACTGTGATTTGAGGAGATTGGGAACAAAAGGGTATACCCATCAGTAGGTTAGAGTCAAGTGTCCACCATGAACATTCCTTCATGATTCCTCTAGGAATAGAAAAATGGTGGTTCTGATAGTGCAGAGTTAAACACTCTTATGAACCGATTCTGTAATGGTCACATCTTTAGGTGGGCAAAGCAAACCATGAAAATGGCTGCAACCATAAGACCCAATAATCTTTGAATGATGATGACTTTTTAAAAGTGATTAAACATAAATTGCTTGACCGTGTGTTTAATAGATAAGGCCTTGTCCCTTGGCAATCCAGCCTAGCCCTAATAAAGGATGTTTGTTGGCAGGGAACTAGGTTCAACTTTTTCCAATTAATCTGCAGGCCCTTGACAAATGAGTCCGGAGTTCTAGGGCAGAAGGGGCAGTAAACAGCCAATCATCTACATAGGGGAATATTGAACATCCCTTAGATCTTAAATGGGCAACCACGACTGCCATACATTTGGGAAACACATGAGGAGGAGAGGCCAAACTAAACGGAAGCACCCTAAATTAGTAAGGGCCACTTTGAACTGGTGACAGGCAAATGGGGGACGGAGTGTATGGAGTAGTGCATCCACTAACGCCTACTCCTGTCTTTGGAGGTGGTTCCTTTGAATCAGATTTCTTTGGTTCTGTGGGTTTTTTCAGATCTACAGAGCCTGATCGATGGGACTTATATTTTAACTTTGACTTGTGTTTCGTTGGTGGTGCTTCCAAAGACAACCTGTTCGGAGCATTTTCAGGTGTCCCGGAACGTCTATTGTTTGGATCCAGCCTTGGAACCAAGTGGGTTGAAACCACTGATGGATCATGAGAAGTGTGTTCAGTGACTGGTTTGGGTGCTGAGAACACAAGCTGTTGTACCGGGGCAGATATCTTTGCTGCTGGGTTAGTAAAGTAAAGAGAGCCTTTTCCCACAAAGTGGCTTTTAGCGTGGTCGGCCCTGGCTTTTGGAGAAACTGCTGGCAGATTTTACATGCTGATACATTATGGCTCTCACCCAAACTCACCCAAATGGCTCTTCCATTCTTGTCATCTTCGTCAAACAAGAGGAGCATTTCTTGAACAATGACATCTTTTGTTTTTTAGAGAAAAATTAGGAAAGAGTGTTTTACTGCAGCAGTAAAGAGAGAACTCAGGGAGTGTGTGAAGTCCCTCCCTAGAGCATGTGACCATTGGGCGGGAAAACAGCTTCAATGGCTCCAGTTGGGAGGGGCTACTCCTACTCTGTTACTAGACTAGCTAGAAATCTTCTGGTCGCTGGCCTGCACACCTGCTCAGCCCCATGTGGGACTGCATAGGACAACAGCGATGAACACCATGATCACTGACATTTGCTAGTAATACTTAAGATTTTAGGAGCTTAATAGGAAATGTCAGAGAAATCTGACAAAGCGATATGTTAAGGCTAGGTGCCTTCATTAAATAGTTCTTTGATTTTCTTTCTGTCATTTGCAAGAAGAACAACATTTATTAAGGCCCAAGTACTTGATCTAAGCAGAGTGCAGATAGGGGACTCACTAAGATGCAAAGCACCCTTTTGGGATAAAGTGTTCATCCCTTTCTGAGTGTTCTGGACTCAGAAAATGCAGTTCTAGCTAGATAGCCATGTTAATCTGTAGCAGGCAAATAAAATGGGGGTCCAGTGGCACCTTAAAGATTAACAAAATGTATTCCAGCTTGAGCTTTCATGAAATAGAGTTCACTTCATCAGACGCATGAAGTGCACATCCATTAGGGCAATGCATTTATATTTAAATCAGAAGGGCATGGGGAACAGGAGATAACTTCAGGCACAGTAGACACTGCCTTTACACCAAAATGGTTGAGTGAATGGGCTGCACATGGCACATAGTCTGCAAACCTGTTAATGTTTTTAAAGTGTGCTTGCAGCCCTTTCTCTGAGCCCTTCATATTAGATGCATTATTGTAGGACTGACCATGGAGATTTTCAACTGACAGCTTATGTTTGCCCAGAACTTCTTGTATTTTGTTGAACAAGGTCATAGATGAATGGTTTTCTATTGGTATAAATGTTAAAAATCTCTCATGGGGTTTTCCATTATAGCAGTATCGAACCACAATTACCAGCTGGTCAAAATGTGTCAGGTCAGGCATAGCATCAATTACTGAGCCCGCTTGCGGGGAGGGCGGGGTATAAATATAAAATAATTAAATAAATAAATAAACTATAATAGAGTAGTATTTGGTGTCTAAATCATTGATTTGAGTCACAATTTCATCTTGCACATGTTTCCCCATGATTTCTGTCGGTTCTTCATACACAGTTTTGGATAGATAAGTAATATTTTCTTTTTCATTTTTACATTTCTGAAGATGTTCATGTAAAAATGGGTCAAACTCTGCAATAAGTTCAATGACTCCCATGAAGTTTCCATTATTTGGTGAGCCCCACTTCTCCTCATGACCTCTAAATGCTAAACTTCTTTCACTTAAAAACTTTATAACAGCTACAACTCTTTTCAGTACTTTAAAATAGTTCTGTATGTTTTTTCTCATCTGTTCCTCAAGTTGCTGATCCACAGTGTTTTTATTTGACTTTCTTGTTATACAACACAACATTGCCCTCTTATGTTCCATACCGTCTTCATGATTCTCCAGAGTTCTGAGTACATTCATCCAGTTAGAAAACCCACCTGTTGTAAATAATGTTTGGCATTTAGAAAAGAGTTTGCAAGCAAAGCAGTATATACAGCCTTTGCTCTTTGAGTAAACTAACCAGATCTCATCACAGTCTGACCATTTTTCAATCTTTTTTCAAAGTTTGTTTGAGAAACTTCTGTTTTGCTCCTTGTAAACCTTGCTGGATTTGGTATATACATCATCTGTCTTTTTATTTTGAAAAAAACTGATGTCTTTCATTGAACAATTATGTATAAAATCATTATCAACCTTTATGGGTCAGTTTGTGAGGTCACTGTATTCTTTGAAATCACTGAATTTGCTTCCTGTTTCCAGTTTCTGCTGTGTCTCTTCTTGTTCCATGGTACTTTCATGTTGACCACTGTGATTGTGTATATTATGTATATTCCCATCCATTATGTGTATTCCCATCCATGCTACATGATTGTCATCAGTATCAAAAGTGTCAACAGTGGGTTGATGATTGCTAGAAAGAGCTCCTATGGTTTGTGCACCATCACTAGCTTCAATGGTGCTTGCTTGGCTTGTTTCAGCTGTAGGTGTTGACAAAGTTTGACCTGACATTGTAAAATGGTTTGATAATTTTTGACATTTAGAAATTTCATCAGATTGTTTCTTCTTGAGTTTGCATTTTTGGTATCATAAGAACATAAGAGAAGCCAATGTTGGATCAGGCCAGTGGCCCATCCAGTCCAACACTCTGTCACACAGTGCCCAAAAAGTATCCACTTAAGTACTTTCTTGAACTCATTGCTATTCCTCTTGGGGTCTTGATCTCTACAATTACAGCCATAAAGTTGTTATTGTTATTAGTTCTACTGCATCTACATGTATTTATGAATAACACACTTAAACACAAACATAAAAGAGGCAATGCAACAGATGCAATTTAACATTACAATAAACTATATAAACAAAAGTATGGAGGTTTTCATAGGAGTCCTTGTTCATTCCAGTCCAGTTGCTATTACTTCATAGCAAGGCTATGCTACAAATGTCTTCAGCATTCACAAAGATGCACAGTACAAAAAGTCTAAACACATAAGTCCAGGTTAACCTCACAATATTGGAACATCAGATAAGATTTCCAGGCTGTATATCTGGGAGGCTGCAGTTCTTCTCACTAAAATCCTGAATCCGGGATCCTGATCTGGGATCAGAGTAGATCTGCCTCTGATCCAGGATAGGCTATGGGTCATTATTGATATGATGGATTGATTTGACCTGTGTGTTATAGGTGCTTAAGCCAGTGGTTTTCTGTTGTTGTTTCTTTTGGGCCCTCTCTTGGAGTTTCTAGGCATGAGTCTGGATTTGGGGAAAGTACCTGCCTGAGGGCCTGGAACAGAAATGTTTATAGCATAGTACTTGATTGTAGACCATGCATTGTTTTATATGCTTGGATGGTAGTTGAAAACATGAAGAAATATATGGCAATCAGTGGGTTTCTGTTACAAGGTGATGCTTGTTTATCCATCATATAGTTGCACAGTGGTGTTCACAAAATGTACCTCTTTCATGGACACAGTCTGCAGTAATTTCAGTTAAAAGGACCTCCATCTGAATCCTGGGAGAGAGCAGCTTCCATTTGAAGTCGACAGTACTGGGCTAAATGAATTAATGAGCTGTCTCAAAATAGGACAGTTTAATGTGTGCATGTTTGTCTCCCACCCTCTCCATCTGTGGCCTGGACTGGCATCCTGATCCAAGCACAGCTAGAAAGGACAAGGCATAGCAGCAGTTTCTGATAAGTCGGGGCTAATGGTGCCAGGTAGGAATTTTTGCACCTCTTTCTTGTTTGGCTTGGGGACGGGGTGTTTTTTGCCTACCTTACACAGCAGTCAGTGTTAAGGGCATAGGTGGTGGTCGGGATTAAGTAGTTTGGTCACTTGGCAGGTTTGTGCAAGCAAGAAAATGGAACCGGTGAGTGCCTCACGGCATATCCCGATTGGGAACAGGAGGTCATCAGGAACCACCCTAGGGCCTTGCGGTCTGGGGAGGTGAATGGTGATCGCCTTTGGGAACCTCTCAGACTAGGCTCCTCCCTGAAGGTCTGTGCAGCCTCAGGGGTAGGTGCCCCTGGGAGGGGATGCCAGTATGCCAGGCCGCCGGTTATGAGCCAGAATCTGACTGGCTCAAGACTGGGGCTAGGTTACCCGCCCATTACAAGGGCAAGGAGGTTGTGTCAGGGAATGACGCCTGCCTTGCCTGTTCCTGAGCTTGCTTAGTTGCCTGTTGCTGCATGTTCTGTTTAAATAGTTAATAAAGTGGCCCTTGTTTAATTCCAAACTGTTGTCTGTCTCGTTATTCCTGCTGGGGTGGCAAAGGACAAGGCATAGCAGCAGTTTCTGATAAGTAGGGGCTAATGTTGTCCAATAACACCATTGTTGCCTCATGAGTGAAGCTAGGTCCTCAGACCGTACTGCAGAAGGTGAGCTGGGAAGCACCAGCTACAAGGGGGAGTGAAGAGACAGAACTTTAGGGGGACCTTGAACCCACCCCCAAGGAGTAAACTTGGGTTAAACTGCTGGGGGAGAGGGGTTAGAGTGGTTAGAAGTTTCTCCCTTTTGCTGCACACCAAATTTACTAGGACTGCTAGTATAAACATATGCATGGTATATTTCCCCTTTAATCTGTGTTTCGTCACTTCTGCTACTTTGCACATGCATGACACTTGTGATGGATCTGGAGAAGTGTATAGTCCAATCCTTTAAACCATCCTTTTAACCAAAGAAACAGTCTAAATAACTTTGACACTTTACCCTTAAGAGAAAACTGTATTCTTTACTTCTCTGCTGACCCAGCAAATCATTTGACTTCAAAAGGCTTACAAATTAGTGTGATAGTTTTTGAAGAACTAGGACAACAGCCAACTATCCAGACCTTGTTGTTACTATGTGCTTCTTCCTCCAGTTCTGCTGCTGCTGTTGCATCATAGCTTGCTTTCCCAGACTCTCTCAATCACTCCTGTAATTTTAAGAGGCCCAAAAGCCTGAACCAAAGTTTTGAAAAACAAAAAAATAGAGAAAGGCCAGTTTCTTCCTCAGATGAATAAATCCATAAACCCAGAACATCATGGTACTTGTCAATCACAAATACTGTGATTGTGGGACCTTGAAAATGTGTTTTTCAGTCAGAAGTAGGGTTGCCAGACCCCCCCTCCCTGATGGAGGCAGGGGTCCCCAGCTGCCAGGCCCTACCTTCCCGCCGCTGATCAGCTGGCTGGCAGGGGGGAATGTAGGGAGATCCATCTGACGTGCAGTGACGTGTGTAGTTCACTGCCCACATGACCCGGAAGTGATGTCCTCACACCCGGGATTTTGGGGTGATGCTCAGGTATTTGGGCAAAAATGCTATGGTAGAAAACAAATTTACCATAGAGTTTTTGCCCAAATACCAAAGTGTCGCCCTGACATCCTGGACATGATGATGACACTTCTGGGTCATGTGGGCAATGACGTGGACACATCAAAGTCTGTCAGATGGGCCTCCCTGCTGTTCCCAGTAAGTCCCACCCTCACCCCCACCCCACCCTAGTCAGAATCAGTAAACAGTTTATTGACAAAGTCAAAGTCTTTATCTCAGGATACAAGCCAAGTTCATTCTGTGATGTGAGACACATACACTATCTTATACAATAGCTCAAATCAAACTGACTTTCTCTTAACTTTGTTCCTACTTATTGTATTTGTATCCTACTTTTGTTCTAGAAAGTTCTAAGTGGTGTACATAGGATTCCTGGGAAGTCTACCATCCACACAGTGACAAAGCCATAGGGAAGAAGATAATAGAAGTGGTAGAACCAGTGGGTGCTCTGTCTCTCTTAGACAATGAAATGTCCTCACTTAAGAATGTTTTAGGGGAAGGCAGCATGGTATAGCCCAATTTTGTCAGATCTTGGAAGTTAAGCAAAGTTGGTACTTGGAAGGGAGACCACCAAGGAAGACTCTGCAGAGGAAGGCAATGGCAAAACACCTCTGCTTCTCACATGGCTTGAAAACAACTTGCTGAGCTGCGACTTGACAGCACTTTTTACACACACACACACACACACACACACACACACACACACACATGTTTTGAAAAAGCAGTCTTTTAAATTTGTGATATAACTTACATTTAAAGAAAGAAGATTCTATTTAGGCTTGTAAAATGCTTGGTTTAAATAAATTCAGTGGTGGTTGGTGTTCCCAAAAGTGGTACTGCTCCAAATTCCATCCATCCAACTGACGTGAGTTCAGTAAATTATGATTCTTGCTGGCTCAGATTTTTCAAGATTACTTATGTTTAAATCATCCTGAAAAAAATAATCCATGATAACTCCAACTAAGTATAGCAGTGCTTAGAGGAGCCATATTGTAATGTAGTGTGCTTTATTATACAGTGTCGCCTGCCATGTGCTCCTGTAATGGCGACCGCCATGTGGCCTGAGCACATGGTCAGGCAGAAACCTGAGCTTCGGTCTGGGGGAACAATAGACTCCTGGATCCTAAGTGGCCACCAATAAGGAACCTAGGTTCTCCCCAGGGAACCTACAACAATTCATGTAAATGTAAGACCCTGTCAAGTCATTCGGGTGCGGCCGGAAGTGTGGTTCCGGCCAGCATAAAAGTAGGCCTTGAAGCCCATATGGCATGCCTCATCTGACCACAGAATAAACCTTGCTATGCTGAAATCACTACCACTGGTCTCCCGACTCCAGTACTTTCCACATATGGAAGTTATTTATTTCATAAAAAATGGTCACTACAAGGAGGTGAAAACTTTTGGTCTTATTTGGCTTTTGTGTTTCTGACTAACAATTCATGTAGGGTTATAGAATCACATAGGGTCATAGAATCACAGGAAGTCACTGATTCTCTATTCAATTATTTGACCACCCTACATGGAAATATGGCTGTCCCACCTAGCAAGGGAAGTTGGCAATGGCCTGTGCATTTGTAAGGGTGTGGTCACACTGACCCATTTGCAGCAGTTTCTCTCCTGGTTTTGTTTTACCCGCAACGGTTTGTTCCGGGAGTAAAGTTCACACGGCCTCTCTGAAATCACTGCGATCATGCTCCCCACTGTTCAGAAAGCCTCGCTGCTCTTTGTGGCGGTGCCCTTTAAAAAAAAAACAAAAAAATCCTATTTTGTGCATGTGCTTTTGCGCATGGGCAAATCACTATTCCTTGCTGTCGCAGAACTATTTAAATAAAAAGAATGGGTAGGATTCAGGAAGGGGTGTCTGGATTTAAAGCACAGCACCAGAAAACGGTGTACTGAATTTTTTATTTGCAAAAAAACCTTTGCGGGATTACACTTGCACATATGGGCGTAGGGCCGTATATTTCCTTAAACACTTTTGTGCGCATGCGCATAAGGTCAGACGGGGATTTTAAAAAGCGTGATTGTGCCTATCAGATGTTCACTTAGGGGAAATCATGGGATCGAGGTGAGAATACCCAGAAAATACTTGTTTTTCCAGGAGTCATTAAACGCAGGAGAAAAGTGAAGGGTTACGTGAGTGAGCGAGCTTCGGAGCGGGATCCATCTGAACAGCAGAGTAAAAAGCGAGAGGAAACAGCACTAATTCCCATGGTAAAGTCCCATGCAACCGCACCCTAAGTCTCTACTCTGCTTAGTTTTAGCAAGGTTTCTGCATCATGCACAACCAGAAATTGAACTGTTGTAAACTGTTGATATTCTTTGGATCTGCAAGAAGCTGACTGCATGTCTGGAAATTCTCACAGTACATTTTTCATATAGTCGGTTGCATCTGTGCAAGTGTCACTAATTTCCTCAAATAGAGCATATCAGTTTAGAACTGCTGAACCTGGCATGTGACCAGTCCACTGTGTGTTAGCAAGTGGACTGTTAGGGAAGGCCCCCAAAGACCTCAGCATTTTGGTATCATAATAATTACTTTTAAATCAACGATAATATTATAATTTAAGCATTTTATGGCTAAATTCCCAGTCACACTTATGCAAGACTAGATGGCGAGTCATTGAGAGGTGGGACGCCTGCCTCAGTTCTTGCCTTGCTGGTCTTCACTGAAGTGAGGACTTGGCACAACTATATAGTTCAATCCAGTATCATTGGTGCCCTGTCATGGTTACCTTTCACAAACACTCCCAGCCCTATTTCATTTTATGGCTGTTTATTTATTTTATTCTATTTTATTTGTATCCTGCCCTACCCTGCTTCTTGCTTGTTCTTGCAAGCTCCTCTGCAAAGTCTGAGGCTGAGGACAGATTGGCAATCTGGAGCGAGATGAATGCAGAGGAAACTGCTGCGGGGGAAAAACTCCCCGGGGCTGGCCATTCACACCGGCTGGTGTATTGCGCAACGGTGCCGATACGGAGCGTTCAGACTGCTGCGGAGTGGCCCCACGTGGGCCGGCCTCCGCAGCTCATGATAGGGCTGTTTCGGCAATTTGCGCATGTGCGCAAACTGGCAAAACGCCCGTTCACACTGCCGCCTCCGCTTGCCTCCCGCCTTCTTCCGGTTCACACTGCCTGGAAGCGGGAGGCAAGCGCAAGACGGCCCCTGGACACCGGTTTCTCCCAGAGTCCTGTTAAAGCAGATGGAAAGCGAGTGGGAGACGGGCAAGTGTGAAACGGAGCCGACGGACAGATGTGCATGTCTGAACGTGCTCCCTTCTTTCACTTCCAACGCGGGGCTGTCCCGCTTTACATTGCCAGTCTGTCCTCAGCCTGAGGTTCAGCAAGATTTAACGTTGTACAGCCAACACATCCTGTTACTTAAGCTAAAGGCTGTTTCTCAGAGGCCCTTTGCTGAGAAAAAACCACAGTAGCAACTCACTGTCTAAATCTGAACTGCCCATTAGCTCCCATGTGATGTCCCTTTGTCTTGATCACACTGTTCTCTTTCTGTCTGGCCTTTGGGATGTCAGGACCCTTATGTCTCCCTTCAGGCCTCCTGAAACAAAGCTGTAAGCAGTCATGCACACACAAGCATCCCAATGTATACCTGGTTTAAACTGATTATTACCTTGAGCTCATTAGTTACATGAGTTGTACTCATTATAAGTTGACAGCATGTCACTAGCATGAAAGAAACGAAGTATCATATAAGGGTACAGCCGTATTGTAAATGTTCTGTGTCCTCCACTGCTTCCTTCCAGCTTCTGTGTTTATCCAGTGGACGACTAGAATTTCAAAAAGCAGCTTTTCGTACTGATAAATTAGTGGTAAATTACCAGAATAAAGAATGGACGGGTGCTTTCTTCAGCCTGTTTCAAACATTTTTAGAACATTCCCCTCTGCCCACTTGATTTCACAGGAAAAGTTTGTTGTTTAAAAGCACTTCAGCCTATATTAGGGATGCCAGTCCCCAGGTGGGGGTGGGGGATCCCCCAATTTCACAGGCTCCTGCCTGCTGCCAGCTGACCGTAGGGAAGCCCCACCCCCAAAGGTGACCACCAGTGGCCACCCCTCTCCCTCCCCTCCTGCAAGATTTAAAGGGCCCTCTGGATCATTGGCTCAAGCACATGGCCCTGACAATAAGCTGGAGGGCCCTTTAAAACTTGCAGGAGAGGAGGGAGGGGGTGGCTGCTGGCCACACACCTGAACTGCAAGCGGTGAATTTGCTGCTTGTAGTTCAGGCGCTGGCGGCCCCCGCTTGTAAAAAGCATGTAAAGGGTCCCCACCCCCAAGACCCTTTAAATGCTTTTTACAAGCAGGGGCTGTCTGCGCCTGAATTCCAAGCGGCAAATTTGCCACTTGCAGTTCAGGTTGCCTCCCTGACGTGATGACATTACTTCTGTGTGATGTCATCGCATTGGGGACATCCCCTCTGCCCCCTCCAGGGTCACCTTAAAACTTAAAAGTTCCCCACCAGCGAGTGGACAGGACCTGGCAACCAGGGTTCCCTCTAAACTGAGTTAGTGTGAGCTAGCTCACTGTTTTTTCACCTCCAGCTCACTCAGTTTTGTCTTAGCTCAGGAAGGATGGCTCCAGACCTGACTCAATTTTGCAGTAGCCAAATCTCTTGCTCACAACTTTAATGCCAGGAGCTCAGAAGGTAGACTTTTTGCTCACAGGACTCCACAGCTTATGGGGATCATTCCTGGCAACCCTAGCCTACATCAAACTAGTGGCTGGCTGAAAAGTTGGTATATTCACAGAGTGACCTAGAAAGTTTCTCTTCGATGATGTCAGTTTTGAATATGTGGAAAGATTTTGACAGGGAGACCCTCTGAACAGACAGCTCCTAATGGGAAATCTGAGGTGGTACAGTATGTGGAACCAGTGCATGGAAAATTGTACTGAATCAGCAACTGAAATTTTCGCATGACTCGTATTGCTGTCTGTGGCGTGTTCATTTGTCTTTTACTTTGAACACCAAAAGCGTTAATGACTAGTCATGAGCATTGATGAAGGACAAACACAACTTCTGGGTAGCTTTATTACATTCTGTGGCATGAAAACAAAGTAGTAAAGTCTAGTGTAGTGCAGAAAAGAATCTCACGTCTCAGCTGCACAAAGCTTAAGTCAGCAAATGAGGCAAAAGTCTTCCCATCTACTTTCTAATGTGCAGTCCGCATAAGAATTGCTAAAATGGGCAATTAGCTTAACTGGCCACCTTGAGGAACTGAGTTGCATGATCAGTCCAATGGACAAATACAGACACTTTCTACAACGTCAGTTGTGACCCACAATGCTTTTAAAAACAACAACAAAAGAACCAAGTTAAAAAGCATATTTTTAAAAAATCCTTTCAAGTATTTAGCAATATACCTCCCAACAGCACAGGAAAATTCAAAACAATACACAATTATAATCTATTTAATGTTTCAAGTAATTCACATCAATATCCAGTTTAAATAAAGGCCATGTTTCAGTTGCTTCTGATGAACAGAACATGTTAAAGTATACGAACAAGGCAGACATTTGTCCTAACAGTTGATAAAGTGCTTCATGCAACAGCTATGTTTTAATAAAATACATTGTGCTAGCGTCTAAACTGTACAAAAGGCAAACCTTTTAAAAGGAGCCTCAAAACAGTACTTTTATGTAAGAACTAGGAATAAGACCCGTTGTTGAAATAAATACAACGGGCTCTAGAAAGCGGCTCTGGGAGAGTGCCCCGGCCTTGGGCACTCAGTGTAAATTTGCTGTGGTGACCTCAGCAGGGTATAATGACAGAGAGCCCACCATTTTCTCCAGAGGAACTGATCTCTGCTACCTGAAGAACAGTTGTAATTTTGATTTATCTCCAGCCCTCACCTGGAAATTAGCAACAATGGTTCCCCATGAGGAAAAGTAGTCTTTCTCTGCAGTGGGGACCAAAGCAGCTTATATAATTCTCCTCTCCCCCTTTTAACTTGCACAACAACCCTGTGAGGTAGGTTAGGCTGAAAGTCTGTGACTGGTCCAAAATCACCCACTCAGCTTGCACAACAAGAACCTGTGTCTAGCAGACCCTGCTCTGAAGTACTGACTGCTATGCTTAGGGTAGCCAACCTCCAGGTGAAGCCTGAAGATCACCAGGTATCACAACTGAACTCCAGACAACAGATCTCCCCCCCCCCCAAGAAAATAACTGCTTTGGAAGGTGGGCTCTATGGCATTCTGTTCAGTTGAGGCCTCTTCCCTCCCCAAACCCTGGCTTTCATAGACTCTACCAGAAAATCTTCAGGAATTTCCCTACCTGGAGCTGGCAACCCTAGTCAGGACTAGCCCCAATGAGTTTTCTCCCAAAGGTCAAAATATGTGTGGAAAGGGCCTTGTACCTACAGAGCCAACTTTGGTTGCCTAGCAACAGGCACTGAGGGGAAAGTAGGGTTGCCAGCTTTGAGTAGGGAACTACCTGGAGATTTAGGGGGGTGGATCCTGTGGAGGGCAGCATTTGGGGAGGGGTGGAAAAACTCAGCAGGGTATAATGCCATAGGGTCTACCCTCCAAAGCAGCCATTTTCTCCAGGGGAACTGATCTCTGTCATCTGGAGATCACTTGTAACAGCAGGAGGTCCCCAGGTTCCACCTGGAGATTGGCAACCCTAGGGGGAAGATAGCCACCAGCAGGGGGTTGAAAAGAATGGTTTGATGGCTGCTGGCCCACCTCATTAGCCAGCCAGCCACGGCAGAGCGCTAAGCAGGAGAGACAGCTGTTTTCACAGTTTATTCTGACAGGAAAGTGGCCAGGCTGGCAGTGGGCGGGGAGGGGGTTACACTGAAAATCTGTGACTGATCCAAAATCACCCAGTCAGCTTCCACAGTAAGAACCTGGGTCTGGCAGACCCTGCTCTGAAGCTCTAGTTCTTTGTACATTGTTGAGATTTGCAATATTGTTGTGATTTGCAAGGTTCTTAATATTTTTGTCTGCATTTAACCTTGACTGAGAAAGAATGATCAAAACGAAGATCTATAATCCGGAGTCTTCGTCCTTCATCCTGTAGATTTATTGTTGAACCATACAATTACCTGTTGGATTATTGAAAGCTTTGTTCATTATAGACTTATTTGTTGAATTATTCTTGTACCTTTACCAGTTGGATTGTTGGAAACTTGCCTGTACATATCGGGTCTGCTTGCTGAATTTTGCAATACTGTGTACGCAGTCTGATTACTATTACTGTTATTGTATTTTGGTAAACTTATTCCTAGTGTCGTGCCACATGTTTTTGTTTTTTTTTTGGATTATGGAGCCTGAAGATTGCCAGGTACCACAGCTGAACTCCAGACAACAAATCTCTCTCTCTCCCTGGAGAAAATAACTGCTTTGGACGGAGGCCTGTATGGCATTCTGTTCAACTGAGGCCTCTCCCCTCCGCAAACTCTGGCTTCCTTAGACTGGCTTCCTTAGACACAGAATATTCAGGAATTTTCCAACCTGGATCTGGCAAGCCTAGTCAGGACTGGCCCCAATGAGTTCCTCACATAGGCTTGAGGTGCCAGCCCTTGGACACAAGCCAAAGGGCAAGAGCCGAAGGACTCTTAGCCCATGCCTTGGGATATGCGTGGGCAGCCTCACTGATCAGGACCTGTCTAGGATCTGTTTGTTGGTTGGTTTAAATTTAATTGTATTGTGTGTTTAATTTAGCAAACTATATTTCTGTATTTTTCTGAGAGCTGCTTTGGGTCCATGTGGAGAGAAAAGCAGAATAAAATGCAGAAAATAAATAAGAGATCCCTAGACATATATTATGGTTAAAATGTCTATTTCAATAATCCGTAAATCAATGCCAGTTCCTACATTTAACCTGTATGCTGTGATTATTCTGTTTTAAATTTAAAATGAAAACTGGTGGTAAGTTCTGTGTGTTTTCTTGAAGACTCAGATGATGAAGGGGGATAGTTCTGTATTTTGTGGGGTTTGTAAATGTGAGCAACTGGTTCAGTCAAATCAGTCTTTTTACTTGCTCCCCTCCCCCAGTGAAGCAAAAAAATAAAAGGAGTAAGCACTTCCACAAAATAAGCACAAGTTCCTGCTCTACTAGTAAGAGAATGAGAATTTTACCCAAAAAAATGGAATTTCACTATTATTTTATGGTTGACTGTCTGGGAAGCTTCTTCAGCTCCTTCTGCTATTCTTAACAAAATGATGGGGATTGGGCAGTTGTGGACAATAATCAGCAAAAACCATTAAGACTCTTGTTCTTCTCCTTCTACTAAAAACAGGAGTGCTGTGATGTGCACACCTAGAATGGTAAAGGGAAGATGCAGTCAGTGTCTGCATTACTGTACTAGGCAAAGTAGATGGGAGGAATCAGCTGTTCAGCATAGTTAGCTTTTCTATGGCTAGTCCCATTTCATGCAAAGCTGTTTCTCCTGCTCAATACATAGGGCCTTTGGAACAGAATAGCCATTGTGTAGGCAGCATACAAATTGTTACTCTGGAATATGTCACATGATAACTAGTTTTCATTGTTTTTGCATATCATCTCTACTTAAAATTGGTACTGAGAGATATATGTCTCCCAGTGAAAAGTGCTCTCTTATTGGTCTGATTCTTGTGTCATCTGTACAGTTATTCCCAAATGCAGATAGGTTTCCCCCCGCTTTTTCAGATTAATCCTTTAAAATGCATCAATTTGCTGTACTTTTTTAAAAAAAAAAATTAGCGCTCGATGCAGTGTGAAAATATAACACCTTAGTTAAGGTTCTCACCCCCCCATTTGTAATTTTTCAGTCCCTCCAGGAATTCAGGCCATCTAGTCCAGGAATTTCCAGTCCCTGTTTACCTATTGCTGTTTCTTTTTACCTATTCTGATGTTGCCCTTATTTTCATTAATTTTTCATTTTCTGCTGTGAGGAAACTTCCCTCTGATTCTGGCATGTTTCCCTCATATTCCCTGGTGAACATACCAAGACAAAGAAACCATTTAGCTCTCCGGTAATCTTTCCCTTGTCTGTCACCAATTTCTCCCTCACAATCACAGGAGTAGATTTCAGGCACAGTCTCAAACATCCTGATTCTTGTCTCTGTACAAACACTGTTATTTTATGCCCTTTCCCAATTTGCCCATATTTTTTTTTTTTTGCAGCACTATGACTATTTGTAACGGAGGTCATCATGTTTGTAAATGGACAGCTTCACAGACCTAGTGTTCTTGGTGTTACAGTGTATCGTTCACTTTATAGTATATGTGCTGATGATTTTAACATAAATAATATATTTGCTCTGACAACCTGCTTTTACAAAAAAGCATCTGATACTACACTGACATAAACTAGTCATTTGTTCTTGCTTGTTGGGTAGGTGAGCCAAATTCCGTAGTTTAGTCATCAGCTATTCCTGAGGATTTTATCTCTGTGAACAGGTAGAGGGCATATGTATGCACTCTCATCTTCAGTAATGTTGCATGTTTGTTCACTGAGGTGTCTACACTATCTAGTTTTTGTTAAAATCTATGAAAACAATTTCTCTGCAGAGTTTAAAGGCAAAGTAAGAGCTTTGCTATGCATTATTAGTATAAGCCTACAACCTGCACAACTCATTAATCTAAAATAATTTAGCAACTATGTATTGTGGTCTAACAATGATTCTGAATCTTTTTGAAATGGGGCCTACTTCTACTTACTGGGCTTTTTGGGTCCCACTTGCCATAGTAATTCTATATTTACCTTCTTTCTCCCCAACATAAAAAAAATAGGAATCTCGCTTCAGAAAAATCTAAACAAATTTGTTTTGCTTTTCATGTTTATTATTGATATGTACTGTTACTGAGCAACATGATTATATTATGGCCATTTCATACACTGCAGTTTGACAAACCCACATTATTGTTGACTTTTCAAGAACCATTTACCCTGTTTTTCTTCTTGACTCCTGGCCTCAGGACCAACCAGTTATAATGTTGTGACCCACTTTTTGATCCCAGCCCACCATTTGAGAATAGGGATGGCACAAACCAGCTCATGAACTAAAGTTCCTGACGAATTTTGGGTGGTTTGTGGTTCGCAAACTGAGGTTTGTGACAGTTCATAGGGCAAGCTCTATGGTATACCATAGATTCTAAGTGAAATCTCTCCCCAAATTCTCTCTTTCATAGGCTCAGCTCCCAAATCACGAAAAAAAAGGGGGGGAACTCAACCCAACAAATAGCTGCGAACTGAGAGGGTCAAACTAACAAAAGAATTATTATGAAAAATATAGACATTTATTAGGGTGTATACATAAATAAAACAAAATAAAATGAAAAGAGACAATCCAAGTATCAGACATTTCAAACTAGGTTCATTAAGAACTAATCGCAGTTCATAATCAACTGATGGATAAAACCTTTGACTTAAAGACCATACACGTTTCGGCCCCTATGGGCCTTCCTTCTCCTAGGAACTGAATTTTTTTTTTTTTAAGTTTTGACACCCGAGATCTAGTGTCCTTATATACTAACATTCCACAAGATGAGGCTTTGGATGTTCTATGGGAGGTATTAGATGAAAGAACAGAACAGTCTACCCCCCCACCCCCACACATCATTCCTCTACCACATTGCTGAACTATGTTTAAAGAAAAACTTTTTTCAGTTCCTAGGAGAATTGTTCTGGCAAACTTCAAGAACTGCCATGGGATGTAAATTTGCACCTGAATTAGCTAACTTATTTATGGATAGGCTTGAAAACAAATTCGTTTTCCAAAATAATAACCTCTACAAGAAACATATTATTTTTTTACAAAAGATTCCTGGATGATATCTTCTCGATTTGGAATGGCACGCTGGAATCTTTGATTGAATCTGGCCAATATATAAATCAGATACATAACACAATTAAATTTGAATTGACATATGACAAGTATAAAGTACATCTCCTAGATGCAGAAATTAGAAGAACAGGTAACAACATATAGACAGAGATTTACAGAAAACCCACTGATGCCAACTCTTACTTAGCCATGGATAGCTTCCACCCAGGACATATCAAAAGAAATTACCTTACTCCCAGTTATTAAGACTGAGACGCAATTGCAGCGAGGACAGTGACTTCAAAAGGGAAGCAGGCATTTTAATGGATCAACTTGCCAACAGGGGATATTCATCCAGAATTTTGAAAAGAGCTTTTCACAGAGCCTATAACCAGGGGTCATTTAGTAGAAAAAGAGGTGCATGAGCTCATTAGCATAACTCATTTGCATATGCCACACCCCCTAACATACCAGAAGTGTGTCAGAAGGCAACACGCGCCCCTCAGGCTCCACTCCACAGTTGAGTGAAAATGACCTGGAGGTTAGCAATTCTATCCCACATACAGTCATATGCATACATTCATATGCATGTACATTCATACATACGTTCATATGCATGTACAAGCTTTAGCCTTTGTCCAAGTGTTTGGGAAATATTCCTGGCAATGGGGGGCTGGACCTTACATGTTTTGGTTCTGTCCGTGCATGTGTTGTGTATGGGGCTTGAGAGAGAAACATACAAATTCCTTAGCTTCAGATCTGGCACACTTTCGCCAAGTTCGTAGTTCTCACTATGTGGACTGTATATGTTTATACTACTTTTCCTACTAGCATTAACATAAAACAGGAAGAATGTAACCTTTTTCTTTACGCTAACTTAAGTAAGAGTGTGAGCATGCTGTACTGGTAATGTTTAGGCTCATCCCATCGCAGTGCTAAGTGTTCTTTTGTTCCATATCCCTGACTTTTCTTGAAGTACATTGCTACCCACTCTTACCTGTCCAGCAAGAGCCTTCTATCGACCCTCAAATCCACAATCTCACTCACATTTGCTTTTATCAGAGTTAAGTTTTAAAACATGATAAGGCTTATAGCTATATCTCTATGCACCCCACTCCAATGCTGTGGTTCTGTTCTTTTGTTCCATATCCCTGACTTTTCTTGAAGTACATTGCTACCCACTCTTACCTGTCCAGCAAGAGCCTTCTATTGACCCTCAAATCCACAATCTCACTCACATTTGCTTTTATCTGAGTTAAGTTTTAAAACATGAGTAAGGCTTATAGCTATATGTCTATGCACCCCACTCCAATGCTGTGGTTCTGTTTCCAACTTGGAAACCATTCATTATAGATAAACTGATGAAAAATTGTGTGTGGCTTAAAAGACAGATATATCATCAGATATAAAGGAGGTAACATGCTAGGGAGGGGTTAAGTAGCTCAGAATATTTAAGTTTACCCAGAAGTAGCTCTCATTAAAAAGAAGATTGGTATATCCTACTTTAAAACAAAGATAGGCATAAGCAACCAACCTGTGGCACTGGCGGCATCTTCTTTTTAATATTAAAGGAATGAGGTGGAAGGCATCTTTCTAGGTTGGTGTCATAATGAGTACAATCACAGTATTCATTTTATTTTTAAACTGTTATGTGTCCTTTGACCAGTAAAGAATCTTGAGGCTATTCAAGGTTTAGAGCTGATTAAACTGCATTACAGAACAAATTGCACATGAATGGATTTCAGGGAGCAGGCAATGTAGGTCTGACAGCTAGTTTAGACCTCCATTTAGAATCCCCTCAAAAGAATGGGTAACTGTAGCATAGTTGATAAGAGGGTTCACGGGGAGCCCGTTCGTGGGGAGGGTGGGGTATAAATCAAATAAAAAATAAAATAAAAGGTTCTTCAGTAAAATAGGTTCATATCAAGTTAAACTCATTTGGTCAATAATTGTCAAATTTAACATATTGTATTTTACTGGCATCTGTCCTGGGTCAGCTTTTATTAATAACTTAGAAGGAAAACGAAGGAATATAGAAGATACAACATGAACAGATATTGAAACCACTATAAAGGTTAGGATTAATATTAAAAATGAGCTTCGTAACATGGGAAGAAAGGAATGCATGTTTGGGGCTGGTTATAATCTTGTACCCAAAGAAATTAACTACATGATCTTGGAATGAACAAGTGTTTTTCTGTAGCCCCCTGAACAAGGCCTGCATGTGTGAAAAGCAAGTACAACTAAGAATATTCACCTTTAACAAAAGAAATGGCAAGCAGAAATACTGACCTTTAACAGAAGAAACATAAAAAATGTACAAAAGCATAGAGGAACACTCAAAAAAAATTAAGGCTGCAGGGAGAGGTTGCTATGCAGCCTTATTCTTCAAAAGACTTCATCAGAGGCTGGCCCAGTAGAGCTCCTTGAGGGACGGACTGTTAAGCTTGCCAGAAATCACCATGTGGTCACTTGTTTGCCGGCAGATGGAGAAGCGGAGTCTTGGCAGACTGAGTATGTTGCCCACTTTTAAGTTAGACTGTATAAAGTACTTCTCTATTAGTGGCATGCTCCCATGAAACATCATAGTTTCCTTTAAAGTGAAGAGTTAAAACAAACAGCGAGAAAAATCTAAATGTCTCAAATTAAGAAACAACAACAAGCAGGGAGGGAGGGCCTGCAATAAACTCAGAGGAGCTGTATCCACCTCCTGGTCTTTATGTTTTCTTGCTCACCCTGGCTCATACTCAGTGGCTGAGTTCAGACTGACAGTTTGGCCCGATATAGGCCCGCTTTGCAAGCGGATTAAGAGAGCCCGTTCACATAGCTGTCTGGCACTGCTGTGCCGCACTCACCCCGTCTTGAAGTGCTTTCATCCCATGTTAAAAAGGTACCTGGTGAAACCGCTGTCAAGCTGTCTGGGTGCACGTTCATCCCGCTTCCTGGCTGATCCGGCTGCTGCGCCCATGCACAGGTTGGCAAAATGGACCAAAGCCGTGCACTGCTGTGGTGGCAGCGCCAGGGGCTGCCCCACAGTGTGAATGATCCATTCCACCTCCTCCCCGGTATGGTCCCGCATCAGTTTATGCAGTGTGAACGGAAAGCCCCATGACAACTCAGCCCGGGTCTTTTTGCCCCGCTTCCCTTGCGCTTCATTTTGTCAGTCTGTCCTCAGCCAATGTCCCTGCTATCTGCCTCTGCTGCTCCTCCATGCCCTGTCATTGCAACTTCTTCCTACTCTTCTCTCACCGTCACTACCACCGCTCACCCCCTGCATCTCTTCCTTTATGACATTACAATGAGCATTCATCGTTCCTGGAAGACTGAACCTTCAGTATTCATCATTTATACCATAAGCAGTTGCAGTTTGAGTTGAAGGATTACGCTTCAGAGAAGCATCTGTAGTAGATGTGCCATTTGTACCAGTTATGGAACCATAGGAGATGCTGACAAAGTGAAGGAGAAAGAAATGAGAATTGAAAGAATAACAAAGAATAAAACATTAGCAGTAGGTGAGATGTTTAAACTAAGAGGAAAAGAGGAAAATACAACACAAAAAGGTCACGTGGAAGAGAGGCATAAAAAGGTGAGTGAAAGTACAAAAATAAAAGTTTGCCTGTAATGAAAGAGGATGACAATGGGAGGGGAAATAGAAAACAGAAAGGAAAAGATGGAGAAACCTTTATCTCCTTGCCTGGTCTCTGACACTGACAAGCATCACTGGCTTTCAGAACAACTGATTGAAATCACAGCAACTGGCAGGGGATGCCCAGATCACCTCCTGTGAAGTGGGAAGATGAAATCAGAGGCATACTAACTTGTGGAGGTGGTGGGAAGTGGAAAGGGGAAAGTCTTCTCGCTGAGCATCTGAACAACAGTTGTTTTATTTTTAAATGTGTGAACGTTCGAGAGAATCTTTTTCTCTCCTTTTTGCTAAGTAACAAAAATAGAGTCTTCACGTGGGATCTCTAGTTGTTCAAAAACCTAGGGAGAAAAGTAGTCAAAAGTAACCACAGAATCTTTTCCTGAATTCCAGCCACCCCTTCAGCTCCAGTATCTCATCAAGGTATAATGCCAGAGATCTTTTATGCCATCCTTTTTTCAAAAGGGCCTACTGCTTCCTGGGGAAATGTGAGGTTTTTCTTCGGTTTTTGAGTAACAGCACGGATAAATTGGATCCAGTATCTTTAATACAGGGTTTTGGTACAGGGCCTTACCAGTGGGTTTACCTCTAAAAGCCAAGGTTTGTATACAATGCAATACCTTTGGTATGTATTACCAGTTAGACTGCAAGTTTTAATTGCTTTCTCCAGTAGGATAATCAATCAAAATGCTGGTTGATTAATCAGAGGGAGAGTTTACTTTTTGAGGCTTTTTGTTTCTTGGGTGTTACTGTGATATGTAGGTCACGTTTACGTTGCTTTTCCATGAGAAAGATGTTCAGCTCAGCTCACAAAAGACAAAATAAGCAAATATTCAAATATGAAGTTAAACGTAAATCTATAGATGTCCCAGCTGGGGTGGGTTCCGAAAACCTTAATGGGGCAGCAAAAAGTCAGCAGTTGAGCTGTAGCCCAGAGGTGCCGCCTTACGCATGCGTAGCCGTGACAGCAGGAGCACCCCACTGTTGACCTGAACCAAAGTCCCCCCAAAGTCAGGCAGCTTGAACCTCAGAGTCTGCATGTGAACACTCTGCAAAAAGGGGATTTCCCAGGGGTCATTTCGTAGGAAAAGAGGTGCAGGAGCTCATTAGCACGACTCATTTGCATATGCCACACCCCCTAACATGCCGGAAGTGTGTCAGAAGGCAACACCCACCCCTCAGGCTCCACTCCACAGGTGAGTGAAACTGACCTGCTCTTCCTCCATTCCCTTCCCCATCCAGTACTTTGTGCAATAAAAATAAGCGTAAAGAACACACCCTCGTTCTCTTCCTGCTCCCTTGAAACCACCAGGTTTCAAGTAGACTTGAGATACCCAGGACATGTGCACCACCCATCCCTTCCCCTTCCCCTCCCCACAACAAGACACCCTGTGAGGTAGGTGGGGCTGAGAGAGGTCTTTTGAGAACTGCTCATGAGAGAACAGCTCTGAGAGAACTTGTGACTGGCCCAAGGTCACACCAGCAGCTGCACATGGAGGAGTGGGGAATCAAACCCGGTTCTCCCAGATTAGAGTCCAACTCCTGACCACTACACCAAACTGATAAGGTGGAAGCTGCTGAAGGGTTGGTGAAATTTCTCCAGTACTTATGTGCCATGTGCCCCGATAAAAAATGGTATACTTAGAAAATTTATATGCCACCTTGAGCAAGTCTCTGGAAAAGCAGCACACAGTCATAAAAGGAACAATGATAAACTTATCAATATTAAAACAAAACATTAAAAACAATAAAGACCCTAGCAGGGCTTTCCCCGGGGCGCTGCGCCTCTGCACTGCTTGGGGAAGCCGAGGAGGGGGCGGGGCTTGGTCATGTGCCCGCCCCCTGGGCTCCTCACTCCTGGAGCTGCGCTCCTGTGTGCTCCCGCTCCAATGGACCCCTGGTGATTTCATATTCAGGTTTTCATATAAGACAGCCCACCAAGGCAATCTTCAACCTCCCCTCCACCAGATGTGACTATGAAGGCAGGTTCCTCCAGGTATAGTATCTACGTTTCTAAAGCTATTCAGAGGCCACCTGGTGAATAGCCCTTCAGAACTTCACCTAGCCCTTTTGGTGTGACCCTGTGAATATGTGTCCTGCCAACCTAGCAGTTCGAAAGCAAGAAAGTGCAAGTAGATAAATAGGTACCTCTTTGGTGGGAAGGTAAACAGCATTCCGTGCGCCTCGGTGTCTAATCATGCCAGCCACATGACCACAGAAACATCTTTGGACAGCGCTGGCTCTTCGGCTTGGAAACAGAGATGAGCACCGCATCCCTAGAGTCATATTTGTCTGGCTTTCGAGCAAGGGAAAACTTTACCTTTACCTATGAATATGTGAGAATCCTTTGTTTCCAAAGCTGTCTTTCCTGCTGCATCCCTCAGGATACCAAGATAAACCAGTCATACATTCAAATGTTTAGCGATCCTACCTGACACTAATCAGGGACCCATTTACACCTTTGGTTTAAACATGGGAACATATTCAACTCACCTAGACTGGACCATCAAGGGTCATCATATCTATTCAGATGCTACTGGTAGTCCCATCAAGGCTATTGTGCAGCTAGACTCTGTCCCAACCATTGGTCACACCTGAATTATGCTCTGCCCGGTACCGCACCTCCATGGACTCCTTATTGGTCTAGAAAATATAGTGTGCTCACCTGAGACCAGCTCCCAAGGCCTCCCATTGGTCTGCATTGTTTTCCAATGTCTATATCCTTCAAAGCACATGGCCTCAGATTTTATTTGTCTGCCCCTGATGCCAACTGGCAGTTCACCCCCCAAATTTTGGTTTGGGCCATAATCTTATTTCCATGGACCCTTGCACATCCGGACAGGTTGTATCATCCTGAAACTGACTCCTCTATTCACTATCAATCATCTCTGCTTTCATAGTTCTGTATTGCTTGCTCATTTTGAATGTTTAGTGTGCTTGTAATTAGGGAAATCTCTTTATATTATAAAGTCGATTTGGGGTGGCAACGTATGAAGCGCTCCCTTAGCTGTAGGCTGAGCGAGCCACCACTCAGCCCGGGGAGCCTGGCCACTGGCCAATGCAGTGCCGGTCAAAACATGCCCTGCCGCTCATCATGCCATGTTGTAGTCCCACCCACCCACCCACAGAACTGCTGCCCAGCCTCAGTAGGCTGCGAGCCCACAGATGGGGCACACACTCCGCTGATGGCCAAAAGGGGCGGCCACTGATGCCTGGATGTCACAGGATGATGGAGCCGGCCGGATGCCAAACCTCAACCTGCTCCTGCCACTGCTGTGGCCACTGCCTGCAGTGACCCGCTGGTGAATACAGGTGGCCACATGTGGGGCCTCAGGCCACTCCTGATGGCGCTGCGGGGGGAATGCCAGCAGGCACAGGAGGGGGGTGCACAAGCCCCAACGGCTGCTAGAGCCCGTTGTATTGCTCTACAACGGGCCTTGCTCCTAGTACTTTAATAAAAACTATTTAATTCACTCTTCAAATTTGGAGTCTTCCTACCATACCGGACTTTGGTATAGACAGGTGTAGAGATTCCTTGTACCCCCTCTGGCCTTGCCTGCTGCCTAGCTAATTTCCCCAAACAACAAGGGAGGCCATTGGTGGTAACAGTTTAATGGTGGAATGAATGCGGGCGCACCCTGTTTGTCTGAAGCGTGTGAGTGCACATGCATGTGTTCAGTAATGCAGACGTAGAGGAATGGTTTCAGCTCTAAACTCCAATTTGAGAGTGCGAGTGAAGTGTGTGAGTGAAGTTCTTGTGTGTTTGGCTCTAGAGAGCAGAAATCTTTTGTGGGTAGTTTACTCCCGTTTCACCTCCTTCAGCTAGTATTGGCTAGATGCCCCAGCTATTCCATCAGATCGTGGCTTGCCAAGATCCTTGAGTATAGTCTGATCACCACTGGTTGATACTGTGAAGTCCTGGGAACCGTATCTCACTCGGAGATTTCCTTGTTGTTATTTTTGGTAGAATATCTGGTTGGGTTCTTCTAGGACAGGAAGAAGTCTCTCAGTTTCCCCTGGAACCACAATCATTCCCTTCAGGCAAGATGCTGCCCCTTCAAATTTTATTTAGCTGGCTTTCAATTAAGGCAGTGCAGGAAGGATCTTCTGTGAGTGGCCACATTTAAGTTTGTTTTTTCTCCCCCCAGTGAGCCGTACAGTCCTCACAGGGTCCCTGTTCAAGTCTTAGGAAACTTGAATTTCTCCAATACCCGATGGGCTGTAGAATCCCTCATGACTGGGTCTTCTCGAGTCTTAGAATACTTGAGCAAAAGCAGAACTTTAAGTCCACCTCACAAGCCATCGAGTCCTTGTGCAGGCTTTTACCCTTGGTTCTAGAATACCAAGCGCAATCCTTCAAGTTGTTGTTAAAACCCCTTGTAGTCAATATGCTTTCCCCCCCTGATCTGGGGTGGGACAGGGAAGTCCTGTCAACGAAGCCCAGCATCCCCACGGTCAGGATGAAACTCTCCCTGTAGGAATCCCTACGCAGCTGTTGGCTACTGTGCTTTTCCGTTGAGATAGAGAAGTCTCCTATTTAGAGTCCCCATGAGTCGCTTCTGCTGGCAGAAGGAAATTTTATTGGAGTGAGAGACTCCCTTGGGTTTATTAGTGTATCCCTGGACTTAGGTACCCCTCCCAGCCGAAAAACAGAAATTCTGAGAGTGTGCAATCAAGATGCTGTACCCACTCTCCTTTTAAAGGTGCAAGGAAGGATCTTGCTAGTTTTCACCCAATAGGTGAGAGTGCCTGGAAGGCTCTTGCATCGGGAAGCTTAGACACAGTAGCGGATAGGAAGCCCTCTGCTGTGCCCACCTAGAAAATTGTCTTTGTGTGTGGGAGGCCATATCCTAGAATCCCACACGCACTTGGAAGATCAGGAATCAGGGTCTTTTCTCTTTTGCTCAGTGGCCCTCAGCCTAGATTGATTTTTTGGTTTGTAATGTAAGGTTTTTCCTCAGATCTGAGTATCTGAATTTAGAGTCCCAGGAATTAGGGTCTTTTCCCTTTGGTGGCCATCAGCCAAATATATTATAATAACATAAGGTTTTCCTCAAATCCAAGTACCTGAAGTTAGGCAGTCATGAAATTTTTGAAGCCCCCCCCCCCCCCGGAGAGTCATAGTAGTGCTCATCAGGGCCACTGCTCAAATTTTAGGGTATTTGAACTTCCCAGTGAAAGCAACTAAGCTGGCAAAATACCTTTGGCTCCAGAAAAGCCAAGTGCAGGCCTTTCCAGGCTCAGTGTGAAAGTAAAAACTTGAAACGTTCTAAGAAAGAAGCATGCACATCCTGGGGACTTTAACTCACCTTGAAATCATGCACCAACCCTGCAAGGGAGACCAACCTAAAACTTTTGAACAGCAAGCTCAGGAAATAGAAAAGGAATAAAAGCAGTCATTAAGTACAGCCACTTAACGGCTGGAGCAAAATAAATAAGACAGTAAATCCCCAGTGTAAAGTCTCACAACATTCCAAACCCAAGCAGGGTGAGGAATGGAGTGAACACAGGATATTGCCCCCCCAGACGCAAAGAAGAGACAGACAACAGGTTGGAATTAAACAAGGGCCACTTTATTAACTATTTACAGGAAATTGCAGCAACGGGAAAACTACGCAAGCACAGGAACAGGCAAGGCAGGTGTCTTTCCTAGACACGGCCTCCTTGCCTTTAGCATGGGCGGGACACCTAGCTCCGGTCTGAAGCCAGCCAATTCTGGCTCGTAACCGGCAGCCCAGCATACTGGCATCCCCCCCAGGAGCGCCTACCCCTGAGACCACACGGAACTTCAGGGAGGAGCCTAACCTGAGAGGTTCCCAGAGGAGGCACCATTCCCCGCCCCGGACCGCACTGCCCTAGAGCGGTTCCTGATGACCTCCTGTTCCCAATCGGGATATGCCGTAAGGCGCTCACCAGTTCCATTTCTGCTTGCACAAACCTGCCACAGCCAAGGCCAAGCCTCTGCTTTGGCCTTTGCTACCCCAATCAGCAACCGAGTGCCAACCTGATCCCGTGCTGCAAATCCTCTAAAAATATCCCATTGCCCTTGTCGGATAGATGCACCCCATCAGCCCTATACAGGTCGGGAAACTCGACCCGTATATTGGGGTGCGGCAAGAAGATGCCCAACCCGGCCTCTACAGCCTTCCTCATTTGGTTATTAGCCTTACGCCTGGCGTGGTCAATAATCCTGGGGTCCCCCACATTACGCCACACAAGGCGGGGAAGGATGGCTGACCAAACGATCCGGACCCCAGGCCACCTTGCCCTAATCTTGGCAAAATCAGACCTGGCCTGTATCACCAGGGCCACGCCCTTGATGAGACCCAAGTCATTACCGCCCAAGTGTAGAACCAAGACATGAGGGGGAGGCCCCACCCTCTCTTCAAACAATAAGGGGAGGAGAGCCGGCCACTTCATGCCCCTCCTACCCAGCCACTCTACCGTGGCCACCTCGCTGAGGCCGAGCTGGGAGCCGAAGGCTGATTTCTTTGCACGATGCGCCGCCCAGAAGACCATGCTGTGGCCGCAGACAGTGACCCTGCGTCTCATCCTGCGGCCCGCAGCACCTGTAAAAGGGGATCCATTACAACCAAGTTAACTTAATAACATAAAAGACCTATAAAGCACTGGGCCTAACATAACCTCTGTAACAGCGTGATTTCCAACACCCGATACCTTGAACTTCCTTGGGGCCGTATCCCATGGCCGCAGCCGTCGATGCTGCCCCAATCCTAAAGGAGTGGGAACAGAAACGGACCGCGCCCTATCCAAGACGGACCAGCGCTCTTTGAGTCACGTTCCAAAATTGGAACTTCGTGAGGGGTGTGAGGTCCTTGTGCCGAAACAGGTACCCAGGCTCATCACCCCGCAAACAAATGTAACGGTGAAGAGCTGAAACCGGGTATAAACCCTGCTCAGAACAAGGCCCCAACTTAATGACTGCGCCCTTACCCCGCTGGTCAGTCTTGGATCTCCGTAGATTAATCCTAACCCTGCAATCAATAAATGTTACATCCCTGCATTCAAGGGCCCTTCCAGAGACATCAGTACGGGCACTAGCCACTAACTCACTTATCCTAAATGGCCCAAAAAATGCGACCAGCGAAGCCGCATGAAATAACGACGCCTCATAGCAGTCGCTGCACAATAACGGCCACAAGCAGTCCAGCCCACGCAGCACAGCAGGGGTCAAAGGTTCTCTGGAATCAACCTTTTTGCCTTTCTCCCTAGACCACCCCTTGAGCATCTTCCGAAGACAGAAATCGCCCGTGGAGTCTGCGTGGCCGGACGCCTTACTAGCAAAGGCCAAGGCTGATAACTTGCCCCTAATTGTATGGGCTGACAAACCCTCCCTCCGTAGCGACACGCAAAATTGCATTAAGTGTGTCACGGGGATGGGCCAAGTTTGCCTCAAACCAGCTTCAACCCTGAAGGCCAGGAACTGCTTACCCGCCTTCAAGTAAGCTCGTCGTGTGGAGGGGGCAAGGGCCATGCTCATAGCCCTGTCAGCTTCAGCCCTCCAATCTCCCACACCGCGTCGGGCATCATCGCTGGAAACAGGTTGGCTTCTGGGGCCAGCTGACGAAATCTCGTCATCTGTTTGCGGGAAAGTGCATCAGCGACCCCATTGCTCACACCTGGGACATGCCTGGCTTTAAAATTTACATTAAGCCGCAAACACTGCAAAGTGAAAGCTCTGACCAAAGCCATGACCCTGGGGGATTTGGATGTCAGGGAATTGATTACATGCACCGTGGACAGGTTGTCACACCAGAAATGAACCGTCCGGTCTGCCAATTCACCGGGCCAGATCCAAACTGCTGCGACAATAGGAAAAAATTCAAGGAAGGTGAGGTCCTTGACCCAACCAGCCCTGAACCAGTCCTTGGGCCAGTCCCCGGCGCACCAATGCCCTCTAAAGTACACCCCGTAGCCGGAGGAGCCAGCTGCGTCAGAAGCAACCTGCAATTCTGCTTCAAGAAGTAGCTCCTCCCGCCAAAGGGAAACACCGTTGTATGAGTCCAAAAACTGCTCCCATACAAGCAGGTCCTCCCTCATCCCCCTGGTAACTCTGGTTCTGTGGTGTGGAAGATGGAGGCCCTTCATGGACTCACAGAGCCTCCTCACGAAAGCACGGCCAGGCGCCACAACCTTGCATGCAAAGTTGAGGTGGCCCACCAACTGCTGCAACTCCAAAAGGGTAATCCTACTCCAGGATCTGGCTAACGCCACCCTTGCCCTTAAGGCATCTAATTTATCCTTAGGTAACCTACAGCATTGGCCTATAGTGTCAATCTCTATTCCCAGAAATGTCAATCTAGAAGCAGGGCCCTCTGTTTTTTCTTGAGCTAGAGGAACCCTGAGCTCCCCGGCTAGTACCTGAAAGTTGGACAGCAGAAATTGACACTGGCCCGAAGCAGGCCTCCCTGCGAACAAAAAATCATCCAAGTAGTGGGTCGTAGTATCCATCCCTGTCCTGAATCTCAAGGCCCATTCTAAAAAAGGAACTGAACCTTTCAAAAGCAGCACAGGACACGGAACAGCCCATTGGAAGAGCCCTGTCCATGTAATACTTGTCTTCAAAGGCAAAGCCGAGGAGCTCAAAATCCTCTGGGTGGACAGGAAGGAGCCGAAATGCAGACTTAATGTCGCATTTTGCCAACTCCGCACCCACCCCGCAAAGGCAGACCACCCTCAAAGCCTGATCGAATGAAGTATACTTTACGGAACATAACTCATGAGGAATCGCGTCATTCACCGACCTACCACGAGGGTAGGAGAGGTGATGAATTAGTCGAAATTCCCCAGGTGCCTTCTTGGGCACCACTCCCAAGGGTGAAACTCTCAGATTCCGCACAGGCGGTAAACTGAAGGGGCCCAAAACCCTACCTTCTCTACACTCCTTGGCAATTTTTTCCCGTACTACATGCTCGAGCCCACAGACTGATTTCAAATTAGGAGCAGAGAAGGGCACTCTCAGCCCCTGGAACAGTATACGGAAACCAAATGAAAACCCTTCCAACAAATAAACACAGTCCAGAATGGGTGGGTACAACTGCAACCACCTCTTCAACATCCCCAGTTTAATTGGGCTAGGCCCCTTTTTCAACAGGGGGGGCAGATGGCCCCCCTCCCCCTCGCCGACCCCTTTTTCCTCCACCTCTGCCTTTGGGTCTAGGGCAATCTGAAAAGGCATGAGGTCCGGTGCACAAAGGGCACTCGTGGCGAAAGGAGCAATTTTTCCTGCTGCAAGTCCCTTTAGAGGAAAACTCCCAGCAGAGCGGACGGCACTGCACTCCAGGCCCAACAGGATCACGGGGACTAAACTGTGCCTGGGCCCTCTTCACTGAGTGACCACTGTGGGACCTCTCCCCTCCTGACACTCTGCTAGGCGACATGATCATAAGCCAGAGATTCGGACAGACTCTATCCCAGCGCATAGCCGGGTTCATAGCCGCCCGCAGCCTGAACTCCTTGTCATACAGCAGCCACGCCAGACTCGGAAAATCAGTCATCGCTTTGTAAATGATATCCAAATACTGGATCATTGACAAAGCCCTCCAAGGCTGGTGGCGGACTATCACCGCTGTATAAATAAGGAATCCAGGAAGCCAATTAGCCCAGGTTCTATCAACCACTCGCCACTTTAACCGCTCCTTCTCGCGGTCGTCCAAATTGTCGTTATCCTTCTTTTCCATCTCTCTGTAAAGAAGGCTAAACACATCAACAAATTCTCCCCGGATGATTTTTTCCTTAGTTGTTGTGGACAGATGGTCACCTAGCGGCAAATCAGTATCCCCACTAGGCACTGCGCCTGGATAAACTGTCTCATAAGGAGAACCAGCTGTTCCGGCATATCCTAAGTTGTGAGGGATAAAACCCCCTCCTTGCCACAAAGTATTAGGCAGTGCTAGTGGACCAGGAGTCCCATAAGGTTGCCCGCCAGGCGGCAAGCTAGGCAAGGTATTAACGCCCTGCTGAGTACTGATGCCCTGCTGCGGAGCATTAGGAAATGTTAAAGGACCAAAAGTCCCATAAGGTTGCCCACCCAATGGCAAGCTAGTCGAGGTATTAAAGCCCTGCTGGGAGGGGCCCCATGGCCAACTACCTACCGAACCAGTCGTAGTCACATCCTTACCTCCCTGACCTTGTTGCGGAGAATAGAGAGTCAATTGCTGGTTCCCAGAGCCCTGTCCTGGCAGCCCCGCAGATGTCCCTGCTCCCGGGTCCGAGGCGCCCGCATCCTTCCTATCTTCTAGGAATGCCAAACGTGCCAACACCTGGGCCTGAAATGAAAAAACAGACTCTCCCCTGGCATCAGTGGACAAAGGCGGCAAACCCAATCCTTTTTCCAACACTGCCAACCGCAGCAGGATGGCAGCATTCACTGGATCTTCTTCATCCTCATCGTCCGACGGGATGGCTGGAGGTGGTCGCACCGGAGGCCGCTTAGGAACAGGCTGCTTGCCCTTGCCCTTACCCTTTCCTTTACCTGAAGCCATAAGCACAAATACACTAACACAGAATAACAAGTTAAAACTTTGGCAAAAATATATAACAAGAAATGCAAAGCTAGAGGAACCCCCAAATCCAGCACTGAACTGCCGAGAAACGCAGGGGCCAAGATGCTATATATAAAATGGCCGCCCGTATCCAAGCAGCCAGTTATGTTAAGCTCCTTAAAATGGCTGCCAACCTGAGCTTACTGACAATGTAATGGCCCAAAATGGCCCCTGAGGCCAAGACTAAAAGTAAATTTAAAATGGCCGCCGAAGCAAAAAATGCCACTTGATTTTAAAATGGCCACCGTTTAATGCTCCACCTCAGCACCAGGCAACACCAACTAGCCCCGGCCACCTAAATGGGCCCTATAAGAGCCTGCCAACCCAGAAACGTGGGGGGGGGGGGGTTGGTTGGAGATAGCTCACATATGCCTTCAGTCAGAGTGGAAGGGGGGGTGGAGAGGAGGGGGCAAACGCACACCGCCCTCCCTAATTACGTGCCTGGCTGGGCTAATGGACCCAGTGCCCCAGATGGCTGCAGCACGACCAGCCACCTGACCAGACCGCCCCCTTCTATACGTGGCGGCGAGCCGAGCCGCAGCTGCCCCGCATACACTGCCGCAGCCCCGCCTGGCTCATCCCCCAACTGACGCCCACGGAATCGTCCCGCCGTCCCCGACGCCAGGCTATGTCCGTCGGTGGGAGGGGGGGTTAGGGATGCACCTCCCCGGGTCCTGGCTCAGCGATTGGAAAGGGGGGGGGTGATCGTCCCGACCGCCGCTTTATACGGAAAACCCTGCACCGCAGCAGACTAGCCACGCGATCGCCGCCTCTCCAAACGTGGGGGGGGGGATCAAGCAGTCGATTCAGCTCTCCCTGCCGACGCCACCACCCCTCAAGGCCCGCCGACGAGAGCTCCGAAAACGCGTGCTCGCAATTGCCACCGGGCCGCCTCTCGCACGCCCGAAGACCTCGGCTCCCACGCGTGCTCTTGCTAACAGAGCACGCGGAGCAACTGCCAGTCTGGGGGCGAGGCTCCTGCCTCTAGCAGGTAAGCCACGCCCCCCAGAAGGTCCCAGATGCGCGCAAAGGCGTGCCGCCGTTGCTGCCTCTCTCGGCGACGGGGAGGCACAGGAGCACCCAATCGGGTGCCACAGCCTTGCCGGGCGCCCGGGAGCTCGATTCCTGTGGCAAGGGACTTAGAGCGAGGACAGACTTGTATCCTGCCACGCCTCCACGACGCGGCAGAATAAGGCAGGGGAATTGCCCCCGCCGCGCGGCGTTCGCACACCGCTGGAAGGAAGCCGCCCACAGCGTTCAGACTGAGGGCGGCTTCCTATGGCAGCATGCAAACGCCGTGCGGCTCCTCCTCCTGGCACGCGTTCACACCCGCTGGAGGCGGGTGGAACATGCGCCGCAGCAGCTGGGACACTGCCACTCCTCGGGGCAGATGCAGCAGTCTGAACGGCCGCTCTGCCTCCGCTTTTGAAGCAGAGGCAGAGCGGGCCAGACTGCCAGTCTGTCCTCGGCCTCAGAGCTACAAAAGTGGTAACCCCCATCCCTTAGCTTCCCTGATAGAAATGCACACGCATCTCCATCAGGCCCCTACAGACTCAGGACCCAAGAGCTCCCTTTTAATCCTTGAGAAGTAAAATTTAGAGGGAATGGTGCTAATCTCTGAGAGACTACTGCCCAGAGAATAACATCTCCCTTTGGTAATGCCAGTCTCCAGGTGAGACCTGGAGATCGCCTGGAATCATAGCAAATCTCCAGGGTACAGAGTCCAGTTCCTCTGTAGAAAATGAGGAAATGCCACTCTGGGTTGCTTCTCCAGCTGCATCTGCTGTTCCACCACTACTGCTGTGGCTGAAAACTAGCCTATCTCAGTAGCAAAAGAGAAATTGGGGGCTTTAAATGGCAACTGTCCCATTGCACTCCGAGATGTCCAAGGTGCCATGGGTCTCCAAAGACTTACAATGCTGATAGTTAGCAGTTTTGATCTTGATTGTCTTACATCCATACCTAGCACATGGTGGAAGCTGATCCAAATGATGGCCTTCTACCCATTAATGGCTCATTGTGTGAAGCAGCAGCAGCCACATCAGATGTATTTTCTAGTGCCCTCATCTGGTCAATTGCCTCCATATGATGGCTATCCAGTCGATGAGCCATTAATGTATGATCAGTGGCTTTCAATTACATAATTTTTTCTTCTGAAGTGAGTTTTTTATTGTTGTCAAGGATAGCCCAATTATCTTAAATACTAGTGTTCTTAGCCTTGCATTTGTTTGTATATACTACTGTACCATCATCATGACATTTGTTAGAAATGTGTTTTATTGCAAATGAACTTAGTGGCAGTGATCGTGCCTACAGGGAAAAAAGCAGTGAGAGAATATACAGCTAAGGTATGGTGAATGATTTTGGAAAGACTGGTTTTTTTGCTCAAATTAGCAGCATTTCATAAATTGAATAGATTTGGGAAATGCAGTTTATTGAATGATACCTAGCAGAGACTCACTGATTCATTAATGAAATGTGATAAATACCTTACAGTCCCAACCATAAGTCCGTTTTGTTATTCTCAAGCTATACAAATCTTTGTTTTCCAGGTGCCTTTTACTTTTTTTGCAGCTGCTATTGTAGTCATTTCTAACTGTCTTTCAGTTCAACCATTTATTATGGCAAAGCCAGCAATAATATCAATTCACAATAATAGCCAGTGAATTAGTAAAAATACAACTATAAAATCTGATCTCTCTCTCTCTGTCTCTCTCTCTCATCCAGGATAAATAAAAACAAGTTACAATATATCTTCCATTACAAGGGATTTAAGTTTTCTAATCACTAAGCAATAAATCTGGCCATGGCATAAGATGCAGAGCTTTGAGAATCTTTGAGGAGAAAATTAAAATAGCTTTGAGAATGGTCACAGACTTCTCCAAATCTACTAATTCAGGGATGGGGGATGGGACCAGCAGTTTGTCTTGTAGATTACAAAATAGTTTAATGTCATTATCAGTTCAAAAGATTACAGTGTAAAAGTACCTGAAAAACTTGTTCCACTTTAGTTCTAGAAGAACATGAGAGAATCCATGAAGATTTATTTAGAGAACTGGGATTCACATTTGATCATGCCAGCGTCAATCATCCAAGTCTGGCCTTAGGTTTTTGCACCTAAAGTGAAAAAATAAAAAATGACAGAACACTGATCGTGACTGGGGCTTAATTTTTAATGATTCTCCAAGGTGATGACTGGAGGCAGAAAAACAGAGCTCCCCTTGGAATTTTGCACTTGAAGCAGAAGGCTTCACATCACTTTATGCTAAGGCAGACCCTGAAATCATCTTGAAAAATGCAAGTGGATGACTGAGAGACACAGGCTCGCAGTCTTGTTCAGTTACACATACAGGCAGTTCAACTAAAACCGACAAGGTTTATATGCCTCTAAGTACAAGTAGAATTGAAGCTGCTATGTTTAGATAAGCTCTCAGAGGGATTGTCTTTCTGCAAAATAAAATGCAGTTGTGATTGGGTGGTTGGCTTGTTTGTGGCTTTCTTGACTCACATTTAGAAGGAATACAGCAGGGTGAAGAGCTATAGTACATCATGAATATGAATTCTCAGCTTCCTGCTCTTTGATGTCCTCTCAAATAACTTCCTGCCGAGCTTGCCTGATGGTTCCAGAGACAGGCTCCCTGCTGAATTGCCTGGCTGGGAATTAAAATATATGCTGCAGTTCTCTTTCGTGAGAAATGTTCAGTGTGCTTTCCTGACTAGCGCAGTTATACATGACTGGATATTTTATATCATGATAGTAATGTTTTCCCTCTCTGCTTCTGATAGACTTTCCTTGTTTCACTAAAGTCAAAGGCAAAATCTCCTCTGAATTTCTAGGCACCGTGCAGTCGCAGCAGAAAACTTATTCCATGACTGCATGGGGCTAATATCTTCCATGCCCCAAATACCTGAGCCAGAAATCACTGAGTGTATTTCCCAACAGAACCATCGTGGCCTATGGATCCGCCTAAATTGCTTAATGAAAATCACTGATACATATCACAGACCCATCAACTGTCCCAGGTAAATTGGAAGAAAACATTAACACTAGAAATGTCAGATGTATTGACCGAGTTCTTAAGTCAGAGCAGCCCCCATCTGAGTGCTCCATATAAGCACGCAGATTCCTGTATCTACCCTTTAGTACTTTTGTGCAGAAACCTTTTTGTGAAAACCAACACCTTGTGGGATTGACCACAGGAAGAATTCATATATAGAGGCACTGCAAGGATGCAAACCCACTTGAGTTCCAGACATTCTCACATGCAAGCTTCTGCTGGTTTGACCTGGACCACTGAAAAATAAGACAACTGTTGTCTCACATCACCTTAAATCAAGGCACCACCACAGAGAAAGCCCTATCTCTGACACCAACCATTTAGAATACTAGAAGGATGTTAACACTTATGGGAAATGATGTAGAAATGATGATTTAGACTTTTTCTGCTCAAGGCGATAGCTGTAAGAGCAGAGATGGATGGATGGATGGATGGATGGATGGATGATTTTGACTTTCACAAAACTTTTCATAAAATACCTCATTAAAGGCTCCTAAATAAGAGGACAGATGTGCCCTCTGATGACTCTGACTCCGAATCCATTGCCCTTCCTGATGTCTCTCTGGATCTGGCAATTGCTCCTCAGGGTTCACTGTCTCCTTCTGAGGGCTCCAAATCCCATTTAGAACTCATTCATTGCATGGTCAAAGCCCTGCAGATTCCGGTTTCCTTGGAGACCCCCTGTGTGATGGACTTGATCCACGAGTTGGTACAGGCCAACATCCACAGTCGTCCTTCCTATGTTACCTGTTCACCTGGATGGCTTGAAAGAAGCATGGGACAAGCCTGCTTCTGCTGCTCCAATTTCCAAGCATCTGGAAGCCCTTTACAGAGTCCAGCAGCCTAATGCCAGCTTTCGTGTGCATGCACACTTCTTCAGAAAGCTTATACCCAGAATTAAACTTTGTTGGTCTTTAAGGTGCCACTGGACTCAGACTTTGTTCTGTTGCTTCAGACCAACTCAGCTACCCACCTGAATCTAAAAAAATCATTTTAAGAACTACAATAATAAATATTCCCATATATATATATATATATATATATATACTCTAAAGTCATTAGAAGTTCTGCTTTAAAAAAACTGAAGCAAATATATATTTTATATATATAGGAAACTTGGAGTTACACATTTTCTTTAATAAGGAATGTTTTCCCCTCCTGTTCTAGAGTTAGCATAGATCATGGCTATTTAGTTTTACTGCAATTTATTTAAATTGGAGTATCAGATGATTTTCATTGGTACAAAGCTTGGCCGGATGGCCTGTGTAAGTAAGCTCTACCACAGCTCCCACTGTCAATTTTACAGCTGTTATGTCTCCCAGGTAAATGTGGATTTATTCACTTATTTGTGTGTGTATGTTAAGTGGCATCAAGTTGCTTCCAATTTATGGCAACCGTATGAATTAGACCTCCAAAATGTCCTATGATTAACAGTCTCCTTAGGTTTTGCAAACTGAGGGCTGCAGCTTTCTTTTTCAAGTCAATCCATTTCATGTTGTGTCTTCTTCTCCTACTGCCTTCAACTTTTCCTAGCATTATTGTCTTTTCCAATGAGTCTTGTCTTCTCATAATGAGGCCTAAGTACAATAGCCCCAGTTTAGTCATTTTAGCTTCTAGGGAGAGTTCAGGCTTGATTGGATCTAGAACCCAATTATTTGTCTGATGGGCAGTCCACAGTAGCCGTAAAACTCCTCCAACACCACCATTTCCATGAATCTGCTTTCTTCCTGTTAGCTTTCTTCATTGTCCATCTTTCCACACCCACACACAGTAACACAGAATACCATAGTATGAATTATTTTGGTCTTCATTGCCAGTTATACATCCTTACACTTCATTCATTCATTCAGAACATTTTTATCCCACCTCTCCAGGAAACATACATATATATTTTGTCTGTACTGTTTTTGCAACCGGAATCATAAACAGCAATCCAGGAAATATACTTGTTTTAAAATTCTGTTTGCAGTTATTCTGTTTGATCTTGGGCATTTATGATGGTTGGTTGATCTGGACAGAACTGAAGTCCCCCCCCCCCCTTTACTAAAGCAAGGTCCAGTGTGTGGCTCTATTTGTAATGATCCAATGGATTTTATGATAGCAACAGTAGTCCTAAATTGGGTTGCATTTTTACAGGTATTAATCCAAGCCCTAAACATGTGGCTGTGGACAAAGGACAATGAATATGTTTCAAAAATGGTCTTGCTTCCTTCCTTTTATGACTGTTTCTTGAGAGTTCTGGATCAACCAGAGCCCAGGACATCAAAGCTGGTGGCCATCATAATAACACCAGCAGCATGGCATGGTTTCTGCCCTCAGATGCTTTGTTGGGAGTATGGGCCAAACCCAAAAGTGATGAGACAGGGACTTGGGCATATGCATTCCCACCTGCGGTGTAGGGAACAGATGCCTTTCCCTTTCTGGAAATGTATTAAGTGTGATTGCACACATGGCTTGGCTGTTCCCTGGAAAGGATTTAAATTGCCACCTGGGAATCACTGTGGGAAGAGATCTGTATTCTAGTTGTTTCAGAAAATTCAGTGTTTCATCAAAGGAATTAGGGACAGGGTAAGAACATAATGCATCTGAATAAAGGTAGGTGCAAGCATTTTAGTATATTTTAACCTGTTTTACAAATTAGATGAGAGAATTTACTAAGCCTAGATGGTAAGAACCATGAGAGGAGTATCTCACTTAAAAAAAAAAACACTGTTAATGACTCAACCTTTTAATATTCGTAGTTCTATTTTTCTCTCAAGTGGCTGCCTAAATTTTGGGTTGCAGCAGCATCATGGGGTTGGTGGAAGAGCTCCCTCAAGAGAGGAAAGGTGGTTTTTACTAATTTCCCACTTCAGGCTGCAGCCACCCATGAAGAGGCCAAGAAACAGCTTTTCAGCAGGCGCAGAAGGTTGCCGTAGGAAAGTGAAAGTGATAAAAATCCATCCTCTGAATTCTCTCTCTCTCTGTGGTTCCTTGCCTATTGTAAAGAGGCTAGGTTTTATTTGGGCACAGTGAGTAATAAACGGTATCAACCAATTGCTCAAGAAAGCCGACAAGAGCAGTGAGGCAAGATTTCCCTCTGGATAATTCGGGCTGACTGTCGTCAGCAAAGCATGACTTTCTGTATATTTGATCTCTGCCATTTAGGACTTTTCCTTTGTTTTGTTTTGGGTTTTTTTCAGAATCAGGAGAGCTGAAAATAATGTGGGAAAGCTGTTTACTTGACTAGGTAAATACTTCATATTAAAAAGAAAACCCGCACACACACTTGATGGCAACAATGAAAGCAGCTGCGTTTCTGCCTGCATTTCCCAAAACTATGTTAATAGAGAACACTTGGGATGCCACAGCAGATTTCTGTGCCTTCTGTGCGGTTCACTGGTTTTGCTCAGAGGGATATTCCGCATCACCCTTGGCCAGCAACTACACAGGTGCATCTTGCAATGAATAAATTATGTGTGCCAGTGAACTAAGAACAAATGGCAAGAGGCACGCAGGACTTGAGCAGTGACAGCAATCATGTCTCTTGCTGTCAGCAGAGGAGAAGGAAAAGGGCATCACCTTTTCCTCTCTCTCTCCAGTTTTGCCCATCTCTAATCTCCCTAGACTGATTTCAGGCAGCTGGAATTTCTCCTTAGAAAGTTAAATGCTTGCGTTTCAGGGGAGGCCTGAACATAGATGTTTATAACTTAAGACTGTTTTGGTTCCTTATTTTGATTCCTTATAACGCAACTGTGAAAGTTTATTCACGTATGGAATTTTTAAAAATCTTTTTTTAAAAAAATATGGATTGAACTGACAGTGGGGAAAAATCATTTAGATGGGGGGTATTATCAAACCTTTGGAATTGGAAGGAAAATAATAAAATGAGGCTGAAAGTTGATGCTTTTTATAGGAGAGGAGGAGAGGAGAAGAGATTGGATTTATACCCCGCCCTTCACTCACGTGGAGTCTCAGAGCGGCTTACAAACTCCTTTCCCTTCCCCTCCCCACAACAGACACCCTGTGAGGTAGGTGGGGCTGAGAGAGCTCTTTCCCAAGCTGTCCTTGAGAGAACAGCTGGTACAGAGCTATGGCTTGCCCAAGGTCATCCAGCCAGGTGCAAGTGGAGGAGTGGGGAATCAAACCCAGCTTTCCCAGATTAGAGTCCACGCACTTAACCACTACACCAAACTGGCTGCATAGTTCATGCAATTAGGTTTAAGTTACAATGATGAACTCTTGAAAAATGTTTATACTCACAGACTATTTAGTACACCTGTATGGAAAACATAGTACATACATTTTAAATTTGATATAACATTTTATATATTCAGCCTCATTTAATATTTAAATTGGATCCTGCCATCTTTTCCACACAGTCTTGAACAATACCCCTCCTTACTACAGCTCCCAATCCCACATGGCTTTTGTCCAAGCAGGTCCCATGTTCCCCAGCATATCTTTTTGCAGTGATCAAAGGGAACCTTCCATTCCTTTTTCACCAGAAAAGCTGTTTAGATAGAACACTGTGCACAGATAGAACACTATGCATAGATAGAACACTATGCATATGTGCATAACACACACACACGGAAACATGTATGTAGAGAACATATCCGTTAGATTTGTATTCTGGTTTAAAGAAGAAATTAACTGACTGTATGGGTTTTTATCTTCCAGTATAAAAACCTGCCCTGGCTGCCCTAGGCTATTGATATGGACTTTTATCATCCAGAAATTACCCCAAAGTGGCTTTTTTTGCTGTGGGGGGGGGGGATAGTGGTAAAAATAAAGGAAAAACTACCGTATTTTTCGCTCCATAAGACGCACCTGATCATAAGACGCACCTTGTTTTTTGAGGAGGAAAACAAGAAAAAATGAAACAGAAAGAAAGAAAGAAAGAGCGAGAGATGAAGGAAGGAGGAGGAGAGAAAGAGAAAGGAAGAAAGAAAGGTGGGGACAGAGAGAGAGACAGAAAGACAGACAGGCAGACAGAAAAAAGGAAAGGAAGGAAGGAAGGAAGAAAGATAGAGAAAGGAAAGAAGAGAGACGTCGGCATGCCATGCAAAGCCAGGCCTTTCTGTGCAAAGTAGCCAGGGAGCTTAATCTGTGGGCGGGGCTTTCTGCTGCTGGCTGTCTTAAAGGGGAAAAGCACTTAAAGGGAAAGAGTACTTAGCCTGGTGGGGTTTTTCCTGCTGTTTCCCTTTTAAGTCTTAACAGCTCAGGCCCAGCAGGGAGGAGCGGGGAAGGCTGGGATGCCAGCCTGAATGGCGTTCCCCTGCATTCCTGCTGAAGAAAGAGCCCTGTTACAGGTAAGAAAGGCTCCATATTCTCTCCATAAGACGCACACACTTCCCCCCCCCCACTTTTTTGGGGAGGAAAAGTGCGTCTTATAGAGCGAAAAATGCGGTATGCACAAAAAGTTACATCTCTGGGTACATTGTCTGTTGGGGATGCATAGAAGAGACTTAGAATTTAGTGGTATTATAAAAATAAAAAGCAATCTACTACTGCTAAAAAATGCATATATTCAGTTCCATGTAAGTGTCACAAATAAAGCAGTAGCACATGGAGATGGGTGCAAATGGAGATGGGAGTTGGAAGATGCTTATCTGCTGAACAGATTTTTAGAGGACTGAATGATGCATAAAGACCCTGGTTACCCACTAAACCTAGGTGAAAATATGCTGTTGTGTGTTTTGCTTAAAGACCCACATACAACTTTTTAAAAAGGGTATGACATTCGGGCTATTGCTCATTGTATTCCATTTGAAAGAACAAAGCATTTTTTTACACGTTTCCCATTCAAAAGCAGGAAATGAAACAACAAACATACAGGTTGTTGTTTTGAGTAGAGTGCAGTGGCCATTGCCAGGTACCAGCAACAGTATTTGAGAAGAATTGGGGTCGGGAGTCCATGGAACAGTGAAACAGCATGATCTTTATTGCTGGTCTGGATGAAGCATACAACCCAGGGCTCCGAGCCCTCCTTTTATGCTGGTCAGGGCCAATCCCCTGACCTCGCCCAACTGGCCTGATAGGCTATTATCAGTCTATTTACATCTCATAGGTTCCCTGGAAGAAACCTAGGTACATGATTGGTGGCTGGTTCGAATCCACCTGGCCTTTGTTCTACCTGGCTGAAGCTCAGGTAGTTTCTTGGCCATGTGCTCTGGCCACATGGCGGTCGCCATTACTGGAGAACATACATAGCAGTATTCAAGCCCTGGTTTCTGTTCGGTAAAGACAGGGGGAAGGGGCTGTTTTGGAGGGAGGACGCAGTGGGGCCAGTCCCAGCAGTAATCACTGGGTGACTTGCATAACCCATTCAAGCCTAACTACTGGCTACTGCTCAACAGCAACCATTTCATGAAACCCAGTGTGGTGTAGTAGAGTTTCCAATAAGGATCTGGGAAAACCCAGATTCAAATTCCCCCTCAGCTGTGGAAGCTCACTGGGGGACTCTGGGCCAGTCACACACTCGCAGACTAACCTTCTTCACTGTGTCTGAAGAAGTGTGCGTGCACACAAAAGCTTATACCCAGAAGTGAACTTTGTTGGTCTTAAAGGTACCGCTGGACTCAAACTTTGTTCTACTTTTTCATTGAGTTATTGTTGTGCGCCATTCCATCGGCTGTCACTCATGGTAGATATAGAGGGGTTCCATACTCAGCAAGACTCTGTGCGTGTAGTCTAAATCAGGTCGATTCAGTTCTCCATATTCTCCTATACTGTCCCTGGCATGACGATATACGTTTTACTTTTTTAGACCCAATTCTATCTAACATGATAGGTTGCCCAGATATTTTGAAGGTGCGCTGTCTCCTGAACGACCTGTCACCCGAACTAACTGAAAAGGTTGCTCTATTTTTAAGTTTGGTAATTAAGGATCGTTTGCACCAACGCATAGCTATATAAGATTAACTTATTTTTCCTTGTTACCTTTCTTTCCAATTATGTCTCTTTCTGTAACCTGTTTTATGCCAATAAAGGTATACGTATGTATGAGTTATTGTTGTGAGGATAAAATGGAGGAGAAAAAATAATGTCAATTGTTTTGGGTCCCCACTGTGGAAAAAGCAGATTATTAATGGGCTAAATAAATAATAAATCTAACTAAAGTTGTGGGAGGCTAATAAAAGTTAGTTTGGTGGGTGGGTAGTAGAGAACAAAGCAGGGGAAGGTGATATACGGGGAAAGGAGGGAAAGAGGAAGTATTGTCAGGTTGGGATACAGGGGAAAGTGGGGTGTCCCCCCCACAGGTCCCTGCATTACCCACTGTGCAACTGGGCTATGCTTAGTTGGCACTGTACAACTTGGCCAGAGTTTTCCCAGGGAGAGGCTGCCAGGGGGACGGAAGGTGCGAACGCTGAAGACAGGAGGGCAGACAAAGGTAGGTTGGCTGGTGTGTAGGAAGGTGAGAAGGAAGCAGGAAAAGGGAACTTTCAGGGAAGGGAAAGGGAAAATAGTGGGGAGGGGGAAAGTAGATGTCCCCTGCAGGTCCCCCACCTGGATCTTGTGGTACCTGACCTTTCACATCAGTGAATCCATGTGTTCCGATCTAGATTGACTTCATCTGGTTTATTTTAGCTCACAATAATATTGATCAAACTAATGTCAGAGTACTTGTTAGGATTTTATGTGCAGTGTGCTGCTAACAGAATAGAGACTGGCAGAGTTGCAATGAAAAGTCCAGGTACCTTTGATTAACACACTTTTCTGTTGAAGCGGGCTTTTCATGGCCTGGGTGAAATAGAAAATACAAAATAAAATAAATGCCCTTATGATTTCATCCTGGCCATGAAACACCAATTTCAACAGAGAAGTCTTAATTCTACCTGAGTTTCAGAAAGCAATTATTCTTAATTTATGGAATCCATCAAGAATGCCTCTTTTTGTAAGCTTATTACTTGTATGTGCTTCATAGATTAATTGCTAGGAAGTTATGCTCTTTCTACCTTAATATTTTGTAAGACATGAGAAAGAAGATGATATGTCCCATGATGACTTAAAGTTTTCAGTGCTAGACTAATTAAGGAGCCACTCTTACAATAGGATAGATGCTCAAAAAATTCTTTACCAACAGGAGGCACATTTTATTCACCTATTTAAGTCCCTGGAACCAATAGGTCTTAATCAACATAATGACTTATCCTGTTTTTTTTTAATGATGCCTTTATCTTTTTAAAACATCTGTGATGCCATTACAGTCAGATACAGCTGGAACAATTTGCCCTTTACTATATCATGCCACTAGTTGGAATGTCTAACTCAAAGAGTCTTTTTGCCTGCTAGACTTGATACCATTGAGTTGTGAATTTGCTAAGAGGCCTTGGACTCCACTTAATAAGAAATAGTATTTTGATGTGTGCATGGTCATTTAAGTGTTGCTGTTGGGGTTGGAATCTGATTGTCTTTGTTGCGGGGCTGGCCCTCTCCTGCGTCTTCCCTGTGGACCACCCCTGTTCCCCTGGATAGCTTGTGCCAACATGGTTGTTTGGGCCAGTAGTAATTGCTTAGAGTCTTTCTGTTTTTCTCTTATCTCGATTGATATGAACTTTATAGGCAATATCGATTAGCTCAGATATGGGCTTGGATGCCCAATCTAGTATCTTCTGTAGCTTTCTCTGGATGTCAGCAGTTGCATTTCCCATGAAAGTGGCATTTAATAACTTCAGATTCTCTGGGTCACTGGGACACATCCCGCCCCACCTTTTAAAGCCTGTCATTAACCGGCCTAAGTATTCTGAAGGGTCTTCATCTTTCCCCTGTTTTATCTGCCAGACTTTGTTAAAACTGACGGTTTTGGGAATGGCTGTCTTCAGTGTCTGTAAGATATTTTCTATATCGGGCCAGTCGATCCCTCTCTTCCTGAGTAGTGTGATCTCACTCGGGGTCCTCGAGTGGCACCGTGTCATTTATGGGCTGATTTGCACCACCTTGGACAACTTGCTGTGTCAAGTTGGCTGTGCAGAGAGCTCGCGCTTCGTCTACAACTAGCCTAGTGTCTTCTAGGGTGAGAATCTGTTGTAAGATCTGTTGACAGTCCAGCCACGTGGGGCAGTGCATATAGCAAAGATTTGCAAATTCCTGAGCAACCCTCTCTGGGTCCTCCTTGTATTTTGGCAGACTGTATTTCCAGTTCATGAGGTCTGTTGCAGAGAAGGGCACATAGACAAGACAAATTCTGCCTGTTGCTGTTGGGGCTTCTCACAAAGGCATCATGGTCTTAGGAGGTGCCTTTGCTTCCTGGGAGCTTCCCTTTTTTCCTGCTCCCTTCTCTGTGGGGGCCTCAGTTTCTTCCCCACTGTCCGCCTCTGTTGTGACAGTCTGTCCTTTTTCTAACTCTGGGGATGGGGGGCGTCTATGATGGGAACCCTTTTTAACAGGAGCCTTTTGCTTGTTTCAGGTGGCCTTAAGGGCAGGGGAGCCACGTATTTCTTTCACCTCTTCCTCTGCCTGCCCCCATCTCCCAGTTCTGCTGTCCCCCTGTTTTCTGCAGTTCTAATTCCAGGGCTTCCTCTCCTGCTTTCTTAGTTCTCAGGAGCACGGCTGGTGTTTGGGACTGGAAGCCTGATCGCAGGATGCAGGAAACTGGGTTGGAGCTCACTTGCTCCACTATTCTGTCCATAACTCTTTTAAAGATTCCAGTCAGTCCAGCCTCTGAGATCTGTTCAGTAGCTTGCACTGGAGGGGGAGTTGCTGGGCTAGAATGTGCTACTGGGCAGAGGGGCTATCTTGGGTGTGTTCTGGATATGAGTAGGATTGAATATCCTTACAGCATTGTTGGCCGACAGATCAGAGATTTTTGGAATCTCATCCAGGGCATCTTTGTCTATGTTTAGGGTGGCCGGCATCCAGCTTTTTCCTCCTGGGCTGGGGTAGAGGACCCACCGTGTGCTGGTCAGAGGTGAGGGTAATGCGGGAAGGGCAGGCCCCTGTGGTGGTATAATAATAGGGCTAGTCCCTATGTCAACCCTGGTCGGGAATAACTCAGTGCTCAAGGGTGGGGTCATGAATTTTGCCCCTGTTTGTATGGAGAGTGCTGATCCTTTAGTTTGGGGCAACTGCGGGGGACTCATGTCACTTGTACTGGGTCTCATTTCTGTCTTTAGACTCCAGGCTGGATTCTGGTCTGCAGGAGTATTTAGGAATGGGTTGTTCTGGGTTAGGTTCCCTGGAGGATGGGGAATCTAGTTGTTCTGATTCATGGAAGGGGGTGGTGGTCGTAGCTGATTTCGATTCTGGACCTGAGCAAAGCCTGGGGGTGCTGGTGGTGGCGCCATTGGAGCCCAAAAAGAATTAATAAAGTCCATTGGGTCTTCCAGTGGGACTAACAGTTCTTCTGAGGTGGGGTGATTAACAGTCTCTGTGTCCTGGATTTCTTTCTCAATATAGTACATAAGTATAGTCTATTGATTCTTAATGTGTCTGCATAATTTAATTTTTTTTCTTTGCAAGGAGTTGTAGTTTCTTTGGATTGTTATATTTTCATCCACAGACACCTACCTTGACTCACTATACCCCTTTGATGAAGGATTATCTTCAAAACAGTTTTAAGATTACATATGCTACTGTCGGGATATACTGGACAGCATTTTTTCTATGGACTGTTATTGCCCCTAGGATGGCTTGTGCTTGTGGACTATTTTTGGATTGTACGATTTTAAGTATCATCAGTTTGTAGTTCATGTGACTGTATGATGTGCATTACATTCTTTTGAACATTCTTTTGAAATGCTGTATGTGTTTAAATATTCAATATAGACCTATGAGTATTACTATTTGTCTTTAAAAAAATTGGGAGAGTTTCTACCTTTTCACTTCTAGATTTACACTCTCCCTTCCCAGTACGTTTTGTGCTTACCTCATGGCTGACAGTTCTAATAACAAGCATTAGCTATCACTGCAAGATCTGACAACTTCTGTGATTGACCTAGCTTATTGTTCAGTGCCTGGCTAAGACCCCCTGCTATATTATACTTCATATATATTAAGTTCACCTCCAACATTCCTTGCACATGAGACTTTAATAGGACATCATGCTGGATCATCCAGCTGAGTACCTGGAGCTGTTGGAGCACAACTGTGGAGTAATACAGTTGTCAGTGATGCAAAATTGATTCCTTGTCTAGCAAAACTACATTGAGCATGGGTAAGTTATGTTTCAGCTGCATCATAATATTTTGGGAAGAAGTGATGAAAGGGGGAAAACTATACCTCTCCAAAACTACTGTAGAGTTGGTAGGGAACTGTTTTGTTCTGGAGAGGCTGTAAGTTGTTTCACACTTTGATCCCTCGTTATTACTCTTTCCTGAATGAATCCTTTCCATCAACAAATATTTTAAACCCTCAGAATCTGAACTGAAGAAGAACCCAAATATCATAGATGCTGCAGTTCTCACACAAGTGACATCATCACTTGAACTTACTATGACTGAACTACTCACTGGGTCACCTTTGTGTTTTTGTTCAAAGTCCAGCTCAAATGCTGTGTGGAACAGATCTGCACCAGGACGGTAACTGTTTCTACAGGTTTTCTGTCATGGCCAGATCTTGCTTTGGTAAATAAACTACATTAATAACTTATGTGTTCCATCTTGCTGGGGCACCAAATCTTCTCAAATCACAAGTGAGGGAAGCCCCAATCTCTCAGGGTCATGCAATCTCTCAGGGTCTGCCAGTGACTTGTCAAATGCAGATCTCTTGAAGTTTGCCTTGCAATTGCACATTGAAATCCATCAAAGCTGGATGTAAAGTGAACCAAGCTGCCAGTATAAGTCCTTAAACTTTTGCAGGTCAGGATCTAAAGGGGGCTTTGTCATATATGGAGTTATCTGCAATTGGCAGGCCAGAGAGGATCACAGGGCAAGGTTTTGTAGCAGATGGTTTTTGTTTTTTATTATCTGGACTCGTTGTTACATGCCTTGTCCGGTCCCTTTACTCATTTATAGTTGTACACACAAACAAGACTGGAACCAGATAACAAAGGTGTATGACTTTTTATTAGCCAGTTGTCTGGATGAGTCTAGTACAGGTCATATAGCTGCAGATATTTCTGTTCCTGGAAAAAGAATTGTCCTCTTATCAAATCTGTCCTCTTATACTAAGAGGGCAGAAGAGTTGGAGCTGAGCATTTGGACATTATAATCTATAAATTTAAGTACTCACAGCTTTTACATATCTATCTGAACAGGTAGATACTTTATAATCCACAATCAGGGGATCAATACTAGGAAAATTAGATTCTTCTTTAATTAAACATAACTTGATAGATGTAGTGCCAGAACAGTTCTCTGCTGGATTAGAAATGGCAAATCTGATGACTTCTGAATTATGAAATGGCTGGGTTTTTTTCATAGTCATGTCAACCAAGCTTGGTTAGGAAGTTCACAATGTTCTCTTTATTATAAAGGTGAAAAATTACAGACCCCAAAGTTTCTTTGACTGTATGTTGGGGCCACTCCAGAAGAAGAAGGTTTCCTTCTCTCCTTCCCTCCCTCTTCCCAAACTGTATTTACTGTGGGGCAATTGCTGCCACAATACTGCTGAGCTAGATGGGCAGCCGCAGCAGCGGTGACGGTCCCTGGCTGGTTAGATGAGATCTTTGGGGTTTTCCACATTCTCATTTTCCTGGTTAAGTATCCTTGTTTCTTTGGGTTTTTTTCCCCCACCTGTTCCACATGTGTTTTGCTCCCTCTAGTGGTCGATCTGACATAAAACAAGTTTATGTCTGGGGTATCTCCCTGAAAATTTAAACTGCAGGGACATAAGCTTGAAATAAACCTGTTTTGTATTGAATCGACCACTAGAGGGAGCAGAACATGTGCAGAACAAAAGACACCCCCCCCCCCCAAGAAACAGGAACTTAACAATGAGTAAAATGGGACTGCGGAAAAGCCCGTTCTTTCCCACTTTCCTGGCATTTTGAATGCTGATGCAGTGGTATCTAAGACCCAGAGAAGGGAGGGAGGTGTAGCGGAGCAGAGTGTGTCCCTCTGTCCAGTTTGTCTGTCTGGCCACTGCCACTAGCTTAGTGTCATAGTAATAGCAGTCACAATGCCAGGTGTCATTGGGGGAGGGGAGAGGAATGACTAGATGGGGTAAAGCAATATATGTATACAAGGCATTTCAAGCTCACAATTGGTCTTGGACTAAACTCAGTTTGCTCATTTTTTTCAGTCTTGAAACTTATACACATGCAGTTGGATCTAGCCAACATTTTCAGTCTGTCTTGCCCCATTCATCTCTTTACTATAATCCCTGTCCTCTGTTGCCTTTGCCCATGCAGGTCTCATCATGACTTCCAGCATAGTCTTTTTGGTGGTGGTTTGTGGGAAGGGCGGAGTATAAAAAGAAAGAAAGAAAGAAAGAAAGAAAGAAAGAAAGAAAGAAAGAAAGAAAGAAAGAAAGAAAGAAAGAAAGAAAGAAAGACATGAACCCTCCTAACATGCGGAAGAACCTCCCAATATTTTGTGATTAGACCCAGACCCCATGGCAGCCGTTTCTGATTGTTCCCATCCCCAGGCAATCATTTTGTAGTGGCTACCATTGCCAGTTCTCAAAATTCTAAAAGTGCCACAATGTTCAATAACATTGGGAATCCCTATTCTACTATGTGGAGGGTGGATAGGTATTAGAACTTGCCTATGAACAATGCACGCTTTCCTCTTCCCACTCTTGAAACACCATGTGGCTGGAGACTAGCATCTTCTTGCCATGAAGGGAGGAAAAATATGTGAATATGGAACAGTAGAGTTCCCGCTAGTCTTAAAGGCGCATAAGAGGAGTTTGCAGACAGTGCAACAGAAATTTAGCGAGGCAGCTACAATGGCAGAGAGTTTTCCCTTATAGGACCCACTTTTCAGGGACCAAATATAGAGGGCTTTGTGGGAGTGAGGCTGCAGGTCTTATCAAATACGTTGCTTTCAGCAGAGAAAGGATAGTCTTGGGGGGAATAATACTTTTTATAGACCACATCATGGCCCTCGAAACAGGACAAGGGCACTGCTTTCCCATTTGTTGAGTCTGTGAATGACTTTTCAAAGAGTCTCATCCTAATCAGATTATAAAAAAACATAATCTAACCCCCATTACTATATAGAGCAGGTGACATCACTTGGAGCCGTTGATCGGGAGTGTTGACAAGAAAGAAAGTCGCCATGGTTCCCTTTGGATAAGGCAGCAAATAAGAATTGTGAGCTTTTCTATACAAATATATTCAACAGTATGCCATCTGAAGCTGTAAATGTACTGTTTGGTAACTTTCTTTTGGTTACAAAATGAGTAACAAAAGCATTCGTTCTATATCAGTAAACCTGATCTATGACTTGCACATTCAGAATAATGCTAAAGTATACCTGCTAGGGGAATATATCTTCAGAGTATTTGGGCACTTTCCACGTTAGAACAAAGTCCTTGCTTGTAGAAAAGTAACAAAAAAAAGTAGAGGGCTATTTTAGGCTGCAGACAGACTGCCTCTGCGGTGCGGCAGACTGGGGCGGGGGGAATTTCCCCTGCGGCGCGGCGTTTGCACGCTGCCGGAAGGAAGCTGCCCGCAGCGTTCAGACTGCGGGCGGCTTCCTGCAGCGGCGGGCGGAAGCTGCGCAGCTGTCCCTGCCCACGCGCGTTCACACCCACTCCGGCAGGTGGAACGCGCGTGCGGGGCACGCCGCAGCAGCCGAGCACCACTTTGAAGTGGTGCTCGGCTGCTGCGGGAGGAGCGCGGCGCCGGACGCGATGCGTCCAGGCCGCCTCCTGGGGACAGATGCGGCTGTCTGAACGGCCGCTCTGCCTCCGCTTCTGAAGCGGAGGCAGAGCGGCCGAGACTGCCAATCTGTCCTCGGCTTTAGAGTCGGTCTTCATACTGGGCTAGTTTTCTGAGTACATGAGATCTCTCTTACATGGCCATACAATATATCCTTATTATTAATGAATGGTCTATCCCACCTCCACCCTAGGGTCCTGATTTTCCCAGATCAACAGATCCTGTGAACATTTTCCCTTTTCTGTACCACACCACTTATTTTTAAGTCCTTGAGAGGGTTTTTTTTGACGAGCTGTTTATTTTGTGTGTATGTATATATGAGCACGCACCAATGTAATTTCATCAATTTATGAAGCAGGGGTGTTTTTTGTACTTGACATGGATAGTTGCTAGAAACTTGCCTGCTGCCCTATAAAGAAGTACAGCTCAGTAGCACAAGATTGGTCACTTATTGAAGGTACAGATAAGAGCCTTGTGATGAGTCCGAGCATTCAACTTTTCATTTGTACTTTACTGCATGTTTTTTACCTTTTGATATTTCTGACAAGCGCTAAATATGTCAACTGTTCAGAGACCAAATACTGCAGTGGAAAACAGATCGCCGTTAGCTTCCTCCCCAACTTTAGGGATTCCTCCTCATTTCCATGGAAATCTGTAACTCCAGAAGAATAAAGCTCTGAAGCTGTTTTTTAATATGGTATTTTGTGGTTTTAAAAATACAGAGAGAAGAGTAAAAAAAATATTATTTTGGTGTTTGTATAAAAGGGCATTTTTGAATTTCCTTTCAAGTCTCTAATTCAATATTGCTATTCATATGTCAGTCCCATGGACTGTCTAAGTTCAAACGTATCACAAAGGGCCACACAGAGCAAATTCTTCTAGCATTTTCATACGCAAGCTTCTTGGGATGACTGGAAGTTGCCACACATTGGCAAAGGCTGCATGGTTTCCTTTCTGTACACAATACACACTGATAATGCAAATACAGTTTAAATGAAGTCTATGTACTAAATTTATTTCAGAGCAGCTCAGGGGCTACATTTTAAAGCAATTTGAACAAGAATATCCCTATTGGAGTCCTTGAGACTACCATAGAGCAATAAATATGAGAACTGCAGCCACATTTCTCTGTTTTGTGCCACAGAATTTTGTTAATACACAGGTGAATGAACTTAATCCATTCATGTAGATTTAGAAACATTACATAGATAGAAAGTAAGTGTGAACAATTTGAGGCAATTGGTAAAGAGAACAATCTCCTGCTTTCCATGGGTGGCCAGGCTGCAGGCAGCTGCTCTGCCAGTGAGGCACAACTCCCAGAGATAGAATCCTGACAGGGAAAGGGTTAGTGATGATTTGATTTTCACAAGTAAATGCAAAAATTAAATGTTTCTCGTAGGGTTGCCAACCTCCAGCTTTGGCCTGAAGATCTTCTGGAATTAAAACTGGTCTCCAGACTACAGCAATCAGTTGCCTTGGAGAAAATGGCTGCTTTTGAGGGTGGGCTCTATGGTATTATACCATGCTGAGGTCCCTCCCCTTCCCAAACCCCAACCTTCCCAGGCTCCATGCCCAAATCACCAGGAATGCCCCAAGCCGAGTCCCAAGCCAAAGTTGGTAACACTGCTTGCTCAAAATGAACATATATTGAGTGTTCCACATGATCGCCCTGTTGATTTTCTAGCTATTTAAAACACAAAGTATTTTTGCTGATTTTGTATCTGTGTAGTTGGTAGCCTTCAGTGTGGTAGATAGCTGGGTGGTTGCTTTTGGCTCACTATTTGTTGGCTTGTTTGGATTACACAGGCTCAGGGAGGTCATGGGCAGACCATAAACACTTAAAGTCATCTACCTTTCAAGTACTTGCACTGCTTCTGTGCCTTTGCAGTATTCATCCATCAGTGGTATTTACCTTCTTGGTCCACATCTTACTGCATTAAACAACAGGTCCAATGTAGAATACTTTGTTAACACAAGCACAAGGCAAGGATAATGCACAAGGATAATGCAAGGATAATGCACAAGGCTGGGATACTAGAAGAATGCTAGACACTGTCACCTCTTCACCAGGATTACAGCAACCAAGAAAGGCACCTTCTCTGGAATATAATTTTTGGTCCAGTTGTTTGGGTGAATGAAAAAGGTGTGAGATAGGTATGAGATAGGTGTGAGAGACTAATCCAGATACGTGTGCACAGAATATTTGCAATTCTTCTTAGAACAATTTTGAATGCTCAGTAAAAAAAAAAAAAGTGAACATAGTTTTACAAGTGTTTGAGGGCACCACTCACAATTTCCATTCAAATTATGATTTGAGTTGAGGAGTATTCACACATCACTGAAAAGGGGTAGCTGTGACAGGACCTTATCTTTGATCTTTGTTGAGCCTTCAAGGTCTAGGTCCCTGACATAAGTTGGAGGAAGGAAAGGAGCAGACATCTGGCCAGGTAGGAGGTGGAAAGAAGTGGGAAATAGCTACATTGTTAGACATCAAGCATGGATAACTACAGGCTTTACAAAATTATTTCTTAGCATTTTTCCCCAGGCCCAGTAATTAATGACAGAAAACCCTGAAAAATCCTTCTCTCTGGCAAAACATTGCTGTAGCTTTAATAAAATACATTTGTAAATGCCTTAAGCAGGTCAGTAGGTCTCTGATGAAAAAATAGGAATAATGCAATGCCTGCTTTCTTTCATAAGCTCTTAGCATCTGTTTTGCTTAGTGTAGTTAACATGTTATGTACAGGGCTTGCATGAAGGACTTTGCATTAACATTTTCTTTTCCACTCTTTATTTTATTTTGTTTTGGCACTGGTAGTAAGCACACAAACCAAAGACTAAATGGAAAAGAATGTTACACTTTATTAGGGATGGGCATGAACTGGGGAAATGGAGGTTCATCCCAGTTTGTGATCTGTGAGGTCCCACAAACTGGGAAGAATCTTCCCTGCTTTGTGAACTGGTTCAGTTAGTGGATCTTTCCTCCCTCCTTTCTGCTGGCAGTGGCTCCCTGAGGCCAGCAGAATGGAAGGGGAGGGAGATCTTGCAAAAGCCATTTAAAGGGAATATTCCCCTTAAATGGCTTTTGCAAGCCATTTCAGTGATCCCTTTCACTCCCCCCTGCTTCCCCTTCCAGCGGGGTGGGGGGGGGAAGCAAAAGGAATTGCTGAAATCACTTCCAACTGGGAAGGCAAATGCCTTCTCAGTTCACTTGTGAGTTGTGCTGCAGCAGTGCGGCTTGCAAAAACCATTTAAAGGGATTCCCTTAAATGGTTTTTGCAAGCCATGCTGCTGTGGCGGTACAGCTTGGAGTAGGCATTTAAAGAGACTGTCTCTTTAAATGCCTTCTCCAAGCCATGCCACCGGCACTAGCGCATCTGCTAACACAAACCACACAAACCCACCTGGGAGGTTCGTGGGAGGTTCGTGGGGCTTGTGAGGGCAGATGACATGAACCAAACCACGAACTGGGCCGGTTCATGATGAACTTTGGTTCATAATTCTGTTCGTGCCCATCCCTATTCTCTATAGCTCTTATATTAAAGAGGAACCTGTGATATTTCCAGTTTAATTTATTCTCACTAGGTGGATGGTGTGTGTTTCTTATTTTGTATGCCTCTTCTTATTTTGTATGCCTTATTTTGTATGCCTCTTCACTGATCTTTTGACTGCTGCATTTCCAAACAATCTAAGGTATTTATGTCTTAAGTAACTTCTGTATAAATTTAATAGGAAATAACAAACTCTGATAGCAGAGAAGCTTTTCCAAACCCACACAATATTGCCAGTATTACATAAAAGTTGGAAACGGTATCAGCTATGGATGGGCACAAACCTCACCATGAACATAAATTCATCACGAAAATTGCCCGGGGAATTTCCCTAAACACAAATACCCTGGAAAGTATATTTTAATTTTAAGAAGCAATCTATGGGGTACTTGGAGAAGGGGTATCTGCACTATGTCGAGAGGGGGTACCGATTCCTTGTCTCACTCAAACTGCCTTGATAATGAAGACAGGGAGAGAATACCATAAATCTCATGTTTAAACATTTTCTATTTACTGTATTCCTATATACTTGTACTAATAAATAAAATTTATTTATTTATTTTAAAAGGGCGTATCTAGACCAGGCCCCAGGCCAGCTAAAATCTCAAGGCAAAGCTAAAATCTCAAGGCAAAGTCTCTGGACTGAGGCTTTTCTCTTATGTTTTTCTACTTTCCCTAAAAGGGAGGGAGGGAGGGAGTGGGGACAGCACAGCAGTTTGGCAACAGCCCCAGGTGAGCCTCCTGTTTACACCTCTTTGGCTGAAGAGGCCTTTATGGGAGGAGTGAGGAAAATGCAAATAATAAAAAAAATACCCTCCTCTTGCAACAGAAACGTCAGAGGGCAAGTTGTCTCATGACAGAAGAGAAGAAGAAATGATAGCACAAATTGGGTGGGGATCTCTTGCTTGAAAAGTTCTATCTGTGCTCAAAAAGGTTCATGTTTCAGTCTTTTTTCCCTCTTATTTTCAGTAAATGCTAGCTATGCATGTTCTGTTGCCTCACATAAAGGATTTGGAGTACATCTGTGAAATCAAATCAAGAACTTCAACACATATTTAGCAGATTGTACTATGTACAAACAGTGGAAATAAATATGATGCACAAAGCATTATTTTAATAGTTTTTATATTATTTTGTGTTTGTCTCCTCTTCTATTCCCGAGTTTGCTTTGTTCTCTACACTAGACTGCCCTTGTAAGACCATTCCAAATTTTCAGGGGGTTTAAATGAGGTCTGTTGACTGGGACAAGTTGATATGCTTGTATATTTTTAAAAAATTGTGCCTACAACAAACCACCCACAAAACTCCACAGTTTTCATGGATGTTCACATGGTTCCTGTTGGTGGTTTGTGTGGCAGGCATGCTGGTGCTGATCAATTAATTGTCAAAGCAATGGGGGGATGGACTTCTGCAGCCCTTCTGTAGCCCTGGAAACACCACTCCTTGTCTTGGTTTTCCAACTTTTCATCCCCCTCTGGCACTACAGCATGCCCCCCCTTGCACTTTGGACCTTAGGATCTTCAGCTTCCGCACCTCTGGGCACTCACCCACCAGGGTTGGCATCATCAGCTGCCCATCCCAAACTTGCCCCTCGTCTTTGTTTTCCAACTTTCTACTCCCCCTCCTGTGCTAGACCTCCCCCCCTTTGCCTGAATCTGTGGCTGTGATTTCCCCAGAAAGTCAAATCAAGACTCACTGCAAGTTTGGCATCTCTGGGCTGCAGGGGGACCATTCTGTTGCATCACAAACTTCACAAAACAAACCAGTTTGATAACTGGGAAGGCTCATGATGGTGCACAGTTCTTGATTTTCCCAGTTCATGCCCATCCCTAGCATCAGCTCTCAATATCTCAGAATACTGAAGCAAGCTAAATTCATTGCATCATGATAACATATGACAGCCAACAGCAACCAGCTTGTTTATGCCAACTTGCTGACCAGGAAGCTACTCATCTCATCTCTCTCTCTCTCTCTCTCTCTCTCTCTCGCTCAGGAAGCTGTTAATTTGTTAAAGTCTGAGGCACTGAATGTTTTTCCAAATTAACTGCAGCAGACTGGTGATAAAAACTCCTCTGTATTTGTTTACATGCTGTATTTGGGTTGACTTGTGGAAATTATTTTGCATCTTGTTGCACTACTTAATTAAGCCTGGAAATTACAAATGTGTCTCTGTTCCTAACCAATGGCTTTAAAACTGAGATTTTGGGTTGGGTTGGGGACGAGGCTTGGAATGTGCAGGACCCCATGTGGTTCACATCTAGGGTTGCCAGGTCCCCCTGGCCACTGGCAAGGAATGGGGAGTATAGTTGCCAGATCCAGGTTGGGAAACTCCTGGAGATTTGGGGGATGGAGCCTGGGGAGGACAGGGACCTCAGTGGGGTACAATGCCATAGAGCCCACACTCCAAAGTTTCCATTTCCTCCAGGGGAACTGATCTCTATAGTCTGGAGAAGAGCTGTAATTCTGGGGGATCCCCAGGTCCCTCCTGGAGGCTGGCATACCTACTTGACTCATGCCTCAAATACTAACTCTTGGGCCTTTTTCCCACTCACATTGTGCCGGCGTTCTGCCTCCGTTTGTTCCAGCGCTGGGTGTCAATTTCACACCCTTTGCTGCGGCGCGTGTGTTAATATAGGGCTTCACACCATTTTCTCCACACCTTCGGTAAACCTAAAAAAAAAGGTTTACCGAAGGCGCTGAGAAAATGGCGCAAAGCCCCGGATTAACATGTGTGCCACAGCAAAGGGTGTGAAATTGACACCCAGCACTGGGACAAACGGAGGCAGAACACCGGCACAATGTGAGTGGGAAAAAGGCCTTGGTCTGGTCAGTGTTTCTGCAGCCAGAAGCTGTGTTTGTACTTCTGGTTAACTAATTCCTGTGTAGGGTTGCCAAGTCCAGGTTGGACTGAGGGTGGAGTCAGGAGAAGGTGGGGTTTGGGGAGGGGAGGGGCCTCAGCATGGTACAATGCCATAGAGGCCACCCTCCAAAGCAGCCATTTTCTCCAGGAGAGCTGATCTCTAATAGCTGGAGATCAGTTGTAAAAGCGGGAGATCCCCAGGGAGATCCCCACCTGGAGGCTGACAACCCTAGTTTGTTGTCAAGCAGAGTTGTGTTGTTTAGTTCTATTGCTTGACTCATGTTTTTATCGGGGAATCTTTTCCTTCTAGGGCTCCTGAGACATGCATGCTATGGGGAAATTATTTCTGCTTCGTTTTGGAGCAACAGGCCATCCTTAGACAATCATAATGTGATTTATTATATTCCTAAGGCTTCCGCTCAGTTTAAGAGTGCTACAATTGTGTATTCACAGGGAGCTGTCATACCTGTTTATAAATATTTGAAAAAAAATCAATTAAAATAAAATTTTAAAATAAAATGAAATACCTGATCATAAATAAGGGTATTTTAATTCTCCTAACTAATGCTGAGATATCCAAGGGGAACCAATGTGATAGTTAATTGCTTAAAATCCCGTTGATTTCAAAAAGATCTAAGCATATCTAACCTTGTCAGAATTGTATCTGTAATCCAGTCAACAGACTATGACCATAATGCGGAAGCCATCTAAATCAGCCTCTGCATGTTGGCTAAGTCATATAAAATCTGTAAAGTGTAGAGCCATTCCTTGTGGTTTGCTTCCATGTCGAGTAGAACTGTGAAGTGAATTGCTCCATTTGATACATATGGGAAAGCAGATCTATGTGTTACAGCTACTTTGTGTTGCACCATTCAAGTGGCAGCGGTTGAATAAATACCAACCCTACGTTCCATTATTTCCGTGGAATATGGAAAATGGTAGGGTCCTCCTGCAACATGGTTTAAAATTACAGCTTTCTCTGCTTTCTCACACCCTTGAACTGAATGGGACTAGTCTAGTAAGTTCATATGGTTTGTCAAAGTATGTCCAAGGGAGCAACAGTCACAAATCTCACTGTACCAGTGAGCTATGGCCCCTCCCCTAAATCTTAGGCTTCCCTTTTAGTGTGTGATGGCTCATTGTTTATGACTTTTGTCATGGAAACAGTAATTAAGAGGAGGAACCTCACAGTACAAGTCAGGCAGGATGTACAAGATAAACATTGGAAATGCAGTAATATTTGATATTTCACATCAAGGTATGTATGGTTTGGGGGGTTAGAGTTAGATTGGTGTTATGTTCTTTGTATTATATACATATATTACACAGGATTTTATTGGATATTTACCATCCCATTTTTGTTGTTATTGTTGTTCAGTTGCACAGTCGAGTTCAGCTCTTTGCAACCCCATGGACCACATCACGCCAGGCCCTCCTGTCCTCTGTCATCCTCTGGAGTTTGCTCAACTTCATGTTCATTGCATTGATAACACTGAAACCATTTCATCTTTTGTTGTCCCCTTCTTCTTTGACCTTCAATCTTTCCCAGCACCAGTGTTTTCTCCAGTGAATGCTCCCTTCTCATTTGGTGGCCAAAGTCCTTGAGCTTCAGCTTCAGTATCTGGCCTTCAAGGAAACAGTCAGGGTTGATTTATTTTAGGATTGACTGATTTGATCTCCTTGCAGTCCAAGGGACTCTCAAGAGTCTTTTCCAGCACCATAATTCAAAAGCATCTATTCTTCGGTGCTCAGCCTTCCTCATGGTCCAACTCTCGCAGCCATACATCACTACTGGGAATACCATTGCTTTGACCATATGGACTTTTGTTGGCCGAGTGATGTCCCTACTTTTTACTATGCTGTCTAAGTTTGCCATCGCTTTCCTCCCAAGGAGCAGGCGTCTTTTAATTTCATGGCTGCAGTCATCATCTGCAGTGATCTTGGATCCCAGGAACATGAAGTCTGTCACTGCTTCCACGACTTCCCTTCTATTTGCCAAGGAGTGATGGGGCTGGATGCCATGATCTTAGGGTTTTTTTATGTTGAGTTTCAAGCCAACTTTTGCGCTCTCCTCTTTCATCCTGAGCAAGAGGCTCTTGAGGTTTTCTTCACTTTCTGCCATTAGAGTGGTATCGTCTGCATATCTGAGGTTGTTGATATTTTTCCTGGCAATCTTAATTCCAGTTTGTGATTTATCCAGGCCAGCTTGTTGCATGATGTACTCTGCATACAAATTAAATAAGCAAGGTGACAATATACATCGTCGTATTCCTTTTCTTATGTTAAACCAATCAGTTGTTCCATATCCAGTTCTAACTGTTGCTTCTTGACCCTTATATAGGTTTCTCAAGAGACATGTGAGGTGGTCTGGTACTCCCATCACTTTAAGGACTTGCCATAGTTTGTTGTGATCTACACAAACCAAAGGCTTTAGCGTAGTCAATGAAGCAGAAGTAGTTTTTCTGGTACTCCCTTGCTTTCTCCATAATCCAGTGAATGTTGGTGATTTGATCTCTAGTTCCTCTACCTCTTCAAAACCAAGCTTGTACTTCTGGCAGTTCTCTGTCCACATACTGCTGAAGCCTAGCTTGTAGGATCTTGAGCATGACCTTGCTAGCATGTGAAATGAGTGCAATTGTATGATAGTTTGAACATTCTTTGGCATGCTCTTCTTTGGGATTGGAATGTAAACTGACCTTTTCCAATCTTGTGGCCACTTTTGTGTTTTCCAAATTTGCTGGCATATGGAGCACAGCATCTTAACAGCATCATCTTTTAAGACTTTGAATAGCTCAGCTAGGATACCATCACCTCTGCTAGCTATGTTGTTAGTAATGCTTTCTAAAGCCCATTTGACTTTGTACTCCAGGATGTCTGGCTCGAGGTTAGTGATCACACCGTCGTGGTTGTCAAGGACATTGAGGTCCTTCTTGTATAGTTGTTCTGTGTATTCTTGCCATCTCTTCCTAATTTCTTCTGCTTCTGTTAGGTCCCTACCATTTTTGTTCTTTATCATAGCCAGCTTTGCACAGAACGTTCCCTTGATTTCTCCAATTTTCTTGAAGACATCTCTAGTCCTTCCCATTTTATTGTTTTCCTCTATTACTTTGCATTGCTCATTTAGGAAAGCCTCCTTATCTCTCCTTGCTGTTCTCTAGAAATCTGCATTCAGTTGGGTAAATCTTTCCTTTTCACCTTTGCCTTTCGCTTTCCTTCTTTCCTCTGCTATTTGTAAAGCCTCATTAGACAGCCACTTTTCTTTCTTGCATTTCTGTTTCTTTGGGATGGTGCTGATTGCTGCCTCCTGTACAATGTCATGAACCTCTATCCATAGTTCTTCAGGCACTCCATCTATCAGATCTAGTCCCTTAAACCTATTCTTCACCTCCACTGTATATTCATCAGGGATGTGATCTAGGTCAAACCTGAATGGCCTAGTGGTTTTCCCAACTTTCTTCAGTTTAAGCCTGAGTTTTGCAATGAGGAGCTCATGATCTGAGTCATGGTCAGCTCCAGGTCTTGTTTTTACTGACTGTATAGAGCTTCTCCATTTTTGACTAAAAATGATATAATCAATCTGGTTTCAGTGTTGCCCATTTGGTGAGGTCCAAGTCCATAGACTTGGATTACTGTGATGTTGAATGGTTTGTACCTACTTTAATTCCTGTAATTGTGCATTGTTGTAAACAGCTTTGAGCTCTTAACCAAAAAGAAGTGGTATAAAAATTGAAATAAATAAATAAATGCAATGAGCCCATAAAATTTTCTCTAGCATCACACATGGTAGCTTTTGCTGGACGGTGGATGTGTTAGGAAAGGATAAATATGCTTATTCTTTAAATGTTTTATCCTGTTTTTTTCTCCCACCATGAAACTCAAAGCAGCTTACAATGCAAAACACACATGAATGCAAATTTAGACAAAAATATATAAACCAAGAGGCTCTCAATTCAGATTTAATAGTTAGATAGTGCAGTAAACTTTCTGAGCTTGTGTTTAAGTAGGACAGCTTGACCCTCCATTGGCTGCCTCACCCTACTGTGGTAATGTTAATTTACTTACTTATATGCAGTTGCCGTTGAGCCAGTGGTCTGCTGTACGCTTTTCCTATGCCCACACTAATCTGCTGAGGCCTGAACAAAGTGTCGAAGGAGACAACGCAGGTGATTTCTATAGCTCCCTGCTTGCACAGAAGTTTTGGGTCTCAGAGCTAGTGAGGATGTCAGTATCTCCACCGTGGAGATTGTCAAGTGATGGGTTCTCCTTGTACAAGATCTGTTTGCCACCCGTACCCTATTTGACTCCAGCTGACAGCTTAGAGATTGAACTGGCGGATTTAGTAGGATGGGGCTTTTCACGTTAAGTAGATGACACCATGGTGCAATTCAGTATACCTGCTGGCAGTTGTCTCTATAAAAAGCTGGATCCACTGAAACTTACTTACGAAGGCATTATTCCCTTTCTACACTAATGTTGGAATCAGGTTCTAAGACCAGATCCCTTAAAAGACAGGTTGCATTACCGGCCTCTGTGTGAGACCGCATAAGACGGCCTAATTTTTCTTCTCATAGACACGTTAAGCTTTCCCTCAGAAGAACCATACAATTAGCACCTCCCATTAGGCATAGGTTGCTTACTGGGAACCTTTCTAAAGTGTTACAGGCCTTGCGCAAACCTCCATTTGATCCTTTCAAATTGTCAGAATCTAAAACCCCCTTCTCAGAAGTCATCTTTTTTCTTGCAGAGATAACTTCTGCAAGGATTCCAGAATTAGGGGCTTATTGGCCAGGAAGGAATTGTGTATATTTCACAAGGTCTCAGTGGTACTCAAGAGGGATCCTTCCTTTGTGACAAAGATTTTTTCCCCCCTTATCATGTTAACTAAGAGCTGATACTACCACCCTTTTGTCCTACACCATGTTATTCCAAAGAGAGAGTCTGGTACAAACTAGACATACACAGAGTTCTGAGTGTCTGCTTAATAGGATGGCGCAAATTAGGCTGAAAGATTTTCTGTCTGTGTCTCACACCTCTCAGCCTTTAGGTGAAAAGGTCTCAAGCCATGTATCTGAGAGGCATATGAAGTGCCAGGCCTAAAACCTCCAAAGGATGTTACAGCCCAGTACACCAGATCTGCAGCAACACCTTTTCCATTGGTGTTCCAGTGGAAGAAATCTGTAGAGCTGCATCCTGGTCCACCTTTTATACCTGTATGAGATACTACAGGTGGGACCAGTTAAAATCAACAGAAGCTTCATCTGGTAGAAAAGTGTGCAACATAGTGATTGAACAGAATAAAAACATGGATGAGGATCCCACCAGGTTGTAGCTTGGGCATATAACCAGTCTGGATGACTTCCCCCACTGAAGAAGAACAAAACATTGGAACTTGCCTGAAAGTTTCTTTTCTTCAGTGGGCAAAGTCATCCACATCTCACCCCCCCCCCCCCAATCTAGTCATATGCAAAAATGGCACACTGTGGCTGGGTGGCTCAGACTGAGTAGGAAGTCAGAAGACGGAAGTTCTGTGCCTGGGGAGGGGTGGTCCATGGTCGGGGCGCTGGTGGTTCCTGCGCTGGTAGTGAGGAGTTTGGGAGTGCTCCTGGACCCCTCCTTGACTATGGAGGCCTAGGTAGCAGCCGCTGCCAAGTCGGCCTTTTTTCATCTGAGGCTGGTGCAGCAGTCCTTCCTGGACCATGCTGACCTGGGTACAGTTATCCATGTAACGGTCACCTCGAGGTTAGACTATTGTAATGCTGTCTCCATGGGGCTGCCCTTGTCGCAAATCCGGAGGCTGCAGCTGGTGCAGAATGCTGCAGTGAGGTTGTTGATGTGCCTCCCGAGGTGGGAGCACATCCGTCCTATGCTGGCGGCACTGCGCTGGCTGCCAATAGCGTACCGGATCCACTTCAAGGTGCTGGTGCTTACCTTTAAAGCCCTAAATGGCCTGGGTCCGACCTACCTGAGGGACCGCCTTTCCTTGTATGTCCCCCAGAGAGCACTATGGTCCGGGGCCCAACACCACTTGGTTACACCTGGCCCCAGAGAGGCCAGGCTCGCTGCCACAAGGGGGAGGGCTTTCTCAGTGGTGGCCCCGACCTGGTGGAATGAGCTCCCGGAGGAGATCAGGGCCCTGCGGGACTTGGTTCAGTTCCACAGGGCCTGTAAGACGGACCTCTTCTGCCAGACATTTGAATAGGGGCTGCCACCCTTCTTTTCCCCTCCCCCCCTCATAATATCTTTACTACGTCTGACCACTGATATTAGCATCTGCCACTGGGATGTGGCACCTAGCTCATCTGAGAGACGCCATCCGTTGATTGATTGTTGAGCCCTTTAAACTGTTATTGTTTTTAATTTTGCCACCCCAGCATGAAATAACGAGACAGACAACAGTTTGGAATCAAACAAGGGCCACTTTATTAACTATTTAAACAGGACATGCAGCAACGGGCAACTAAGCAAGCTCAGGAACAGGCAAGGCAGGCGTCATTCCCAGACTCAGCCTCCTTGCCCTTGTAATGGGCAGGTAACCTAGCCCCAGTATTGACCCAGTCAGCTTCTGGCTCGTAACCGGCGGCCCAGCATACTGGCATCCCCTCCCAGGGGCGCCTACCCCTGAGGCTGCACAGACCTTCAGGGAGGAGCCTAGTCTGAGAGGTTCCCAGAGGCGATCACCATTCACCTCCCCAGACCGCAAGGCCCTAGGGTGGTTCCTGGTGACCTCCTGTTCCCAACAGGGATATGCCGTAAGGTACCCACCAGTTCCATTTTCTTGCTTGCCTAAACCTACCAAGTGACCGGCCTAATTATACCCGACCACCTTCTATGCCCTTAACCACCAGCAGCAGTGTAAGGTAGGCGAAAAAACACCGTCTCCATGAGCCAAACAGAAGTCGGTGTAAAAATTCCTACCCGGCCCCCAACAGCGACCAGCATCAGCCTACACTGCATCCGGGGCGGGCGGGTGGGCGAGCTCTCGAGCGACTGCGCAGAGGGGGAGCGGGGCAACGGCTCAAATAGAGCAAGCCCCGCCCCCTCCCATTGAGCTACTGAGCGCCGACGCGCTCTGTTGCTGCCTCGCGTCATGCGAGGCGGCAAACCTGCTTCCCTCCGCCACGGCAAAGCCGGGCGTCGGGGAGCCCATTGCCACCCCAGCATGAAATAACGAGACAGACAACAGTTTGGAATCAAACAAGGGCCACTTTATTAACTATTTAAACAGGACATGCAGCAACGGGCAACTAAGCAAGCTCAGGAACAGGCAAGGCAGGCGTCATTCCCAGACTCAGCCTCCTTGCCCTTGTAATGGGCAGGTAACCTAGCCCCAGTATTGACCCAGTCAGCTTCTGGCTCGTAACCGGCGGCCCAGCATACTGGCATCCCCTCCCAGGGGCGCCTACCCCTGAGGCTGCACAGACCTTCAGGGAGGAGCCTAGTCTGAGAGGTTCCCAGAGGCGATCACCATTCACCTCCCCAGACCGCAAGGCCCTAGGGTGGTTCCTGGTGACCTCCTGTTCCCAACAGGGATATGCCGTAAGGTACCCACCAGTTCCATTTTCTTGCTTGCCTAAACCTACCACATGCAAATCCAAGCCTCTGCTTTGGCCTTTGCTTACCCCACACGGCAACCGAGAGCCAGCCGAATCCCGTGCTGCAAGTCCTCGAGCAATAAACCATTGCCCTTGTTTGAAAGGTGCACCCCGTCAGGGCGATACAGGTCCGGGAACTTGACCTGTATGCCAGGGTGCGGCAAAAAGAGACCCAACCCGGACTCCATGGCCGTGCGAAGTTGGCTGTTAGCGTTCCGCCTAGCCCTGTCCATACACCTGGGGTCACCGGCATGCCTCCAAACCAGACGGGGGAGCATGGCAGACCAGACAATCTGCACCCCAGGCCACCGTGACCTGATCAGTGCCAAATCGGCCCTGGCCTGCATCACAAGGGCCACGCCCTTGACCAAACCCAAATCATTGCCCCCCAGGTGTATGACTAGCACATGCGGGGGGGGCCCCCGCCTCTCCTCGAACAACAACGGGAGGAGCGCCGGCCATCTCATGCCCCTCCTCCCTAACCACTCCACCTTCGCCACTTCGCTGAGGCCAAGCTGGGAGCCGACAGCGGTCCTCCTCGCCTGATGAGCAGCCCAAAAGACCATGCTGTGGCCGCAGACCATGACTCTTCGTCTTGTCTCAAGGCCTGCAGCACCTGTAATAAGAACTTTATTAACAAACGTCAGAATGAAACTACCACGAACCTACACGGTACAGCGCCTAACGTAACTCTTATAACATCCAGATTTCCAGCGCCCTATCCTCTGTATCGCCCTATCAGGGTACCCCATTGCGGCCGCAGTCGATGCTGCCCCAATTCGAAAAGAATGGGAGCAAAAACGAACACCGCCCAGACCCAACCGGATCAATGCCTTCCGAGTCACGGTCCAGAACTGGAACTTCGTAAGAGGGGTGCTGTCCCTATGCCGAAACAAGTAGCCCGGGCCATCATCCCGAAGTGCCAAGTACCGCCGCATGGCGGCGACTGGGCACAGTGCTGCCTCTGACCCAGACCCTAGCTCCAGTACACTCCCCTTACCCCTCTGATCGGTTTTGGATCTACGCAACCTGATCCGTAGCTGAAATTCACTGATTGATACATCCCTAAGCTCCAAAGCTGCACCAGAAGCGTCCGTCTGAGAGCCCGCCACCAGTTCGCTAATCCTGAGTGCCCCAAAAAAGGCGGTCAGCGAAGCTGCATGGAACAGGCCCACCTCATAGCTGTCACTACAACAAGCGGGCCACTGGCCCTCCAGCCCTCTCAGGACTGTGGGAGTCAAGGGTTCCCTGGTGTCTACTGCCCTAGGTGATTCCCGAGACCACCCCTCGATCATCTTCCGGAGACGGAAGTCGCCCGTGGTGTCCTTGTGACCCGAAGCCTTACTGGCAAAAGCCAGCGCAGACAGCTTGCCTCTGATTGTGTGAGCTGACAGGCCACCGTTCCGTAAAGACACACAAAATTGCATCAGGTGTGACACCGGTATAGGCCAGACCTGCTGCAAACCCACTCCCGCCCTGAAGGACAAAAACTGCTTACCGGCCTTCAGGTAAGCTCTCCTGGTGGAAGGGGCAAGTGCCAGGCTCATTGCCCTGTCGGCCTCAGCCCTCCAATCCCCCAAACCTCCGGGGGCATCCTTGCCGGAAGCGGGTCGGCCTCTGGAGCCAGCTGACGGAACCTCTCCATCTGTTTACGAGAGAGAGCGTCAGCGATCCCATTAGCGACCCCCGGGACGTGTCTGGCCTTAAACAGGATGTTAAATCTGAGGCACTGTAAAGTAAAGGCCCTAACCAGGGCCATGACCCTAGGGGATTTGGATGTAAGTGAATTGATGACATGCACCGTGGACTGGTTGTCGCACCAGAAGTGGACGGTCCTATTAGCCAAATCGTCAGGCCAGACCCACACTGCTGCGACAATTGGAAAGAACTCCAGGAAGGTAAGGTCCTTAACCCAACCTGCCTGAAACCAATCTTTAGGCCATTCCCCGGCACACCAATGCCCCCTAAAATAAATTCCGTAACCGGATGAGCCGGCCGCATCAGATGAAATCTGCAGCTCCGCCTCTAACAAGAGCTCATCCCGCCACATAGAGACCCCGTTGAACGATTCCAGAAACTGTTCCCAAACAAAGAGGTCCTCCCTCATTCCCTTGGAGACTTTGGTCCTATGGTGTGGAAGACGGAGGCCTCTCATTAGGTCACATAACCTCCTCACAAATGCCCTACCCGGCGCCACTACTTTGCATGCAAAGTTGAGGTGACCTACCAATTGCTGCAGCTCCAAAAGAGTGACCCTAGTGAGGGACCTAACGGATCTGACCCGAGTCCTTAAAGCGTCCAATTTCTCCCGTGGTAACCTGCAGCACATACTAACCGTATCAATTTCAATACCTAGAAACGTTAATGCGGATGTCGGGCCCTCAGTCTTTTCCTGAGCCAGAGGGACACCCAGCTCGTCTGCCATGTAAACGAAACTGTCGAGCAGGAAACGACACTGGCCAGAGCCCCTCCTGCCCACGAAAAGAAAATCGTCCAAATAATGGGCGGTACTACAGAGACCAGTCCTGGTTCTCAAGGCCCACTCCAAGAACGAGCTGAACCTCTCGAAAGCAGAACAGGACACCGAGCAGCCCATGGGTAGGGCCCTATCCATGTAAAAACTCCCTTCAAAGGCAAATCCGAGTAGCTCAAAATCCTCCGGGTGTACCGGGAGGAGCCGAAAGGCTGATTTAATATCACATTTAGCCAATTCGGCCCCCACACCGCAGAGGCGGACCACCCGCATGGCCTGATCAAAGGAAGTATATTTGACAGAGCATAATTCACCAGGTATGGCGTCATTCACCGACCCTCCCCGAGGGTAGGACAGGTGATGAATGAGGCGAAACTCGCCAGGTGCCTTTTTTGGAACTACACCTAAAGGGGAGACTCTTAAACTGGCTACTGGCGGACTGACAAACGGGCCCAAAACCCTGCCTTCCCTGCATTCCTTAGCAATCTTGGCCCTAACTATGTCCTCCATGCCCACAACGGACTTTAAATTCTTAGCCAAATAGGGCACCCTCATCCCCTGAAACGGTATGCGAAAACCAGCAGTGAACCCGTCCAAGAGGTAGGCCCCATCCCCCCTCCTTGGGTAACTACGCAACCAGCGTCTCAAAACTCCAAGCTTAATCGGGCTAGGACCCTTTGTCAGGATGGGGGTTGTGTGGCTTCCCCCCCCCTGGGTACTTGCCTCCTTTGCCTCCCCCACGGCCCCTGGGCCGTGGACAACTGGATAAGGGATGAGGTCCCGCGCACAAAGGGCACTCATGCCTAAAGGTGCATGACTTACGACCGCAGGATCCCTGGGAAGAAAACTCCCAGCAAAGCTGGCGTCGTTGAACCGCCTGCCCCGCCACCGGGCGGGAACCTGCTTGCACCAACGCCCTCTTAACTGAGTGGCCACTATGAGACCGCTCACCCCCGCCCGACCTAGCCGGAGACATGATTTGCAACCACAAATTGGAGCAAATCCTGTCCCACCGCATGGCTGGGTTAATGGCCGCCTTCATCCTAAACTCTTCGTCATATTGCGACCATGCCGGGCTTGGGAAGTCTGTAAACGCCTTGTAGATGATGTCCAGATACTGGAGCATCGACAAAGCCCTCCACGGCTGGTGTCGCACTATGACGGCTGTGTAGATTATGAAACCTGGAAGCCAATTGGCCCAAGTCCTATCTACCACCCGGCGCTTCAAGCGCTCTTTCTCCCGGTCATCCAAATTCTCCCTGTCCTTTTTCTCAACCTCCCGATAGAGCAAACCAAACACATCAACATATTCCCCGTTTAAAATCTTTTCTTTAGTGGCCATTGACAGGTGGTCACCTAAAGGCAGGTCTGTATCGCCACTTGGAATGGCCCCCGCAGCTGCCGCATCATAAGATGCCCCGCCCCCATAATGATAGCTAACGCCAGGCTGCGAGGAACCCCACGCCGGCCAGGCCCCCTGGGTAATTGAAGGCGGGCTGGCATAAGGAAATGCTGGCCAGTTAAACTGCGGTAAATGGGCAGTGGAGGCACCTTGCTCGGGGGCCTGACCCATAGGCTGGCTAACGCTGGGCATAGGCGCCGCTGCAGCATTCTGGCCACCTGGACCCCAAGGCCACATTGGTCCAAGCCTACCCAGTGCCAGCTCCTTACCTCCTGCAACTTGAGAAGGCAAATAAAGAGCCACCTGCTGCTCCCCCGCACCTGGACCTTGCTGGCCCAACCTCTCTCCTGCCGGAACTGAAGCCGCCGCAGCCTGCCCGTCCTCAAGAAAGGCCAACCGGGCCAGCACCTGCGCTTTAAAAGACATATTCGCATTATTATCAACTGGTAAACCACCTACTGGCATACCACGCTCTTTCTCCAGCGCCTCCAACCGTTGCAGGATAGCCACATTTATCACATCCTCCTCTTCATCACTGGAAGGAACCACCGGGTCCGGCTGCGCAGGAGGTCTCTTTGGTGCTGGGTTCTTGCCCTTGCCCTTGCCCTTACCTTTTTTAGGTGCCATGACTACGCACTATAATAATATAACAAATACAATCGTCAGTAAAAACACTCCCCAACCGCAGGGCACAATAGCCCGCGAGAGAAGAAGAAGAGGAAGAGAGCAAGAGAGAAACAAAAAAAAAAAAAAAAAAAAAAAAAAACCAAACAAAGGATGCAAACTTGACTAGCAGTTAGCCCCCCCGCCTAAAATGGCTGCCAGACCGTTTACCCAATATGGCCCCTGACCATGCGGCTTGCAGCCCCCACCAAAATGGCCACCGTAGGCCCGCCTGCAGCACGGCCAGCAGGCCTAGTCTGACCCACGTCGCTGCACCGGGGGGGGGGGGGGGGGAATCAAAATCCAGAATTGGGCAAGGAGCTTCGTGCTGCTGGCTGCAGACCACCTTGGATCACTCTTATATATCCCCAGGAGATGTGGGGCGCCTCCTCTGAAAAAAGCCCTGATTACAACTGTGATTCGAACAGAGGTCTTTGTCATAAGCTACAATCCGTTCCTTTCACCTGGAGATGCAGGGGATTGAACTTGGGATCTTCTGCATGCCAAGCAGATGTTCTGACCCAGCCGCAGTTCTCTCCTAATCGAAAATGGGGGCGGGGGGAGGAAGCTCCCCGTTTGAAATCGAAGGGGGGGGGGGGAAGCCCCGGCACGACTCAGGAGCCCCCGAGCGAGCCCACGCTTGCTGCGGCTTTCGGCCGCAGAGGGGGAAAAAACAGGGGGGGGGGGGTCTGGGCAAGCAACCCAACCACCCCACTAGCACAAACTGAAGTAAGGCGCCTCCGCCGCTGCCGCCTCCCCGGGGATTGCCCACAGCGCCGCCTAAGCCGCCCGGTTGCCCCTGGAGCCGGCGCCGCCGCCGCTTCCCCTCCCAACAAGGATCTGTGCCGCTGGCCACCCCCCGGAGCCCCGAGGTTCCCCAACGGCGCCGTTAACGCCGCCCGGCTGTCCTAAGAGCCGTCGCCGCCTCCCTCTCCCCAACGGATCTGCTAAGCCCCGTAAAAAACCGCCGCGCCGTCGCCGTCGCCGTCAGCCTTCGTCCGCCGCCCAACGCAGCCCCGTCAGCCGCCGCCGCCGTCGCCGCTATCCCTCCGCTCAGGCCTCGCCGCTCCACCACGCCTAGGCCTCGCCGAGAGCACGCGACTCGTGCTCTGTCCTCCTACGTCGAGCTCTCGAGCGACTGCGCAGAGGGGGAGCGGGGCAACGGCTCAAATAGAGCAAGCCCCGCCCCCTCCCATTGAGCTACTGAGCGCCGACGCGCTCTGTTGCTGCCTCGCGTCATGCGAGGCGGCAAACCTGCTTCCCTCCGCCACGGCAAAGCCGGGCGTCGGGGAGCCCAATGTATGTTTATATTTTTAACTGTTGCAATGTAAATGTCTCCTGGTACACCAGGCTCTGTAAGCTGCACTGAGCCTGCAAGATGTGGGGAGAGCGACCTAGAAATTAAATAATAAATTTAAAAAAATTCTGTTAGGGAGCTGGGCTATACTAAGACTGGAGGGTCAGACATTTTCTGCAGTGTTAAGTTTCCCTCTGCCTGTTCTTCTATTCATCCGCGGCTTTCCCTGGCTTCCACTGATGATTTCTCCCTCCTGGGTTCAAAAACGTAGTTTTCCCACTCTTGGTGTGCGGCATCCAAATATTCCCGAAATTCCCCTGCTGTGCAGGGGGCAAACTGCATTTTTGCATCCAGGAGGGAGAAATCATCTGCGGAAACCAGGGAAAGCTGTGGGTGAATAGAAGAGCAGGCAGGGGAAATGTGACACTGCGGAAAACGTCTGAGCCTCACTCTGAGCCAATATCGTTTACACAAATTTGCATAGCCCTGCCTGGAGCGACAGGAGGTGTGACCTGATTTGGATGACTTTGCCCCACTGAAGAAACTTTCAGATAAATTCCAGTGTTTCGATCTCTTGGCCTCTGGGGTCCCACAAGGCTCCATTATGTCGCCCGTGCCTTTAAACATCTACATTAAATCTCTGGGGAAGGTGATCTGGATATCTGGGCTGGGTTGTCACCAGTATGCAGATGACACAGCTTCCAGCCAGTCCCAGGGAGGCCGTAGAAACCCTGAACTAGTGCCTGGAGACAGTTTTGAAAAGTTTTGAAAAGCATTCAGAAACTTCAGTTGGTTCAGAACAGTGACCAATTTATTATTGTGGATTCTTTAAATTGATCATACTTTTCCAGTCCTGAAAGATCTTTACTGACTTCCAGGCTGTTTTCAAAAACTAGCTTTGATCTGTGAACAGCCCTAAACAGCCTGTGACCAGGGCATCTAAGGGACTGCCTGCTCCTGTATGAATATGCTTGTGTACTGAGATTGTAAACTGAGACCTTTGGATACCCCCACCTTTGGATATTACATGAGTTGCTAGGAGACATTGGGTCTTTGCTATCACTATGCTCCTTTATGTCACAACGGAATACTCGTCCTAAACATATTCACTTGTCACCTACTTTACTATTTTTAATATACCAGGTGGTTTCTGTACTATTCTCACAGGCTTTGCCTTGACAAAATTACTGCACTCTTCATGGCTTTTCTCTGTTACCAAGGCTGCTGATATGCCTGCTTTGCTTTTTTTTTTACTGGTGTTGTTTTAGTTTTGTATGTAAGATGTCTTGAATGTTATTGGTAGAAGGCATAAATCTTTAAAATAAATAAATAACTCTGTAATGAGTACATGCGTATTGGAGAGAGCTGTTAAAATAGGTCCTAAATTGATAACACTTCACACATGACAGGAATGAAGGCATTGTGGGCTGTACAGTTTTCAGGGTGCAGAAGCATTTGTAAAATGTTGTAGGGGTCACAGTCTGACATTTTTCATGGGTTTTGACGTAACTGTTTTTGTAGCTTTAAGTTTTAACGGTAGACACTAGAGGTTGACATGTAGGTAAGTTCTTTCCATTTGTCACCACATTAAAAAAATAAACTTCAGGGTTTTTTTTTGTTAAACACAATTTTTCCATGGAAAGCAAAGGGTATTGTGAACCAGAAAGGGTATTATGAATCAGAAAATGGCTGCCTTGGAAGGTGGACTCTATCACATTATATCACATTGAAGTCCGTCCCCTCCCCAAACCTGGCCCTTCTCAGGCTCCACTTTGAAATCTCCAGTTATTTCCCAACCTGGAGCTAGCAACCCTAGTTAGCTGGGTTATTTTCCCTATCTGGGCTGCAACAGCAGTGGTCCAGGAGCAAGGAGGTCACCAGGCTTTGAGCAGAGAGAGGTTTTTCACCATTATGGCTTCTGTTCAGTCCCAATATGGGACTGCATGTGCATAGGCCATCTGCAGAAAAGATTTCAAGAGCTTTCTAGTAGACTAGGAGTGTCCCTCCTCCCTCTGGTGCTTTCCCACCAAAACCATCACATGGCCAGGAAGAGGGGCTCTCCGAAGCTTGCCAGTCCCCAGGTGGGGGTGAGGTATCCCCTGCTTTTGTGGGCTTGGGCCCGCTGCTGGCCACCTGGCTGTTGGGGAAACCCCCCCCCCCAAAGATGTCCCTCAGTGATGGTGTTGACATGATGGCATCACTTCCGGTAGTGATGTCATTGTGGCATCACTGTTGAGGGGCAATGCTTTACTTTTTGGACAAAACTCTATGGTTTGTAGCCATTTTTACCATAGAGTTTTGCCCAATAAGTAGATCAGCGCCCTGACATCACCAATGCGATGATGTCACTTCCAGAAGTGGTGTCATCATGTTGACCATGCCCCCCAAATCTTTCAGCTGGCAGCAGGTAAGGACCTGGCAACCCTAGACTCTCCTCCTTCAGTTCTCTTTCTGCCACTGCTAAGAGAGGATCTCCATTGCTGCTCTCTATTTTTTCTCACCTCATTTTTGAGGCTAAGGAGACTTGTTTCTCTCACAAGTTTTTTGTCATTGGTAGTCATTCTAGTGAAGAATAAACTACATATAAAGAAGAAAAGTTTCTTTCTACTTTGACGTTCTGGCCTTCTCAGAATTGTGCTTTCTGTGGCTTTAAAATGGTGCTGATAAACACCCATTCTCTATGCTTATCTGGCTGGAGGATCACACAATAGAGCTGCCTGCTCTTTCTGTCACCAATTTACCCTGAAGGCAGGATTTGATAGAACTGGCCTTAGAGCTCTTTTTCAAAGGCTTTGGCTGTGCACCAGCCTGAATAAAGGCACCTTCCCCCTCCCTAAGCTCTTTTCAAGGGCTTAGGCTGTGTGCCAGCCTGAATAAAGGCACATTTCCCCTCCCTGGCTTTGTCTGCTCTGAGGGGACAAGCCTGGAGGTTTTGCCTGACAGAGCTTCCGATTCAGAACAGCTCTTTTTCAAGGCTTTGGCTGCAGCCTGCCTGACTGAAGAAGAAGAGAAGAGGTTGGATTTATACTCCGCCCTTCATTCGGAGTCCCAGAGCCGCTTACAATCTCCTTCTCTTCCTCTCCCCACAACAGGTGGGGTGTCTACAGGCATAATATTGCTCACATACAACATGTTGAGGACTTCTGGAGCACAACATCAGCCTAGGCTTGGTATACGGGGAAGGGGAGTCACCATGATCTATCAGTCTTCTATGGCACTAGCCAGGTGCTTTGTTGCCCAGAGGCCCGATGCTGAGTGCTTGTACTTGATACTGGGGACTTGGGATAGAATAGGAATTATGTTGGTGTACTGCCCACCTCATTCCCCAGTAGTCTTCCTGCCTGAGAGGTGGTTTTGGATTTTGAATGAGAACTCTAAGGTTTATTTTCTTTGGAGACTTTGGAGGAAGCTCAGAAGTTCATGGCTGATCAACAATCGACTTTACCAAAAAAAGAAGACATCTCAAGTATGTTGCTAAATTGGGCCGAGATGGATAAACTTGGATATTTGCTGAATCCACAAACAAAAATCGACCCCCTGTTGGTCTGGTCTAAATTTTACACCTGGTTGGATTAATATGTATGGCTCTTTGTATATTTGTTCAGAAATGTAATATGGTATGGTTTAAAAGTAGAAAAACAATAAAAATTATGAAAAAAAAAAAAGAAGTTCATGGCTGATCATATGCTTGATTTGGTTTTCTCTGGTACATGGTTTAATAAATGGGTAATTTTCCATTCTGCTCTTGTTATGGACGAACCATTACCTGGTGAAGTTTAGACTCAAAGATGCTCAGAATGACCACAAGGGTAGGAGGCCTGTTAGGATGGCTTACTTCAGGAGGCTGATGGATCCAGGACATTTCCAGACATCTGATTAAAGCATTTTCAGGCATCTCATGAGTGCTTCTTTCACAGCTTTGGTCAATCTGTGGAACTTGGAGATTATCTGTATTGTAGATAAAGTTGTTCCTGAGTGTCCTCTTTGCTTTTGTGGAGCCCAGAATTCCCCTTCATTCACCAAGGAGGTTAGGATGACACTGCTGGTGAGCAGACAGCTGGAGTGCTAGTGAAGGAAACCTTGAAGTGAACGTGACCACAGGTGAGAGTGCCTACTCTGTGACTACGATGGTGGCAAAAGGAGCTGACTTCTCCTGCCATTGCATCCACACAATGCTGTACAGCAGAAGTTTTCTATGTTGTGAAAGGGTGCTTATCTCAGGTCCCAGAAAACATACAGGTCTACTGTGACTCTTATGTGGGGCAGTTTGCAGATAACATTGCTTGCATTCATTTTGATTTAATTCCACAGTCGGTTCAGTACTATATCAAGATGCCAATGGAGTACAGTCTGGCTCTAGTTATGGGGATGACCTTCAGCTGGATGACTTGAACAATCTGCTTAAAAGTTTGTTTCCTTCCTTCATGGCTGTTGGTGTCATGCTGGGCTGAGTTAGTCCAATGGGTCTGGGAAGTAATAAATGCCTCTGTGTGGGAGAGTGTTGTTCTGACAACCTTGAATGAGGCTGTTGTGAATCCCCTCTTGAAAAAAAGCATTCTTGAACTCCAGAAGGTTTTAGAGGAGACAAATTATTCTGACCCTTTACAATCTAAATCCAGAGCTGATTTTGTAATCAGAACTGTGTCTGTTAGCCTGACTCCCTTGGCCATCTTTGCCAGGAGAGTGACCGGGGAACACACCCCTGTTGATTCTCCTGGATGTCTCAGGGGCTTTCAGTACTTTCTGGAGAGGATGGCTGGCTTGGGAATAAAGGGGTACTGTGCTTTACTGGTTCCATTCTTATTTGACTGGCCAATTCCAAAAAAATGATGCTTGCAGACTGCTGCTCAGCCTTGTAACCGTCATGCTGTGGAGTCTCACAGGAATCCATCTTGTCCTGCATGCTGTTTAACATATACATGAGACTACTGGGAGAGATCATCCTGGGGTTAGAATACTGTGACACCAATATGCAGATGACACCTAACTCTGTTTCTGCATAACAGCTAAGCCAAATGGGTCTGTGGAAGTCCTGGACAGGTGCCTAGAGATGGTAATTGGATGGATGAGGACCAATAAAGTTAAGTTCATTTGATAAGCTAGTATGCTGTTACTCAATGGAGAAGCTGTTTGAGGACTGCAGAGTTAGCTTGTCCTTGAGGGGGTTGAAATTCCCATAAAGGAGTAGGTTTGTAGCTTGGGGGTTCTACTGGATCTTGGCCTATGGCTCAGGTCTCCTCTGTATCATATACTGCCTTTTATCAACTTTGATATACCTACAGCCCTTCCACATGGCCATGCTGATCCATGCTGTGATTACATCCAGGTTAATTACTGTAATCATGCTTTATATTTTTATTCTGTTTTATTTTCTATGCTGCCCTGGGCAGCTTCCCTAGAGAGGTAGCATAGAGATTTTCTAAATAAATATTAATACTTATGATTTAATACCTTTGGTATGGTCTTTTTCTTTGTGTAAAGATTGTTTTACTGGTCAGACATCAGTGAGTTCTATTTTCAGTTCTCCAGAAAAAATACACTTCGGTAGCTAAAGGGGAGAAGGTTGTAATACCGGCTGACTTCAACTACCGTTACATTGATTGGGAAAACATGTGCTCAAGTCGTGTCTCAGAAACAAGCTTTTTAGACATGTGCAATGACTGTGCATTAGAGAAGTTGGTCACAGAGCCACTCTGTGACTTGGTTCTTGTTCTGTAGCTACTCTGGACTTGGTTCTGAGCAGGGCTTGAGACTTGGTGTAAAATGTAAAGATTGTTGCACTGATTGGGGACTGTGACCACAGTGCTATTAAGTTCAGCATTCATATCCACCGATTCATGTCAACTGATATTGATGGACCAATGATCTGATTCAGTATAAGGCAGCTTCATGTGTGTTCATATGTAACTGAGACTGAGATTGAAAGAGATGTTGGGGTTGTAGTAGAAAACTTGATGAAAATGTCAAACCCGTGCTCAGCAGTGGTGAAAAAGGCAAAATACATGCTAGGAATTATTAGGAAAGGGACTGAAAATAAAACAGCCAACACTGTAATGTAACCAGGTAATAGAACAGGTAATCCTTGTATTAAGCTATGATGCCAACTCATTTGGAATAGTGTGTGCGGTTCTGGTTACCATATCTCAAAATGGATACTACAGAGCTGATAAAAGTACCATGATGATTAGGGGTTTGGCTCACCATTCCCATAAGGAAAGGTTGGAGAGTCTGGGACTTTTCCGTTTAGGAAAAAAAAAGAAGAAGAAGGCTGGGGGAGACATGACAGAGGTTTCTAAATTTATGCATGATGTGGAGAAAGTGGATAGCGAGAGCTTTTTCTCTCTCCCATAATACTAGAGCTTGGGAACAGCTGATGAATTTGTTGGGAAGTAGGTTCAAGGTTCAGTTACTCAATGAGTAACTAAACTGCAATTCACTGCCAGTGGAGGTGGTGATGGCCATGAGCATAGATAGCTTTAAAAATACCTCAGTAGCTACCAGCCATGGTGACTGAAGGCAGTCTCCATCTACAGAGACAGCAAGCCTTTGAGTACCAATCTTGACAGGCATCAGTATGTCTTGTTTGTTTGGCCCTTCAGGGCAACTGGTTGGCCACTGTGTGAAACAGCAAGCTGGACTAGATGGTCCAGTAGTCTGATCCAGATCTTATGTTCTTACTCAAAGCCATTTAAGTTAGAAAATGCCCTGGGTTTTATCTCTACATCTAACTGATGATGATGAAAGAGGGGAAACCCTCCAATATGGGGACTCTCCAGAAATACAGAGAAAAAGTAATGTTGTAGACTAACCCTTCCCTTTAAAAAAAAAATCACCTAATAAGACTGAATGTGGTACAGGAGGCCAAGACTGTGAAAAGCAGTGAAAGAGGGAAAGGGGGAGGGATATGTCCGCCTGTTCAAGCCCCGGAGAGCTCAGATAATCCTGGAAGGGGATATTTTAAAAGGTTGGGTGGGGTTTTCAAATTGCTTTCACTCTCTTTCCTAAAATTCTCATTGGCCCTTAGCTTGTAACTTTATGATTCATAAACTTGAACGGTTCATTATTTAATCAAGATGTCAAACTCTTCTTCAGATGGCAACTGCTTATATAACATCAGAATTGGAAATGACTGTATATAGGGTATTTATATTAAATAGCCTCCTTAAAAATGTCCAAAGGGGAGGAGGGAAACTAGGTCAGAAAAGATATGTTAAGTACAAAGGTTATGTGAGCATTGACACTTTTGTGACCGAAGTTATATAAGTCCTCAGCAATCATAGTTAACCCCACAACCACAGAAATATCCCTCTTCTGCTTTTTTTGTTGATAATTTTCATATATGATTTGTGTCCATTCATTCTCTTGCATAGAGACTGACCTGCTTGTCTGATGAAAACAGCACAAGGGCATTTTTGGTGGCTAATGACATGTATGACATTGGAGAAGGTACAGGTGAATGAGCATTTGATAGCTTGGTTGATGCCACTAAATCTAGTCACGTATTTCTTGAATAGATAAAAGATTTACAGCTGGCTCCTGGTATTCCTATAGTCCTTGGTTTCTAGTCCATTGCCTTTGTCGAATGGTATGATGCTGCTACTGGTGGACAAGCTCTTCAGGTAGGAGACCAGTGTTTCTTTCAAGGATTTCCTCCCAGGTTTTCAACTGGGAATTGGAATTAATTAACAGAGGAAAAATTGAAGTTATTCCAACACGGGCTTTTTGTAAAAAGTCCTCCATAGTGATCACTTTGGCTTTGCCTATTGTTTCACTTAATGAATGAGTGTCATAGATCTTGGGAAACTGTTGGCAGAGTTTAAATGGGCAGAGAAACGGAGCGTACCAACTGTTTAAGGGAAATAAACTTTGATAGGAGAGGCACAGAGGTTTAATTAACTGACTAACTTGTGAGAGACAGGAACAAAGGGTGAGGGCTCAGCTAGAGCAGGAAGTCTCCTAAAAGCCAATCAAGAGGAAGGACATAATTTGAAATTGTGGGAAGTCCCTAATCTAACTAATGCCAGATTATACTAACTGTCCCCTATAGGTTAGTAGATGCACTATAGATCTTGTATATTCCAACAAAAACATTCCCAGCCAAATGTAAAATAACAAGCCCCAAATCCCCCTTGAAAGATCCCACTAGTCAAACCCCCTCAAAAGCCCTGGCAGGCAAACAGGCCTTGCAGTGTCTCCTGAAGATGTCCAGGTAAGGAGTCCCCTCACCTGTTCAGGGAGCCCATTGCACAGAGCTAGAGCCATGATGGAAAAGGCCTGGCATGGTTGACGCCAAACAGACCACCCTAAGTGGTGGGATATCTGATGGCTGCCTGATGACCATAGTTGGCACACAGGGACATGTGGAAGGAAACTGTCCTTCAAGTATATGGTTCCTAGGTCATGAAGGGCTTTAAAGGTTATAACTTGAATTGAACTCGGAAACAGACTGGCAGCCAGTGAAGCTGTTTTAAAATGGGCAACATATGTTCCTGGTGGTTAGACCCTGACAACAGTTGGGCTGCCGCATTCTGGACCAGCTTTGTCTGGGTTGTCTTCAAGGGCAGCCCCACGTAGGGTGTACTGCAGTAATCCGACCATGAGGTTACAGAAGCATAGATCAGCATGGCCAAACCAGCTGAGTCTCGGTAACAAGAAAGTTGGTGAATCAGATGCAGCTGATAGAAGGTCTTCTGGCCACCATGCTAACCTGGCTTTTCAAACAGCAAGGCAGGGTCCATGAGCACCCCAAGCTCTTATCCAGCTGTGAAAAAGCCAATATTATTCCATCTAGGTCAAGTGGATTCAGTCCCTCTAGAATATCAGCCTTCCCAACCAGCATTGCTCCTGTCTTTTCTGAAATAAGCTTCAGTTTGTTCTGCCTTAGCTCCCTGACCCCAGCCTCCATCTGTAATAATAACTGGAGACATTAAGTAACCATGATGATTTGTGGGTTTGGGTATACTTTTCAGCAAGTTATGCCATGGTGTAAGTGAATGTGCATGGACTGACCCTAAGCCTGATTGATGGCACAATGGATGTAACTGAAATTCTGGCGAAATTACTCTATGGTTTTCTTCTCATGTATCCTAAGAATGGAAATATCACCTGTATATTAAGTATTAAATGACAATTTAATCATAGATACTGAGAAAAACTTGTTCTAAATGTAATGTGAATATTTGAATTAGGTGCCCATGGGCCCATTTATCTGCCCCCAGTTCTGTGTGTAAGGTAAAGTATGAAAGCTTTGTGACGACATAAGCTCTGATATCAAAGGATATAACCATGTTGGCTTGTGTCTATAGGTTGTATGTTAGTGGACAAAGCTCTTGTACTTGTAATTGCTGGTGTGGCTGGTTTATTGGGAGATACTTAACAGATTTTTTAAAAACACTGGTGACAAACAATATGAGCATGGAATCTACAAAGCCGAACATTCTCAAGTGTTTAAGAGTGTGAAACATATTATGTTAGTATGTTATGCAGACTGCAGATAGCAGCGGGCCCTTTACCTTCAGTCCTTTGGCTGTGATTCTTTTTGCTGTGTACATTTGATTGAAAAGATGTCTGCCTGAGTAAGTTACTTCATGAAGTTGTAGGATTTCCATTTCCAGAGCAGTATCAGCAGGACAGCTGAATTAATATTCAGGAATTAACCAGACAGATATGAATTAGGCATCACACACATGGAAAAAGCAGCAATATCCATAGTCAATGACTACTGGTCATCAGATGAGTCGTGAATACTGATGACAAATACTCTTTCTGAAGACAGTGAAGGCAACCTGTTTCTGAACGCACATCAAGCTGCCTTTTACTGAATCAGTCCATCAGAGTCAGTATTGTCTACTCACACTGGCAGCTGCTCTCCAGGGTCTCAGGAGGAGGTCTTTCGTATCACCTACTGCCTAGTTCTTTTAACTGAAGATACTGGGGATTGAACCTAGAACCTTCCTTGCCAAGCAGATGCTCTAACACTGAGCCATGGCCCCTCTTCTTTATTGGCACTGCTGCTATGGAACACCTCCCTAGTAATATCTGACTCTGTTTTAGGTGCTAGATAAAAACTTTTCACCAAGGCATTTAATTCATTGCTTGCTTTTGTACATTTTTAGTCTTTGTGGATTCTTTCTCCCTCGATTATGTTACATCTGGATATACTTTTCATTCTGTTTGTGGTAGTCTTGTGGCTTTATTTGGGTGGATAGCCATGTTGGTCTGAAGCAGCAGGACAAAGTCTGAGTCCAGTGGCACCTTTAAGAGCAACAAAGTTTTATTCTGGCTATAAGCTTTCATGTGCATACACATATCTGAAGAAGCGTATGTACACGCGACTACTTATACCTAGAATAAAACTTTTTTGTGGCTATAGTGTAATAGATGGTCCATTACTGATAAATTGTTTTAGGATATGTTTTAATCAGTGCCTGTCCTTGGTGACTTGCAATGTTTTTTTTTTAACATATTTATTTATTATTTTTTAAACCTTATATTAACAACAGCTGGTCGAGAAAAAGTTAAACAAGAAGCATCCCCAAAAACATACAGGAGAAATCTTCAACATAATCAAAATACAACATTTAACAAATATTTTTTAACCTAAATTATTCAACCAACGATACAGTTTGCTCCAGGTTAGTTCAAACTCAAAATCTTCTTTCCCTTTTAATATAGAAGTCAATTTGTCCATTTTGGCTACCTCTAATAACGTTTTAATAAAATCATCTCTATTTGGAACCTTATCTAATTTCCATTTGGAAGGTGACTTGCAATGTTTTAAACTACGATCCACTATTAATGTTTTTTGGGGGAGGGACTGAGAGGTTGGCTATACATTGCAGATAAAAATGGAGCAAGACAACATTTGAGATTGCCGTTGAAATTTGTGAAGACATTCATCCACCATTAATTTACGATATTTTCACCAAATTTACTTACTAGATGATATTGAACTTGGGGGAACATATGATACTACAAATTATCATTTATTTAGCCAATGTAAGAATATCCTCAAAAGAATGTCTGCATTTAAGTTTATTTTCATTTTTTAAAATATATGTTTGTTTTTTAACATTTGGCATTTCAGAGCTCATTCCATTTAAGAATGTTTTTTACTCACTAAGGTTTTATATTTTCTAATTTTGGAAGTGCTTTTTGGACTGGCTTTCTACTGCAGTATTGCTTGATGTATTTAGGCATGCATCTTAAATACTGTTTTGGTTGTTTGTGGTCAGTAGCAGGATTAACAAATTTTTATTCAAGCTCAAAATTAGAAAATTAAATATTTAGCACACATTAGTATAACAAATGTGTGCAACTTTTTGAAGACTGCTAATGTATGGCAAGAAACAGTGAGGTTTAATTTCTCTGGTTCTGTTACATTCATAATATAGATGTGGGTGAGCTTTTGTGTATTATTTTTTTATGGCAGCTACAGCTTCATTGAGAACCAGTCAATGAGGGCACCATTTCATGTTGGGGGGAAGGGAAACTCACTTATTTGGATATAAATGAGAATGTCAGACATAGCTCCATGCCATATCAATTTATGTCCCTGACTTATTATTGTACAATTAACCATTATTTGTGTGTTACTTTTGTTAGACATTCTAGAAGAATGTTGAGATCAGTTATCTGTTCCTTGGAGTTCATAGCAGCTCCACTATATGTTGCTATAGCAAGTGTTTTCTCACAGAGATACTAACAGTATTCACAAATTTGAGATGTCTGTGTGTATCCAAAGAGTCTGTTCTCTTGCCTCTTTGTCCAATTAAAATAGTTTCCATAAGTTCCTTTGTCCAACATTTTTGGGGCTCACTGGAAGTAGAAAATACAAAAAGAATTTTGCTTCAGGTGAGGTTGCTTAATGATTCTGTGATAGACTGATAGTACAATGTGTGACTTGCTTGATAGGTTGCTTTCTTCAGTATGTTTGCTGTCTGTTTATGGGTTCCTTACATTGATCTCTGAGGACAAAAAACATACATCCACCAACCCACAATCGGTTTCACATGGAACAATAGTGGGGAAGGTGATTTACATTGTGATGGGAGAATTACGTAAATCACCTTCCCCAGCAGTGTTTCCTCTAAGCTGTGCCAGCCTGTGCTGGTGCACAAATTCCCAGCCCCCAGCACACAGATCCCTGGCTGAGTGCAGGATGAGGAAACTCTCCACCACCTCCCTCCCAAGGACTGCTGCTGCACTGCAATCTGCCCTGCCTGGCTCCCTCCATTTCATGGGGGGAAGAGACATAAAGCCAAGCCTTCCCCTGCCAGCTGAGGTCTCCTCCCCCTCCCCTGGGGAAGAAGGGAGGAGGAGCTGCCAGCCATTTAAAGCGAACATTTAAAGCAGATTTGCCAGTCAACTGTTCAGTTTAAAGGGTGGAAGCCATTTCAGCACTCCTTTTGGCTTCCCCCTGCTTGGAAATGTAGGGGGAGCAAAATGGAGGACTCTAATGGCTGCTTGCCCTTTAAAGCCAACAGCTGACAGGTGGACCCTCCACTTGGAAGTGGAGTGGAGCAAAATGGAGGACTGTAATGGTTGCATGTCCTTTAAAGCAAACAGCTAATGGGGAGCTCTCTTTCTTTTTTCTTCCTTCCTTCCTCTCTCCTCATCTATTTGCTTTCTTTCTACTCCCCCCTCCCTTTCTTCTATTCTCTTTTCTGTCTCTCTCTCCCCTCTCTCACCATTTATTTGCCTTCCTGCCTTCCTGCCTTCCTTCCTTGCTTGCTTGCTTGCTTCCTTCTTTCTTAAAAATGTAGGCTCACTCACAACTTTAATCCTGTTAGGTCTTTGGCTCACGAAATAGAATTTTGGCTCATGAGACCCCACAGTTTAGAGGGAGCATTGCTCCCCAGTGTCTCTGACTGTAAATCAGTTTTGAAATCCTGCTATGAAACATGTAGTATTCCTAACTGGTCTGCCTAGTGCCCTGTTGCCTAAGCTCTCTGCCAGACAAGGGTTCATATATATATCAGTGTGAGTTCATATGCATAATAGCGTAAGCAACAATTAAATCAAAGGTACCTCAGGACTCTTCTATTTTTAATTTTTTTTCTTTTTTTGGTGCAGCAGATAGCACTGAAATTTCTTCCCCAAACTGAGTCTCTAGATACTTGGTTTTCTCCTGGCTAATAGAAACTGGCTCAGCATCCATCAGCTTTCTTTTAATCTCATGCAGTGGCAAGTGTTGAAGAATCACAAGTTATACTGCTACTGGATCTTTTGCCTGGAAGTACTGTGAGGGACTCTGCCCTTATATCAACATTGAAATCACAGAACTGTGAAAGATGCAAAATGGCAGCTGTATTCTATTCCTGTAGCTGTTCCCCTGTGCATTTATATTTGGCTCCCATGGCAAAATGGAAAAAGGAATGAGTTGCTATTGCTATTTGGGATACCCCAAAAAGCTGGATATGGATAATGAAAGCAGAGAACCTGTGATGACAAAAGAGAGACTTGGTAGCAGCTTATAGTTCTAAAAAGTTTGGGAAGTGCATGTAATGTTATATGAAGTATATACCATTAAATATACATGATACCATCACAATACCAGCTATCACCCCTTAAGATATTCATAAAAAATGTAAAAGCTCTGGATTTTCTAATACGTTTTATTAAATGTATAATTAATCTGTGGGACTTGCTGGTGTAGGATATTAATTATTGAAGTAAACAGTATAGCACACTATAGAAATTAGATATTTAATTTGAATAGGAGAAAAAAACCTTTCCTTACATTCTTTGAAATAAAAACAAAAATAAATAGGTAGCCATTTTTCAAGATGGAAATAACATCATGGCTACTAATTGGGTTACTGAAAGAATATTCTTCCTGAAGCACTGCTTACTGTAGCAACTTGTTATTATTTGTGAAATCCACAATTGACTTGTAGAAGAATATATTCGGAATAAGGGCCAACTCATATGACCATATCAGTACAGATCTGCTAGTTGGAAATATTCCCCATTCACTGAGTTCTAAAGCAAAAGTGCAAGTTAAGAGGGTTTTGTGACCGCTGTTAAAGTAGGATGAACTCTGAAGGGAATGGCTTTTACACCATTTCAATTGGTAACAACTAGGAGCTTGTGGTAGCATTCGAAAAGCCAATGGGAATAAAATTTCTCACTCTCTATGCACTGTGACAGCAGCCACATGACTCCCTCAGTACACTCTGCTGAGGAAGGAACAGCACAGACTATTTTTTGGCATCAAATACTAGGAGTACTTCAACACTTAGTATTCTGTGGAAATGATTTCAGGTGCATTAAATCTCAGCTAGAATTCTCATTGATACTTGTTTCTAGGTTTATGGACACAAGGCAGAGCCTTAGCCAAGAAGTACTTGTGTCACCTTTAATGTTCAGAAACCAGTGAAGACATAGGGTGTTTAATTTTTTTTTGTAGGATTTAACTCCCTTTTTTTTCCATTTTCAGATTTTTCTGAAGTCCCAGGTTTGTAGAAACGTCTACTGTATCCCTGGATGTCATCCCGACAAGTTTTTTGATCTGCATGGTGAGCCCACTTGGAAACTAGATATATGATGGCTTCTGAATTAGTTGTGGAGGCATCATGGTTTCAGAATTTTTCATTGATATGGGGAGAAGGCCTATATGAAATTCTAAGACAATTGGAGGGGCAGGATTGCCAACTTTATCTTGGAAAATTCCAGCTAATTCGGGGATTATGTCCAAGGAGCATTGAGTTTGTACAGTTGTGGGAGGTGATGCCATATAGTCTGCTCTCTGAAGCTGCCATTTCTTCCAATTTCAGAAGTACTCTGGGCCCCAGCTGAACGTTGGGCGCTCAAGTAGAATTTTCAATCATCCTTCTCAACTAGACCACTCGGTTCCTGATTTAAATTTAAAGAGTAAAAAACCTCAGGGAAAATGAAACAGCCCCCCCCCCCCCCCGTTTACTTCTTAACTTCCCAGTAAGATTTCCTTTATCTCTCAGAGCATTTGGAGTTGCCTCAGTTTCTCATACAAAAATCAAAATATCAGTTTGCTAGCAAAGCATAGCACAATGGAAAGCATAGGAAAGGTGCAGTTTTCAAATCTGGGGTTAGATTAATCCAATTAACAAAAATAGATTTGTTAGTTAGAAACCTGTTTTGACTTCAAATGTACAGGGGAAGTAGACATGTAGCTAAAAATCAAGCCTTTCCTCCTATAATGTATAAAATGAGAAGGCATACAGACGAATCACATGTGAAATCTCAAGCCCCTGTCTAGCAAATTGTCATTTTATTTGCTGGTTTTTTGGAAGGAACTGCAGGGCACATACCACCTACTTCTCATTGTATTCACAAAGACAGCAGTGGCAGAGCAACAAGCTGAGAACCACTTGGAGCTTGCAACTGCGTGGATCCTGTGCTGCTGCATAGGGTCTTGAGTTAAAGAAGGGTCTTGAGTCTGAAAAGGCTGAAAACTACTGTGCTATAGAATTTTTAACAGTAATGCTGTTGTCACCATGTTTGTAAAGCCACTCTGACTTGGAGCTGATCTGCTAGACTACTCATGCTTTACACAAGCCTGCGGTAAAATAAGCACCAGGGAAAGTCTTAGAACTCTTAAAAACACTGAAATCCTCTAGAGTTGTTGGAGAAGAGCTCAAGCCCCCATCCCTGCCATAGAGGAGGCAAATTTTGTATGAGATGTCAGGAATTGTGTTAGGAAAATTCTGACAGGGAAACATGTCACTGAGAGATTTTTGTCCCTTATGCTAATGAGTGTTGAGTTGGACCTGACTTCTGTATAGTAACAAATGTGTTTGAATATACACAAAGAGAACTAGGGTTACCTGGTACTCCCTGGCAAATGGCATGGGGGGGGGGCTTATTGGCAGGAAAACTAGGCCTAGACCTGTGTCACCAGCAATGCAGTAATGTTGCTTGATGTCATCACATCACCGACAATGGGGCATGCTCTGCTGTTAAGGCAAAACCTGTATGGTAGTATTCATTTTTTTTACCATAAAGTTATTGCCCAAATGCTAGACTGTCCCTGTGTTGTGGACCAGCCAGAGATTAGTGAAAGCGAAAACTCCTCGGAGGAGGAGGGGACCAGTGTGGCTAGCTTGCAGCAAATAGTAGTAGAGAGCTGTGATCAGATGTGCAGTTTGATCCATTGTCGTTGCTCTTTTCTTACAGATTTAAAATGCATGATCAGACAGCAACATCTGTCTGTCGTGCCCCAGTCATCTGAGTCCCCCTCCCCCTTTACTGCGTGTTTCTTTGATACCTGTGCAAGTCCAGTCCTGTTGGTCCAAGCTGGTTACAAAATAGATTTCTTGTTGTCTGATTGGTCTCTGCCTCTCCCTCAGGGGCTGCTCAAAACTTTCTTTTCTTTACAAAAAACTTTCAAAGGAAGACGCCTCTGCACTTCAGCTTTTTTCTATGCTTTGGGGGAGAGGTTAATTGAAAAGTTTAGAGAGGGAGGATGGCAGTGAACTACGTATCCCAGCAGGCTCATCAGTGCTTGTGTGCATGCTCAGAGGATAAACTTTTTAAAAAATGGCTGACAGCCCCATGAACTACATATCCCAGCAGACTCATCAGTGCTTGTGGGCATGCTCAAAGGACACACTTAAAAAATGGCCAATGGGCTGATTCCCTGGCTGCTGCTGTCTGATCACTCAAGAATAGGGTAAAAATACTTCGAAGAGTGCTAAAAGGGGTGAGTCTGATCAGGATTTTCTGTTACAAAATAACCTGGCTTAATTGGAAGGCAGGGCAACAGTGGATCAAACTGCATGCCTGACTGCAGCCAAGAAACAGGGAGATGGGATTCAGCTGTTCCCTGACCTGTAACCGAGAGTGGATGCAGAGCCATCTCAGCCACCCAGCTCTAATCCAGCAGCCAAAGGCCAGCCAGCTGTTCCCACTTCTCCAGGGTTGCCAGAGCCCTTAAAGCATTGCAGGAAAAGGTCCAGGCTGGATTTACAGATTAGGCATAAGAGTGCACGCCTTGCAGCCCAACGCCAACTGCTGGCTGATACTGACGATGAATCACTGCAGGAGCCAGCTACGTGCAATATTGATGGCTACTCCAAGACATGGACATGACATCTTCCTAAATGCCGAAGTGCTGCCACTGACCAGATGATTCCTTGGTAATTCGACTCCTGAACTGCATTTTGTTTCGACAACCTGCTTTCTGAACTCTCTGTTTCTGGCTTTGTTCTTTCGGACACTGTTTCCTGGTTACTCTGATTTCTGGACTGCTATCTGATACTCAGTTCTCTGCATCTACCTTCCCTGGCTTTACCCTACTGGTCAGCGGCTGACATTGAAATCGGACACTGAAGACCTGCAGCCTGACTCAGGACACCCTGCTTTGCTAGCAATGTGATGATGTCACTTCCAGAAGTAACACTGTTGCATTTCTGGCAGCACAGGTCATGGCCTAGTTTTTCTACCCCACCAGCCAGTTGGTTGGAACTGGGGCCAGGAGCCCTGGAGTGGGGGATCTTCTGCCCCTGGCAGGGACCTGAAAACTCTAGAGAGAACCTGGGGGCAGGTAGTCAAACATCACAATTTACTTCCTCTGAGGTGTTATAAGCTCAGGATACTCATGTAAAATTCATTTTGCTGTCTTTCCAAAATTAATTTTTGGGTTTTTAAAAAAAAAATAAAAAAGAAAACCAGAATGTCAAGCTTTCCAAATGTTTGCTTTCAAGCTTAATTGGAGATCAGCTCTTTACATTACTTTCCCTAATTTAAAGATTTTAAAAAGAAATGTAATGAATTTTTATATACAAATTAAGAGGGTCTTTTTGGGTCAGGAAACTGAAACTAAATGAGAATCAAACTGTAGCTATTCTTAAAATCAGGTATGTTCTGAATGCTCACTCGATTTGACCTTATGTCAGTGTCATTCCCCCCCTCCCTTCAAGAATTATAATATAATTCATCTAGTAAAAATTATGATCACCCCACTGGGTAAATCAAGGAAAGTCTCCTGAATCTTAGTTAAATAATAACCTGTGTTACATGGTTAATATTGGAGCATTAACAGAATCACAGTAGCGGTCATAAAAAGTGGGATAATATTAAGAATTGCTAAAACACAAACATGTTTGGTGCAGTGGTTAAGTGCATGGTGCTGTGGTTAAGTGTGTGGACCCTAATCTGGGAGAACTGGGTTTGATTCCCCACTCCTCCACTTGCCCCTGCTGGATGACCTTGGGCAAGCCACAGCTCTGAAACGGCTGTTCTGTCAAGGACAGTTGTCTCAGAGCTCTCTCAGCCCCACCTACCTCACAGGGCATCTGTTGTGGGGAGGGGAAGGGAAAGGAATTTGTAAGCCACTCTGAGACTCCAAGTGAAGGGCGGGGTATAAATCCAATCTCTTCTCTTCTATTTCTCTTCTGTGTTAGAAGCATGTAAAACAGATCTTTGGTCATAGCTACGTATCATTAGCAAGCCACATTTATCATTGTGTTCTGAAGAACTATATGCTTTTAAATTGAAATGCAGAGGCTTGTCATAAAACAGCAATTTATATTGCACAAAAGATCTTTTAGGCATAGTATCAGTTTTCACCGTGTCAGTGCAGGCCTTCTGATGAGCTGCTGGAGCTGCTCAATGCCTCTGCATTTGAAAATCGAGATAGCCAAGTTGCCAGAAGAGTGTAATTATATTATGAAATAAATGGGGGGAGGGGGGTTGAGGAATGTTTTTTACAGTACCTGGACTAGTAGCTTTGGTCTGCTTCAAGCTCCTGGCATATAAAAATAGAGGGGAATCTTTTAATGTTGTTGATAATAGAAAAAGGTATTTTCCAGCAGCCACAACTCCATTTCAGAATTATCCTTTGCAGTTTCTAACTTTCAGCCTAGAACTGGAAACTTATTCATTAACGAAAGGCAAAAATTAGGGGCACAACTAGATGAGATAACAGAAAACCACACCAGGTCTCCAGACATCTGTAATTTTTTTTTAAGCAGCTGCTGGAGGGAGACGGGAATGATTTGAATTAGTTGCATGGAGCCAGGAACGAAGGGATTTAACTTCCTGTCTTCTGATGCCATTTAATCGATGGGAGCCCACCTTCCCTGATTATTAGACTGGGTCTAATAATTGGCTTTGCGGAGCTGATTTCTCTTGGGGAATGTGGGCTGCTTTTAAAGCAAATGAGAGATGTCTGGAGATACAGCCACAGGAGATACACCCTAAAAATACAGAATCTTCCACGCTGTCCAGAATTACTGCTTATCTTCAAACTACAGAGATCAGTTCCTTTGGAGAAAATGAAGGCTTTGGAGGGGGGACTCTGTGGCATTGTATCCCACCGAGGTCCCTGTCCTATCCACAATCTACCCCCAAATCCCCAGGAATTTTGAAACCTGGAGCTGGCAGCCCAACACCTCCACCCCCTGCTGCTGGCCAGGGGGACCATAAACCATCTTTTACTTGGACTTCCAAAAATACAGAAATTTTACATCTCTACTTAAGTGAAACTCTACGTTCAGTGGTACGACTTGTTGATCATCAGCCAGCCAATTTCCCAGGAACAACTTATCTTAGTATTTGCTAGTCTTTTCACCTGAGATCCCAACCGCATTTCACTTCAACCATCTTTTAGATGATTAATAATCAATTCAGAACATTCTCCGGAGGGTTTTTTTTTTTAACTAGGGCTGAATTGGAACAGCCCCTCTAGCTGTACATCATAGTTTGCATGCAGAGAAATTAGATTTCCCATCCCCAGTTTTGTTGATGTCAAGTGAAGACTAGCTGTTATATAGGGGAAGGGAACTGCACTCTTGTGTTGCCCAGGCAACGCTGGGATGCTTCCCTTCCTTCCTGAGTTCAGCTTCAGCTAAGGAGCACTGTGTGGGAAGGTGGGCTAGCATCTTAGGCTTTTCCTGCGCTGTGATGCAGCTTCCTGGAATTTCAGCAAGCAGGACGTGTGCTCGTGTTGTTTAGGCAACTGAGCAGTACATGGTCTTTTCCTATGCTGAAACATGATGGTGTTGAAGAGCAGACAGACAGATTACCTTAACTGTGATCGTCACAAAAGAAGCAAAAGAATGCATTGGATTTTCCCAGAGGAGCATTTTGTACCCCACAACCCTACCCCCACCACTTTACCTTAAATTATTTCAGAAATTTATTTTGTGTGAGCCCTAATTCCCCATCAATGTAATTTTTTTCCCTGTGAGCAATCTCAAGAGATGTGTATCCCCCTCCTTCCTCCATGGGGGGAATAAAGCAGAGGTTCAGGATTTTTTCTCCCACTCAAGGGAAAGGCAGTCTTGCAGATTGAGTGGGAGGAAGCAAATGATTCCAATCCAATCATTTCTTCCATCCAACCCGCCCCCCCCCCCCCCCGGTAAGAAGTAAACTCACAGTTCAGACATGTGAGAAATCAGTGATTATGATCAGATCCATCTCTTTGTGTGAGAAAAAAAACTGAAATCTCTTAAATATCTTTATTACTTTGAAAGGCAATACAGCCAAGGGGGATACAGTATGCTGCCTGTTCATGTATAAAGTGTGTGCACAGGGGGAGGGGTGTATTTCTACACAAAAAATGGAATTAATCTTGTGCTTTTGCTGCCACCCACCCAATATGCACCCAATTTCACTGTACTCTTCTGTTTTCGCCCAGCTAGATTCCAGTATGGAAATTGTGCCAGGCTGGCAGAAAAACGCTAAAATAAGTAGAGAACAGTGAGGTAAAGCACAAAAGGGCCTGGGTCTAGATCTCCTTATGATGTGCTCAATTTTTATTTGAAACTATCTGACTGACACTCTTCCTGCTTGTGGATTTTGGGAACCAGAATGCATGTCCATTCATGTATAAAATGGGGGAGGGGGCTGTGATGGATTGGACAGAAAAGCAGGCTTTTTAAAATGCTGCTTATGTCAGAGATTCAGGGAGTTCAAGAGTTAATCTTCCCTGGAGAGAAGCACTTATGTGATTAGCTTTCTACTCACCCTTGGATTGGCCAGCATCAGCTGAGAGAGGAAATAAAACAGCTGAGGGGAAAGATTCATTTGCCTTTTGGTCTTTACCTGAAATCTAACAGTCTGGATTTGTAGCCAAAGGCTTTGGCTTCTGAGGGAAGAGACTTTGGGAGTCAGTGATCAGGGAATTGTCAGAAAAGTACTTCTATAGAGAGAAGAATAAGAACCTCATTGTCTTAAATATATTAGAACTACTCTGAGGGAGAATTTAGATTCTCAGTCAAGAAAGCTACAGAACAGCTTTATACAGACAACAGATATTGGAGTAGGGTTTGGCAGAAGGTCTGGGTAGTTAGACATGCTGGCACCGGTGGTGGGGCCTGGAGAAGGCATTTAAAGAGACCATGGTCTCTTTAAATGCTGTCTCCAAATTGTTCTGCCCCAGTTACATGGCTTGCAAAAATTATTTAGAAGGGATCCCTTTAAATCAGGGGTGGGCAATTGTTTTGGCTTGGGGGCCACTTTGTGGGAGCGGAGGTTAGCGGAGGGCCGTACCTTTTAAAATGATTGCATTCATTACTTAACCTTGCATTTCAGAAAAGGTATAAATTGTATCAGCATAAAAATCAATAAATATAAATTAAATAAAATAGTGGTGGTTTTATTCAATTTATTTATTGTGCTAATTTCATATCACCTATAGCTGCAAGCACATTTAATTTTAGAATCAGTTTAATGAGACAAATGTGCCCTATCACACTTTTCTACAATTTTTTTGAAATCAGGAGTGAGATTGCTTGTTGAGATTCTCATCACAGCCTGCAAGTTAATGTCTGTCAAAGAGCACCTATATTTACTCTTGTTAATCTTCATGTCTTGGCAGGCTGCAAAAAACTCTGTGGTGGGCCGCATGTGGCCCTCGGGCCGCCATTTGCCCACCCCTGCTTTAAATGATTTTTCCAAGCCCCACCACCACGTGACTCACAAGTGAACCGAGAAGGCATTTAAAAGCCTTCCCAGTTGGAAGCAATTTCAGCGAACCCTTTTGCTTTCTGAAATGCTGAAATGGCTTACAAAAACCATTTAAAGGGAACCTAACAGGCTGAAATGGCTGCAAGATATTTCAGTGATCTCTCTCGCTTCCCTCCACTTGGTGTCAAACTCAGGCCTTGTTTGGCATGTTATTTTCCTCTGTTTATTGTGCTGTCTATAATTCAATGCCATGTTTCATTTCTTTGCTGGGAATCAGGGCTGAATGTATGAGTGTGTTTGGACTGGACACTGGGAGGGAATCTTTGAATAAGGTGTGAACTGGCACCAAGAGCATCAGTTCTGACACAGAAACGACTATGCTTGAAACCTCTTGATCTTTCAATAAACATATCACTGCCAAGAGAGTGTTGTTGAGAGTGAGTTCCGTTCAAGACCTGACATAGTGTCAGAACTGCTTTCCTTTGACCCTGAGCACCGCACATGAGATGGCATCAGGAGGTGAGGACGATGAAATTATTAAGACCCTGCCGAAGTCCCTGAAGCTTAAGAAGAGCCCAGACCAACCGGTGAAGGGTCCGAAAGGCAAGGACGGGAGGTGGAGGCTGCCATGTCCCAACCTGGGATGATGGGATGCCCCCAATTTGGCAACTCCTTCCATAGGAGCCTCGGGTGTCTGGCATTGGTGATCAGAGGGAGACTGGCAACATGCCTCCAGGATTTTCCATGAAGACCCTGACTGCCTGATGGTCACCGCCCAAGCTGAGGCCAAGAGGCGCCACTTAGATGAGGTGGACTTCAACCACATTCAACAAGAACTAGAAGCAGAGATTGCGGAGTTACACAGGGGCACCCAGGCTGCCCTGGGGGGTCTGACCAATGTGATCTGAGAGATGCTGCAGAGAGAGCTCCATAGCCTGGGACTGCAACAGGCAGGAGAGGATGAAGCACCGGACCAAGGGGATGGCAAGGCTCCTCCTGTGGAGCTACCAGCCACACGCCCAGGTCCAGCAATTCCCCAGGACGTTCTTGAAGCCACCTTTGATGGGACCCAAGGAAAGCTTGCCTTCTTTGTGCTTCAGATCTGGAAGTTCCTGAGGGAATGGGGCCACACTTTTGCATCGGACAAACACCAGGTCCCAGCTTCAGGAACGGGCCACTGACTGGTTTGTGGGACTGTCTAATGTGGGGGGGGGCATAAGTTTGAGACACGGATGCGTTCATGAGGGCCCTCTGTCAGCAATATGAGGATCCCCTCGAGGTGGAGCAAGCCAGAACCTGCCTCTGGGGGCTGAACCAGGGAACCCAGTCAGTCCAGGAGTTCTCTGACGAGTTCAAGTCATATGCGGCTAAACTACAGGGGTGGCCAGAGGATGTGCTGATCAAGTTATATCAAGCGGGCCTGAATCACTCCATCTTGGGTAGATCCCTGGCCCATGAAAACCCATTAACCTTGAATGGCTGGATTCAGGTGGCATGTGAAGGCAAGAATTGCTGCAACCTCCTAAAGATGTACCATCCCAAGCAGTTGGGGAGGCGTGTGAGCGGGGAGGCAAAGACCCAGTGAGATCCAGCCATGGTGGCAGGGTTGGGCACTAAACTGTGAGGGTTGCAGGAGCCCCTGGTTTTCTCCCAGATGGACGGAACACCCATGAAGAATGAACCTTGTATGCACTGTACTGCTTCCCTGCTAGTGGGGGTGGGCTCCAAATGGGAGCTGAGAACTTTTATCATAAACCCTTCAGCTAAATTCCTGATGCTGTTGGGGAGCTCCTGGCTTAGAGCTCACGACCCCAACATCCAATGGAGTTTGGTAGCCCTCTGGTTTTTGGACCCCTGTTGCAAGGTGCATAGCAGGAACCCGGTGTGAGGGGAAGAGCTGCAATCGGTACCGGAGCAGGTGTGTCTGGCCAGAAACGAACTGAACCAGTTCTCCCCTGAGTATAGAGACTTGACCAAAGTATTTGAAGAGGGGGAGGCAAATGAACTTCCCCCTCACAGGGACACTGACTGTGCGATTGAAATTCTACCTGGCCATAAAATGCCCAAGGGTGAGCTGAGCCCAGCTGAGAAGAGAGAGCTCCGAAAGTTTATCGATAAGAACTTAGCTAGAGGGTTCATCAGGCCAGCGGCCTCACCTTTTGCTGCCCCAGTACTCTTCCATAAGAAAAGGGATGGGGTGGTTAGACTGTCTACAGATTACTGAGGCCTAAATGCCATATCCATGTCTAATCGCTCCCGTTAATCAAGGATTTATTGGCCGCATCTTCACAAAATTGGACTTAAGAGATGCTTACTTTTGGGTGCACATTTGGGAGGGGGACGAATATAAAACTGCTTTCAATACCCCATTGGGACAATTTGAATACTTAATGATGCCATTTGGGCTTCAGGGGGCCGCCAGGGAGATCATGAATTTGATTAATGAAGTGTTGCACAAGCATTTGTTCAAGGAGGTCCTGGTTTATCTAGATGACATCTTGATTTATTTGTCTGATAAGGACTCATGTGTGTGGTTAGTGGGATATGTCTTGAAAGCACTTTACCAGAACTGGCTGTTTGTAAAGCTATCCAAGTGTGAGATCCATAAAGAGAAACTGGACTTTTTGGGGGTACTGTATCTCCAAGAAAGGATTAGCTATGGACCCTCAAAAGGTCCAGGATGTATTAGGGTGGAACCCCCCTCAAACTAGGTGACAATTACAAGCGTTTCTCAGGTTCATCAACTTCTACTGTCCCTTCATCGCCAATTTCGCCCAGGTCACCTTACCCCTTACTGACTTGTTGGAAACCAAGGGGAAGGGGCTGGATTACAAAAACCGGGGCTGCTGGATGAATTGGACCCCAGAGTGCCAACAGACGTTTGACAGGTTGAAGACTCTGTTTACTTCCAAACTGATTTTAAGTCATCCAAATCAAAATGAACCTTTTGTGGTACAAGTGAGTGCCTCTGATGTGGCAATGAGGGGCATATTGCAAGTGGGAGTGACAGGAAACTACACCCCTTTGCCTATGTATCGTTTTCCGAGACTGAGAGGCATTGGGCGGTGCGGAATAAAGAAGCTGTGGCCGTTAAATTGGTGTTTACCATATGGAGACATTGCTTGGAGGGGGGCAGTGTTCCGTTCAAGGTGTGGACTGATCATAAGAACCTCAAAGCCTTGCATACCCCCTGGCACCTAAATGCCAAGCAATTGTGTTGGGCCAAGTTCTTCTCTAAGTTTCAGTTCACTCTTAAGCACCTCCCAGGGAAGTCCAATTTCCTGGCTGGTGCCCCCTTGCGCCTTCCCCAGCATGACAGTCAAAGGGAGGAAGTCATTGAGTCTATGTTTAATCCTGTGCAGCTGGGGTGCTCACACGAATCTGTGCTATGGAGGAAGGAGCCCTCAGCCCTGAACCTTGGGTGGAAAAATTCAAGTCAGCTTTCAGTGACACTGACAGGGAGGAAGTGGGAAAGGAGGACATCCTCTCTCAAGGGGGGAAAGGGTGCTGGTATCAGCAACAGAGGCTATTTGTGCAAAAGGGTGCTGGTATCAGCAACAGAGGCTATTTGTGCCAAACGCCCTACAAGGAGAGATCTTAAAACTGGGACATTATAATAAACTGGCTGGCCATTACGGGTATCTGAAAACCTTGCACGTATTGCAAAGACAATTCTGGTGGCCATGTATGTGGGCTGACATCTCCCAGTATGTGGCTTTTTGCCAAGTGTATTTAATGGGGAAACTATGAGTGGGGAAACCCCCTGAACTTTTAAAACCCCTTGAGATCCCCCGACCGGCCTTGGTTGGTTATATCTATGGATTTTATAATGGATCTGCCCCCAAGTAAGGGGACAACAGTCATCTGGGTGGTGGCTGACTGGTTTTCAAAGCAAGTGCACTTCATCCCATGCAAACAACTACCCAGCTGTTAATGTACCACATTGTGAGAAAAAAGATCATTTCGGATCGAGGGCCTCAGTTCATGGCCACCTTTTGGAGGGAGTTGTTAACATTGCTGGGGATTGACAAGGGGCTCAGCAGTGCTTACCACCCAGAGACTGATGGCCAGTCAGAGAGGATCAATCAGGTCTTGGAACAATTTGGAACTTGGAAACGGGGAGAGTGAAAGGGATAGCTAAAATGGCTTGCAGCTGGGAAGGCATTTACATGCTTTACCAGTTGACTTGCTGAATTGTGCCACCGCAGCAGCATGACTTAGTGAGTCAATTGAGAAGGCATATTTAAGTGCCTTCCCAGTTGCAAGCCATTTCAGCTATCCCTATCAGTCCTCTCCCTCCAGTTTGGAATCAGGGGGAGTGAAAAGGATCTCTGAAATGCTGAAATGGCTTCGAAGAGCCATCTTTAAATGGCTTTTGCAAGCCATTTCAGCATTTCAGTGATCCCTTTTGCTCCCCCTGCTTCCGGGGGTGGGGAAGGGATACTAAAATGGCTTGTATCTATTTCAACCTATCTGGATGCAAACCATTTCAGAGATCCCTCTTGCTCCTCCCACTTGGAAGCTGGGGGAAGTGAAAGGGACAGCTGAAATGATTTTTGCATGCATTCCCTTTAAATGGTTTTTGCAAGCAGGCACCACAGCCAATTGAAGTCCAAGTGGCAAGTTCACCCGGATGTGAGTTTACTGTCTGGACTTCACTCACACATGTTGCATGCTTGCAAAAGCCATTTAAAGGGAATGTTCTTTTAAAATGGCTTTTGCAAGATCTTGCCCCCCCCCCCCACTCTCCCTTACCACCCAATTCATGGCTACTCTCGTTAGCCCCCATATTCATTTTCTCTTGCCACCCCCACAACGTTTCCTTACATACAGGAAACCCCGCCCCACAATTTTCACTTATCCACTCCAACAAGCCTTTGTATTGCAACACACCCACCCAACCGAGAATCCGCACGATTTCCCCAATTCTCTGCAAGGAGAGGCTTGCAAAAGTAAGGGGGAAAGGAGTGGGCTGGGAAGGAGGCTACCATTTCAGAGCCTATCTAGAAATAGAGCTTGGTGCATTTAACCCCTTTTCACCTCTCCTGGGAAAGCAGTGGGGAGCAGGAAAATAACCGCCTCTGAGCAGGGTGTGTTTAGTTGCTACAAATGCTCCATGTGTTTCCTTGGATCAGGACAAGAAAACTTTCTGCCTGCCATGATGCAGAGTTTTGCTAAGAATCATGCACACCCCTCCAAGCACTTCAGATACCCTCTCAGCTGCTCTGGTCGCTAGGCAATCTTTTATTCCACTTGAGCTGCAGAACATCAGCTGTGGGCAGGCTGAGGGCCAGGCACAGTGTGATTTTCAGGGTTTTAAAAAAACACGGGTGCTTTTTAAAAGGGGTTTCCAGCACCGTGACTTGTGGGGCATGACTGATTAATGAGGGGGCATGGCCCCAAAATGCCCCACTGCAGCTATGGGCCCATACCACACTCTGAACAAACTGGAGAATCCTACCATTGCACAGACTTACACAAAATGACTTCTGATGTGCCCTCCAATCCCATTTCCCCAATCCAGTGATCTATTCTGGGTGTGGTGGCTCTAATGCATGTACAGAGCTGCCCACCACCACGGCTTCCCTGTTAATTTTAATGGAGATGGCTGATCTGTGCATGCATTCCTTCATGTGCATTGTTCTGCTCCCTCTGTTGTAATTAATGGGGACTCATGATCACAACAAGTCTGTAAACCTAGATCTCTGATCAGAGATCACCATCCTCTCAGAAAGATCTTTGCTGTGTGAACTTGACATAATTGTTTAGAATGCATCCAAAGAATGAAGGTTTAACTAATTTTATATACATCAGATTTCCATAGAATAATGCTGCAGCCCAAAAAGAAAAAAAAAGCCATATCTGCCTTAAAGAATACCAGCCATCTAAAATCTTAATGTCTTTTTATGCAGGCCTGTTCTATCCTATTTTATTTTCTCATTTTGCCTAAAATTCTCTCTTAAAAGCATCGTAATATACTATAATCCCTGACCTCAGTTTCAAACTGCAGAGAAATCTTACTTCCTGCCTTGACTGGGGTTCCTTTAAAGAAAACCCCTTTATAAAGAAAGCGAAGGTGGAAACCTAATACATAAGGGTTTTGTTTTTTTTAATTGTTATGTGAACAAGCAGACAAACTGACTAATTAGAATTTTTAAAAGCCATGTGTTTTTTTTTTGTTTCTAAACAGAATGTAGGGAGCCTTTCTAATGTAGACTTTTCCTTCACGGGATAAAACGGAATTAAAATATTGTCAATAAATTGTGTGTGTGCGAGAGAGAGAGACTGTATCAGTCTGTGCATTGATAGTCTGTGCATGCAGGATAAAGAGCATTGACTGCCTGCTAATCTATTCCCAGATGGAGGTGGATGCAGACGAGAAGCGCCATCGCACGCGGTCCAAAGGTGTTCGAGGTATGTCTCTTGCTTCAGTAAATCACTCAAGGCCCCTGCTCAGGGTGACCTTCATCCTCCAGAATCTCTTTGCATGATTCATTCTGACCCCTTGCTTTTTTACAAAGCCTTTTTTTTGGCAATTTTCAACAGAAGAGAGGGGGTTACTTGTAATAGATGATAAATTTTTATATATTTTCCATCTCTCTGCAGTTCCCGTGGAACCAGCCATACAAGAGCTGTTCAGGTTAGTGCTCTGAGTGTAAAATGTATCCCCATTAGCAATTTAGAAAATTCATGCCTTTTAATGGGTATAATGCACTTTCAAGTTCATTGGTGGTTTGCTCATGCCCCGCTGCACTGATGAAATTAATTCCCCTGGGATTTGCTAATAAAAAGCATTCCCCCTCCCCCTCTTTTCCTTCAGTTATTTGATTTTTCGCTTTCTGTCTTTGTTGCCCTCCATCTCTGTAATACCTACTGCCTGCTTTTAATATAATCGCTGTACAGCACACCTGAACCTGTATAATTAATTCCTTCCCTTTTACAGTTGCCCTACTCCTGGCTGTGATGGCAGTGGTCATGTTAGTGGGAAATATGCAAGACACAGAAGGTAATGTGTGTGTGTGTGTGTGTTGTTAATGAAATGAAGGTATTTAGTAAACAATTTGCCTGACCCAACCCTGTTAATCGAAGTTCCAATGGTTGAAGAACAGATACTATACCCTTACTTTTGTCTTTTTTGTGTGCACCTAATTGTGGTCTGCCTTTGTTAGAACACCTTAAACATTAACTTTTCTGTCCAACAAAACTGCAATGTAAACTGAAATCTAAAAAAACTGAGGCGGTGTTTCTATCCCCCTTCCTTATTATCTAAGCAAGCTTGGCACTGATTAGTCATGTTGAAGCATAATCTCAAAATGCAAAATAAAAAAAAATAGAATGGCATTTTACTGAAGCCACTTGTTTCTGCTTCCCAGCTTTCCTTCTGAAGTTCATGTGTGGCAAATTAAAACGCGACCTTATTGACATTTTTCTGCTTGTGTGAATTCTGTCATTTAGTATAGTTCGTATAATGGAGTGAAAACATGGGCTTTTTGAGCACAAGAGTTCAAGGATGAGGTGAGATCTAAAGGGCAAACACTAGGACAGTTCAGTGATAATGAGTCTTTGTGATCCAGATGATTATATTATTGCCACAAATTCTGTGACTTTACCTTCTAGAGTAAGATGAATGATGAAATTTCCAGAGATGAGAGGTGTTGGCCACATTGATAATAATATCTCAAAGCAGGATTATGTCTTTTCTGTGACAGTAACAGCATTTGCAAACTTAGTCTTTATATCTGAAGTACAAGGTGCTTTTAGGTGAAATTTTAAAGGAGAAACAGATATGGATCTGTACACAGATACAGCAGTACATTCTGCCTGTCTCCTCCCCTTCACACAACTTCATCCTTTGCTGATATACTTTTTCTCCAGACAATGTTTGTGATTGCAAAACCCTGCAAGTAATGAAAGTGGAACTGTACATTACATTGGGCTTCCAATGGAAACAACTGTCCTGTGTTCAGTTCCTTTCTCCATCTACAGAATGCCTACTTCAGTTTAAACCATCACCTGATGTCATTATGGAATCTATTTCCTAAGTCCTCCTTCATTTCTATGGCTGTTGCTAATTGGGCATTCATGCATATTGGCAAACATTATGAAAACAGATGGTGAACTGAAAAATTTATGAAAGTGTGCATGCACTGATTTTTGAAATTTATTTTAGTGATTTTTCTGACTAAAATGGAAAGTTAGTACAATAAAACATAGGAAAGAGCTAATATGTGAAACAATAATAAAATGGAATGGTAGCATCCACTCACCCTCAAAAGTTCCATGCTAAGATGACAAAAAAAGAGAGACAACTGGGTTGTTTCATTCTGAAAATGCCTTCTTTATTTACGTATTATTTTTCCTGTTCAAGACACAAATGCAAAGATGGGAAACTGCCATTATATGTCCTAAATGCACCAAAATGTATGAGAGGTCAATTACACACAGAGGTCACAAACCAGTAGAAGAGTGAAGTGTGCATCAGTTCAGAGCCAGTTTGGTGTAGTGGTTAAGTGCGCGGACTCTAATCTGGGAGAACCGGGTTTGATTCCCCACTCCTCCACTTGCACCTGGCTGGATGACCTTGGGCAAGCCATAGCTCTGTACCAGCTGTTCCCTCAAGGACAGCTTGGGAAAGAGCTCTCTCAGCCCCACCTACCTCACAGGGTGTCTGTTGTGGGGAGGGGAGGAGAAAGGAGTTTGTAAGCCACTCTGAGACTCCAAGTGAGTGAAGGGCGGGATATAAATCCAATCTCTTCTTCTTCTTCTTCTTCATTGATGTCAGTGGACATGAGCATTTAACTCAATGCTCAATTATGGCCAAAGTGTTATTTTATTATTTAGGCTTTGTTTTTGTTTTTCCCAGCCATTCTCCTTTAGATTCATGGATGTTGTTTACTTCTCAGTACATTTGTTCCTGAAGCATTTACTTACAAGCTAATAGCCCAGTCCTAAGACTTGCAACAGCAAATAAATCCTGAAGTTGGAGTTTAGCACCTACATAGCACTTGCAGAGTCATAAAGCATGCTCGGATGTCACACTGACATTGCGGACAGAGAGGTTGCCACAAATAGATTTTTGCCATGGTTTTTTTTTAGCACTGCCCACTCTGAAATGTTGCCAATGACTTTACAGAATTAATCTACAGTACATGAAATGAGATTTTTATGACATAGTTCACATGCATGTAAATTCCATTGGATTGAAGGGGGCAACCACAAATTTGTGTGTTGGAAACAGCAACTAAATTTCTTGTTTGATACTTTACATATGGATCGAACTTTAAAAAAACATGATGACCAAAAAGTCAGCAATCCTGTTCACTGACAAAAGGTTACTTTTATTGTGAATATATTTATTTTTACAGAGTTTGAGTCCACTGGCACCTTTAAGACCAACAAAGTTTAATTCTGGGTATAAGCTTTCATGTACATGCACACTTCTTCCAATATTTTATTTTTGTTATATTGGTATTTTATCTTTCCTATATAATAAAGCTGTTTTCAAGTGGCAAGATTCCATGGGGCACCAAAATCAGTTGGCTGGAAGGACTGCCACTCAAAAGGGGGTCCCAGGCCACTGGCTGCATTCCATCTCTGCTTTGCCTCAGTCCCTCCCATAGAGCCACCGACCAGTTTCTCAGCCTCAGTCTGGAGGAAGCCAGCGAAGGGGAAGGACTGACTGGGTGCTGGGTCCACTCTTCTCTTCCGCCCACTGCCAGGTGGATCTAACTGTCCCCTCAGTGGCCTGCTTCTGTCAGTGAAAAGACAATGGACTTTCAGCATAACCCCCTCCCCCACCCACTGACTTTCCAGTCAGAATAAACTGTAGAAACAGTAGGGTTGCCAGGTCTGGGTTGGAAAATACCTGGAGACTTTGGGAGTGGAGCCAGGAGAAGGTGGGGTTTGGGGAGGGGAGGGGTCTCAGCATGGTACAATGCCATAGAGTCCACCCTTCAAAGCAGCCATTTTCTTCAGGGGAGCTGATCTCTGTCAGCTGGGGATCAGTTCTAAAAGCGGAAGATCCCCAGGCCCCACCTGGAGGATGGCAACCCTAAGAAACAGCTCTTTATCCCAGGCTGTGATCAGAGGTCCAGTTTGATCCAATGCCATTGCTGTTCCCTGATGGATTTAAAGTGCACAATCAGACAGCAATATCTGTCTGTCGTGTCCCAGTTGTCTGTGTCCCATTCACCCCCCACCCTTTACTGTGTGTTTATTTGATACCTGTTAAAGTCCAGTCTTCTTGGCCTGAGCTGGTTTCAAACCGGATTTCCTGTTGTCTGATCACCCAGTCAATCAGGCAGCTCTGACAGGGCTCTTTTTTTTTTCTGCCGCCATTTTTTTCAGTAGTTAGCGAAGTGCACATGATTGCTTATTCACACCACTCTTTCTCACCCCCACACCCACAGGGGCTGCTCTAAACATTGTTTTCTGCATAGAAACTTCCAAATAAAAACACCTCAGTACTTCACCTTTTTCCTGTGATTTGGGGAAAGGGTACCTAGAGAGTAAACTTTTTTAAAATGGCCGACGGCCCCATGAACTACATATCTTAGTAGGCATAGCAGTGCTTCTGGGCATGCTTGAGGGAAAAATTATTTTTTAAAAATGGCTGGCAGCAGCATTTCTTGGCTGTAGGGTCTGATATACGTATGATCGCCCAAGAATGGTACAAAAGCGCTTTGAGGAGTGCTAAAAGGGGTGAGTCTGATCAGTATTCTCTGTAATAAAATACTCTGGATCAATTAGAGGCGGGGCAACAGTGGATTAAAATGCACGTCTGACCGCAGCCCAGCTTAGCTCCACCATGGCTGGCTGGCTGGCTGGCTAATGAGGTGGGCCAGTGACCATCAAACCATTCTCTTCAACCCCCTGCTGTCTGGCTGACTTTCCCCCTAGGGTTGCCAATCTCCAGGTGGGACCTGTAGATCTCTTGCTGTTAATTTGCTCTCCAGATGACAGAAATCAGTTCTCCTGGAGAAAATGGCTGCTTTGGAGGGTAGACCCTATGGCATTATACCCTGCTGAGTCCTTCTATCCCCCCCCCCAAATTCTGCCCTCCACACGATCCCCCCCCCCGCAATCTCCAGGTATTTACCTAATCAAAGCAAGCTTGGTTGTCAATCTGGCAGTGGGCGGGGGAGGGGATTATGCTGAAAGACCATGGTCTTTTTACTGACAGAAGCAGGCCACTGAGAGGACAGTTAGACCCACCTGGCAGTGGGTGGAGAAGAGTTGCCAATCTCCAGGTGAGGGCTGGAGATCACTCAGAATTCCAAGTGCTCCAGGGCTTCAGAGCACGGTGGAGGCTGCCGGGGGGTGGGGAGATGGAAAGTTGAAGAGTGGAGTTGATGATTGGCTGGGAAGCAGATAGGGTTGCCAACTCCAGGTGGAAAATTCCTGGAGATTTGAGGGATGGAGCCTGGAGACGGTGACATTGGAGGAGGGGTGGGACCTCAGACAGGTACAATGCCATAGACTCCACCCTCCAAGACAACCAGTCCCTCATGGGGAACCATTGTTGCCAGTCTCCAGGGAAGGATGGAGATCATGCTGAACTACAACTGCACTTCAGATGGCAGAGATCCCCTGGAGAAACTGGTGGACTCTGTGTCATTATACCCTGCTGAAGTTGCCACAGCAAATTGACGCTGAGTGCCCAAGGCCTTGGCACTCTTCCAGAGCCTCTTTCTAGAGCCCATTGTATTTATTTCCACAACGGGCCTTATTCCTAGTATTATTATAATTTTAAGTCTAATAAGGACACATCCATCAGGTTTGGTGCTTATTTGAGAATTATGAAAATATGGATGGACTCCCAAAGACTGGCTCTGTTAATAGTGGCACTTCCAATGATGTATCTTTAAGATCATTTTTATGTTCCTTTTAGTCTGATCCTATCACAGAAACTACCTGAGTACAGGGATTTGTCACTTTGTGCTGTTACAGATGTGGAGGTAGATTTTATTGTACTGACCATAGGTCTTAACAATATAACAGTATTAAAACAAATTAACAGAATTCACAGTATTACAAGGATACTACCGATCGGAACCCATATAAAATCAATAGCAAGTTAGAACATAGCCAACAGATTATAATTAAGATCCTATACCATTTGGTCTAATCCTTCTTGCAGCTAGTACAAACAGAGCAGCTCTATTAGAGACATAAGCATCCTCATCTGCAAGCAAAAATATTACCTTTTCCAGATCCAAGGCTCCTTCCCGCTTGGAGAGAATATTAGCAATAAATTTGTTTCGTGGTTTATGATGGAGGGGGCATTTCAAAATATAACGAATCAAATCATCTGTCTACATATCTAATAGCCAAGGTGCCCCCTGTGTGCAGATATCTAAATCCGCACAGCAGGGGCACCTAGGGGGCAAAGAGATTTTCCTGCACATTTGGGGCAATCCTCAGAAGTGCAGAAAAATCTGAAATCTATAAAAAAAACTATAAGGGGGATACTTAAATCCCTCCAAAAGTAAAAGAGCATTCCCTGTGCATGTGCAGAGAATGCGCTGAGAACTGCTTCACTGCCATTGCTGCCGCTGCCACCGCCGGGGGGGGGCATGAGAAGGCTTAATGGGCTGGCCAGGCCTCACCACCATTCCTACTACAGGAGAGGGGAGGGGGAGGGAGAAGTCTTGGTGGGCCGGTGGCTGTGATCTGCACGGGCCTCGCCGTTGGTACCGGGGGCAGGGGAGAAGGGTGCTTCCTTCTCCTCCATGTGGAGCTTCTCCCCCCCCCACGTATTGCGGGTCCCCCTTGTTTCTCCTAAACCACACACACAGCATCATAATGGGGCTGGCATGTTTAGAAAACATCCCAAACAAACTGCTGAGGACATAGCTTGGAATCTTAGACTAGTAAAAGCCATCCTCAATTTCACTGTTGTTAAAGTCCTTAAATATGAGGTCCTAATGTAATCTCTTTTTAGGGATTTAAATAGGGGGACTGCTATGGATCGATCAATTACATGACTATTTTCCCATCCATTTTGAAAATCCATTCCTTCAGCTTCTACCCTGATCTTTTGGCACTTAACAGATAATTCAAAATCGTATACTTTGTCTGAATTAAACCCAAATAGTCATTGTAGTTCTTAACATGTTTTAAAAGAAGACAGAGACTTTGGGAGCCCAATGAATCCTGAGAGCTATCGAGATTCTCCATCCAATAAGACAAAACTCTGAAATTAGCTTTAGTTTTCAGAGAGGGGATACCTAGCTCAGCCCTCATTAATGCTACTGGGGAACCCTTAGGCAATACAAGAATCTGTCTCATAAAATAATTTTGTATTTTTCCCAGAGTTTTCAAAATCTGCTCTCCCCAACCCCATATTTTAATACCATGAAGTATACTAGAGATAACCTTACTATCAAACAGTTTAATCACCAAATCAACCATACCACCTCCCTTAGAAAAGAAGAATTTCACTATCACCCCCATGGTCATCATGGAAGAGGACTTCAACAAGAGAAAGTGAGGCTGCCATGTAAGAGTTTCTGAGAACGTTATTCCTAGATACTTATATGTACTACACCGCTCAATCTGAACATCCAGAATTTTTCATACTGACTTTCTAGGTCATTTCCTGAAGACCATTACTTTAGACTTAGTATAATGTATATATGGGCCTTCTTCATTACAATATTGACCCAATTTATCTAATAGCCTTCTCAGGCCAGTTTTGGTCAATGACAATAAAACCATGTCATCTGCATATAACATAATCGGTACCTTATTTTGACCTATTGCCGGAGGCATAAATTCCATGCCCTCTAATCTATCAACTATATTGTTTATGTAGATTAAACAGGGTGGGGGCCAAAATACAACCTTGTTTCACCCCCTTCTGAACAGGAATATTATCTGTTAACATACCTTTCTTTCCAACCTTAACCTTCACAGTAGTGTTTTGATGCAGTTGGCTTATCAGGTAGACCAATCTAGGGTCAATATTAATTTTAAGGAATTTCTGCAATAATCTATCCCTATCAAGGGAATCAAAGGCCAAAGCCAAATCAATGAAGACCACATATAGAGCTTTCATTGGACCTCTAATAGTCTCAGTAGCCAGAGTATGAAGTGTTTGACAATGTTCAGTTGTAGAATGGCCTTTTTAAAACCCCTATTTGCAGGGGATGAATTAAATTGCTCTCAATGACACAATCCTCTAATTTATTTTTTTAGATGTTTGCTATATAATTTAGAGGCAATGGAAAGCAAACTAATTGACCTTAAATTCTGGGGGTCCTTTCTGTTTTCCTTTTCGTAAATTGGTATGATAATGCTTGTAGTTCAACCTTTCGGAAGTGTTCCCATGTTACTAATTTGGCAAAAAAGTTTCATCAATAGAGGGACCCACCAATCAATATATGTTTTAAAACATTCCACCGAGATCAAGTCCTCTCCCAGGGATTTGCCAGTTGGCAATGATTCCACGTGAGATCTCACTTCAGATTCTGACACGGGAGGCCAGTTTGTCACAGTTAATAGTGATTCTCCAAGTATTGTATTCTCATGCTCAGAAATAAAAATCGATAGAAAATGATTATGCCAAATCTCGGCCTGAATAGGGGAATCAAGGCCCATGGGTCCACTACTGAACCAGATTCCAAAATCTACTTTCATTTTTACTATTCACTGCTTCTTGAAGCTCAGACCAATATCAAATGGCAAATTCCTGTTTCTTTTCCTTTAAAAACTCCTTATATCAATTTGTTACCCTTCTTAGATGGCTTGGGGGTCTCAAATCCCATTTCCTTCTAGCCATCCTAACACATTTCTGGAGGTATCTTTTCAGCTGTAGACATTTCCAATCAAACCAGGCATTTCCAGCGAAACAAGAACACTTAACTGGTTCCTTACATATAAGAAAGGATTTTAAGCGTGGAACAATTTTTCATAGTAATCCATCACATCATAAGCTTATTTTTTTTTAAATCTATGATTTCCTGCAGCTTTCCCTCATTGGCCAGGACTTTAGCAATTAAATTCTGGGTACGAACAGACCAATTAGGCCTCTTATGGAATGATACATAACTACTCCCTTTGCAAGAAGGTAAAAATAAATCTTTCAAGCAGCAAAAAGTGATTCCCAGTCGATTATGATCACTATATACTGAATCTAACACCTCAAAAGAATAAATTTTCCTAACAAATTCCATAGAGACAGCTATATAATCAATTACACTTGCCCAATGGGCAGAAATATATGTAAAGGCCCCTTCTGAAAGATCCAGACCTGAGTCATTCAACAAATACAGATTGAACATTGACAATAACTCCAAAAACTTCCTACCAGTTTTATTAATAACGGGATCCTGCAGCAACCTCTCTTCAGTTACATACCCTACATTCCTAACTCCTCACTCACCCAAATCATTGTTTCCTGAACCAATTCTGACATTAAAATCCCCTCCCAGGATTACTTGAACTTTTGGGAATTGAACCACTAACCTTTCCAATAAAGCAAATAATTTATCCCAAAATGAATTGTTATTTTTCCTTTCATTTTCTTTAGAGAGCAAATAAACATTAATACACAACACAGTTCCGAATGAGGGGCTGTTTAACAACAAAACTAATGCAAAATTGCCACAATCATGGAATATCAACTCAGCCTCAGCATGACGGTTCTCCCTAATAGCAATGACAAGTCCCCCACAACCTCTCCCCTTCTTGTGGATCAACAGCAGGGGAGTTATATCTGTTAAAGCCATCTATCATGGGAGGAGCCCACATCTCTTGTAGTAAAATATATCAGCTCCGTCTAAGAATTTTTAAAATTCAGGATCCCGTTGTTTGTTCCACACACACACACACACACACACACACACACCATGTTCCAAGACAAAAGCCTTAGGCATCAAGTGTCAGAATTAATTGTTTCTAACATCCACTCAGAGTCAAAATAAACACAGCTATTCCCGCTGATTATTCTCTGATCCTTACCCGTCACTCTTTCCTTAATGCCCAAGTTTACAGTGACACCCATGGAATCATTATTAAACCCTGATTGCTTTTGTAGTTCCTTTGTGGTTAATAAATACTCAGAACAGGGGATACTTTCTAAAATGATTAAGTCATCCTGTGGGGAGGTTTCTACTTCCATAGTATCCTTCAAGTTCAGCATTAGGTCATCCTACGAGGAGGTTTCTACTTTCATGATATCCTTCAATTTCAGTGTTACAAAATCCAGTCTTTTGATAATGGCTTGTTGTTCAGTTCAGAGTAAATTTCCAAATGAGCTCATAAGATCATCCTCCACGAAGTTTGCTAGATAACTACTAGGAGCTTGTTCCAAAATATCTATAATATCTGAAGATTTATTCAGGGATTTACATTCCTTCTCTGACACCACCTGAGGCTGCATCTTGTTCAACAGGTTTCCTGTATGCTTAACAACCAAAGGCTTGATAATTGAGTTCACAAAGACCTATACTGGGAAAACTCCTCTATCACATAGTCTCTTTTTCCATCTGTGAATTAAAGCGGGTATTCTGGAAGAAGCAAAAGTAAGAAGAACCTTTTGCACCTGGTTGGGAGGACTAAGTTGCTGTATCTGTATTAGATCCACATTAGCAAAATCTATCCTAAGTCACCCAGATAAATGGCTTCTAACCCTATCAAGGCCAAACCACCTTGGCACCTGTCCAAATGAATTACATATTATCCAACATATTCTTTCTGGTTTAAGGACTAAATGATAAGTACTTTCTTTCGACATCTTATCAAAAGATAAATAATAGTCAAAGTGATTCCTACTAACACCAACTTGAATAAGTTCAGTCTGAGTCCCAACACCTCTTTGCCTTTTCTTATGTATACCTGCTAATGCAGCAACCTCAGTTCTTAACTGTTTAACTTGATTAACAATGTCATGGACATTTCCAAAAATAAATTCCACTGTTCTGGCAATCAAAGCAAACTGGCTACACTCCAGGGACCTAGGGCCCTCCTTGTTGTCCACTCCTCCTTGGGAGTTACTCCACCATTCAAGGATCTGCTCCCTTAAAGCCAGGTGTTCACTTGTGCTGTTACAAAAAAGTACAGCTCAAGTACTTCATAGAGCTGCTGCAGAGGCATTAGCCTTTCTAATCCCACATCTGGCATAGCTATGCTTTGGGAAAGGTCAGATGTTCAGCAAGGGCAGCTGACACCACCTTAGGGAACAGCATAAGGTTTATTAGTGGTCCCCAGACCTAGATATCATGGTGCAACTATGTACTACTGCTCCTGGTAGTAGGAGGTTTCAAAGGCAAAGCAAGGTGTCTCTGCATAGAGTTAAGACGTGATGGTAACTGAGTATGATTCATAGAACAGGACTGTTAGTGATTTACATTGCCTTTCAGCTTAAATGTGTGAATAAAGCAGTGAAGGATATTCTTTACATTTAAAGTCGGTGCCAAACGTGGTGTGTTTGGTAATGTAGAATCACCCCTGCCTTGAAGAATGCATTTTTCAGTGAATTTTTATTTCATTAGTTGCTGCTGCAGCAGCAGCACCATCTCTCCCCCCCCCCCCCCCCGGTTACTGCAGCTGTCTCCAAACAGAATTAATCTAATACAGTGAACAGGATGACATTAGGGTAGCCAAAGAGATTGCAGGTTTAACGTCATCAGAAGCATGTACAGGCTGTGCTGCGTGAAACATGGATGATCCCACCTAGTTAGGGATCATGAAGCGAATAGAATGACATCATATTTGATAACCCAATCAGATTGGCCACACAGTGAGGGCAAGTATAAAAAACTGAAAGTGAAAACAAGAAAGGGAAATGTACATGGACCCTGGAAATGTTTTGTAAGGAAAGCTGAAAGGTTGTCAAAAGAGGATTTTTGGACACTACAAAAATGTTCTTGAAAAAGTATGTGTCACTTTCGTTCAACTATATGTATACTAGTATCTTTTGATCACTATGAGATATTTTAAAGAAACAGAACCATGTCCTGCTAACTCTAACAAAACCATATATTTAACATAATGATAAAAAAATGGTGTGTATGTATCTGAATACAGGTGGGAAAGAACAATGGTTTTAGTCTACCATTCCATTTTGAAGAAAATATGTGTGTTGTACTGTTTCAAAGCTCTGAATACTGTGGTTTGTTAGGAAAATATAAGTTTACTTAAGACTTTTCCAGATTTTGATTTCATGTTTTGGTTTGTGTGAAATGCAAATCACATCAATGGCTGAAGTATAGTATCAAATCCTTCCTCTGATAAACTCTAGGATCAACTCCTATAGATAAATGATACTATTAGATGGATCTTATTAACTGTTGCATAATTAAAAATAAAACACAGTTCTGTACTTTAATGCGATGTACAATACAATTTTGAAACATTGCAATTAATATATGTTTGTGAAAGAAAGGAACTGAGGAAGGAGGAATAGTTTTAGGTTATACATTGTTGAACATTTAGGGCTTCTGGTTGAAATTTTGTTCACTTTCAAATGTGAATTTTGTATTTTGCTTTCTTGACATGATCCCTCTATGTCAATACATGAACAGACTGGATCCTGAAGCTGTTAATTAAATGAATATTCGAGGGCGTTTCACAAACCAGACAATTTGGAAAAATATCAAAAAAAAATTCTGGCTGTTAATGAATTCTTAACACCCTAATTATCAGTTACGTCCATGGAACAGACCTCTTATTAATATGACTGGAAAGGAAACTTTCAGTTGACAGGTTATAGTTTCTTTTTTTTTCTCCAAGAACATTTGCCGATCAATACTTTGCAAATACATCTTTCTTTCTAATAGTGTTGGAGGAAAGTTGGGGATAGTGTAATTTCATGTAAAATTGAACAATGTTGAGTTTTTTGTCACAATAATTTGTTTCCACAGTGAATTTTTAGTACACCGTTTCTGCTAAGGGAGGGACACTGAGGTTATGATCCTTTCCTTTCTTATGAAAGACCAACTGTTCACTGCAAATGTAGCCTGAGATCCTGCAAAAATCATGTCTTTTGTGCTTATTGTTTGTTTTAGCCAGATCTGGGGTTTTAACTTGAAGGTGTTTGAAAGGATGCATTGTTTCATGGTTGTCCAACATGGCCCTAGCCTATTTATAATAATACATATTATCACCACTATGTTCTCAGAATTACAGTCATCCTCCACAATATGCCGCTACAAGAATCCATTGCAATTCAAAGGATCTTCTTGTCAGATAACACTGCAGACATGGTTTCCTGAAAATAAAGTCTGAAAAACTGTTGCTTTGGGGTGCATTAAAAAATAATTCATTGATTCATAAGGTCCATTTGACCTGCCAGGGAACTGAATCTCTGAAGCCATAGTTCAGCTACCCTTGAACAGTCTAGATCAGAGGCAGGCCTGTAGCCAGGATTTTTTGGCTTGTGGGGCAATTTTTTTTTGGTGCGGCAGCCCCCCCCCCCCAATTTTTTTTTAAAAAAATAATGAATTGTGTGTGTGAACGGGGGGACCCAGGTTTGGCTCCTCCCTTCCCATTGCTGCATGGCAATGCAGCTCAGTGCAAGGGAGTGCAAAGCAGCTGCTGCTTTAGGAAGTCAGTGGCTGGGGTTGGAGGATGCAAGCACAGTGGAGATCACAGGGGGGGGGGGGCGATTCAGGATTCAGGAGGAGCTATTATGATCATCATGCTGATGATCAGGACAGAGGAGAAGGTTGACCTTGATCTGGAGATGGTGAGCACACCAGCTAACTGCTGGAGAATACAGACTGGCCAACTGGAGGAGAAGAAGGTGGCATGGGCAAGACTGGGTGTACCACAGCGCAGCGCTGCAGTGCGCCATGGCTAAATTTGAACAGAGAGCACTGGCCGTAGCAAAACTCCAGGGCCAAGCCCAGGGGTCGCAGCAGGCCCTGGGTGAACCTCTGTGTCTTCTTGGCAGCCATTTGTGTAGGCTCGCACTCCTTCAGCTGCCTCAGCTAGGGGACCCTGCAACTTGGGGCTTCTTTCTCCCAACCTTCTTTCTTCCCTCCCCCCTCCCCTTTCTCTAAGAGCCTTCCTCCCTCACTCCCACAGAAGAGCCCTCTCTGCTGAACACCTGTTCCCCTGCCCCAAGCAGATGCAGAGCGCATTCCAGTCAGCTCTCTTTCTCCAGCCCAAGGACAGAGGTGGCCCGGTGGGAAGCCATGTGTAGCAAGGATAACGACCACGGCCAGTGCTCATGCATGAGCTGGCCTTTTGGGTGGGTGGTGGGTAGGACATGCCTCACGAGTGAGGGGGCCTGGCCCCAAAATGCCCCACCATAGCTACAGGCCTGACCAGATGTGTTGAACTCATTTGTTATGAGCCCGGATCTGACATATATATCACTTTGTCGGGCTGGGTCTGATGTGCCATAGAATGTAATGCCAGGTACCGGGGATATAAACTATATAAAGGACAGCAGCTGGTAAGCTCTGAGTTGTTGTATCTTTACTGCAAGGCCCCATGGGCTGGGAGTGGGGTGCAAAGGAAAACCCATATGGGCAGACTGGAGAGCCAGCAGATGCTCCCACGCTGACTGACTGCTGCAGACAAGGTTGTTCTGCCAGCCTCCTGCATTCCCTCCCTTGCACTAGTTGCTCGCAGGCTGCATAAGAGCCCTGGACGGGCCAGTTCCAGCCCATGGGCCTTGTGTCTGACACCCCTGGTATAGACTTATTATCAAAATCCATTTTCAGAGCCAGTATATCTCTGAAATAACAGATATGGGGAATGAATAAAGGGATGCAACACTACCCAGAATCTTATGCTTGGCTGCTATGGGAAATAGGATGCTCGACTAGGTAGACTTTGGTCTGAACCAGCACTTCAGTTGTTATGTCCTTAAACCAAAGTTAGTATCTTCAGTTCCTGAGAAAGATGCCTTATAATCTAGTAACTTTAAGGACACCGTGAGTCTAACAAGACTATTTACACATATGCATTCATTAGTTGTAGCCTTAAGCATAACTTTCATAGTTGTTGGTCAATCACTACAGATTAATCAACCTTTCCTATCATCCATTGTCACCTCAAACAAATTAATCATTAAATGCTGACAATGTATATGTTTGGCTGCAAGTAATCATATTGTATCATCAAATGATAAAAGAACAATAATTTATTTTTATTCATTGTAAATATTTATACCCCACTTTTCTCCCCAGTGGGGATCCAAGGTGGCTTACAATGTTGTTCTTCCTTCCTCTCTCTTTTTTCACCACAACAATCCTGTTAGGTATGTTAGACAGAGGGACAGTGTATGTATGCCTGTCTAAAGATCTCAAAGCAGAGTGTGAATTTGAATTCCATGGCAGAGTGTGAGTTTGAACCTGGGTCGCCCAGATTCTAGTCCAACATTATAACTGCTGCATCATGCTACACAAAAGATGTGGCTGAGGACAGGCTGGCATTTTGGCCCGATATAGGCCCACTTTTCAAGCGGATAAAGATAGCCCATTCAGACAGCCGCAGCCGCCTGGTGTTGCCGTGCCGTACTCACCCGGTCCTGAAGCACTTTCATCCTACGTTAAACAGGTACCTGGTGAAACTGCTGTCAAGCCATCTGGGTGCATGTTCATCCCGCTTCCTGGCAGTGTGGATGCAAATAAGCTGCGCCTTAAGCAGCACTGGTAATGTGAACCCACTGATCCGGCTGCTGCACCAATGCGCCTATGCGCACCTCGGCAAAACAGACCAAAGCCGCACGCCACCACCAGGGGCTGCCCCACAGTGTGAATGCTCCGTTCCTCCTCCTCTCTGGTATGGTCCCGCATCAGTCTATGCAGTGTGAAGGGGAAGCCCCATGACAACTCGGCCCAGGTCTTTTTGTCCTGCTTCCCGTGCACTTCAATTTGCCAGTCTGTCCTCGGCCTCTGTGTGCGTATATGAACTACCCTCAATACTTGTATAGTCAGTGAGAGTCTTTTTTTCTTAATGGCATCAGTTAATACTTCAGAGAAGCTTTTCAATACACAATACCCCCACTGCTTGACTCAAGTTTGCCACAGGAATACTATTTACTAAAATATTGTATTATTGGAAGAGACACAGAAACCAAATGGAAACCATCTTAAATCCAAGTATTTGGGCTGAATGGGACAATACATCAGCAATTACACTGCTGGAGGGTGTTCATTTTTTCTGTTGCTTAAAATGTGTTAATATTGTTTCCCTTTGATTTTAATGTTAAACATAATTTCCATCTAACTTTGTTTTTCTAATTGGAATGGAATTATCCAGGATTCTACACTTTGGTCAAGGAATGTTACCTGTCAAATTTCACACTTAGAGAGAAAGGGTTCCTATTTTTTAGGCAGAATGGGCTGAGGCATGCATTTGGCACCCTGTAAAGAAGGTTATATGATAAAGGTTATATGACATTAGTAGCATATAAATAATAAATAAAACAACATTAGACATCACACTATATTTAACAGGTACATGGTATCTACTCTGTATTTAGCAAGCAGGAATCATGTGAGGATATACCACAAAACCCGTTTTCTCTTCTGTGATGCTAGTGCATTGTGGGGTTTTTTCCTCCTTTCCCTTAATATGCGGGAGTAACTGAATTTCCCCCAAAGCAGACTTATAGATGGTGACTGTTGGCAGGAAAATGGCCCGAAGGAAAGATTTTAAAAGCCCTTGACACTGATCTTGCCTTTGAGTGCAGTGGCTGCGTTTGGTAAAAACGCCAGGGTGGTGTGGTGGTGAAGAGTGTCAGACTGGTGTCTGGGAGACCCAGTCTGGAATTACCCACTTGTGTCAAGGAAGCCCGCTGAGCAACCTTGACCCAGTCACACTCTCACAGGCTAGTCTATCTCACAGGGTTGTTGTGAGGAGAAAATGGAGGGGTGGAGAATGGTGTAAGCTGCTTTGGGGTATAATTCAGGGTATAAATGAATTGAATAAATTAAATTTTAAATTACAAAAATCTGTTAAAAGAATTATGCAGCACATAATGCAAAGTCTGTCACCCTGCACGTTACTGAATGCACTGTTTTGTTTCACCATTTAATTTGTTAAATATCTTGATATATCTCTGTTGCAAAAAGATTGCCAGTCCTTAATGCATTTGGTGATGTCTACAAAGCATGCCTTATTTCAAACCAGGAATTGAAACTCTCAGTATCCTCAAAGAATGAATTTGGATTTGAACCAAAGCCAATAGGCTATCTGTTAAATTGGGCAACATCTACAACTATTATCATCAATACCTTCCATAGCACTTTTCATATGAAGTAGTTTCTAACTAATTATGACTTGTGTCGCCCTCCCAAACGATGGCAAACTAGGGTAAATGTTTGTGAATTGTTGATGGCCATTCAGTGAGCATATAAATAAGCTATGGGTAAATGTGGGCCTTTTCACTCCCATGGGCAGCATATTAGGCACCACATCACACTGACCCCACATTTATAATTTTACTTTGCACTGCTATGTTACCTTATTAGAAGAGTACATGTTAAGCATATGGTGTGAAAAATTTGCAGACTGATGACCTAGTCACAAATACATTGACTGAAGGAATAGATTGCTCAAGGAACCAAGCATGAAGGGGCAGAGGAGGGATGGGTTCATTTTACTGCTGCTGAGGAGGTTCAAGGAGATTTGGCCTAGCCTAGCAATGCTATTACTGTAATACGGTCTATTTAATGGCAGAAAGTGAAGAGGACCTAAAGAGCCTCTTGCTCAGAATGAAAGAGGAGAGTGCAAAAGTTGGCTTGAAACTCAACATCCAAAAAACTAAGATCATGGCCTCCAGCCCCATCACTCCTTGGCAAATAGAAGGGGAAGTCGTGGAAGCAGTGACAGACTTCATATTCATGGGATCCAAGATCACTGCAGACGATGACTGCAGCCATAAAATTTAAAGATGCCTGCTCCTTGGGAGGAAAGCGATGGCAAACCTAGACAGCATGATAAAAAGTAGAGACATCACCCTGCCAAAAAAGTCTGTATGGTCAAAGCAATTGTATTCCCAGTAGTAATGTATGGCAGCAAGAGTTGGACTGTAAGGAAGGCTGAGTGCCAAAGAATAGATGGTTCTGAATTATGGTGCTGGAGAAGACTCTTGTTATGTCCTGGATGCAATTCCACAGACAACCAGGCTGTGATTCTCTATGGCCGATTTCGCACTAGCGTTTGCCCCAGGTTTGCCCCCATGCTTGCAACAGAGCTTCTGGTTGATTTCACACCAGTTGCGCCAGGCTCACGTTTTGCTCTGGAGTATTGCCCTGCTGCACCGGAGTTTCCCTGGAGCAAACAAATCCTGTTTTTAGAGGATTTTCCTGTTTGCTCCGGGGGAGAATCCAAAATGAAAACATGCCCACTTGCCCGCCTTTCATCAGGGCCGCCCCGTTGTGGGAGTTTCTAAAAATTTTTGGAGAAAACCCTTTGTCACGCTATATCAAAAGGGCTGAGGTTCCAAGTGGGAAAATGAAGAAAATACTCCGGAGGAAACTGGGAGGGGAAATTCCGGAGAGAATGAGAGGCAACTGGCCAGTGCAAAATTGGCCTATGTGTACACTAGTATGATTCTTTGATGTGACCAAACATGTAATGGCGCCGGTACAAGCTTGAGGTAAAAGAGCAATAGCACCCAGGCTCCTAAAGATCCACCTATCAGGGGCTTAGCATATTCAAATGAACCAATGTAATCTCTGATGGGAAGATTAACCTATCCCGCAGTGTGGGTGTAGATGGGGGCGAGGCTTTTCTGTGCATATAAGCTGACCCCCGGGCCACCTCAGGTATGCTTGTTCCTAACCTACAATAAACTTGATCATGCTGAAACTCACTCCACCAGCCTCCCGACTCCAATACTTATCAACTCTTGAGAGTCCCTTGGACTGCAAGGAAATCAAATCAATCAGTCCTGAAAGAAATCAAACCTGACTGTTTCCTGGAAGGCCAGACACTGAAGCCAAAGCGCAAATACTTTGGCCACCAAATGAGAAGGGAGCACTCACTGGAGAATGCCCTGATGCTGGAAAAGATTGAAGGTAAAAGAAAAAGGGGACGGCAAAGGATGAGATGGTTAGGCATTGTCATCGATGCAACAAACATGAAATTAAGTAAACTCCGGAGCACAACGGAGAACAGGAGAGCCTGGCGTGATGTCCATGGGTCGCGAAGAGTTGGACTCAACTGTGCGACTGAACAACAACAAAAATACAGTTTCAGAAATAAATATTTTTTTCCTTACATGAGCTCATAAGATTGTATGTGTGAGCTAGGATTTGAATGTGGGAAAGGGACTGTATTATATATTTGTACCAGACCCAGCGAAATAACGCTTGAACACTGTTTGCACAGGTGCAGCAATCTGATTCATGTTGTTTAGCAGGAGGCTTTATCTGTGCATTTGCCATGCCACAGTCCAGTGTATTTTGGCTGGAGGTTGTGTTCTTCCAAGCAAATTCATGTTTGCTGTGCATGTTCCATCATTTCCTCTAAAACTCAATTGAAATACATTGCTGCCTTCCCAGAAAAGACTACAAACACATGCTTGCAAACAAATACTATGGCATTGTAAGGATGCACCTGCATCTGTTCAGTGCCACTTAGTATCACCCTGTGCTGAAAGATCTAAACTGACTGCCTATCCTGTTTGATGGCGGGGCAAAATTCAAAGTCCCTTTAGGCCCAGGGAACTTGAAGGACCACCGCCTCCCATACTGCAGCTCCCCAGCTAAGATTCTTTTCTGAAACCCTGCTCTCTTGTGCCTCTACTTGAAGAGAGAAAGCAGTTCGCAACAAGCTAAAGGGCTTTTTCAGTGGTAGCCCTTTGCCTTTTGAATGCCCTCCCCCTTAAAACTAGCCTGGTGCCTCCGTTCCTTTCTTTAGGCAGCAAGCCAAACCATTCCATTTTACCCAGACTTTTAGCGAAGGATTCCATTTCTTGCCTGATGGTTACTTTATCAATATCATTTTAGGCTGCTTGATGTTTGTTTTCTGCTGGTTTTATGCATTGGCTTGTTTCTCATGACTTGGCTTAATTGCTTTGCTGTTGTTGTTTTAATAATGTCTGTGTTTTAAATTATTTTGTTTTCTTATTTTACTTGTAAGCCCCCACCACCACACATAAAAAACCCTGATATTATATTGTAATGAACTGTGGTGTCCTTAAGCAATGTTTATGCTGCCTTATTACTGAGGCACACTGACCTGGATGGCCCAGGCTAGCCTGATTTCATCAGATCTTGGAAGCTAAGCAGGGTCGGTTGTGGTTAGTACTTGGATGGGAGACCACCAACAAAGTCCAGGGTTGCTATGTAGAGGAAGGCAACGGCAAACTACCTCTGAGCATTTCTTGCCTTGAGAACCTTATGGGGTCACTATAAGTCACTACAGCTTGATGGCACTTTCCACCACTAGTACGGAGGCCCCATTATGGCTTCCTGAAGTGCCATGGTTACTGTGTACACTTGACTTCTGGATATGAATGTCAAGTAATGAGGTGTTAATTTTGAAGGCCGGTGCCACCTATTGGATTATGTACAGATAAGCATTTTTACGTGCTTCTGCAACTGCTCAAAAGCCACTCTTGCAATTGCTTGTTAAAAGGCCACTCTGAACAGTTAGCGCAAACAGGGTTATTCTGTGTACAACCATGTGACATTTATGTCAGGAAGTCATGCAGTGGTTACCATGCCCAGAAGGTTGTGAGCCTGAGCTTTGATTAAATGTCACAAATGTGCTAGGTTGGGACATAAATTCACAGACTTTAGTAATCTAGCAGTAGAAAAGAGTCTGGCAGCACCTTAGACTCACAAAATTTGTGGCAGGATACGAGCTTTCGTGAGTCACTGCTCATTTCAGATCAGCAATCTAGTCAAGTCTGCAGAACCAGTAGCTGTACAGAAACATTTTCTGTAGATTCCCATTATCGGTGGAACATTTTTTTTCTTCTCATAAGTGGCAAAGGCCTTTCCCAAACTATTGTTTGATTATACAAAGAATGAACAATTGTTGTGGCAGTATCCTGCTTATTTGTTCATGGTGGGGGAATTATAGGGTTCTACCCACTTTTCCACTGGTATGAGGGAGGAGAGACCCCCCCCCCCTCAAAAAGGTGGTGTTGGGGATGATAGAAAGAAAGCCACTTATAACAAGGATTTAGTGAGGAGGGGAGACAGGCAAAATTGCCCCATCTTCCCTGTTGTAGCTACAGAAAACCTGATAGGATCCAGCCCTATGTTTTCTTAGTAATTACACTATTTGTTTGCTGCTTGATGTGTATCTCTTTTCCGTACCCTTCCCCATTAGCACTTTCAGAAAGGTTTGGATTACAGCACTGTGTGGAAGACAGTTGTATGACCAGGTATCTATTGGTTATAGGGTTACCAGCACCACTTCAACTAATGCTGGGAGCTTCTAAGGGAGGTACCTGGGGAGGATGGAGTTTGTGGAGGATGTGATGTCACCTCTGGGTGAAGTTCTAGGAGTTTCTCCTATTCTTTCTGGAGTTCTAGGAGTTTTTCCTACTCTCTCTTTGGTCACCTCAAGATTGGATTACTGTAACGCTCTCTACATGGAACTGCCCTTGTCCCAAATCCGGAAGCTGCAGCTGGTGCAGAATGCTGCGGCGAGGCTAGTGATGGGCCTGCCTATGTGGGAGCACATTCAGCCTGCCTTAAAAGCACTGCACTGGCTGCCTATAGCATACCGGATAAGGTTCAAGGTGCTGGTACTTACCCTATATGGCCAGGGACCTATCTACCTGAGGGACTGTCTCTCCCCTTATGTACCCCAGTGAGTGCTGTGGTTGGGGTCCCAAAATTGCCTGGCTGTCCCAGGGACGAGGGAGACCCCGTTGGCAGTTACGAGGGCCAGGGCTTTTTTGGTGGTGGCCCCGCACTGGTGGAATGAGCTCCCAGAGAACATCAGGGCCCTGCGGGACCTCCTACAGTTCCACAGGGCCTGCAAGATGGAGCTCTTTCACCACGCCTTTAAGTAGGGGCCACCCCGACTTTATAGCCTGGCCCACTAGTGGAACCCGCCAACCTAGACCATCTAGCACCAACTAGAATTTGGTTCCATCCGTGATGCTGCTCAGATGTGGTTAACAAAATCTGTGCCATCTTGTGGTGTGATTTACTGTATATTGTGAGTTTGATGCTTTGATGGTTTTAAAATGTACTAAATTGGTTGGTAGCCAACCTGAGCCTGCTGCAAGGTGGGGAGGGCGGGGTATAAAGTGAAAGAAAGAAATAAAAAATAAGGAGTTTCTCTGCGGTAAGGAATTTCTCCTAATCTCTGTACTAAGGACAATAGAAATATGGCGAAATTCCTATGGAGGCCATTTTCCAGCCACTCCCCCGCCCCATTCTTCAGTTTCTCAATGGCAGGGGTCAGGGCATGTGGTTGTTTGTTGCAGATCAGCAAATGGCAAGCATAATTGGTTGGTGCCTGTGATATGACTGATGATAGCTAAAACAAATGTACCATGTTCATGTTCCTTTGAAGTCTTTAAAAATTATTTTCCATCTGAGAACTCCTGATCATGCCAGCAGGAGAGCTAATGTAGCTTTTAAAATTTAGGGCAAAAACCTGGTGAGGCTGCTGTCTCCCTTGCCAGAGCATGAACACTGTTTTCTTAGCTTTTCTCCCTGCCCCCCATGCTGTACCTCTCTTCAGGGCTATTTTTGGGCCGGAACGCACAGGAACGGAGTTCCGGCTGGCTTCCGAGTTGGCCACGCCTACAGCCTCCCTCCCCCCCCCCCCCCCCGGGTTCCCCAGGTGCCTCACAAGCTGCTGGGCACCTGGGGAAACCAAGCTGATCCAGGGAGGGAAGGCAGTTTAAACTGCCTCCCCGCACCCTCAGGTTCCCCAGGCACCTCACAAGCCGCAGGGCACCTGAGGAAGCTGTATTGTCAGGGGTGTGGCTTAATATGCTAATTAGTTTCTGATGTTGGGTGTGGCCTATTATGCTAATGAGTTCCTGCTGGGCTTTTTCTACAAAAAAAAGCCCTGCCTCTCTCTATTATTTCCTGTTTTCATAACCTTCTAATTCCTCTTAAAGTAATTAACAGCCAAAATGCAGCTGATTCCTCTAAAGTTAGCTGCCTTCCTCCACAATCGTAGGGATGAGATATTGTGTTGTTGGATTCTGGCTTGCACTAAAAAGCAGCTCCACCCACCCCTTATCCTCTGGAATTACCTCCTGGGGGGGGTGGGCTAGAACAGCCATGCATGCACTTTTTCATTCCCAGGATTGTAGGCAAGCGCTACTGCTTTCAGTAGCTACTATGTCTTCAAGATGGAAATGAGGATGCCCTTATTAGCTGTTTTGATACTGAATATTATACATACTGTGGAGCTGTTCTATTTTTTTCCTATTCATGATTTCTTTTTTAAAAAAACCCTAAACTGGTAATTTTATTTTTAAAAATAAATAATTGTCAATTTAGTTTTATCCTTCTGATTTAAAAAAAGAGGTGACAATTGCTCGAGCATCCTGTTAAGTCGTAGACAAACACTTCGGCTTCCAACTATAAAACGAAAGGTCTCAAATGTATGTCTCTTTATTAGAAAATCCTTCCTTATTAAAAACAATATTGAATTTTCTTCAGCTCATTGTGCCATATTTCTTTTCCTTCATTCCCCCCCCCCCTTGTTTCTTATACCTTTTCACCCACCAGTTTGATTGCCATGGCTGCAGCCGTGGGTGAATAATTGCCTGTCTTCACAGGAGCATGTTCTGGAGCTAAAGTCGAGTGCTTGCTTCCTGATGTATGCCTCATTTGAATTCTGCCGACAGCCTAGGGGCTGTATTATTCATGCCTTGACAGATAGCACTCACAAAAAGCATTGGAACCAGGCCAAGTACTGGCAGAGAGATAGTGGAGCATTGCAACTTGCAACAGAGAAGAGCATCTATAATGCTGGCGGGGGGAGAGAAATCCTCATACCTCCCCTTTTACGGGTTTTTATTTTAAGGGAAAATATTCATTTGCATCAAAAAATAAAATACCCTAAAAATAAATACATTCCCTCCCTTCCTTTAGCTTCCCCACCCCACCCGAGTCCTTAAAAGCATGTTTGAAAGTTTAACACAGTTTTCCACATTTAATTGCAAAGCTGATTTTAATTAGTAAGGCCCTGCATGTGAAAAATGAAGATTCACTTGGGTGAGTGTAACACATTGCAGTGTCTGCTGAATGCTCTAATTAATGTATGGCGGCTGTACAACAGGGTGCACTGTGGGATATTTATGAAAAATTCTGTGCATGCAGACAGCCTATCTGTATGTTCTTGAATCTACAAGAATAAATAACTCCCCCCTCCCCTTTATTCTTTATGAGGCATCATTGTGTATGCCATCACTCCATCCATAAACTTTACGACGTGCCTGTCCTTTTTACTATTTGTCAATGATACCATAAATCAGCAGTCAGGGCACACATATTTTAAAATTAATTTGAAAGCAGAGCTTGATTTGTGCACCGTTCAGAAATCAAAGTTCATTTGGGCCAAAAAAAGGTGAGTCTACTCCCTGACTTAAAAAAAAAAGATCCAGCAGAGAAAAATAGTATCAAATCTTTGAACTTAAGGTATCTATGACTTCAAGACAGAAATTAATATCTGCTAAGATATGAAAATATTGATGAAATGAAGCATTCTTGTATTGGGGCAAACTTTGAATTGCTGAAGTAGTTTGTGATACATTTGTCAATTTCAAAAAGAAGGCAGTTCTGACAAATAAGAGAAATGTGATTTGAATAAGAGTTTGTAAAAAAAATAGACTATGTGGTGTTTAAAATACCTCCACACACAGGACAGTGAGTGTTCACACAGTGCCTGCACTGTGTCATATTATATGAAATATTTTCTCCAAATGGTTTTCAGTCCTAACCAACAATATTGCAAAAGATTTTCAAACTGAGCTTGGGTAAACAATAAATAAATTTACTGGCAGGGAATCTATAATGTATCTGAGGGCTGTAATGGCTGCTGTTGGAATCCAGCAGTATACTTAGTCAGAATTCATGATTAATGATTAGAGTATAAACCAGAGTCTAAAATATGGACGAAATATGTACCGAAAATAGGTGTGTGGCGCTGCTGGGCAGTGGAGATATTTGATATTTTCATAAAGCTTTGTTACTTCTGCCATTTGGGCTGGAGAACAGCCATTTAATTTTCTTCAGGTTTTCATGACCTTGATATGTCACGAGCAGTAACCTTATGATTAAGGCGGCATTAACTGTTGTACTACATGTGTTCTAGACGCAATAGAATAGTCAAACTGGGTATTCCTGCTGAGATGTAATGATCAAATACTGTTTTTGTGTGGCGAGTATCGACACCTTACCGCCTGTGTTTATCTCTTAGCATTTCTTTCACTTCAGACCTCACAGGGCAGCAGTGTTCATTTCACAATAATCTTGCTATATAGCATCAGGTTTCACGATGGGTAAATTTAAAATAGGACAGGACCTTGGGAAGTCTGTATTCATCTCATATATGGATCAGTTTATTGGGGCTGATGCTTGAACTAGGCCACGGTTTAGCTCCATTGCAGATGTAACACTGGATGCCTATAAATAAAGGTTTGCAAATCAAGAAGAAGCTTTCAGGGATCTATGCTTGTTTCCCTTCCCTCTCTTCTGTAGACCAAACAACGTTCTCCTGTCCCATATGAACATGTGAAGCTGACCATATATCATTGCTCAAAACAAGTTTACATATCAAGCCGGACCACTGATTAATTTACTCCAACTGTTTGCTGTAAATAGACAATGGCTCACAAAGGCAGAGATCTTTCCCAGCACAGCTATCACAGAGGGAGACATCAGTGAAAGAAGAAGAGATTGGATTTATACCCCGCCCTCCACTCCCCAAGGGAGTCTCAGAGCGGCTTACAAACTCCTTTTCCCTTCCCATCCCCACAACAGACACCCTGTGAGGTAGGTGGGGCTGAGAGAGCTCTTTCCCAAGCTGTCCTTGAGGGAACAGCTGGTACAGAGCTATGGCTTGCCCAAGGTCATCCAGCCAGGTGCAAGTGGAGGAGTGGGGAATCAAACCCGGTTCTCCCAGATTAGAGTCTGCGCACTTAACCACTACACCAAATTTGGTATCAATGCATGAGCTGTTCAACTAGGGTACAGGAAGAGAATCTTTTAGCATGTGTTCCCCCACCACCACCAATGACTAACCGTGGCCTGTTCTCATGTATCTTGGACATATACCTGGGAAATGTAAATTTAAGCCAGGTTAAGACACCAGAGTATTTTTAAAAAGAATTAATATGAGAATTCAAGAAAAACATAGCTGTGAGTTTTATATAATACTTGCAGGCAGAATAGAAGAAAGAAATCAAAAGCAGACTATTAATTACACATGAGATTTTTACTCCACCTTTTCTCCCTTATGGAGCTACCAAGGCAGCTAACGCATTAAAACATACAAATTAAAATTTGCTTTAAAAGCCATTAAAGCCAGCACAAAAATACATCATTAAAATAATTTAAAACCAGAGATTAAAATAAGTACAAAAGATATACTTCTTTTCAAACTCTGTGTAAAGACCTTAGGGCAAATTATTCGTATTTTAGGGGTTGGTTGCCATCCATATACCAACAACACCCAGCTCTATATATCCTTAGCTAAATCTGGTGCTGTGGTAGAGGTTCCAGGTAGTTGCCTAGCTACTGTGGTTAATTGACTAGGGTTGCGGTCACATGCCCCAGAAAAAACAAGGGGAGGGAGCGAGGCTATTTCCTCCGGAGGAATTTGACCCACAGTTGCACGATCACACCTCCCTTTGAAGTTGCGGGCACAGTCTGTCAGTGTGTGATCAGATGCAACTGTGGGTGAGTTGGGGGCGGGGGGTTGTCCCATTTTTTTCCTATGCACTTAAATGAGGGATTGATGAATCACACCCCTGCACTGAGGGCTCCCAATGGAGTTTGTGATGATGCGCATACTGAAAAGGGGGAAGAAACAACGGCATGGAGTCGGTATGGCCTGATCAGACCATCCCAACACCATGAGAGCACACTGGAGCGATTAGACAGAGGAAAGTCTGTCCGTGGCCCATTGCACCCCATTTACTACCAGATTTTCCCTGGTGTCTTTTAACTACACTTCTGTGGCAGAGCAAAACGTGTTGTCGACAGCTACAGGGGGCTTCCCAGATATTGTTATCTGATCACTCCCTTTATATCTTCCTGACATTCATGCCTATGTTGGGTCTAAGAGGAGTTTAGCTTCATTGGTTCCTTGGCTGAGGAACACCTCCCATTGAACTTTGTAACTACTAGCTCTGGCTGGCTGGGATTGTGTGAGGTGGAGTGGACTCAGGACTCTGAGCCACCTGTCTCTCTGCACACACTGGGCAGAGGGGCTTAGATGCTGGTTGCCTTGTCAAACCCCCCCCCCAATACTTATTTCTGCACACCTCTGTGAGTTTGATGCCTCTAGCTTGCAGGAGGTCCATTTGACATACTCCTGAACCTGCAGCTATGATTTCCCCAGAGAGGGCTTTCCTGGGGGCACATGCTTTGGGGGCTGTAACTCACCCCCCCAATCCAATCCTCACTAAACTTGTAGGGCAGGTAGAGGAACTGTGAGTTTGGTGTCTCTAGCCTGCAGGGAGGCATTCTACCGCATCACAAACCTTACAGAATGAAGCTGTAATCAAATGGAAAGGTCCATGTAGATTCATGGTTCTTGGTTTGCATGGCCCCATGAACCACATACTGAAATGAACCTCCATTTTCCCATTCATGCCTATCCCTAGTTGCTATCCAGCTAATATCATCATCATCATCATCATCATCATCACAACCTTTATTGGCATAGCTATAATATCAAAGGAGAATGAGCAATATACTTTGCCAAACAGCCAAGAAGCCAAGATAAAAGCAATATAAATACAAATAACTGTAGTGTTGAATACTTAATCTCAGAAGGTGGGGGCATCCAAAGCAGGGCTTCTGGAGATGACCACAGTGGTTGGATAGGTTCCTAAGGGAGTAGGAAGTCTTCCAGGTATATGGGTCTCAAACCATATAGAGCTTTGAAGGTCAGCACCAGCACCTTGAATTGTGCCTGGAAACTAATTGGAAGCCAGTGTAGATGAGCCAAGACTGGAGTGATATGGTCTCTGTGACCCACTCCAGTCAACATCCTGGCTTCACCATCTTGCACCAGTTGAAGTTCCCAGGACATTCCCATGTAGAACACATTGTAGTAATCTAATCTAGATGTAACCATGGTGTGTACTACAGTGGCCAGATCTTTCCTGTCCAGGAAAGGCCACAGCTGGCTAACCAGTCAAAACTGGTAAAAAGCACTCCTGGCCACAGCTTCCACTTGCTTATTCAGCAGTAGGCCTGGGTCCAAGAGCACCCACAGACTATGGACCTGTTCCTTCAAATGGAGTGCAGTCCCATCCAGAATGGGTAACACATTAACTCCCGGGTCAGACATTCTGCTCACCAGTAGTACTTCTGTCTTGTCAGGATTAAGCTTCAGTTTATTAGTCCACATCCAGTCAAATACTGCCTCCAGGCACTAGTTCAGGGTTTCTACAGCATCTATGGGATCAGCTGGAAGTGTAAGATAGAGATGAGAGTTGTCTGCATTTTGATGACAACTGAGCATAGGGGACAAAATGGAACTTTTCAGGACCCCATGTGAGACATGACATGTCAACAAACAACTGATTTGGGATGTAGGATCTGCTGGTCTAGACACACAGTGAGTGTTTCCATGATCATATGTTTATTTTTCCTTTGAATGGGAGGTGCTGAGCATATACCTCTCCATTAGCATTCTCTTCACTGCCACATTGCCTACTGTGAGAAGGTTTGTGTAGGGGTGACAGCATAGATGTGTTGCTGTCTCAGCCCCCAAGTAAATGAGAGCTCACTATATAGTGCAGGAAGAAAAAGAAGCAATAAGATGGTTGAGATAATTTTCTCAAGAGGCCGCTGCAAATATCCATATAGATTTGTCCTACCTACCTACAGCAGATTAATATTTTTAAAGAATGCCCGGCTTAGCTGAAAGCATAATGTGCTCACTTCACTGACAGAAACAGATAGTTGGAGAGCAACTTTATGAATTCTGCTTCTGAAAGTGGCTCTAAGAGTGATAGCGAGGCAATCTTCGCATGTTGAATAAGCCATTCTTTCTCTCTCTCAGCCCTTCATTTTCCACATCTGTAGAGAGCACAGATACTAGGCACTCATCCTCATCTGTAAAACATTTTGAGGGGTATCAATGAGCAGCACTATGAAGAACCAGCCATTACTATGATTGGGCTCAGTACAATCATTTTGATTTCTGGACATAATTCAAGTTCTTATCCCAATATCCAGTACACTTATTAGAAGACTTTTGCTTTTGGTAGTGGCATAAATGAATTTTGATGAACGCCCCTGCCCCTTATAGAAAATTTTATTTATTTCAATGAGCAGGGTGGTTTGAACCAGAGCTTTTTCCTAATATAGATGTACAGTGCATTAAATATATCTACAGTTTATCGGACAAGTCATTATTATAGATGCCAGCACTTTACTATCAAGGAGCTTTTAAAAATTATATTTCTATCTGCATTTCCACCTTCAAATTAAATATTAGCAAATTCCTTCATTTCCTCTCCATTATTGTTCATCTTTTCCATTATGATTTGGACTCTATTCCATTGCATTCCATTCTCTTCTGGAAAGAAAGGAGCATTTTTGGAAGTTGGTAACCGACTTCAGACACACACACAAAAATCACATTCTTTTTGAGATTAGTAAGTATACTGTAAAAAATTAAATAACTTGCCTGAAAGAAAAATATTTATTTCCTCTTACTTTCCGTCAATGCACAAAAAGCCCAGCAGCACTCATCCACAGTTTATAATCAGAAATAATCTTTGTTAAAACTATGTGCTGTTACAAAAGGTGAATTTTGAAGGGGTTTGTATTTTGTTTGTTATATGTTGCAAAAAGAGTATGCCTCAATATAAAAACTATTTTTAGAAAGTAAAGAAAAATATTATCCAACATTATTAGTCTTCTTTTTACTTGTTTTGTGCCTTCATTCTAGAAAGCAATTTCTGGAAATGGTCTGGATTATGACCGTCATTTGGCATAGCAACTTGACTTGCACTTCTGGTGTTCTATATAGTATTACCTCCAGATAATGTCCCATCACTCCCATCCAAAGACTGTCCAGGACTAGTCCTGCTTAGCTTCTGCACAGATGCCGTTCACATGCCTTGAGGCATTCCCCTGGCTGCCTCTTAATTACTGTCTTATTCCACAGGAGTTATGGCATTGTAGTGCTCATTTTATTTATTTGCATTTCTACCTCACTCTTTCTCTGAGTCACTCAGGGCAGTGTTTTCTTGTTTTACCCACACAATATTCTTGTGCATTTAGATTGATGGACAGGGATTATGTCAAGCTCACCTACTGGATTTTATAGCTGGACAAAGATTTGAACCAAGGCCTCTTTGCTATATTCAGTGCTCTAACACTAAAGTCATATAGGCGGGTTATAAAAATGAGAATGATCAGAAGCAACTCTAAGCTCTGTTTGCAACACACAGGAACTAGACAATCCAGTAGGCATATTCCAGATTTGAACTGGTGAAGCCATTTGCCTGTTTATAGATGGCATACTGGAATAGGCACAATATTCCATCCTTCCTATTATAATTAATTTTCTGAGAGTCCTGGAGAAAGTCTAATGGGACTTTGATGGGAGTGGAATAGGTAGAAAAAGCAACAAGGTAGGAAAAGCAAACACAAGTCAATGGACTGATGCTTATACTAAGATACCTCCATGATGACTGTTGGAATGCATGCTAAATTTGACTTTGTAAGGGAATCTCTGGCTTCACTGATTATGCTTACCTGTGTGTGTAGAAAAAACAATAGAAAAGTTAGTGTTAAACAGTAGAAAAGTTAGTGTTAAACAGAATATGGGAGAAAATATTGCGTTTTTGCATTAGATGGTTGCTATTTTAAACCTAAAGATCTCCACATGTAGTCTTTTCTAAGATATCATTCATCTATGACTGATATACAGTAGTTTCTTATGTCAACTCAGTACAAGTGTGGTGGGTGCTTTTGATACATATCCAAAGACAAGTTATAAAATTAAAATTAAAAATCCATTCCCCAAATACACATGTAATTTCTTAGGAAGATACCTTATCATCATAGACAGGGCTTTTTTTTCTGGAGGAACGCGCTGGAACGGAGTTCTGGAACCTTTTAGACAAAATTATTTTTTAAATGTTTAGAAGTTCATGAATTTTCTTGAGAGTTCCAACTCCTCTTTAAAAAAAAGCCCTGATCATAGACTTGTGGGTGTGATCCTGTTGGCTACATGACATTAGCTGCACTATTAGTGAGAACAAGGGAATTAGGTCCACCTTTCCATAAACAATAGTGAAATATGTTTTTATTAGGATCCACCAGTATGCCACAAAACTGTAAGCTGTCAAGTTCCTCAGAACGCTTGATCAAGCTGCATGTAAAGTGGGGGGGGGGGGGGGGGGGGGGAGAGAAAAAGAAGTTTCAGGTCACAGCGAAAGAGCCCAAAGATCCACAGCTTGTTCCTTTCTTAAAGTCTACATTTCTCCGGAGCCCTCTTAGCTTAACTAGAGGAGATCCTTAAAAAGTATAAAACAAGTAGCACCTTCAGGAGGGTTATTTGCATTGGGAAATTAGCACAAGAGAAAAAGTGAAACCCAAAGTAAATGAAACCTCATACAAAACTATCACTACCTTGGGCTTTCCACCATTCTGTTTCAGATGGGTCTTTTCAAGAAGCAAGATAATATTAAGTACTGTGTCATTTTATGGAGAAGACATGTAGAAGTGGCAATGGAAGGAAGTAGGAATGTAGCCCTAGAAGAATCTTTGCTAGTCTTTAGCATCCCTAGGAATTCCTCAGATCATTGTCCCATCTAGTTCCAGACATCAGCAACGTCATCCTCCACTTGCATATTTTTTTCCACTAAACCTTGTCTCCCTCCACTCCTGATGGGGGGGAGGTGTGCTGTCCCAGCACAGCTTGACTACGTTAATGGTTTCTGTGGGTTCCAGGTGGAGATGTGTGGAATATTCCCTGTGTTATGTATTGACCATGCGGTCGCCATGTGCTCCCGTAATGGCAACCGCCATGTGGCCAGAGCACATGGCCAAGAAACTACCTGAGCTTCAGCCAGGTAGAACAAAGGCCAGGTGGATTCAAACCGGCCACCAATCATGTACCTAGGTTCCTCCCAAGGAACCTATGAAATGTAAATAGACTTATAATAGCCTATCAGGCCAGTTGGGTGAGGTCAGAGGATTGTCCCTGACCAGCATAAAAGGAGGGCTTTGAGCCCTGGGTTGTATGCTTCATCCGGACCAGCAATAAAGATCTAGCTGTTTCACTACTCCATGGACTCCCGACTCCAATACTTATCACCCTGCCTGCAAGAAATATTGATAATCTTATCAGAATGTTTTTCTTCCACTTAAGAAACCATCATTGAGGGAACTTCATGTTAAGGAGAAGTGGTGGGTGTCTCTCAAGATATGCATTGTGTTCTGGTTTTTGCAGTGCCTCACTTAAACATGAAAAGCAAAATCCATTCTTGACAGACTGGTGAACTCATCCATGGTCCTCAGGTCTGCCAGCTGTAATTACCTAATCTTAGATAGGTTTAGTCATCTTACTTCAATCATTGCTCAGCCACAGTCAATTCCTACAGAAGAAGCAGGTTGCAGTACAAGGATCAAATGGAAAAGAATGAGCAAGATGTTGTCATTGTGTGTTGATGACACATTATTCCAGAGACGTCTATACAATCTCTCCAGCAAGACTCAAAGGAGGAGGGAACAAAGTACAATTATATCGGACCCCCCTCCTCCAAGGACTAGGCCCAATCAGATGTTGATTTAGAACATAAAAACATAAGAACAATTGTGCTGGATCAGGCCAATGGCTCATACAGTCCAACACTCTGTGTCACACAGTGGCCAAAACTCAGGTGTCATCAGGAGGTCCATCAGTGGGGCCAGAACTCCAGAGCCCCTCCCACTGTTGCCCCCCAAGCACCAGCAGAGCATCACTGCCCCAGACAGGGTTCCATCTATACCTTGTGGCTAATAGCCTCTGATAAACCTCTGCTCCATACGTTTATCCAATCTTCTCTTGAAGCTGTCGATGCTTGTAGCTGCCACCACCTCCTGTGGCAGTGAATTCCATGTGTTAACTACTGTTTGAGTGAAGAAGTACTTCCTTTTATCGGTTCTACACCTACTGTTCATCAATTTCATTGAGTGCCCACGAGTTCTTGTATTGTGAGAAAGGGAGAAAAGTACTTCTTTCTCTGCCTTTTCTATCCCATGCATAATTTTGTAAACCTCTATCATGTTACCCCTCAGTTGTCTTTTCTCCAAGCTAAAGAGCCCTAACCTTTTAAATCTTTCTTCATAAGGAAAGTGTTCCATCCCCTTAATCATTTTAGTTGCCCTTTTTTGCACCTTTTCCAATGCTATAATATCTTTTTTGAGGTGCGGTGACCAGAACTGTACACAGTATTCCAAATAAGGGTGCACCATAGATTTATACAGGGGCATTATGGTACTGGCTGATTTGTTTTCAGTTCCCTTCCTAATAATCCCCCGCATAGCATTTGCTTTTTTATTGCAATTGCGCACTGTGAACATTTTTAGTGAGTTATCTACCACAACTCCAAGATCTCCTGGTCAGTTACCGCCAGTTCTGACCCCATCAATGTGTATTATAGTTGGGTTTTTTGGCTTAAATGTGCATTACTTTGCACTTGCCTATGCTGAACCTCATTTGCCTCACTGACACGTACTCATCGAGCCTCAACAGATCCCTCTGTAGTGCCTCCCTGGTTCTCACCAACCTGAATAACTTAGTGTCATCTACAGACTTAGCCACTTCACTGCTTACTCCAAACTCCAAATCATTAATGAACAAGTTTAAAAGCACTTGTTCTAGTATTGAGCCCTACGGTACCCTGCTGCTACCACCTTCCACTGTGAAAACTGCCCATTTATACTCACTTTCTGCTTCCTGTTAGTTAGCCAGTTGTTAATCCACAAGAGGACTTGTCCTCTTATCCCATGACTGCTGAGTTTACTTGGGAGGCTTTGACGAGGAACTTTATCAAAAGCTTTCTGGAAGTCTAGGTAAACAGCATCTATTGAGTCACCCTTGTGTACATGCTTGTTTACCCTCTCAAAGAACTCTAAAAGGTTAGTGAAACTAGATCTTCCCTTACAGAATTCATGCTGATTCTTCCTCAATAGCTTTTGTTCATCTGTGTGTTTACTAATTCTATCTTTAATAATGGAACCCACCAACTTACCTGGTATCAACATTAGACTGACTGGCCTGTAATTTCCTGGATCTTTTCTGGAACCTTTTTTTAAAGATGGGGATTACATTAGATACCTTCCAGTCCCTGGGAATGGAGGCAGATTTTAGTGATAGAGTGCATATTTTTGTCAGGAGAGCCACAAGTTCACATTTGAGTTCTTTCATAACTCTTGGATATATGCCGTCTGGGCCCGGTGATTTGTCAGTTTTTAATTTGTCCATTAGTTGTATGACCTCATCACCTCAATCTGACTTAGGTCTTTCAATACCCTCCAAAAATCAATGGTTCTGGAGTGGGCAAGCACTTCCCATCTTCAACAGTGAAGACCGAGGCAAAAAAAGCATTCAGCTTCTCAGCCATTTCCCTATCATCCTTTAGTAATCTTTTTACCCCTTGGTCATCCAAAGGGTAAATGATCCACCAGCGTTGCACACATTGTACTATAAGTCTGGCTAAGCATACATGGCTACTGTGGTCTTTTTCTTGCATTTCTGTTTGTTCAAGAGCTTTACTGCAAGTGGATACTTTGTACAGGATCCAGCCCAATGAGTGCATCCTATCTCTATCCTACCACTCCACTGAACAAAGTTTGTTTATTTATTTGAATATTTATACCCCAACTTTCTTTTTGGCTCAAGTTTGAAGCCTTTCTCCAACCTAAGGAGACTTCCTCCAATTTAAGTTACTCTTCCATTGGAGGGAGAGCTCCTTAAGTTGGAGGAAGGCTACTTGGAGGATGGTTGCATCTACTTCAGCATCTGATATGGTATGATTAAAGTATTATATTGGACCTGGAAGACCCAAGTAGAAATTCCTGTTCAGCATGAAGCTAACTGGCCCAGTCATTCTCTTTCAATCTACCTTGTCAGTTGTTAGATAAAATAGAAACACAAAACTGTCATTAGAGGAACAGTAATATGTGACAGTGATAGAATAACTGTACAAATATAATATAAGAATACAAATTAAGAATTGCAGTAGCATTTTAAATACATATGCACACACAAGAATTTTACAGCAAGATTTCAGTGTGGCTGATAGTAGTTCTGGAATAAATGGGGGTTGTCAGGAACCTTGTTCGACTTGAATTCTGGTATTTCGTGAGTTTGGAACCAGCACTGATTGTTGGCTTTTTACTATTTGTCTGCAGGAAGTAATCCAAGCTGGCAGAGAGCAATATTATGACTACAAATAACATTGATATCATTTTTATGTGCAAAATACATTTTAATCAGGGGTCCGTTGGGGCCGGAGCGAGGCGGAGCAAAGCTCCGCCAGCTCAGGACTAGCCAGTAGGGCAGCCACGGGCTGAATCAGATTCTCTAATCTGATTCAGCTTGCCGCCGAAATTTGGTGGCAACTTTAAAAGCCTCTGGAGGGGAGGGGATTTGAGGGAGAGGCTCCAAACTTGCAAGGTAGCTGCTGGGGCCTCTCCTCGAAATGCCCACCAAGTTTCAAGAAGATTGGACCAGGGGGTCCAATTCTACAGGCCCCCAAACAGGTTACCCCCATTCCCTCCATTGTTCTCTATGGTAGGAAAAAAGCTAACATTTTTTCCATCCATAGAGAACGATGGAGGGGATGGGAAAATCTGTTTGGGGGCCTGTAGAATTGGACCCCGTGGTCCAATCTTCCTGAAACTTAGTGGGTATTTCGAGGAGAGGCCCCAGCAGCTACCCTGCAAGTTTGGAGCCTCTCCCTCAAACCCCCTTTCCTCCAGCCCCTCATATACCCTATGAGTTTTTGCCATTGATTTCAATGGCCCATAGGATATAATGGGGCTGAAACTGACATTCCCTTTCTGACACACTTCTGGTGATGTCAGGGGATGTGGCATATGCTAATGAGTTATGCTAATGAGTTATGCTACTGAGCTCCTGCACCTCTTTTTCTACGAAAGGACCCCTGATTTTTAGTTCTTCATATTCACCCATGCCCACTAGGAAGGGCATGTATATTCTCTTTTTACCGTTATCAAAGTGTAAGATAGTGGTTGCACTCAGACCTAATGACAAACCACATTTGATTACAAGAATGAATAGGCTATGGAAGTTGTTAGGCTCATGAGCTTCTTTCTGTGCATGGCTCCAGTGTGAGAGCCTCCGTGATATTCAACAAACCATACTTTGTCATCCCTTCCAAAGTACAGACTATGATTTCTTGTGAGGGCAGCCAAGACAAGAGGAAAGACTGGAGCTATGGAATTCAAAGGTCCAACATGCGCTTGGGTGCTCAGGAAAGCACAGCTGATCAATGAATAAGGCGGTGCCCTCTGCAAAAGGTCAGGTCCCTTTCTGACAATCAGCAGCACCCCACCCACACACTCGGCCCAGCCTACTACAAAGCCATGCCCTTGCAACTCAAGTGTGCTTCTTTGGAAACATGGCAGGGGTGGCCTTGCTGCTGCCTGCCAGAGCTCTACTTGGCAGGGCAGCCGGGCAGCCAGTGTGCAGCAAAGCAGTAAATGATGCATCTCAGCTGGAAGGCTGGAAATGGGGTTGTTTTTCTTTTTTGTGCCAAGGTTGTTGCACCAACCAGGGTTGGTTTGCAATGCAAAAGGGTTTACAGTTATGCGCCCCCTTTTCTTTAGCAGCCCCTGTAGCAGCAATAGAATGTGAAGACGCAGGAGGTTCCTTTCCCTTCCCTTGCAGTTGTCTTCAGTCAATTGGGTCCTCCTGCTGCCTTGCAGCACTGCTGTGGCCATGGAATGGAAAGGCTGAGGATTTCCCAACAGAGCAGGAAGAAAGAGAGCACTACAGCCCTTTAAATTAGAGTCGTTTTGAGTCAAATTGGCTATTTGTGAGACTGCTGCTTCCTGAGATAAAAAGCAATCATTGAAGGATGTGAATTAATATTTTTAAATGTATTTTGAATCATTTGCAACTAATAGCTTAATTAATCAAACAATTTCTTAAAAGCAATCCAGAGAATTCCTTTAGATAAAAACAGTAATTAGCCATGAACCCCCCACAAACCAAATGCTAAAAAAGACAGACCTCCACTCTTAATTAATGCAAAATCAGTACCACTAAACCAACATAAAATGAAGCATTCTCAATGTTAACCTTAACACCCTTTGAAAAAGAAAAGTCCTACAAGCCCTAATCATAGAAGACATTGATGGAATTTGCTTCATAGGTTGAAGCAATCTATTTCAAAGGCCCAGTTTCTGTAGGAGGCCTGGTCAGCAAAATGGGATGAGAAGGACAACAAAAACATTGACCAGATCTAAGGTAGCACACAGGATCATATAATGGAAGTCAGTCTTTCTAGTATGTGGGACCTAGGTTATGAAGTACTTTAAAAATAATAACCTGTATCTGGAATTGAACCTGGAAGCAGATGGGCAGGCACTGTAATTGCTTCAGTGTGACTGTTATATGTCTGTAGTATCCATCAGTAACCAAGCACCCCTGGGAATCTGTTTCTCAAAGAGTGACAGAGGCTGCAAGGGCCCCAAGATTCTTTACCTGAAGAGACAGGGATAATTTTACCCCATCTAAAACAGGGGTGTTGATATTTTGAACAGCTAAAAGCAAATATGTTTTCACTCAAAGAGTAATTGGCTTATTGAATATGCTGACATGGAATGTGGTTTTAGTTGGCTTTAAGGGGGTGGACAAGTTTTTGGAGAACAGGCCATCAGTGGCTACTAGCCACATGACTGAGTGTAATATCCATGATCAGAGGCAGTAACCTTCTGTAAGCAGCACCAAGGGAAGTCTTTAACCTCTGTACCCTTCTTGTCCTTCTGGGAGCCTGTGGTAAGCAACTGTGTGAAACAGGATGCTGAACTAGATGGAGTTTTGGTTGCTGCCAACTGACTGCTTCAAGGTCCCTACACATCATACTTGAGTTGAATGCAATATGTGTGTGTGTGTGGTGTGGATAAAAATACAAGTTTTGTCTCTAAACGGGTTTGACTCTCTCAGTTCCACCTACCTCACAGGGTGTCTGTTGTGGGGAGGGAAACAGAAAGGAGACTGTAAACTGCTCTGAGACTCCTTCGGGTAGTGAAGGGCAGGATATAAATCCAATATCTCCTCCTCCTCCTCCTCCTCCTTCTCTGAGTTGTACATGACCATTGGTGGCTAGGAGTCAGCATGAAGAACTACTGCCATGCTAGAGGCAGTGACAAGAACAGGGGACCAACAAGGTTTGGAGGAGTCTGGTCATCCACACCCTCTTTGCCACCTGCTTATAAAGTATAAAGCTGAGTTGAAGCCATGAATACATGGCTGCAATCTCTTTTCCTTTCAGTGTTTCCACGTCAGATTAATTCACAGGTGTCTTGCATTCCCTAAGCAGAACTGCAGTTGATTTCATTACACATCATTTAATGGACTAGCAAAAGTTAATAGCTGAGCAAAGATTGTAGATAGAATGCAAATCATATTCCACATTCAGTCCACGTAAGGTACCAACTTCTGATCTCTAGCTTTTTGCCTGCACACACACACACACCCCATTTTCATTTGGCCTCTTTCGCTGGCCTTTTTTCCCTTTCAGCTTTTAAAAAATGTAGCAGTTGAACAGGATGGTGAGACATGCAGCCGTTTCTCAAAGGTCTAGACACATGAGATTTACTGGGAGAGGAGTTTCAATGGAAACTGTTACTTTCCTCCTACATCCCAGCTGCCACATATTAAAAGCATGCTAAGGGCTTCCACTCCATGGGGAGCCTAGTTCTGTTTCACTAGGGATATTGGTTTCCAGACTCATAGATCTTGCTGTCAAGCTGTGTAAGTAACACTATATAGCTGAATTGTCTGAATGTGCGTGTATGTTAAATTGTGTCACTGACTCAGGATTGGACTTCCAATACGATGGGTTGGAATGCAGCAAAATCTGATGGAAAACATTGGCTTACCCTCACATCTTATATTTTCTTTAAGAATATCAAGACAATGGGACTGGATTAATTTGTAAATTGAACTACATTCTCATTCCTTGCTACCTTCCTCATTCCAAATTTTGCACTAAGGAATCCAGATTGCCACAATTATTATTTCATTAAATGCAAAAAAGCTTTACGCATTTATTTTAAAATGTGAAAATGTGGCCTGAAAGTGATGGAAATAGGACGGGAGTCATTTATGTAATTGGTGTTCTAATTTTATTTTATTATTTTAATTGTATTATTTTAATTGTTGTACACCACCTGAGCCCATTTGGGGAGGGTGGTGTATAAATCTAATTAAATAAACAAACAAACAAACAAACAAACCTATCTAATCCCAAGGACTGAGAATTTTAACTGTATTCAACCAAGCAACAATCAAGACCTGCAAGCACAATCAAGCAGAAAAAAAAGAAGAGCATTGGTTTCCTGTATCTTTCATTAAATTGTTTATTTACATTTATATCCTGACTTTCTGCCAAATCAGAAGAACCACCAAGCAATTAAAATAGTATAAAAATCATAAAACCAATTAAAACCCAGTACTAAAATACTTAAATAAAACAAAATAATACAAATTAAAACAGAAAGTGGGAAGGAGGAAATGTGAGGGAATGCTAGACAGACCAAACAAAAAAAGAGACAGTGCTAGAAGGGGACAGACAACCCTGGGGATAGAGTTCTATCATTTTGGTGCCACGATGGAGAAGACCCTCTTTTGGGTCCCTCCCATTCTGCAGAATTATGTATTCCATATTCTCAAAGAATGCTCAAACCCCCCCCCCCCCAAATGTAATCTTATGGTTCAAAACAGTTATGTTGTTATAACCTTACAATGCAACATTCATGTTTTTTTTATTTATTACAACATCATTTGTTGTAATGATGTTTTATCCTCACAACAGCAGCCTTGTTGAGGAGAAGGCTGAGAATGTAAGACGAGCCAAAGATCTCCCTACAATCTTCCATAGCAGAGTGGGGATTTGGTACCTGGTCCTTCCATATCTAGCCTTGACATCAGTCTAGCCACGACACCATGGTGGTTACACATACATTCTGGTAAATATGCTTAAGATTCTAGCATTTATGGATATGTAGAAAAGAGATCCCATTGTTAAAACTGGCACTGAGCCTTGGTAGCATAGCAACTGCTTGAACCTTCCAGATAAAAGTACTTTATGCACCTTTTGAAACACCATTTGGTGAGAATCAAATTAACACTTGACAAAGGACCAGGTACAGCACACATAAGAACAGTGCAGAAAGCAGTGCTAGTCCATCTTTTCAATGAACTGTAGCTGTTGCTCCCTAACTAATCTGCTGCTCTGGATTCTTCATTTTTTCTCAGGATTCTTGAGATTAGATCCTAACCTTTCACAGTCGTGAAAACGGCATTTTCTTTAACTGGCTCCTGTTAATGGTAGCAGTACTAACTGGAAGGTGTTTAATTTGAGCTGACATGCCATGTTCCTTGCAACCTCTTGATAAATGATCTCCAACAAAACTGCTGAGAAAGTCCTTTGCCTTGGTATGGTAAAAGGGTTGACAATCATGATTGGCAATCAGTCAGTCTACTGGCTGGATACCAGGCTGTCTTAAAGGAACAGCTGTTTAGTGGTGGCTATGCCTATGGGTTCAGTTTCCATCTTCTCCTGATCTTGAGCTGCAGAGCCTGGATGGTGGTGTTGGAAAGATTCTGCTGTCAGTTGGGTTGATGGTACTGCGCTTCAGAGATATAAACATATATATGGATGAAACACTGTATAAAGCAGTTTTTTTAATATTCAAATATGTCTTGGGAAAATAGAGTTGAATATCAAAAGATCTACTGAATCCTAGATGGGTTGCTGTTTGGGTTGCCACTCCTCTGTCCACAAATGTCAGGGTATTGGAGGAACAGTGCGTGGGGAGGATGGAGTTTCAGGGGTGTGTGATATCATTTCCAGGTGACTCTCTAGGAATGCCCCCAGTCTCTATCACCTTTACCATAGAAATTGGCAAAATCCCTAGAGCTGGATGAAGGATGTGGCATCACTTCAGGGTGGAGGGGTGATGGATGTGAGATCACTTCCAGATCATGCTCAAGGAATCTCCCAGTCTCTATATTCTTTACCACTGAGATAGAGGGAAGTTTCTAGAGTATCACCAACAAGGAATCTTCCCCCTTTTATCCCACTCCTCAAATAATTGAGGGTGGGGGACTGAGAGCAGGAGTGCCTGCTGCCACTAGGCAAATGGTGAGCCCTAGTAGCTGTATGATCAAGGACCTCATCTCCTTTGGGGAGCCATCCTTCTCCAGCCATAGCACTAACAAACCAGGCAGTGATGAAGTATGTGAGTCTGCCTTTTAGTAGAATACATAGGCCTAGCTCCCAAACTAGAGCAAGGATGTTTGTAGTCAGTAACAATGCTTGTTCACTTTGTTGCCAGGGGCTGGGTCTTTTACAGATTCTTTTGGTTGCAGCCTCTGGCCACAACCTGCTTCAGGGTTAGGCTGTGAGGTTGCCATGTCCTCCATGGAGAGCAGTTTGTGGTTCTCTTTTTCCGCCCTGGCCTTGGGAAAGTCTGGTTTCCTGAGGTTGAAAAGCCTTCATGCCTTATTTCTCTTTTCCCAAACTTCTACTGGCAACAAACCAGCAACAAACTGAACTTTCCCTCCCCATTCCCTACTGCCTCAAGATTGCCAACTCTGGTTTGAGTAATTCCTGGAGATTAGTGGGATAGCACCTAGAGAGGGCAGGGTTTGGGGAGAAGAGGGAGCTTATTGGGAATTTGATGCCACAAAGTCCACCCTCCAAAGCTGCTATTTCCTGCCCAGGAACTAATCTCCATAGTATGGAGTTCAATTGTAATTCCAGGAGAACATTTTGAGGTTGGTAATAACCGTATTCTGCCTCACGTTTTGATTACTGCTTCCCTGCCACACCTGCTTTCTTTCTCTTCCCCCATACTCTCAAGAGGGTGGACTCTATGGCATCACATTCATGCTGAGCTCTCTCCTGTCCCCAGATACTGCCCTCCCCAGACACCACCCCCACATCTTCAGGAATTTCCCAAGCCAAGCCAGAACTGGCAACCCAGTTAGGGCTGCCAAGTCCCCGGGTAGGGCAGGGGAAGCACCGATTTTTAAAGCTTTCCCCCGCTTTTTCAGAATTGGCCACCGGGGGAGGCAATGGCTGCCAGCAGGGAAACGTCGGAGCCTGCTCTGGCCTCTTAAAAGGGAAATGTCTGCAGAGAGCCTGCCCTGCAGTAAAAAGCCTCAACAGACATTTCCCCTTTAAGAAAGAGCAAGAGAGTCCCGCCCAGAGAGGCTCTTTCTGCTGAGGGGCCTGCTTTTGCATGTGGCCTGCTGCTGGAGTAAGCTGCTTGGGGTAAGCTGCTGGGGTCTGCCAGCTCTTTTCCTTCTCTCTCTCTCCCCCTCCCCCTTTCTTTCTTTTTTCTGTCTGTCTGTCTGTCTCTCTCTCTCTCTCTGTCCCCATCCAGCAGAGGTCTATCAGTGGCTATTATAGCCACAAGGTCTAAATGGAGCCCTTTGTCTGGGGCAGTGATGCTCTGCATTCTTGGTGCTTGGGGGGCAACAGTGGGAGGGCTTCTGGAGTTCTGGCCCTGCTGCTGGACCTCCTGAGGGCACCTTGTATTTTTGGCCACTGTTGTGACACAGAGTGTTGTACTGGATGGGCTGTTGGCCAGATCCACTGTGGCTTCTCTCCTGTTCTTATGATATGAAAATCATATTTAGCACTTGTGCAGCACTTAGTGCTTCATATTCTGCCGAGATGAGGAAGGATTCAGTAGGGCCGTTGCTCAGTGATAGAGCATCTGCTTGACATGCAGGAGGTATCAGCCTCTTCAGCTAAAAAAGGATCAGGTCATAGGTGACATTAAAGATCTCAGCCTGAGACCCTGGAGAGCCACTACCAGTCTGAGTAGTCAATACTGACCTTGATGGACCAATGGCCTGATTCAGTATTAAATAAAATGATTCCATGGCACTGCAGGGTTTTGAGCCAGGCTCTCCCAGATCCCAGCCAAACAAACTGACTGCTACATAACACTGACTCTTGTTCAGCGACAAAAAACAGTGGCATAAAAGTCACAGTCTGGGTAATGCTGCTTGCAAGCCTATAAAGCTCAAGGCAGCAGCAGAAGCTCAGTATTAGGAAACTTCATGAGTTCATGTGTCAGCATGTGGAAGCAACATCACAGGATGTGACATCACAAAATGATGTCACTTCCTTTCTCCTGGCTCCACCCCCAAAGTCTCCTGGCTCCACCCCCAAAGTCCTCAGATATTTCCCAAGTTGGACTTGGCAGCCCTAGCAACCCTACACTATGTTCCCTGGTAATCCCTGAGAGCTGTTTCAACCCACTTGTAACTCTGCGGCTGAGCTGGCCATCTTCCTAGGACTGCTTTTTTGATTCCCTTTCCCTTCCTCCCAAATTTGAGGCACAGTATATGGTATGACAGGGTTTCATTGCAACATCAGATTATAAATGTGATCTAATCACAGATGTATTGTTTTTTTCCCCTAAGTTAGATCCTGCAGTGCTTTGTACAATGGGTTGCATTTAAACACTGTTCAAAAATTTCAATTAATTTGGATTATTGATTGGGACTTAGAGAATGGAACACGTTTTGCCATTTTTTAAATAATCATAGAAGTTTTCAGTAACTTTTTCCCCCAGGCAGAATTAAGTGCACTGAATCTGATTTATCAGATTTTAAATATATTGATATCGGGATAGGAAGGACCTTCCTGCTCTTTGAGGTCAAATTCTGAGGATCTATTGCAGGTTTCCTGCCATCTGAGGTTCTGCAGAAGGCACAAAGAGGATTTTTTCTGTAGTAATATCCTGACTGCAGAACATCCTTCTCCAAAAGACTATAGTTAGACTGCGGCAAATGGAAGTAACACTTTCCTCCAGCACAGTTTTGTGCTACCTAAGAATTTTGAATGAAAACAGATTCTTAAAATTCTGGTGTGACGGCTTCAATTTAAAGAACTTGGGCTTGAGCAAGACATTTTCTAGTTTGTGGGGGGAAATACTGATGCCAGATAGCAGTTCCAAAAGTAGTGGTGTCCTAGGATTTTTTGTTTTTTTAACGAGCACTATCACCTGTATCATGTATAAATAATCCTTAAAAACACACCTCTGTATTATGTTTCTAAGCCGGCTGGGTGCTTTAAGAGAGAGGAAGCTCCTTATAAATAGGTTTTTTAAAAGGTTCTGATAAATTTCTCATGCTAGCAATTCATAGACACTAAAATGCACGCAGATACTTGGGTTTAGCATCAGCATTACAGAAACTGTGGGTTACATTTGAAAAAAAAAAGTCTTAAGGAACTGGGGGCACAGGTAATGGGAGACTTGAGGATTTCCCCTGGTCTCTGCTGGTACTTCTCAGGTCGACAAGTGTAAAATGGGACACTAGCATGTGATGTCACTTTTGACGCCAAACTGGAAGTTATATCATTACAGCAAGAGCAACACTCTAGAGTTCTCTCAAAAATCCCAGCACATCCCCCAACATGACGACATCACTTCTGGTTTGGCATCAAAAATAATGTTACATGCTAGCACCATGCCAGAACACCTGTCCCTCCCCTCCAGTTCCCCCTGGAGATTTGCCAGCTGTGTATGTTGCAATAAATCTATATACTAATTCCGAAGTGCCCACCCCCGTGCGGATTTTTAAATAGGTGCGGGGGAGGCACTTGGGGGGAGGGAGATTTTCCTACACACTTGGGGGACTCCCCAGGTGTGTAGAAAAATCGTAAATATTAAAAAAAAATTCGAGGGATATTTAAATCCCCTCAAAAGTAAAAATATTATCTGTGCAGGCGCAGAGAACACTTTGGCTGGGGGGAGGGCTCGGCAGACGGCAGGCCTTGCTGCTGTCGCTGATTTCCGGGGAGGGTGGGGGGAGAGGCTCAGCAAGCAGCAGGTCTTGCTGCCACCACCGATTTTTTGGGAGGGAGGGGGGAGGGGGAGGGCAGGGGGAGAGGCTCACCTGCCCACCCCCCCTGCAAGTATCATGGGTCCTCGTGCTTGTATTAATCTAAGATATCGGAAGGTTCCATTTGCTTTTTACTGTAGCAAACTAAATATAGAGTCACTAAATTTACTTTTATTCCTTTCAAGCCACACCTAGAAATTCAGCCTCCTTTCTTAATTAGAAAAGTCTTTTCCCAAGATCTGCTCACTGCAATCCTTTAAGTAGGGATGCCTAGGATTGTACCTGGGGCCTTCTGCCACTGAGATACTTTGATGGTTTCCCCCCTATCCGATGCATTGTTTTATAATTTAAAGCTTTTTTGTTTAGACCAAAGGTGAGGTATAGTGTTAAGATTCAGTTACTCCCTCCTGCTGAGCAAGAAGCATCCTTCTAACTCTTCACTGGATCCAACCTGTAATTTTCAAGATAAAAACAAATATAGTACATCTCCATTGTAAACAGTGGAGCAAAACAGCTTGTAGCTGAATGTTGTTATGGAAGGAAGAACAATTTCACAGAATTTTGTTTGACATTGCTACGTTGCTTTAATTGTAAGCCACCTCAAGCAGGACTCTGAAGAGGCAACATAAAAATGTCCTAAATAAATAAATAAATATACTTCTTATGTTAATCAGTATTTGTGTTACGAAGTCTATTGAAGTCACCTAGAAAGGAAGTCACCTAGAAAGGAAATACGGTCAGAAATACGGTCAGAACCTACAGGTTTTCTACATACAAATTAATAAAGTGTAGTATTTTTAAAGGACCAGGTTTTAACAGAATGTCACATTTTCTGTATTGTTTGAAAGCATTTCCCCCCATGACAATAAAAGCTGTGATCTTCCCACCACCATCAAAATCAGGAATGTAAAGCATCTCAATCTTTTAATTACAGTACTAGAATTCAGAATGTTGAATTCCACTTGAATGATTCCTAACCAGCCATGTAAGATGCAGAACAGGGTTCTATAGTTTGAGCAAACTGAATGTGAGAATCTTATATCCCTGATTTAGCTGCATGTTGGGATTCTTTTTCCCCATTGGTTTTTATTGCTTTTTAACCAGTAATTCAAGTTGTTCTCTGATAGTGTTCATACATTTACATACTACTTTTTTATATCATTTTTCTAGTTATTTTCCATTTGGGCAAAATGCATTGTAGATTCAGGTGGGTAGCCATGTTGGTCTGAAGCAACAGAACAAACTCTCCCTACTACTGTGAATATTTTTCTGAAGCCCTACTCCATTTGTCACCATTATCTGAAATAAGGTGATGGTTCCTCATTTATGGAATGTCCTCCCACAGATGCTCAACTGGTGCCAAGCATGTTAATATTCTAGCACCAGAGATTTCTATTGATTATTTTCCCTGTGTTGTTTTAATTGTCTGAAAGTCATCTGGAACACCCATTGTGAAGATATCTGGATGTAAATGATCTAAATAAATTAATAATGGAACCAAAGTTTCACACCAATTCTACAGGGTGAATGGCCACCTTATTAATGGATGAAAAGAATTATGGTTTGGGAGAAATGGTGGGGAGTTTGGTGCTGGACGTGCTGAGTTTGAGACAGCAGTGAACATCCAAAACAGAATATCAGGCAATTGGAGATGTGAGACTGGATGAAAGGAAAAAGTACACAGGTAGAGCTTGTTGTCATCACCATAAATGTTACCTAAAAGCCATGGGATTTAATAATGTCACTCAGAGACATCCTCTGCTTTCCTACACTTTTGGACCTGGTGAGACGAAGAAAAGAAGCCGAGTAAGACTTTTCCCTGTAATTGTCAGCTGTTTGTCTGCTTGGTTGTGTAAGGGGGGGGCAGGGGGGCACCTGCTGTCTCTGCCTCAACTTCCATTTGCTCAATCAAACATTCAAAGAAAGGCCCTCTTTCTGTTCACATATACACCCTGTACCCCCACCAAGGTTCCCAATTGCATGTATATTTGTACATGCCGGGGTGGGGGGTCTTACTAAAGATATCCAGCTAAAATTATAAACATCAATAGACATGGTCCCACTCCCTTCTGAGTGAACATTCAGTGAACACACTGAGAAATGTCCAAAGAGGACTCATGGAGAAAAATGAGATATTTAACAGGTTAAAAAAAATAAACAATAAAAAACTAGCTATGCATAGATTAGGGAAACCTAGTGCAGGGACTCAAGCAGGAATGAGTAACCAAGTGTATTACCACTATCAGAAAGATTCCAGTGCGATTTCATTGGATCAAATGAGCAGTTAGAGTAAAATCAATGCAGCAGGAGTAAGCAGCATGCTGTAGCAATCAGGAGGCAAAACGGCAGAAGGAAATTCCAGCAGTGGTAGGGGGGAAGAGGATTAGAGTTTCCAGGTCCTTCCTAGTCCCCAGTGAGGGACTTTTTTGGGGGGGGGGGTTTCTTGAGGGGGTGGGGATGTCCCCAGCATAATGATATCATGCAGCAGTGACATTATCACTTTGGGGACCAGCATCCTGAGCGTCCGTATTCCAAGTGGTGAATTTGCCACTTGGAATTCAGCCTCACACCGCTTCCTGCCAAAAGCATTTAAAGGGATTCCTTTAAATGCTTTTGGCAAGAAGCGGGGGGGGGGGGACATGCCTCAACTCCAAGTGGTGAATTTGTGTGGCTGGCAGCCGCCCCTCTCCCTCCGTGTGCTCTCACTGTTCAGCACTGAAGCAAATTGAATTCCTTGGTGGTCTCCCATCCAAAAACTAACCTGGGCTGACCCTACTTAGCTTTCAAAATGTGATGAAATCGGCCCTCGTCTATTCCAAAACTGCCTCCAGACACCTGTTCACATTTTCAACAACCTCTCTGCGATGCTAATAGTGTGATATAGAGCTGAGGGTTATCTGCATATTGGTGAGCCCAGTAGCCATTTCTGACCTTGGGAAAGTTAATTTCCAAGGTCATGGGACCCATGTGGGTTAATAGCCTTGTTGTTCTATGGACTTTAGTAAAAAGGGTCAGAGGGTGAAATATAACTCTACCCTCTCATCAACAGAGCTGTGCTAAAATGAGAAGCAGGAAGGGCAACTGTACTTCCCCTCAGCTTCCCCTAGCCCCTCATGGGGCTATTACTCCGCCCAGGGTTCATGCACCCTGAACATCAACTTCCCCAGGTTCAGAATTGGCTGTTTGGGCAAGGGGATAATAGGGAATATTGGGAGCCACCAGCACCTTCCAGTAATGAATGTTTGATCCCAGCCATTAAGTGTCATTTAAAGAGACGTAGTACATTAGTCTACAGATCACTACAGATCACTGCAGACGGTGACTGCAGCCATGAAATTAACAGACGCCTGCTCCTTGAAAGAAAAGCGATGGCAAACCTAGACAGTATAACAAAAAGTAGAGACATCACCCTGCCGACAAAAGTCCATATGGTCAAAGCTATGGTATTCCCAGTAGTGATATATGGCTGCGAGAGTTGGACGATAAAGCCAAGCGCCGAAGAATAGATGCTTTTGAATTATGGTGCTGGAGAAGACTCTTGAGAGTCCCTTGGACTGCAAGGAGATCCAATCAGTCAATCCTAAAAGAAATCAACCCTGACTGCTCCCTGGATGGCCAGATCCTGAAGCTGAAGCTCAAATACTTTGGCCACCGAATGAGAAGGGAGCACTCCCTGGAGAAGACCCTGATGCTGGGGAAGATTGGAGGTAAAAAAAGAGAAGGGCATGGCAATGGGTGAGATGGTCAGACAGTATTATCAATGCAACAAACATGAAATTGAACAAACTCCGGAGCAGGACAGAAGACAGGAAGGCCTGGCATGATGGGGTCTATGGGGTCACGAAGAGTCGGACTCGACTGGGCGACTGAACAACAAGTACATTAGTCGTTTCTTGAATAACACACAGAGTCGTTCCAAAAACACTACTTTTAATTTTTTTTTAATCAAAATAAATTATTTTTATATTGTCTCTGTGTTTTCCATGTGGTATCCCATGAAGTATATAAAGCAGTGGTCCTCAGGCTGTGGGTCATGACTCAAAAGAGAGCCACAGCTCTCACATAAGAATTGTGAGGCTCCTGAGCTAAGAAAGAAGGCTCTGGGAGAGATGCTGGAGAAGACTCTTGAGAGTCCCTTGGACTGCAAGGAGATCCAATCAGTCAATTGATTTTGGTTCTCAGCCACTCCGTTATCTACACTGGCCTGCTTGGGTAACCTTGACTGTATGTTCTGCCTCATATCAGTTTTCTCTTGTGAACCGGGGGGGGGGGGGGCAACAGTGGGAGGGCTTCTGGTGTCCTACCCTTACTGCTGGACCTCCTGAGGGCACCTGGTGTTTTTGGCCACTGTGTGACAGAGTGTTGGACTGGATGGGCCACTGGCCTGATCCAACATTGGCTTCTCTTATGTTCTTATGGGAGAGGCTGGTGAGACAGCATTCCCATTGCTCCCCTCCTTTCCCCTGTGGCCCTTCTCATTCCCTGTGGCCATTCTCAACTGATGAGATGTATAAGTAATTAAAGGATGACTGCCAAGGAATTGTTTGGGAGTGTAGCTTGTTAAGACTTGGCTATAAAGTCAGCCAGGAGAAACAGCAGTTTCTGGATGCAACAAGTACACTTTGCTACTGAGACATCAACCTTGCTGTTACTGGACCTTTGCAACCTTGAACCAGACCTAATAACTGGGTTTTCTGGAAATCCTGACCCTGGACTGGACACAGACTTGCTACCTGGAATTCCTTGACCCCAGATTGGACTTTGTTAAACCTTTTCTATGGAACCTCTGGCTTTGGACTGGATTCTGATTACTCTCCCACAATACACAATACACAACCTTTATTGGCATACAGATTACTCTCTCTATGTGCCATCCTTGCTGTGACACTCACTTCCTGGGAGGGCTAGGCCAGTACAGTGGGGGAGGGTAATCTTCTCTTGATAAAAGCAGCAGTAGTTCCAGGAAACTGGTCCATGGGGCAGTCAGAGGGAGCCCAGCAGAGGAGGCCAGGCCAAAAAGGGGGACCCTGGGAGGCCCGAAAGTTAACCACTGGGTTGGAAGGAAAAGGAGGGTTTGGCATCTCTGTCCTGCAGGGGGGGGGCATTCTACTGCATCATGAACCTCAAAAAATGAACCGGTTCAGTAAGTGGGAAGGTTCATGAAGGTTCATGGCTCATGAGACCCCCATGAACCACAACAAACCTCCATTTTCCCGGTTCTTGCCCATCCCTAGCCAGTAAATCTTTCTAGCCGTTCAGAGGTGGCACAGTTGCTAACTGCTGGGAAAGCACTTCCTCATGTTTGACAGCTTGTGGGCATCACTCTTATAGAGCATGGTGACTCTCCTCTTTTACAGCTTATTCCCCTCTTCCTGACTTCTTATGTATGGTGTCTGGTTTAGAGGCACTGGCCAACACTTAAACCAGAGGCAGACCCACTGCGGCAGAGGCAGCCTGCCTTTAATTAAAGTGTTGTTCTCATACTTCTTCCCTTCTCACACCTGATGCAATGGGGGAAGAACAGAGATATGACACAGAAGTATTTTCTTCCCTGTTTTGGTTGGGAGGCTTGGGCTGCCTTGCCCAGGGCAGGCAGTTGCGGCAACAACCTTACAGCAGTGGAAGCCAGAGCAGCCGTGTGTCATGCCACTTGCCATGGACTCCTGGCAGTGCTTGCATGGCTCATGTTGACAATTGCAGTGCTGTATGAAAGTACTTCAGCAGCTCGTGCCAATGCCTGCTCCTCCCCCTACCAGACATCACCTGGACAGCAGCCAGTATGCTTGGCAAGGAGGTGAGGGTAGCCTGTTCTTTTTTCAGATCTTTGCAGGGAAATGGCCTGTCCCAGCCTGGTTTAAAGAGTAGGTCCTTAAGGAGGGGCAGGGCTTTCTTATATTTGCCATGGTAATTCAAGGGGGCAGAATAGGCACACCATTACAGAAAACAGAACCTTCAAGAAACAAAAAAAATGAAAGTATGAAGCAGGAGCCACTGCTGCAGCCACTCAGATGCAAAAGAAAGAACTAGAGAGAAGTCCTTCGAGACTGTCAGTCAGATGTCATTTTCCTCAGAAGGTCTTTCCTAAACGATTGCCAAAAATCATCAGAGCTCAAGAACTAGCTAAAGGCAAAACTGAGGAAGGAGGACACACCCCTAGCCGATTAACATGTTCAGAAAAGTTTCTGCTGCAAAGGAGGATTTGAGTGTGCAGGGGAGGGAAATGGGGTTATTTTGGGTAGTGGTGGATCCAAGTATATTAGAGCCCAAGATATTGGTATTCCCAGGTTCCAAATACTGGTATGGTATTTGGATCTGTTCTCTCTCTCCCCCACCCCCAGTTTCCAATATTTTTTCCCAGTATTCCCTAAGGGGAATATTTCCGGGGGGCGGGGGGGAGTGTTTTTTAAAGGTACTGGCACCCAAAATGCAGGTGATGCCTGTCCTTTAAATAAGTTTCAAGTCAATTGGATCAAGAGCTCCAGTTTTACAGGCCCCTGAACATGGTACCTCCAGCCATCCTTCATTGTTTCCTATTGATGGGGGGGGGACTACCAAAAAATGTAAAACCTAAAAATCACCCTCATACGAACACTGTTGCAAGCTATTGCAAAGCCCATTCAATGTAAACCCCAAGAACATTAGGCTGATTTTACACCTCCCCTCTAAAGTAGTTTGACTGCTGTCTTTTCCTGTGCTGATTTCACAGTGGTGTGAAATTTCACTCCAGGGGGTTTAAGTGCACTAAGAAACCACAATTGTTTAAAGCAAAATAAAGCGGTATTATACTAGCTTGACCCCAGGAGGGCAATTAGTAGATATGGACATTTCAGTGGCAGCACGGTTTCACACTGCACAGAGGTATGGGCAGGTTTTTTTGGAACTAGAATGATTCCAGCGGGAAAGTCAGATGTAAAATCAGCCTTAAACTATGTAAAACTCAAGCATTTCAACCTATGTAAAATGCAAGAATCTTAATGGAAAATGGAAAATCCACAAAAACCCACAAACCTGACACAAGCCAACTCCAGCAAAGAATGAACTTTAAAAAACAAACAAAAAAAACTTGAAACTGACAGAATCTTACCTAAGAGAGAAGATAAAAGGGGAACTCTAGTGCATAGTATGCAAAAAGGAAGAAAACGCTAAAGAAAAACTATCAACAATATGAATGTACTAGGAGTAAGGCCCGTTGTGGGAAGAAATACATCAGGCTCTAGAAGGAAGCTCCAGGTGAGTGTCCTGGCTGTGGCTGGTGGGGCAGCAGAGGGAAGGGGAAATGGAGGGAGGCAAGCCATGTTTATTTCCTTCTGCTGAGCTATAAGGCAGGGCTGTCTCAAATTTCACAGAATATATTCATAGAATTATTGCAGACCAACAGTTCTCAACTTGTGCAGAATCTGGAGGTTCTCAAAACTAACTGGAGCCCCACACAGTATTTGGAACCAGATTTCACAGAATATATTCATAAAATCATTGCAGACCAGCAGTTCTCAGCTTATGTTGAATCAAGAGGTTCTCAAAAAGAAATATAAATAATATGCAATCAACTACTGCTTAATTATTATTTTTTTATTTTAGTACAGAATACCTTCATATTGTTGATGGTTTTTCCATAGACTCTTACCTAAAGCAGCCTGGCAAGCCAATAGCAAGCCCCAGGGGAGATAGAAAGCTGGGGGCAGGGGAGAAAAAAGCAAAACAAAAAAACACCACCCAGTCCTGGGAGCCTGCAAACACTGACTCCCAATGTACCCAGTTAATCCCAAATATTTATGGGATCTTTCCGGACCCATTTTTTAGTATCCCAAAAAATTCCAGATATATTTGGGAGATCCGATTACCTGAAAAATACCAACAAGGCTCGGTTATATCCAAGAGCACATCCCTAGTTGACACAACAGTGGCAACTCTCAGCTCCAACTGAGTCATACCAGTGGAATATGATGGGCACCCCAGGGATCCCCATGATAAGAACACTGATTTGTCCCTGAGAAATAACGTTGAGACTTCCTCTGCAGCTCTTGGGGTTTTATTGGCTAATTCCATGCTTTCCAGGGCCATTTATTTCTAGACCAGTAATTTCTCCTTTGTAGACAATGTCATACCATAACTGAAGGAGGAATTCAACTTTCAGTGAGTGCCAGCACTTCTACTGTGGCAGCCAGCAGGAATACCTAGCTAAACTGCTGGGAGGTGCAAGGTGCAAAACTCTCCAGAGAGTCTCTTGATCTTATTCTGATAAAGATAAAGAACAAGAAAAAGTCTTCCCTACTTTAAAAGAAACATGATGTTTTGCAATAAACTCTGTTCTTTTCATGATCCCAAGACCTATAGAAACTTGAAAAGTAGGTGGCAGCAGTCCAAGACCTCAAGCACAGGGCAAGGTGCATCCTATAACAGAGCTTCCATCCAATCCAAGGGTGGATGGAAAAAGGGGGTTGCTGTGTAAAACCAACTGAGCTCATCATTCTGTGGTCGTAAGTGGCCATCTCCAGCTCTATGCAGAAGTATGAAAGTAATTGATCTTTGAACAAATAGCTAGACAACATTGTCCAGTATTTCTTTTGTTCAACATTTGCCAAGAATTATTCTTTTGACTAGCAGCTAAATGATTGTCTCAGGGATTCCCCCTAGAGGGGGACAACAGATGCCAGCTTGCTCAGCAGGGGAGGACACTCGGAGTGGTGACACAATGAACATGAGAGAGGTTGGAAACCAAAACCAGCATGATCCATCTGGACTCAGTGCCCCCGCAACAAATAAAAATAAAATTCTACATTTCCTCTAATGATAAAGTGGCCTTACAGACTGATTCCACTTTAGTTCCTAAAAGTAACTTTCTGCTCCACAGAACTGAGGAAATTGTTATGTCCTGATCTATCCCACCTGAGAAAAAGAATGCCTCTGTTTAGATATAAAGAGTTCCCTCATTTTTCATATGTCTAGAACACTGGTGCTCACTCCATGGTTCATGGAAAGCCACATTCTCAGTTACCATCAACTTGAAAAGCCACATTTTCTTCCATTCCTGGCATGATACCTGGACCTCAGGGAGGCTTGCAGCTTATCTGTTCCTCTGGCAGCAGCTGATTCAAAGTGGGAACTGACTGCCTACATTTTAATTAATATTAATATATTCAGGTATTCAGAAAAATTAGTAGCTTCCATTTATGTCCTATTTATGGGTCAGAACCCTAAAGTAGTGTCTACAAAGTTAAATGGGATGGGGACTTGTTAATTCAAATACCAGAAAGTCTATGAATCAATGATTTTTTAAGATATCAAAAAAAATGTCTACACATGTAGACACATAAGAGAAACTTTATCAAAGTTATGTGTCAGTGGTACATGACACCACACAAGCTAAGACAAATGTCTCCCTCAGTTTCTGGTAAATGCAGGAGATGTAAAAAATATTCTGGTACTTTTGTTCATGTTTTACAACATCGATTGTATATACCCACTGCTGTAACCCGCCCAGTGGTGCAGGGAAGGGTAGGCTAGAGATTTCAGTAAATAAATAAATAAATAGTAAATGTCTGATGGTATTATCCAGTCATAAGAAAATTTTGGGACAAAGTGTTTATAATGGTAAATAAAATCTTACAGATCAACTTTGCACCTGACCCAAAATTAGATTTATCAAATATCATAACACATAGAATACAAAGAAAAAAGATTTTAGCTGGATACTTTTTCAGAGCATCTAGGTTGCTTATTGAACGGCCATGGCTGCAGAGAAAGAAGAAAGGCTTAAGAAAGTTTAGTTTACAATGCTCATGGCAACATTTCCCGCTTACAATAGATTTTGAGAAGGGAATAGATTTTCTCAAAGCCAGTTTACACAAATGTGGCCTTCATTTACTGTATACTGGTACAAAATAATCCAAGACACTTTGTAAGATATGAGATGCTGAGTCTTGTTTGATGGGCAAACCCCTATTGTTGCTCTTTTGTTTTTCTTTTCTTTCATCTCAATTTATTTTCTGATTTATATGGTCAGTTAATTGTATACATGTATAAGTATATGTAATTCAATAAAAATATTTTTTTTAAAAAAAAAAAGTGGGAAGCAACTGCCAACCGAAAGCTCCACTGGGCAAGGGTCTTGAAACATGAGGCAGGTATCTCATTGGGGAATGGTGCTCAGAAGAGCCAGAGGTGGTATATCAATGAATCACCTGTGGCTCCCTAGCAGCTGAGTAATTATCCTAGTGAGTAACCAAAGATGTAGTCCAAGGACAGACTGAGAAAATGAAGCGCCAAAGAAGGGGGGCAAAAAGCCCTGGGCCAAGTTGTCCCGGAGCTTTCCATTCCCACCGGCCAGACTGATGTGGGACCATACTGGGGAGGAGGAAGAATGGAGCATTCACACTGCAGGGTGGCCCCTGGCAGTGGCGTGGTGGTGGCATGTGGCTTTGGTCTGTTTTGCCAAGGCGTGCATAGGAGTATGGGCGCATGGGCGCAGCAGCCAGATCAGTGGGTTCACATTACCGGCACCGCTTGATGCATGGCTTATTTGCATCCACACTGCCAGGAAGTGGGATGAATGCGCACCCAGATGGCTTAACACTGGTTTCACCAAGTACCTTTTTGAAGAACAATGAAAGCACTTCAGGACCGGGTGAGTGCCGTGCAGCAACGCTGGGCAACTGCAGCTGTCTGAACAGGCTCTCTTAATCTGCGTGAAAAGTGGACCTATACAGGGGCGTAGACTTTCTAAATCCCTGGGGGGGGGGCAGGGGCTCTCTCGTGTGCGCGCGCGCACGCACGGGACCATGTCCCCGCGGCTCCTCCCCCCCTGGTCCCAGGGAAGCAGACCCGCGCAGTTGCGGCGGCGGCGGCAGCCAGCTGGCTGGCTGACTGCCGCCCGCACAAAGCGTGGGACCATGTCCCCGCCACCTCTCTCTCCCCCCCCCCCCCCGCCCCAGGGAGGCAGGAGGGCAGGCCGGGGGTGGGGGGGAAGGAGAGGCGGCGACGGCCAGCTGGCCGGCTGACTGGCCACCGGCGAGCTCTCCATTTTGCCGGGGGTGGCTGAGCCATAGATACTATCTTTTAAGAGTTCCTCCTTAATGGTTCATGCCTCAGTCTCTGCATAGCACATCACTGCATATCAGCTGTAAGGGGTTGGATTCCCCAGAGGGAATTACTGCGCCTTCAGTTTTGCTGGAGGGGGTTTTACATCATATAGTGTATAAGGGACTCAGTATGTTAAGTAGCCACTTGAAAATCAGTTTGCTCTTTTGCAAAGCAATATCAGATAGATTCCTTTGATCAGCTGATACTGCCTTTGATAGGAAAGTTCTCCAAAGGGTGACAGCAAACTGGATAAAAAAAATTTCCTGCCTGGCTCTTGACAGCTTTTATATATCTCAGCAGCATCAGACTGCCCTAGCCCTGAAACACCAGAGAAAGGTAGTATATTTTCATTCTTTGTGTCCTATGGTAGAACAGCCATCCTGCCTATCCGGTGACGAGCCGAGTGTGTTCTCTGATGGAATACAGGCTCAAGAATTTGAGGTGGCTTCTTCAGGATACTCTGCATGTATCATAGCAGGTTTAAGCCATTTGAGTCTGCTATCCCTCTTATTTCTTTATTCATCCGTTTCTTTCTTTACCCAATTGGGCAACTTAAGACTGGCTTATATGTTTTAAAGTTTCAAATTTTCTAGCATTAGTGGTTTTCCAGGTTATGATCTTGAGATCAGAAGGGAAACCCATCCCATTGGGGTCATAAGAACCAAATGATTATGCCTGTTCCCCCTGGGGGGTGCTTTCCCAGCAGTGTCAGACTGCCCCACCCAAGAACCACAAAAAATGGAAATCCACAGTAAGTGACACAATTTTCCTATACAAATTTTTTTGACCAGGCTGTTTGGGGTTGTGACTGCTTAAGGATAGACATAGTTGAGGTTCCTTTTTCATATAATGTGGAAAAAGCAGACGAGGAAAAAAATCTATATGAACATTACTCCAGTGATCCTACATGACTTTGCATGTCATCTATCAATATTAACTGTTCCAAGATATCGCCAAATGTTCACGCTGGCTAGATTGAACATACTACCATCTGCATCACTTACAGGAAGATACAAAAACATGCCATCCAATTGTAGATTTTGTCCTTGCTCTGCTAAACTGATTGATCCAAAGAACTAGCGTAACTGTAGCTATGTTTCTGTTCTCTGCAATGAGAATATGAGCTGAGATAATATCCTGTGTATATTCTGCTCAGATCCTAACCTTTAAACTATAAGGTATACAAGGATGAACGATGTATGCTGAGGTTTAATATAGGTAATTAACTGTATAATAGTCTTTTCCCCCTGCTTCTGAATGGCCTATAGAATGCATTATTTTGCCCAAGAAACACCAAAGTAAGATTCAGATCTTCAATTTTAAACTGTCAGAGAGATAACAAACCCTAACTATTTTCATTGCTGCTTTTCTTTGAAACCTTGTAAGTATCTGGACAACATATATTTTTTCGTGTACAGAAATAGCAGTAAAATACAGATGCTGTAACTTGTGAGTACGTAGGTTATGTCTCAGGAAGCCAGTGTATACTCAGTCAATGCAATACTTTAGTCCTTTTTCACATTATTTTGCCACTTTTGAACAAGTCTTGAGGGTCTTTTGCTTCTTCCATACCCCCAAGGCATGGCTAGCCAATGAATTATTTCTGCTTTTGCAACAAAACATTTAAACCAGCAAAATATGGCTTCCCGAGAAGTTTCTTGGGTTGAATCCTGAAGAAAATACCTGTTGATAGAAGGGATATCCATCAGCAGAACAAAACTTCCTTTCACCTCTCCCCTCCTGCTCAATCACAAAATAACCCCCTGAAAGGTTCCTGGAATTCATATATACTTCAGGGTCTTGGTTTGGTCAGGTGTCATGGTTGATAATATTACTAACTTTATGCAAAAGGAAATGTGTCTGACTACATTTTTTTTCAGCTGTATGGTTCACTTGCTCATTTATTTGCTTTGAGCCACTGATTCTATGTGTAAATCATTATCACTCATTTAACATACAATTATGTATACTTCATTACCGATTTTGAGGACATACCTGCTGAAACATCAGCCCAGGTATTTTACAGGATACTTTAAAAGTGCTGTGGGTGCCCTCTGTGAGAATTTTTCCTTAATCCCAATCGAAAGGGCACTAAATCAGAAGATTACATATTTCAGTAATTTCTTTTGAATATAGCGTTTCCAGGTATCAATGACAACAAATGCTTTTAAGCCTGTCTGTAGTTGTCCTGTTTAAAGACAAGTGTTATGTTTAGAGAATGGGTTTTCTTTTATGGAAGCATATTAGTTTGTATCCCACTGAAAATTACCGCTAATGGAAGGATTTCCGATGGAGTAGCATGAGGTCTGCCATAGGAGGGAGGAATTGTTGCATATTGCTCCCATTGTGTGTGCGCGTGCACGCGCATACACACAAATGACCGGCACAATCCAGCCCATTATAACAATGTGAAGACATACTATTGTTTCTAATTGTCTGTTCATATGTGATCTTGCAGGTAATAAAATGTGTATTTATTTTCCCCAACAGTGTTTACGGCTGTCCTTTGGCAAAAAAAAGGAAAACACAAGAGAAACAACCTCAAGAACCTGCTCCTAAAAGAAAACCTTATGTGGTTAAAGCTGACAACTCTTCCATAGATGAATGTTATGAAACAGATGGGACTGAGGAAATGGATGAAAAGGAAGAGGAGGAAGAGGAAGAAGAGGAGGAATATTCTGATGATAATGAGGAGCAAGGTGATGAGGAAGAAGAGGAGGAGGAGGAAGTAGAAGATAGGGAAGAGGAGGAGGTTGAAGAGGAGGACGAGGAGGAGGAAGATGATGAAGAAGATGAAAATGATGACGTGGAAGAGGAGGAAGAGGAAGAGGAGGAGGAGGAGGAAGAAGAAGAAGAAGAAGAAAGCGGTAAATTAACAAAATATTAGTAAAAAAAAGTAAACACTGTGTGCATTTTGAGTTAATCTTCCAGTGTGGTATGATGAGATTTAGCTGCACTACTTTCATTAAGGCTAACAGAAATCATTCTGCTAAATCTCTGTGCCCCATGCTGGTAACTTCTCTCACAGTGTTCTCTTGACAATTATTCGGAGAAGTATTGCCTTCCAAACAGCCCTTGAAATAGCAAATAGTCCAGTTTTCAAATCGTGTAGGCTATAGAGAGCTGCATGCCAAAAATGCCTGCAGAAATGCATTGCTGAATCGATGCTCGCAGTTCCCGAGGCTCAGCAGAATACATGTGGAAGCAAATGGTTGTGTGTGCACACATCTGTACCAGCCATTTACCTGTGTGTTTGCTGTACTTGTTCGTTTCACAGTTGTTGCTGCTCATTTGAATGTGGCCACACATTTGCAAGTGCTCTTGGCAATGCAGTTTGAACCTCTTCCCTTTTGAAAACCTGAACTTGATCTTCTTTCAGATAGGCAAGAAATGGTATATACTTTGGTTCTTTGAGACTTGGATGCTGTGTACTTTAGTTGACTTTATTAATATGGAGACTGGCAGATTAACACTGACAACCCTTCGAAATTTTTCTTTCTGTATGTACACTGTATGTCAAATTAAGTAACACTCATCTTCCAACTAATATATTGCCATTGCTATTAAGTTACGTTTTTAAAAAAAAATTTCAAGTACTTCAGACTGTTGAAACAACCAGTCAACATTAGTTTCTGTTTGTTTATCATGCAGCTCAGTCCTATGCAGGTTTACTCAGAAATCCCATCTAACACAATGGGACCTCATCCCAAGCAAGTGCATTTAGGATCGCCCCCTGAGAATCCCTGCAGTAATCAAATCATAATGTAATGCCATAAAAATGATCATTCATGAAAAAAATTAAAAATACTTTGTTCTAAATATCTAAAAAATACTTTGTTCCCATTTCCAGGGAATACATTTTTGGTTGGGTAGATTCACCTTTCTAACCAATAAAAATATAAGAAAATGTTTTGGCACTCTTCAGTCAAATTCCTCTCAGGAGCCAGGTATGACAGTTGTCTGACTTTTGTGTCAGAATTATCCTAGGTCAGATCTAGAAGAGGGCTTATAACTTCTTTATTAATTTCGACAATGGTGTGCCTTGTTACCGCTGTAGGTTTTATTACCCACCACTTTTATATCGAATTCACAAAGAAAAAATATAGTCAAGATTTAAAAATTTCCAGCAGAGTTACAAAGAGGCAAGATTTTTTTCCCCACATCCTTCTGATTTGGAGTCTACAAACAGAAGGAAGATACATAAAGCGGAAAAAAAACTAGTTCACAGAAGTGAATATCTTAGAACCTGAAACACAGAGTCTTACAATAATTCGGGAGCTGGGCGGCAAAGAATGAATCTACACTATCAAAAATTATATCACAAATAAACTAAGAATATAAGCACAAAGTTGTTCACAAGTTTGGTGTACTTGGGTTTGTTTTTGTTTTGATACTGATATGTTACAGAATTTAGTACTCTTGCTAATGCCCTGCTGCTACACAATAAAGTTACCCAAATCAATAATAAAAAAAACCCTATTGATTTATGGGCATTTCTTCTGTACACATTAAGTTGTTGTCAGGAAGTAGAATTTAGTAATGATAGGGAATTCTTCCGTGAATTAATCATAGACTAGAATATTTAGGTTCCTAAATAAAAAGAAGCAAGAGGGGGAAAGTAACAAAAGAAAAAGAAAACAGAATGCAGTACAAAGCCAAAGTAGGATTTTAGAAAAGTATGAAGAAGTTTATGTAGTTGTATAAGGGAAATATATTTCTGTGTTTTCACACTATCAAAGTACTAACATAATTGCTTCTAAAGCACAGTACAATTGTGAAGTGGAGCTACAAGTTGTAAGTTATTAAGACAGTATAGCAGACTTGCTTTAATTCACAAAACGTGAAGGCTTAACTTGATTTTGACTTTATTAAGAGGGGGTGTTTAAGTGGAAGAGGTCAGGAGAAATACAATTAGATATCTGAGATGTTACTTGAGACTGCATTTTGAACTAAACACTAAGGGTTAAAACAGATACAACATTCCTGATCTCTTAAATTGGCTAAGACACTGAAAGCAGCTTGAAAGAGAGCCAGTTTGGTGTAGTGGTTAAGTGCGCGGACTCTTAATCTGGGAGAACCGGGTTTGATTCCCCACTCCTTCACTTGCACCTGGCTGGATGACCTTGGGCAAGCCATAGCTCTGTACCAGCTGTTCTCTCAAGGACAGCTTGGGAAAGAGCTCTCTCAGCCCCACCTACCTCACAGGGTGTCTGTTGTGGGGAGGGGAAGGGAAAGGAGTTTGTAAGCCGCTCTGAGACTCCAAGTGAGTGGAGGGCGGGATATAAATCCAATCTCTTCTTCTTCTTCTTGTGAGACGTGCTCCATGACCCCATTATTCATCTCCCATTGGCCTTGACACACAGTAAACATGAACCAAGGTCCAGCTGAATTCTCACAAGGTTTTAGGATCATAGATCCCCCCCCCCCCCGAAAATAAATTTAGCATAATACTTCAAAGGCAAGTAAGCTCTTATGAAACTTCTACTTCTAGTCTTTGATTAAATATACAAAGCATCCTAAAGCAACACTCTTACAAATCTCAAAATACCAACTAAAGAGAACCAAAGACTTTTGGAGACAGACTTTTAGATTCTCTCCTCCGCAAATAATCATTTGCAACAAGACAAATCCCTAAAATTCCCTTTCAACCATAAAAGAAGTCCTGTTTAGTTTCACAGTAAATGGACTGAGTCTCTCTGGTTGAATATATTTTTTTTTCCAAAAAGTTCTCTTACCCACTTGAAAGGTGCTCTGCCCTTAACTGTTCCATTCAAGTCATTAAAAGCAGCAATAATCTTTCCCATTTTTCCCACATATCATTTTTAAAAGGGGCAGGCGAGTTACCTGTCTTGAAATAATCCATCCAATAAATTTTATTCATCGTGACAAAATGAGTCATTGTGAGGAAAGGCCGTTTCTCTGGTTGCCTTTCTCAAATGTGGTTATTGTTTAATAAGTACTAATGTCCCATCTGATTTGCAAGGCCAAAGTGGCTGAGGTATTTCTCCTCCTTCTGGGAGGAGATCACATCAGATAGCTGGTTCCCAAAGGCTGTTTCACAAAGCTTTTCTATTATAGAAAGAAATCTCCGCTGGAGGAGCTCCAGGAACAGATGTTCCAAGGCACCATTTAGCCTATATCATATGAAGACATTCAAGATGGCTTGTGCTCCAGGTATTTCATAACCCCCTTAGGGTCAGGAAGAGTGAGGCTGCTTCTAGGACTCTCCAGAGACTGAATTCAAGTGATCAAAACCGTAATCCATTCCATACAATCATGCTTCAAGTTTATACTGAAGTGTAGTTCGTGGGGGTGGGATTGCTAAAATGTTTAAATCTGTGGGGGAACCTTACAATTATTACATAGACTAATACTATTTAAAAAAACCACCTAATTCACATATTCATGGAAAGGTACCCATGCTAGTCAGAGAATGTAGATTTGTTTGTTTTCCGGAATATAACAGGACTAATACAACTAAAATATGTTTATTTAGTGTCAACAGTACACAGCTAATATATCTAATGGGAGAATGGGATGAGCCTTATAACGATGTTTTCCACTCAATATGGCAAATTATAGGTGTCCCACCAGAAGGTATCCGTGGGCATATCAAGTAGTACATAAGGGATCTTAGTGCAACTACAACATAATTGTTATGCTAATGACACACTTTTAATTATTCTAATATCTAAAATGAAGATGGAAAACAGGTCACTAATTTCTAATGGTTTCTACATATCACAAGTTTCAGCGCAGTTTCAAGTTTTGGCACAGAAATGTCAAACCAAACCACTATGTATTATATTTCTACAAAACAATTCAAACTTATTGTCTTGTTTGTTCTGTAAGTGTAGCCACAGTTACTGTTTGGTGCATCAAGAACCCCTTCTTCACCTGTCCCTCAAACAGAAAGTGGGCCTGAATCAAGGTTGTTCAGACACAGAAGTCTGCCTTTGCCAACTCTGTCCACAACAAGACCTCCCAAAATATGGGCAGCCCATAAACTTTCAGGAGGACTGTCAAGCCCTTCTTAAAACAGAAGGGCAGCATCTAGCTCTTTAGAAATGTCCCTTTTCTCTGAGACATACAATGGAATCTGCTTAGAATGAGCATGCTGTATGCCTTCTGTTTGTCCATGCGAAATGGCTATCCCATTGTTTTGCTGATACAGCATAGCAAGAATGTGTCATGCAGGAATCAGCTTACCTCTACAGTAAGCATCTTGAAAGAGACACTTTCCTAATTTAAATAAATATTGCAACATGTAGATCAAGCTTAATGTATTTTTTTCCCATTCAAGACAAGCTATTGTACCTCAAGGAATCCATTTTCTTGAGCTAGACAATATAGAAATAACGTCACAGAATCTTTAAAAGCAAAGTTCATGCTTTGGTCAGTAAACATTTCATTGCCAGTCAAGGGTTTTAAGATGCTTGCTTAAACACCGACAACAGAGAAACCTTTGAAGCCACTCTGTGTGATATCCTGTGGCTGGACTGTGGAATCTGTAATCTCCTGACATTCTACAGTAAAGCGAAACAAAACCGCTCCCTTCCAGTTGAGGATTTACAAGTAGTACCTGCTTTGTGGTAAAAACTTCAGGCATATGCATTCTAGAGATGTTTGAATTGGACTATTTTTTCTTAAGAGGAAGAAAGAAACTCAAATGAATTGCTAGACAATACTGGTGACTGGTTGAGTATGCGTGTATATGCATGTGGGTGCGCGTGAGCTTATAAACATGTTTGCATACAGATGCAATTTAAGGGACATAGTAATTGAAATTATTTGTTGCTAAACACAGGGTTTACCTACCATCCATGCCAGTGGAAGCTTTGTCTCCAGGCTGACCACTTCAATTACTATTGTGCTTTGTTGGAATTTTGGGCTATTTAAATTGTATGAGAGCATGCTGAATGGCACAGCATTTCAGGCACAGGAGATAGTAAAGACCAACTCTTAGAATCTCTAAGTGTATCCCTCTGTCCTCCCTGCATATCTCCACAGAAATTAACTGGGCCGGTTTTTGTAAAAATTGGTGGCACTTTCTTGGGCTTTTGTAGAAGCTTCTAGCTAAAGCCATGGACTAATACCTAGAGTTTTTCTTCAAAGCTATGGTGATCAAGCCTTCCTTAGTGCTCTTATGAAGTCATCTGAGGGCAGTGGTAATACGACACAGTGAATTCCCAGTGCAAAACTGCAACCTTTCCAAAGGCTTTGATGGAACCCACATACTGAGGGATGGGCAGGGTATGATAACTGGGATTCCCATTACGCTGCATGCTAGGGAAGTGGCTATAATACCCCTGGGCCTGCTGCATCCTGCATGGCACATCATCAGGTCCGTATCTTTGGAGGATATTTGTGGCAATGTCTCCCACTGACAAAAATGTCATGCTGCACCTCTGAATTCCCAGCTTTCATTTAAAACAAAATGTTTCTCACCCTTTTCGCAGCAGTGGTATAAGGAAAAGGAAAAATGAGCAAGCAACTTTTGTCCTGATTCCCTGGAAAGGAGGGAACGGAGAAGAGAAACCTGTGTGAGGGCAGGGACTGAGTCAGTTCACACCTTCCTGACCAAATTCATCCTCATCTGTTCTGTTCCATCACCCTGTTTCAACGGGCCCTTTGCTTTTTTGTTTTGGTCCTATTTTAACATCCACATTGATAAATGGGAACATTGGGTAGAAATGTTGTTCAGCTCTGCCAAATTTGTTCCAGGTTTTAAGGTAATGGGTACTCGGCAACCCAAGCCTCCACCCTTGTACACATGCCCTCTCACCATGGAATATCTAGCTGTGGGCCTCCATATCAGATTCACTTTGCTTCCCCTGTCCCAGCACCACCTATGTAGCATAGACAGATTCATTCTGTGCCATTTTGTTTTACTCTCTAGTTTTCCACTGCCCCCTGGATCAGCCCAGTGTGGCACTTGCTGACACCTTTCTGGTACCCACCAAATGTTTTCAGAAACTGGACAGGGCTAGGTGGGACTTTTGCCAGCAGAGCTTCTGACTGGCCACTGGAGATCTGATTGGTTGTGTAGATTTTTATAAAGTTGCTAGAACAGTTGCTACCACAACACTAGGATCTTCACTGCATTACTCTGTGTGTATGCAAGAAAATATATAAACAACATGCTCATTTTAAAAGGCATTCTGTTAAACAGAGTTTCTGCCTGAAATGTTGAAGAGCTCCTTTTAGTATTATGCATAAACTCAATCGCCGATTTTGTGGTTGGCTCTGCCTCCTGCAACCATTTCGTGGTTGCACTCATCACCCTGTGGCAGAATTCCAAAGGTACCCATAGGCTCAAAAAGGTTGGGGACCCCTGCTCTAGATTCAGCTTTTACAAGCCTTGGCAATCACCAGTATATGTATGTTTAAAAAGAAGACGTAATCTTGATGTACAGTTATAAGATTCTCCCTAGGGTGTTTTGTTTTTTTTCGGGAAGGGGGGGCATCTTCATGAATACTGAAAACAGGATCGGTCTCATCCATTCACTTTTAGTAAAATTATCATTCACTCTGCTAAAGTTGAATAGCCTTGTTTTGGCCCAGATTACAAGTATGCCCCTTGATACCTATTTGGGGGTGTTAGCTGGTCTGTATCTTTAGTATTCACTTAAACCCCCCCCCCCCACCTTTGTAGCTCTTATAAATGCCGGGATGTAAGGAAAACTGGCAGGCAGTGTTTTGCCCAATCAATTAGAAAGAAACAAGCTCTGCAGTGTGCTAGACAGGGGTCATTTCAAGCAGGACCTCAGGGGAGCTCAGCTCCGGGAGTTGGTGCCAGTCCCCCCCCCCCCGGCGGGGGGATGCCTGCTTGTGTCATGGCTGCAGCAAAATGACCCCATCCCCTGGAAAGGTCCTTGTTCCTCCGACCAGCCTTCTGAAGGCTTCAGCCACCACTGAAGCTATCCTCCCAGAATAGTGGTATTTCTGAGGCTTGGATTAGTAGCTGTCCCCTCTCTGCCAGCTCTTTCTTTCTTTCTTTCTTTCTTTCTTTCTTTCTTTCTTTCTTTCTTTCTTTCTTTCTTTCTTCCTTCCTTCCTTCCTTCCTTCCTTCCTTCCTTCCTTCCTTCCTTCCTTCCTTCCTTCCTTTTCCTCCCTCCCTCTCCTTTCTTTCTTGCCTTCTGACATACTTCCAGTGATGTCAGGTGGTGTAGCATGTGCAAATAAGTTATACTAATGAGTTATGCTAATGAGCTCCTGCACCTCTTTTTCTACGAAATGACCCCTGGTGCTGGACATGGGGTGGAGCTCTCTGTGATGCCATCCCTTTGTATGGCCTATATTTCACATTTCTCCTGCTCACATATACAGATTGATGAAGAATGTGCAATTAGATTTGTAACAGTTTTTTAAAATGCTTTTTTGGTTAAAGTTACTCATGTATAAGGCTGCACCTATTTCCACCAAATCTCTGCTCTTGGAAGAGCCCTGAAAATGTGCTCTGTACCAATGAGTATCACCATGAAAAAAGCCCTTTTTTACCATTTAAAAACAATGAATTACTCAAAATCTTCTCACAGAGGAAAAAATGGTTGTATTTCTTCTTCTGTCTTATGGAGGGGGGGCTCTTCCTCCCTTCAGTATGCAGAATACAGCAGGTTTGTTATGTTTTCAAGGAAGAAATTAACTGAATTGTAGACCAAGCTATATGGTAGGGCATTAATAATATGCTTTGTTTACTAATCTAACCCAGGTTTTTTCTAGGGCCTCAGGTAGCATGGCTGGGAAATACCTGAGGCTGTGGAAAGCTGCTGCTAGTCAAAATAAACAGTAACTGGGCTAGATGAACCAATAGTCTGAATCTGTATAAGCAGCTTCATATATTCACATGTAATATTGTACCCATATGGAAGCTTATGGAATGAATTGCAGCAGTGAGACTGTGTCTTAAGAGACACGAGGAAACAAGGAGCTTATAAAACAAGGAGCAAAAATCCTTTATTTCATGATGGTGATGGTTATGTATGGTGATATTGCACTTGTTATTGGTAAGTTGGCCTCTAGCTTTATGGACAATGCATACCCAAATTGTAGGTGGAAAAAGACCATTGTTGGTCCTTAAAAGTGAGTTCCCCCAATGTATGTAGGGGTTGAATTGGTGGGGGAACCTATCCCACAAAATTAGCTCAGACAAGGACATGTGTACAATTCCCTGTCCTGCAGAATATTCTTGGCAATAGAGAATACCATAGAACTCCTAACACTTTCCAGGAATATGTAGTTATTTGCAGTTCAGTTTGGTTCTGAATTAGAACCACCACTGTCTCTTAGCCCAAATATCCCTTTTCTGAACAGTCGTTTGAGGAACCAAGGGATAGCCCTGGATAGGACGGAGAGAATCCCTGGGTGGGAGGGAGAGAATTTTTCCAAGATATATGACCAGCCTGTCTAACTTTGCCAACAAAGTGTAGATGTTCAAATGATCAACTTGAATAGAGCACTTGAATAGAGAACAGTAATTCTTGCTTTTTAACCTTTTAAAATTATATAAAATAGCAGTATCTAGCTTAGTCCCCTATTTTGGTAGCAACAGAATGAACAATTTTAGCTGAAAATTCAAATGAATGAATATTAAACGTATCAGTTGATTCAAAAAGTATGTAGCCTTTGAGTGTCTCCGCCAATTACAGAATTTATCAAGAACAGCTCCTAAAAATTGAATACTTCTCTGCCCTCACATGTGGTATATAATACCTGTTGTGAAAAAAAGCAAGGGTTCTCTGGGCAGTACAATATGGTGTGTGCTGCTGAACATGAATATGGTAGTACTTTAGATACCACCCTGGTCACATTGTGTGAGATGAGTGGTCAAGACAGCTTGTACCTATACTTCACAGTAAGGCAGGGCAAGTTCCAAAGCCAAAGTCATCCCTTCCTCAAGGTAGAGCTGCCAATATAATAAGATACTAACCAGGTAAGCAGAGCCTGAGACCACTGGGATCTGATGTAGCCTAGAGGCAACCCCCCCCCCCCCAAAAAAACAACTAAGTAGGAACCAGCCTTCATCTAATCTCTGCCATGAATTCATCAAGTGAGTTCATGCAAACAGTCTCGGTTTCAGCCTTCTCGATATGGGAGTAATGATACTGAGCTGCCTACAGGTTCTTGTGAAGATTGCAGCAAAATTACAGCTTTGAGCATTCAGAGAGATATATGCAAACCAGTAGCAGCAGCAGCAGCAGCAGCAGCAGCAGCAGCTGCTATTGTATGGCCTAATAGACGTAGCTGACTTTCTATCTCATGATTCTAAAATAATTAATAAAGATAACTTTTTTTGAAGGGCTGCATAGATGTGATTGTTGGTGCCTCCCTTGATCTAACATGGGGCATTTACTGTGTAAAATCAATATGCTTGGGGCACAGTGGTCAATTGAATAGCTGGCTTGCGTTCAGATTTGCTCTTCCAGAAATGACTTCATGACATATGAAAGTACTATACATTAACAGTCCAGCTAGGGGCCTTTCCAGGCACATTAAAACCCTTTCCCCCTTTCTCTTTCTTTCTCTCAGTTCTGATATCCTGCTAGTCTTGATACAGCACCCCATAGTGCTGTCCTCACATAATCGATAAGTCAGCACATGATCAATAAGCCCTCTTGCTGGAATGGCACAGTGGAAGTACACAGTTTCACAAAATGAAAAAAAAGAGAATGGAGCTTGAAAAAAAAATCAAAATGGAATGGCCACAGGAAAGGAAGAAATATGTCCCTTGTCATAACAAGTGCCTGTGACAACCCGACAGACCAAACAGCCTTACTAAACAATAGCAGGACCTGGCTAGGGTGAAAACCACTTTTCCTCAGCAAAGCAAGGACTTCAAAAATACGAAACTGTGCTTTCCCCCTGCTTTCCCCGCTGCCAGACGACATGTTATCTACGTAGTGTCTGAGTAACAGTTATTTTATTCCTCATATCCAAAAAAACAAAGAAAGAAAGAAAAAAGAGCACTTTGGTAAGGCACTATGAAAGATGAAAAATTATTCTGAAGTTTTTCATACATTCTGCTTGATAGCTTATCTTTTCCTTTCTTTATTTCTAGTCGCCCTCTGTTTGCATGTACTACAAAGTGTATTTAAAAAAAAATCTGATATATTTTTGTAGCTTTTGGGGTTTTTAGTAACAGATGAATTTAGAACATAATTCACTAAAGTTAAAGATTTCTGTGCATTACATCCCCTCCCCCACATTAATCTCAAGTATTGGTGTGTAACGGAGAAGAGGAGCTCCTATGTGCCCGGCACTTTGTCGATTCCTGTCCTTCCCATTAATAACTAGGCAGAAACAAGGAGTTGACAGAGCCATCATTTGGCCACATGCTTTGGCAGCGAAGCAATAAATTATTTATTCCTGCAGCAAGAGAGAAGGTCAGAGACATACATTAGACATTCATTCCTAATAACACTGTGAATCTCTCCACCACACTCCAGTTATCCCTTCAGCTAGGCACGACACTTTACAGTGCTGTGCATAAGCAGTCTGCAACACATTGTGTAACTCAAAAGAAGTTGTCTTCCAGGTCATGAGCACCTAATGCAATATCAGCCTAGATATCTGGGAGGGGGGGAAAACACTGTCGGGTCTGTACCCAAAGCAAATCTAATGGTACTGCTCTTAAAAAATCCTTTTAAAAAACCTTGTTGCATGAGAAAACAGCTACTTCAAATCAAACGTTCATAATTTTGCAATTAAAATATACTAGGGCCGATTCCGCACTAGTTGTTGCCCCAGTGTCACTCCCCGATAAAATCTGGGGCAGAGCAACAGTTCCCCACTTGTTGCTCCGGGTCTGCAATTGGCCCGAATGTAATCATCATTTCCCCCGGATCTTCCGTTTCCGGGATTTTCGGGGGGGGGGGGGGGTTGGCACGGGAGTGAAGTCAGGGCATTCAAGTGGGGAACTCTGAAATCGGGGTTTCTTGCTCCACCCCTTTAACGCCCCTCTGCGGGGGGGTTTTTTGTTCCCTGCTTTGTTGCGTTACAACAACACAACACGACATTGATCCACCGTTGACTGGCATTTAAATGTCTTTTTTAAAATGTACTTTTGTTGTTGATGTCTGCACATTTCTGTGTTGCATCTTTTGCACAAAAGTCGTGCCTGAGTCATGCCATTATAAAAATATGTATTGATGGCTTTGAGGCGCAGCGTGAGCTGTCCCCCCCCCCCATTGCATTACAACAACACGACACGACATTGATCCATCATTGTGCGGTTAACATTTTTTGCGGGGCCAATGTATTGCGGGTGGCATGGTGGTGTGGACACAATTTTTGCAGGGGTTACATGTGTTAGTGTTGCATGTTCCCCCTCCATTTCCCATCCCTTTCCCACCCTCCATTTCCCCTCCAACTCTGGCACAAGCTTTTTTTTCTTACACAGATGATTTTCGCAGGCTTCGAAGCTCAGATGGCCAATCACGGCTTTGTTGTGTCACGACGTCATAATGCAACTCCACCTACATTTTAAAAAGGGGGGAAATGGGTGGGGGCACAAGATTTGGGGCAAGGACAGATGCGGAAATGAAGAACTAGCATCAACCCGGGTCAGATTCATGTAATGTGGAAACACGGACACTGATTCGGACCAATTAAACCTGGGAGAAAAGGGAAGCAAAGCACCTGTGCGGAATTGGCCTAGGAGACCCCATTTTAGTTACCATTGGAGTTATGTGAAGTAGGAAGAACAGGGGCATATCAGTAAGTAGATATAGAGCTCTTCCTTTGGGGAAACAATGAGTTGGCTATCTAACTGGATTTTGACTAAAACAACATTAAGATCATCCCCTCCCGCCCCGGTGGAATTCCCTTATGCAACTAGGCAATTTAAAATGATAGGAGAAAAGACAAAAAGCATGTTATCTCTTTGAAATAAAAATGACATAGCAATATATGATAACTCTCAGCCCATATTTAATAATCACAGTTACTCATGCTAGTTTCAGGTAGGTTGCCATGTCGGTCTGTATTATAAGAATGGAGTCTCACCCAGTAGTACCTTAAAAACCAATAAGATTTCCAGAGTATAAGCTTTCAATAGTCAAAGCTCCCTTCATCAGGCGCACTTTGCTTTGTTATCTTTCCTTTTTGTCATGACCCCTGCAAAACAATTATTTTTATTTTTTTCTGTCACTTGTACCCCAAATACATGCTGTATTTTTGTACTTTAACATCTGGCTGATGAGGTCAGTTAACAGACAGAGAAGCCTATTACTACCAAAGAAAGCACTTTAAGAATACCAAGTGATAATTAGAGGGGACTATTGGAAGGGTCATGGAGCTCAAGCTGGCTTCGGCTTCCTTGGTTATTAAAGCCTTTCTGAATTAATAGGCATGCTTCAGTTGAAAACTGAACATGTTTATATTAGCTGCATATGGAGAAATTGTTGCCATTCTCTGCCATTATCAACCTGCAGGTTTCACATCTCTTCTGTTTCTTATTAGACACCCTAAAAATCTCTGTGCAGAAACTGCTTTAAATAGTACATCCCTAAATCTTACTTTGACAAGGTAAGAATCGACTGAAAGGCTGGCAAGCAGCAAGTAAAGAACTGAAATTGGAGGGGGGAGGGATAAGCTAACCATGATTCTAAAACTCAATACTTCAGAGTGGTCCTGATAAAGTATATGGGGCTTTTAGAGGGGGGAATGGTTTGTGGACCATTATTACTGTGTGTTAAGAGCCATCAAGTCACCTCCAACTTATTTATTTATTCATTCATTTGATTTTTTTTCATTTTTTCATTATTTATTCAATTTATTCATTCATTGTGGCAACCCTCTGAATCAATGACCTCCAAAACATCCTATCATTAACAGCCACTGGCCTGATCCAACATTGGCTTCTCTTATGTTCTTATAGCCTTGCTCAGGTCTTGAAAACTGAGAACCATAGCTTCCTTGATTGAGTCAATCCATTTCACATTGGGTCTTCCTCTTTTCCTACTGCCTTCAACTTTTCCTAGCATGATTGTCTTTTCCAGTGACTCTTGTCTTCTCATAATGTTACCAAAGTACAGCAGCTTCAGTTTAGTCATTTTAGCTTTTAGGGAGAGCTCAGGCTTGATTTGATCTAGAACCCACTGATTTATCTTTCTGGAGGTCCATAGTGTCTGTAAAACTCTCCTCCAACATCGCATTTCAAATTAATCAACTTTCTTCACTGTCCAGCTTTCACACCCATACGTACTATTGGGGAATACTATGGCATGAATTAACTTGATCTTGGTCGCCAGTAACACGTTGTTACACTTAACAATCTTTTCTAGCTTTTTTGTGGCTGCCCTTCCCAGTCTCAATCTCCTTCTGATTTCTTGGTTGTATCCCTTTGGTTAATGATGGAGCCAAGGAATAGAAAATCTTAAAACAATTTCAATTTCTTCATTGTCCACCTCAAAGTAGTATAATTCCCCAGTAGTCATTACTTTTGTCTCCTTGATGTTCACCTGTAATCCTGCTTTGAATTTTTTTGTTTTAATCTTCATCAGTAGTTGTTTCAAGTCATTTCAAGTCTTCACTGTTTTATGTGAGTAATGTGATGTCATCTGTATATCTCAGATTGTTAATGTTCCTTCCAGCAAATTTTACTCCATCTTTATCTAAATCCAGTCCAGCTTTCTTTATGATATGTTCTGCATATAGATTGAAGAGACAGGAAGATAAAAGATATCAATGTCTGACACCTTTGCCAATTGCAAAACTTTCTGTTTTTTCATATTCTGTCTTAACATTAGCCTCTTGTCCAGAGTACAGGTTACGCATCAAAACAATCAGGTGTCGTGGCACACCCATTTCTTTTAAAATCAACCGTAGCTTTTAATGATCCACACAGTCAAAAGCTTTGTTGTAATCTATGAATCACAAACTAATTTCCTTCTGAAATTCTCTCATGTACTCCAGTGGCCACCGTAAATTTGCAAGATAATCTGATCTTAAGTGCCTCATCTTTTTCTGAACCCAGTTGGAACATCTGGCATTTCTTGTTCCATATATAGTAACAATCTTTGTTGTAAGATTTTGAGCGTCACATTGCTCACATGAGAAATTAGTGCAATGGTCCAATAGTTGCTGCAGTCTTTGACATCTCCTTTCTTTGTAATTGGAATGTAAATTGAGTGTTTGCAGACTGTGAACCATTGTTTTGTTTTTTATATTTGTTGGCATTTTCTTGTTAAGATTCTGATGGACTCCATTTCTACTCCTGGTGATTTGTTTTTTTGTAATTGCTCTCGGTGCAGCTTTCACTTCATTTTCTAAAAATGTAAGTTCTTCTTCAAAAGATTCTTCTTGAAAGGAATCTTTCATTCTTTATTTATTTATTTATTTCATTTTTATCCCACTTTGCCGGCGAACTGGCTCAATTTCTTCAGTATAGTTTCTTCTGTTTAATTTCTTCTGTATAGTTCTTCAATGTATTATTCTAATATTTTATTTATTTTATCCTGTTTGGTTTCATTAGTCATCAGTCCATTGAGGCTTTTCATTTCTTTTGGCTACAAGAATAGACTTTGCACATTCTTCCTTGACAATATCTCTGGTTTCAACCCATAATTCTTCTAGTTCATGTTCTGGTTCACATAATGCAAATCTCTTCTTTAAATTCTTTGGGAATGTTTAGATGGCATTTTGGTACTATGAATGCTTTGGTGTTTTTCTTCAGCTTTATTCTAATTTTTGATATTAACAATGAATTGTCTGTACCACAATCAGCTCCTGGTCTTATTTTAGCAGAGATAATATAGCTTCTTCATCTTCTGCTTCTGATTATATAATCTATTTGATTTCTATATTGGCCATCCAGTGATTTCCACACATACAATTATCTGTTCAGTTGCCATAAACATGCATTTGCAATCAACAAATAGTTATCTTCCCAGAATTCTATGAGTCACTCTCCTGCTTCATTTCATGCACCTAGCCCAAATTTTTCAACAATATTTGATTCTGTGTTCCAGTCACCTGTGATTACTAGCACATCTTGTTTAGGTGTGTGATCAATTTCTTCATAGACCTTTGCATAAAAGCTTTCAGGTTCTTCCTCATCAGCATCTGTAGTTGGGGCATAAACTTTAATCATGTTTATGCTGATAGGTTTTCAATGTAGCCTGATTGATATTATTTGGTCAGACACATAATTGTAATTTTCTGATTGTAAATGTCCTAATCCAGTCCACCTTATTCACTCTCTCCCAGGTCTGTAATGTTAAAATGTTCCTTGTTTTATGATTTTGAGCTTACCTTGATTCATATTTCTCACATTCTATGTTCCTATTATCTGCATCAAACAGCTTCGGACTTTTCTTTTGCATCCATTTACGTTAACAACTGAACATCCTTTTGGCTTTAGTCCAGTTGTATAATTAAGAATAGCATTACTCGTACTTGTCCTCAGCTCTCCCTCAGTAGCTGATTGAGTGCTATCTGACCTGAGAGTTCCATTTTTCAGCAGTATATCCTTTTTCATTTTGGATTGTCACATCATGGATTTCAAGATAAGAGTTGTTCAGAAGTGGTTTACCATTGCCTTCTTCCGTGAAGTAATAACCAGGGTTAGCTAAGTGGCGCTTCCATTGTGATTGATCATTCACCAGTGTCGCATTCCACTACTGATGCTGCCCAGTAGCTAGCCTTCAAGGATTCCTCTGTCTCCATCACCATTGGAACTATCCATTCTCTTCTGCTGACTGATCCCTGAAGAGGGTGCATGCATCATAGTTTGATGTCTCAGCTATGACCATTCCACCTTGAGTGACTCTGCTAGGACTTTAGCCTCTTGACAGAGTCTAAACTGCTAATGCTACTGCTCTGAGCTTCATTGTCACACACAAACCCCCTCACCATGTTAAGGTGTGTGACCAAAACTGCCAACAGGCAGTCAGAATTCAAGGTCAGACTTCACCAGAATTATTGAACACACACACATGACTTTTAGGTTAAATTATCATGAGCTGGTGAAGCAACATGTTCAGGTCTTGCCTAATTGTTTTCCAAACATGGTTTTTGGTATACAGAGTTTTAAGTGTAATGTGTTTAGGCACAATAGCAACCCTTTAATACACATTCTTATCTCTTTGGTCCCATGGAGCCTTGCTGCTGACAGAAGAATTACCTCTATGAACTGGGACTTTCTCACTTCCCTGTGAAATGTGGCATTTGGGGTTGCAGCAGGAGTGGGGAATAATGAAAGTCATGCTTCACAGAGGAAAGCCTTCCAGCAATGGAAATGCTGCATGGAATACAACCTGATGCTGGCAGTGCCCTGGCATCACCCAAAGCAGTACAGGAAGGGACAAGCAGATCTGAACAGTGGACATATTCATTCATGCATTTATTAGTTTATTTAGAAAAAAATTGAACTGCCTCTAGGGCTGCCAAGTCAGCCTGGGAGGCGGGGGATCCCCCGCTATAGGGGTTTCCGATCTGCCGGCCGGCATTCGGCCGGCGGGGGGAACCCCACCCCAGAAGTCGTCCGGTGAGGACAACTTCCCCCGTGTAATGACATCACCCAAAGGTGACGTCATCACGTCACTGTGGCGCACGTGCAAAGCACACGCGCCAGAAGAGCTCCCGGGGGGAGAACAACTCCCCCCCGCCGGTAAGTTGCCGGTACTTGGCAACCCTAACTGCCTCTCCAGAAACCTATCAAAGGCAGTTTAAAAATAAAACATTAAAATATATTGATTAAAACTCAGCATTTAAAAACTCAGCCGAGCATAAAAACTTAGATCACAATAATAGGCCACTGAGAGCTTAAAACAAGTTTCCAGACTAAAACAGTATTAAAAGATTAACCCCTTAATTAAAAGCATGGGTGAACAGGAACGTTTTGGCCTGGTGTCTAAAAGAAAGCGAAGCAGGCATGAGGCAAGCCTTAAGGAGAAGGACATTCCATAACCGAGGTGCCACAACACAAAAAAACACTGTCTCTAGTTGTCATTTCCCTTATCTCTGAAGGGCACAGAGTCCAGGGCTTGTGCAAAAGATTTTAATGGGTAGGATGGACAATATATGAGGAGGCAGTCCTTCAAGTATCCTAGCCCCAAGCTATTTAGGGCTCTAAAGGTGAGAACCAGCACTCTGAACTGTGACCAGAAAGAAATGAGCAGCCAGTGCAAATATTGCAATACTGAGATGTTTGGTGTAGTGGTTAAGAGTGGCAGATTCTAATCTGGGAGAACTGGGTTTGATTCCCCACTCCTCCACATGCAGCTGCTGGTGTGACATTGGGTCAGTCACAAGTTTTCTCAGAGCTGTTCTCTTAAGAGCAGTCCTCAAAAGAGCTTTCTCAGCCCCACCTACCTCACAGGGAATCTGTTGTGGAGAGGGAAAGGGAAAGGAAATTATAAGCCACTCTGAGACTCCAAGTGAAGGGCGGGTATAAATCCAATCTCCTCCTCCTGTGACAGTAGCCTGGCTGCTGCATTTTGGACGAGCTGAATTTTCCAGACCATTTTCAAAGGCAGCCTCACATAAAGTGTGTTACAGTAATCTTAAACTGGATGTAATCAGGTTATAGATCAACCAACAATACCAAACATTAGCCAGTCATCAGTTCTGACATGTCAGGGGAGGGGGCCATTTATTTATTTTATTTTTATTTTATTTTAGTTTTTATATCCCGCCCTCCCCGCAAGCGGGCTCAGGGCGGCTAACAAAGGCTCGAAGCCATGCATATAAAACAATTTAAAATCATTTCAACACAACAATAATAAAACTCCATTACACAGGAGTATAACAACTACAATAAAACTAAATATCCGCTAAAGTGCTTCCAGTTTCTTTAAAATGGCATCCTCTCTAGAGAGGGACCTTCCAGTTACAGCCATCAGTCTGGGCTGCATTGGACCAATTTTACTGTAGATGTTCTTACAGTGCTGTTACAAGGTCGGTGGCGGCTCCTAGCCAAAGGCCTGGCGGACGAGCTCCGTCTTGCAGGCCCTGCGGAACTGCATCAGGTCCCACAGGGCCCTGATCTCTTCTGGGAGCTCATTCCACCAGGTTGGAGCTGCCACCGAAAACGCTCTGGCCCTAGTATCAGTGAGCCTGGCCTCTCTGGGGCCCGGAACACGAAGCCGATGACACGACCCTGACCGAAGTGCTCGCTGGGGTATATGCGAAGAAAGGTGGTCCCTCAGGTATATTGGACCCTGGCCATATAGGGCTTTAAAGGTAAGAACCAGCACCTTGAAACGAACTCGGTATGCTATAGGCAGCCAGTGCAGCTCCGCTAGCACAGGTCGGATATGGTCTCGTCTTGAGAGACCCATCACTAACTTGGCCGCGGCGTTCTGCACCAGCTGCAGCTTCCGGGTTTGCACCAAGGGCAGCCCCATGTAGAGGGCATTACAGTAGTCCAATCTCGAGGTGACCGTAGCATGGATCACTGTGGCTAGGTCAGGATGGTCAAGGTAGGGGACCAACTGCCGTGCCAGCCGAAGATGATAGAAGGCCGACTTGGCAGTGGCTGCTACCTGGGCCTCCATTGACAAGGAGGGTTCCAGGAGCACTCCCAAACTCCTTACCCGCGACGCAGGCACCAACGGTGCCCCGTCAAAGCTCGGGAGTGGGAGCCCCCGCCCTGGTCCACCCCGCCCCAGACATAGGACCTCCGTCTTCGCCGGGTTCAATTTCAGCCTGCTCAGTCTGAGCCACCCAGCCACGGCGTGCAATGCCCAGTTGAGATCTTCAAGGTCCGAATCCGGCTGGCCACCCAACATCAGATAGAGCTGGGTGTCATCAGCGTACTGGTGACAACCCAGCCCATACCTCCGGGCAATCTGGGCAAGGGGGCGCATATAGATGTTAAATAGCATCGGGGAGAGCACTGCCCCCTGAGGCACACCACATTCCAGTGGGTGTCTCCTGGACCGCTGCTCCCCTACAACCACCCTTTGTCCCCAACCTTGGAGAAAGGAAACGAGCCATTGCAAGGCCCACCCCTGTATCCCCACATCGGCGAGACGGTGAGTCAGCAGCCGATGATCGACCATGTCGAACGCCGCCGACAGGTCAAGCAACAGCAACACTGCTCCGCCGCCTCAATCCAGATGCCGCCGAAGGTCGTCAGTAAGGGCAACCAAAGCCGTCTCCGTCCCGTATCCCAGGCGAAAGCCTGACTGGGCAGGATCTAAGATCGAAGCGTCATCCAGATAACCCTGTAACTGTAACGCCACCGCCCTCTCAATCAATTTGCCCAAATAAGGCAAATTGGACACCGGCCGATAGTTCGCCAATTCGGCCGGGTCCAGATGTGGTTTTTTCAAGAGAGGGCGGACCATCGCCTCCTTGAGTGCCCCTGGGAATCGCCCTTCGGAAAGGGAGGTGTTAATAATTTCCCAAGCAGCACCTCGTAACCCATCGTGGCCGGCTTTAATCAGCCAGGACGGGCACGGATCAAGGATGCATGTGGTTGGGCGCATAGTCATAAGGAGTCTGTCAACTTCCTCAAGATCAAGCAAGCCAAACCCATCGAAACCCGGAAACGAAGTCGTGCTCGGAGCCTCGAGCTCACTCACTGTTTCTAATGTGGCGGGGAGGTCGCGGCGGAGCGACAGGACTTTATCTGCAAAGTAGCTCGCAAATGCCTCACAGCCAATTTCCAATTCCCTTGCATTTGGCCTGCCTTGTGGCAGGGTTGTTAATGACCGAATTGTTCTAAACAATTGGGCTGGGCGTGAGCTAGCAGACGCAATCTCAGCAGCGTAGAATTCTTTCTTCGCTGCCTTGGTTGCCATCTCATAGGCCTTCATAAGCGTCCTATAGGATGTTCTTGTAGCTTCGTCACGAGCACGCCGCCACCGCCTCTCTAACTGTCGTAGCTCTCGCTTCATCAGCCGTAATCCCTGGGTATACCAGGGGGCCAATCTAGTGCGAGGGCGTAGAGGGCGCCTGGGAGCGATCTCGTCGATGGCTGTAGAGAGCCGGCTATGCCAGTCCTCCACCAACTCATCCAACGAACCGCCAGGGGGCATCGGCTCCCGCAGAGCTGCCTGGAATCGCACGGGATCCATCTGACTCTGCGGGCGAGCTAAAATACGCTCACCGCCTAGAGGTCGGGGTGGTACATTCAAACGGGCCCCCAGGGCATGGTGGTCCGACCATGGTACCGCCGAAACAGTAATCCGGTCCACAATTACCCCCGCGGCGAAGATCAAATCAAGTGTGTGACCGGCCCGGTGCGTAGGGGCTGAGATGTACTGGGAGAGTCCTAGTGCCGCCATGGACGACACCAGATCCGCCGCCTGAACGGAAGCTGCGTCATCGACATGGACGTTGAAGTCACCCAAAACCACTAGGTTAGGGTGCTCCAACGCCCAGCCCGCCACAGCCTCCATCAGGGACAGCAGGCTGTTGGCTGGTGCATTAGGCGGTCGGTACACCAACCATACAGCTAAACTCTCTTCGGCCTCCCACACCAAGCCGACACACTCTACACCCGTGATCTCCACCGACGGGAGCGCCCTGAAGGAGTAAGCCTCCCGAATGAAAATTGCCACTCCTCCCCCCCGCCCCATAGTCCGTGATTGGTGTAGGACCGAGAATCCCGGGGGGGCCATTTGGGAGAGAGCTACTGTCTCTCCTGCCCGCACCCAGGTCTCGGTCACGCACGCCAGGTCGGCCTTCTGCTCTACCAGGAAGTCCTGAAGAACCCTGGCCTTGTTGTTAATTGACCTGGCATTACACAACACCAATGTCGGAGCAGGGGTTTCCGTCCTAGCCCCACTGCCAATTACCGTTGGGATGAGTCTCAGGCTGGAAGGGCGTCGAGCTTTCCTGTTTCTCGGTGCCCTTCCCTTCTTAACTTGCTTGGACCCACCGCACTTTCTCCTCCCCAGGAGTACCGGAATTTGTAGGCCAGCCATCCCTGGTGGTCTTTTGCGTCACAGCCTCAGACCTCCAACAGCTGGATACAGTCCCTCCTCCTATGCAATAGTCTAAAATCACTTCTAAAATCCCATGGATCAGTGCTAGAACATCTGCTTTGTGTGTTGAAGATCCCAGGCTCAGTTCCCGGTATCAGCAGCTAAAAGGATCAGGGAATGTGAAAGACTTGAACCTGAGACCCTGCAGAGTTGCTGCCAGTCAGAGTAAACAATATTGACATTAGTAAACCAATGGTCTGACAGGATAAGGCAACATTACGTATCCAGGATCTTCTACTTCTCATCAACAGCCCTGTATGGGCTCCATCCATCTTTCCTACTAAGCCTGTGATGTGGAAATGTGAGAAGAGTACTGATGTGAGAAAAAAATTCGGAAAAGGCACTGCCAAGCAGTCAGCTTTTCTAGCGCACTTTTCAAGTATACCGCACTGTTAAACAGTCACTGTAGTCATGTCCACCAATAAATACTGTAGTAGCATTTTGGTAGCAAGTTGTTTTGTGTTAATATCATCAGCACAATATGCACAATTGGGAAACGGAGCAAAAAAAAAATTACATGCAAGTATAGACTTGGATCCAAGCCTGAATGTACAAAATGCAACGATTTCCATTAATTGCATCCAGAAGGTATGTGGTGGGGAATTCCTGCAAACAAGGCACTTTTTCTCATCTCAAAGCCTAAAACATATTTGTGTCCCCTTGCCGTCCTAACCCACCTGTAGCCTGATTGTAGGCTTGCTCTGAGGAAAAGAGGTGAAATATTTGCTTTCCTTCTGTCCCCAGAGCCAACTCTCTGCCTAAGCAAATGAGACTGATGGAAGCACATTTTTCTATTCTGGGTACCAAATGCTACCTAGCTGTATCTCTTCCAAGTTCCATTCCAGCCCCATGCATGGTAGCCTGATTTAAGCAGGTGACGCCATGTTTATGATACATTTGCAGACTGAGAGTATATCTGTTGTATTTCATAAAGCAAATACCACAAATTCTTGCATGCATCCATCGGAAAGGAATTAGTCTACCAATGGGCTACAGACATTAAAATTTTATCAAAAATAAATAATTAGAATCTGTCATAATATGTGTTTTAAGAGGATGATTAGGCTTGGCAGAGTATGCTGCCTCCAGAACTCCTATCTGTGCATCACAGAGTAGATAAGGTATTAGTGAAACAATACCAACAATTTACCTGAATGTTAGAAAAGATTCGGGCTTAATAAATTGGTTTTAGGAAATAAGGAAGCACCGTACAACAGCAAATACAAATGGACAGAGAAAACTCGTTCAGGGAGATGAATTAGTTATGTTAGCAAGTAAATAGATCAGACAGTAGAGAGCACAGAGATTGGAAGTAATGAGGATACAGCCAAGTAGAAGCATATCGAAATGAATGTTGAGTTCATTGCATGTTTTTAAGTGTGCAAGAATATACTCCATTTACAATGTGTGATGATCTGTAAATCATCGAGAGAGAAAAAAATCTCAGGTGGATAAATTGATCTGTCTGCTACTTTCAATCAGAGGTCACAGTCCAAAGAAATTTTGACAAGCTTAGGTTTCCTCAAGACTTACATGTGTGTAAGTCTGTAATCTCCTTCATGCTTTCTTGGAAGGAAGTAAAAAATTCAGAAGCACTTCAGAATAATACATAGGATTTAACTTTGTCCAACTGATTTTAACAGGATTTAAGTGTGCTTAATTTTTCTGGGTGGTGTCCTCTTTACACTGATTTGATTTTATATTGTGGCTTGCATGATCCAAGGCATTTGTTTCAAAATAGCGGCCTGTGGTACCAGCTTAAATTCCAGCACAATTCCTATAAAATAACATGCTACATGATATTAAATGAACATAGCTGTTGATGTGCCTTGCTACTTACATGTTAGTGGAATAACTTTTAAGATCAGCCGTTAATTTGCAAATGACTTATGATGGGCCAATAAATAATAAATGCTGTGGGTCTGTGACTGATGTGAGTAGGATGTATTAAGGATGATAAGCACTATCAACAGAAGAAATTCTAGATAGTCATAATCTATGAATGAACAGGCCTTTTGACAATCTGTTACTTTTGATTAAACTGGGAACGGGAAAACTTATTCAGCATAGAAAGCCACCGTGGGGACATATGATGAGCTAGAGGGGTGAAATTAATTCTCATAGAGCCAGTGTGGTGAAGTGGTTAGTTTAACATTAGGACTGGGGTTCAGATCTCCACTTAAGCATTCATGCTGATGGGTGACCTTGTGCCAGTCACTCACCCTCAGCCTAGCCTATCTGACAAGAATCATCCCTCTGGTATACAACAGAACTTAGGGGGATGAAATGGGAACATGGACAGCTTGAGCGAGTTTAGCGACGTACTCGCAATGAAGCTACAAGAGCATCTCATAGGACGCTTGTGAAATCCTATGAAACAGCAGTGAAGGCTGCAAAGAGGGTATTCTACTCAGCCTCCACTGTGTCCGCTAGCTTTCACCCAGCACAATTATTTAAGGTGATTAGGTCTTTGACATCCCTCACTGAGAGACACCAAAATAGATATAGGAAGTCGGTGATTAGCTCTGAGACATTTGTGAGCTTATTTGTGGATAAAGCCTTACCGCTCCCCCATGACCTACCTGCCAGTGTTGATACAGTATGTGAACTGGAGTCCCCTTGGCTGTCTTGGGATTCAGTTTCGGACTCCTTCAGCCTGCTGTCCTCTGCTGATATTGACAGGATCCTGGGTGCTGTTAAGCCGATCACATGCCTCCTTGACCCATGCCCCTCGTGGTTAAGTCCAGCGATGAGAGGATATGGGGCCCTCTATTGGACATTATCAATCTGTCCCTGGAAACAGGGGTCTTTTCATGGAGCCTTAAGGAGGCTGTGGTTGTACTGCTTTTGAAAACACCATCTTTGGATCCTTCAGATCCAGCCAATTACGGCCCAGTTTCCAACTTACCATTTCTGGGTAAGGTGGTTGAGAGAGTGGTAGCTGAACAGCTCCAGGGCTTCCTGGATGACACATTGGCATTGGATCCATTCCAATCCAGCTTCTGCCCCAGCCATGGGACAGAAACTGTGTTGGTTGCCCTAAGAACACAAGAAAAGCCAATGTTGGATCAGGCCAATGGCCCATCCAGTCCAACACTCTGTCACACAGTGGCCAAAAACACCAGGTGCCCTCAGAAGGTCCAGCAGTGCTGCCAGAAGCCCTCCCACTGTTGCCCCCCCCCCAAGCACCAAGAATACAGAGCATCACTTGCCCCAGACTGAGAGTTCCTATCTATACTTTGTGGCTAATAGCCACTGATGGACTTCTGTTCCATATGTTTATCTAATTCCCTCTTGAAGCCGTCCATGCTTGTAGCCGCCGCCACCTCCAGAGGCAGTGAATTCCACGTGTTAATCACCCTTTGGGTGAAGAAGTACTTCCTTTTATCTGTTCTAACCCGACTGCTCAGCAATTTCATCGAGTGCCCACGAGTTCTTGTATTGTGAGAAAGGGAGAAAAGGACTTCTTTCTCTACCTGCTCTATCCCATACATACCTTATAAACCTCGATCATGTCACCCCTCAGTTGTCGTTTCTTCAAGCTAAAGAGCCCCAAGTGCTTCAACCTCTCTTCATAAGAAAAGTGTTCCAACCATTTTATCATTCTAGTTGCCCTTTTCTGCACTTTTTCCAATGCTATAATATCTTTCTTGAGGTGTGGCGACCAGAACTGTACACAGTACTCCAAATGAGGTCACACCATCGATTTATACAGGGGCATTATGATACTGGCTGATTTGTTATCTATTCCCTTCCTAATAACCCCCAGCATAGCATTGGCCTTTTTCATTGCAGTTGCACACTGTCTCGACATTTTCATTGAGTTATCTACTACGACTCCAGTCTCTCTCTCTTGGTCAGTCTCCACCAGTTCGGACCCCATCAATGTGTATTTATAGTAAGGATTTTTGGCTCCAATGTGCATCACTTTGCACTTGGCCACATTAAACCCCATTTGCCACGTTGATGCCCACTCACCCATCCTCGACAGATCCCTTTGGAGTGCCTCACAATCCTCCCTGGTTCTCACCACCCTGGACAACTTCATGTCATCTGCAAATTTAGCCACTTCACTGCTTACTCCCAACTCCAAATCATTAATAAACAAGTTAAAAAGCATTGGACCGAGTACTGATCCCTGCAGTACCCCACTGCTTACCTCCCTGCACTGAAAAAATTTCCCATTTATACTCACTCTCTGTTTCCTTTTAATTAGCCACTTTTTGATCCACAAAAGGACTTGTCCTTTTATCCCATGACTGTTGAGCTTACTTAGGAGCCTTTGATGAGGAACTTTGTCAAAAGCTTTCTGGAAGTCAAGGTAAACAACATCTATTGGGTCCCCCTTGTCCTTATGTTTGTTTACTCCCTCAAAGAACACTAACAGGTTAGTGAGACAAGATCTTCCCTTACAGAACCCATGCTGAGTCTTCCTCAATAGATTTTGTTCATCAATGTGCCTACTAATTTTTTTCTTAATAACAGTTTCCACCAACTTACCCGGTATCAATGTCAGACTGACTGGCTTGTAATTTCCCGGATCTCCTCTGGAACCCTTTTTAAAGACAGGTGTGACATTCACTACCTTCCAGTCCTCAGGAATGGAGGCAGATTTTAAGGAAAGATTACATATTTTTGTCAGGTGATCCACAAGTTCACATCTGAGTACTTTCAAATTTGAGTTCTACCCTGATAGACAGTCTCTGTAGACAGCTGGATCGAGGTGGGTTGGTGCTGCTGTTGTTGTTGGATCTCACAGCAGAGTTCGACACAGTCGATTACAATCCTTTGACTCACAGCCTTGCTGACATAAGAGTTTGTGGGGTAGCCCTTCAGTGGCTTTCCTAATTTCTCCGTGGTTGGGGACAGAGGGTGGCGCTGGGTGAGGATGTGTCATCTAGGTGACCCTTAATAAGGTGGGGTTCCTCAGGGGGCACTCCTCCCTCTGTGTCACAGGCTGGGTGCAGGCAGGGCAAGAGAGAGCAAAAGTCCAAGTCCAGTCTGAAATCAGAATCAAGGGATAGCAAGCAGGAGCCAGAGTCCAAAGTACAAGCCAAGAGCGTAGTTGTTGGAAGGTGGAGTCAAGGAGCCAAGAGTTCAAAGCACGAATCAGGAATCGAGCATGGGTGAGGGAGGTGCAGAGCATTGTCAAACTGACTAGTTGCTGGCACGAGGAACCAGCATCAGGAGGGGAAGCTAAATACCCCTCAGGTGATGGGGTTAATTAGTGCTCAGCGTGTGCATCCCAGCTTCTGCTAGAACTCAGGGCTGAGGGACCGCCTGCTGTGCAGGCATGCTTCGTCCACTGGGACGCTAAGTCTTGCCTGAGCTGGTTCCACAAACACACCATTGGAGGAGGCAAGTCAGGGGGGCTGCCTATCAGGCATTTTTCCTCCACCACTGTTGCTGGGACAGGTGGTAGGGATACACTGATGAGCTCTGAGGTTTCATCAGGGTCAGGTGTGGGCTCTGCTGAAGCTGGGAGCACAGGCTCAGCTGGAGCTGGGGCCACATCCTCAGCAGGACTCATGACACCCTGATGTTATTTAACATCTATATGCACCCCCTCACCCAGCTGGCAAGGAGCTTGGAATGCTGATGACACCCAGCTATATCTGTTATTGGACAGCCAGCCAACTACGCCCCACAAAATCTGGCTGAGAGATTGGAGGCTGTGGTGAGATGGTTAAAAAAGAGCAGGCTGAGACTGATTCCAATGAAGATGGAGGTTCTGTGGCTGATGAGGGGCCCACAGAATTAGAGCCTAGGCTTCCAGCTCTGGATGGGGCACCATTGACACCGGTGCCATCTGTTAAGAGCTTGTGTGTGACTTTGGATACCTTCCTATTAATGGAGGCCCAGATCACGCATGTCACTAGGCTGGCATTCTTCCATCTCCACCAAGCTCAACAACTGGCTCCTTTCCTGTCATGCCCTGACCTAGCCACAGTAATTCATGCAACGGTCACCTCCAGACTAGACTACTGTAACTTGCTCTATGCTGGCCTACCCTTGAGACTGACCCGGAAAATCCAGCTGATCCAGAATGCAGCGGCATGAGTCCTGACAGTAATGTCATGGACAGCACATATACAACCAGTGCTGCGCCAGCTACACTGGCTTCCAGTGGAGTACTGCATCAGGTTCAAGATTTTGGTTTTGACCTTTAAGGTCTTGAGCAGTCTGGGACCAACGTATCTATGGGACCATCTTCTTCAGTACGTCCCCAGGAGAGCTTTATGCTCTTTGAACAACAACTTGCTGGTGTTCCCTGGCCCCAGAGATGTTCGGCTGTCCTCGACCAGGGCCAGGGCCTTCTCGGTGGAACTCTCTGCCAAATGACATCAGGGCCATGCGGGATCTTATGCAATTTCATAGGGCCAGTAAGGCAGAGATGTTCTGCCAGGCTTTTGGTTGAGGGCAGCAATGCTTACCCATTGGCTGGCACCCTTCTTTCTTCTCCCCTCCATGATCTGAGTTCCCTTCCCCTTGCCCAGAAAAAAAGGACTGGTAGTCTAGAATCGGAACCTAATAATGTCAGGAAATCATCATCTGGATCTTTTTATCTACACCATAATTTTTACTAATTTTATATATAAATTTTAATGTTTTGTGTTTTGTATTTTATGACACTATGTCCTGTACATCGCCCAGAGTACGCTGGGATGGGGCAATTAAATAAATAAATAAATATGGCTGTAAGGGTAAAATGAGGGAAGGCAAAAACTGTGTATGCTGATCTGCACTTCTTGGTGGAAGGGAAGGGTAAAAATGTGATAATGGGTTGGATATCAGAAATTATTTCCATTAATGGTAGAGGGATAGTCACTGATTCATCTTGAGGGAGGTGTTGCATTGTACATCAAAGAGGACATGGAATCAATAAGTAAGAAAACATCAAGTGTATTAATTCCCCAACAGAAATGATATGGATGGAAATACTGGGCCCTAAGGGTTACTTAACAGTTGGAGTGTATTATCACCCACTTGATCAAACTCTTGAGGCTGATCTTGAGATGGAGAAGGAAATAAAGGAGGTGACTAAAGCACATAATGTTATGATACTGAAGGACTTCAACTTCCCTCACATTGACTGAGTAAACATGTGCTGGAGTCATGCTGTAGAAATGAGATTTGTAGACATCATAAGTGACTGTGCACTGGAACAGTTGATCACAGAGCCAACCAGAGGGGTAGTGATCCTGGACTTGGTTCTGAGCGGGTCTCAACACCTGGTGAAAAATCTAGAGGTTGCTGTGCCAGTTGGGAACAGTGACCACGAAGTAATTAAGTTCAGCATTCATGTCAATGGAAAGTTATCTCTAAAGTCCAAAACTGTAAAATTTGATTTCAAAAGAAAGAATTTGACAAAAATGAGGGAAATAGTTAAAAGGAAGCTGAAAGGGAAACACAAGAGAGTCAGATTCCTAGAAAATGCTTGGAAGCTATTTAAAGCAACACTAATTGAAGCCCAGATAGAACGTATTCCACAGTTTAGGAAAGGCACTGCCAAATCTAAAAGAAGCCTGTGTGGTTAACAATGAAAGTTAAGGACACTATAAAAAGTAAAGAGGCTTGCTTCTTTTAAAAAGTGGAAGGTCTGACCCAGTTACTTGATCAAGAGAAACCACAGTCAATAATCAGGCATGCAAAAAGAGATTTTGAGGAACAGGTTGCTAAAAGCATCAAGACAAACAATAAACATTTCTTTAAATAAATCCAGAGCAGGAAACCAGCCAGAGAAGCAGCAGGGCCTTTAGATGACCAAAGAATGAAGGGATTGCTAAAGGGAGATGGGGAGATGGCAGAGAAGTTCAATGAATTTTTTGCTTCTGTATTCATGAAGGAAAGTGTGGGGCAGGTACCCATGCCACAGCCAATATTTTCAGGAAAGGGAGTATGAAGAACTGAGCCAAACTGAGGAGATGAGAGATGAAGTTCTAGACCTCCTGGAGAAATTAAAAACCAACAAGTCTCCAGGTCCTAATGGAATACGTCTGAGAGAGGGAATTCAAATATGAGATAGTTGATCTACTAAGCCCTATATGTAACCTATCACTACATTCAACTGCTGTACTAGAACTCTGGAGAGTAGGAAATGTTACACCCATACATTTTTTTTTTAAAAAAGGGTTCAGCCAACCCCCGAGGAGGGAAGCTTCTCTTGAGAGTTTTCCAAGAAACAAGATAAAGTACAACCTGAATACTAATTTACTTTGCTTGTAGTCTAGACATACAAACTAGACATAAGCTGAATAGATATTTCAAGATATTAGTTAAAGTTTAATGGTTTATAATAGCTTAAATATTAAAAGATAAGTGAAATGATTGTGTTGAAAGCCATGGCGGGAGAAAACCTAAAAAAGAAAGTAGATAAGAACATAAGAGAAGCCAATGTTGGATCAGGCCAGTGGCCCATCCAGTCCAACACTCTGTCACACAGTAGCCAAAAACACCAGGTGCCTTCAGAAGGTCCAGCAGTGGGGGCAGGACACTAGAGGCCACTAGATAGAGTAACAATCTTTCCAAGTCCATAGTAAAAGTAATATCAATGTTTAGAAGATTGGGATTTGCCAGAACAATAGGTTTGGGCTGCCTGTAATGAACCCTATAATTGTTTCTTGTGTATGGAAAACAACAATAAAAATACAATATTTTTTTAAAAAGGGGTTCAGAGGGAACTAGGAAATTATGGGCCAGTCAGCCTAACCTTTGTCCCAGATGAATTAGTAGAAATTGTAATCAATGATAGAATTACTAGGCACATCGAGGAACAAAGCCTGCTGAGGGAAAGTCAGCATGGCTTCTGCAAAGGGAAGTCCTGCCTCACTAACCATTTGGTGTTCTTTGAGAAAGTGAATAAGTATGTAGACAATGGTAACCCAGTAGATATTATATACTTGGACTTTCAAAAGGCTTTTGACAAGATACCTCACCAAAGACTCCTGAGTAATTCCACTGTCATGGAATAAGAGGATGGGTTCTCTTATGGATTAAATATTAGTTAAATGACAGGAAGCAAAGAACAGGAATAAATGGACAGTTCTCACAATGGAGGGGAGTGAGCAGTATGGACCCATAAGGATCAGTATCAGGGCTGGTACTGTTTAATTTGTTCATAAGTGATCTTCAATTGGGGTGAGTAGTATAGTGGCCAAGTTTGCAGATGACACAAAACTATTCAGCATGGTTAAAACCAAGGCTGACTGTGAAGAATTTATTGTTCTGCTGCTTTAGACAAACACGGCTGACCATCTGGATCTATCCTATGTGGCAAGTCAGTGTCCCAAAATCCCTGACAAAGAAAGCAGAGTTGGCAGCCTCTGTACAACTGGAGGGGATGAGGCTGCACTGTTAAAGCCTAAGCGGCTTCCTAATGCTACCTGGCAGCCTGGGTAGTTTACACCCCTGGCTATGTAGTGGAGACATGAAAAAGGACAAGACCACAGTTACAGTTGCAAATACACTTGTGTGATGGGAAATCAATATAGAGCTAACAAAGATGGGGTGCAGAACAATCTGTGGTAAGCAAACAGAGAAATGATATCATTGCGAGGTGTAAAGGACAGGAATAACTGAAGGTGCAAGAAGAGATGGGCAAGACAAAGGTCAATAGAACGGCTTTAACAACACTTTGTGGCCCAGGAAAGGCTTGAGAAAGAAGTGGATTTTGCAGAAAAATGCTACAAAGAAAGTGTTGGCTTGATGAGATAAAGACTATCCTACAAATATGGAACAGCCTGGGTGAAGGCACAAAGGCAAGGCTGAGAAGAGGGATCAAAGAGGCTGATAGCAGATCAGTTTGCAGAGAACAGTATGCAAGAAAGGGAATTAGGAGAGAAGCCTTGAGAACAGAGGGGTGAAGAGCCTACATGAAGAGAGTGCAGAGATTTAAGGGAGGCATGATGCAATCACGCCAAGAGGAGAAGGAAATTATTTTAATCAAGGCATTTCAAATTAACAAAGGATAGGTGGCAGGATGTCAAGCAAGGAGGATGTGGCTTGGTAAGGGAGGGCGATGACCAAGGGTCCAAAGGTAAAGATTTTTGTGTAGATGTAGACAGGAGAAATGACAGCAGTTCTTCCGGTGGTTTTAAGCTGGCTGTAGATTTTTCAGATGTTTCACAGAATGAATGTAAGTATGAGCTTATGTGTGCCACTTTATAAGAGGAATGAAATAATGGTCAGAAAGCACAATTCTGTGCAGTTTGGCTGTGGCGCAGATGGTCCATCCATCCATTCATCTGCACAAACGTCACAATCCAACACATTTATTTTGGGCACCATGTTTTTGGGTTTTTGGTTTGTTTTGTGAGAAGAAAAATACTTAGTTGTGCAATGGAAAAATCTTTATGTACCTATGAAAGATATATCTCCTTTTAGAAGACAATGGAAGACCCTTGGGTGAGCAGGGTATGAGATCCCAGCCTCCATAAATAGCTGGCACACTGCCTGTCATTTGAAACAAAAATATAGTGATTAGCTTTGTGCTTGTTTCTATGACACAGAGAGGTCCCCCATCCCACTGCCAAAACCAGTCCAGATGCTTTCCTGATAGAAGACATTTCTAGCTGCGAAACTTGTGCTCAGTGTTCTGAGAACCTTGGGTGAGAGGGACTGTAAAACTTTTTGGGGGGGGCGGGGTGGATTGGGAAGTTGTATTAAATGACTTTGACGCTGGTACCATAGATGTTAATAGGCACTGTAGCTCTCATTCTATTGTTGATTTAGTGCAGGGGTGGCCAACCTTGCTTAACGTAAGAGCCACATAGAATAAACGTCAGATGTCTGAGAGCCGCAAGACAGGAACAAATATCACACACACGTTTTTATTTTTTAAAATATGCAAATTTGCTTTTTATTAACGTTAAATGGAACTGCCAAAAATAAAAACAAACGAGGAAAACCGGTTATTGATAATGATATTACTTGTTTGCTAATGATATTGAGAGAGAGAGAGAAAAAGAGAGAGATGGAAAGAAAGAATTAAAGAAGTGGAAAGAAAGAGAGAGAAACTAGGAAAGCAAATAGATGGGAGGGAGGAGGGAAGGAAGGAAGGAAGGAAGGAAGGAAGGAAGGAAGGAAGGAAAAGCATGCCTCCCCTTTGCTTCCCCAGCCGCCCTGCCAGGAGCCGCACAATATGTGTGAAAGAGCCGCATGTGGCTCCCGAGCCACAGGTTGGCCACCCCTGATTTAGTGCATGCAGCAAGGTAGGTTGGAGCTTCTACAGTATAGTTGGAATGTTGTCCAGAATATTTTCTGTTTAAAAATGAATTCCATGGATAGTTGAAACACAATTTGCTGTTTACAGTGCTGCTAAAGTATCACTGTACAAGATACTAAAATTCACACAAACTCTGCTCTGCTCAGACAATATCAACATGCCACAAATATTATTCATCAATGCGAACACGAATACAATATTTTTCTTATACAGAAAATGGGTGCACATCAGTGCATCTCAAGTTAGAGCAGTACTTGGTTATCTTAAAAAAGATGTACAAAGATACCCATTCAGATCAATTTTCAGCAGAGATCCAACTGAATTAATGATATTAACTAGGTTCACCACCGAAAGTTCAGCTAAAGTAAAATTTCCAAGTTTACGGAAAGTTTTTTTTGGGGGGGGGGGCTGACACTGTGACTGAATTTTGTCTAAAATGAAGTTCCTAGCAACTAATTTGTAAGATCTCTTTGAAGAATTTCCATAGTAGTGAAGATTTTCAATAAGACATGATGGAGGGGGGAGTGTGTCTCATATTAGCAGCTAAACATATTCCTTGTGAATATTTATCATAGATACTATTGACCTATATAATTAATCTGGCAGCCAGTAAACACCAACTAACATTTGTAAAAGGAAGATTGCATAAATTCATTAGATTATGGCTTAAAATATGATTTAGTTAGTAGAGAATTCCCTCAAAAAATAGCATGTGGTATTCCTGATATCGCTCTCAAAAACGACTATGGTGCTGATTTTGTGATAGACAACAAAAAGAATACATCTATTGTAATGTTTTGAAATCTGTTAATATGTCAATCATTTATTACATATTTACAGATTGAAAAGTCATTTTTCCTCCCTAATTCTTAATGTTGCAAACATTGGTTTCTCAGCAGCCAAAAATCCATTAATGAAAAGAAAATCTCCATGTCTCAGCAAACAAAGTGTGATATTGGCAGAGCTGAATCTCAGCATCCTTTCAGAACTCTGGCAATTAACAGCTAATCCTTGGCTTCTTTGCACACAGTTGTTGCCCGGCTTTCTTTCCAACAAGTAAAGCTCCTTGCATCACATTGCATGGATCCTTGAAGAAAAATTTAAAATGATATCTGTGGCTATTGTGATTAATGAAATATGTAAAAGATTTTTATGTGATAGAAATTACAACATCATGGTTGAAGCATGCTGGGTACTTTCTTGGCGGTCCTCTTATCTTGTACAGTCCCGGTGCTGAGATTTCTTTGGTAAAAAAAGCTGGAGAGACTTAATAAAAAAATAAATATTTTTATAAATAAATATTGGTATAGATAAACATTTTCTATGGTTGTACTTTTTGAAAAGGAAGCTAGGTAGAGAGGAAATATCAAGAGGAGAAGTGAAGCTTGAATCCAAATAATTTATTCCTCGCTTCCCTCCTTTAAGATTTACAGTTCACACTTTTTCTTCTCCACCACTGTTTTTCCTCCCCTTTAGGGTTGAAAGGACAAAAGAGATGACATGGATAGAGCCAAACATAAAGAGAAAATAATATTATAGTTACAGCTTTCACCCAGCATCACCAAATCTCAAAAAGGAGTTTACGTGTTTCCACTCATACAGTACGTGTCTCATATTTTAGGCTGAGGGGTTTTTTTTCACAGCCGTGTAGGGAAAGTGTCAGATATTCTTCTCATTTTACATCAGCCTCATTTTTAAATATGTTTCTCAAATCACAGAGTCCAAAGGCTATATAGAGCATTCATTGCCATAAATGACCATTTTGATGTGCGTGGATGAAAATGTATGTCTCTATGTGAAGATTTCTAGTACCAGGCTAGCTCTAGACATGGGCTGTAATCCAGGTTGGATGCATGCTAATTTGGTTGTGTTGAACGCCTTGACCACCACAGATACAATCAATACAGTCTAAGCAGACAGTGCTGACTACTTTTTGTGAACTAGAGTTCCCTGGGTGACTTTGCACCGGTTGTATACACACACTGCCTAGCCTAATGTAACCTCCCTCACTTGACGTTAGGCTACAGTGGAGGAGAACTATGCAGAGGGGGAGATGAAAACATGATAGACAGTACTGATGACATCTTAGGAAGTATATTTTATAGGAGCCTTAACTGGCCAATACTGAATCACTGGATATAAAGATGATACTCTTTGTTTGAGGGTGGAGTCAGTTTCCTCCTCTGCCTGACAAATGATCAGAGTCGTCAGAGTAAAGACCACTGACATATCTGGGAGCTAGATGAACAGGTCAAAATCCCACACTCACAAAAAAATTGTCTGTATACCGAAGTCCATTTCCACATGTGGATTCACGGCTCCGAATTTGGGAGTTGAACTGACATTAGTTTAGCTTTTGAAATTTTCATTTTGTATTCGCTCACAAGCCTGTAATTGTTTCTGCAGCTCTTCCTATATCTTTTCTTCAGCCTCTGACACAGTGGTAAGAAGAACTGTCTGAAGGAGTATACAGTATTTCCTTTCTTATTCTGATATTAGCAGGATTTAATTATGTTCAGTAGTTCAAAGCCTACTTCTAAGATATTTTAGTAAGTAATCCTTTAGAGTGTTCTGCTTTTCATATTATATAGCCTTTAGGACACCCTGTGCAAATGTTTATTCCAACATATCAAACTGCAAACAGCCCAGAAATACTAATCAGTAAAACCTGTATGTAAGTAAAAGCTAATATATCACACTGTAAGGTACCTGAAATTTTCCATTATTCTCTTTCTCTCATATTCTCATTCTGTCACCATCTGTCTTTCCCATCCCATTTTCTCATTTTTAGCCCTAAACTCAAGTGTATCATATGTGAAAATGTTAGACTATATATTCAGTTACTGAGGAACAATTCTATCCTTACAGCTAAACTGACTGACTAGAAGTTTCCGCTAGTAGAAATCAACATACATTTATTGATTTTATTTATTTAGACCAGTTGAAAAGCTGGTCCATTTGGGAAATTCCTTGCTAAGCATAAGCTACTTCATGGCACATATGTGGAATTAGGACTGGAATATTACAAGGATCGTCTCAAGTGTGTCACATACCTATTGGGTCTCAGACGATGAGACCTAGACCTTTGACCGGAGTAGAAAGCAAATATTGGTCTCAGTTCAACAGTGAGAGCCAGTTTGGTGTTGTGGTTAAGAGCGGCGGACTCTAATCCGGAGAACCTGGGTTTGATTCCTCACTCCTCCACATGCGGCCAGCTGGGTGACCTTGGCTGCTATGGGGATGAGTTTCAGTGCATCTTCTAGGGATCCTTTTAATGTGTATGCACAAACCACACAGGCCCCTAAACCACCTCTCATAATCATGGCAACAGGCACCTTATAGGAAGAATAAGGAGGAAGAGGAGGAGATTGGATTTATACCCCACCCTTCACTACCCAAAGGAGTCTCAGAGCGGCTTACAATCTCCTTTCCCTTCCCTTCCTCGCAACAGACATCCTGTGAGGTAGGTGGGGCTGAGAGAGCTCTTTCAAGGACTGCTCATGAGAGAACAGCTCTGAAAGAATTTATGACTGACCCAGGGTCACACTAGCAGCTGCATGTGGAGGTAGCATATATTGTAGGGAAAGAGATGGTTTTAGACAATTTGAAGACTTGCGGGTGTCAGTTCAGCTGGATTTTAGCTTTAAACTTTATTACAGGAGTCACTTCTGCTGTTCTCTCAGAGCTGTTCTCTCAAAAGCAGTTCACTCAGAACTCTCGCAGCTCCACCTACATCACAAGTTGTCTGTTGTGGGGAGAGGAAGTGATTGTAAGCTGCTCTGAGACTCCCAAGTGAAGGGTGGGGTATAAATCCAACTCTTCTCCTCCTTCTCCTTCTCCTTCTCCGCTTTACTTCCCACTGTAGACATTATAATAAAAGTGATATGGTGGAAAAGGGATGCACCTGACAGCATAATGTGCTTGTGGGGAGAGGGACTGGCTTTCTCACTGTATCCTGGTGATCTGGCCATTGAGGATCATGCTTGTTCTTATTAGGATAGTCCATCCTAGGCTTTGCTTCTTGGTGACCATAGCACATGATCTAATGCTGAGGAATAGCTTTTATATAGATAAGTCCTCTGTAAAACAGAGAGTAAAACATATATTTCAGATTATGATTCTTAGTAAAGGAGATGACTTGGTATGTTTTAAAACAAATGTTCGTTGTTATGTTACCACAAGTTTTTTCAGTGGTTCTGCCTGGCATGACAGAATAAGCTTGTCTGTTGTACAGTCTTTATAGGAACAGGAATATCAGCCAAACATCTCCTTGAGGCAATGCTGTATGTTTGGGAAATGGACACTTGCCAATATCTAGCAAGTACTACCCTTGTCTGTGTATAGGATAGTATTTGCTAAATATTGGTAAGGGCCCATTACCCGAGTTTAAAGTATTACCTCAAGCTGATGTTCCATATATGGTTATTTTCTCTACCTGGACATACAGTTAAAATGCTTAATTAAAACACATGTGTATGTCTTCACATGCTTGTCATTTAACAATATGTATTGAGATATGCATTAGATCATCAATATCCAGACTCCGATTACATCATGTCTTTTCCATATTTGCATGCCCTGAGGGAGAACATGTTTGCATGGATTTGATATAATCACTGCTTATATGAATAACCTCTCTGATGTGTCTATATATAAAAACCAGTTTCCTTCCCCTAACTTCTGTTCTGTGTTAGAATTAGAGGACTTGAACCACTAAAAGAATCTACACAAATAAAATGCCATGCATTTTTCTAAATCATGCCATTATTCTAAAGCAATAAATACAAAAGATAACCATGAAGTATAAGAATTTACAAATTATGTCAAATAATACATTTGTAGGGAAGTGTTGGTTTTCTTAATTGTTACTAATCATTATGAAATTAGCAAAGGAAGTTAATGGTCTGTAACCAAGGTATAGAAATGGCCTTATATCCTCAAGAACAACAATCCACTTTCTTAATTCCAGAGTTTAAATTTAAATTAACATGTTTTTTTTTAGTTTTTCAAAGTACTGTTTGCTAAAAAAAATAAATGGACAGGCAGTTTGTGTTCTGTCCATGCTAGTGCAACAACAGTTCCAATTCTAGCTACTTTTTTTCTTTTCTTTTTCCGTTTCTCTATCTTTGTTCCTTTTTTTTAATGCAGAAGACCATCAAATGAATTGTCACAATACTCGAATGCAAGACACAGAAAAAGACGATAACAATAATGATGAGTATGATAATTATGATGAACTGGTGGCCAAGTCATTGTTAAATCTTGGCAAAATTGCGGAGGATGCAGCATACAGAGCCAGGACTGAATCAGAAATGAATAGCAATACATCTAATAGCCTGGAAGATGATAGCGACAAAAATGAAAATGTTGGTCGTAAGAGTGAGCTGAGTTTAGATTTAGACAGTGACGTTGTTAGGGAAACTGTGGACTCGCTCAAATTGTTAGCACAAGGACACGGTGTAGTGCTTTCAGAAAACGTTAACGACAGAAATTATGCAGACAATATGTCACAGCAAGAAAACAGGAATATGAACTATGGGATGCTAGGGAAGCCTACAAACAATGGGCTTACAGAAAAAATGGTGGAAGAAAGTGATGAAGAGGTATGTCTCAGTAGCTTGGAATGCTTGCGGAATCAATGTTTTGATTTGGCCAGGAAGCTCAGTGAGACAAATCCACAAGAAAGAAATCAGCAGCAGAACCTAAATTCTCGCCAACACGCTCGACAAGATGATGATTTTCAAGGACGGACACCCGATCGGAACTATTCTGATATGATGAACTTAATGAGGCTTGAAGAACAGTTGAGTCCCAGATCTAGAACTTTTTCTAGCTGTGCAAAAGAGGATGGGTGTCATGAAAGAGATGATGACACCACCTCTATTACTTCAGACAGGTCTGAAGAGGTGTTCGATATGACAAAAGGAAACTTAACACTACTTGAAAAAGCTATTGCTTTAGAAACAGAAAGAGCAAAAGCCATGAGGGAAAAAATGGCAATGGAAGCTGGAAGGAGGGATAATATGAGATCCTATGAGGAACAGTCTCCAAGACAGATTTCTGGAGATGACAGGAAATCTAAATCCAGTGACGGCCATGTCAAAAAGCCATATTATGGTAAAGGTAATATTTCTATCTAATGTATGACGTATTGTGTTAACAAATCATGCATATAATTATATTTTGTGAAATAAAAACAGCCTGTTTGTAACATTTTCAAAACAGACTATTTTAAAGAATGTTGTTTGTTTTCATGTAGAAAAGATTATCCATTTCAGGAGAACAAAGCAAATAAGAGATAATATAGACAGGCATAAAGATTATCCTGAAATGCTAAAAATGTTTTTTTTTGGTCCACGTTATGATTGAATACTGAAGGGAAATGCATCTTGCATGAACTGAGTTAGATGGTGGAACTTTGTGGAGGACACTTAGCCAGACTCCAGGGAAATGCATATTTTACAGACTAGATGGTGTGGGTGGCATCCTGATTTATAAAATTATTACCAAAATGATGATTATTGATGAACCCTGCCCCTTATAAAATGTAGAGTTGGCTGATAGAAATTGAACAGTATCTGAATGACCGATAACATAAGATAGGGGCAATGACTGCACATTAATTATCTTAAATAGTAAGGTAATGGAAGTCATTTGCTATGCAAGGCATGCTTTGGCCTGGGCTGAGATCAATAGCAATTTCTTTCTTATAAGCATTCCACTTCAGTGGTTTCATTCCTTTGTAGAAATATTTAAAGTGCCTCCTTAGCAGTGAACCAATTTACAAGAAAGAATGAAACATAGAGAATTACCTTAATAATGTTTAATAATGTTTTATGTAGATGTATAGGTGTATTGCATGTAAATATAAACATGCTATTTTTATGAACCGACACTCTTGTAAAGCGTTTAATGTCCTAACAGTTGCTGAATACTGTTCATTTCAGTTAGCTTGAATACAAGCTGAGGGATCTCTATTACTTAGGAAGCGAACAATGTAGGTAGCTGTGGATGATGCTATGGTTTCGCATAACATCACTACTTTAAATGACTGTGCTCTGTTTTTATATCACAAACTTGATTAACAGGGATATAAAGAACAAGATGAGTAGCTGTGTTAGTCTATCTGTAGCAGTAGAAAAGAGCAAGAGTTCAGTAGCAACGTAAAGACTAACAAAATCTGTGCCAGGGTATGAGCTTTTTTGAGAGTCGCTGCTCACTTCTTCGGACACAGCTAGAATGACTGTATCTGAAGAACAAAGTCTGAGTCCAGGGGCACCCTGCCACAAATTTTAGTAGTCTTTAAGGTCCTACTGGACTCTTGTTCTTTCCTAGGGATAAAAGGGTTAGTTGTGAAATTCAAAACATTTTCCTGTATTTCTTAAGCAAAGTTGATATGACCAAGGAAAAGGCCAAAATATTCCACACAAATTACACAAACATCAACAAACCCCATGTTCCATAGTACTGTATATCACTATGTGAGTGAATGGTATGGGCCCAGTTTACACAGTACATTATCTGTATATGCAAACATTCTTGGGTGCATGGACAAACATAATATGTGAACAGAGGAACCATGAATGTGACCAGCAATATTTTGTATGACTGTCATGACAATTTTGCCAATCATCTTAATCCTATCAATTTCTTTTTGCCTTGTGCACATTATGTTTATCCATGTTTATTTATGGTCACATTTCCCCCCCCCCCCAAAAAAAAACACACAGACACACAAAGGGGATACTATGCATATACAGACTACAAAACAGTAGAATGTATATAGTTCAGGATCACAAATGATAAAAAATAGATTATAAAGTCTTATGTGAACTAGCCATGAAATTGTTTGAAGGGAGAAAATCTACAGTTTGCCATGTGCATATTTTTGCTAAGTTTTATATATAAGGGAGATATTGTATAAATATATACCTTTAACCAAACTCAAGAGAATTTTGACAGCTTTAAACCTTTAAAGGTTGTAATCCAGACTGCTTGCTCAGCAAAAAAAAGTTCCATATGTCACTGGGCCTTGAAGCTTGCAAGTGAGAATGAGATCTTAAGATGAGAGGAGCCACAAATGGCACTTGGGTCTGAAACTGGAAAAGTTTGGCAGATTTAATTTGAAACTTTGGGGCTCGAAACGCTTCTTCATTTTAGCAGAGCAAGCGGGGAAAAGAATAATATATCTTCTGTACTCTGAAAGAGATATTTTAAAAGAGAATGAATGAAAGGTGTATAGTTTTTATATCACTCATCATCGTATATATGATTCTCCCAAATATGTCAGCAAGGCTCTTTGAGGCGATGATTGGTACACATCTCTGGGAAGATGCTCATGCTTTAATCTAGGGAAGTAGGAGCATCAAAGGGAATGCTCAATAATTCCTTTTTCTCTTCTGTTTTCAAGACCTACTGTAGTGAGTCCCTAAATGCAAAGAGAGAGGCTATCCTTTCTCTTTACTGATATATATGCTTATTTCATGTTAGACAGGCTTTGGATCTCCGCCCTACTGGCTAAGAAGGGAGCCCCTACATTCCCTGTAGTAGAAAATGGTTATAGACATTCATAATGTTAAACTGAATATCTAAGTGTCAATATGAAACCCACTTTCAATATTTTTCAACGAAACTAGATCAAGCTATTTGTATAGTCTTGTGGAAATGAAAGACTCTGGCCTGCATGTCTGAGTACCTTAGCCTACCTTATTTTTTTGTTCCTGGTATGCAATACTGTTCAAATGTTGAAGTAAACAGGCAGACGTGGATATGCATGGTTCAGCTGTTCGGCTGAATGAATGATCTGTTTTAATGGCAATACAAAGATCAATTGTCTGCGATCATACACACAATTAGACACGACATAGGTGCAAATGCCGGGTGGATTTAAAGGGAGCGATCAGACAACAATATCTGGGAAGCACCCCACAGCCGTCAGCAACCCATTTTGCTCCGCTGCAGAAGCAGACACCGGGGAAAATCCAGTAATAAACCGGTTGCGACAGGCAGCAGGCGGACTTTCCCCTGTCTGATCGCTCCAGTGTGCTCTCATGGCATTGGGATGGTCTGATCAGGCCATCCTGACTCTGTGCCGTTGGTTCCCCCCCTTCGAAGTATGCGCATCATTGCAAACTCCATAAGGAGCCCTCGGTGCGGAGGTGTGATTCATCGATCCCTCATTTAAGCGCATGGGGGAAAGCGGCACAAAACCCCCCAACTCACCCAGTTGCGTCTGATCACACACTGATGGACTGCTCCTGCAGCTTCAAAGGGAGGTGTGATCCCACAACTGCGGGTCAAATTCTTCCGGAGGAAATAGCCTCGCTTTCCCCCCATTTTTCTGGCATGTGTGACTGCAACCAGAATTCTGTTGGGTTAGCTACTTGTATCTAGTTGCCCTTGAATATTGTTGTATGAAATAGCACTAATAAAACACAATGCTAATAAAGAGCCAGTATGGTGTGGTGGTTAAGAGTGGTGGACTCTAATCTGGAGAACTGGGTTTGATTCCCCACTCCTCCACATGAAGCCTGCTGGGTGGCCTTGGGGAGAGGAAGGGGAGGCGATTGTAAGCCGCTTTGAGACTCTTTAGGGTAGAGGAAAGTGGGGTATAAAAAGATACTCTTCTTCTTCTAATGATCTTTTCTTCAACAAGTAATATTTCAGAGTTCTTTCTGCAAAAAAAGGGGGGGGCATCAGAGGCATAGAGGCAGCCATTCTTTTCTCAGCTCCAACACAGATTTTCCCCCCTGTGGTCTTGAGTTTCATGCCGTGCCTTGATGTGAAGTATATAGATATGAAGACCTTTTCAGATGACATAAGAACCCCTCCATTGAATGCATCATTGTGACAATGAATAAATCATGCCGACGGTCCCTGCCCCCAACCTATATATGTTTATTGGAAGCTCTGCATGCAACATATCAGCCGGAGAGCCAGTGTGGTGTAATGATTAGAGTGTTAGACTAGGATCTGGGAAACCAAGGTTAAATCCCCACTCTGCCAATGAAGTTTGTTATGTATACACACTCTCAGTGTATTCTGCCTCACAGAGTTGCTGTTAGGATAAAAATAGAAGACGAAAGAACAGTGTAAGCTGCTTTGGGTCCTCATTGGGGAAAAAAGCAGGGTATAAATGATGTCAATTAATAAAGTAAATATCAGGAAGCCTGCTTTTTCAGAGTTCCTGACTGCTTTAGAAGCCACTACATTATTGTAGTTGAATGCATGTAAGCTTTTTGCAGAGCTTCAGATTAATGCATGTAAGTTGCAGTGTTGCCTGTCGCTGTGATCCTGTTTCCCTCACCAACATTCATTAATTTTATACAGAATGTCAGCTCAAAAGAGCTATTGTCATCTACACAGTGCGTTTAAGTATTTGTGTTGCTTTATAAGCTAAATGCAATATTATCCTTATCTAGTACAAGACACAGCGGCACATGTGATAGCATGTGTGCCTATTATGCAGAAGCCCAGTCCTTATCCTAGTCAAATTTTAAAAACTTGATGTAAACCATTTCAGGGGTCTTCAGGCTAAGATATACACAGTTTTACCTAGAGAACGTCTGTACACCTTGTGGCCCACCAAACCAGATGTTGCCCACAACTATGTAACAAAGTCTGCTAGATACCTGCCATCCAATTCTGTGTTTTGCTGTTCTAATCGGGCAGCAAAATTGGGATATTTAAAGAGCTCTTGGTGGGACTCCATACATGAACTTGGTAGTCCACAAATACATGTGTCCTTGAGTGCATGGTGGCCACTTTAAGCATATGAGTGGCTTTCATTTAATGGTGACAAGGCCATGTGAAGTGAGGATTCTGCAGTCTATTATAAATTTTCATTGAACAACATAACAAACAAATTGTGTATATTCCTCTTATTGTTGCCAGCCAACTGGCAGGAGTGAGCATTTGACCCATCTTCAAATGTAAAGGGCTTTCTATGTATTCTTGTGAGCTGTGAATCAGTTTGATTATAACTGTATCAATAATGAGAAATATGTTAGCAAAAACTATTTTTATATGCAGTTATGAAACTATGAAACCCCTGTAATGGAATGTAAGATCTTGGTTTTATCTGTGCTTTTCCTACTAAAAGACAAGTGCCACACATTTCTCCAAATAAACCAGTTGAATTAAGACGGATGATGTAAGAAACAATGAAATAATAAAAATCTTGTCCTGAAAGGAATCAGTGTCAGTCCTGGAACAAAAGAATGCCAAGATCAGATTCAAATGCATAGTGCTGATAGACATTTTTTTTTACTGCTGCAATAAGGATGAATTCTAGAATGTGAATGGTTGAGGCTGGTTGACTTTAATTTTGTCAGAGACAGAATCTATATTTGCATGTTCTTTGCTAGAGATCTGGATATAAACTAGTTCTGATATTCAAAACTTTGCAACAGTGTAAAGGATGATATGCATGATGAAATGCTGACTTGGGGGCTTCTTTAGACAATCAAGATTCCTAGATTGTTGCTTTACCCTGAGATGATAACCTCACCAACTATTCCAAGGTGATTGTGTTTCTCTGAATTCTATCCACCTGAGCACTGAGCGCTATTTCATGCATTAGCTGTAAAGTGTGAATGGAATAGCTGAAGAGAGGCGCTCATCAGGAAGATGAGATTGGCCGTAGCTGCCTGTCGAGAGTGTTCAGCTAGTAGCACACCTGGCTTTTCTGCCACTCAATTTGTGAAATGGCCCTGAGGTTTTAATACTAATATTGTTTACACAATCATTTATCTGGGGAAGGAGAGTTAAGCCATGGACCCCATTCTTTCTAAGCGTAATTGACCCTTTCATATCCTTTGGTTCACAAGGTAAAACTACAGGACAGGGATCACACCCCTTCCTTAATTGGGATGACTGGAATCTCCTCTTCTTTAATATGTAGTGGCTCTTGCTCTCTCCCCATTCAGTAATTCCCGGAGAAGAAAAACGAGTGAGCATGAACTTTTCTTTGTGAGGACCAAAAGTCTCCCCCCCCCCCTTGCTACTTTTGCTGTGCTTTCCCATCTCTCATTCCCAGTTCCTCACATGCCTCTGAGGTTCATCTTAGTTAAAATCAAGTTATTTTCCAACACACAGCAAACTTTCAGCTAAAGCAACACTGCACCAAAGTCTCTCATTGCTGGTGATGTGGAGCAGGAGGCTGAGGGGTAGTTGGAGGAACAGAGTCAGCAAGGAATATAGGATGGCAGTAAAGAGATCACTTTCAGGACAGCATGGCACACGCTCTTATCAGAATCACCCTCCCTTTCAAATTTTTCTGAACTATTACTCTCCTGCTAAATTTCTCCTTTGAATGTGTATGTAAGTCAGAGGTTGAATTTAGCTCTGAGGTTGTTATCCCAGGATAACTGATTGTGTAAACAGAAAGATTAGGGATATTTCTTTATCAAAACTCCTCCTAAAGAACGGCATATGGAATTACAGTTCTAATTCAGGAGAAATGTCTGCAGTAATCTCTTTTGGGGGGGGGGGCAGAACACATTTGTTAGATAAGAACATTTTCATAGGCATTGATGAAAAGAAAACTGCAGAAGTAAAGACACTTTCCCTTTGAATTATCAATATTCAAGCATAGCACATATATGACTATTAAGAGCCAAACAAAAGGCAAATAAGAGCTTTTCTAAAAAAAAAAAAAATCTGTCCTTCCTTGGAAAGAAATGCACTTTTATGTATGTTCTAATATTTCCTATCACACTTCTGTGAAAATAGCATGCCAATTTTAGAATGCTATTGGGAAAAAAAAATAATTTGCAGTGGAACTTTGAACACATTGAGGAGCTGGGTTTGCTGTCTTCAGGACTCTGAATTTTCCGTATAGCATCTGTAGACTTCTAAATATGATAAAAATAGCATCAAAACAAAGGTGAAAACAGAGCTAAGCAGATATCAAGTGACATAACACCATCCTATAGTTGATGACTGACAGAAGCATGTTCATCGATAGTGATGTGGCTTTGCTAGAGGAAAGTCACTTTCCACTATCATCTGTGAATGGGGACAGCTGTGATCAGAGGAGCCTCTGGTATGGAAGAAGCAGAAAATTAAAATGTTTAAGCAGTAGCAGATGTGTTTTTTCCAGTGTTCTTCAAGAACATTTTCCAAAGAGTAATTGATTTCATTAAATGAACCTTCGTCCATTTGGAAATCTGAAGAACATCATTCACTTGACACATTTGTTGTAAATTATAGATCCCTCAAGAACAGAAAAGAAAGAGAGCAAATGTCCTACCCCTGGGTGTGATGGAACTGGCCATGTAACGGGGCTTTACCCCCATCACCGCAGTTTGTCAGGATGCCCACACAAAGATAGGGTCCCTCCAGAAAGTAAGTCCACAATGTTTCATGGAAATGGGGGATAAAACTCCACACAAATTTTTCTAGCATGCATTAAGAAGCTTTTTTCTTTTTTCCTCCCATTTTTCCAGTATGATGTCTCAATTTAGCAACCTGTTTTCTGTTATATTTCCATTTTTATTTCATCATTTTCACATCTATACTAACCTTTATGCTTGAAGGAAGATGTTTTAAAGCTGTATTCTTTGATTCTGATAGTGTTAGGATATTGACAAACAGTTGCATTCTGCCTGTAAAAGTCCCCCCCCCCAGCAAAACAGTAGTGATCTTAATCCTGAATAAATTATTATGGTCGCTTCTTTAAGAGGGTCTCTATTGTTCAAATATAGGAGCAACTGTTCTTTTGAATTTGAAAAAATGTGCAGTTTAATTAATTTTAAAAATATTTTAAAATATTAACATCACATTTTAAGTACACAATTCAAAAAAAATGCCTCTATAGATACAACTTTCTTTGTATGGATGTTCATGCAAAAATGCTGCAGTTATGTGATGGGGATAAAGAAGACTAAATATGTTAAGAAACAGCTGCCACAAAAATAACATACATTTTAAGGAATCATCCATGCTAAATCTGTAAATTCTCTGGATCTGTGCAGGGCATTATAGTAGTATAACAGATCAAAAATTGCTGCATGAATGGTTTCTAAAAGCTGGAACACACTTATCACAGGGATGCTACCAAATACATCATGTCTTGTAGCTATCAGTACCCTCTAGGTTTACCAGATGGCAATTTCCCACTCCTGCTTTTCACTCCAATGGGAGCAAAAGTGGGGAGTGGGAAGCAATGCCACAGTATCACTTCTGGTTGTACATCAGAAGTAACATCACAGCTCTCTAGGAATTCCCCAGATCTCTATGGTTTCCCATTTTGATCCGCTAAAGCAGAGTGACAGTCTTCTAAGACTGTTGATTTCCATGGACTTAGAATGGTGTAACTTAGCTTACGATTGCACTGTAGTTCTCTTGTACCTTGCTTTAATAGCTAGGAGTACTCACCACATGACGCAGTGACATCATGCTGTGAATTTCCTTACCTCTATCAAGTATCATAATTTATAAGGAAACTAATTTCATAAATCGTATAAAGGAGGTAAATATGCCAGGGTCAATGTTCCCTCTAAGCTGAGTTAGTGCGAGGCAGCTCAAGTTTTTTAGCCTCCGGCTTAAACATTTTTGTCTTAGCTCAGCAAGGACGGCTCCAGAGGAAACTAATTTATGCAGTAGCCAAATCGCACACTCACAACTTTAATGCCAGTAGCTCACAAAGTAGAATTTTTCCTCACAAGACTCCACACCTTAAAGGGAGCATTGGTCATGATATGTCTATACTTACAGCAAAGGGAGTAAACATTCTTTCTTTTGCTGTCCCTTGAGGAATTCCGTTGTGCTCCAACAGCCAGTGAAGTGGCTCTTAAGCCAATGGTTCCCTGCAATGGACAGACTATAGTAAATAGGTACAGAGAGAGGCCATGAGAACCCTTCAGCATGGCCCCCGTATCATAGTGCCATCCTAACGGAGTTACACCCTTCTAAGTCTTTTGAAGTCAGTTGGCTTAGAGGGATGCATCTCTGCCTAGGATTCCACTGTTAATATGGAGTAAGAAGTACAGGCTTCAGCCATGAAGTAGCATCCTTGTGCAACAGCATAGTCTTCCTTTTTAGAATAAAGATCATGAAGGGGAAAATCCCTTTAAAGAAACACACTGCTTCTCAGCTGGTGAGTGAATTTAGTTGATCAAAGGAATTCAATTTCCAGTTTAGCAAGGCCTATAATTTTCTCAAACGCCAATGTTTACTCAGTTGCTCAAAGCGGGCTGAGCTCCCTCCCTCCCCGTAAATGGTAAACACAGAGCATTCAGGAAATGTTACCGATCAAAGAAGAATATAGCTTTAAACGGTTTGCATGTTCAGTAGTGACAAAAGTGAAAAAGGTGAGCTCATTTCTTTCTCTCTCTCTCTTTTTTTTCCTGACTCCTGCAGTGCTGGGCTTGTAAAGCATGTTTCAAGAACAGCTTTGAATAGCAGGAATTCCAAAGTGAAGCTTTCACATCTTTAGTACACTGCTAGTGGTGTGGTGATGGTGATGAATGATGGTGGTTGTGAATCAATATGTATAGGTTCTATTCCTGATGTCTTTGGCTTTTAAGTAAGCATTAAATATGATTCCATTAAATACAATTGGTTCCTTTTGAAATGAAGCATAATTCTGTGCACTGGTGACATGGATTCATTTTTTTTTCATGTCATACACACGCACATAAATTGGTTATAGCCTTCTTTTTCTGTACACAGTGAAAAAAAAGAAAAGCATTAATAGTTTAGCCCATAATGGCAGAAAGATTGTAATCTGAATGAATTATAAGGCTTTGCCTTATATTGAGTCAGTCCAGGAATTCCTCTAAGTCCTGTATTGTTACGGCAACTTGAAGCCAGGTCCCCAAAAGAGATCTGTAGGATCCTTGATATTTCAAATCCCTTATCTGGAAATGTTGGGGATATAACATACAAAGTATTCCCTCTAGCGCTGAGTGGCAACCCTTCCCCAAGGCTTGCTTGGTGGTGTATTGTGACAACTGTGTTGCTTAAACCAAACCTATTGGCTCCTTATAGTCATAATTTATCACTCCACCAACCTCTTGACTTTAAAACGTGCTCATATTCTTTGTTTCTATTTATTTCAGTTTTGGACCCATTATGATTTATTAAGGGCTGCAGAATTTTTTTTAAACAAAAGGAATAACTCTGCTCACCATATGAATGTAACTGCCACTGAACTTTAAACAGCTTTAGTCCTGCATAACTCAGGCAGTTGCTGGGCCCTAGAACTGAGTTCCATGACTGGGTTTCAAATCTCTCCTATGTCCTCCATTTGACTACACTGAAGGTGAATTCAATTCTTCAGAATTCACATATATTTTATGCTGTACTGACTCCAGATGCTGTATGCCTTATAATGTGTACAAGAATCAATCTATTCCTGCATATGTGCGCCTTTAAAAAAAAAATGCTTCTAAACCCCAACCCTGTGCTGCTGTTCAGTATTTTTGCTCAGCGCTCATGCAGCCTCCTGCTTCACTGTCACACCAGAGACACATTAATTGTTAGATTCCTTGCCCTCCATAACTCTTAATGTATTAACATCATCCTGTGTTTAATGAGTATAGTACCACAGCACCTCTTTCCTTCACCAGGCTCTATTGGCTATATCTGTCACATGTCTATTTTCAGGAATGCTGGTCATTAATGAATCTTGCTTTGTACTAAAATGGCTTCTTACAAACTGGGACTTGAAATCTCTTTCTTCTTGTTGTTGTTTCCACACTCTGCTGTTTCCTTTCCTTCTCCCTGTCAAGTTCTTGCCATGCATGAAAACGTTCTTAAGTGTCCTACACCAGGCTGCACAGGCCGGGGCCACGTAAATAGCAACAGGAATTCCCACAGAAGGTAAGAACATGCTCGTTGAGCTATACCATAGGCAGATATTATTTCACATCAGCAAAAACTCTGAAAGTCTCAGGGGTGTGTGTGTGGAGGTGTGGATGCTTTGGGCCATTACTAAATTGAATAGATTGTCTGAGGGTGTTTAGTTTGATGGGGGGTTTTATGGATCATTGTACCAGAGGGTTAACCTTGGGGCATAATTAATTCAAGCAATGAGCTCAATGTCAAGGTTTGTTGTTATTTGCTTACGTTTGTCTTTAGCTAGAATGATACAAATTTAAAGTTCAGATTCTTCTAGCTGTATATCAGGTGTGCCATTTAGACAGGGAGAGGTACTTGGCCACTCTTCTCATTCAGCCCATACGTGATTAATCCTAAGGAGGCCCTATATTTCTGGTTATTGTGAGGTACAAAATACAGACCACAACAAATACTTATAAATGCACTCATTGGGGGGGGGGGGGTATTTTATTTTACTGCTATTTAAACTCAAATATATTCTGGAAAAAAACTTTTAACTGATGAGGAATTTTGTTCCCCACCCATTTTACTATTTCCTACCCTACTGAAAACTGAAATGGCAGCCTTGCAGAATAACACTGTATTTAATAAATGCTGGTTAACAGGACAGAGTTTCTTTTTTACTGTGTTATCCCACTAATTTTTACTGTACAAAGTGGTGTGGATTCCAATGAATTTTGAAGAACAAGTTTTCAAACTGAAGAATGCTTGGACATGGTCTTATACCATAAATGAGTAACCCAAAGGAATTATTTTTCAAACCAATGTCAGTGAAATAACTTCAGAAGAGAATAAATAGTTCAGACCAAAACAATTATTTATATTTTTAAAATCTATGCAAAATGCATAGTTTCAAGCTTGTGTTATAATTCCTTAGGCAGGCAAAATAGTTGGGTATTGTCCCCATTGAGTTGCTATAATATCACTGAAGGAAAGCATAGATGCTTTAAAGTTGCATTTTTCTTGGCCCAAAGGCCCTGTATTCTTTGCCCTCATATCGCAGATCCATGAATTCTGAGACACAAAAGTGGATGGGATTTCCCTTTTTACTTCTCTCCATAACCCCCCTGTTCCTCCTCCATACTTACTTTGAACATTAATGCTGCGGCCTATCAATCGTGATAACTTTTTACTAAATTGGAAGGTTTTCCTGGAAGAGTGATTATAAAATCTAAATTAGGAAAATAAAGTTTGTTCATGGTCCTGCTGAAATGTAATACCATGGTCACCCAGAGAAGAATATGAGAGACATTCTCTACTGCATTGTGCCTTTCTCAAGGTCTGAAGTATTTTCCTCAGCTTTAGTGTTATACTATAGAAAGCAGAATCACTATTTGGGCATGATTTATATTGTAATGCTGATAAGAACTCTACCACCAAAGTTCTGACCTGCAGTAATCTAATTTTCTTTGGAAAACTCAGGTAGTAGAGATTGGGTACACATGGCATAACTAGACTAGAAGAATGTTTCCCTTGTTACGGCACAGTATTCATATGTGCTGCTTCCAGTGTGCTACTTGTTTTTCCATAAATCTTTCCCAGAAGAAGCAGACATTATCTGCTCAGTTCAATATTTAAAGTATCCTATTGGGTACTTTCGTTGGCAGTTTTCAATCTATTTCAGCCGCAAATGGTATCTTTTACATGTAAGCCTCAGAGCTTCAGCAAAAGTTGCTTGGTCCTAACCATGTTTATTCAGCAATGGCCTACTGAGTACAGCAATGCTTACTTTAAAATTATCGGTTTTAGGATTGTAGCTGGCAGTAAAGCGTTGCTACTGAATAACTAGTGCAGCAGTTTTAGTGACAGGGTTTTCCAAAGCTGGTAAAATTCTTCTATGAGAACTGCTTAATGGATTTGGAGTCTTGCATTTTGTTTGGCAATTCTCATGAATATGCATAAGAAACTATAGTAAAGGAAAGATGCACAATTTCTTGTGACCTACGACAATCCATTCTTAATCCACTACTTATGGAGGCTTCAGTGGTAAATCTCCTGGTTTTGCTGCCTGCCTGGGTCAACAAAATCAGAGGATTTTCAAGCACCTAAGAGACCACAATATATAGCTGGTGAACTGTGTTTTGCTTGGTGGGTCAAAAATTGTATAGAACTAGTGTTCTGCCTGTGTACAGTCGGACACCAGGTTTTTCTTAACAATGTCTTCTGTGCATCTTTATAGAGAAGAATAATGTAGGGCATCAAAGGAATATTTCCCCCCACCAACAAACTTCTTCCATGTGCTTGCTAAGAAGGCCTCTAATCTGAAGAAATTGAGGACACGACAATTACATTTTCTTTCTGTAATTGCAGCCTCTCGGGATGTCCTATTGCTGCAGCAGAGAAACTGGCTAAAGCTCAAGAGAAGCATCAGGGCTGTGATGCATCAAAATCAAACCAGGCATCAGATCGTGTCTTGAGGTATTAATAGTTGCTCTAATGCTTAATAATATACCAGATTAATTGCATAATAAGTTAGCCTGAGCAGTAAAAGTGGTAGCACCCTTGAAGAAGTGTTAGGTTTAGGGCTTCTGGATCTTGTTTTCAGCATTTATCAACCTACCAGTATACCCTGGGGGTGGGCGGGTAATGTTTTTTGGCAAATATCAATAAAGCTGAAAAGCTCATTTTTGTCTTAGGCATTGTTTGGTGTAAAGCTGCCTGCTGGAGTTCTGAATCTAAGAACAGTGTGAAAAAAGTTGATATCTTTGGGAAATAAACTAATATTTACCGGTAAGTCTTGTTTTTTCCAGCAGGCGTTTACTAGTAAATATCAGTTTAAATGAAAAACCAGAAGCCCTATTTTCAAAAAACTAGTTCCCTGATATGAATTTGTGATTTGTGATATAAAATAAAATACGCTGAGGTATGGGTGACTTCTTATTCTCTCCCTCAGAGCACAGATACCCATTTATACAGCTCACAATTTTGTTGCTGCCACTCTATCACAATTGATATAATTCCTGAGGCATGTAGAATGTGAAGTGTTTGTCCTGAGCAGAATTTGCAGGCATTTGCCTGATGTAGACAACTCAGGCACGGTTCTTGGGGAACTTGAGATCCACATTGCAGAGACTAATGTAGAAGTACTAGTTTCTGTGCTTCAGTATTTTCTAATAATATATGTATGTATTAGAGAGATCTTCAGCTGTCTAGAAAAAAATTCAAAGGGAGTTTTGTTAAAATATAACATCAGAAATTCTGTTTTTACCAGGCTTTCTTTCAGGATACCAGTGATTATTAGTTTTTAACTGGATGGCTTAAATGAGATTTCTAGAGTTATAATTTTTTTACCCTCCTCATAGTAACATCTATAATGACAGTTTTTAGAGGCCTCCATGACACTGGATTTGTTATCTGAAGGAGCTGATACTTTATCCATCAATACTCTGCACGGTCTTCTTAACATCAGTTTTTGAAAACTTACTGAAAGCATGGAAGGCCATGCAGAATTTCCCATTTGAACCATTTTTTAAATTCAGTTCCACAGAGATCTACCAGACACAGTGATGGTACAAGTCATTGTGGATGGAAAACAATCTAAATATTTTGCTTGAAGCCAAATTTGATCTCAGATGTTCTAAGCTGCTTTGAGCCTCTGTGGACAGGGGGAGAAGTGGGAAATAAATATTTTAATAACTTAATATGAAAAGCAGTTTCAGTGTCAAAGATATTTGAATGGCGTTATTCATATATTCACAGTAGCTAGGTATATTTTAATGTTGGCAAGTCTTGGGAAGACCAAAAATTAAAAAAAAAAATGTGACAAAACTCTGTTAGTGGTAAATGTGACTAATTAGACAAATACAGCAAAGTTTGACTAACATTTTCTGTGGCATTTCTGCAATGTGGAAAGTTGAGGGAAATCTGGGTGAGGATAATGTGCCAATATTGGCTTGTAGCCCACAGAGGATTTCCATAGTCAGAAGGGAAGGGTGGTTTTTGCTGGTTCCTTCCCCAATGCTTTTCCAGGAGCAGCGTTTCTGGAGGCATGAGGGGCTGACTGTGGAAATTTCCAGTGGATCCATGCCATTTAGTAACCTTTTTTCTAAGTAATAATAGTTGTCTTGGTGTGCTTTCTCCATGCTGTGTCCTTTATAGAATTATTTCCCCAAAATAGGGTTGCCAAGTCCGGGTTGGAAAATACCTGGGGACTTTGGGGGTGGAGCCAGGGGAAGGTGGGGTTTGGGGAGGGGAGGGGCCTCAGCATGGTACAATGCCATAGAGTCTACCCTCCAAAGCAGCCATTTTCTCCAGGGGAGCTGATCTCTGTCAGCTGGGGGTCAGTTGTAAAAGCAGGAGATCCCCAGGCCCCACCTGGAGGATGGGAACCCTATCCCAAAACAAGTGACATTCCATTTGGGTACTATAGTTTTTGTTCATTGTTCGGGAATACAGGGTGGCTTGATAGATTTAGGGTTTTGCTTTCTACAGAGTTCTTCCAAGGGAGATCATGTTTGGAAACAGTTATTTAAAAACTCACTTCTTGGTCAAAATAAATACATAAACGCACAGAGAGAACTCCCTAATTTTTGCTTCCAGGAGAAAACCAAGCAAAACAGCAGTGGTCTTACCATTGCATTGTAACCGGGTTTTCGTTAGCGAGAAGTCAAATGCCACACAGAGGAGGCTTCTTGTCAAAAGCAGCACCTGAGTCTTTGACAGACTCCTCAAATAGATGTTTTGGCAGTTTTGCCTTGCCTCTGGGACTATCGTGCCTTTCAGATCTTGATAGGTGATCTGAATTACATTGTCACCTCAGACATGACTTCTCAACTGCCTTTATCTTGTGGAACTGTTTAAGATGAATATTCTAAAGCTTGCCTTTCAGTGTTTGATTTTAAGTTTGCTAAGCAAAAGTCTAGTTCCCACTACCTGCACTCAAACAGAGCACTGCCTTCTGATGCTTGTTTTTGTGCTGGGCCACTTGGTCTACAGGTGGTTGGGAGCTGTGTCCTGGCAACCACGAGGTGTTTCTGCCTCCTTTTTTCAGTCCTTGCAAAATGATGGTGCCTATGGCATCAGGAACTACAGCAACAGTGGCAGTTTGGTGGTAGGTTACTTCACATTCCTTGTAGAGAGTTTGTGGTGCCTGAAGACATATTCCCTTTTCCCCGTCTGAGTGGGGTAGGCCTGCATTTAAAATGGTTTTTGAAAAAGGGGGGGGGATCAAATTTATTGAATACATGGTCTGACATAGGATTGAAATTTGCTCTGACAGCAGAGTTTATGAGTTTTACTTTTGTAGTTAAAACCCAGAAAATTTGGATTTGTTTTATTGATTCGTGTCCACAGTGGTACATGTTTGCAGAACACCATTGGGTTCTGGCCCAAATGCGTTTTCTAAAAGCTAATTTCCCACCCCATCATCTTAAAGAAAATCAAAGTGTAAAAGTAATAGGATTTTTGTAGGTGATTTATACCTATATTTCTTATCTAAATTCAAAGGAAAGTATGTAGAGTTTCTCAAAGGCTACAGTGAGAAGCTCAAAATAAATATGCATTACCAGGTATCTTTTAATAAACAGTTACAAATCAGTGTGTAAGGGTTACCACCAGAAGTTATTTGAAGATTTTCCCGTAACACATTTATTGTCCACAATAAATTTGTACAGCATGGCATCAGTATTCCAGTTTTGGGGATCTTTAGATTTGTATGTATTTTCTAAGTCTTCATGCTTCTGGATACCCCCCTATGATTGTAGGAAGAAGCAAAAAAAAGTCCTGATTTTCAAGGCACATTTGAATCCTATATGTCTCATTGAGTGCTGATAGGTGGCACCTATCAGACTCAGTAAGAATTGTGAAGACCCAGCACTCAATGAGTCATAAAACAGACAAGTATATAAAAATATAGGCCCCTGTGGCCTAAGGTCATCTTGTTACTCCTGTGACCCAAACCAGTATTCAGCTTCAGGTGTCTTGCGCTTCATTTCCAACACCACATCTGTACACTACATTGACTCCTTTCTTGATTGCTCTGTATTAACTGGAGAAGAAGCAAAGATGTGAAATATGATGCCTGCCAGTTCTTTAGGCCCCCCCTCCCAAAGAACTGAAAAGGTGATGGTGCATGTATAATGCATTTCTTAAATCTCAGTTATAGGATATAGGTCCCACAACAACATTCAGTCAAAGGGAGTTGAGAAGTTACTAGACAGAATACCTGTCAAAGTACTGTGAGCTACATTTAACCTACTGACTGTATAAGTTGCCTGTCCCAATTTAGTATTTTTTCTGAGGCAAGCAGAACAAATTGCGACTCCTTCAGGTGATGGCACAGAGAGAGTCCTGGCTGTATGAGGATTCCACCTATTATGTTCATTCCCATCTTTCCTAATTAACAAGAAAACATACTTTTTATTTTGTTTTTTTTTTAATGGGATATTTCCCTTTATTGATTGCTGTTAGCCACATATGGTGGTAATTATGATTAATTTGTTGTGGGCTTTTGTGGAAGGAAGGTGTAAGCACAAACACAAAAATATATTGCATTGTTACCTCTTGAGTGCTGTAAACTGGTTAATAAAAGTGTTATTACCAGGGCTATACATTTCATATTATGTGTCTAACACACTGTACATGTTCTTAATTTCTAGGCCCATGTGTTTTGTTAAGCAGTTGGAGATTCCTCAGTATGGCTACAGAAACAATGTCCCCACAACAACGCCCCGCTCCAACTTGGCCAAGGAACTAGAGAAATACTCTAAGACTACGTTTGAATATAACAGTTATGACAACCATGCCTATGGCAAGAGAGCCATAGCTCCCAAGGTGCAGTCCAGAGATATTTCCCCCAAAGGATATGATGGTATGAGGTGCAAACTCTTTATACATCAAAAAAAATTACACCTAAGAATGCTGAGGGCTGTGTAGATATTGTCTACATACTGCATATGGTCATGCTCATGTAATACAGTAGAACTTTACTATCTCACCTAGCTGCAATAAAAATATTATATTGTATAGCTATTTTGATATGTCAGAAGTTAAGGTGCAATTAGGTTGATTTTTCTACTGCTGCTAATTATATGTAGTGGCTTGATCTGTCAGGCTGAGGGAGTTGGGGCACAGTTCTGTATCACATCATTACGTGCTATAAACCATAACTTCACAAGCTGAGAAAAATAAACTTTGACTTGTCTAACAGGAGACAAGATTGTACATTCAGAAAAAGACAAATCCTGAACAGATAAGCAGATTTCTGCCGTGTTGAAAGACTTGGTGTGATGACCGCGTTGCCTGTTTATAAAGGCATATTAAAACACCTGTTAATAAAGCATATTAAAACTTTATTCTGTATCAGGCCTGCTTTAGGATTTTATGTACGGGCAGAAATAGTTTGCTGTAGAAACTCACAATGGCGCCAAGCCTTGTGGTAGAACATCAGTTTTTGTGGTACCATCTGGGAGACCCAATTCACGGTTATATAATGCTCCGGTAAAGATAATGTGCTTGGTCTCTTGGTATGAAAAATGGAAATATTTGGGCCTTGCTGCTCTTCTAACATCTTCTGTTAGTCCCTTTAAGTATGTTCCCAAACTCTTTATTAACAAATTCTTGTTGTCTGTTCAGTAGAACACCTGAAATGAAATTATATCTCCTGGCTCTGAAGATTAATTATGTCCCCCCCCCCTTTTTCTCTCTCTATAGTGATGACAGTTGGAATAGGACAAGTTTTGAGACCAGTTAGTGGGCAAAATGTAGGGGACGGAAGCAAAGGCTGGAATGCAGGGGGTCAGTTTGTGTGTGTGTGAGTGCCTATATATCTGTTGCTTAACAGTGACAGGTAAGGTAAATATCAAGATGGATAGCTGTGTTAGTCTGTCTGTAGCAGCAGAAAAGAGTAAGAGTCCAGTAGCACCTTAAAGACAAACAAAATTTGTGGCAGGGTATGAGCTTTTGTGAGTCACTGCTCATTTCTTCAGGTATAGAAATGGTATAGAAATGTATAAGGTATAGAAATGGCCAAGTAACGACCCTAACCTCATTCTTAAAAGTCTACTACAGGCCTAATATACTTAGGATGCCTGTTCTTTTATTTAAAAAATGCTTTCATGTCTCTTGGTCGGGGGGAGTGAAAGCTAGAGACATGTTCAAATGGGTGTCTCACACAGTGTCTATTACTTGCTTTAGCACAGAAGCAAATTCAGAACACCCGGTACAGCAGGACAGGGGCTTTGCACAGTCAGAGCACATGCATTCTATGTTTGGACTGCACCAGCCTAGGAATTATCTGTGTCTGATGTTTTGGCACAAGAGGGAGAGAGATGTATGAGGAAAGGTGCCACTGGTATTCTTACCTCCCAGCTTGATACAGCTGAGGTTGATTTGAGTGGACTTTACCAGTCATAAATGATTATGCTTAAACAGGGCAGGGATGGTGGTAAGATATTTATGTATGAGCTATCACCAAATAATATAATTGTAGTATATTCGTTTTAATTAATTAATTTAATCTGCATTAATTTGCTTATTCATAAAACAATAGCTATGAAGAAAAGAAGTCATTTTAGGAGAGGTATGTTTTCAAAAATGTTTCCCAGTCAATGTGAAATACCTTTATAGTTAATCAAAAAGCGTTTTTAATCAATCTAAACAATTAAATAAGTGTAGGTTGCAGATTCCCCTCCCCTGCATGTTCACTGTACTAATGTTTCTCCTGAACCAAAGGTAACAGACCTATATACACACACATATATAGACAGACAGACAGTCAAATATATAGACAGATAGATTCAAAATACTTTCTTCTGAAGGCAAGTTAGTACAGTCCAATCTGAAATTGAACTTGCAGTACTTTTAATTTGAAATATTTGTAAAGGGAGAAGGAAATGAAAAGGCCATAGATAAAACCTCTCTCTCTCTTTGATGTTTTTGATATTTTAAAAAGATGAACATGTAATGGAAAGCAAGGTTAGGAAGGATGTTGTCTGTAAAAGTACCTTAGTACATTAATACCACAAAAAGGGCAAAAGATTGCAACCAAACTGTAATTTTGCTTTCTCGTGTCAATTTATGCACAAATTTCATAAAACAGATATCAAAGACTTTTTGAAGAACGAGGGGGATTTTGAAAAGGATTACAGCTATTGTGCATATGCCTAGAAGCCTTCACACAGAAGAATTGTCATGGATTATGTCTTCATTGCATGTATAAATTGAGGCATAGGCAGGAACAGGGACTTACCCTTTTAGGACCTCAATTCAGTAAAGAGCTGAAACATTCTTAGTGAAGCCCTCAAGCCTAAGAATATGCTTAAGTGTTAGGCTTACTCCATGAGGATTTGTTGCTGTATTGTAAATGATGGAGGGCAGTGAAATGAGAGTTATAGAGCTATTCTAAAGAGAGTTACACTGCTAAATTCATTGACTGCAGTGGACTTAAAAGGACATAGGTCTGTTGGTAACTGGAAAAAAGTCTACAGGGAAAAAGCCCACAGGAAAAACCCATGGTCATAAATGCTCACAGGAAAAAAGCCCACACAGAAAAATGCCCACACGGAAAACTGTCCACGTGGAAACAAGCCCACATGGAAAAAAAACACGGAAAAAAGCCCATTCATAAAAAAGCCCACACAGAAAGACACCCACGTGGGAAAATACCATGTAAAGCACCATAGATATTTATAATTGTGGATAACCATTCATATCCCTTTATGAGAATGAACAGATATGACCTATATTTTGTATTATTATTTTAGAATTAAACTTGTCATCTTCACAATTTGTGTTGTGATTTTATGGCTTAAAATTCTTCAAATAATTAATAATGTTATAATGTTATCTAATGGTTTTGTTATCTTATGGTTTTTATTTTTAATAACAAAATAAGGAAATAATATTAATTATTTGAAGAATTTTAAGCCATACAGTTGCTCAAAGGTTGTGTATACTAGACAGTCTATAGATAATTTAATTTAACATATCTGTCTTTACTTTAGAAATTACTTTATACCAACATTACAAAAGTTGACAAATGGTAAATTAATAAATTTGAAGTAGTTAATTTTATTTAAAAGTATTTCTATATTGAGTATAATTGCTGTTGTTACTGTTTTTCCTTCTTAATAAAGTTTGGTGATAACAATATGGTCACTTTTATTTCCTGTATTTTCCCTTCCATCCTTTACACTCAAGAGCATTAAAACCATCTGTAATAAAGGAATGTACTAATAATATGGCAAAGCTATTATCTAATTATACTTGATAAAATCACAACACAAATTGTTGCATGTGAATATGACATGTTTTAATCCTAAAATAACAATCTCTCCTTATATATAATTGAGTAGTGGGGTGGCACTTTCTGAACATTCTACACGCTCCATGATGTTGGCTCCAGGATGTGTCAGTCAGAAGCTGTCCATATCCACTGGCTGCATTGCCTGAGTCCCGCCCACAGAAGCAGCACCCACCAAAACTTTCCTCAGAAGATGGTTGCTTCATTCTGGTGAACACATCTACTGTCTTTGCTCTCCTTGCCACACAATTGATTCCCTCAGGGGACAAAACCCACTGTCTTTAGCCTCCAAGCCAAGTTTGCTGAGGCAACACTTTCAAGAACAGAAAAACACCCTGCCAAGTAAACAGCTGTCAGTGGAGGGGGGGAACCAGCCCAAGTTATCAAAAAAGAAAGAAAGAAAAGAAGCCAGTGAATACACACGCAAGCAGAGATAGAGGATGGGACCAGACGAACAGAAAACAGGAAGCCAGAAACCCGAGGCATGCTGCAAAGCACAAATAAAGACACAGTCACAGACAGATCTACATCAGCAAGCTCAAACAGGAGGAGTGCAGGAACAACTGGCTGAAGTGGAGAATGACATATACATTAAAAAAAAATACAGAGAGTGTGCGACACTGGGATAAAACTTGCGAGTGGGGGGAACCTTTAACCACATCCAGAGTGTGAAAACCAACTACAAAGAGAGAGGCAAACTGACGGAGACAGATACAGACATCCAGATACATATTTAAAGCAAAAAAAAGAAGGAACAAAACCAGGAACTTAGGTCACAACTTGGCTGTTTGCCAAAAGCCATGAAAGGGACACTTGCTGTTTTGAGTAAAGCTGTATTGTATAAAAGAGGTGTCACTCATGGAACTCATATGCCCATACTCCTCTTCATCATTCCGTCATAACCTACCAAGACTTTCGTCAAAACCACTCGTTTTCAACCCAACATCCCTTGAAACCTGTTCTGTAACAGGGTGGACAGTGCGACCATGACCACATTGAATGACAGGGACGTCCAACATAAAATGACTTTTCAGACTGCCCAGTTGTAGACATTACTCCACAGAGCCCTGTGTGCTGCATTTTCTGGCCCACACTGTGTGACCTTGGACACCAGTTATTGTGTAACATAAGGTATGTGAGACTTTACTTCCACATTTGTGCCTTTCTATTACATACTGCTAATATGTACTTAACCTGCTTCCAGCCAATGCGTTCATTACACATCACATCTTTCTAGAGCCCGTTGTATATATTTCCACAATGGGCCTTATTCCTAGTATAAAATATAGATAATACCTGTTTATTCTCATAAATGGAGTTGAATAGTTATCCACAATTTTAAATATCTATGGCACGTCACATGATATTTTCCCATGTGGGCTTTTTTCTGTATGGGCTTTTTTCCATGTGGTTTTTTTCCCATGTGGGCAGTTTTCTGTGTGGGCCTATTTCCATGTGGGCTTGTATTCCTGTGAGGATTTATGACCGGGGGGGGCGTTCCTGTGGGCTTTTTTCCTATGGGCTTTTTTCATAGAACCAGGTCTGTTTAGGATTGTGTTGTTAGTTACCGCACTATGTGGAGTGAGAGAATGTTTTATTAATAGAAACTGATCTGTTTTGAATGGGACATAAATATGTATAGTGATGGCTGTTACTGTCCTAGTAGTATCCATTTTATTGTACAGTAATCATGCTGACACAATTCCTTTTCTTATGCATTTTCTTCCATGTAAAATAAGATGAGGTAAGAGAAGTTGGGAAAGAAGAAAGTTAGAAAAGGAGTAATTGTGACATCTTGAAAGCATAAGTGAAGTATTTGGACATCAACAGATTAATGGCCTGATCCTACTACTGCTACTGTTACCACTCTTGAGCATGTTCATCTAGCACCTAGAATATATTAGTGGATGTCTAGAATGTTGAAATCACATTGTTTGCAATCCTAGAAACATTTTCCTGGCGTAAGCCCCACTAAATAGAGTGGAACATACTGATCCCAGTATCCACACCCAGAGAAACCAGGCATGTAAAAGGTGTGACCGAACAAGATATAGACAGCCTGTGGTGACCTAACAGATGCTAAAGAGTGTACACGCAGGCAGACAGCAGTCTCTTCTTTCCGCATACTAAGACAGCTTCGCTTATTACATTTTTACATGTATGCACACAATTTTTGTGCACCCACAAAGCATTTTAAATTTCTTTATGGATTGTTTAGATATCCATATTTATGTTTTAATTAGAGTTTTCTTGAGAAGAGAAAAAAAAGTGTTAAGTACAGAGCTATTTTTGGGCAGGAACGCACAGGAACGGAGTTCCGGCTGGCTCCTGAGCTGGCCACACCCAGCAGGAACTCATTAGCATAATAGGCCACACCCAACAGCAGAAACTCATTAGGATTGGCTACAGTAGGGGTTATGTGGCCTAACATGCAAATTAATTCCTGCTACCAAAAAGCCCTGGGTTTTGACAACAAGGTAAACAGAATAAGAAGCAAAAGGTGGGTGTGGCTGGATGACCGCTCTTCTGGTAACATGGGTGTGTGGCCTAATATGCTAATAAGCTGTGATGTCAGGGGGGGTGGCCTAATATGCTAATTAGTTTCTGCTGTTGGGTGTGGCCTATTATGCTAACGAGTTCCTGCTGGGCTTTTTCTACAAAAAAAGCCCTGGTTAAGTGTGAAGAAAATTTGCTGCCATATAGTGTGAAACAGCACTTAAAGTTTTTTTCAACTGCAAATATGTTTGTTCTTCAAACAACAGCCCTGTCTGTAAGTTTATATTCTGGTTATTACAAAATCAGTATTTTATTAGGATCTTTATAGGTGAAGTGCACTGGAGAAGAAAGCTTTCCACTATAAATATGTTTTTCTCTGACATTCCTAAATTTCCCTAATCAGTGTAGGATCTGGGAATGAAACAGGAGCACATGCTGTCAAATTATTTAAAGTGAACCCAGAATTACAAATAGAGTCAGGTGTTTGACATATGAACCGCTGGTTGTTTGAGCTCTTATTTAATATTGAGGCATGGTTTGTGTCAAAGAGCATCAAGGAAAATGACAGACAGATGATACTTTTAACAAAAATGCAAAATAGTGAGTGATGGTTTTTTGATGTGAGTGTTTTTTTAAAAAAAATACAGTTCTAGCACACAGAAAAGCACGCAAGTAGAGTGGTTCCTAAACTCAGAAAGCTTGATGAATTAGCATTATTTTTTATGAATGTCCTTGTTCTCTGTCATACATAATGTGTTAGTGGAAGTCCATCCCTGCAAATCTACTTATAGTGAAGTATAATCAGTTCCCTTTTATTTCCTAGCTTTATGTTCCAGAACCATTTTAAATGGCAGTGGTGACCCTTTTAGCCTTAATAAGACCATGATCACAAACTGTGACTTGCTTATATAACCACAGCACTTATTTAAAGGCAGGAAAAACCAGGAATTCTGAACAAAACTGTTAATACAATATACTGAGTAGATATTTTAGTCTCTGGGATTTAACTCATGAACTCTCAGAAGGTCTGGATTACGTGTCTGGATTAGTATAGCCAGAAAATGCCTTGGCAGAGATAGCATTGAGGTGGGTTACTTGATGAGATCTTGTAACACACCTGTTCGAGGAAACCAACATTTTATAAAGGTTTTCAAATGGTCTACTACACAGCCACTATCACAGGTCTTAAAGACAGTTAAACAGTTGGGTCCCCCACCTCCCAAACAAAGCAATTAGAAATATGATTGCCAGCTCTGGGTTGAGAAGTTCCTGGAGACTTGGGAGGGGCAGGAGCTTGGAAAGGGAAGGGTTTGGGGAGGGGTCTCAGTGGGTAATGTATTAGAGTCCACTACGGTTTCCAGGTTTCCTCTGGCCACCAGCGGGGATGGGGGATAGGGTTGCCAGATCTAGGTTGGGAAACTCCTGGATATTTGGGAATGGAGCCTGAATAGGACAGGGACCTCAGTAGGGTACAATGTTATAGAGTCCACCCTCCAAAGCATCCATTTTCTCCAGGGGGACTGATCTCTGTAGTCTGTAGATGAGCTGTAATTCCAGGGGATCCCCATGTCCCATGGGGAAACTGACATCCCTAGAGTCCACCCTTCTAAGCAGCCATTTTTTTCCAAGGGGACTGATTTCTGTAGACTGGAGATCAATTGTAATTCTGGGAGATCTCCAATCCCCACATAACTAAAACTATAGAACCAACCCAAACACTCAACAGCACCACCCAATGGTAGGGGGTGCTTATATAACCATTATAGTCTCTCTTTTCTTTTCAGGCCAGGAAGCCACTTTTCCTCACAACAGCATGAAACACTCTGGAACAAAAGGCCTAGAAGATGGCTACTTCTCTGTCAACTGCCCTACTCTCTGTTCCACTGCCTTTCTTCCTTGCAACTGCTTCCTCTATAGAAAAGTCCTCACCTCCACAGGAAAGAAAAAAACACCTGTGCTCTCTTCCTTTTCTTGGAGTTTACCCTTCCCTTTTTCTGTCATGTTGCCAGGCAACCACTCACCCAAACTGTGCAGAAATCACCTCTCTCTAGAGGGCAGACCAGGATTCATTATGTAGGGGGAAATAGCTCACAAACATTCTAATAATAAGTAAAATATTTTACAAGAGTTACAGAAGCAACACAGCATGGTTTGCCTGGTGTCTCTATGAAGACCAATTTTTGTTTGCTTCCCAAAGATATGCAGTTCTAACCTCAAGTCCCTATAACAAAGAACTTCTCTTCCCAGAGAAGATCCACATTTTATAATAAATAACATTTGGATGGACTATCAAATGCAATAGTTTGTGTACGTTTCCACAGTGTAAAAATCTCTTAAAATGCAAGTCTTTTTCAGGGTTTTATATTTAAAAGAATTGTGAAAAATCAAATTAGAACTCTCAAATCAGGTGTTTTTACATTTAGAAATGCTTAAACCCACAGTTTCAACCAATCAAAGCTAACATGCAAGCTGTCAGTTAGGCAAGCCTCCACCTTCAGTCTAAAGAAATACAACCCAGAAACAGGTTTACCATCGTATTTGCTATTTATAAGAACAAGGCAGGAATCCAGCCTCAAAGTAGGACCTGGGAATCCCTTGGAATTACAGCTCATCTACAGAGATCAGCTCCCCTGGAAAAATGAATGTTTTGGAGGGTGGACTCGATGGCATTGTACTCTACTGAGGTCTGTGTCCTCCGCAGGCTCCACCCCCAAATCTCCAGGGGTTTCTCAGACTGGATCTGGCAACCTTACCCCTCATCCCCCACTGGAGGCCAGGGGGACCTGGCAATCTAGAACAAGACTTTAGCTAAATGTGTTGATGAGCAGGGTTTTACTTTTAGGTCCTTATCATATACACATTTAAGCAACTCTCGTAAAGCTTTTTCTCCAACCCCTTCTGGGACTGCTGGTAACATTTTCTGAAAATGTTTCTTTGTGGTCAGCCTCTAACTGTTTCTCCCTTCCTTCATCCCTCCGGTTTCACACAAATAGGGCTGCCAGGAGCCTCCATGGACCCCAGACAAAGGCGTCCTTTGTCTCCCCCCGCCATATACACTCCAGACAACAACAAAAGAAATACCATGAGCTCCTAGGGTGACTAAGATCCCAAAGTTTGTCTGCCTATACCCCCTTGGAATACTTTTACCCATATTTCTAATGGAATTTAATCAGTGAACAATTACCTTGGACATTACAGACAACAAACAAGGGATGGTTATTGTTCTTATGTTTAGAATCCCACAATGTTTCCATTCAAAATATATCAGAACTAATGTATTAAGAATTGGACATGCCTGCTTTTGATCTATGAACTTCAAGCCAAATCCACCAAGCTGTTTAACAAGAGCAAGGAAAGGAGGTACACACACATTGCAAAATGCAGTTTGTGTCTTCTCTATAGAAGTTTGCAAGTAGATAATTTTCTAATACTTTAATAAGAAAACTCCAGGACAGAGTTGCCTAAATCCTTGTCTGAAACCATCTTTCTTTCTTTCTTTCTTTCTTTCTTTCTTTCTTTCTTTCTTTCTTTCTTTCTTTCTTTCTTTCTGTCTGTCTGTCTGTCTGTCTGTCTGTCTGTCTGTCTGTCTGTCTGTCTTTCTTTCTTTCTTTCTTTCTTTCTTTCTTTCTTTCTTTCTTTCTTTCTTTCTTTCTTTCACTATTTATATCCCGCCCTCCCCGCAAAGCAGGCTCCAAACCTATAATAATCTGCTGAGTGCAGATTTACATCATAAAAATGGAATAACAAAATACATATAATAAATACAATAAAATAAGTACAGCACTAAATACTTTAAAATAAACTACACCTCAGCAGACACATAAGAGTGACTCATGGATGGAGGAGGGGGGAGGCCAGATTGAATTGGATACCCGCTGCCTTAACTGAAGGCCTGGCGGAAGAGCTCCATCTTGCAGGCCCTGCAGAACTTTAAAAGCTCTCACAGAGCCCTAGTTTTTGATGGGAGCTTATTCCACCAGGCAAGGGCCAGGGCTGAAAAAGCCCTGGCCCTACTTGAGGCAAGTCAGATATGTCTAGGGGCAGGTACCATCAGCAGAAGTTGATTCAAAGAGTGCAATGCCCTCCGCAGCTCATATAGGGAGAGGCGGTTTTGAAGATATGCAGGCCCCTGGCCATATAGGGCCTTAAAGGTAAGAACCAGCACCTTGAAACGGATCTGGTATTCAATAGGCAGCTAGTGCAGTTTGTGCAGCACTGGACGGATGTGAGCCAACACAGGCAGCGACATCAATATCCGTGCTGCTGCAGGACAAAAACCAGACTGGAAAGGATCCAGGATATTAGCATCCTCTAAGAATGCCTGGAGCTGTGTTGCCACCACCCTCTTTACTACCTTACCCAGAAATGGTAAATTAGATATTGGGTGGTAGTTACCAAGGAACATTGGATGCAAAGGTGATTTTTTTGGAGGGCGCGAACCACTGCCTTTTTCAGACTCCCTGGGAAAGTCCACACTGAAAGGGACAGGTTAACAATCTCCCTCAGGGAGGTCCCCACTGCACCACCGCAAGATGTAAATAGCCATGATAGGCAAGGATCAAGAGGACAACTGGTAGGCTTCTCTGCTGCCAAGGTCTCAGTAGAACTCAGAAACAGCACAAATATTTATTACATATTTTAATCTGAGCGCAGAATTGGCTGAGTTGCAGACTAGAAGGTCGGTAGCTCAGTAATTCAAAACCTGAGTGCTGTGTGACAGAGTGAGCTCCTGTCTCTGGCCCCAGCTCCTGCCAACCTAGCAGTTCGAAAGCAAGAAATTGCAAGTAGATAAATAGGTATCGCTTGGGTGGAAAGGTAACAGCGTTCTGTGTGCCTCAGCGTTTAGTCATGCTGGCCACATGGCCACGGAAAAAGTCTTCAGACAGTACTGGCTCTTTCGCTTGGAAACAGAGATGAGCACCGCCCTCTAGAGTTGGATTCGATTGGCTTTTGGGCAAGGGGAACCTTTACCTTAGTAATAGCTGGTTTTTCATCTGCTAATAGTTTATCTAAGCATGCCCTGTCTGACACAATGGTGGATCTATCAACAAGGGACAGAAATGTTGTGTTGCATATTTCTTTATAAAGCAGTTAGCGGGGGGGGGGGGGGGACTTGTTCTATTGTTTCCACCTTGGCTAGAGGGCAAGGGCAGGTCCTTTAAGAATATGGGGTCTTCTTATATCTTCTTATATGGCATCACATCTGGCCAGTGTAAAAGCCCTCCTATGAAGGGGGAAATCTAAAAGTTTTAAGTTATTTGGCCATTGTCATGATGTATCTTGTCTTCTCAGAGGCCCTGAAGTCAGGAGACTTTGTTAGATCTTGCTGGTGTTCCATGTCACAGATTCTTTGCTTAATTAAAGATTTAGCCTGATCAAAGGACTGTAACAAAAGAGCGCCAGGTTCAAGACCCATTTTCCCAAGGCCTTCCTCAGCAATATGTAACCATCTCGGTTGGTAAGAATCTTGCAGTACAAGAGGGAAAAGGTCTTTTGGGATCATATATATCTTAAGCCACTGAAAGGCGGATGCCAAGAAAATCCTTGCCTCAATCCTCATTTGGCCAGTTTCTAAATGAAGGAGGGAATTAGGAACATCAGGGGGGACCTGTAAAATGGCACATAGAAATTTAGATCGTAACTTTTCAAGTAAATTCAGACTTGTAGCCAAAATACCAGTAAAGGTGCCATACAGAAGTTGGGCTATTACTTTTGCCTGAAAGAGCTTCAATGAAGCAGGTACATACAGACCCCTCCTTAGAATGGTAAAATCTCAGTATTGCATGCATAGTCCTTTCAGTGCACTCTGATCTCAATTTACAATGTGCAGCATAAGATTCATTTTCTTGGAATACTACCCCAAGATAAATAACTTGCTCAATTTTATTTCCGGGCATCAACCATACTCTTTTTGGAGTGTGTTTACCAAACACCATCACTTTAATCTTATTAGAATTGATGGAGAGATATTCTTTGTCACAATATGTGGCAAAATGTCAAAATGCCCTATGGAGTCCCAATGGCGTCCTCTACCTTCTCATCCAATGAGCCACCAGAGGGAACTGGATTCTGCAGAGCTTCCTGGAACCTACTGGGTTCTATTTGACTCCGTGGGTGAGCATAAATCCTCTCGCTGCCCAAACAGGTAGCATTAGGCATGTTTAACCAGACCTTCAGAGTAAGGTGATCCAACCATGGAACCGCATCAGCAGTTATCCAATCCACCATAATCCCTGAGGCAAAGATAAGATCCAGTGTGTGGCCTACTTGATGTGTGGGAGCTGAAAGAAACTGAGTGAGTCCCAGTGTTGCCATGGAGGTCGCATCATCAGCATGGACATTGAAATCACCCAGAACTAAAAGCCTGGGATACTCCAACGCCCAGCTTGATACAACCTCCAACAGTCCCGGCAGGGCATTTGCTTGTGTGTTGGGTGGATGGTACACCAGGCAAATGGCCAAACTCTCCTCGGCATCCCACACCAGACCAACACATTCAGTTCCGGCAATCTTTGGACCAGGAGCTCTCTGAAGGAGAAAAGTGCCCTCTTTAGACACACACATCCTTCACAAGATTCCAGATTTCTAGGATGAACATCTCATTGCTTTGAAATATGTCAGGAATCTAGTCAGATAGCTGAGATACGTATAAATATCTGTACTTAACATGACCTACCTAGCTCAGTGAATCCCTAGGGTGACCAGGACCTGTAGAAGTTTGTCTTCCTGTGACCCCCTTCTTGGTAGTCCTGTGCCCAGAGTTCTAATTTCAAATACCATGAAGCAAATAGTAGCTTTGGCCATTTTAAACTAGGACTGTGATAGAATGGAGAAAGTATTTCCCCCTGCCTGCATTGCCATGGCCCCAGTCTGATTTGAAATAGTACACCTACTATTAACTATTTTAAAAAAAAAAAACTGCATAAGCAATAAAGTCACAGATCTCTCCCTGTCATTTCTAGATTGGTTGATGGGATCTGCACAATCCAAGGAGACGCATTTCATATGGGAACTATAAATGCTTCAGGAATATAGGGTCAGCAAAGATTGCATTAATTCCCCAGATGGGAAGACATGGCATGTTAAGAATTTATAATTTGTAATACTATTTAGTAGTCTATCTGATTGCAGGTCCCTGCAATAAATTATATACTGGGAAAACAAAAAACTATTGGGGATGAAATTATTCGCTGTTAGATCACATGCTTATACAGTATAGATAGAATTAGGTTGATAGTTAATGGGAAAAACAAAATTATGCAAAAAGTTTTTTAAAGTATGGTGTACAGGTGACCATTCTACGGCTTTATGAATATTTGCATAATTAATATGAATGAGGCAACAGCTTGGATTTTACGTATTGCTTTGTGCATCATTGGCAGAGGCAAAGCATGATGTTTTATTGTTACATACATATGCATTTAATATTTGGAAATAAATTTATATTCATTAAAGTTTGTCCTGGAGCAGAGCTGATGGATCAGATGGACCTTTTCAGACGTACTGCTTTGAACCTTTGTGACTTTTGTCTTTTTGATCATGCATGTTTTCCTTCCATCTCATCTTTCCGTCCCGTCTTGATGCGTTCTAGAAGGACTTGGCAGGACTGGAGAAGGCAGTGCAGAGTGTCATGAAAGGAGGATAGGTTGGATGATGGGCACATGGTCTCAGGAGCAGCAAAGTCAGGAGGAAGGAAAGGCAGCCAGGCTCAGTACGTGACATCACAAGGGGATGTCATTTTATTATCTCATTTAGGCTTCTAAAACACTATGCTGAGGGGATCAAGCACATTACCTTCTTGCTGCCATGTTACTTATTATAGTTCCTGCATGTTTCCTAGGGCAGCACACAGCACGGATTCCCCATTGTGCATTCATTGCTCCTACAAATACAGAAGCATTAACACTGGCAATGGAGCATCCACACGGAAGTTTTCTGCTCACTTCCCCTGTCAGCAGCCATTTCCCCCTGCATTGTTTCCTTGCTGTACCCACTGGAGAGATTTTTGAAGACTTTTTTTTAAAAAAAAGATAATTGATATACCAGTATAATGGTTATTGATTTATTTATTTTTTTAAAATGCCTTCAGTCCATCAAGTGGCACAGTAAAGCAAATGGCTGTGTGGGGCCGACTGCAGGAAGTGGCACTGATGTGGGCAGAACCTTTGAAAATGTGCATGGTGTATTACCCCATTTGGACATTTTCCAGAATGATCATAGCAAAAATAGCGCTGCAGCTTAGTTGCCAAAGCAGAGAGAAACATTCAGATGGGTGCAGCCACCAAGCAGGAATTTGAGCTAGCTAGCATTTTATTACAAGAACTTACAATTGATTGGTATTGTGGAATAAACAGTGTGTGTGCGTGCGTGCATGTGTGTGCGTGCACGCACATGCACTTGTGAGCGTGCCTTTTAAAAGCCCTCATGGTCTGTTCATGCACCCTGCATGCTTTGGTTGCTATAAATCTGATCTGTGTGTCACAGCAGAGCACTCGGTAGGTTATTACTTACCTTCCTTTGATACTGCATCCAGGTTTCTTGTGCAGAGATGCTACACTGAAACATAAAATCATCAGGGATTTTTTTTTCTTGCTTCCTCCCTTCCCTCAGTAGACTTTGCAGTTCAATATGAAATACCACTCTCTGCAAATTGCGTTGCTTTCCTTGTGTGTGCATAGATGTCGGCTTTTCCTAAAAGTCATCCTTCTCCTGTTTCCTTCCTGCAGCTAAACGTTACTGTAAGAATTCAAGCCCAACCAGCAGCACAACCAGCAGTTATGCTCCTAGCAGCAGCAGCAACATGAGCTGTGGGGGAGGCAGCAGTGCCAGCAGTACCTGCAGCAAGAGCAGCTTTGACTATACCCATGACATGGAGGCAGCACACATGGCTGCAACTGCTATTCTGAATCTTTCCACGCGCTGCAGGGAGATGCCTCAGAACCTCTCCACAAAACCTCAGGACCTCTGTTCCCGGGTAAAATATGCACACATCTAGATGTATTTTATTTGTTTTCACATGGAAGAAACATAACTCTCTGCTGCACTAGCTTATGCATCTATGATAACTTCAGTAATCACTTTTAATTCTTCTTGTTCTTCAAATAAATTTAAAAATAAAAATCTTGCAGTTTTGCTGTGGCAGTCCAACAGCGGGCCTCTGAACCTAGTTCAAAATACAGAGTTAAAAGTGAGCAATAACTTAACTATTGCTGCTGTATTATATTATAACTGGGGGAAACAGTTGAAAATAGAAAGGTGGTTCAAGTGAACTGAACTATGTCTTAACATGTCTAGTTATATTAAGAAAGAAGTTATGTGATAATATAATTTCAGGGAGTGTATTGTTTTTTGGAAATAAGGTCTGTGTTCTCTGCATGAAAAAATCTAGTTAGGATAACATACAGTGGGTATTATGGATAGGAGATCTGAAGGACTTGTGGGGGGAACTTTTATGGACCTCCTTTATTGGTTCCCATTGGTCCTTCTTGCTACACTGGCTCCCCAGTGGACTGACCTTCCTTCCTTCCTTCCTTCCTTCCTTCCTTCCTTCCTTCCTTCCTTCCTTCCTTCCTCTATTCCCATTTGCTTTCTTTCCATCTCCCTCCCTCCCTCCCTCTATTCCTGTTTGCTTTCTTTCCACCCCTCCCTCACTCCCTTCCTGTAGGCTCCTTCACAACTTTAAGGTCTTTTGGCTCATGGAGTAGAATTTTGGCTCATGAGACTCCACAGCTTTGAGGGAACACTGGGTGTGAGTGTCACCAGGCTGTCACTGGCCAATGACATCAGCCTTGTTGGGACGAACCAAGGCTGACCCCCAGCCTCATCAACCTCTAGCCCCTCCCACCTTGGCTCCCCCTGCAGTAGCTGACCTGGCGACACTCCTCCCAGCCTCAGATAAGTGACTGCGGTCTGATCTTCAAGTCCAGTCCTGCAGTGCCTGGGACTGTCCTACTGTGGCTGGTGGGGGTCTGGGCGAGTCTGAGTCGGGCACTGGCTCCAGACTCTGAGCTGTGCCCTCAGAAGCTGGCAGTGGGTGCCTTAGGAATACACTAGACCATAAACAATGCTAACACAAGGCATTAAACCACCCCATTTTGGTATTAGCCTAGACTTCTGTTTGAATAAACCTCCAGTCTTTGTGTACATTCCTGAAAAATCTGGCTCTAACAAGATCGAGAACTGACCTAGATGTTTTCAGTACCCACAGCTTATACATTTTGGATACCAGTAATAGTGCTGTACTGGATTATTTATTTATTTATTTAAAATATTTATATACAAAAGGTTTAAACTACTTTATTAAATCATAATCTCTTCATAGGTTAATAATCTTTAGCAATTATGAAAGGAATTAATTAAAAAAATATGGCCAAGGTCACATACTCAACTCATTCCTTTATTTTATTGCAAAGGAATTCCAAAATTCTGTTCCAGTAATTGATGAGAAACAGCTTCCTTAAAAGAGATTGATGGATAAAAATGTGTTTTTTTTCCATATGAGGCCACTAGATGGCTGTGCAGACCAACACAAAGAGAGATTTTGTTCATATGCAGGAACTTTGGACCTAGTTGATGTCTTTTATATCTCCCCTGAAAAACACACACACAAAGGTTTAATGCATCCTGTTCTTTAACAAAGAAAAAGAAGTAGCATAGCTTAAGCAACAGTTATTAGAACAATGAATGTCATTTCAGACAAATGGGAAAGCTTTATTTTCACACTCACAAATTACCACCTTCCATTCATTTAATATGCTGGGGGGGGGGGGGAAATTAAGGCATAGGATGCAGCTCAGTGGTAGGGTATTGGTTTGGCATGTGGGTCCCAGGTTCAATCTCCAGCATCTCTGGTCAAAAGGATCTGATAGCCAGTGATACGAAAGAGCTTCACCTGAGACTCTGGAGACCCACTGCCAATCCGAGTAAACAATACTGACCGTGGTAGCACCATGGGTCTTAATCAGTATAAGGCAACTCCATATGTCCGTGTGTTCTGGCATGCATGCAAACCATATAACTTGGTTTAGGGGAAAGGAAAGTTTATGCAACTGTAGTCTTCCTTCCCAAGTGCTTTCCCCTTAATGTTGCAAGAGTACTTCCAGGATGGTAAATGCCACACAAAATCACCATCATGAAATGAACCAAGTTTAATCAATTAGAGAAGATATTCAAGTAGAAATGTCATGTTCTGATTTATCTAGGCAGTATAAGCACAAGAAGGTGGTTTCCCTTGGATTGTCTTCTGAAGGCTTTTATTGGTCCGTACGGAAAGTAAAAAACAGTCGCTTTCAGACAAAAGCTTAATTTTTTTTACCCAGAATAATAATTTATTTCTTGAAAATACAAATTGCAGTGTGAATTTTGAGTATTGTCCTTATTTCTCGGTATGTTATCACCTGCTTTGGGAAAACTAAGGTTTGAAAGAGAAGAAACAATTATTATTTTTTGGTTCAACTTATGCAAAGGTGATGGTGAAAGAGGGCAGCAAGAAAATGCCTCACTTTCCTTGCATGTCTTACTCCACACTTCCTCTTTCGCTTCAGGGAATGTCACTACCAGTTTCTTTTTCCCAAGCTGAGATGATTATAAAGAAAGACTTTGTAGAGAGCAAAGGCATGTTAGAACTGAATGCCTATGATGGGGTGTCTGTGTGATTTGAATGTATGTCCACTTTATATGAAGGTGGCGAGTATATTGCAAAGAAAGAGGCTTATGGGGGCCAATCTGCTGAAACTGCCCATTGGTGTTACTGACTGAGAATGGTATGTTTTGTGTTTAGTAACTAAAACTTTTTTTTTCTTGTTTATGATTCTGTAGATGCTAGCATGTGAAGGAATGACTTTTCTGTTACCGATATATCTCATGCTTGGCAATCAGAGCCATACAGACCTTGATTCAGAGAACGAGACCTGTGAAGGAAGAATAAATCAAGAGAAATCGGGGTGGGGGTGGGGAATGACAACCAGGAAATTGGTTTTTTTATAGATTTTTATTGTATATCTTTTTTTAACAGGGGAAGTCCCAGAGTGTGGGATTGTTAATAAGGAATTCCATTTAATGAGAAATACTCAGGAGAGAGGGAGACTGGGTTATTATCATTAGTCTATTCAAACTGTCAGATTGTAAACCAAAGCAAAGTGGTTTGTCGGTGGCAAGAAGAACTAAACTGTCTCTTTCTCTCTTTTTTTTTAAAAAACCCCCCAAACACAGAATCCTGATATGGAAGTGGATGAAAATGGAACGTTAGATCTTAGCTTGAACAAGCAAAGGCAGCGGGATGGCTGTTGCACCATTTTGACGCCACTGGAACCAATGTCGCCGCAACAACAGGCTGTGATGAATAACAGGTGTTACCAGCTGAATGAGGGGGACTGCTGGGACTTGCCAGTGGACTACACAAAAATGAAGCCTAGTAGGATAGACGAAGACGATTCAAAAGAAATTAATGTATGTCGGTTTCATCCTTAAGCTTCTCATTTCAAGTTTCATTGTCTTGATCCATGTGATTTCTAAAAGCTAGGGGATAAAAAATGTTTAACAATGATAGCTTACAGTTAAGGATGACTAATTAATTCTTTTAAGGTGATGTCTGACAAATGACTCACTATAAATTATGTTCTTTAACTATTCTGTTTGTTTTCATTGAATTTTAATTCAACTTAATATAGCACTCCCCCCTGCTTCCCTTCTTTGTTCTTGCTGCTTTGATAGCTCAGTAAACCTGGAAAGGGGTAGTAAAGACAGAAACTGAAGTGTATCATTAGTGACTACATTTTGTGTCTGTAGTTTTAAATATCAAAAAACAAATAATGTGAGATGTTTTTTGATCACTACTTGAGAAGGATGCTCTTGATTGTCATCACTACAGATTTATTTATGATGCTGCTGTATATATTTGTCAGGTTTTAACTCTTCCTAGCCGCAATTTATAGTCCAGCTTCTGTAATATAGGCATGATTTTACCGTCTCAGGCTTTAGAGTCACAGACTTTGGTTGCAATGTGTTTTGACTGGCTGGACTTAGCTGCAGTCTTTCTCACTGGCAGTATAAATCTCATTTACTTTTGTGTGAATAAATGATGGCATAGATTTTAAAAAAAATCTTTGATACATGACGGGTATGTTTTGTGTATGTTATTATACTAAAACAGAAAAAAATAGGAAATGGAGGGTATGCAAAGTAGACACAGTTCTTTAAATCTTTTGGGTAGACCACTATCTACAGGATGGGTAGACTACCATCTACAGGAATGTTTGAGTCAGTGCACATTAATACATAGAGCTTGAAAGTTTCCAACATGAATGCATCACATTTGTGAATTATAAACGACACACTGTATTTGGTAAACAGATCTATTAAGGGCTGTTACATGATTTCTGTATATGCCTAAAATATTATTGTTTCTCCTAGTTCATACTTTGGCTGGACATTTAGTTATGCAAAAGTTATTAACTTTGGAGGGTTTTTGTTGCTGTTGTTGTTGATTAATTTTAGGTGTGGGAATGGAAGGTCTTTATGTATGTTATCTCACAAAAGAATACTGATTTTTCCTTACACAAGTTGCTGCTGTTATAAATAAGAACAGATTGATTCCAAAGAGAGAGGAACTGTAATTTCTTCGGCTGTAGAGTAGACTGTCTTACTATCCAAATTCAGTGGAATCCTTTTTTCTGCTTATCTATTATACATTAGTAAATACATATGTAAACAGCAACGTCAGACACACAGTTTTATCTGAGATTTTGATGTCTCAAAAATTTCAGCTATCCAGCCAGTCATTTTGATAAATGAAGGTGAATTCTGATTTAACAATAAATCTCTTTTTCATGTATTCAGAACTGCATGATTAAATCTGAAGGTAAAACGGAGGACTGTTTATTGCCATTGAAAATGTCTTCTATGTGGCAAACATTCCATGTATCTCCTAAGAGAGCCAGTTTGGTGTAGTGGTTAAGTGCGCGGACTCTAATCTGGGAGAACTGAGTTTGATTCCCCACTCCTCCACTTGCACCTGGCTGGATGACCTTGGGCAAGCCATAGCTCTGTACCAGCTGTTCTCTCAAGGACAGCTTGGGAAAGAGCTCTCTCAGCACCACCTACCTCACAGGGTGTCTGCTGTGGGGAGGGGAAGGGAAAAGGAGTTTGTAAGCCGCTCTGAGACTCCAAGTGAGTGAAGGGCGGGATATAAATCCAATCTCCTCCTCCTCCTCCTCTTCTTTTAAAATGTCTGTAAATAGCTTGGCCAATAGAATAGTCCATGTGATGACTCATGCCAGTGCAACTCTTTCAGAAAGGGACCTCATGCTAAACACATCACAGCATTCTGAGTAAGTGGAAGCAATTTGTATCAATAATTATGTTGCTGTGATAATACACAAAGAAGCAATGAGATGTGTTTACATTGACTGTGGACTTACATAAGAACATAAGAGAAGCCAATGCTGGATCAGGCCAATGGCCCATCCAGTCCAACACTCTGTCACACAGTGGCCAAAGTTACCAGGTGCCATCAGGAGGTCTACCAGTGGGGCCAGGATACTAGAAGTCCTCCCACTGTTGCCCCCCCAGCACCAAGAGTACAGTACATCACTTGTCCCCTATACCTTGTGGCTAATAACCACTGATGGATCTCTGCTCCATATGTTTATCCAATTCCCTCTTGAAGCCATCCATGCTTGTAGCCACTGCCACCTCCTGTGGCAGTGAATTCCATGTGTTAATCACTCTTTGGGTGAAGAAGTACTTCCTTTTATCTGTTCTAACCCGACTGCTGAGCAATTTCATGGAATGCCCGTGAGCTGTTGTACTGTGAAAAAAGGGAGAGAAATACTTCTTTCTCTACCTGCTCTATCCCATTTATAATCTTGTAAACCTTGATCATGGCATCCCTCAGCCGTCGTTTCTCCAAGCTAAAGAGCCCCAAGTGCTTCAACCTTTCTTCATATAGAAAGTGTTCCAACCCTTTTATCATTCTAGTTGCCCTCCTCTGCACTTTTTCCAATGCTATAATGTAATTTTTGAGGTGTGGTGACCAGAACTGTACACAGTATTCCAAATGAGGTCACACCATTGATTTATACAGGGGCATTATGATACTGGCTGATTTGTTTTCAATTCTCTTCCTAATAACCCCCAGCATAGCGTTGGCCTTTTTCATTGCAGTTGCACACTGTCTCGACATTTTCAGTGAGTTATCTACTACGACTCCAAGATCTCTCTTTTGGTCAGGATCCCCCAGTTTGAACCCCATCAACGTGTATTTCTAGTTAGGATTTTTGGCCCCAATATGCGTCACTTTGCACTTGGCCACACTGAACACCATTTGCCACATTGATGCCCGCTCGCCCATCCTCGGCAGATCCCTTTTGAGTGCCTCACAATCCTCCCTGGTTTTTACCACCCTGAACAATTTTGTGTCATTCGCAAATTTAGCCACTTCACTGCTTACTCCCAACTCCAAATCATTAATAAACAAGTTAAAAAGCATCAGACCCAGTACTGATCCCTGCGGTACCCCACTGCTTACCACCCTCCACTGAGAAAATTGCCCATTTATACTCACTCTCTGTTACCTATTAATTAGCCAGTTTGTGATCCACAAGAGGACTTTTATGACTATTGAGCTTACTTAGGAGCTTTTGATGAGGAACTTTATCAAAAGCTTTCTGGAAGTCAAGGTAAACAACATCTATTGGGTCCCTCTTGTCCATATGTTTGTTCACCCCCTCAAAGAACACTAACAGGTTAGTGAGACAAGATCTTCCTTTACAGAACCCATGCTGAGTCTTCCTCAACAGTTTTTGTTCATCATTGTGCCTACTAATTCTTTCCTTAATACCAGTTTCCACCAACTTACCCAGTATCGACATCAGACTGACTGGCCTGCAATTTCCCAGATTTCCTCTGGAACCATTTTTAAAGATGGGAGTGACATTTGCTACCTTCCAGTCCTCAGGAATGGAGGCAGATTTTAATGAAAGATTACATATTTTTGTCAGGAGATCCACAAGTTCACATTTGAGTTCTTTCAGAACTCTCAGATGTATGCCATCCGGGCCCGGTGATTTATCAGTCGTAGGATGTCCCCTCAATCTGACTCAGGTCTTTCAACACCCTTCCCAAAATCAGCGGTTCTGGAGGGGGCAAGCACTTCTCATATTCCACAGTGCAGGTTGAGGCAAAAAATGCATTCAGTTTCTCAGCCATTTCCCTATCATCCTTCAGTAATCCTTTCACCCCTTGGTCATCCAAACGCTCCACTGCCTCCCTGGCTGGTTTCCTACTTCTAAAATATTTGAAGAACGTTTTATTGTTGGTCTTTATGTTTTTTGCAATATGCTCTTCATATTCCCTTTTTGCCTGCCTGATCACAGACTTGCATTTTATTTGCCACAGCCTGTGTTCCCTTCCCCTATAACTTCATTGTAAGGGACAATTTTCCATATGCATCCATTCCATAGTAGTGGTTTGTTGGAGGTGTAGAGAGTCCGAATGGACCCACCTTCTCCTCTAAAGCAAAGAAGGTTGCCTTTGAAACATTCTGTGTTCAGATCACAGTGAATAGCATGACAGTGTTATTTTTCTATAAATGTTGCCTCTTCTTTGGGTTTGATTGATGTCTTATCTCTGCCTTCAGCCAGAAGATTTAGATCCTTTCCAAGAAGCACTAGAAGAACGAAGGTATCCTGGGGAAGTCACCATCCCAAGTCCTAAGCCCAAATATCCTCAGTGCAAAGAGAACAAAAAGGATTTAATAACGTAAGCATAATGTGAGGTGAAATTATTTTTTTACTCTTTTCCAACCCTTTCTCTCTCTTTTTGTCTTATCTGAACAATCAAGTGCATATATGCCTTGCAATTTGAGCATGCAGCATTTGCAGCGTATAAATGTTTCAGACTGTCAGTTAAGTTTAAGTTATTAAGCTAACATGGTATCTGCTTGCCTTAATAATGCTATATCGTACATTTTCATTGAATTTTGTTCATTTTTGCAGCTTTTTCGATAGGATGCTTAAATCCCCCTTGCAGACATTGCAGCTAAACTGGAAACAATGAAACTTTTAAAAGTTTTTTTAAAAAAAACATACTTACTATTTTGGCTGTTTTTTGTTTTTGTTTGGTGGCAGATGTCCAACACCAGGGTGTGATGGGAGTGGTCATGTGACTGGTAATTACGCCTCACATAGAAGGTGTGACTTCATTTTTTTCATGGTGGATTCTGTCTTTTCAATTTATTGTTTTCAGCTTACCTCAACAATGCTGTCAAAGTAAAAATGTTGAACTATTGTGTTAACCCTTTGAGTAATAAGTGTTGATCTTAAGAGCATGCTGATTTGTGTTGTTGTATAAACGTCTTTTTCTTTTCAAACAACTAGATTCTTAAAAAATCCCTAAACTTTCAAATTGTTATCCCACAGATCATTAATACTAATACTATTTTGTTACACTTACAAGCCTTTCAGGGGAAAAATCTATGAATCCAGAATTAAAATTTGTATCTAAATATATTCAGAGGGTTAACTTGTATTACAAAATTCAGTATTGCAGCACTTGCCCACCCCATCGCTTTTCTGCATTACAATTTTTAGTTTTAGTTTTTTTAAACGTCGTGTTTGTTTGAAAGGCCTTAGTTTTTAAGAAGGTTGACTTACTTAGCTATCCTGCCCTGTTTTACAGTCTGTCTGGCTGCCCCTTGGCTGACAAAAGTATTCGAAGTATGCTGGCCACAAGCTCGCAGGAACTCAAGTAAGATATAATGCCATTTTCTAAAAAAAATGTCTGTTTGCTTAGCAGTTACAAACAGAATGTCTGCAGTGAGAGATGCCATTTGGCGAACTGCCATTTGATAATCTACAGAGCTGATCCTGCAAGTTCATTATCAAATATTAGCTCAGACTGATTTTTGAACACCAAGGTTATGAGCATCACCTTGCTACAAGCAACTGATTGTTGTAATGTCGTAACAGGTCTGAGAGGAAAAGAATTCTCACATCCCTTTTCTCTGCGTTTAAGTTCTGTGCTCTGATGTCATTGAGGGCCACATGGTAGAATGCTAAGACTGAAGAGATGTTAGAACTGCAATTTTAAACAACTTTTGCTAAATTAAACCATATTGTGACTGACCATGTTATGGGCCTTTAAACAACATTGGAGGAGTGTAGAATGGATAGAGAACAATTATTGGCCATGGATACACTAGACAATTTTTGTTTACATATGTGATAGATTTTCAGTTGGATTATATTCCCATGGGAGGACTCTGAATATATTTGCTGGAGGAAAGCAAAGGAAGACTTAACCTCAGTGAGAATTTTGCAAACATTATTCTTCTCTGACTTTTTTTTAAAAAGAACGTGATTCTCATATGTGTACATATATTTTTGAGAAACTTTCCATATATTTCTCAGCTGCAGATTTCTAGCATATAGCACCTAACTGCTTCAGGCCAAACTTTTTTTTAAAAGACAAGTAAAAGAAAATCCTGTATGAGAATGAACATGGCGCTTTGCATGTGAAGTTCGAAATTTAGAATATCTGAAAGGGAGAAAGGCAAAAGGGTAATGGAACAGAACAAGGAACCTTACAAGGGTCTAGGTGGAAGCTCCCATCAAGTTCTCTACTGTTTTAAGTAGAGTGTCGCATAATGTCAGGCAAATAGAGAGTACCCTCCAAACTCCTTATGACATCACAAAGAGTTCTGGTATGCACTCTCAGTTTGCCGGAATTAGCATACCTCTGGTATGGTGAGGGCACCTTGAGTTGTGCTGCCCCACAAAAAATGCCCCTTCTGCCTGTATAATTAAACCTGCCATGAAATGATACAAAACAGATGGAATTATGTGTGTGTGAAGGGTGGAAATAAATAATGACTGATATGGACTTCAAACTTAAAACAGTAGTGGACTAAGAGGTTATCTTGAACCAAACTCCAAATATACAAGAAACTGTGAGACATGGGGTTGCCAACCCCCAGGTCATGGCTGGAGATCTCCTGGAATTATAACTGACATACAGACAACAGAGACCAATTCCCCTGGAGAAAATGGCAGCTTCAGAACGCAAACTGTATGGTATACCATAGATTAGGTAAAATCCATCTAATTATGCTTAGTCTCCTCATATTTGGAAACCGAGTCTTCTTCATCTGCTTTGGTAGACATATTTTTAATGTTCTGAATCACAGCATCACATAATCTCAAACCAGAAAATATAGATTTCTGCGAGCAGGGAAAGAGAGGTGGTGGGCCCTTGCCTGAAGAAGGCTGATCCTTCTGCAACTATTGATTGCTTTGGCTGAGAACAACTCTGATCCTTGTGTACAGCTGGTATTCTGAAAGAATGGTCAGCTACATCGTCCAGTAAGACTCTGCCACTGCAGTAAGATTTCTTACAGTGTTTTAAAATATATGGCTGTAACCCTGTATTTGATTCCTCAGACGGTGTAATTAAGAGCAGTGCTTCTCTCGTTTTGTTCTGTGTAAATTTTTTCTCCATCCTTATGGAGCCCTTCCTTACTTAAGGGAGAAAAACAATCCCCCAGTCTCTCTGCCTGCCACAGAGCAAAGCACTTAGATGCTTTGTAGCCATGGAAGTCCATTAGATAAGATTACTTTAACTCTAGATTTCCACTTATCTATCATTTAGGTTTTTCTTTAATTATGCTGTTGTAACTCCTTAATTTTTTAAAAAAATACCTCTTAGCTGCAGGCACCCTTTCAGATTATGGAGAATGGTGTGTCCCTGGGTTCATGCGGTACAATCAGCTGCTTGGCATGTAGGCCAAGGACATAATAGCCTGAATAAGGTCTGATCCATGGGGAAGGAGGTAGATCTGCCCAAATATTTCTTATCTGAATGGCACCCCATCTTTAGCAGTTTTACTTTTGCCAACACCTCTTTGGTCTCTTTCTCTCTCTCCCACACACATTCTTTCTGCCGCACTGCCCTTTTTCAAATGGCATAATTTAAGGACTACATTGTTTGCTGATGTTTCAAATGGCTGCTTAACAGCTGAGAGTTTTAGAGTGGGATCTAAAGGCCATTATTATCAAAGTAGCCACATTATTTGTGTATGACCCCCTGAAACCATTGTTTTAGTGTCTGTCTGTCTGTCTATCATCTCTCTCTCTCTCTCTCTCTCTCTCTCTCACTGTTCATACGGCTATCACCTTAAGCAAAAATTAGAACCAAAAATCTATTTCAAAAGACCTTACTCGGTATTATTTATCTTATATTTGATTATCGTGCCTATGAATTTTGCCTCTGAGAGGGTAATATGATTATTTGTAGTAGCCACGCCACCTGGGCTCGCACATTTAGCAATTCCGATTCTTTAAATAAAGGGGTGACTAAATTAGCCCTCAACTCACTGAATACAGGGCATTCCATAATCATATGTTCGATGGTTTTGATTGTATCATATCAGCATCTGCATGTTCTATTAGAGTATGATATTATATAGAGTATTATATCTGCCCTCCAAAACCGCCAAGGGAAGAACGTTCATTCTTGCCAAAGTAAAAGTTCTTCTTAGTTTTGGGACTGTCAATTGATAAAAATATTTTGGCAGTTGCATTGGGAGGGCAATTTCCAAACAGAGTGTCGAACTTATCCTGCGTGCCCTAATAGACGTACTTGTAATACCCAACTTCCTTACACAATTTTTAATTTGTCTTATAATGTCTTTAGTTTCTGTATTCTTAATCATATCATTTATTCTTCCTAGGCTTTTCATTTTCTTTTCCAATAGTTGATCCCATTGGCTATAATGTTTATCTGTCGGATTAAGCCCAAATTAGAGTAGATCCTCCTTTTTAAACCTTTACTTTGATGAGAAATGCTTTGATCCAAGCCCTAGCTTCCATCGATAAGTCACCTAGTTTTACTCTCATACTGGATGGAATCCATTTTTTCAGAAGTGGCCTGAATCCAAATTTCTGCAACATACAGGAATAGGTTTAGAACCTTAGCATTGAATACCTTTAAGGCTGAGGGGACAAATTCACCTCCCGATGAGTAGAAGTATTTTGTAATTGTCCTTCCTACTCTCAAAGCTGTGTTTCTTTCTAGATCCAAGTGTATTTTCCATGTAAGAGATGCTTTAGAGTGGATTCCCAGGTATTTAAACTGATTGACCTGTTCCATAGGCTGGTCTGCTGTGTCCCATTTGAAGATTTCCCCCTTTTTCCTTTTGGTGAATACTGTGACCTTGGATTTTACCACATTGATGGACAAGCCCTCATGAGAACAGTAAAGCTTGAAATTTTTTATCATCTTTCGGAGGCTCACTATTAATCTAGACATTATCACTGCATCATCAGCATATAGAAGGATTGGAACTTTGTGCTTGGATAAATGTGGAAGATGACATGCTTCCTTCAGGAGACAGGGTCTGAGGTCATTTATGTATAAATTGAACAACAGGGTGGCCCATCATTTCGGTATTAACTCAGGCAGAGCAAGATGGCACTGCAATCTTGTACAGTAGAACTGTCTACCTGGCAGGTAAAGCACACTCCGAATATGGACATATACTAGGGTTGCCAGGTCCCATCTTCTTCCCAGCAGGGGCATTGGGGGGTGGTCCAGGAAGGGGGGGCTGTCTCCGATGCAATGATGTCATACAGAGTGCCATCATTGCATCAGGGATACAGCGCTGCACACGTGCCCCTCCACTTTCCCCCAACCATTTAAAGGGAAGGTTCCCTTTAAATGGTTTGGGGGAAAGTGAGCGCCGCACTCACTTGCCCTGCAAGCTGTGAACACGTGGCTTGCAGGAGCGGGTAGCCCCCGCTTGAAAAGAGCAGGTGCCACATGTTCCTGCCCTGCAAGCTGCAGATTCACAGCTTGTGTGGCAGGCACTCACAGTGCCTGCTCTTTTAAAGTGGGCAGTAGACAAGCCAGCTGGCTGGCATCTGGGGGGAGCCCCAAAACTCAGGGGATCCCCTACCCCCACCTGGGGACTAGCATCCCTAACATATACCTTCATGCATTCCTGGTCCAACACTGCAATGCTAACTATGAGTATAAAGTCCAAACCAAATGTGACAGTGAGGTTCCCATTAATGGGATTTGTATTTTTTGTCATGTAACTTGCAGGTACATGAGAGGCTCACCCAATTCAGACTGAGACTATAGTGACGGGTTAAGCGCCCCCCCCCCCCAACATTTTCTAGGGCTTAAATGGCCTACTAGTGTTATTTGCCTCATTGGTGTAAATATATGTTCCTGTATGTTTCCCCAGTATGGCAATAGTAGCCTGACGGGGCCATTCTGGTTTGGAAATACAGCATGGGGTGAAAGCTTTCCCTGTGCCCTTGGTTCATGTTGAAGTTTTAATCCACACTGGAGTATTCTGAGCACATATTATTTAAAGAAAATAAAATCAGAAACTTCAGTGATGAAGCTTCCAGCACCATCTCTGATTTGGGCCTTAGAAGTATAATTGGCAAAAGAAGGTATCTTTTGATGCTTTGTGTGATACCTCCATAATGAACCTGGGAGGCAGCTATTCAGTCTTCATTGATTGCAGTGACAGTTTGGGGGGGAAAGCAGGTGACCAGCATAGCTGTGGATATTTCATGGACTGAAAAAGCACATTTGATGCCCTTACAAGAGCCATATGAACATGATCTCAGAGGAATGTTAAAACCCAGTATTCCTAATCCACTGGGCATGAGAAGATAGACCAAGCTGATGACTTAGAACTTGAAATGTATCTCCCCAAAAGAGAGTACACAAGTGCAGGGGCGTAAACTTTTGTAAAATCCGGGGAGGGGGGGCTCTTTAGCATATGCGCTTTGCGCGCGTGCTTGCTGGGGCGATATTCCCCCCCCCCGGCCGGAAAACCTCCGTGCCTCCCCGGGCCCTTCCGAGGCCCACCAGCCGCTGCTGCCGGGGCCTCTCTTCCCCCCCCCCCACTCCTTCCCTCTCCCTTCGCCGGGAAAAGAGGGAGGGAGAGGGAAGGATGGAGGGGGGGGGAAGAGGCACCAGCAGCAGCAGCTGCCGGCCTTGGAAGGGCCCCGGGAGGTGCGGCGGCAGGTGCTACGCTTTCCCAGGGGGGGGCTCAGTCCCCCCCAGGAAATTTCGGGGGAGGCTCGAGCCCTCGAGCCCCCCCCCCCGTAGTTTACGCCCATGCACAAGTGACTTTTCATTGTACCAGGTGCAAAGGGGCCTTCCATTAAGAGTGTTTTAGGTTTTTTGTATTTTAAATTTAATCACAGGTACTTACTGTTGATGAGTACAGCCATGGAGTGGGCATTTACTTGGCAAACCTAGTATGAGGGAGACAGTTTTTCTTTCAGTCCCAGCGCCTAGAGGAGGGGAGAGGACAGTGAAGGCGAGGACCTGCTGGGGTGGGGAGAACCCTGGGATGGCAGGATGTTGGATTCCACGAGGATGGTTGCTGCTAAGTGGTCTCCTCTGCCACTTGAGCCTGAGGGTAAACCATTGGCAGCCCCCAAGCTGGGCATGCCCCTTGAAAGCCCTCACCCCAAGATCCCTGAAGGGGATCCCCCCCAACAGCCCCGTAGCCAGAAATGTTTGTTTGGTGGGGCATGGGGAAATTTTGTGGGGCAGCAAGGGAGGAGGGAGGGGGAGGGAGAGGGACCTCCGCATGCCTTCTCTGATCTCCAAGTGGCGATTCGCTGCTTGGAGATCAAGCAAAAGCATTTAAAGGGAACACTTTAAATGCTGTTTTTCTAGTGGGGAGTGGGTGGCTGCATGCTTTCCCTGATCTCCAAGCATCAAAATCACTGCTTCGAGATCAGGGAAAGCCTACAGCTGCCCCTCTCCCTTGCATCCTACGTGCAGCCAGCAGCCGACCCTTTCTCTCACCTCCTGCAAGGGAGAGGGGTGGCCATAGGCTTTCCCTATTCTCCAAGTGGCAATTTAGCGGGGGCTGCCTGCACCTGATCTCCAAGTGGCAAAACTGCCACATGGAGATCAGGGAAAGCGTGCCCCCCTCCCCGCTAGAAAAACAGCATTTAAAGTGTTCCCTTTAAATCCTTTTTTCTAGCAGGGCGGCTGCAAGATTTAAAGGGCCCTCCAGCTGGTTGGCAGCCCACGTGCTCCCGCCGATCAGCTGGAGGGCCCTTTTAATGCCACAGGATGGGGGGGGAGGGGCAGCAGCTTTTGTGGGCCATGCCTCCCATTTGAGGGGCCAGAGCCCCGAAATGCCCCACCGTAGCTATGGGCCATCCCACACAGGGAAAACAGGCACAGAGGCCGGTTTTCCTAAAATGGATCTGGCCCCTGCTGATACCACCACAAGTTTTTTTTCTAATTAGATCACCATCACCCAGCATGGAAAGTTTAGCCGAGCCAATGTAAATGGCACCGAATGGTTCAGAAAATCACAAAGACAATGCTACTAGGACTTTAAAAAGGGGGTAAATTAAGGTGGCATCAGTACAGCTTCTTTGTCCAGTTACTTTAATTACATTATTGACAACTGGAACCATCAAATATTTCATCCATCAGTCCTCCTAGTGGCCACAGACTGATGAGTGGAACCTTGGAACCACTTTATTCAAATGCATCAGGGAATTCCCTAACTGCTGAGTGTCACACGGTACCATCCTTTTTCCAAGGATGGTCCAGAATTTGCTCCATTTTTTTTCCCACAAGGCTTGGGGAAGAATAGAAACATTGGAGATATTCCTGGCCTCCAAGCATGATGGCCTAGCCCTTTGAATGGAACACTCTAGATTCCATCTTTGCATCAACGAGACAAGCACAGTTTCCTGACTCTGAATGCTGCCTTAGTGAGAGAGCTGACTTTTTTACATGCTACATAAAAGATGTTCATAGGTGTCATAATGTTTCTTGTGGTATATCTGAGAGAGAGCAGGATACTTTCAACATATATATGAGAATCTTCATCATATCCCTCTCCTCCCCTCTCTTGGAATCTATCACATGCCTTACTTGCTATGTAGTGTTATCTGTCTAGGGACCATTCTTTCATATATCATTATTGTTTTTTTAAAAAAAATAATAAAAAGGGGGAAAAAGAAAAAAAAGACTGGGAGACATGATACCATGTGACCCACACAAGCCCATCTGCTGGCTATTGTTCACCCCAGGAAAGCCACTGTGGTGCAGTGGTTAGAATTTTGGACTAGGATCCTATGAGACCTTGGTTCAAATCCCCACTCAGCCTTGGATGTTCACTGAGTGACTTTGGACCAGTTCTTCGCCTAATCTACCTCATAGGCTTGCTGTGAAGATAAAACAGAGGGCAGCAGGATAATGACGTAAGCTGATTTGGGTCTCCATTGTGGAGAAAGGTGGGGTATAAATGAACTAAATAAATAATAAAGATGGGGTGACAGATAAAACTTGGTTAGTTGTAAAAGCAGAGCATAGTTTCTGCACAGTGAAATTCTATAGTCTGGCTGCTTGAGAAATAAGTTCACATTTAGAGGAGTGGAAGGGGAAAATCAGATGCCCCTCTAGAAGTCCTTGCGGATCCCTCACCTGAACTACATAATCAACAATCAGGATTCACAACCCTGTCCTAAATACAAACCCAAATAGCCATCACATTTTTCAAAAGGACAAGCTGTCATCAAACTTAATATAATGTCATCAAACCTACACAATGTACAGAACCTGTACAATGCTGGAGTTTTATGAACTTCTTCTGAGAGGCCATTTAACCTAACAGAAAAAGAGTGTGATTTTGCTAGGGAGTATAGAATCTGGTAATTTGATGGAACTGAAAGTGAGGCTGGGAGGATCTCAACTGATGCATGTATTGGAATAACTCTATATCTAGGTTTCACATATAAATTTTCCTACTGAAAGATTGCCTGCCTTCTTTCCTTAAGTAGGTGCAAAGTTAACTGTAAAACTATTTGCCATTAAGGACAAAACAGATATTCTAGTAATTTTTTAAAGTCTGTTTTCACATCAGTTAGTATATTGCAAACTTCATAAAGCTGGCCTTCTTTATATACTGCCATGATCCAGCTACACAAAGTAGAGGGCTATTTGTAGTAGTGGCCGCTAACTACGTCTGGTCTCATTTTTCCCCTCTGTAAAATGGATATGAGGCATATGGCACCAGATTTAACCCAGAACAGAATCCAAGGTGAAATCTAGATTCTGCTAAATATGTCTGTGAGCTATTTCTCTGAACTGTTTTTACGAATTAGAAATTCTATGAGTATTTTTATTAAATTGGTTCATTAGTATCCATATGGCTTCTCTCAGATCCTGCTGCAATGGGTTCCCCATTTGTACTAGCCTAATGTATAAGAGAATTGTGAGGCAAGCCAGATGATAAATATGAAGTCACCAGAGTTCATATTTACTCTGCTTGGAACATGAACCTCTATGGCACATAATGGCTCATGTTCAGTACAGTGGTGAATGTTAGGAATCTTCTGTAACTTAGACAAATCCAAGGCAGACAAGAATTCTGCCTCCCTGCCTCCCTTCCTCCCTTCCTTCCTTCCCCACCTAACTTCCATATCTATGGAGGTTTCAGTGCTTTGGGCAGCATCAAGGAAGAGTCACAAGCCTCTCTGTCTCCCCATCTTCTTCTTCCCCAGCATCTCGAATAAGAATATCAAGACAAACTGCATTTGAGGTACCAGAGAAAGTGTGGACAGACATAGGCCGAAGACAGATTGGCCATCTCGGCCGCTCTGCCTCCGCTTCAGAAGCGGAGGCAGAGCAGCCGTTCAGACGGCCGCATCTGCCCCCAGGAGGCGGCCCGGACATGTTGCGTCCGGCGCCGCACTCCTTGCGCACCAGCCGAGCACCACTTTAAAGTGGTGCTCGGCTGGTGCGGTGCGCCCCGTGCGCGTTCCACGCGGCCGCCCACCGCTGCAGGAAGCTGCCCGCAGTCTAAACGCTGCGGGTGGCTTCCTTCCAGCGGCGTGGGAACACCGCGGGGCGGGGGAAATTCCCCCACCCCATTCTGCCGCGCCGTGGAGGCGCGACAGACAATGAGTTTGTCTTCAGCCATACACTCTTCCTTCCTTTAACCAGCCTGCAAGTGCTGCCACAGTCTTCAAAGCTAGGTGGGGTTGGTGAGAGTAGAAGTGGGATAATTTGGCACGAGCAGGGTCCTGGGGAAGGCTCAGTAAATTATGAGCAAGTTTAGAATTCTCAGAACAAAGATTATTCATACTTAGCCCAACCCCCTTGAGTTTTGAGCATGGGGAAGTTTGTCCATTGCTAGATAAAGATTATAAATTTTTTAGAAGTGCTATATGTTAAGTGTATTTAGTGATTATTTTTACTTGTGCATATGTGGCAGAATAGGTAATCTGCATGCTCCAGTAATATTTGCAGTGCCCATGGCACGATGTGCAGGCTATGATGTGCAGAATAGGTACCCCCTTGCTCCCTGTCCCCCCCCCCACTTGTATGGGGTAGCTAAAAGGCAAGACCATTAGTGTCTAATCAAAGCTTGTTATATATTTGTCTATATGTAATTTACTTAGCAAACGTTATTTGATTTAACTTGGAGATATTGATAACTTGTTGACTGCTATCATTGTCTTTTTCTGTAATGAGACTATTTAGTTAATCAAATGTTAAGTGCCAGAAAATACTCTAACACCTATCATTTTATTCTTCAGTAACAAAAGAAATCTATATTATATTGGTTTAGCTATCATCAACATCTCTTCTGTTTGCTGCCGGGGGACTATATGAGGAAAGGGTTTCCCTAGTTGAACCTCCAATAACACCTCCTAGAATTCAAGAAATGAAAACTGTTATTGTGTTCCTCTCACGTACGCCGTGCAGTGACACTTTAACAGGCATGAAACACATAACACAGAGCGTCTGTTCATCGGAACGTAAATTGGCTCCATTATAAAGACAGGGGTTTTGTCTGAAAGGTTTATGTATGTCTTGCATGATGAATTGGTTTGTTAAAATGAACAGTATCAAGACATCAAACAAGATTTAGTCATAATTAGAAGATATATGTTACGTATGGCTTGGATCCCTTAGTAACTCTCCGCTAATATATGACATTCCCATCAGCAGAACAAGACTTCCTGCACTTTTGCCACATGCTAAATAATGCAGTCTCAATCCACTTCAGCAACCGTTTGCAAGTGGATTTTGTCATTTCATAGAGTAAAATCCAGTTGCAGAATGCACTGAAAGTGCATTATTTAGTGGGTGTGAAAACTGCCAGAGCTCTCATTCCACTGCAGCCCATAATGCTCCTAGAAACACTGCTCCAGACTGACAGGGGACCTGCAGCATGGAAGTGGATTGCGAGTCTGCAGTGAGAGGAAGAAATAAGCAAAACTGCTTCCCCATTTTCCATTAGCAGAAATTTGCCATAGTTTCCAAGCCTCTGTGTAAATGACCTTGGATGCATAGGTCATACATTCAGGTGAGAGCAACTCTTAATAGTAGCTATGAATGAGTTGTGAGCCAAGGATACCCTGATTCAGAGATTTTCTCAGCCATAAACTCACAAGGTTGTCTTAAGTAAAACCACTATTCACTCAGGTGATGACAACAGTGATTTACCTGTCTATATACTAATTCCCAAGTTGCCCCCTCCAGTGGATATCTAAAGCCGTGCGGAGGGGGCATTTGGGGGGCAGAGAGATTTTCCTGCACACTTGGGGGACTCCCCAGATGTGCAGAAAAATCTAAAAAGTTTTAAAAACTTTTGGGGGGATATTTAAATCCCCCAAAAGTAAAAGAGCATTCCCTTTGCATGCACAGGGAACATTCTTGGAACTCCACGGTGGCCCGGTGGGCCTCACCGCTGGAGCCAGGAGGTGGGGGGGGGGGAAAATCGGAGGGTCAGGTGGCTGAGAGCCACACAAGCCCTGCTGGTGCCTGTGCGGGGAGGGAGAAAAGTGGCGGGCCTGGCGAGAGCTGCCCAGGCCTCGCTGGTGCCCGTGGGGGGGAGAGAGAAGCTGTGGGCCTGGTAAGAGCTGCTCAGGCCTCACTGATGCCTGTGAGGGGGAGAAGCGGCCAGCCTGGCGAGAGCCGCTCAGTCCTTGCCGGTGCCCATAGGGGGGATTGGCAGGCCTGGCGACTAGAAGCCTCAGGCCTCACCGTCAGTGTGGGGGGGCAGGGGAGAAGGATTGGCGGGCCCAGATCTTGCTGTCGGTGCTGGGGTGGAGTGGGGGAGAAGACTCACCTGTGGCTGCTGGCTCTGCTCTGTGAAGCTCCTCCCCCCCCACGAGTATCGCAGGTCCTGCCTCTTGTCTATATACTAATAGCCAAGTGCCCTCTGTGCGTGCAGATATCTAAATCTGCACATCGGAGGCACTTGGGGGGCAGAGAGATTTTCCTCCACACTTGGGGGACTCCCCAGGTGTGCAGAAAAATCTGAAAACTTTAAAAAACGATACAGGGGATATTTAAATCCCTCCCCAAACTGAAAGAGCATTCCCTGCACATGCACAGAGAATGCTCTAGAAACTGTGCTTCCCCGCCCTTGCGCGGGGGAGTGGACGGGAAAGAAGGGCCTCGCTATTGGTGCCGGGGGGGGGAGGGGAGAGAGAAAGAAGACTTATCTGCAGCGGCTTCCTCCTCCTCCACATGAAGCTCCCCCTCATGAGTATTGTGGGTCCCCGCCTCTTGTTATATCTATTGTGCAATAGCTGTACCTATTGTAAGTATTACTGAACTAAGGCTTATGAAACTCTTAGGATACTTGAAATTCACAATATAAATATCATATGTAAAACCAGCAAAGATTAATTGAAGACAAAACCATACAAAGTGGGTTCCTCCATACCCCATCCTTACAAATATGCAATGTAGAGAGACTGTAATAGGCATGCTAAAATATTTATGCTTTTTACAATGGCACCTCAGCAGTTTAATATTTCTTTTTGTTTTTTAAAGTATTGTCGAGAGATAGTTAATGTGAAGTTCACTGTCTAGTTCCTTTACTTCACTACAATTTTCCCCCTTGTAGTATTGAAGCTCCTCATACTTCCATAGCTTATACATTTAAAGCCAAGATATTATAAAATTGAAATAATTTTTAATTTTTTTCATTTTTATATAAAGATATATATATACACAGAGAGAGAGAGAGAGAGTACAATACACGATAGAATGCACAGTCAAGCAGATTATAAATAAAATACATCTCATATCTTGTTTAGACTCAATGAGATAAGCAGCATATGAATCATCAATTCATATAACATCATAAGCACCTATTTCCAAACAACTGTAATATCACAACTATATTAAAACAATCTTGTATATCAAACTTTGTGCAATCCTAAGAACACCTTCCTGGGAGCAAGCTGCACTGAACAGTTCCGAGTAAGATTCTGAGTAAATGTGCTTAGGATTGCTCTATAAGATACCTTGCATAAGATTGTTTCCTTTTCTCTAGTCATTTGCTACTTATTCATACATACATACATATGTACACAGCTTTTTTTGTAGAAAAAGCACAGCAGGAACTCATTAGCATAATAGGCTAGACCCAACAGCAAAACCTTATATTAGGCCACACCCCTGACAGTGCAACTCCCTCCCAGGATTGGCTTCCCTACATGCCCTGCAGCTTGTGGGGCGCATGGGGAACCCAAGGGAAGGAAGGCAATTTCTGGATCGGCTTTCCCAGGTGCCCCGCAGCTGTGGAGTGCCTGGGGAACCTGAGGAGGGGAGGCAGTTTAAACTGCCTTCCCTCCCTGGATCGTCTTGGCTTCCCCAGGCACCCCACAGCTTACAAGGCGCCTGGGGAACCCAGTGGGGGGGAGGCTGTAAGCATGGCCAACTCAGAAGCCAGCTGGAACTCCGTTCCTGCCCAAAAATAGCCCTGCATACATACATACATAGCCATGACATACAAAAATTAGGCATAATAATGACTGAATAATTAAAGGCACTTACCACAAACACATCCTCAGTAAACCATATAACTGCTGGCCCAGCGGTCCTTGCATGTTGTTTATGTCCCTGCATGGGTGGGATACATGTGGCTATGATGATTTTGTGCTAGTGGTAGCAGTGTTGACAAAAGATCCACATGCTCCTGTGTACAGATGAATTGTGTTGTGATTTCATTTCAGTGAAAGTAGATGGAGCATCTCTCACAGCAGAATAAGGTCAAGATAGGTAGCCGTGTTTGTAGTAGTAGAAAAGACAAGAGTCCAGTAGCACCTTAAAGACTAACAAAATATGTGGCAGGGTATGAACTTTCTTGAATCACTGCTCACTTCTTAAGATACAGCTATAATATATCTGAAGAAGTGAGCAGTGACTCACAAAAACTCATACCCTGCCACAAATTTTGTCAGTCTTTAAGCAGAATAAGGGTGTAGGAAAAATAAGCAGAATAAGGGTGTAGGATATGAAAAACAGCACATATGAATTTTCAAGTCCTTCATAATGAATGGGTGATTGCCAGTGGTAGACAAACTGATAGCAAAGCATATACAGTTTCTATACACATCAGTGAATTAAGATCTTTCTCTGTGTGTGCAAGTGTGCATGCACTTGCATGCCTGTTTGTTCAGACAGAAAAGATGTAAATTGTGTTTTGAACATTTCCCATATTTGAATATTTCATTATTTGCCCTTAAAATAGTCAGGTTGCATTGGCGAGAACCCCAAGAAGATTGCTCAGCAGTCTTTTTAAGCAGACACTCCCTTCATAAGTACTGATTTGCTTTTCAAATTTATGGCACTTTCAAAAGCAGCTTTTCATCTGAACTTTTTACTATAGGTTATGGCTGTCTCACATCTACTCTGGGTCCTGTCAGTGAAATCTGTGCTCTAAGTTCCATTCTTGGAACTCAGTTCTTAGGCTATGGGGGGGGGGGGGGGGCGCAATTATTCTGACCAGGACTGCAAAGTGAGGGGACAGAGGGCTTAAGCCTTCCCCTCAGGCTATTTCCTAGCCAGGAGTACAAATAGTGGCTCAGGGCTGTTTCAACAGGAAAATGGCATGGAGGAAGAAAGGCTTAAGGCACCTCTCTTTATTCGCAACAGTCTCTATCCAAACTGGGCACCTGTGTGCCTAGGAATTCAGTTCCCGACATGGATCTGAGGGCCTTAAACAGCATGCATCTGAGCTACAAGATGCAGGGTTGACCTGCAGAGGACACAAAGGAAAATGTAATGTATAGCAAGGCCCTCAGTTATAAGTTCTTGGTTGTAATTCTACACATGTGCAGTTAAGCCTGTTGACTAAAGGTGGCTGCATAGGGATATGGCTCAATGTATCTGTCTTATACAGAGATTCAAAACCATACAAGCATTGTTCCACATGCCAGTGTAGCCACCACCAGGGGCGTAGAGTTTGTAAATCCCAGGGGGGGGAGGGGCTCTCTCATGTGCACGCGTGAAGCGTGCGCGCGCACGGGACCATGTCCCCGCTGCTCCTCCTCCCCCCCCGGCCCCAGGGAGGCAGGCTCGGGGCACAGGCTTGGCAGCGGCGGCAGCCAGCTGGCTGGCTGACTGCCGGCTGCGAAGCCCAGGAGCATGTCCCCGCCGCCTCTCTCCCCCCCCGCTCCAGGGAGGCAGGAGGGCAGGCCAGGGGTGGGGGGAAGGAGATGCGGCAATGGCCAGCTGGCCGGCTGACTGGCCACCGGCGGCAGGCGCTCCCCTTTGCTGGGGTGGCTGAGCCCCCCCCCCAGGAAATTTCGGGGGAGGCTCGAGCCCTCAAGCCCCCCCGTAGTTGACGCCCATGGCCACCACATTGTGCTGGATCCATGCAACTGAAAACAGCAAGATCTTTGCTGTCTCATCCTTTCCTCTGCAGCCTTGTGCTCCCCTTGAAAATTCAGGAGATACTCAATTGTGGCCTAGGATGCAGCACAGGGCACTGCGGTTAAAACAAGAAGGGGGAATTGACAGAAATTGCCCCTCTGCTCCTGAACAAGCGTTTCTGAGATTAAAGCGACAGTTTACACAACAGTGGGGTGGTGATTTTTTTTTGGGGGGGGGGGGCTGGTTTCATCTTCCCACATCGCATTCCATGTTATTTCTGAGGGTCCACAACCCTTGGGACCAACTTTGGAGGAGAAACCATGGGCTACATTGTAAAGGGGCCAAGATTCCTTTCACAAGCTCACTCCATTCATATAGAGGTCAATAAATGATGAATCCAGCTCCTTTAGTATCCTGTGCTTTGGCCTATGAAAATTCATAGCATGCCCTGCAATACACCTGACCCTCTTCTACTGATGGTTCATTGGAAGAGAAGAAGGTGTGTCTCCCATTACTGATTGCCTTGTTGGAGAATCCCCCTAGGAACTTCAGCATTCCTCAAACACAATTTGAAAAAGACTCAAGTTTATAATTCTGCAATAGGTGCTGACCAGGAATTAGATGCTGACCAGGAAATTTATGAATCAGGACTTCCCCCTTTCAGGTCAGCCTTATGTTAGACTATAGTAATTGTTCTAGTTCTATAACTACTTTACATATTTTACAAAGTATGCCTCTGGGTTACTAGCCTTGAGTACAATAGAAAGGAAAAGAAGGAGCAAGGCTAGTTAAGAGCAAGCAAAATCAACAGGTGGACATGCTGAGTAGTTCTTATTTCTGTTGTGTATTGATACTGCTGTCGCCATGTGCTCCCGCAATGGCGACTGCCACGTGGACCTTCGCACGTGGTCCGAACCTACCTGAGCTTCAGCCAGGTAGGACAATAGATGATTGGAGCCTGAACGTCCACCAATCCTGTGCCTAGGTTCCCCCCGGGGGACCTATGAACTGCAACCGTGAACTTAAGGTCTTATCTGGACATTTGGGCGAGGTCGGGGGATTATCTTCGACCGGCATAAAAGCGGGCGCGAAGCCCGGGGTTTGCATGTACCATCTGAACCCGCAATAAACTGCCATGTTGTTTTCACCGTTACCGGCCTCCTGACTCCAGTACTTATCAATTTCCATATGTAATCTCCCCCCCCCCCCCATATTTAAAGTTTGGATCTTGCCACCTAAATGTGTTTAAGTTGTGTCTTTATAGAATGGTATTAGTAAAAGTTTTTTTAAAAACCCAACAACACAGAAGTCATAGGAAATGAATCCAGTAAATAATTGGGAGGGGGGACGGGGGGGGGGGTTGTATGACAGATAGTGGGGTGACAAGAGCTCAAGGATTACAGAGCTCATGTAGCTGGTCAGTACTGCCAGGCTTAACCTGAATATAAGGTATAAGACAGCTGCTGGTCAGGTCACTCACTGGTTCAACCATTCTGCTGATCCAGAAAGGCTGAGAAGCAGTGACCTCCCCTACTTGTCAGGGCTTCTGATTTTCTTAGAAACCTGTGAAACTTTGGGGTTGTCCGTACAAAACCTGCAAACTCAGAACATACTCACCTGAGAGGCATGCAGAATAATGCTGAGTAAATTAGTCCCAGCACTTCATTAGCATTCTTTTCGTAATAGACTCTCGCCGATCTCTTTAGGCTAAGCAATAGCAAGCAAGCAACTTACTTACTAATTACAGTACTTAGACAGCAAATCCCCAACAAAAAAAAATGAGAGAGAATCAGCAAAGCTTTATTGTATTTCTGTGATTTCATTTTCACAAGTTAGGGAAGCATTTTGGTTTGTGTTCTTTATATCTTGTGTTGTACAAATGATTACAGTAATGATCAAGGAGATGGGAAGGCTTGGCCAAATTTTAACACTATAGTTCCTTTGAGGATTGTTCAAGCAACATCGCACACTCTCATGCATAAACAAGTCATACACTTGATTTAATGTTCTTTGCAGGATGAGACAATAGTAGCCTGAAGTGAAAGAGCTTTAAGTTCATCAGTTATGATGGACAGATCCCAGATTTAGAGGGTGGCCATGCTGGGCTGCAATAGAACGGCTAGATTCGAGTCCAGTTGGTCTCTAAGGTGCTACTGGACTCAAATGTAGCAGGTCACAGCTTGATGGGGTTTAGAATTATGGGTTGCCATGGTGTGGGTATTCCTTAGTCCAGATGGTATTCCTTAGAAGTCCTGATCGTTCCTGACAGCTCTGGAAGCTTCCTGACAGCTCCTGCTTCTCCAGCTTCCTGGAAGCTTCCTGGAAGCTTCTCCAGCTCCGGAAGCTTCCTGACAGCTCTGGAAGCTTCCTGATGTAGCTGGAACTTCTGTTGAAGCCTTGAATGGCCTTTGGAAACAGGAGGACACCCATGGTAGAGCAGTTACCACAATGCACCACAATGTCCTGAATGTAAACGCCCTTTTCATTTCTGGGTTCTCCGAGGAGTTGGAGGCAGTAAAATGCCAGGAGCTATGGTTAGAGATATGGTGGAAGAATTCGCGTACCAAAACCAAGCATATGTAGGGTAGAGTCCATTTTAAAACCTGTTTGTGTCAGTGATGTTAAAAAAAAACCCACCATCCACCATTCTGGCAGTGTTTGTGCCTACTCAGTACCCTCCAGCAATGGTCTGCTGCTTAGTAAGGTGAGGCCATGCAGCAGACAATGTGTACAGAACAGTTGTGATACCTACTTTTTTTTTTAATTTAAACCCTGTCTTCCATCCTGGGTAGTTAAATCTACTGGGGGATGACTGCCCCATGGATGAAACATTTATGATTATGTCTGTTGACTTTCAGATGGAAAGATTTGTGCTTATGTAAGACCTTCACTTAAAAAACAACAACTCTTGGTTCAAATTGTCAAGCAATGATTGGCCAGTCTGCAATCTATTTTGCTTGACCAAGATGCTGAAGAGAGTGGTGACAGTGGCAGGTATTTCTAAATCAGGACAATTATTGGGATCCCTTTAATCTTGCTTACAGATTGGTTAAAGGATAGAAACTGACTTGGTCACCCTGGAATGACTGCTGCTGGAGAAGCAGCATAATGGGCTGGCCAGGAGTTCTTTTTACTAGCTTAAGCTAAATCACCAATTGTGTCCAGTTCTGGTGAAAGCAGACTATAGGGCTACAGTCACACATAGTTTAGTTAGGCCATTATAGTGCATGGGACTGCCATAGTCAAAAACTTCAACTGGTTCAACTGATGGCCAGGATTTTGACTAGACCCCATCAGCACAATAGCAGTCCTATATTTTCTACCCTGGATTCCAGTTTGTGTCTGGAAAGAAATGTGAACAAAATGGCTAAGTACTGCCTTCAACTAAGATCAGCTGGTAGGTTGTGTTTTTTTTTTTGGCAGCCGGCACTGTTGGATATGAGGCTGGCATGCAGTAGGGATGAGGCCTTTTCTGCTATTGCCTCCAGGTTATAGAATGTTGTACCCTGAGGACCATTTTGTATAATATCATTTGCTGCCTTATTCATTTTATCTATTTTTTTTTAATTTAAAAACTTTTTTGACTTATTTTAACTGTTTTTCCTGTTGTGAGCCCCCTTGCATCTTCACTTAAAGTTGAACGCAGGAATAAAAATGTCTAAATATATAAATAAGGCTTAATTTTGTCTGTTTACTTTTTATTTTTGTGTAAAATTAACAAAGCTTATAAAATCTGCTTCATTCATTTAAAACTTTAACTGTTTAGCTCAACAGATTTGCAAACAAGTTCAGATAGCCATAATAAAGGCTGTCTGTAGTACACCTGAATAACTGTTTTGTTTGCTTTGGGTGCAATCAGTGCATGATAACTTGGAAATAAATCCCATTTAATTGTGTCAGATTCTACTGCTGTATAAATGGCTACCATTAAATAAACTTTGCTGGAACGAAAATTATTTAAAAAAATACAAAAAAACCCAACAACAACCCTGTCCATTTTGGATTTGCTCCCTAGGATTTTTTTTTCTTCATATTTTGTTGTTGTCAGTTATAGAAGCATGGAGAGTTAGACTTTCAGCACTCTAGGCATTCCTGTGAATAACTCTGGAGTTGTATCCTGACTATCCAAGATCTTTGCTAAGTCTAATCACAGCAAGCTATGCTCTCAGTATCTGAAAATCTGTGTTCCTTTCAGCACCAAGTTAGCACATGCTCAGGGCTGCCAAGACTGGGAGACTGTGGGGGGCAAAATTCAGGGGTGGGGGAGTTAGCTGGAGGGCCCCTGATGCCAGTATCATGCCCTATTCACAGAATGCATTTTTTAAAAAAAATCTAGTGCAGTTCTAACTGCAGCCACTAGGGGCATAGGGAAGGCGGAGCACAGTACAGCCTTTCTGCAAAGCTTTCTAGGAGCATAGGGTAGCCCTCGCTTCTCAGATCCTGCTAAACCCATCAGCCAAGTAGGGTTGCCAGGTCTGGGTTGGGAAATACCTGGAGACTTTGGGTGTGGATCTGGGAGAGGGTGGGGTTTGGGGCAGGGAGGAGCCTCAGCGTGGTACAATGCCATGGAGTCCACCCTTCAAAGTAGTCATTTTCTCCAGGGGAGCTGATCTCTGTCAGCTGGAGATCAGTTGTAAAAGCGGGAGATCCCCAGGCCCCACCTGGAGGCTGGCAACCCTACAGCCAAGCCAACACTGGAGCAAGGCAAGACCAGCCAGGGCAAACTACAGTCAAGCCAAGGAAGGAGCCTCCTAACAAGGTCATCTATGATTTCCTTTTTCCTTTAGTTCCATCCAGCTCCTGCACAGCCAGATCTTGCAAAGAAGGCAGCCCTGTTAGTGTATGGTGGCAAAATTTTAAAAGAACACCTTTTGTAGTCCTTCCCTACATTTCTCTCTCTTCCACACTTTTCTCCTCCTTCATTTTGCTTTCCTCCTTTCATGATCTGCCATTCCTCTGTCCCCACTTCTAATCCCCCCCCCTTATTTTTTGGTCTCAACTCCTCACCCATCCTGGTTGGCAACTGGGAATGGACTTAATAGTTGCAAACATTTGTTAATACTATGAACAGAAGGGGGTTCCCCATTATCTATTAAAGTAGTAAAAGGATGCTTCCCCCTTTCCACCCTTTACATACATGATAATAAATGTTAATCTGCCTCAGTAGTAACCAATGAGGAACAGAAGTTAGAATTTATTTATGTATGTGTTTATTTATATATTTACTTGGTTGATATCCTGCCTTCCCAATGGGGAAACAAAACAGCTTACATGGTTCTCCTCTCCTCCATTTTATCTTCACAACAACCCTGTGAAGTAGATTTGGCTGGGAGAGTGTGACTGGCCCAAGGTCACCCAGTAAACTTCCATGGCAGAGTGAGGGATTCCAAACTGGGTTTCCCAGATCTAATCCAACACTTCAGCCACTACACAAGTTTAGCTTCCATTGCAAATAACATGGGGGGGCGGGGGTCGTCTAGAGAGAATCTGGGCCCGGATACTCCAGTTCCTTTTATTTGGCCCTGGAATGCCCATGGTCATCCTGAAGTTGGTGGCCAATTTTGAGATTCCTAGTTTGTGGGCTCCATCTTTTATGGGGGGGTGGGGGGAGCCTCCTTTGGCTATACCCAGTGGCTGGACAAAGGATGGGGGCAGGTGGCCGGCAGGTGGCCTATTCCCCTTGGACTGGCCCTCCCCCCAGGCCGCCCCGGTGCCTTGCCATTGGGTCCTGGTGAGGGGAAAGTCCTTTTCCCACCGTATGGCCACCTGCCCCGCACAACCTCCGGCTAGCTCCGCCCCCCAGCCCCCAAAATGTGGGCCGTGTTAACTCAGACCCTTTCTGCTTCTGATTAGTTATGTCTGCCACAAATGGACAAATGGACATGCAGATCTTTTTATTATTATAGATTTGTGATAACAGCCAGCCAAGTGATTTGTTTAGTTATGATATTTGGTCTGGGTAAGGGTCCTAAGGGGGTGCAGATGGAATCTTTCTTGAGGGGCCTATGGTGGCTCTCAGCAGCTCTGCACATGCTTATGTGACTTATGCATCGTCTTTTCAGTAAATATACATATAGGTGGAGGAGCAGCTAATGAAAATTACTTTGGGGAAATCCATGCATTAAACCTGGCTTGGGGAAATGTATTTGGATGAATTGATCTGTAGATACCCAAAGGTTTCTGAGAGCAGTTTGGTGTTTAGTATGGGTAAGCTGGTTTTGTGATGTCTCAAAACACCTAAAACACACAGATTACTAGACAACACCAGCGAAAGTACACAGTTAGTTACAGAGAGAAAGGCAGTACAAATAATTAAGAAAAGCCCTAGCATGAAGTTAGTTTGCTTTTCTATATCATTTAATTTTTAAGAAATATAATTTACTTTTATCATAAGGAATGTATATAAGGAGGATCTTTAGGTGAAAAGATTTATGTGTTGAACTAAACTATATGCTCTTAGGATCTGTGCATTTTCAAGAGATACTTGGGTTCTGTCTCCTATAGGTCAGTGGTTTTTGATCCATGGGTCTTGACCCTCAGATAGGTCATAGAGATACGCCTCCTAGGCCATGAGCTTCTATAGAGTTGCATTTTTGCAGTGGTTTGGGAAGTACCTGCTGTTCACGCACACAGGTGTCATGCCTCCAGCCCCTCTTCTTTCATGCAAACTGAAAAGAGCAGCAGGATGACAAAGTGAGGTCACTCAGCAGAGGGAAAGTTTACTTTTAACACAGAGAGCCGCCTGCTCTGTCCACTCGACCTGGCTTTCATTCTCTCCCTCCTGCTAGCCCAGCTATCCACTTAGTCCTCCAGTGCTCTGTGCCTGTGCTTGCAGAGCAAAGCACTCACTCGCCTTGAAAACTCTCCTTTGCCTTCTCTGTCTCCAACCCAGCCCAACCACGGCTTATCCCCACTAGTTAGGGTCCATGCACATGAAAGCAGCACAGCATGGAGTCCCCTCTTCCTGGGGAAAAAAAAATTGGTCTTTCGTGGGGGGGGAGCTCTGCACTGCAGGCATGGGTGAGGATTTGAACAATGGATGACAACAGATGGGTGAGGGATGGCTGGACTATGCTGGGCAAGGGAAAAGACCTGGCAAAGGGAAACTTTTGCAGGCTGTGCTGTACATCCGGTGCTTGACTTGTATTCACTGTCCTCAGCTCTCTTGGCTTCCTGCCCACAATCCTGCCCTTGACACTGGTGAGGTTATTACTCTGGCTTCTCCTCTTCTGTCATGAGACTTTGATATTACTTGGCTGTGATGTCATACAGACACCAGCTCAGTGGTCCCCTTCCTGCCCCCTGGGGATTGGTCCCATGTCTGTAAAGACTGCTGTAGGCAAATAAGGTTTGTGCTTGGCTACCTTCTCTTTAATGCTTACTTACAAAAGAAAATCCAGAGCATTTTTCCTTAACTTCACAGTACACAAATGGATGCGGTAGAAGTATCTAATATTTCAGTCCTTAATCCTAATACCAAATATATTTACTTGATGTGGATTCCATTGGTTACAATTACTGCTTGCTTCCAAGTAAAGTCTTCACATCCTTGCACTCTTGTTTTGTAGTGCAATTATAATTTTTCTCTCAGTAGAAAATGTACAATATATGCTTGCAGACAGACATGGCACAAGGGGAGCCAGGGCTATTTTTGGGCAGGAATGCACAGGAATGGAATTCTGGCTGGCTTCCAAGTTGACCATGCCGACAGCCTCCCTGCCCCCTCGGATTCCCCAGGTGCCTCTCAAGCCACGGGGCACCTGGGGAAGCCAAGCTGATCCAGGGAGGGAAGGCCGTTTAAACTGCCTCCCTCCTCGGGTTCCCCAGATGCCCTGCAGCTGCGGGGCGCCTGGGGAAGCCGATCCAGAAATGGCCTTCCTTCCCTCGGGTTACCCACGGGCCCCGCAAGTTTGTGGGGCAGGGAAAGCCAATCCTGGGAGGGAGCTTCGCTGTCATGGGTGTGGCCTAATATGCTAATGAGTTTCTGCTGTTGGGTGTGACCTATTATGCTAATGAGCTCTTGCTGGGCTTTTCCTACAAAAAAAGCCCTGAGGGGAGCCATCACCAAATGCTGGCATAATCAAGGGTCAACTTTATTTATTTTACAGAAAGATGAGGCTCTGTGGCCATGTCCACTTTTGTCGCTCATTTCTCCCTATTGCTTCAGGTTCCCCTCCCCCAATGTGTTTTGCTCTCTCTAGTAGTCCCAGAGGGAGCAAAACACATGTGGAAAGGGGGGGGACGACCCAAAGCAATAGGGAGAAATGAGTAACAAAAGTGACAGTGTGGACGTGGCCAGAAGCATCCAAGGGCAAAACTCACTCCACATATTGACGGAATCCAGCCAGGCAACTGATGGGATGTAGAAGAGTCAGGCCTCCTCTGTCTGTGCATCCCTGTATTTGGAGATGTGTGCATTCCTGTCTTCGTAGGTCAGCAAGTTGGTACTTTAACCCTCAGTTGCTTGCCACTCACATCATGCACACACATGCAGTGGCACTGCAATGCCCACCATCCCCCTCCGCGGGGTGCTAGCAAACCTCACCTCTTCCTTTTGGTTCTGCAGTGGTTGGAGCAGCATAACACTATTTCTATATTTTGTGCGACATTTTTTACTTGTGGCTGTTCTGGATTTCATTTGTTGGTTTCTTTGTAATCTTGCCCCCGGAGTCCTACAAACACAGCTACCGGCAGGCATTTCTCAGCTAAATGCAAGAATAGATTATTCATTAGGCTTAAATATGCCACAGAAATAACAGACACAAATTCATCGTGTGGCTAGCTATATGTGTAAAAATATGGGAAACTTTAAAACTGTGCGCATTAAGGTAATGAATATAAACAATTATCATGGTACTTTGAGCCCCGAGAAAAGCAGCCACAGTAATAACCTTCCCAAACAGAATAGTTGTTGTACACAGTGCCCCCAGGATTACAATCTGAGGGTTCTAGATTCTTTCTTTGTTACACTTTGACCCGGTCTGTATAGCATGTTGAAATAATGCATCCTAGACAAAATGCCAGCACTGCCTTAATTTGGTGGCAATAATTTTCACCTTGGCCTTATACTTCCTCCCTGTTTGATGACTGCATGATACCATACATGTGATACAATCAAATTTACATCTCATGTAGTAGATACGTTTGTGTGGCTTGTTGATGTCTAGATTAATGTATTACTGTATACTCCATAAATGTTTAATTATGGTCTTAAATATTGTATTTCCTTGAAATGTATGTACATTTGTACTGAAAAATGGTTTTACACCCAAATGCAAATTAAATTTCCATTGTTTCAGTGAGGTGGCATATATGCTACAAACACGTTCAAGCTCATTTGCTTGTCATAGTCTCAAGAACGTAATCAATGCTGAATGAAATTAGACTTCAGTTACACTAAAAAAAAGTTTTAAACATAATTACCTAGTCCTTTTGGTTTTGATAAAATATGCATTTGAGTTAGAGTGCTTAGATTCCATGGACCTTTAGAAAGTATTTTGAAGGAGAGTTCATTGCTTAGTCCCTAGTATAAGGTAAGCTGAAGGACCAACTTTCCCATGAATTTACCCAGTAGCTGAGACAGCCATTTAAAGCATATTTCCATATGTCTCAGTTTTTAGAAGTACAGCCATTAGCTACTGCACAAAACTTTCCTCCAAAGGAAGAAAATTCCCTCCAAATGGATGTTTATTTGGCAAGTGACATGGTTTTGTCATGAGTCAAAGATGGTCCTGTTTTTCCCAAGGTTCTGTCAGGTTCCCTGAAGTCCAGAAAGGCCCAGTCCCAATTTGTGAGGCCCATACACATAATAAAAATAAAAACAACAATACATGATGCACCTAAAAAACAAACTGTGAAACTTAGCAGATACTAAAAAAAACCCTAGTGTTTAAATTTGAGCCCTTCTTTGATCTTGAGGTCCAGACCAAATGGCCTTCCTGGCCCCTCCTCTAATTGACCCTGAGTTGTCTGTGATACATAACCTCAGCCACTGCTAGGGTTGCCAAGTCTTTAGTACTCACCGGCGGGGGGGGGAGTCCTCCTCTGGCCGGGAGCTTCCCTGGCGCGCGCGCAGAGTGTCGCCCTGGCAACGCCCCCCAACATGCTGACGTCACTTCCGGGTGATGTCATTACGTTGGAGAAAGTCGTCCTGGCTGGACGACTTCGGGGGCTGGCGGATCGGGAACCCCTGTAGCGGGGGATCCCCTGCCCCCCGGGCTGACTTGGCAGCTCTAGCCACTGCTTATCTTCTAATGCCTGCCATACATAGGGAGACTATATTGGGAGTTCAGAATGTATAATAAGAGAGAGGATGTGGGAGGGAGGCAAGAATGAGCATAAAAATACTGGTATGTAGTAGCAGACCCATTGTTCCACCATAATTCTTTACTTTAAAAATACCAGTAATCCAACCAATGACAATAGGTAGGCAAATGTATGTAGGTGGTTATGATGGAGCAAGATAAATGCTTGCCAATCATAATAGCTTTTACTAAATAATACAGTAGGAGCCTATGGCTATATGATTCTTGGGGTCTCTCTGTCTCTGCATTTCTGTATGTGTATAACTGCTGCCTTTCCCCTGTTTTGGTGTAATATGTAGTGTTGAAAAGTCACAGCATGTGAGATCTCAGGCTTCAAATGGCAGTCTGCTTTGACAAGTGCATTTCTGAACAAATGTGTGTTTGTGTTGAACCATGTTATTCACTTAAACCTGTGTGAAATATATGCATCTCCATGTTAAAAGTAGGATATTGAAGCGGAGGGAAGTTGAGGATATTATGCTCAAACAGACTGCAAGCACTGCCACATAGATGACAGGAGAAAGGCAGTGCCCAAAGGGAAGCCCAGGATATGATACACCATATTATGAAATACCCTAATTAGGGCCAGAATAAGTACCTTTGCAGAACCATATTAGGGGAGTACCTAGCCCACACAATCTCCCCTCTGGCATTTGCACACGAGAGAGAGCGGTGGCACAAACTCCTCTCCCCCACCAACACACACATTTATATACTGCCTTGCTAGCTGTAGGAAAGGGCAACATAGTGTGGTATTTTGAAATCCCCGAGGGCTCCTCAGACGCCTAAGAGAGGGAACTGCCACTAGTCCATAGGCTTTATATTCTGTAGACCTTGTCCAGTTGCATCCCAAGGTACTGAACTTATGTGAACACGAGAGGCCATTTTCCATCAGTGACTGATGAACCCAGTCTTTCCAGGTCATAGGAGCTGCCAACTATCATCGCTTCAGTTATATCAAGATTCATTTTCAGTTGGATTGCCTTTAACCCATACAGCAACCAGACAGGATATAAAAGTGCACCAGCAGAAAGGAGGACAGATAAAACAGATAATCATTATCATATTATCAGTAATACCTCCAAATGTTTATCACCCAGTGATCACTCTGAAATAGCTTGATGAAACCTTGTGGGATCACCCAACAAAGGTCTGGATGTGAAGAGTAACCACCCTGTACTAGTCACTCTACCAGCACCACAGTTTGCTGAGTCATATCACTTTTTATCATTGGAATCAAAGATAATTGATCTCTAAGCATACTCCTTCAGTAAGATAGATTCAGGTGGGTAGCCTTGTTGGTCTGAAGCAGCAGAACAAAGTTTGAGTCCAGGGGCACCTTTCAGACCAACAATGTTTTGTTCAAGGTATAAGCTTTCATGTGCATGCACACTTCTTCAGATACATATATTTAGAGGGTTAGCAGTAAATTAGCAAAATGAAGATGTTTAACAGATTCAAGGATCAAACAGGAATAACAAGCTTGGTCTTTGTGGTTATTGTTGTTTGGGTTTAATTTTGAGGGAAACATAGTGAAAGAAATAGATATGTCAAAATTGGAAATGGATGTGTAAATGTACCCTTCTTAATCATGGAACACTGAGACGGATTAATTAAGACCCTGTTGTTATGATCCATCCGACTCCTTCAACAAGGGACATCAGCAGTCTCTTGGATGGGAATTAGATTGGTATTAGTCCAAGATTCAAATTGAAAGGAATTATGTATTATTTGATCAGGTTTTTCAGTAGAGAGTAGGTTCCTGCTACTTTTTAATGCAATAATTACATAGGTTGTGTTCAGAATCAAACCAAGCAGGGACACCTTTGGCATTTCTTGGTAAGTATGTTGATCCTGGAAGCTCAGTTAAGGAGTTAATGGTGTCTTGATATGCTGTAATGGCTTTTACTGGAGTCTTGGCTTGAAAGATAGTTTGTTTTAAGTACAAAACTTCAGCAGAAGTGGACCGTTGATCAAACAGGTCTCTAAGGTCTTTAGACCATATTATTCTCAGATGAAATGAAGAAGATGATTCCGACGTCGGCTCCAGCTGTAAAGATGACTCTAACTGTAAGAACATCTGAGTAGGAAAATGATCACTTTCAGAATGAATACCAGTCTTGAAGTCAGCAACTCTTGAAAGCAAGTCAGGGAAAACTAAGATGTAGTCTACAACGCTCAATCCTCTAGATGAAAAAAAAAGAGTAACATTCCCTAAGCTATCACCAGAAATAAAACCATTTAAAATCCTGAGGTTATATCTAGCACAAAGGTCTACCAAGTGCGAGGCTGCTTCATTGATCACCGGGTCTTTAGAGGTCCTATGGACTTGAAACAGAGGAACTGAGTTACCACTACCCCATTGCATATGGGCAGCCAGGTCATCATTATTAGGAACCGATCTAGCATTTGAATCATTAGCCACAATGAGAGGAGACATTGGATATTTGGTAGTTGAAACTGTTGTACTCAATCAAGTATTGTGAATATAGTTCTAAAGAAATTTTTAATGAAGAAAATACCTGACAATGGATTCATAAGCTGGGTGTGATACACATTACCAAATATTAACTACGTCTTCCGCTATAATGTAGTGTAGTTTGGTGTTTGGTGCAGTGGTTAAGTGTGCGGGCTCTAATCTGGGAGAGCCAGGTTTGATTCCCCACTCCTCCACATGCAGCTGCTGGATGACCTTGGGCAAGCCATAGTTCTGTCAGAGCTGTCCTTGAAAGAGCAGTTTCTTTGAACCAGTGTCATATCTGTCCCATAGTCAGACCAAGAACCGGATTGGAAGGGATCAAGGACCGAGGTGTCATCCAAGCATGTCTGGAGCTGTTCAGCTGCTGCTCTCTCAACTACTTTGCTCAGGAATGAAAAATTCGAAACTGGGCGGTAGTTGCATGGATCAGTAGTATCCAAAGATGGCTTCTTTAAGAGCGGCCTCACCACTGCTTCCTGTAAAGTCCCTGGGAAGGTCCTTGAACTCAGGGAGAGATTTATAATATTTGCTAGGGGGGAACCCATATTCCATCAAAGCTGGCTTTCATCAGCCATGATGGACGTGGGTCTAGGAGGCAGGTGGTGGGCTTAACAGCACCCAGAATTCTGTTGACTTCGTCTCAAAATTGGGAGGCCGGTCCTGGTGGAGTGACAAGATTTTATCTGCAAAATAGTTCACAAAAGCCTCACAGCTAATTTCCAAATTTCTAATTTTTGGGTACCCTCTGAAAGGGAAGTTAGTGATCTAATTATATTCCCAAATTTTGGGACAGATATTCCAAACCCAAAGAAACCTGGTTTCTGGAATACCCCCCACATTCTTCCCAACTAAATAGCATTTCATTTCTAAGATTAACAATTATGTCTTTTGTCACCCACTCTGCCTTTCATTTTTTCCAGGGAGAGTGAGAGAGAAATTGTGTTTTTCTTTCTCTGTAGAGTTTCCAAAATCCATTAACACTTTTTTGTTTCTCTTGCTAAATTCTTTATTCAAGTCATTGTAATCTCTCCCTTACTACTAGAACCTGTTCTTCAGTGGCTTTCATTCTTATTATTTTCTCTCTGAATTGGTTCAGAATCCCTGCAATAAGATCATCCTCTTTGATCATGGTTGCGATCATATCACATCTCCTTAAATGTATGTATTGGCTTCCTAATACGTCCCACAGGTGCTGCAAAGCCTTATATAAGGTATTCCACTGCCTTGCCTTTGAATCCCCCCCCATTTTTCTTTACAACCATTCCAAATTAATGAGCAGTTTGTAGATTCTTTCCCCTGCCTACGTACATGGGTGATCAGAATCAAGCCAGACCTGCTGTTTGAAATGTCCAAAGCAATTAACTTTAAAAAGCTGATGTAAGCACATGAGAACAATGTTTTGATACCATGGGACAACCTCATGTGAGCACAGTATACATTTATGTAGTCCAATTTTCCCCAAATAGCATATGATAGAGCAGAAATCTTTCTGTATCAAAGCTGAACTTTCTCTCAAAATTTCCCAAATTTGGGCGTGCAGTTATCCTCCTGTTATATATAATTCTGTTTTCACCTTGGACTCTCCTGAACATTCCACACGCTCCAAAATCAGTTGGCTCCCTGATGTGTCACTCAGAAGGTGTCCCTATCCACTGGCTGTGAGTACTTGCATGCCATTGGGTGGGTGCTGGGTTTGTTCCTCTTCCCTGCCCACTACTTCAGCCACTGTGCCCTGTTAAGATTTCTGGCAGATGGCTTTCTCTCTTGACGAAGACACTTCTTCTGCTTCCCTCCTGTGTGGGACCAACTGTTCCCTCAGTGGCTGTTGGTAGGTGTAACGAAATGGCAGTTACCTGTGTTTCTAAGATGGCTTCCTCCTGGGGAACCACTGTTGCCAATCTCCAGGTGTGGGCTGGAGATCACTCAGAATTACAACTGCTCTTCAGGTAGCAGAGATCAGTACCCCTGGAGAAAAGGGTGGACTCTGTGTCATTATACCCTGCTGAGGTTGCCACAGCGAATTGACGATGAGTGCCCAAGGCCTTGGTACTCTCCCAGAGCCTCTTTCTGGAGCCTGTTGTATTTATTTCTACAACGGGCCTTATTTCTAGATTTCTATATTACAAAGAAAATGAAGACAATACCACATCTGTCTACTTGCTCATTTACCCATGGTTATGAAATGATGCACCAATATGAATTGATATGATGCTGTACCAGTATGATAATTAGGACACTTCATCCTATGTACTTATTGGCTGGGCAGTGAGTTTCCCACTTTTTAAAGATGGTCCTCCTTCTGCTCTTGGTGATCACACTCCTACAATGGCCCTCCCTGATTCTGAATTGAATATACTTCTGGCGAATTCTAACCCTCAAGTTACGCTCGCTTGCTCCAGATTTTTGGCTGCAGCCTCGAGAATCTGCAGAGATTATATAAAGGAGTAATAAAATGTCCCTTAGGCTTTGCATCTTTTTTTCCTTCTTCTTTTAAATACTTCTTTCTTAAGTCTTTGTACATTTTATTATAATATTCCCATACAAATGGCTGTGCACTTTCTGTATTTTATGTAAGCTAGTTTGCTTTGATCTATGCTGGCCATGGGCTGTAATAATAATCAGGGGTCCTTTCGTAAAAAAAGAGGTGCAGGAGCTCATTAGCATAACTTATTTGCATATGCCACACCCCCTGACGTCACCGGAAGTGTCAAAAGGCCACACATCCCTGACGTCATCGGCAGTGTGTCAGAAGGCAAGAAGGGAGGGAGGGAGGGGGAAGGAAGGAAAGGAACAGGAAGGAAGGTAGGTAGGTAGGTGGGGGAGAGAGAGAGAAGAAAGGAAGGGGGGAAGGAAGGAAGAAAGAAAGGAACAGTAAGGTAGGTAGGTAGGTGGGGGGGAGAGAGAAGGAAGGAAGGAACAGGTAGGTAGGTAGGTGGTGGAGAGAGAGAGAGAAGGAAGGAAGGAAGGAACAGGTAGGTAGGTGGGTGAGAGAGAGAGAGAAGGAAGGAAGGAAGGAAGGAAGGAAGGAAGGAAGGAAGGAAGGAAGGAAGGAAGGAAGGGGGAAAGGAAGGAACAGGAAGGTAGGTAGGTGGGGGAGAGAGAGAGAGAGAGAGAGAGAGAGAAGGAAGAAAGGAAGGGGGGCGCTTCTCCCCCCACTGGGGCCAGCGTTTTCCTTCCTCCCCCCTCTTGCTTGGGCCCCAGGGGCTTCAGGTCTCTGGGGCCCGGCTTCTCCCTCCCTTGCGCCCCCCTGGGGCCCAGGAGCAGTGAGTGGGGGAGGGAGGGAAGGAGGGAAGGAGGAGGCTTCTCCCAGGGCAGCGGCGCTTTCCGCGGCCAGGAGTTTTAGGGCGGGGAGGGAAGGAGGAGGCTGGTACCGGGGCCAGCGGCGCTTGCCGCGGCCCCGGAGATTTGAGTGCGTGGGGGGAGGACGGGGAGGGAAGGGGGTGGCTGTCCCGGGGCCGGCGGCGCTCGCCGCGGCCTCGGAGGCTTGAGTGCGGGGGGAGGCGGGGAGGGAAGGGGGCGGCTGCCCCGGGGCCCGCGGCGCTCGCCGCGGCCTCGGAGGCTTGAGTGCGGGGGGAGGCGGGGAGGGAAGGGGGCGGCTGTCCCGGGGCCCGCGGCGCTTGCCGCAGCCCCGGAAGGGTGGAGGGGAGAGGCTTTTTGCAGGGCCGGCGGTGGCCTGCCGCTGCCGGGAGGAGTGAGCGGGGGGCGGGGCTTTGTTAAGTCCCCGCCCCCCGCCCTCCTCTCTCCCGGAGCGGCACTCCGGCACGCCCCGGCCCCAACGGAGCCCTGATAATAATAAACTATGAACACTCCTACAGTATTGTGGGAATGAGGGATAGGTGAGCTAGCAGCTTCAGAGGCAGCCGTTGCTCTCCCTTCTTCTGTTTACCTGAGGGTGAAGATACATACATATATACTGTGAGTTCTCTATTTATATTAATATCTACCTCTAGCATGCCAGGGAACCAAATATTAATTTATTTATTACACTTCTTCCATTGTGGAACTTAGGATGGCAGCTCTAGTGATCCTAGGCAATCTAGCGTCTAGACACAGATCAGACCCACACCTGCCTAGTTTAAGCAAAGCAAAATTGTCTGCCTAGTGTATGCTTACCAACTATGCTCTGGGAATTGCTTGCTCACTTGCTCAGTTGCTGATACCTCCTGTTACAGCTGAGAAATAAATGCCCAATAGCCAGATGCCAGAGACCGCAGGAGGCTGCACTGCTTCCATCTTAGGCATTCAGCAGCAGACATTTTGTTTGCCAGTAAGAGGAAAGGACTGCAGCAGAAGCTAGCATGCTTTAAAGCAAACAGGGAAGGGCAAGATTTGCATGTTAGTATTCAATTCACTGGTAGCTTAGATGGATAAAAACAGAGCCATAAACATGGAGCTCAAAGCACAGCAAGCTCTGTTATAATGTTATGTGTGCATTCAGTCTAATTTCAACCTAGTGATACATCTTAGCTGCTAGTGTCATTTCACTCGATTGCAGATTTCATGGCTGCCTGCTGCTTCTTCTTCTTTTGGTTGTCCTCAAAAGCAGTTTGCTTGTTTGAAGTGTGTCCTGTCCTGCACAGGGTTAAATCACAATCACACTCACCACTCAATTATGCAACATCTGAACTTTCCGTGGAGCTGTTATAGAACAGTTCACCCAGGCCCATAGCCAGGAAATTTGTAGTGGTGGTGGGGCACTGGAGAAACTGGTGTGGCATGATGTCACAAAAATTTTTTAAACAAATTAAAAGACCCAGATGGTCCCTGGAATGCAGCCCTGTGGTGGAGTCCGAGTGCACATAACTGAGAAGTGAGCATGCGGGAGCCAGCAGAGGAGTGAGCGTGTGGGATTCAGTGGTGAGAAAGCCTTCATGGCTGTTGTGTTCTAATGGCGACCACCATGTGGTCCGGCCAAGCGGTCCGGCCATGCGGTCCGGGGCAAGCACATGGCCGGGCACATACAGAGCTTCACTCCAGAAAACAATAGACTGGCCGGATCTTGATTTAGACCTATCGGTCAGCCAGGATGCAAATAGGGACCAATGATCTGGGGAGACTTAATTGTAATCCTGTCAGCTTGTTTGGGTGAGGCTGGGGGCGCGGTTTAGATGCGCATATAAGCATACCCCTGAGCCCAGCTCAAACATGTGTTCCTGACCCTTCAATAAACCATGAGCTGATTTCACTTGAATGTGTCTTTGGACTGAGTACTTTATAATGGCCCTGGGCACTGAGTTGGACAGAGACATTCCGTTGTGGGGGGAGAGGCATGGCAGGATCTCTGAATACAGGTAGGGATGGAGGGAGGTATGGGTCCGGCGGCAGGAGCAGGAGGAGCCGAGTGCCCGGGTAAGCACCTCTGCAAAGGCCTCCTTCCAGCAAGCAGGTGGGAACAGAGATGCCCAAAGCCGGGCAAGGGAGGCAGCAAGCTAGTCCCAAGTGCCCGGCATCTGCAGCTTCCGGCTCTGGGGAGCTGCCTGTGGGTATCAGTGGGAGGGGCGAGAGAGGTCAGCCACACAGCAGCAAAGATTGGGAGGTGCTTGGATGGGGGCTGTCTGTGGTTGCTGAGGCAGCGGAAGGCAAACCAGAGTGGGTGGGCTGGCCCCCCATCGGTTAGATTCTGCTGCTGGCATGCCCAGGCACCTTCCTGCCTTCATCCTCTGCTTCCTGCCTGCCACAACCTTGCTGGTCTGGGGACAATGCTGAAGAAGTGTAGCCCACCTAGCAGTTTGGCCTGGAGTTGGGTGAGTGTGGGGCAGTTTTCTGTGCGTTATTTTCTTGGGATTGGCTCTGGGCGGGTGGAGTAGTTCCTTGCAGTGCCTGCCTGCTGGAGCTCCCTTTGGCAGGGCAGGGCGCCAGCATGACGCAATGTGTCACAGCATGGTTTAAATGGATCTCAAAGTTCAGTGGATCTAAAAATTTGCAAACCCCACCCCCATTTTTGGAGAAGAAAAGTTGTGGGGCATGGAGCGAGAGTTCAGGGTATGTGGCTATGAGATGCCCCACTGTGACGACAGGCCAGAGCTCACCACCGAAGGATCCTGCAGTCCAGGCAAAAGGATCCTGTACGGTTACCTGCCAGTATGAATCTGCCGCCATTCTAACAGTGATAGGTGTGAATCACTGACTGATACTCTTACTCCTCAAGCTGTTAGGTTTCCAAACGGAAGAACTTTCTCCGTTTATTTTATTTTTAATCTCCAAAGAAGAATGCAGCCCTTACAGTTCACCCCTTCTATTTTAAGGGGGTCTGACAATGCGTGAGGCATGGTTTTCTCCCTTCTTAAGTGATGTTTGCAGGACTTGCCTATCTTGTGGGCTTGATTGCCAAAGTAACCTTTTAGACTGGGCTGATCTTTTTACAGCTTCAGCCATTGTCACTTGATGAGTCTAGAGTCATAAGAAGCATCAAGTAAAATGTTATAATTCTTATAAGAAGGTTCCACTCACACTAATCTCAACAGCAGGCCCAGATTGGCCCAGTATTTTGAGGTTATATTCTGTTGGCCACTTTTCTAGCCAATAAAGGTGGGCAAAATGCAGTAAAAGATGGGAAACTGATTACAATTTTCATTTTTACCACTAGGGTTGCCAAGCTGAGTATGGCAACCAGCAGGAGGGTTGGAGGTGGGGATGGGGGGGGGGGCATGCAAATTCAGTGATGTCATCATGCAGCCCTGCAGCTAGGGATTTTTTGGGAGGGGGCCTGGGGGGGGCACAGCTAATTAAATAAAAGTTAATCATATTAATTCAATTTGGGGCCAGCCTGGGAGGGAGGGCCCCCAGAAGAAATGCTAGGAAGTAACATAGGGAGGCTCTAGGACAGGGGTGGCCAACCTTGCTTAACGTAAGAGCCACATAGAATAAACGTCAGATGTCTGAGAGCCGCAAGACAGGAACAAATATCACACACACGTTTTTATTTTTAAAAAATATGCAAATTTGCTTTTTATTAACATTAAATGGGACTGCCAAAAATAAAAACAAACGAGGAAAACCGGTTATTGATAATGATATTACTTGTTTGCTAATGATATTGAGAGAGAGAGAGAAAAAGAGAGAGATGGAAAGAAAGAATTAAAGAAGTGGAAAGAAAGAGAGAGAAACTAGGAAAGCAAATAGATGGGAGGGAGGAGGGAAAAAAGGAAGGAAGGGAGAAAGAGAGAAAAAGCATGCCTCCCCTTTGCTTCCCCAGCCGCCCTGCCAGGAGCCGCACAATATGTGTGAAAGAGCCGCATGTGGCTCCCGAGCCACAGGTTGGCCACCCCTGCTCTAGGAATTGCCAGAAATTCTATGGGAAAACCATGGCATCACAATTAAAAAAAAAAAAAATCTGCTGCTGCTCCAAGCAGGGGCAGGGAAAGGGGGCTGCAAGCAGAAGACTTCCTGTCATAGTGGGAGGTCTGGCAGCCCTATTTATAATGCAAATTCTTCTAGTCACCCAGTAAACCTTTCTTCTGATCACTATGTTTACTGATGTCTCAGAATCCCTTTTTCTGAGCCAGTCTCCGAGAGACTAAATAAAATATAGAAATATTGTGTTTCGAGGTTTGAGTCTCTTGCATTTTGTAACTAAAGAGATTCATTTTAATTTGTGATATTGTTGTTACTCCTCACATTCCCCTGTAAATACATGTGCGCAACAAACAATAACAAAAAAGTTTAATGAATTGCTTCCTGATTAATACTGACAAGTTATAATTAGTAGATTACTACAATTACAGTTCTGTAATTATGTGCATTTTAAAAATCTATAAGGATCGCTACCTTTCAGATGCATTCACCAGTAGTAGTAGTAGAATTGATCAGATCAGTTTTAAAAAAATGATTGTTTTCAAAATTATTCTTACAGAGTTGGAGCCTCTAACTATTAAAATAAAGTCTGTTGGCCACTTCTTTAATTCATGGTTTTATCCTATCTCTCCCCACTGTCACAGTGTCTTAAGTCAGCCTGACATGAGAAGAAGTTAATTTATCCTGTCAGTGGTCTGGAAGAATGTTATTGCAAGTTGCTATATGAATGGGGTGCATACTTCTTGTCTCATTTTACCCCTGAAAATAAAATTTCAGGGGAAAATGTAATCCAATTCATTGATTTCATCTAATCCCAGTTAATAAATTACTCATGAACTAAGATAATGAACTAGATTTCTTCTTCTCTCATGCCTTAAAGGGAGCCATTTTCTAATGAAAGTCCACCCTTGGTCAGTCCTAGCTCTGCTGGGGTGTTAAAATAGGAAGGCAGTTTAGCAGAAAACTCCTAGGTTCTTAAAATGGATTTCTGCCTAAGGATTGAAACCTCAGAAATTCTGTACTTGACAGAATTTGAAATCATTGTCATAACATATTTTGGAAGAACTGAGTACGTATCTTTCCTTATTATATAAAGCCGTTTTCAAGTGGCAAGATTCCATGGGGCGCCAAAATCAGTTGGCTGGAAGGACTGCCACTCAAAAGAGGGTCCCTGGCCACTGGCTGCATTCTCTCCCTGCTTTGCCTCAGTCCCACCCACAGAGCCACCGGCCAGCGTCTCGGCCTCAGTCTGGAAGGAGCCGGCGAAGGGGAAGGACCGACTGGGTGCTGGGTCCACCCTTCTCCTCTGCCCCCTGCCAGGTGGGTCTAACTGTCCCCTCAGTGGCCTGCTTCTGTCAGTGAAAAGACAATGGACTTTCAGCATAACCCCCTTCCCCAGCCCATAGACTTTCCTATCAGAATAAACTGTCAGAAAACAGCTCTCTCTCCTTCTAAGCTCCACCATGGCTGGCTGGCTAATGAGGTGGGCCAGCAACCATCAAACCATTCCCTTCAACCCCCTGCCGTGCGGCTGACTTTCCCCCTAGGATTGCCAATCTAGAGATCTCCAGCTGTTACAACTGATCTCCAGATGACAGAGATCAGTTCCCCTGGAGAAAACGGCTGCTTTGGAGGGTAGACCCTTTCTCCTGCTTCCTTCCTGTGTGTGACTTACCTCAGTGGCTGTTGGTAGGTGTACAGAAATGGCAGTTACCTGTGTCTATAAAATGACTGCTGACTGTGATTTGTTTAAAATGTTCCCCCATAAGGTTCAATTGAGCTGTAGTTTCAGAGAGGGGCCTGCAGGGGTATCACTAACTGGGTTGAATGAGGCTTCCTCATCTGTTGGACTACAGTTCCCAGCGGCCCCAAGGCCAAAAAGTGCAGGAAAAGAGGGAATGTCCCAAGGGGTGGGGCGCCATCAATATAGACTCCAGCCCATCCAGGGAGGATTGTGTTTAACCCCTGTTGATTTATGCCCTGTCGGTTCATAGTATGTGCTTACTCCAACAGTTGTGTCTTATTCATTTAGTGTGCGTGTATGTGCTCCATAATTGTGTAAATAGTAAAAAAAAATCTTTTATTTGGGCTAATAATCTGTGTTGTGCATAGTCTCCCCTGCTCTGCACAATACCAAAGGGAGGGGGTAGCCCAAGGAAGCAAGGAAAGGCCAGACCCTTCAGTTGCCAGAGCCTCTTTCTAGAGCCCATTGTACTTATTTCCACAATGGGCCTTATTCCTAGTTTTTAATATTTCCAATTCAGAAAAGTCCATGTTTAATTCTAAAATATATATTTTCCTGACTAAAGAACATAATCCAAAGCCTTAAAGAATTAGAAACCCACAATCAAATCATGTGTTGCATATACTTTGCAAATGCATGCAACTTAAAAATAAAATATATGGTACTGGAGGGAATAAAGACCTAAGCAGGCCTCACAGTGGTAGCATCTCCATGACAACACATCTACAGTCCGGCCTACGGGGCTTCCGGTCAAATTTGGGGAAGATTGTTGTAGCAACATGTGGTCGTGCCCTCTGGTGGCAGAAGTGTTGTCTACAAACCCAAGTGGTGTAATCAATTATACACTGTGGCAGAAGTTGCAATAAAAGAGGGAAGAGTGACACAGAATAGGCCTGAACATCTTTGGGCACCAGGTCTCTCCACTCTACGTGATCCAGGCATGACATGCTACGTTATGGATGGGATGGGGTCCTTCCCTTCTCCTCAGTTCCGCAACAGTCCCCCATATTTCTTGGCAAGAGGGTACAAATTACTTACATTTTTAATCCTGAAATCTGTGTGATATGTGTGTTTATATTTTTAAAAATGTAATTACAAATGGTATATGTTTGATTTAAAACTTCAGTTGTATGAAGTCCCAGTCTGGTTTTTTTATTTATTGTTATGTAGATGAGGACTTTTTTCCTGAAAAATGTGGATGAGGCTGGTACTAGAGAAGAACATGCAATCATGTAAAGCATGTAAAAAAAAATTTTTTTTGCTGTATGAGGGCAGTGTAAATTTTCCCCCTTCCATATCTGTAGCTTTTGTCTATCTGCCAAAATAAGATTTCCTCCAGTAAAGATAACAGTCAACCAACTGCATTCATCATCTGAAAATACTATGTAATACCTTTAATACAGTAACCACCTACAATACATCACGTCTGGCATATAACAATATTACATTCATATCAGTACAGAATTTGTTCTTTAGGGGTTGGAAGGTGATAGGTCTGGAGACTGGTAAGGTACCTCTCCACTTCTAATAATTAGTCTTGGAAATCCTTCAAGTGATACCAGAGATATTCAAAATCTAATGACTGAGGAGGTGACCTAGAAACTAACAGATTTCTTCTTGTGATTAATAGCATTTTGATTCCCAGAAAGAACTGCATCAAAAAGGCTCATGGGATTCCCACGACACGCTCAGCTATGCAAATGCAGAAATTTCTGATGATGGATTATTAATGTAAGCTTTCATTTCTTTTATGCTAGCTGCTCAAATTGTTCTTTTTTTCCATTTCAGGTGTCCCACGCCTGGTTGTGATGGCTCTGGGCATATTACTGGAAATTATGCTTCACATCGAAGGTACATAAAGAGAGCTGGAATTTTTGCAAAAGGGATTCTCAGCTGGTGGGTCATGGGAGATTGTGCCTGAGTTCACAGGCGCTGTTAGGATAGGGCATTAGTGGCTCAGTTATATTAAAAAGCAAATTTATGAAAGTCAAGTGATTTCTGGCTGATTAGCTGGTACCAACGATGAGTCCAAACCCATAGTAATATTCCTTTTGCAATGTAATTGCCATTAGTGTAACTTTTGAGAAACCAAAGTCAGATTTGTACATAGTATTGACCAATGCAAGTCGGTAATTTGATTTCTTTAACTTCTGCCCAAACATACGTAAGCTGATAGGTTTCCTGCTGGTAAGAATTTTGCCATGCAGGTACTTGTTTTGAGAAGTTGCTGCAAGAAAGTCAAATCTACAAACCTGTTTTTCAAATCGAGGCAATTCTTGTCTTTGAGGCTATTGTACAAAATAATTTCAAAATAAATGTATAGCTTGGAAATAAAGTAGTAATAGATAATTGATGTAAATGAGCAGTCAAATACAGAATTTAATTACAGAAGCTTAATTGATGAAAGATACATGTTACATGTCGAATCCAACCAAATACCTTTATGAGCCATTTGTTTAAAATAGCAATGGCCAGATCACACAAAATCAAGAAATAACACAAATGAACAACCATAACCTTTAAAGAAGGAGGAAAATAGGAGATTATCCAGAGTTGTTGACAATCAGTTCCTGGAGCCTCATGACAGCTAGGAGGTACCTTGCTACTTGATTGGTGATATGAGGGTCCCAGTCAGATAGGAGATATAAAACTAACCACTTAACAGAGTGGTTACCTGTTACATGTGCTACCATGCTGAAGCAACAAATGGTTATGTTCAGTTCTTCTCCCTTGTAACATGTAGGAACTCTCAGCATGTGATATGACATTACCAGACTGTACATTTCCCATCCCACATTCCTCATCATTTGCTAACTGGGGTAGAGATGTTCACAGTGAGATGATATAACATTGTAGCATGTATGTTCCCACACACAACTAGAGGAGAGGTTGCACAGATGCTGTGGTTTGCAACAGTGCCGCAGTTCATTTAATATGTTCCTTAAATACATGAAGCTGCTTAATACTAAGTGTGACCACTTGTCTATCAAGGTCAGTACCATCTGTTGTGATGGGCATAGGGCTGCCAAGTCGAACTCACCTAACAGCGGGGGGAAGTCCTTCTTCACCCGGAAGCCGCCCGGGAGCCTCCCTGGCGCATGCGCGAAGTGCGCGTGCCCAGTGACGTCACCTCCAGGTGACGTCACTATGCTGGGGAAGTCGTCCATGCTGGACGACTTCGGGGGCGGGGTTCCCCCCGGCCGGCGGATCGGGAACCCCTAAAGCAGGGGATCCCCCACCCCCCGGGCTGACTTGGCAGCCCTAGATGGGCAGCAGCTGCCCAGTGTCTCAGACAGAGGTCTTTCACATGGTCTTTTTAGCCAGAGATGCCAGGGATTGAATCTGGGATCTTCTGCATGGAAAACAGACGCTCTACCACTGAACCATTAAAACTTAAGCTTTGATTGTGTTAACCGCTAGGCTGGTAAATAATGTTATTTTCTTACTGTTTAGATTGCTGTGAAAGTAACAGATACCTGTGTATTGTGACTGATAATAATTTAAAACTTCTACACAAGAAATATATGGGTAATAGTAAAAGCCAAATGCCCCAGCTTTGTTTTTATTTCAGATATCTTCTGTGGAAATAGGTACTTAAAACATGAGGCTCCAGATTCAGCTTTAGCACAAACAACTTTAAGGGTCAAAATAAACAAGGTGGTCAGATCTTCCCTATATCTTTTAATGCTACATTTCAGCCGTGCAGGAATTAGACTGGGGTCACACAGGAAAGAGAAAGGGGCTGAGTCCTTCAACTGTGGCACAAATTTACCTACGGAAACTGCCCCTCGTGCTGCTCTTAATTTTGAAAGGGGGTAGGTGGCACACATCTTTTTTCCTTCAAGGTTAGTAGCAATACTAGAGGTTAGGCAGTTTTGATCGGTGAAATCATGCAAAATTAAACCTCTCCTGTCTGTGCAGTTCAAGACTAAACTGGGACATCACATGTCTGAAATGTAACTTGTCTTAGGAAGAGCTGGTCTTTCTTTTCTTTTTTTTAAACCTAAATCTACACCTGTTATTTTGAATGCAAAGTAATATTGAATATCTATGCCAGTGGAGAATTGTTGCCATCATGACAGTTTGGCCTGGGTTGGTGGTGGTGGTATTTACTCTGTAGTAACAATTTACTTGATTTTATTAAAGTATCTACTGTTAAAGAATTTGTTTCTCCATTAAATGATTCATCAATTGCTTTCCTATCTTAAAATCCCTTCGAAAATGCACCTTTCTGACTATGCTTTTCTGGGCTGTGGTCCTTCTGAGTTTCACAGCTGGGGATATCATTAAATGAAGACTTTGTATGCAGTGGTCTTTGAATTCCAAGGGTCTTGTTACACCTAGATGGCACCCTTAATCCCCTTTGCAGTGAGGAGATCGTGATTCTTGAGTTCCCTCTTGCGGCTGTATCTTGCTACTGCTCGCCAACTCATAAACCATTTGAAATCAATGTATAGAAAGATGCAGCTTTCACGTAATTTTTAAGGAAAGCATTTTATTTGTCTAGAAATCTCTTTAAGATGATTCTGTTAAAAATGAGAGACTTCACTTTGAAATGTTTTCTCTCGCGCAGCCTTTCAGGTTGTCCACGAGCAAAGAAAAGCGGGATCCGGGTAGTACAAAGCAAAGAAGACAAGGAAGATCAAGAGCCAATTAGGTAAGTATGACTCTAAATAATTCTGTATAGGCTTTCCTAATTAGCTTGACCATATCTTACGCCCATTTCTCCTTCTGTTTGTTGTGAGCCGCCCTAAGCCGCTGTTGGGCGGGATATAAATCCCAAAAATAAAATAAATAAATAAAATAAGTATTTTACTGACATCCCTGAACAGTTCTTCAGGTTTGGTTATGTTTATGTCAGTTAAGCATTTTCATTCTCTCTCTCTCTCTGTGTATGTGTGTGTGTGTACTTATTACATGAGTGGAAGGATGCTGAATAGCTAATCTGGCATCCTGCTGTCCTACCCAAGTAGTTCTAACCAAGGTAGTAAATAACTGAACTGATATGAAAGAATTGGTAAAAACATTGTGTTTTTTTTTTAACCCATAAGTATAGTACATGGTTGCAGATATCTATTTGCTCTGTTCGGCCCAAACATTACTTAGGATGCAAAGTCTTATGAGCTTCCATGACTGACCACAAAAAAGAGAAAGTCTGAAGAGTACATAGGATTATTTTTATTTCCTATAGGTAAAAACAGGGAGGCTGTGCATCTTCCACGGTGTGGTCCATGGTTCTGGTGGATCATAGCCATTTTCTTTTTATACATGGTCTGCATACTACTTTGTCTCAGTGGCCTTTGAAGCTTGCAATAATCCTGTGTGATTATCACATATTATGCTTACTCTGTATGTTGGTCTTAAGACCATAATAATAAACTAAACTCAACTGTGTGAGTGCTCATAAGCAGCAATTTTGCCCAGGACTTAATTTATATATATATATAAAATAGCGCCCATTTGAAGATAACTGTAAAAAACAAAAATGAGGGGGGAATTTTTGAATGCAAACGACAGGTAAATTGCATGAATGGTTTTTATTTCAGTCTTTGTCGCATCTCCTGGACGAAAGAACATTAGTTCTAGTTCAGGGGTGGCCAGACTTGCTTAACGTAAGAGCCACATAGAATAAACATCAGATGTTTGAGAGCCGCACGACATGAACAAACATTACGTGTTTTTATTGGGAAATATGCAGATTTGCCTCTTATCAACATTAAATGTGACTGCCAAAAACAATAACAAAAGGGGTAAAAGCAGATATTGATAATGGTATTTATTTGTCCAATGATATTTGTTTTCTAATGATATTTAGCTTCCCCAGCTGCCCTGCCAGGAGCCACATAATATGTGTGAAAGAGCCGCATACGGCTCCCGAGCCACAGGTTGGCCACCCGTTCTAGTTACTTCTAGTTACTTCCATTTATACCACACCTTTCTCCCCAAGGGGAATCTAAAGCAGATTATATTATTCCCCTCTCCTCCATTTTATCCTCACAGCCACCCTGTGAGGTAAGTTAGGCTGAAAGTGTGTGACTGGCCCAAGGCCACCCAGCAAGCTTCAGTGGCAGAGTGGGGATTTGAACCTGGGTCTCCTAGGTCCTAGTCTGACCTTCTAGCTGCTATACCGCGTTGTCTCTCAGTTACTTACAATTATTTCTGACTTGCTGTATTGCAGAAGCAATTGAACTATAGGCAAACCAACAAAAAAGTAAACCTGCATGAGTGCTGACTGAAAAATCTGGGATCTTACCAGAGTTATCGTGTTTGCTAATGTGTAGCGAACATGTAGTTTACTAGAGATACGTTCCTAATTTCATAAACACCTCTTACGTTTGAGTTGCATTTCTTGGCGGTGTTCCTGGAATTTGGGTTTTTTTTAATCATAAAGCATGATAATTCTTTTTTCACGGTGTATGGTGGCAAGAGACTAACGTTAATTTCATCTGTCTGCTATCCAGATGTCCGGTTCCTGGTTGTGATGGCCAGGGCCATATAACTGGGAAGTATGCCTCTCACCGTAGTGCGTCAGGGTGCCCTCTAGCAACTAAAAGACAAAAGGATGGGTACTTGAATGGTTCCCAGTTTTCTTGGAAGTCAGTGAAAACGGAAGGTATGTCATGTCCAACCCCAGGATGTGACGGCTCAGGACACGTCAGTGGTAGTTTTCTTACGCATAGAAGGTGAGTAGTTGTCCTTCTTTCTCTCTCCTTCTCCCTCTGTGTGTGTGTGTATGGATGTGTGCGTGTATTTGTTTCTAGGCATGCCTCGCTTGAAACACAAATAGCTAAATATCTCTTGGTGGTGGTGGAGGTGCCTGTTTTAACTTTGCCCTAATGTCTTTTGTTCTATGAAAAACAGTCAAACAAGTGTTCATGGGCAAGGATCTGAATAGGCAGGTTCACAATGGAAGAAGGTCCGTCAGTGACCTGAAGCTTTTTGTCTCCCTGAAGCAAAGGCTTTGTTAGCAGATGTGCAAGGCACATTTGGGTAAGATTAATAAAGGCACAGGAAACCCCCCCCTCCCATCCACACACACACAGACAGCTCACCTGCTTGGTAGGCTGGGTCAGAGATTCAACAAGGGAATCCTGAAGCTACAGTTCCTGTTCCTTCCCATTGGACAACCAGCCTACCCATATTGCAGTAGACAGAAGCCAAAGGCTAGGAAGCAGGCAAGATAGCAAAGATGGATAAGGGCAGGGCTTTTTTTGTAGAAAAAGCCCAGCAGGAACTCATTAGCATATTAGGCCACACCACTGACAGCACAGCTTATTAGCATATTAGGCCACACCCCCACGCTACCAGAAGAGTGATCAACCAGCCATGCCCACCTTTTGCTTCTTATTCTGTTTACCTTGTTTGTTGTCAAAACCCAGGGCTTTTTTTGTAGCAGGGGTTAATTTGCATGTTAGGCCACATGCCCCAAATGTAGCCGATCCTAATGAGTTCCTGCTGTTGGGTGTGGCCTATTATGCTAATGAGTTCCTGCTGGGTGTGGCCAACTTAGTAGCCAGCCAGAACTCCGTTCCTGTGTGTTCCTGCCCAAAAATAGCCCTGGTTAAGGGTGTGTGGAGAAACAGAGGCAGAAGTCCAGGCTTGTGTCGACCTAGAGTTATATATCATTCTTACCTGTCCTGCAGATGGGGGAAGGTTTAAGGTGAGAGTAAAGAGTAAACAGACATATACCTTTCAAAGATGCAAGAAAGATCACTGGTAATCAGTGAGAAAATCATCTCACTAAGTAAAAGAGCTGCTGTTTCAGTATCTGAGATCTCTCAGACACCTTTATTGTATTAAAAAGTTGCAGTGTGTGGGCTTGATAGGCATTATTATATCCTTTCACATGTGAAGTGAGGGGGGAATCAAAACCTTAGTGAATGGGTAAGGTAATGTAACCCTCCTCTCCCCCCCAAACACACCTTACCTCACGACACTCCACTGTTTGAAACATATTTTCTCCTAACCAGTCTCCAGCAGTTAGGTGGGCTGGAGTAAAAATGCTGGAAAAAACCACCAGAGTGCAATGAGGAAAGGAGCATGAGGGACGTGTCTCTTGCTCACATGCTCTAGTTTTGTGGAAATCAGCCCCTCCATTTCTCTCTTGAGCTTCCTGGGAAAGGTGCCAATTCTCATCTTCTTGAGCTTGCTGTGCAAACGAGAATTTTAATTGCTTGTGGAACACAGATACGTTCTTCCATCTGCCAGAAATTTAGGGAGGAGGTTTCCCTGTGTTATGGGGTACTGTTCCTTAGAATTTCATCTTGCTTGGGTTGGAAGTTACACCGCAAAATGTGTTTCTCATAAAAACATATTTGATTGATTCCCACATTCAACTAGCTTTAATTCTGGCATCAAAGAATCTGGCTCAAGTTTCCAAAGTAACATGAGAACTGAAATGTAATTCCAGCCTTTATTGGTTTAGTTGCACTTCCCTACACATAACAAGGAAATGAAATATTTTTGAGCATTGCTAAAGTTTGATTATATGACACTTCTAAACGTAAATGTCTCCCATACAGATGAAAAAAGTTCTCTTTTTGAAATGATGGACAATAAAACAAATACTGCCCCAATTCTGGGGTGTTCCCAGAATTGTTAACATGGTATAGAATTATCATGACATTCGTGTGGCTCGGTTTTAAAGATTTTTTTTTTCTAGACTGTAGTTTCTAGGTTAAAAAATTGAATTTTATATGTGAGAATAAAAACTATTCTCGAGGAATAACTGCACCATTATTTTAACTGGTACAGTCAAGAGAAAGTTAAGCATGTGTACATCCCACTGAAATTAGAAGGGCTAACAGCACTTCAATTTTTGTATATTGTGCAGATAGCCATTCTGATTTCAGTGTGACTTCTTCATGCTTTAACTTGAAAATACTGAACTATGTTGGGCTTTGGGTGTTATTTTGTAATTCTTTTGAGGCGTGGAGCAGCCTGACAACTTGGTTTAGTGTATAAAAAATGGCTAGAGAATTTGAACTAAGCTCAGAATGGAATCCAGCTTTAAGTATCTTTTTTTAAAAAAACTGTATAGTCCAAGCTGAGGGATTGCTACAGAAAATGGAAAATAGAAAGATGTCTTTAAGAAAAATGCCTTTTAGAATGTATAGGATTTTACACTTCTGACATTCTTAAATCACTGATAGATTTTTGTTTTTTTCTAAGGCAACAAGTTTTAGTCTACAGTTTTAATACTTTGCAACTTCATGCAAATTAACACAATGGTTCAGAAGCAGTTTAACTCAGCTTGGGCTAATAGTCAGCCACTTCTCCAAGCACACACCTGCATACCTTTGATGAGTCTCTTGCAATTAAATCATAGCCAGCTTTCACAGACTTGTGTGCTCTAAAGTTAGTAAAGCTCTAAAGTAAAGCTGCTCTTCAAACACATTTCCATCTGGAAACTCTCAAATAATTGTTGCATTGGAAGCAACCAATAGGAAAGTATTTTTTCCCACTGCAGGTATCTCTAAAAAGCAATTAATTGTAGCTAATCAAGGTCGCGCTGAGAATGATTCCAGTGAGCTATCAAGAAGATTGTTGACTCTTGATTATGGGAACTGCACTCTCATACATGTTCTGAATGTGATTTACTTCAAATCATTTGGTATTAAGGATTAGAGTACTACTCCTTTTCTCCTCATGTCTCCACTGGTAGGAGAAGAGGGGATAAGCAGAGGAGAAGGCAGAATGTTCTACATTCTGACCCTTGTTTGTTTATTTCAAGACTCACCTATATATGGTCTGGGCATGAACTGTAATATTGTACCAATGATAGCTGGAGGACTGAATGAGGATACTATGGCGCCATGCTCAGAGGCACCATGCCTTCATACCACAAAGATGCTCTGGTCTGAACAAATCTTACTTTGTTGAAAGCCATGAAGACTGGGACCTAAAAGCAAGCCTTTGAACACAATATTATTTTTGTAGAACAAAAATTATGCCCCTTCTCCATAGACCTGTACACATACGTTGATCAGCACGTTGCTAAAAATAGAAAAAAAACCCAAATACCTGTTCTGTTAGAACGCTTTCTGATTTAGGGCCAAACTATACATGACAGTGGGGATCTGTGAACTTATCTCCTGACACGTAACTTACCTATGGAGAGTGTGAAGGGAGGATTTGATATGGATCAGAGCTGGGAGCCGGGGGGGGGGGGGATGTTAACTCTTTTTCCGCTCTGTTTTCCTAATTGAAAGTGTCTCCAGCCGCTACTTTTTGCTCCATTGGGCGGGGAGGCACAATATGAATACCTGCATTTATTTTCTGTACAAGGACTAAAAGCAGCCCAGAGGGATGTTTTCAATCAGCAAAACATAGCTGAAGAAGCCGTTCACACCCCTTCCTCTTTGTAGTGGTCCTGATCCATATTGGGAAGGAGCTTAGCAGGTTTTTCAGCTAAATTAGGTGTCAAGGCATCCAGTTATGAATGCCATCATCACAGGTAGTTAAACTCTCTCGAGCACATTGTACTGCTTCGGCTGGGCTTGCAAAAATGCCTCCCCCCCTCAGTTTCTATTGCAGAGATTCTCTGGGACTTTGATTCTGTTCTGCTGGGTTTCTATTGTCCTTGCTTGAAGTTTTTTTGGGGGGGCTTCTTTGAAGGCTGTAACTCAGACCTCGTAAATCCAATCCTCATCAAACTTGGAGGGCAAGTAGCGGAGAGTCAGCTGAGGATCCTCTGTGAGTTTGGTGTATCTAGCTTGCACAGGATCTGTTCTGTACACTCCTGAACTTGCTCCTGTTATTTCCCCAGAAAGCTCTTTCCTGGGGCACCTTCTTTGGGGGGCCATAACTTGGACCCTGTAAATCTAATCCTCACCAAACTTGGAGGGCAGGTAAAGGAGAGTCAGCTGGAGATTGTTGGTGAGTTTGGTGCCTCTAGCACTTCAGGGGGGCATGCTATTCTGTCATGAACCTCATGAACTGAACTGGTTCGTTTCGCCCCTAGAAGTTCATGATAGTTTGTGGTCCATAAACTGGGCACACCACGACCCATGAACCAGCAGAAACTGAATTTTCCTGGTTTCTGCCCATCCCTATTCATTATGCACCAAGTCTATTCCTTATGCACCAATTCATGCATTTTATTTAAATGGAATGAATTTTTCCTCTCCTTGTCCAAACCAAGATGTACATTATTTAATGCTCAGAATATATATTCCTTTCATGTACCTCTTCCCACTTCCATCAGGGCTTCCTAATATCATGCTATTTAGGTACTCCAGGCAAATTTATGCCACAGACTTAAACTGGTTTCCTTTCACCAGGACACCGTAGTTCAGTGAGGAAGACTAATAGTGCCACACTCTTCTAAGATTTTAAATCTGCAGATATTTGAGCTGGGATGTCACCGGTGTGATGACGATACCCAGCTTGATCTTCTGATGGGCAGTTGGCCAGATACCACTCCAGGAAATCTGACAGTGGGGTTGGAGGCTGTGGTGGGATGGCTGAAACAGAACCAGCTGAAACAATCCTTTTAAGATGGAGGTTCTGTAGCTGGGAGATTCCAGTTTGAGGTGCCAGGCAACTGGCCCCCTACCTGTCTAGCCACAGTAATCAATGCAGACTGGATTATCCTTGAGGTTGACCCAGAAACTCTAACTGGTACAGAACATGGCTGTGCGGGTCCTCATGGGGACTCCATGTACAGCACATTTCCATCCTGAGCTGAGTGAGCTGCACTGGCTTCCAATGGAGTACTGGCTCAAATTCAAGGTTCTGGTGTTGACCTTTAAAGCCCTTAATGATCCAGGACCCACGTATCTTCAAGACCGCCTCTCCTGATATACCCCCAGGAGAGCACTGCACTCAGTAGATCAAAATCTGTTGGTGATCCCCGGCCCGAGAGATATCCGGCTGTCCTCAACCAGAGCCAGGCATTCTCTGCCCTGGCCCCAACCTAGTGGAACTCTCTGCCAGATAACATCTGTGCCCTGCGGGGCCTGATGCAGTTCCGCAGGGCCTGTAAGGCAGAGATGTTCCGCCAGGCGTTTGGTTAAGGACAGCAATGGTTCCATCTTTCCGGCACTTCCACCCCCTGCTTCCCTGTGAGGCCAGTAACACCATTAGAAAAAATGTAATGCCATTTTTGGTTACTGCTTTGTGTATTGGTTTTAATTTACTTTTAATAACGTTTATATGATATTATGTTATATACTGCCCTGAGCTCGGTCTCTCTGGGGGAGGGCAGTCTAAAATCAAATTTAATAAATAATAAATGTGTTGAGGTCACAGGGCTTAGAAGGGCTTAGAAGTCTTCTTAGAATGGTGCTGTAGCACTGCTGTCCTAAGCAGAGCTATACTGTTCTCAGGACATTGACTTAACTCTGCTTAGGACAGCAGTTCTGTAACTGAGAATAGTTGGGACTTCACCAACCAGTCAATAATTCCAGAGATTTTGAAAGGGAAGTCATGATAATGAAACAGCTACAAATTTAATGCACGGTAGGTATAGCCCACTTTCCTTACCCCAATGTACATGTACTTGTTAATACTCTAGGGCAGGGGTGTCGAACTCATTTGTTAGGCGGGCCGGATCTGACATAAACGAGACCTCATTGGGCCGGGCCATGTGTGTCATAAAATGTAATGCCAGGTAGCAGAGATATAAATTTTATAAAGGACACAGACACAAAGATTTTTTTTGTACTTAAAATAAAAACATGCTTAAAACATTAGCACCTTTGCAATATTTTGTTTATTTAATGGTATCTGATACCTCATGCTCTGAATTATTGCATCAAAATGTCTGTGCTGTTGCAATCTTAAGTAGAAGAAGAAGAGAAGAAGAGATCGGATTTATACCCTGCCCTTCACTGTCCAAAGGAGTCTCAGAGTGGCTTACAAACTCCTTTCCCCTTCCCCTCCCCACAACAGACACTTTGTGAGGTAGGTGGGGCTGAGAGAACTTTCCTTGAGAGAGAGGTGGGGCAGAACTTTCCTTGAGAGAACAACTGTGACAGAACTATGGCTTGCCCAAGGTCATCCAGCAACTGCAAGTGGAGGAGTGGGGAATCAAACCCGGTTCTCCCAGATTAGAGTCCGTGCACTTAAGTATGTATCTGTTCAGGTGTGTATCTGTAAGCTGCAAACCTACTTTTGATTTATTGACATTCACCACAGAAATCTCATGCTCAGAGTTCTGAGTCTAGGACCCAGGGAAAAACATGAAATGGCTGAGTGATTGAGAGTCTGGCGAAGTAAGCTATGATGTAGCAGCAGCAGCAGCAGCAACAGAACTGGAAGCAGGAGATGGCCAGTTCCAGTGTAGGCCTGATAGAAGCCCTTCAGGGGCCTGATCTGGTCCCCGGGCCGCGTGTTTGACACCCCTGCTCTATGGTTTCATGAGAAAAAGTGATATGTAGCAAGAAGGCATGAAACCCAGCAGTACAGTCATATTCTTAAATCTCATACATCTGCATGACAAACTAATCTGTTTTGTTCCCCTGCCCTGAAAAAAAATCAGTAATCTAGGTGTGCACTTTGTGCTGGTCTCTGCATTTTTTCAGAAAAGTAGTCTGAAAATGTTAATATCTAAATTGCAAGCAGCTGTTTGCCCCTATTAGGAACACATGTTCAAAAAACTAATATGCACACTGATACCTGCCATATGTTGTTGTTGGGGGAGGGGAGGCTATAGAGTTTGTGAACGCAATCCAAAGTTGTGTGCTCATTTATTTATTTCAATATTACCCTGCCTGTATGAATGACTGAGCTAGATTCAGTCTGCCCATAAATCTATATTGTTATGCTATTGTATCAATCTAATTGTGGCTGGTCTTTAAGGTCTGAGAAATATAAAGAACTGGGGCAAAAATGGAAGATATCTAAATGTGTATTGCTATAATAGATGAAATACTGGTGATGGCATTAACAGCAGGAGAGAAGATTTTTAATATGGTACACTCTTGTCTAATCCACATCTCCTTAGAGATCGTCTCCATGTAACCTGCTGTCTAAATGAGACTTTCTAAGATCTGAATGTTGTATGGATTTAAGTATGCAAGCCTATTCCAGTCTGTAAACAGGCCCAACCTTATTGCCGTATAGGGTTGCCAGACCCTCCCGATTTGGCGGGAGTTACCCGTTTTTGGTTACCCACCCCAAAGCCCCAACACCTGCCACCACCCATCTCCCATATCTCTTGAGAGAGAGGAGGGAGAGGGGCAACTGTGGACCATGCACCTGATCTCTGAGCAGCATTGCCACTCAGAGATTGGGCGGGCGGGGGCCTTCAGCTGCATGCACTTAAAGGGAGCCCCTTTAAGTGTAGGCAGCTGGCGGGAAAGGACCATGCGATCCCAGTCTCCGAGTGGAGATCAAGTATGTGGGGCGGTGCTCCGCCAGCCCAGAAATGGGCACTAGGGCAGCCACGGGCCAAATCAGATTCTCTGATCTGATTCGGCCCGCCGCTGAATTGCTGCCAAAATTTGGCTGCAGCTTAAAAAGTGGCTGGGGGGGGTGAGGAAGAGGCTCCAAACTTACAGGGTAGCTGCTGGAATCTCTCCCCCAAATACCTACCAAGTTTCAAGAAGATTGGACCAGGGGGTCCAAGTCTACGGGCCCCCAAACAGGTTGCCCCCATTCCCTCTATTGTTCTCTATGGTGGGGAAAAAGTAACATTTTTCCCACCATAGAGAACAATGGAGGGGATGGGGCAACCTGTTTTGGGGCCTGTAAAATTGGACCCCGTGGTCCAATCTTCTTGAAACTTGGTGGGTGTTTCTGGGAGAGGCACCAGCAGCTACCCTGCAAGTTAGGAGCCTCTCCCTCAAACTCTCTCTCCTCCAGCCCTTCATATACCCTATGTGTTTCTGCTATTGACTTCAATGGCCCATAGGGTATAATGCGGCTGAAACTGACATTCGGCCAGCCGAATGACTCCCCAATCCGCTTGCATTGCCGAAACTGACATGCGAGGGTCATTTGGCAGCCGGAACAGATGTGGCCTGATTTGGCCCGATCTGAATTGGGCCAAAAAATTTTTATTTGCACACCCCTAGTGGGCACAAATGGCAGTGGAGGAAGCAAAGCGAGAAGGGGTTTAAAGTTTAAACCCCTTCTGTTTAGAATCGCACGGCAGCAGCAGCACAATCTTTCCATTGTATTCTATGAGGCCCTTCTCACTTCGCTCCCCTGCCCGCCTGCCTTGGCAGGCCAGCTGGGGAAGGGAAGGGGAGGCTTTTGAAGATGCCCTCCCTTTTGCTTCCCTTTCTGACACACTTCCAGTGATGTCAGGGGGCATGGCATATGCTAATAAGTTATGATAATAGGTATGCTAATGAGCTCCTGCACCTCTTTTTCTACGAAATGACCCCTGGTTATAAATATTTAATGGTCTAATAAGTTGTGTTCATAGTAATCCAAAACCTGAGTCCACAATGTTTTGCCCCGGATATAAATCAGTTAATGTTGATGTTAATGGGATGAAATAAATCTTCTGGGGATATATAAAAAAAAGCTTAATTGAGAAATAGAACAAAATATGAGTCCAGTGGCACCTTTAAGACCAACGAAGTTTAATTCTGGGTATAAGGTTCCATGTGCATGCACACTTAGGGGGAATTCAGCTTAGAGGGAATGCCTTCTTCTGTGCAAGAACCAGCACTTAATAAATAGTAGTTAAGACAAACTTTCTAATGGTGTTTCCATGGTATCATTAGCTGACAAATTTATCATCAGTGGCCCATTAGGATTAATAGCTCTTTCCTTTCTTATTGTTCGCAGTCTATCAGGATGCCCCAGAGCTACATCGGCAATGAAGAGAGCAAAGCTGTCTGGAGAACAAATGCTCACAATAAAGCAGCGGGCTAGCAATGGTAAATAGTTTAATTGTGAAATGAGACTGAACTACTTGTGTGACCACTTTGTGGCTCTGGAAGTAATTTACTGAGTATGATGACCTTATTATGGAGTTGTTGTAAGTATAATTTTGGAGTCGTAAAAGGTGACTTCACAGTGCAGAGTCTAGTACAGGAGTATGATTAGCTGCTACTTCTGTATGAGTTATTTTTTTTTTGCAACTGTGCAAAACTGAACATTACAGGACATACGATAAGAGAGGCAGTCCATGCTCGCTTTCTAATCTAAGCTGCAGTGGTAAAACAATAAGCCAAAATCTCATTTACTTGGCTACAGTTTCTACAAACAAGAATCACTAGAATGCTCTTACTCGGGACATAGATTTGGCATGGCTATGTAATCAGCCCAAGACTCAACAGACATCATGATGAGACTTGCATACTTTGATTTTTCTTTCTTTTATTTTAATGATTTATCTCCTAGCTCAGTAGATTGCTTACAAAAAATGGGATCTGAACATAATTCAATATCAGCCTTAATATAATTCAAATGACTAAAATGTTTAAAAGACAGCCAAGAAAAAGTAAAGAAAGCAGAAGCAGAAGGGGGAATGGGCTGGATGTGCTTTTTCCTTCAACCTCTCCCCTCCCAGGATTCTGGTGGTGGAAAGAGGCTTGGAGTGATGCTTGGGGGAGAAGAAAGAGAAAGTGGTAATGGAGGGGAGAGACAGGGGACTAAGAGGAAGGGGGACGGGGGGATAAGGTGAGGTAAAGTGGTGAAAGGAGGATAAGCAAGCAAGATAAGAGGAAACGGGAGCCAAAGAGATGTCATATCCCTATCCTGCAAGGCCGCACCCCTGAAATTACTCCCAGGACTGAAGTCACTGAGGACTGATTAACCTATTATAAAGTCCTTATGCTCCCTGTAAAGTACTGAGTTCTCGGCGGCATTGACGAGGACGAAGTTGGCGTAGTGATTAGCTCAAGTTTATTTAGAAAGAACAAGCATGCAGCCACGAGGCCAACATATATACACCCCCAGGACACACCCCAGGTCCCACCTATGGTCCTATTGGGGGAGGTCTGAATTTCCCGCCTAGGTCTTATTGGAGGATTAGCAGGACTCCAGGATCCTGGGCTCCTATGGCCCTAGGAGCCAAGCTCTGGACTCTTTGCGCCGGCGCCTAGTGGCGGTCAGCGGACACAACACTTCCCAATGTGCTGAGCTGCCAAGCCATGGTCTGTAAGCACAACAAGGGGAACTGTGGCACACATTAATCCCTTGCATGCCTGGAAATTACTTTTCATGGGAGGAACTCCAGGGGCATGTCTGAGCAAAAGCAGCAGCCACAAGGACTTTGTAATGTGTCTGTGTATCTGTATTGTTCTGAGGAATCTTGCTTCCACGAAAGCTCTGTGCACATAACTGGAGTTTCAGTCAGAACCACTGAGTGAAGGTGTATCAACCTGACTGTTTCACTTCCTGTTATTTTCTCTGGCACAATCAGAGGCTTTCAACAGCTGCGGTTACCAGCTATCAGAAGCAAATAAGGCAGATATTCCCAACTATTATTTTCTAAAATGCCGCAGCCACCTTTGCAGCAGTCATATATTAATGCAAACAGGTATTTGAAACAGCCATTGTTCTTAGTGTGCTTCATCAGGTGAACACGGGTATTTCCCAATCCAGAGCTGGCAACCCTAGCCCACAGTGAGAGTGGATATTTAGAACATTACTACCACTTGTGAATGCCTGCCTTAAAAAGGAAGTTCAAATAAATGTTCCCCTTGGCTGTCTTCTGGTCCTATCTTGGACCACTGCAGCTGCCTCGCTCACGAGGAGATCAACAAGATTGTTGCAGCTGTGAAGCCTTAGTGTCTTCCTCCTCAATCCATACCCATCTTGGCTGGTCAAGGCCTGTCGAGATGGGGTACGTGTGAGATTGTAAACCTTTCGCTGGTGTCAGGGGTTTCCCGGGGGGGGGGGGGGCTGAAGGAGGCAGTGGTGCATCCGCTCTTAAAGAAACCATCTTTGGATCCTATGGTCCTGACCAACTACCGCCCAGGGTCAAACCTTCCATTCCTGGATAAGGTGGTTGAAAGAGTGGTGGCCAATCAGCTGCAGGCTTTCTTGGATGACGTCTCTGTCCTGGATCCCTTCCAGTCCAGCTTCCACCCTTGCCATGGGACCAAGACTGTGCTGGTCACCCTTATAGATGATCTCTGGAGGTAGCTGGATCGAGGCGGGTCAGTGCTGCTGCTGCTTCTCGATCTGACAGCAGTGTTCGACACAGTCGCTCATGACCTCTTGACTCCCTTCCTCGTTGATGTGGGGATTTGGGGGTCTGTCTTGCAATGGCTCTCCTCCTTTCTCCTGGGTTGGGGACAGAGGGTGGCACTGGGGGAGAAGGTTGCTCTGTGATATCCGTTGGACTGTGGCGTCCCTCAGGGGGTGATCCTCTCCCCAATGCTTTTTAACATCTATGTGTGCCCCCTCGCCCAGTTAATCCAGGGATTTGGGCGAGGGTGTCATCAATATGCTGATGCCACCCAACTCTATCTGTTAATGGATGGCCAGCCGGACTTGGCCCCAGATATTTTGGGCAGGGCTCTGGGTGCTGTGACTGGCATCATTGACCTAGGGATGATACTGGATGCCCAGGTCACTGCAGTTGCCAAGTGAGCTTTTTTCCACCTGTGGCAACTGGTTCCATACCTCTCCACCCGCAACTTAGCTAAAGTGATCCACGCAACCGTCACTTCCGTATTGTATTGTAACTTGCTCTACGTGGGCCTATTCTTGTACCTAATCCAGAAGTTGAAGCTAGTGCAGAATGCAGCAGTACATGTGCTGACTGTGTCTCTGTGGGTGCACATTCAGCTGGTGCTGCATCAACTGCATTGGCTGCTGATAGAATTCAGAACTGTTTTAAGGTGTTGATTCTACCTTTAAGGCCCTGAGTGGCCAGGGACCAACATACCTGTGGGACTGCCTCTCCCTGTATGTGCCCTGACTGTATGTGCTGGAAATCCCTGCCCCAAAAGACGTCCATCTAGCCTCAACCAGGGCCAGGGTATTTTCAGCCCTGACCCCAACCTGGTGGAATAAGCTCCCAATAGAGATCAGGGCCCTGCGGAATCTTTTACGTTCCTCAGGGCATGTAAACCAGAGCAGTTCCACCAGTCTTTTGGGTGAGGCAGTGGACATCAAATACCATCTGGCCCCTCCTCCCATAATTTGCTGTAAATTGTTGAGTCGCTGGACTATAATGAGAGCAATGGATCTATTTGAGAATAATGAACTGTACCATTGGGGAAAATTTTTATAGGCTCTGGCCTCTCTTCTCCCTATCATTATACCATGCCAGGACACTGGGAAATGGTTTTTCAGAATGTCATCTTGTTTTAGAGTCGTATTAGAGCTGGTTTTATTGTTGTGAGTTATATATATTGTAACCTGCTCTGAGCTCGATGTGGGAAGGGTGGGACAGAAATTAAATTAAGTTTAAAAACATATCATAATGAACATTATATTTTAGTGAGTGAAAAGATTCAGTTGCTAAAATCAGATTTGTTAGCTAATTATTTGACTATCTCCTTTTTATTGCACAGGTATAGAAAATGATGAAGAAATTAAACAATTAGATGAAGAAATAAAAGAATTAAATGAATCTAACTCTCAGATGGAAGCTGATATGATTAAACTCCGAACTCAGGTAACAGTTTTATGAAGCCGTAACCTTTAGTGGCTTTATATATACTTTGATTTTTAGAAAAGTTAAACATTTTCCTCTTTCTTATTTTTGCTATTTTTTTAAAAAAAATACATTAGAAACAACTAGCTTTACAGTATTGCCCTTAAGAGTTGCCACAGAAGTTTCATATTTTCCTTCTAAATCATCCCCAGACCTTTACCTGCCTTCTGCCTGCCCCCTCCCTTTTCTTACCTGGCCACTGCTGTAGTGGCAGGGAAGGAGGGAGGAAAGATTCATCCCCACCCCCCCCAGGAGGACATGTGATTTTCAGCATATCTGATATCTATAGGAAAAATATCAGACCCTCTGGGAAACCTATATTTGCAGCCAAAGCAGCATTCCAGGAGCCAGAAAAGTAAGGCGAGACCTCTATCCCTGTTGTGGCAGCAGCCAGGTGTGCAGGTTTAGAGGTTCAAGTGAGTCATCATTGTAAACACCATTGTACCCTGTGACTTTCTTGGGATTATAACTAGGGTGTGTGTTTGGCATAAACTGAACCAAAAAAAAAAAATACCCCCCCCCCCCCAAAATACCTTGTCAGTATTTGGGGTGGTGGTATTTTTTTTGGTTCAGTTTATGCCAAACACACACCCTAGTTATAATCCCATGAAAGTCAGTATTTTTCTGGTATTATTTAAACAAATATACCTGAGCCCGAAAAAAAGCTGATTTTTTGGCTTTTATTTGGATGTATCTGTTGTACTGCACCCCACAGTTCTAGTGGGGGTACAGTTTCAAGCTGCAAGAAAGGATCAGCTGGGGGGGGGTACGGAATGGAGAGCTCCCGCTGCCCCAGCCGATCCTGGGCTGGTGAGTTCACCCAGAAGGCGTTTAAAGGGACTGTGAGTCCTTTCAATGCCTTCAGAGTTCTCCAAGCCATGGAGTTGTGTGGCTTGGATAAGGCATTTAAAGGGACCACAATCTCTTTTTTCCTCCATTGATTTCAATGGAGAATGGGTGCACCTTCTTTGAGGGTGCAACTTTTGGTGCCTCTACCTCAAAAAACAGCGCCTCCAGAGCCCAAGATACCCCAGATCAATTCTCCATTATACCCTATGGGGACCACTGACTATAATGGTCCTCGTAGGGTATAATGGAGCCCCCCAAAAATTGGGTTTCCCAAATATTTCCCAAATCCAAACACCATACCAATATTGGGATTTGGGAATATTGGGAAATACCTTTAAAAAAAAATTCAGTGTACCCAACCCCCAAAAATACCGAGGGTGAGCTTTGGGGTTTGTTTGTTTTTTGCACATTCCTAATTATAACAGGCTTGGCTCACAACAACTAACCCTAATGCAAATTACTAATTATTTGAAAATCTAGTTGCAAATCTATGGTCCTGATTTTGGATGTGATGCTGGTGTCCAGTTCATACATTAAGATCCCTACTCTAGTAGAGGGCCACACTACCAGGCAGAGCTGCCTTCAAACTGTCTGCTCTTTTGCAGAGGCAGACCCAAAACTATGACTGCACTCTGCCTGAGGGAGATCTGAACTCCGTCTTACTTCCAAGCATTCCATTCCCCCTCCCCAAATGGTGATTGGATGCTAGAGCACCACTCCCATAGGCTCAGCTGAGTGCCTGTTTTTCCCCTGCAGGGGCAGGACAGCCTCCTGTCCGTCACAACCTCCAACCACCCAATTCAGTTGGTAAGCCCTGTTTACAAATTACAGTGAACACATGTATAATCCGTGTACAGTGTACTCTTAATTTTCCTATGTGCATGTGTTATTTGTTATGTATACATGTATAGTTGAATGTATGAGTTAAATCCCACATTTATCCAGGTATTATTCCCCAGTTTTATTTGTAAAGTGAATGCTCTCTGAATCGTTCTTATAAATAGATGTGTGAACATACATGTAGGATATATGTGCATTAACTGCTGAGGAGAGAATGGATTGTACCATTTTGGACTATAGGTAGGGGAAATTACATTTTAAACTCTTTTCTATATTTAAAACAATTAAAAATAGAAAATAGAAAAATAGAAAACTAGCAAAGCAGGGCTGGACTAAAATTTGTTTCCCTGATTACCAGTGTTCTACTAGCAAGTTATTATTTGCATGGAGCATTTGGGAAACTTATACTGAATGTACAATCTAAAATACTCCAGTCGGCTACCTGAAGATTCTACCATCTCATTCTGTTATAAGTAAAGGTTCAGCCTGTATTTTTCTTAGACAAGGGGAAATTTGGGGGTTTTATCTTTTACAGTTTCTCAATAGTTACCTTTTGAGGCTAACAGTCATAAATATTATCGGGAGAAAAAAAACCTATGGATGTTTTGTTTTGTTTTAAAAATTAAACCAGTTTTCCAGTTATAACTCAGCAGGGCTGTTTTTGGGCAGGAATGCACAGGAACGGAATTCCGGCTGAACTTCTGAGTTGGCCACGCCCACAACCAAAACCTCTGGCATGCGTAGCTACAAAGCATGCTGTCCTCCCCACGTTACACACAAGAGGGAAAGGTGACAGCACCTTTTCCCGGCAGCAGCACCTTTCCCTGGCCATTTGGTTCGGGGAGGGGGGGGGTAGACTAGAAAGGCAATGCTGAAGTAGGGTGGAGAAGCTATGGGGGGGGGGAAGAATCAAGCTTCCATGCCTGCCCTGTGATTTCCCAGCCCCCCACCTAATATGCTAATGAGCTGCACTGTCAGGGGTGTGTCCTGATATGCTAATGAGTTTCTGCTGTTGGGTGTGGCCTATTATGCTAATGAGTTACTGCTGGGCTTTTTCTACCAAAAAAAGCCCTGTACCTCAGCATTATCAGGACTACCAAACAAGCTTTTTTGTGTCCTTTGCAGAAAACAAGTACAACTCTTAGATCAATACACAAAAATACAAAGTATAAATGTATTTCATGTAAAAAAAATGAGTATTTTCCAGTCCTAACCAGGGGTCATTTCGTAGAAAAAGAGGTGCAGGAGCTCATTAGCATAACTCATTAGCATAACTTATTTGCATATGCTACACCCCCTGACATCACCAGAAGTATGTCAGAAGGAAGGGAAGGGAAGGGAAGGGAAGGGAAGGGAAGGGAAGGGAAGGGAAAGAAAGAAAGAAAGAAAGAAAGAAAGAAAGAAAGAAAGAAAGAAAGAAAGAAAGAAAGAAAGAAAGAAAGCTACTAATCCAAGCCTCAGAAATACCACTATTCTGGGAGGATAGCTTCAGTGGTGGCTGAAGCCTTCAGGAGGCTGGTCGGAGGAACAAGGACCTTTCCAGGGGATGGGGTCATTTTGCTGCAGCCATGGCACAAGCAGGCATTCCCCCATGGGGGGGGGGGCTGGCACCAACTCCCGGAGCTGCGCTCCCCTGAGCTCCTGCTCGGAATGACCCCTGGTCCTAACATACTGTCAACACTGACATAAGAGTTTCTTGCTTTGTCTTTTATTTCATTGTGCCCAAATCTGTTCCTTTTAGATTACCACAATGGAGAGCAACCTGAAGACAATAGAAGAGGAGAACAAAGTAATTGAGCAACAAAATGAATCTCTTCTTCATGAATTGGCCAATTTAAGCCAGTCTTTAATTCATAGTCTAGCTAATATCCAGCTACCGCATATGGTAAGTGACTGAGGGCACAAGTTAAGGGATTTGGCACTCTCTTCCTCCTCATGCAGTAGATGTCTTTTTGTTTTTATGTTTATGGCTCCTCAACCAGGTGGAAATTTGCGGTATCAACCCTGCAACCATAAAGATAAATTTAACTTCTAAAAAAGACACGGTGGGCCAGTTCCAAAGTCTCCTGTAAAATTAAGTATGTTCTAACACAGGACTTTTAAAAATGCTAAGAAAGTGCTGTCGATGTTCTGTCATAGTATGTTATGCATAAATGAATATACAATTGAGCAAATAGAAGTTGTATATGAACTACTATTTAATATCTCGTAGGAACCAATCAATGAACAAAATTTTGATGCTTACGTGACCACTTTGACGGACATGTATACAAATCAAGATCGTTATCAGAGTCCAGAAAATAAAGCCCTACTGGAAAATATAAAGCAGGCTGTGAGAGGAATTCAGGTGTGAACAGCTGCTGTAGTGGTGAAAATCTTACCTTTTTAAAAAAAGGATGCCTCTTGTTTTTTGCTGCTGTAATTTACCAGAAAGTGTTATATATTTCTTTCTGTTTGAAACAGTGTTATGCTTACAAGACTTCATGATGATTTTATGTCTTGCTTTAAAAACAGTAACTGCAGAATAGTTTTTTGAATACATTCACATTTTGTACGTTTTCATATAAGCCGACATAGTGTGATATGCCATGTAATGTTTATAGCTGCTAATGTATGCACATTTTTGAGGTAAATATATTTCTGAAGAGGTAAGCTGATCAAAATAAATAGAGTGTAAATTCTTTTTAATGCTTTAGTGATTAAATGTTTTAGTATTTTGAACTGAAATGGACAAAAAAAAAATCCCCGCTTTGAATGACAATGTTGCAGTCAGCGGCCACTTTTTAGACACTCTCATTTTGCCTCATGCTGGAGGATTTTATGGGATTTAAGAAATACATTTTGTGTGCATATTGTTTCATAGCAAGAATTGGTTGCAAAAATGCTTTATTTTTGAACAATGCTTGAAAATATTGTGTGACTTTTGTTTTCAGAGGATGGTATGTGGTGGGGGCAATAAAAAGAGGGTTTTTGGAATTCCAAGCAAAGGGCATGAATTAGATGTGAGAAGTAAAAGGAGTAATTTATTGTAAGACAACATCAAGCCATGGAAACTTGACAGAAGATTCAAAGCAGCTTAAACAGCACTTTTTAATTAACTTCTAAGCATTGCATGATATGAATATGGGAACTTCCATAATGACAGGAGCTCTATCAGAGGTGGACAACGTGAAGATTTCAGCTTTTCTTTTCAAATACACTTTGGAGCCAACATCCTCTTATCTCTGCAGGACTCTTAAAAGTGTCCCTCTGAATTATCTGTTACAGCAATGTAGTTTATTTAATTTTTTTCAGAAATGCAGTCTTTTCTTCTTAAGACAAAAGGCAATAGTTTAAAACATATATTGCCTTTAAAAAAAAATTAATTTGGGAATAACCCCAAATGCTTTTTTCCCTCAAAAACAGTTACTGACCTGTATTCATTGCTATGATGCGTAGCCAATGGCATGCAGCTCAGTTCAGAGTTTGATTTGATCTTTTCACTTTGTTCCCTTTTTTCACTGTTTAGGTTCTGCTTTTTTTTTTTGTTGGCGTACAATCATTTTTATTGTGGCATTTCCATATGCTATCTATTTGTTCTACTGTTACCTATTGCAAAAAAAAAATGAATGCAATCAAAAATCTAATGTAACTAAATATACTTTGGCACTTTTTTTGCTTTAAATTGCATCATTTCAAGCTTAAAAAACGTATTGTACTTTTTCAGATTTGATTGTTAGTTCTTCAAAATAACTGCACTATATGTATGCATAAGAACACTTTTTTCTTGGAACATTTTTGATTTCCATCGAAACTAGTAATGCAGATGGTGTGTTGTGTTTTGTCAGATGTTGAATTAATTTCAATTTGATAGCATATCTTTTCCTTCCATGTCTTGATGTTATGCAGAAAGTACAAAAGTACTTAAAAAGTTTTGTTATGAAAAAAAGATGGGTTTTGTAAAAAAAATAAAATAATAATAATAAAATAAAATATTTTTAGCAGAACAGGACTTACAGGGTCATTGTCCCCACAATGTGCCAGTTGACTATTTGCACTTACCTTGCCCTATATATCCATACGGAGGTGTGCAATTTCTCGTGTCATTAGCTTTGTGACACTAAATTTGAAAAAAAAAATTAGAGTGGAAGCCATGATGGCTAATCCAGTAATATTGCTAAGGGGAGACTACAGGGATCTCACAACAAATATTCTGATACAATACTCAACCTCGGTATATGTATATGTATAAATATATGTATATCCCAGCGGCACTTTATACTATTCACTGTACAAAAAGCTTACAGTTTTCCACGAGGACTTTAATAACTAGCTGGGAGAAGATTATGTAATTACTTTGGGGGCTCTGCCGGATCTTCTCTGTATAGTGCCCTCCTTTCTGTTGTGCTATTAGTTGTAGCTGCCATGCTCAGAATTGCCTTTTTGAGAGCTGAAGCAAGGTGCTTGTTGTTCACCTTCTGCCATATATATTGTACTTTTTGCCCTAGCCTCCTTTTAGGGCTCTCATTGTTCATAACGGCATATGCATTTTTCCACTGCATTGTGTCTGCAGCTTCTTTGCCAATATAGTAACGCTTTCTGTAGAGTAATAGATAGTATCAGTTTTGGATTCTTATTGTTATCACCTATGTACAATGGAAAAGGGATTTTAAGCACAAATCCGCGCTGCTCATCTAATGTTGGGACATAATATCAAATCAAAAGTTATCTGTGACTATTATATAGGGATCACAAAAGTGTCACATATTAGAATGCTGACCTTTTCATCTGAAATTATTGTGAGTCATCAGAGTTTTATTTATTCTAACTTATTCTTCATATTCATTTCTAAGTTTAATTTTAAGTGATCATTTATTAAGACAGAATTTTGTATAAACTACTTATTGTGCTCTCTGTGGAACTGAGGTTTGATTTATTTTTGTACTACACGGCATGGGTTTGTTGACATTTTAATTTTGCTATAAATGTGTGAAATCACAAGTTGCTGTGATAACTTCATTTTTAAATTGTGAAATTTGTACAAATTTTGTCATGCTGGATGTGAACACATCTTACTCTAAATAAATAAATAAATAAATAAAACGTGTTGCCACATTTGTAGCACAGTGGTTCTCTGGTCAGTTGTTACCCCGCTCTTTCCTGAAACCCAAAGTACTGGTAGCTGCCTGGATTCAGCTGTTCTACACAATGGGGACTTTATTCCTCCTTGTTATTCACCAGATTTCCTTATGACATTTTCAGATGTTTCATTACTCAACCAGAATTAAGTTTCATTCCTGAATTTGGCTTTTGTTTAGAAACAGCTGAGGCTGAAAAAGCTAATGTCGAACAATAGTACTCAGATTATCCAAATGTCACTTGTTATCTCCTCATTGCTCAAAATTGTTGACACATATATATCCCTCACACGCATGAGCTTTTATATTAATCTCCAGGAAGTTTTAAATCCACATTCATCTCCAGGAGCTTTTATATATACACATGAGCTTTATATCCACATTCATCTCCAGGAGCTTTTATAGTCTTCTCCTGATCGATCCATTCACATTCCTTTCCATATACAAATCAGGTCTCCAGCTTAAAAGAATGGAATTGTTCCCTAATTTAAGGGGCTCTGTATATGTATTTCAGTGCACTGGATTGCATTGATGGTGCCCCAACATATCAGATGTATAGCCGTCATTAGGGCTGCCAAGTCAGCCCGGGGGGGGGGATCCCCCACTACAGGGGTTCCCGATCTGCCGACCATTATTCGGCCAGTGGGGGGAACCCCACCCCCGAAGTCGTCCAGCCAGGACGACTTCTCCAACGTAATGACGTCACCTGGAAGTGATACCATAGAGTTTTGGGGCGATTGCCAGAGCGTCGCCCTGGCAATGCCCCCAACATGCTGACGTCACCGGGCCCGAGGAAGCTCCCGGCGGATGGAGGACTCCCCCCCGCCGGTGAGTAATACAGACTTGGCAACCCTAGCCATCATACATAGGATTTCAAGAATAATCATGACACAAAAATACATCTGAAAGTTCACAAATTGATTAAAGACCAGAATAAATATTCAACAGATTTAATCAATTTGTTAACTTCCAGGTGCTTTTGGGGGGGGAGTGGGCATAGGCACATGGCATATTGTACCAGTTACATTGCTTCCATTTTGATTGTCTTTAAGGACGCAATGGTCCATAGAGGAGCTTACATGTTAAAATGATTTTATTTAGTTAAATAAACAACGCACATTTCCTGCTACTGCTATATTAAGAAAGTTAAGGCAACAGTTTCATAGAACTTGGGATCACAGCCAGAAAATGATTTTAGATATGGATCCAGTCACCAGAGCTTGAAACTAGTCTCTGAAACAGGCTCTTGCCCCTAAAACCAACAAACCCAACTGAAAATAAGCACTGACCCAGTTCTCCCATCATTCTCTTTGTAACCTAACCAGTTTAGGCTAATTGGGACTGTATTATATTGTCTGTTTTGCATTTAGGGAAGAGAGTTTTGGGTTAGGAAGGAAAAGGAACCAGCTTATGAACTAAAGTTTGTGAGGAATTTTGGCCGGTTCATAGTACATGAACTCAAGTTCGTGGCAGGTCAACTGGCACAAACTTTCAAGCAGTGTGTGGCAGTTCATTCATGGATACCTCTCCAGACAGACTGTTTTTGTTCAACCTAAATGTTTACCAAACTTCATTGCAATGGGAGGTGGAACTTGGAGGGCATGTAGAGGAGCCTCCAGGGGAGGTCCCCTGTGACTTTGATGTCTCTAGCTTGCACAGGATCCATTCTATACACTACTGAACCTGTACCTGTAATTTCCCCAGAGAGCACTTTCCTAGAGGCATCTTCTTTGGGGGGTAGTAACTTGGATCGTTTAAATCCAATCCTCACCAAACGGGAGGGCAGTCAGCCAGAGATTCCCTGCAAGTTTGGTGTCTCTAGCATGGGGGGGGGGGGGGGGGGGTCTACAACTTCACAAACCAAACCAGTTCCTTTGGCAGCTAAAAGTTTGTGATGGTTTGATTATTCATTTATTTATTTATTGCGCTTACATCCCAGCCTATTCCACAGTGGGCTCAGGGCAGCTCACAGCATGAATAAAATACAATTAATATATAATTAAAAACCAGTTAAATAAAACAGGATGACAACTAAGAAACATACATTACTCCAGAGCAGTTCAATACGCCTCCTGTTACATGTTAGCAGGATAGTAGGCATCTGTAGGCCTACTATGGACAGGGGAGGCTGAGATGGTGGAAACATCTGCTGTCTCAACTAAAGTCCTGGTGAACAGCTCCATATTGCAGGCATGGGCGTCAACTATGGGGGGGCTCGAGGGCTCGAGCCTCCCCCGAAATTTCCCGGGGGGGGCTCAGCCACCCCCGGCAAAAGAGAGTGCCCGCCGCCGGTGGCCAGTCAGCCGGCCAGCTGGCCGTTGCCGCCTCTCCTTCCCCCCCACCCCCGGCCTGCCCTCCTGCCTCCCTGGGGCGGGGGGGGGGAGAGAGAGAGGCGGCGGGGACATGGGCCCCGCACAGGCGCCGTTGGGTCGCCGGGCCACTTACCCGACTGCTGCCCCCATCTTGGCCATGTACGCGGGACTCGACGACGGAGCCTCCCGGGGCTTGCGCGATGCCTCTGCTTGCCTCACAGAGGGCCAGGGGACTGTACCATGTCAACTGGGGGGGGGGGGAATTGGGAAAATAAATGGTAGAAGTGAGTCTTCCTCCCGCAAGAAAGTATTAGCACAGGAAAGAGGCGACGCTCTCCTCCATGCCGAGACTGCACCCCGAGCCTGCCTCCCTGGGGCTGGGGGGGGGGGAGGAGCGGCGGGGACATGGTCCCATGTGCGCGTGCGCGCACAAGTGAGCCCCCGCCCCCCCCAGGGATTTACAAACTCTACGCCCCTGATTGCAGGCCCTGTGGAATTGTAACAATTGCAGAGCCCTGATCTCAATTGGGAGCATGTTCCACCAGGTTGGGGCTAGGGCAGAAAAGGCCCTGGCCCTGGTTGAGGATATATCCCCAAAACAGTTTCACAGAATCAGAGACCAAAAACCAGAAAACTGTCTGTGAAAATGACCCTATAAAAATCTCACAAGTCCATGTGTTGTAAGAAAATGAAAATGAAAATAAACTTGCTTGCATACAAGGTCACAAGGCTTCTAAATTCCAAAAGTCCAATTTTATTTGAAGAGGTTTCCAGATACTATCTCTTTTCGATTAAATCTTTTTTTCCCTTGCTTTCAAGAGCAATTTATTTATTTATTTATTGTTTTATTGTGTTCAGATACAAAACATACACCCGTAAGGTTGAATCAGAACAGTAGGAATACAGTAACAGTAAGTTATAGGCAGGGCTCATTTCATAGCAGGAGTTCCTTTGCATATTAGGCCACACACCCTTGTTGTAGCCAATTCTCCAAGAGCTTACAGAGCTTTTCTTACAGGGGCTACTGTAAACTCTTGGAGGATTGGTTACATCAGGGGTGTGTGGCCTAATATGCAAAAGAGCTCCTGCTATGAATTGAGTCCTGGTTATAGCTATTAATATAACAGTTTGTAATTCCAGGACATAATACTGCAAAAAACTTTTAAACACAAGACATATTAACTAGTACACACTTCTTATCAACTCCTTAAGAACAGTGAGGACTACAGTAACTGTTTGGAAGACTGATTCGGATTTGCCATTAGATGTTGTAAGGGTGACATAGATACTAAGAACATAGTGTAATACAATATATGAGAACAGTAGAAGGCGATAGGTTACTCTGTGGTGTATATGGCCAGAGGGAGGCTCAGGTCCACAGGTTCTAGTGAAGATGGGACGAGTGCTCATAACCATCTCTGAAAGTCCACCCAGCTTGGTGGTATTATGCCTTCTGAGGTAAGAAACTCTAAGACTGGTTCCCATTTCTCTAAGAACCTGAAATCGATTGTTTTCGATTAAATCTTCATTAGAATATTTTCTTAAGCCTCACAAAGTAAAATAAAATAAAATGAACCTCAACCAGTAAAGAAAATATACAGTACAAATATGTTCCAAAAAAATTCATTACATATTTGTACTGTATATTTTCCTTACTGATTGAGATTTATTTTATTTCATTTTGAGTTTTGAGTTATAGGGTCATTTTCACAGATGTGTTGGGTTTTCCTGGTTGAGGCCAAGCAGGGCCAGGGACTACCAGTAGATGTTGGTTTGTGGCACGGGTCATTTCGTAGAAAAAGAGGTGCAGGAGCTCATTACCGTAACTCATTTGCATAACTCATTTGCATATGCCACACCCCCTAACATACCGGAAGTGTGTCAGAAGGCAACACCCACCCCTCAGGCTCTACTCCACAGGTGAGTGAAACTGACCTGCTCTTCCTCCATTCCCTTCCCCATCCAATACTTTGTGCAATAAAAATAAGCATAAAGAATACACCCTCATTCTCTTCCTGCTCCCTTGAAACCACCAGGTTTCAAGTAGACTTGAGATACCCAGGACATGGGCACCACCCATCCCTTTCCCTTCCCCTCCCCACAACAAGACACCCTGTGAGGTAGGTGGGGCTGAGAGAGGTTTTTTGAGAACTGCTCATGAGAGAACAGCTCTGAGAGAACTTGTGACTGGCCCAAGGTCACACCAGCAGCTGCATGTGGAGGAGTGGGGAATCAAACCCGGTTCTCCCAGATTAGAGTCCAGCTCCTGACCACTACACCAAACTGATGGGGTGGAAGCTGCTGAAGGGTTGGTGAAATTTCTCCAGTACTTATGTGCCATGTGCCCAGATAAAAAATGGTATACTTAGAAAATTTATATGCCACCTTGAGCAAGTCTCTGGAAAAGCAGCACACAGTCATAAAAGGAACAATGATAAAATTATCAATACTAAAACAAAACATTAAAAACAATAAAGACCCTAGCAGGGCTTTCCCCAGGGCGCTGCGCCTCTGCACTGCTCGGGGAAGCCGAGGAGGGGGCAGGGCTTGGTCATGTGCCCACCCCCTGGGCTCCTCACTTCCAGAGCTCCGCTCCTGTGCCCTCCTGCTCCAACAGACCCCTGGACTTTGCGGAATGCAAGACTCTCCGGGGCATATATAGGGAGAGACGGTCCCGAAGGTATGTATGCTGGTCCCAGGCCATGTAGGGCTTTGAAGGTCAGCACTATAACCTTGAAGTGGATCCGGTACACAACTGGTAGCCAGTGCAGTTGGCATAGCACTGGCTGAATGTGCACCAGCAACGACGTTGCTGTCGGCAAGCATGCCACCGCATTCTGCACTAGCTGGAGTTTGTGGGTCAGATTCAAGGGCAGCCCTGTGTAGAGTGAGTTACAATAATCCAGCCTGGAAGTGACCATTGCATGGATCACTGTAGCTAAGTCCTGGGAGGAGAGATAGGGAACAAGCTGCCTGACCTGCTGCAATGATAAAAGGCAGACCTGGCAACAGTGATAACCTGGGCCTCTTGAAAATGAGGCATCCAGGATTATCCCAAGGCTCCTCATTCTTGGCGCTGGCATCAGAGGTGCCCCACCAAGCGTTGGGAGACGGATTCCTGATCCCACGACTCAGGAACAGGACCCAACAACTCAGGTACATGACCTTCATTGTGGTTGGATTCAATCTCAACCAGCTCTGCTGTAGCCATCCAGCCACTGTCCAAATTATCTGGGGCAGATTCCAACCATCCATCCATCAACAGATAGAGCTGGGTGTCATCAGCATACTGGTAGAATCGAAGAGGGAACCACAGCCCCAAACAAACCAAAAATGAAAAGACAAACAAAACTGTGTACTACACTAGTTCTAATCATGAGCATATAATCAAAATACAGGGTAATTATAACAATATAGTATAAATAAACATGAAAAATATAAATATGATGAGGTTCTCCGGAATGTTGTTCTCATTTCGTCGATAGACTTCATCCGAATAAAACAATCCCGTAGACAAAAGTTCAGACACCCAAGTGATGCCAAATCAATGGCGTACAAATTCCATCTGGTTACGATTTCTGATTTTCAATAAGGCTAAAGAGTCACTCGTAAGAACATTAAGAAAGGTGAAGGCTGACCATCACGTATCGTAGGCTACCCAGGAATATACGCAATGGTCAGCCTTCACCTTTCTTAATGTTCTTACAAGTGACTCTTTAGCCTTATTGGAAATCAGAAATCGTAACCAGATGGAATTTGTACACCATTGATTTGGCATCACTTCCGTGTCTGAACTTTTGTCTACGGGATTGTTTTATTCGGATGAAGTCTATCGACGAAACGAGAACAATATTCCAGAGAACCTCGTCATATTTATATCTTTCATGTTTATTTATAATATATTGTTATAATTACCCTGTATTTTGATTATATGCACTTGATTAGAACTAGCGTAGTACACAGTTTTGTTTGTCTTCTCATTTTTGATCAGCATACTGGTGACAACCCAGTCCACACCCCTGGACCAGCTGGGTGAGGGGGTGCATATAGATGTTAAACAACGCCAGAGAATCAACCTCTGTGCCACTCTGCATTCTAGCGGGTATCGCAGAGCCACTCTCCCTGAGCACCACCCTCTGTCCCAGGCCATAGAGAAAGGAGGAAAGCCGTTGTAGAGCAGTCCCCAATATCCCTATGTATCCCTACAACAGTGAGGCGGTGGGTTGAGAGTGGCAGTGGGTCAAGAGTGGCGGTGGGCCAACCATGTTGAATGCTGCTGTCAGATCCAAGAGCAACAGCAGCACTGACCTGCCTCAAACCAGGTGTCTGCAGAGGTCATCCGTGAGGGTGACCAGTGCAGTCTCCGTCCCATGGCCAGGGCGGAAGCAGGACTGGAATGGATCCAGGAACCGGGCAGGCCACGAACCATGAACTGAACTGAACCCCATTTCCCCAGTTCTTGCCCACCCCTAGGAAGGACGTAAGGTCTCTGTCCTTTTCATTTTCAGAACTGCAGCTCCACAGTCAAATTGTAGGCTGGAAGGACCATCAGCCAGTCTGGTCAAGTGAAGGTGGAGGACAGAATAAAGAAAACAAACAAAGTGGCTGTCGGTTGGATTGCAAGCTGGGGATCAGAATGTAGGAGAAGACCTCAATAAATCTGGACCCTTTTCCCAGGCTTTATTTAGTCAGTCTTTCCTCCAGTCCATCTCCCTGACCATGTCTTGTTCAAACATAATCAAGATACATTGTGAGTTGGATACTGCTTGAATTGCATGCATCTAAGTGCAACTTGCCTGCCTGCCTGCCTGCCTCCCTCCTGAAGCAGCCCCAAATGTTCCCAGCAGTGCTGCTCCTGGGAGACAGGGCCCCCTAGAAGCAAGATGAGGGGCAAGTTGGTAGGCTGCAGCAGGACAGGAAACTGAAATCCCCGCTTACACATGTGGATCTTCTTGACAGGATCCAATGCAGGAGTTTGTATCTACACGACTCACTTGGGTGCTAGGGACATATTTCCTCAAGCCTCTGAAAGGAAGGCTAGTTATAAATGAAATAAATGGTAGATTTCTTTCTGTATTTTTCTTTGGTTTCACTTATACCCTACCTTTCTGTCCAACGTTGGCCCAAAGCAGCTTATATGGTTCTCCTCTCTCCACTTTATCCTCACAACTTTATCCTCACAACACAAGAGCCTGGTCTTGGAATTGCACGGTCAGTTGTGGAAGTCACTGTCATGACTGTAGATTGCTTTTAAAATGGATTAGGAAGGATGGGTCCATAATGGCTACTAGCCATAGCGGTTAAAGTCAGAAGCAGCAAACCTCTAAATACTAGTGTATGGAGGCAACATCACTGGGAGGCCTTGGCCTCTGTGCCTTGTTTGTTGATTCTCCAGGGCAATTAGTTGGCCACTGCATGAAATCAGTTGCTGGACTAGGTGGACCACTGGTCTGATTAAGCTGGGTTCTTCTTATGTTCACCAGCAGGAACAGGAAGCGGGAAAATCCCAGTCCGCTAAGTCCTCAAGTGGCGTGGGCACTCGGTCCTGTGAATAATGACGAGATATTCCAGATCTGAATTAATTCTGGGGAGCAAAGGAATACCTATAGCTAGCTATTCTCAGAAACAATAAGAAAATGTCAGCACTTTAAAATGTCAATTTAATTCATCCCGAGGTATGCAGGCTTCAGGAAATATTGTTTGCTGCCAGAACATACCTGAAGCATATTTTATCTGATATGTTTGATTTCTGAAATGTTGTCCATACAGGGACAACCATGTGAAATTAACTGTATTCTTTAAAGACAGCATTTATATAGTAATCCTCAAAAGAGTTGCTAGAAGTAATACCAGCAAGGGGCAGTGTTTGACAAAAATCAAGATAAGGTAGGAATAGTTGAAATTAAGACATACTTTCAAGCAGGATGTCTCAGACCTTGTCTTTAATAAGAGCTACTTCATAGTAATTGGGGGGGGGGGAGAGAAATCCCCAGATACTCCCCCCTCCCAGCATGTTACCAAATTATGTGCTGTCCTAGAAACAGAACATGGACTCAGAAAAAGAACCAAAAATGAAACTGTCAGCTAAGCAGCACAGAGAAAAATCCTAAGAAATAAAGGGTATTTTTAAGCCTGTAGCAGATCTTTTCATCATCTTTTCCTGGGTCTTCTTGGAGATGTATGACCTATTCTGCAGCAGCCAGTGACCTACTAGTATTTCATGAACTACCTGCTGGAGACCCCCTGCTTTACAGTGTATTACAACGCGAAGTATTTTATCCATCCAGCTTTAAATCCATCCAAAACCGACTATTCTTTACCTGCCAGAAATCAGCAAGAAATTTACTGGCTTTGATTCAGGTCTTCGATTACAAAGTTTTCGTCTAACTTTTTCAAAATTGTAGTATTATCATGAGTACTGATTAAGAAACACAGAAGGAAATTAGCATTTCTTTGAGCCCAAATTCTTGTGAAGCAAAGCATTAAATACGTTGGCGTTGTGAAGCAAGTATTTTCAAGGTTGGGAAGGAACCTCAGCTTTCGGGTGCTGCAAAACCCTACAAGGAAAGCAGACTTTCCCCATGAAATTTACCACAGTGTGAAAACCACCCTTCGTTTTGTTGTTGCTGATGCAAACATTCACATTGCACATGCTAATTTCAAACTCGTTTTTTTTTAAAGATTCAAACTCATATTCCTTGTTTGAGATTGTTGCCCCTGATCATCATGGATCATCAGAGACACTGTTCAACACTTTGTTGGCAGGACCCAAGCATTCCACTACTCTGAAGAATCATCAAACACAAATGAAGGAATGACATCAAAACACTGGTTTTCTTTTGAATTGCTCTCGGTTATTTATTACACATTTATTACACATTTTCCTTGGTAGCAGGGCAAAGCCCTGTCTTTTGCACAAGGATTTATCATCTTTAATGCACAAGGATTTATCATCTGCCTAGGTTTGTGGTGCTTAAAATTCAGTGGAATGTCACCAGCAAGACCTCTTTCTCAAAAGCAAGTTCAAAGCGTGAAAGAGCTAGAATCCCCTACTTTCTGGGGGATTCAGGCAACATCACTTTGTTCCTTCCCAGCTGAAAGTGGTGAAATTCTAGCTCCTTCACACCCTCAACTTGCTTTTGAGAAAGAGGTCTGCCAGGGTCATTGAGCAAGTACGAGCAAGAAATCCCACGGGCCAAAAGATTGCCCAGACTGTTGGGCAGCTCATTTGGCTCCGGACTGAGTTTTAGCCAAATGGAGAATAAGCTCTCAGTTACTCTGCAAGATTTTGAACAATATGTCAATTTTCATAAGTAGCAAAACTGATTGCTTTCCTTGAAGACTGTCTGCTCTGAAACCCCAAACTTCTTTCCCCCGACTAAAGCCAATGCGATGGCAGGCAGCACTAATAATGATAGGACCAGAATTCTGCTCTCCAGCCCTTTTCATTCCCCAGTTCACCGTTATGTCACCATCTTTCTTGACACAGAGTACCTTGTTTCAGATCACTGGCAAATTAAATGGCAACAACGAAAACTTCTCCAGACTACTTCAAGCTCTTCCAATATGCATCATGCATCATTCTGACCCTTGGCACTCATAGCCATTGGCAAAAATCTATTTCTCTTTGGCCACTGCCTGCAGACATTTAAACTGACATATATAAGATAGACTGAATGTTCTTCCCTTGGCAGTTTTGGAGGGCAGATATAATAGAGTATCATACTCTAATAGAACATGCAGATGCTCATATGATACAATCGGAAACATAGAACATATGATTATGGAGTGCCCTATATTCAACGAGTTGAGGGCCAATTTAGTCACCCCCTTTACTTAAAGATACGGAATTGCTAAATGTGCGAGCCCAGGTGTCATGGCTACTATCGAATGCAAATGATTGTGTCACCCTCTCAGGGGCAAAATTCATAGGCGCAGTAATCAAATATAAGAGAAATAATACCAAGTAAGGTCTTTTAAAATATTTTTTTTGGTTCTAATTTCTGCTTAAGGTGATAGCCGTTTGAGCAGTACTAGGTAGGTAGACAGACAGACAGACTTACAAGATCTCTAGCTGAACACTCCCCCTCTATTTTAGTGTTTCAGCAGGACACTTATACAAACACTAGGCATTTGCAGCCCTAAGTACTGCACAGACCAGAGGAGAAAGAGGTCAGGGTGCTACCAATAGTACTAAGCTTTGTGGCAGCTTACAAAATAGAACATATTATACACACAGAGACCTTTCTGATATGTATTCAGTTAATAGGTTATATAGTTCATCTGCTTCTGAATAAAGTAAAAATATTTAAACACTTGATTCTGATGTTTAAACATTAGGAAGTATGCAGGTTGGGTCCAGGGTCGTCGTCCCCCCCCCCCCCCCCCATGTATCAGTTATACATGAGCTGAGGATTTCTCTCAGATCTCTGTTGAGATTACAGCCATGGTGTATGTGGAAAAAGGGCCTTCCCTCATGCACCATTTTCCTGACCAAAAGTGTTCCTGGGGGGCTGGTATTTGGCCTGTTGGAAAAACCCACAAGTGTACACAGTCGCTACAGTTGTGATCTGAGTCAGACACCAACAGGACTCCGGTGACATCTTAGTCTCTGAGGTGACACTGGACTCTTGTTGTATTGAGGGCACAGAAGCTGAAGAACCATCAGGGTGCCATCCTCAAGCCTGAATGTTCTCATATAGGGCTGTGTTTTTATAAGCAAGGACAAAACACATTAACCTGTCCTGCAGGGCTTTTGGGGATAAGCACTGTTTAGATGTATTGTAGCATATACACTCACACACTGACAAATTGGTCTTAAAAGAGTACATATACCCACACTGACACTGCTTTGTGTGGATCTGCTGCACAAATGGAAGTGCAGACAGTGAGAAATCCTACATGCACATATCCAACAATAAATAAGTTCCATGAAATAAGTTCAAAGCCAAGTAAATACACTCAGAATTGTGTTCCTTGGGAATAATGCCTCTGACGGCCTCTTGTGACAGCACAAGGTCTTCCTGGATGGCTTACCGGGGCTGGAGGCTCAGGACGTCTCTGTGGCACATGGTACCATTTATCAGCTTTAGCTGATACACTGGCTTCATCTGTTCCTTGAAATGTGTGATCTGCCCATGATGATCCATGCTCTGGTTACACCCAAGTTAGATCACTATGCAGGGGTCATTTTGTAGAAAAAGAGGTGCAGGAGCTCATTAGCACAACTCATTAGCATAACTTATTTGCATATGCTAAACCACCTGAAATCACCGGAAGTATGTCAGAAGGCAAGAAAGGGAGGGAGGGAGGGAGGGAGGGAGGGAGGGAGGGAGGGAGGGAGGGAGAAAGAAAGAAAGAAAGAAAGAAAGAAAGAAAGAAAGAAAGAAAGAAAGAAAGAAAGAAAGAAAGAAAGAAAGAAAGAAAGAGCTGGCAGAGAGGGGACAGCTACTAATCCAAGCCTAAGAAATACCACTATTCTGGGAGGATAGCTTCAGTGGTGGCTGAAGCCTTCAGAAGGCTGGTCAGAGGAACAAGGACCTTTCCAGGCGACGGGGGCATTTTGCTGCAGCCATGACACAAGCGGGCATTCCCCCGGGGGGGGGGGGGCTGGCACCAACTCCCAGAGCTGAACTCCCCTGAGCTCCTGCTCAAAATGACCCGTTACTATGAAATATTGAGACGAGGTAGCTCTTTTCAAAACAGCATGCTTCTTTATTGAACTGTGAACCCAAGAACCAGGGTCAACAGGAGCCAATTTATACTACTGCAAAACCACACCCAACTCAACAACAACCAATAACAAGTAGAAGAAGAAGAGGAGGAGGAGTTTGGATTTATATCCCGCCCTTCACTCACTTGGAGTCTCAGAGCGGCTTACAAACTCCTTTCTCTTACCCTCCCCACAACAGACAGCCTGTGAGGTAGGTGGGGCTGAGAGAGCTCTGAGAGAACAGCTGGTACAGAGCTATGGCTTGCCCAAGGTCATCCAGCAGGTGCAAGTGGAGGAGTGGGGAATCAAACCTGGTTCTCCCAGATTAGAGTCCGCGCACTTAACCGCTACATGAGTAGGCAGCCAGAATCCTTCATTTGCATGAACTATATACAAAGTAACTTTATGCCTTTGCAGCTATTGGGTTATATTCCATAATTCTGATTGGCTGTTGCCGGTAAAACCACCAATAGTCTTGTAGGCTTTTGGAGCCTTGCTGAGACTGAAGCCCCAACAGTTACTGTAATGCACTTTTTGTGGGAATTCCTTTGAAAACTGCCTGAAAACTTCAGCTGATCCAAAGTGTGGCAGCCAGAGTACTGTCAGGAGTAGGATACAGAGATTGTATCCCCCCCCCCCTGCTGAAAGATCTACACTGGCTGCCCATCTGCTTCCAGACAAAATTCAGGGTTTAGGCCCTAAATGGCTAGGGGCCAGGGACCACCTCCGCCCATACTTTCCAGCCCCCCTCCCGCTAAGATCTTTCTCACAAGTCCTTCAGAGGTAAAGTGGGTGGAAACCAGAGACAGGGTTTTTCAGGTGTGGCACTTCACTTGTGGAATGCCCAGGTCTGCTTAAGGTTCACCTGGCACTTACATAGGCTTTTAAAAAATAAGCATAATTTTATTGTCTGATTTTTGGCCAGAGAACTGTTTTTAAGCTGCTCATTGTTTTATCCTGCTTTTATATCCTGGCTGAGTATTCAGTATTGGGGCCGAAGACAGATTGCCAGTCTGCCGCGCCTCCGCGGCGCAGCAGACTGGGCCGGGGGGAATTCCCCCCGCGGCTTGGCGTTCGCACACCGCCGGAAGGAAGCCGCCCGCAGTGTTCAGACTGCGGGTGGCTTCCTGCAGCGGCGGGCGGACGCCGCGCGGCTGCCCCTGCCAGCGCATGTTCACACCCGCTCTGGAGGATGGAATGCGCGCACGAGGCGCGCCGCAGCAGCCGAGCACGACTTTGAAGTGGTGCTCGGCTGGTATGGGAGGAGCGCAGTGCCGGACGCGATGCGTCCGGGCCGCCTCCTCCAGGCAGATGCGGCCATCTGAACGGCCACTCTGCCTCCGCTTCTGAAGCGGAGGCAGAGCGGCCGAGACGGCCAATCTGTCCTCGGCCTGGGATTTTAATTGTTAACTTTTATTGTGCTGTGTTTGTATTATGTTCTATTTTGTAAGCTGCCCCAATCAGGTACTCTGGAGAGGTGGTATAGAAGTTTTCTAAATAAATAAGTGGAACCAGTTTGGGTACATTCTTTACCCCACAATACGCAAAGGGACAAATATTTATTTATTTATATCCTGCTTTCCTCTCCTCTCCACTTTCCAATATATAGGACAGATGGACTCACGTTCTAGCTGTATCTGAAGAACTGAGCAGTGACTCGTGAAAGCAATGTATAATACAAAAAGAAAATCCCACAGAAACAGTAGAAAGGGAAGAAGCTTTTGAGTAAATAACAGGTCTTCCTTTCCCCCACTCTCTTGATCTTTCACCCGGCTCTAGGCTACCATGCTCAGGCTAAGAGCTAGGGTTGCCAGCCTGGCAATCATTGGGAGACCGGGGGGGGGGGGGGTAGGGACATGGGGGCAGCCATCAGCAATGTTGCGACATCACTTCTGGGAAAACCTGGAAGTGACATCACATCTCTCTAGGAATCTCCAAAAGCTCTATGGTTTTATCATACAGATTCCCGTGATTCCTAGAAAGACATGATGTCACACCCTAGCTGACAGTGATTTAAACTGTTTTTTCTCTTTTGTTCTGCCGGCTGCTATTGAGAAAGACCACCGAGGGTGGGGTGGGACATGTCACTGGGCACATGGCATCCCTACTAAGAGCCCAACTGCAAGAACTCTTTCGCTTGATCTCAGGTTTGAGCAGAGGGAAAACAAACTGAGCCAGCTCTTATTCAATTGCTGGTAGCCAGCTAACAGACTCCTCACCTGCCAGCATATCTATGTTCCTCTTTTGCTAATATGAATTCTGTCTTTGCAGGATTGAGGACTTTTAGGTTAGCAACTGAATGTCCTGGAAGGTTAAAATGTTCTCCAACTTGGGGGCCGACCTTTTTGCTTACAGACAGCCTGCTAGCCTAAAACCATTTCTCATTCGCAATGACAAACTACTTAACAGTAACTTGGACTCTGGTACCAAGGCCTGCAACAAACCAAGATGCCAGCTTTGCTCTCACATAGATCCTAGCAACACCATCAGTGGATTCAGCAACATCAGCCATACCATCTCAGGTACCTAGTCCTGTTCATCCTTTAATGTGATATATGCCATCACATGTCAGCAATGCTCTTCCGCTCTCTACACTGGACAACCAGGCCAGTCCCTTCGACAAAGAATTAATGGACACAAGTCTGACATCAGAAACCACAACATTCAAAAAGCAGTGGGGGGACATTTTAACTGCCCAGGACATTCAGTTGCTGACCTAAAAGTGGCAGTTATCTTACAAAGGAATTTCAGAGGGAGATTAGAGAGACTGTTGAATTGCAACTGATAATGAAGCTCAAGACAATGTGTCCTCCTGGACTAAATCAAGACCTAGGTTTCCCGTCACATTGCCAATGCTGATTTCTCCACGCCTACTACCTCTCTGCATATCACACCTAATACATTTACACCTGCTATTGTCATTTGCCTGCTAATGTCATTCGGCATCTGAAATCACTCCACTTTCCAATATATAGGACAGATGGACTCACGTTCTAGCTGTATCTGAAGAACTGAGCAGTGACTCATGAAAGCTCATACCCTATCACAAATTTTGTAAATCTTTAAGGTGCTACTGGACTCTTACTCTTTTCTCCTTAAACAGATATAGTTACACACAGACGTAGATGGGGAAAGTATGAACTGTGGGGCTGAAACACCATGAAACACAAGAACATAGCTGAGACATCTCTTTGTAAAACTCAGAAATGCATGATAAGCACACTGATCACAAAACCCGGAGCGCTGTGGGTTGGCACCAAACAGCTTCTCCATTAGTGAAACCGGGGTTACCTTTGACCACACAAAATGACTAAGCTGGAAACCTGCATGGGGGGGGGGGGGGGGCACTGGGATGACAACTGTAGCAAGGAGCAAAACTGGGACAGATTGGACTCAGAATTCATGTTTTCTCTAATAAGGGAGCAAATCAAGTATAACCAGGGGTCCGTTGGGGCTGGAGTGAGGCGGAGCAAAGCTCCGCCATCTCAGGAGTGGCCACTAGGGCAGCCAGGCAGGGGCGTAGACTTTTGGAAATCCGGGGGGGGGGGGGCGCCTCCTTAGCTGGAGCGATGTTCTCCCCCCCCCAAACCGCTCCACCTCCCTGGGCCCTTCCGAGGCCCGCCAGCCGCTGCTGCCGGTGCCTCTCTCTTCCCCCCCCGCCACCCCTTCCCTCTCTCTCTCCAGCAGCGGCAGCCGGGCCTCAGAAGGACCTGGGGAGGCACGGCGGCAGGCGCTCCATTTTCCCGGGGGCGGCTGAGCCCCCCCCCGGTACTCTACACCTATGCAGACAGGGGCCGAATCAGATTCTCTGATCTGATTTGCCCCGCTGCCGAATTGCTGCCGAAATTCGGCAGCAACTTTAAAAGCAACTGGAGGAGAGGGGGTTTGAGGGAGAGGCTCCAAGCTTGCAGGGTAGCTGCTGGGGCCTCTCCTTGAAATACCCACCAAGTTTCAAGAAGATTGGACCAGGGGGTCCAATTCTACGGGTTCCCAAACAGGTTGCCCCCATTCCCTCCATTGTTCTCTATGGCACCATAGAGAACAATGGAGGGGATGGGACACCTGTTTGGGGGCCTGTAGAATTGGACCCCGTGGTCCAATCTCCTTGAAACTTGGTGGGTATTTCAAGGAGAGGCCCCAGCAGCTACCCTGCAAGTTTGGAGCCTCTCCCTCAAACCCCCTTTCCTCCAGCCCCTCATATACCCTATGAGTTTTTGCCATTGATTTCAATGGCCCATAGGCTATAATGGGGCTGAAACTGACATTCCCTTTCTGACACACTTCTGGTGATGTCAGGGGACGTGACTTATGCTAATGAGTTATGCTAATGAGCTCCTGCACCTCTGGGGTTGCTAATATCCAGGTGCAGGCTGGAGATCTCCTGGAATTACAACTGATCCCTCGACGACACACATCCCCTTTGATTATTTATCTAAAACATTTGTTCCACTTCTTCTGGATACAATGACTGCTTGGACACAAATGAAGACGCAAATAAATGTACTTTAGTACGCGTAGAATTATAAAAGTAATTTTAAAACGCTCCATCCCAGGAAGCTGTAGGTTATCTTCTATGCACTCAAGTCATACTGTTCTGGATATATGGGGCACCGAGGGGTGTGTGGAGTGTGTGTGTGTGTGTGCGTTGCACAACTGTACCTCGCTCGGGGTGTGAAAAGCCCTTCAAGCCGCCCCCAGCGTTTCTTTCGAGGGCTTCAACGCAGGCTGCACGGTCGGTAGAAAAGTATTCCCGCTTCTCCGTTCTCCTTCGGTCGCCAGAGTGAGCCTCCCAGCGAGGCAGAGTTTCCAAAGAGGAGGAGGCTTTGTTCTCAGGCAGCCTTGCCGGCCGCTTCCCCTTCCGAAAAGCGGGGCTCTCGGCGCGGACAAAGCCCCGGGGGCAGGAAGAAAGGCGGGGCGGTAAAACAAGAAAAGGGGGGGTGGGGGGGAAGCGCCTCCGGGGGTCCGTTCTGCGGCGCAGAGGAGGCTATTTCGCGACCCCCCGTTTCCCTCCGCCCGCCGCGGGTCAGAAAGGGCAGCGAGACAAAAGGCTTCCAAGTTCCGGGCCGTTCTCGCCGCTCCCCCCGTGCGGCTGGCGGGAAAATTAGCCGCAGTTCCCACCGCTGGGCTCCGACCCTCCCTCTCGCGCCCGGACTTTCTTCCGGGGGGGGGGGGGGAAGAGAGAGAGAGAGAGAGAGAGAGGCGAACCCAACTCTGGCGCTCAGTCGGCTGCCCGACGCGGAGCGAGGAGGCTGCGTGCCGGCCCGAGGGCCCTTGCTGCTGGCTGGGCGGTCCTCCGCCCCCTCTCTCCCCACCCCCTCCGAGGCTGTGCTCCGGGGGACGGGCTCGCTCGTGCAGCCCCCGCTGGCCGGCTCCAGCACCGGAGCGAGAGAGCTTGCGTCGAGGAGCCGGGATTTGCTGCCGCCGCCGCCGCCTGGCTTCTCGGTCCCCCCCCTCCACTCACTCACTCACTCACTCACTCCCCGGGCTCTCGGCGGCATGGCCCGGCGCCACGCACGCTCTGCTCTCCCCGGGCTTTGCTTCGGGGTCCTGCTGTGGAGCGGGAGCTTCTTGCCCTTCGCTGCCCCGCAGCAGCAGCAGCAGCCGCCGCCCCCACCGTCGCCGCCTCAGCGGGGGAGCGTGTGGTGCCCCAGCCGCTGCCTCTGCTTCCGCACCACCGTGCGTTGCATGCACCTCATGCTGGAGAGCGTGCCCGCCGTGTCGCCACAGACCACCATCCTGTAAGTGGGCGGCGGGGGGGAAGGAGCCACGTCCGCCGCCGGGCAGAGCAGCCTCCGGGGGGGGGGGGGGCGGGGGCGACGGAATGCGGCCCGGGGGGTGGAAAGGGGGGGGGCGGAGAATACCTGGCAGCGGCGAAAGGGAGCGAGACCTGCCAACGCACTCCCTTTATCTGCAGTCGGTGGGTATTTGGGTGGGTCCCCCTTCTCGAGTTTCTTTTGTTAGCACCACCGCCGCCGCCGCAGCTAAGTTTTTTGCGTGTGCGTTTTTGTCTGTAGGCAGTTGGCTGCGATCCACAAACTTGTTACGCCGGGCAGCCCGGATAGATTACGAAGCCCCGTTATGAAGAAGGGCTTAAATAGATTTTTAAATCCAGGGACCTCAGACAAGATTTTTTTTAAAAAAAAATAACTCAGATTCACTTGATCTGTTTTGGGTTTTTTAATTAAACCCTGTTCGTGGTTTATTTTCCACCTTCAGTACCAAAACGCTTGGGCTTGCTTCATTTATGGCTCTTGCTGCGTGAGATTTCTTTCTTCCGATGGCCCCGCACCTTCAAGACCTTTGTGTGGCTTTGCCGTCTTTAGGAATGTAAGCAGTAGCCTGAGCTGTGTGGCTTTTCCAACTGGCTGGTCTACCGAGGCCTCTTTGTTATAACAGCTTTCCATTCATTCTGCGTTTCTCTTCAGTTTCCAGGATGTCTGTTTAAAGGTGTTGGGGAATATGTTTTAGAGTGCTCTGGTTGGGGACCAGTATTGCTCGTTTTGGTTCTTGTCTTGTTAGGTTTTGGCAGTTAGGGTATATTTTAGATAGGAGACCGTGGGTTTATATGTTTTCTTTAAGAAAATCCTGGATGTTTGTGCATGAGTTTGACACCCCCCCCCCCCAACTGCAACCACTTCTGAGACGCTTTTAAGTGTGACTCTTATTAGCAACTTTAGGTGTGGCCTACTTCATAAGAAAGAGGGTCACTTGGGGATACTTTCCTCTTTGTTTAACTTGTGTAGCCATAAAGTATGCAATAAGGAGCTTATGTTGAATTATACTAGCAGAATATAAACCTTGCCCTGATCTTGTAAAGATTTATGCACGGGCTTAAAGTTACAGACTGTGAGCCGCAGTGACATATTGAGAGGATTCACATTGAACAGAAGTCTTGAAGTGGACAGGTTTAAGCAACTGTAAGGCTCAAGCCTTTCGGTGGTGAATACACCAGTTAATTTGTGATCTGAAGTTGCGTATTACTTTAGCTTCTATTTACCTGGTATGTAGAAGTAAAGCAAGGACTGGATGTTAGGTGTGATTCTCTCAGGTGCCGAAGAATGCATAATCCCATCACCTAGCTATCTTTATTCTTGTAGATGTGAACAGTACCAAGGTATGTTTAATCTTGGATAACCCTTACATAGGTACATGCTGGGATTTGACAGTTGGAAATACTTTCACAGAATTGTAATATTGCATATGCTTGAAACATTGGGGTCCTCACAGAAAGAGGTCCCAAAGGATATTTTGAAGTGTCTGGAAAATAAGTTCAGATTCTTAGAAGTCTGCATAAAAACCTGTAGGAACCAGCCAGCTCAGGGCTGAATAAACATTTAGATTTCCATGCAGCCAGGTGCCTTGGATTTTCTGAGGTCTGTCTTTTAGCAATGGGTTTTTGTTGTTGTTTAAAAAGAGAACTTTTCTGCCCCCTCCTTTTGAGAAAGAAAACTTGTACACATTCCTATCCTATATATATATAATTCCCTTGCGTATTGGCCATTTTCAGCGCTTCCATTGGCTGTGCAGTGCACTCCATTAGCCACTGGCCCATCAACCGCCACTCAAGAGTACTTGCGTGCCATTGTTTGGGTGCTGGGTCTGCTCCTCTCCCCCACCCACTGCCAGTGTGGACATTTTTACCCCACAGAGTACTGCCAAAATGGCTGTCTCTCCCAACCAAGACACTTCTCCTGCTTGGCTCCTGTAGGACTAACCTTTCTCTCAGTGGCTGTTGCTAGGCAACCATGCTTGGTTCTGTCAGTAAAAAGGCAAAGGCAGGAAGCATGTTTGTGGGGAACTCATTGGGGCCAGTCCTGACTAGGGTTGCCAGCTCCAGGTTGGGAAATTCCTGGATATTTTGTGGTGGAATCTATGGAAGCCAGAATTTGGGGAGGGGCGAGGCCTCAGCTGAATAGAATGCCATAGAGCCCATCCTCCAAAGCAGTTATTTTCTCCAGGGGGAGGGATAGATCAGTTGTCTAGAGTTCAGTTGTGATACCTGGCGATCATCAGGCTCCACCTGGAGGTTGGCTACCCTAGGTGTAGCAGTTAGTGCTTCAGAACAGGGTTTGCCAGTCCCAGGTTCTTGCTGTGGAAGTTGAATTGCTGATTTAGGACCAGTCACAGACTTTCAGCCTAACCTACCTCACAGGGTTGTTGTGCAGATCAAAAGGGGAAGAGGAGAATGATGTAAGCTGCTTTGGTCTCCACTGTGGAGAAACACTGTACTTTTCCTCCCGGGGAACAATTGCTGCCCATCTCCAGGTGAGGGCTGGAGATCACTCAGAATGACAACTGCTCTCCAGATGGCAGAGATCCAGCTCCCCTGGAAAAAAGGCTGCTCTGCAAGATGGACTCTGTGTCATTATACCCTTTTGAGGTCGCTTCCCTCCTGCTTGGGTCTCCACTGTGGTGAAAGACAGTACTTTTCCTAGGTAGAGACTACAGGGAGAGGGGGAAGAGATGGAAACCTCAAGTCAGAGGGGCAGATAATGGTATGTTGATGATTGGCTGGGAAGTAAATAGGGTTTCCACCTCCGGGTTGGGAAATTCCTGGAGATTTGAGGGGTGGAGCCGGAAGAGAGTGGGGTTTGAGGAGGGGTGGGACCTCAGACGAATACACTGCCATAGACTCCACCCTCCAAACCAGCCATTTCCTCCTGGTGAACCATTGTTGCCAATTTCTAGGTGAGGGCTGGAGATCACTCAAAATTATAACTACTCTTCAGATGGCAGAGATCACTTCCCCTGGAGAAAACAGTAAGCTCTGTGTCATTATACCCTGCTGAGGTCACCACAGCAGATTTGATGCTGAGTGCCCAAGGCCAAGGCACCCGCCCAGAGCCTTTTTCTAGAGCCCGTTGTATTTATTGCCACAACAGGCCTTATTCCTAGTCTGATATATTTGTGAGTTTTAGAAGTACTCTTGTGGGGGGCACTCTGAACCTAAACATGTTTACTGAAAAGTGAATCCACTGGATGTTAATGGGACTTGCTTCCAGGTAAATGAGTTTAGGATCACAACATTACTATGTAAAAGATCATTTTAGAATACTGAGTGGGTCAAAGAAGAAGAGATTGGGTTTATATCCCGCCCTTTGCTCACTTGGAGTCTCAGAGCGGCTTACAGACTCCTTTCCCTTCCCCTCCCCACAACAGACACCCTGTGAGGTAGGTGGGGCTGAGAGAGCTCTGAGACAACTGCCCTTGAGAGAACAGCTGGTACAGAGCTATGGCTTGCCCAAGGTCATCCAGCAGGTGCAAGTGGAGGAGTGGGGAATCAAACCCGGTTCTCCCAGATTAAAGTCCGTGCTACACCAAACTGAGTATGAAAAGACACCAGAAACTTTTCAAGGCCTTCAGTGGTGGCATGCTTTGTCTCAGATGCCACATACTACAAAAAGAAAGAGCACTTATTTTACTGTTAACTGAATCTTTGGTTTGATGTACACTCTTTGGCAGGATCTGATTGATTGATCTTGCAGAACTTGTAAAAATTCATTGACTCACACAGGAAGAGGGTAGTTAATGTTTGTTGCATTTGAAAGAAGGTACATTTACAGAGTACTTTTATACTGATAAATGTTCATTACCCCATTTGTATGTGGCTTCATGTTCTAATTCTCAGGAATGTAAACATATTTCTGAAGACCTGAATAGATATGAGAAATATTGTGAATCTTAAGAGTAAAATATGAATCCTGCAAAGGTTTGGTGAATGTCATGGAATTGCTATATTGCAGTTTAAGAGGCAGAAGGCTGCTATAATTGGAGTTGGTGTGGGGATTTGTCCCCACCATTCCAGTCACATTGGCTTGTGACCCCAGGGAGGGGAAAGGGAAATACTGTAGTTTGGCGGGTTGATTTCAGTCCTCAGGAACCATCATGACCTATGTTGTGTGATCTGAATTATGTGGCTTAATCTTTAAAAGACTGAAGTACAGAAGTAGCTGCCTTAGGGAAGGGAGCTGCTCTGTACATCTTGTTGTTGTTCTGTCACATAGTCGAGTCTGACTCTTCTCGATCCCATGGACCACATCACGCCATGTCCTCCGTCATCTTCCAGAGTCTGCTCAATGTTCATTGCATCGATAACACTGTCTAACCATCTCATCCTTTTGTCGTCCCCTTCTTCTTTGACCTTCAGTCTTTCCCAGCATCAGGGTCTTCTTTAGTGAGTGTTCCCTTCTCATTTGGTGGCCAAAGTATTTGAGCTTCAGCTTCAGGATCTGGCCTTCCAGGGAACAGTCAGAGTGGATTTCTTTTAGGATTGACTGATTTGATCTCCTTGCAGTCCAAGGGACTCTCAAGAGTCTTCTCCAGCACCATAATTTGAAAGCATCTATTATTCTGCGCTCGGCCTTCCTTATGGTCCAACTCTCGCAGCCATAGATTACTACTGGGAATACCATTGCTTTGACCATTTGGACTTTTGTTGGCAGGGTGATGTTCCTACTTTTTATTATGCTGTTTAGGTTTGCCATCGCTTTCCTCCCAAGGAGCAGGCATCTTTTAATTTCATGGCCGCAATCACCGTCTGTAGTGATCTTGGATCCCAAGAACGTGAAGTCTGTCACTGCTTCCATGACTTCCCCTTCTGTTTGCCAAGGAGTGATGGGGCCAAATGCCATGATCTTAGTCTTTTTGATGTTGAGTTTCAAGCCAACTTTCATGCTCTCCTCTTTCACCCTCAGCAACATCTTAATAAAACTTAATTAGCTTTCCTAACATACAAAATCTGGTGGTATCCCCACACTTTAGTTAACTGTAGTTTAGAGCAGGACAGAATATCTATATCATATTACCTTGGCTTAGAACAATGATTTTCAGAGGTACCAACTAAAAGGATCCTTCTCACCTGGATTTCTTCTGTTTCCATTCTACATGCTGTAGACACATTCAGAAATGTGTAATGTCGTTTTCTTGATTTGATTGTCATAAAATCTTTACGGGGTGTGTTTGTTGTCGGACAAATGGTCACAGTCAGAGTTCCCTCTAAGCTCCACAGTTTTGTGAGCAGAAATTCTACCTCATGAGCGGAAAATCTAGTAGCATTAAAGTTGTGAGCAAGTATACATTTGACTGTTACATAAATTAATTTTTTAGATTACTTCCATAAACTTGTAAAAATCTCAGAATAAATTATTTTAAATTATATTTAAGCTTATATTTAAGACAGTAGAACTCTCCGAGCCTGATTAACACTGGTCAGAATTTCTAAGTCTTTTAAATTAGGCCCCCTTATTTGATCACCCACTAAGGCCATTAAATGTTTCTTCACCTCTGTCTTGGAATACCAGTGACCTTAGTGGGTTGCAACACTAATTGGTAGTCTCCACCATTAACACCCACATGTGGCTTCCCCGTTGTGACTTTATTTCCATCTGCTTGGAGAGATGCAGACTGCTTGGCCTGCCATAGTTCTCTATTCCTAGATGTTACACTCATCTTCCCAGCTGCATTAATTAGCATGTTATTCACGCCTTTTACAAATATATTCCACCATTTTTGCTACTAGTTGTAATAGTTCCGCATAGCCAGCCCCAGCATCTGTTTCCATAACCTCTTTCCCTTTAAGAAAATCTGGCTGGCTTTTAGTAGACTCATTATTTACAACTTCGCCCTCTAACATGGAAAAAAAATACAGCTGAAGTAGCAGAAGTCTCGGGTGAGGCAGCCAAATCTTCCAACACGGCAAATCGATTTGTAATTGGGGCTTGTGATGGATAAAAGTCATCAATTTCGAATTGTTTAGAAGCGGGGGGGAAGGGGTCCTCTTCCTCTCTCGCCCGTTTAGATGTTTTCATAATTAAGAGAAGAAGAAGAAGAAACACTACAAGGGCTATCCAAACTTTTACAATCTGAGACAACCAGACTATCAGACGTAGGCAGAGCTGCTGCAAGTAGAGAATTTAACACAACTTAGAAGCAGTCAGTCCAAGCTGAGACTCACTCTGTTATCGCACCATTCAAGGAGGCGTCCGTAGGAGGAATCACCGTGTTCCAACTCCCAAAATAAACATGAGAGTTCACTCAACTCAGCTCATAGCCTTAATGATGGAACTTGTAGAAGACAATAAATCTAAAAACACTGATAAAATACTAAGTATAAGGGTTTAAAAGAATTTAAAAGAAAATAAAAAGCTGAGTAGTTGGAGACGGGGGAGGGAAGCGTCGAAGTCGGAACCGGAAACTCCCCTGAGCCAATCTTTTAAAAACTTGGAGGGGTTTTTGAAGAGAGGCACCAGCAGCTATGCTGCAAATTTGGTGCCTCTATCTTAAAAAACAGGCCCCCCACAAGCCCCGGATACCCCCAGACCCAATTCTCCATTATAGCCTATGGGGACTATTGACTACATAGGCTACAATGGAGCGGGGGCAGGGTTGCACACCCCTATTGTGCTTTTCAGTATGAGTTGTTTTTCTGGCTTCTTGCGGTTTAAATCCGTGATTTTCCCGATCTGGACAGCCCTTTCTTGCAATGATTGCAATTAGGGCCATCTGATTGTTCTTATCTGAGGGTTTTTTTCCCTTCTACATTTGAGCGCTTGTGCACTCAAGCGCCTGGCAGCTCTGGTTCCTTGGAACACCCCACGCTCCACTCCGGGCCCCGAGCCCTGCCGGCTGATGCCTGGCACCCCCCCCCCCCCCGGCATGCCTCTCCCTACTTTCCATCAGGTAGCTGCCGGTGAGGCTCGGGGCCTGGAGCGGAGCGCAGGGTGAGCCAGCGAGCCAGTTCCTCTGTGTGGGATTCAGAGGAAGGCAGCCATGCGGGTAGCCCTCGCCTTGCCTCCCCCAGCTGCCGCCGCCGCTCCCAGACTCCTACCCAACAGCTTGTTGAGTACTGTGGAAAACAGTACAAAGTGCAAAGGTGGTCTGCCCAGGATAGGGGAGTGGGGGGAGTATCAGCCAGCATGTGGTTCGGGGAGAGATGTGTGATCATCCCAACCCGAAAGAAAAAATTCCGGATTTAAAGTACAGTGGGAGAAAATCGTGATTAGGGTGCTGTGTGACCACAGCCTTACAGTTGGGCTGTGAAGAGGGCATTGTTTCCTCTTCATGGGGGGAAATCAGTGTAGATATTGTGTTACAGAATATAACCAGAATAACAGAAACCTAAGTTGTTGTTTTTTTTGCTTGCACAGGTATTTAAAAATAAACAAAACCTAGATGCAGATCTCTTGATGCTTTTTTTCAGAAGCCAAGGAGTGGTGCACATAACTGAAGAAATGTATCTTGATATTATTTCCAGGTAGGAAGGGCAGTTGAAGTCTAAATTTTGCAAATGGAAAAGAGGCCAGAAGGGAGAGTGAAGAAGGAGAAGGGATGAATGAGTAAAGGCAGTACATCATAAGCTGCTGAATCTAAGATTCTCTTTACAAACTGTCCTAGAAATGGGCCATGATTAAGCTAAAGCAGCAGTAAAACAAAGGCTGTTAGGCATTGAGCGGCAGGGAAATATTACTAGTGCCCCAAATTTTATGATTCCAGAAAATATTAGATATATTGTTGCTCCAGCCCCCTGTCTCTCCTTGTTGGAGATTCCGGGACATCGGAGGGCATTCTCTCTAGCAAGACGGCAAGTTCTCCCCTCTGGAGTGTTAGAGGAGAGATATAAAAAGATCCCCATGTAGGAGAGAATTTGTGCTTGTGGGGCTGGTGAGGTGGAAACAATTGAACATGTTCTGTTTTGTTGTTGTTTCTATCAGGAAATTAGCCTTTCCCCCCCCATTGCTTAGAAGGTTTCCTGGCCATTCCGATTATGATATTTTAAGGATGTTCCTTATGGGTAACAAGACAACCCTCAGATTACAATCTGTTGTGTGATTTTTTTTTTGCTGCAGCCTGTAGAATCTGCAAGGAAATCATGCAATCCAAGTGGGATTTTAACTGGCTCTGTCCATGAGATTGGACTGCTACAGTCCATGTTTAAGGGAACAGCCTGCATGTGTGTTTGCAGAGGACAGAGCAAGTATCTGTAATATTGGGCATGGAATAGAGAACCCAGAAAAATAGGAAATGTGAGATTTTAACTGGGATTTTAACCACATTTTAAGCAGGAAGCTGGTTTATCCAAGTGGGATTTTAACCGGGAATCCTGTGCCGTGTGACCGCAGCCTAGGTCTCAATGCACTCCAGGAGTTTGCATTGTCTTGAGCTTCATGATCAGTTGCAATTCAGCAGTCTCTCTTTCTAATCTCCCTTTGAAATTCCTTTGTAAGAGAACTGCTACTCTTAGGTTAGCAACTGAATGCCCTGGCAGGTTAAAATGTTCCCCCAGTGGTTTTTGAATGTTGTGGTTTCTAAGGCCGTGGTCACACGGCTCTTTAAGTCCGGGAGCCCTCCCAGACATAAAGGGGTGCGGTAACGGCAGCATCGGAGGAGGTGTGCGGCAGCAGCGGTGGCGGCAGCAATGGCGGTGGTGGCAGCGGCAGGGGGGAGGCACCCTTCCCCGAGCCCCGCCAGCCGCCTGGTAAGTTTCGGGTTTTTCCCCCCCTTTTACACTTGGGCGCTTGAGTGCCCATGTGCCCAAGTGTAAAAGGGAAAAAACAAAATGGAGGACGGGACCATCTGGACAGCCCTCTCTCACAATGATTGCGAGAGAGGGCTGCCCAGATGGCTCAAATGCAGGCTCCTCGCGTGACTCCCAGAAAAACACTTGATTTTCCCGGGGTTGGAAAATGCGGGAAGAACCTGCATTTGAGCCCGCTTCGGCGCGGGACTAGCCGCGGCCATTGTGAATGGTCCCTTTAAATGCGGGAGGAAACAGCCCTTCCTCCCACATTAAAGGGCCATGTGACTGCGGCCTAATAGTAGTAGAAAGAGTAAGAGTCCAGTAGCACCTTTAAAGACTAACAAAATTGTGGTAGGGTATGTGCTTTTGTGAGTCACTGCTTACTTCTTCAGACTTACTTGCATTAATTCTTTGCTCTCCAACCTCACTCCCATCTCTGTTTGCAATAACAAAAGGGGGAAGGAGAATTCCTACAGGGAGGGGAGTGATTAGATGTATGTGTGAACCCTTTGCTCTTAGTGGCATAACTTTCCCAAGGATGACACCTCCCCCTCCCCATGGGGGGGGGGAGGGATGCCTGGAGACTTTTTGAAGCCTGATTACTTTGTAGATAGTGGGGTACTGCATTCCCATGGGGGGTGAGGATATTGTGGTTCGGTGTGATGAGTGTGATGTGTGTGTGTGCCCTGCTATTGGGAAGGGGTCTTTTCGAATTGCCTATATTCTGGGGACTCGCCAAAATTGTTAGTTCTAACACAAAGGTGCTTTAACCTGGAACTTTATTATTTTTCTCAATAAACAAATCTTTTGCTAAAGAGAGTGTTGTTGAGAGTAACTCAACCAGGGGTCTGACATTTGCCTCCTCCTGAACTGAATCCTCCTGTACCAAACCGAGACCTAGGTTTCCTGTCTCATTACCATGAGATAAATCCATGCCTCTGTATATCACACCAATGCTGATATCTCCATGACTCTGCACATCACACCTAATCCAATCATGCCTGCTAGTGCCATTCAGCATCTGAAATCATCTTTATAAAGTTTTTATCTCTGGCACCTTGTGTTACACATGGCCCGGCCTGACAAAGTGACATTGATGTCAAATCCGTCCCTTATAACAAATGAGTACGTCACCTCTGGCCTAGACCCTTCTCCCCATTATATTTCTTGGTATAGTATTCCTATCTGTTAACATTATGTTTAGTGCAAAGTCTGTCCAGTGATCTGTCTTCATAACATGATACCGTACTTAGAAGAAGATTGCAATTTCCTCATTCTAATGAACAAGTGTTTATTTACTTAAAGGTTCCATATTCTGCTTTCCAGCAATGCTCTTGAAGTAGCTCAAAATATACGCACGTAAATAATGCAGTTAAAGAAACACAATTATAAGCATATCATAATAGTAATGGCATCACTGAAATAGCAGAGAGAGTTACAAATTCAAGAATCTGTGAATGTTTAAAGAAAGGTTCTGCAAGTGGGGCAGCCCAACTCAGGAAGTCAACAAAGTTCACCTAGATAGGATGGTCATTACCATCCTTAGAAACCATGGCAGAACAGAAAAGATTATGGTCTCCATGGAAGGAGTTGACAGAACTGCTCTTTCCCATCCTCAGGGCAGCTCCCCCCCCCCCCCCCAAAAAAAGTAAACTGTACCACAGGATGAAGTGTTGCAGTAACAAGTGGGAATGGTGTCCATCCGATCACCTCTGATTCAATGCTCCCTCTCAGCTGTGGAGTCTTGTGAGCAAAAATTCTACTTTGTGAGCTAGTGGCATTAAAGTCGTGAGTGAGCGATTTGGCTGCTGCATAAATCCGTTTGCTCAGGAGCCATCCTTCCTGAGCTAAGACAAAAATGTGTGAGCTGAAGGCTAAAAAACTGTGAGCTAGCTCACACTGACTCAGCTTAGAGGGAACACTGCTCTGATTCCTTCCTACACTGACTGATGCCGTGAGTGAAGCTGGGAGGAAAACCGATTTTTACCTAATTCCATGTGGACACTACAGGCCCCTGCCCTTGTGAGGCTCTCCCAATAGTTAGAGAGGAGTACTGCGGAAAATGACAGGCAAGCTGAAGAATGTGGGGAAACACTTCCTCTGGATCCTGTTCATGGTTTTGACCCAGTTGCACATGTAGTAGCATTAATACAGTTATGTGAGAAAAATCAGCAATGAGGCTGCTATCTTAGTTTTTCCTCCTGTACTATGTCTTAGACCAGGGGTGGGCAAACTGTGGCTCGGGAGCCACATGCGGCTCTTTCACATATATTATGTGGCTCCCAGAAGGGCGGCTGGGGAAGCTAAATACCTTTAGTAAACAAATATCATTGGACAAATTAATATCATTATCAATATCTGCTTTTACCCCTTTTGTTATTATTTTTGGCAATCTCATTTAATGTTAATAAAAAGCAAATTTGCTTATTTTCCAACAAAAGTAGGTAATATTTGTTCATGTCTTGCGGCTCCCAAACATCTGATGTTTTTTCTATGTGGCTCTTACATTAAGCAAGTTTGGCCACCCCTCTTCTAGGTGGCTCTTATGCTGAGCAAGTTTGCCCACCCCTGTCTTAGACGTATAACTAGATAAATAGTTCAGGATGGTAATAGCTGTTAAAATTCTATAATAAAATTTATATAATAGGAAAGAATACGTGGAAGGAGAAACCGAGATTGGGCCCACACCTGCTTTCTGACTTCTGCACATTGATCAGACTTTATGTACTGGTCTCTATGCACACACACCTCCTCAGTGTGTGTAAAGTGAATGATCTGTATCCCGTAACAATGAAGAGCACGGATTGTGCATTCAGAAGCCTACATGCTTTGGGGTATATCTTCTGAGGTTCTGATCTGCATGCAGAGGTCAGGATGAGGCCAGCGAGCGCACACATATTTTTCTTCCTCCTCTTGTTCATTACTATATCATGTACACAGGACGTATGATTATTGTACATCCCTTTCTATTGATACAGTTTGCTTTTTGTCCTTCATCTGAGAGGCTGCCTGTTTTCAAAGACCACCTTTTCTGTTTTTATTTTTTTTCCTGATAAAGGTTGCTTACTTCCCAGTGCCATCAGAGCAGTTGGAGTAATAAGTGGTGGCATTCTGGGGCAGCACGGCACCTTAAATGGCCCTATTGGCCACTCCCTAGCCCTCTCTGGCCCCCAGGATAGGCTTGGCAGCGGGCCAAGGCGGGCCCACACTTGCTGTGGCCTGGCCCCCTCCCCACTCCCTGCCCAGCTGGCTGGAGCTGCCGCGGCCAATATTGTCCTCCCCCCGTCCCTCCCTGCAGGGCAGCAAACAGGACCTGTGGTAAATCTGGGCCCCAGCTTTTATGACATGGTTCCTTTCTGAATGTGTTCCTGGCTCTTGATCACAATATTCCAGAAAATGGAATCAGTCTTTTGTAATAGGTCAGGGCAGAATGCGTACAGCATGCATCTTTCTTCCTCATATTGCATACTGATCCTTCGAGATGTAGTTCATTGCCACAGTACATACGGTAACTTGCACTGGAAGTACAAGTCTGGTATATAGCACAGTGGCATTGTGGAAATCTCTTTTCAGGAAGACCCATCCAAGCTTGACCCTATAAAATTTTAGGGGTGTGTGTTTAAGAAGGTCTTTACATATGGTGGCTAGTTTTATGATGGGTTTATTATGCTAGCATATTGAGAGCATTGCTTTTAATCTGGTTGTTTTATGTATTTTTATTGCATTTTTATATCTGGCAGACTTTGTTAGCTGGCCTGAGTCACCTTTTTTGGGAGGGGGGGAGTGGTAAAAATCTTTAAATTAAACGTGTGATGAGGACTAAAGCTGTTCTTTCATGTTGCCTGCCATTTGTGATCCCTGTATTAAAAAAAAAACACTAGCTATAAGCAGTGTTCCCTCTAAACTGAGTTAGTGTGAGCTAGCCCACAGTTTTTTAGCCTCCGGCTAAAAAAGGGAGGATGCCTCCAGAGCAAACTAATTTATGCAGAAGCCAGATCGCTTGTTCACAACTCTAATGTCAGTAGCTCACAAAGCAGAATTTTTGCTCACAGGACTCCTCAGCTTAGAGGGAGCATTGGCTATAAGTATATATGGTTAGGATGATGCCAAATGCTTTTAGGATGCATAGAGATGAAGTTATTTTCCTCACGCCCCTTGCCATGAACCACCTTTACAACGTACCCTTGTATCTCATCTACAGTAAGCTGATGAGGCACGTCAGACAACCTTTACTCCTGCTAGAAGGATCAGTAGAACTCTGAACATAGCATGTTGGGTGAAGCTGTGGGGGTCCCCCCCCCCCGTTTTGATATACACAGCCTATTTCATTACTTTACATATGGTTGGACCATAGTTGTTTTAAAATTGGCATGACCACATCCCCGACTTCCACCTCATAAAACTATTTTTTGGCATTCATGGTTCTGTTCTCTGTCAGTTCCATGTCAGAGGTAAAGTGAAAAGTATGTCAGCATTTCCTGTACATCTGAGGCTTCTTTTAGAACAAACTAGAGACCCCGCAGACCTGCAACTGTTGAACTCTTACTTACCAAGAGATACTGTTTCACTGTATCTGAAGAAGTGTGTTTGCAGATGAAAGCTTATACCTTGAATAAAACTTTGTTGGTCTTCAAAGTGCCACTGGAGTCAAACTTTGTCCTGCTGCTTCAGACCAACGTGGCTACCCACCTGAATTCACCAAAGAGTGGTTGTGGGAGGTGTAGTGGTTAAGAGTGGAGAACAATGATGTGGAGAACCAGGTTTGATCCCCCCCTCTCCTCCGCATGAAGCTTGCTGGGTGACCTTGGGCCAGTCACAGTTCTCTCAGAACTTTCTCAGCCCCACCTACCTCACAAGGTGACTGTTCTGGAGAGAGGAAAGGAAGGTGATTTGTAAGCCTCTTTGAGATTCCTTAGGGTAGAGAAAAATGGGGTATTAAAACCAACTATTCTTACCTTTCATTAACTGTGAGCCTAAATTTCAGTGCAGTACAGAGCAAAAGGAGAGCGAATGCTGGCTCAGCTAAAATGGAATGTCTCAAATATTGGGGGAGGGGATTTGTTCATTCTCATCTGTTGCCAGCTTTGGATTCTTGTTGCTGTAAGGCTATTACTGTTGCTAAGAGCCAGCTGATTCCTTTGAAATGAAAACTGAATGAGCATTTAAGATCCAGCAGCTAATGGTTTGGAAACTGGAGAAGGGTTACTGTTTCTTGACAGCTGCAAGAACTCTGTTGTTGCCATCATGTACTGTGTTCCTCTAATTTTTCTAACCTCTAAAAATATTTTTAAATATATGTCTGTGGGTATATCTATATCTATGTTGATGAAAATCCAGTTACATTACAGGAGTGTGGTGTGAAGCTGTGTCTGGTTGTGAAGTGAAAACCAAGGTTATTGCAATGGACTTTTGATGTTTTGTTGTGGGTCTCTGCGCACAAACATTAAGGAGAATGGAAGGTTCGCATCTCTTTATTTAAAATAGGTTTAGGGAATCAAATGAAGAGGGAATAGTAGCAGCATATCTTCTACAAGTGGGCAAACGGAAGAAGAGGGTCCCAAGCAAAATCAAAGTAGTATGTACAAGTGTAAAGGACAAAACTACGCAGAAGAGATTTGTTTTCAGTGTGTCAGTTGTGAAACTCCTGCTGGAAACTTCCTAACTCCTGACTGTAGCTTTAAGAAGGGGCGTAAAACCTTTTTTCTTTGTATAGTTAACCGTGCCGTATTAACTTTCTGTAAATTTTGCTTTGCTTCAGAGCACGTTGAACAAATTTAGAGTCCAGTGGCACCTTTAAGACCAACAAAGGTTTATTCAAGGTATGAGCTTTCGTGTGCAAGGCACACTTTTTCAAATATATTGGAATGGTAGATGAGGTTCTAAGCTTATAGAAGGAATTTAACAACAAATTAACATGTAAAGTTAAGGTTATAAGATCAACAGCTGTAAAGCAATAAATATGTCAAAATAGCAGATAAATGTCTAAAGGTGTTTTTTTTCCTAACTGCAAAGTAACAGAATCTTAATTCTCTCCTCTCAGGTGTGAAGGCCACATGGAGGACACTTAAAAGTATATTTTGAGCTGGATGTAATGTTGTCAGCAGACATACATTCAGTATTCTAATATACTATTCTGAAAAAAGAAATACACTAAAATAGAGAGGATTTATAGTCCCCCTTGTTGAGAATACATATGTGAGGACTGAATGAGTTAGCATATGTAATGGGATAAAAACGGGTCATTTCGAGCAGGAACACCATTCCCGGAGTAACAAGCCCAGGAGCGGGCACATATGGTGACGCACTGTGGGAAAAAGCAAAAGCATACTAACTTGATCTGTATTTTCATGCTTGTTGTAGGGTAGCTTCCCTGCAAGAGCAAAGGAAACCTAAAGTGTCTTTAGTCAAAGTGTAAAGCTGGCTCGCCAGCTCTGAGTTGGGAAATACCTGGAGATTTTTGGGGTTGAGCAGTGGGTGTTGCCTTCTGACACACTTCTGGTGATGTCAGGAGTGTGGCATATGCAAGTAAAAGAGCTAGTTTCGTGTAGTGGTTAAGTGCACGGACTCTAATCTGGGAGAACCAGGTTTGATTCCCCGCTCCTCCACTTGCACCTGGCTGGATGACCTTGGGCAAGCCATAGCTCTGTACCAGCTGTTCTCTCAAGGACAGCTTGGGAAAGAGCTCTCTCAGCCCCACCTACCTCACAGGGTGTCTGTTGTGGGGAGAGGAAGGGAAAGGAGTTTGTCAGCCGCTCTGAGATGCCAAGTGAGTGAAGGGCGGGATATAAATCCAATCTTGTCTTCTTTTCTCTCTTCTTTTCAAATAAGTTATGCTAATGAGCTCCTGCACCTCTTTTTTAACGAAATGACCTCTGGATAAAAATCAAATTTCCCTGTTGAGTTCTGGGGAGATTTTTGTTCCACGTGTTTTAATAACTTGTAATTCAGCAATTTTCCTTTCCATTCTGTTCCTGAAGTTCCTTTGTAGTAAAACAGCTACTTTGAGCACATTGACGCTCAATCTGCTGTACAAGACCTAATGCAAATGGAAACACTGCTAAGTACAGTTTTAAAGATAACAATAGGCTTCTTTTTAAGTGTCTGACATGGATATATGTGAGAACTATAAGAGAGAATTAATAATTTTGTTGCATTGTAAGGTTGTTTGTCCTAGGTATAATTTCTGTTATCAAGTATAGGGGAGGAGGTGCTGGAACTGGGCAACAGCACCGCAGCACAGTCAGCCTGACTATAAGTTCTACAGCCCAAATCCTATTGCATTGCTTATTGAATATCCCATCTTGTTGATTGCAGTGACTCTTTCTATGTAATCCACCTTGAGTCATAAGAACATAAAAGAAGCCATGTTAGATCAGGCCAGTGGCCCATCCAGTCCAACACTCTGTGTCACACAGTGGCCAAAAACCAAGTGCCATCAGGAGGTCCACAAGTGAGGCCAGAACTCCAGAAGCCCGCCCACTGTTGTCCCCCCCCCTCCCCGTCAAGCACCAAGAAGACAGAGCATCACTTGTCCCAGACAGAGTGTTCCATCTGTACCTTGTGGCTAATAGCTTCTGATGAACCTCTGCTCCATATGTTTATCCAGTCCCCTCTTGAAGCTGTCTATGGTTGTAGCTGCCACCACTTCTTGCGGCACAGAATTCCATGTGTTAATTACTGTTTGGGTAAAGAAGTCCCAGCAAGAAAGGCAGAATATAAATGATGTAAATAAATAAATGCAGCCAAATGCCACTGCGGGTAGGATAGCCACCTTCCCACTCATGTCAGAGATCTGCTTGTATAAGAGGCAATTCTAAGCAGGTCTGCTTGGAAGTACGTCCCATTTTATTCACTGGGGCCTACTCCCTTGAAAGTGTTCTTAAGATGGCAGCCTAAAAGAGCTGTATGTGTGTGGAAGTGAGGAAGGTGACCTGGGCTGTGATCACACACACAATTAGCCCCAACATAGGCACAAATGCTGGGCGGATTCAGTGTGCCCACAGCCAGCAGCAATTCGTGTTGCTCCACCGCAGAAGCGGAGTAAATAGTCACTGGGGAAAGTCCGGTAGCAAACAGGTTGCTATGGGCCACGGGCGGACTTTCTTCTGTCTGATCACTCCAGCACGCTCTCATGGTGTCGGGATGGTCTGATCAGACTATCCCGACTCCATGCCATTGTTGTTTTCCCTTCTCAGTACATCGCACACTCCATAGGGAGCCCTCAGGGGTGAGGTGTGAATCATCGATCCCTCATTTAAGCACATTGGGAACAAACGGCAAAAAAACAAAACAAAAACCCTGACTCACCCAGGGTTGCATCTAATCATGCAGTGGTGGGCTGTGCCTGCAGCTTCAAAAAACTGTACGATTGTGCAACTGCAGGTCAACTTCTGCCAGAGGAAATAGCCTCTCTTAGCCCCCCCCCCCCGGCTTTATCTCGCATGTGTGACCGCAACCCTGGAGAGACTTCCTGAGGCACTCCAAAAATGAAAGTCAAACAGGGGCAGAAGCCTTTGTGTTTAAATCTGACTATGCACACATCTCCATTAGGATTGTGGTACCATAACCTCCTATGTCGCTTCTTCACTCAGTGCTCTGTTTCCAGGAACATATGAACAGGGTTCTAGGAGTTAACCTTTTTGTGAAGAACTTGATTTCTGGTAGCGTTATATTTTTGAAATTTGTGCAGGCTATTTTTCTTCACTTAGCAAGTGTGGCGTACAACTGTTTACTATTGTAAGAATGCCTACAATGTCAGGGATCTCTGTTGTTCTGGCTGAGACAGATGAAAGTGATCTGTTAATGAACTGCAGCTCTGAAACCCCATGTTTCATCTCACTCGGAAGCCTTTCTGTTTAAATCTGAGTTTAAATTATGAAATTTCTACCCTACTTTTCTGCACAGGGCTACTTACAAAATCTTAAACAAGAGAAAACAGTTAATAACAGTTTAAAACTAAAACCAGCTGCGTGGATCATGTAGAAGAAGAAGAAGAAGAAGAAGAGAAGAGATTGGATTTATACCCTGCCCTCCACTCCCCAAGGGAGTCTCAGAGTGGCTTACAAACTCCTTTCCCTTCCCCTCCCCACAACAGACACCCTGTGAGGTAGGTGGGGCTAAGAGAGCTCTTTCCCAAGCTGTCCTTGAGGGAACAGCTGGTACAGAGCTATGGCTTGCCCAAGGTCATCCAGCCAGGTGCAAGTGGAGGAGTGGGGAATCAAACCCGGTTCTCCCAGATTAGAGTCTGCGCACTTAACCACTACACCAAACTGGCTCTCGTTTGCAGCCGAGGCCTCTTCTGGCCCAGGAGCAGGCACTTCCATCAGAATACAGTGGCAACTCGGTCCTTTCTCCAGATCCATTTCTCATATTAGGTTGTGTGCGTGTGACATTTTGTGTGTACCGAGACCGGCAGGCAATAACTGCGAAATATATTTCTTATCCTTTTTCTCAATGACTGATGTTCATCTTATTTCTTTATAAACCATGCCCATTTTGTGTCTGTCTTTCGGGTTTATGTGTAAACAGTAAAAATGCTTTCATTTTAAATGCACAATTTGTGCCTCTTTTTTTAATGCAAAACCTGATTCGTTTGGGCATTCTGAGTTTCCAGGTGTTGGTTTTAGGTGCACTTCTGTTTCAGGCTGTGAGATGTTCTGTAAACAAGGAAGTTCTGCATGGGTTGCTTGTAAGACCCTTTAGGTCCGTCTTCAGTTGTAGATGCGGCATGCAGCTGTCCAGATCTTTCCTTTGACACTTTTAATGAAGTGCAAACTTGAGACACTTCAGTTTATGACCGAAAGGGGTGGGGTGGGGTGAAAAGTGGCTGCTCAGCTCTTCCTCAGTCAGCTTTTACAAGGGGAAACATGCAAATGTTAATAACTTTTATTATGTGTGTGGAGTTGGGACTTGGATGAGAAACAGTTAAGCAGTACCCACTCTGTGTCTCCACTTAAAGAGCAGTCCTAAACTTGCCTACTCTGAATTGTATTCAAGTCTAATCAATGGGGCTTACTCCCAGGAAAGTGTTTTTAGAATGGCAGTCAGACTTGCAGGCTCTTGACGTTCTTGGTTTTAAAAAATCAAGGGAAAAGTGTTTGTGACAACATTATTACTTTTGGGCTTCAGGGATTTTATCATGGGAGTTTACAGAGATATCATTTTCCTAGAGGCAGCGGGCAATCTCCCGTCTCCCAGGCTAACAAGCCCCCAACCGGGCTCTTTGCTCTAGGAGGAGCAAAAATGAGAGGTGGGAAGCACTGTCATTTCCATTTGTACCCAGAAGTGGCATCACAATGTTCTAGTAATTTCCCTAAATATTTATGTCCTTACTTCAGAGACCAGTGAGCATTCTGATGTCATTTCACAAGTCCCTGCCCTCCAGATACTTTCTTCGCTCAGTTGGCAACCCTACAGGAATACTCTGTTTTTCCTGCTGAGACTGTTTCATGGAGTATTTTCTTTGCACAAACCTTATTTGCCTTTTCACTTCATCGGCCTGCTTGCTTGTTGTAAGGTCGTGTCTTTGAAAGATTGAAACCAATACATATGTGGCTTTTAAAACAGAACTTTTGACAGTGGTATGTTCTCTGTGTTAGCTAAGAATACAAAATAATTCAGGAAAAAATAGTATATTTCTGATGCTGCCAGATTTCCAGAATGAACTTTGGTTCATGCTCATGTAGCTTTCATGTGGAAATCACTAAAGTTCTGTTGGAACTTCTCTGGGGATTTATTCTAATGGGTATGTGCCAGTAATATATTTCATGTATAGAATAACAACCTGATATAGAGAGTAAGTAAGTATGTGCTGTGGGAAAAAAAATTGGCATTTTTTTGGATTCGGGTATATTGCGCCTGATTTTTTTTCAGGAAGCCCAAAAAAGCCAAATATCTATACCGGTATAGCATAGATACCGAAAATTTTTTGGGGTTCCCGAAAAATTTGAGTCTATTATATCCAATGGGGCCATTGAACTCAATGGCAAAAATCTTGGAACAAGTTTGCAGGGGGCAGACCCCCCCCCCCCCAAGTTTGGAAAAGATTGGACCGGGGGTCCAATTCCAGGGGCATCCAAAAAGAGTGTCCCCAGTTCTCCATTGTTTCCTATGGGGATGGGAAAAAGGCAGGCAGCAGACAAAGATAAGCTGTAGGAAAGTAAGTGAGGTGTGGTGATGGTGTGAGGGGGCATGTGTGCCAGGCCAGCAGCAGACCTGTTCAGTGTGCCCCCCAGAACCAGTGCCACTATGCCAGTCAGTGCCCAAACTCAACTTTACTGGACTCAGATCAAACCAGAGAATCTCTGCAGCTTAAACTGAGAGAGCATGTTTGCCAGTCAGGCCAGCAGCAACAGCCCTGCAAAAAAATTGCAAGCTGCAATGCATTTAGAAATGTATTGCAGTGATTGGCTGTCTGGAAGGTTCCTCTTTCCCCCACCCAGTTCAGTGGCTCCCTTTAAAGTTTAAAGCTTTCTAAAGGCCATTTTCGGCATTCCTGAAACCCCCCGAAAAAAATCTGTTTTTTTCTGGATTTTTTTAAACCCAAAAAAGCTCAGGGAAACCTTTCAGGATCCTGAAAAGCCAAAAAAACTTTGTACCTGATTTTTGGGGGGATCTGTAAACTTGAATGCATATGCCTAACAGAGAGGAAAAACTCATGATTGTGAGAGGAGCAGCTCATTGGTTCTGCTCAGGCATTCATCATTAATGGAAAGGCTTCCTGGACTTCTGCAGTCTTGGTGTTCTGTCCCTGGGTTGCCAGCTCTGGGTTGGGAAATTCCTGGAAATCTGGGGGTGGAACCTGGGGGGCAAGGTTTGGAGAGGGAAGGGATGTCAGCAGGCTATGATGCCATAGTCTGCTCTCCAAAGCAGCCACTTACTCCAGAGGAACTGATCTCTGTCATCTGGAGGTCAGCTGTAATTCCAGGAGATCTTCAGGCCCCAGCTGGAGGATGGCAACCCTGTTCTGTCCTGTTGATGGTGTGTATTCTTCTACTTCTTAATAAGGCTGCTGAGAGGGGTTGGACTATTGGGACAGATTTCTGGGGGCACCCTTGAGGCCTGTAGGGCCAGTTTTTCATATGATCTGGGGGGGGGGTGAGGTTGAGCATAGAGGGAATGTTTGTGGTGAGAGGCAATGGCCTTTTATGCTGGCTTTAAGGATTAACTACTAGCTATACATAAGTGTGCATAACAGAGCCCTATTGATGTGTTTTTTAAAAATGAAAACAGCTTTAGGAAAAGGTAAACTTGGACTATAGAAAGAAGAGAGAAAAGAATGCTTATCCCTTTTCTCTGGTTTTTTTTGGTCCTGCAGTTCCAGTCACTCTCTTAAACTACTTTCCCCCTATGGAGCTCCATAGATGTTTAATTTTTGCCCTAACTATAATAACATTAAACCCTGGTTCCACTTGTCTTTCAAAGACAAATACTTCGAAAAAATGGGTCCACTTCTCTTTATTATTTTCTAAATAAGCTCTGTTTACTAGATAATGCATCATTTATTTAGTGCATTTTAATTCCATCCTTCCTTCAAAGAGCTCACTCTTCCCTCCTTCATTTTATCCTCACAACAACCCTGTGTGACTGAGGTCCAAACTAGAAGAGGTGGATGCCCTGAACTCACCTTGTGGATGCGCTGCCTTTTTAAGAATGAGTACCCACCCAAGAATTCTTTTCAACTGTGCTGTTGGAGCCTGATTCTGTTCGGGACCACCATAGAGCAGGGAAAGATGGGGATCCTGACTTTTCTCCACACCATTTTTCCAATGTGAAATGGTGACATGGGGGCATATAAATAAATAACATCCTCTGACCCAGTACTGACCCAGTACTGGGTCAGAAAAATGGCATGTGGGTAGGCAGGATCTCCTCCTCCCCGCCCATTGCAGTGGTCCTGAGTCTGACCAGAATCCCCCCCCCCCCCCCCCCGGTGCAATTTAAAGGAGTTTCTAGGTGGAAACTTGCTCTTTAAAATAGCAGGTCTGAGGGACAGCCTTGAGATGCCTGTCTTGTCTAGTTTGGTCCTGGGAGAGTGATTGGCTGTAGGTCGTCCAATGAGTTTCCATGGCTGATTTAAGACTTGAACCTTGCTTTGGTCTCCCAGGTCCTAGTCCAACGCTATGAAACCACTATACCATGCTGGCTTGTAAAATATCGGCAAATCTAGAATATGCATTTACAAATAAAATCTGGTTGCCTTTAAATGAAATGAAAAGAATCTGTGATTTTAATCAGCCATTCCTCTTTTGCGTACTGGATTTTTCAGTATACTTTTAATCTGTTCAGCAGGGAGAAAGCCTTTTAATCCCTTTGAAATGTGTCTCCCTTGAAGTGGTGAGACCACCGCTCTGTCTGTAATCTGTGTTGTTCAGGCAGCAAGCCTCCTTCCATGAATGATAACACTTTTATTCTCTCAATCGCATAAGCAAAATGAAATCAAAAACACACAAGTTGTCCCTCTCAGACTGTGACTTGCACAGCTTGTATCCAGCTACTGCACTTCACCCATTGGGCTGTGCTCCAGAAGCTCTTGAAATCTTCATTCCTTTCCTCAGTTATCCAGAAGCTGCAATCTCTCTCTCTTTTTTTCAAGAATCCAAACAGTACAAAAGAATGTGCAAGGTTACAAAGCTGTACCATCCTGCTCTATCAAAAACTGTTTTGTTGCACAAGAATGGCAACAGATTACTCTTTGCATTTTGTAAGGTAGGGGGTTTTTTTGGTGTTTTTTCTTTATTCAGAAGACTGGGTATTATCTGAGTTGAAATTGTTAATCAGAGGAATGCGCTCAGACCCCATGGATTTAATAGCCTGTTAACAAACATGTATGAGACTAACAAAGCAGTCCTGGAAATGACAGACACAGCTGTGGAATTTGCAGCAGTCAAGTTTTCCATCTGGCTCTTTTCTAGAACTAAGACACTGTGGATGGATTGGGGGTGGGGATAATATATATAAGAACAGTATACACATATTTGATTGCTCACTTAAACAATGATGCAGTTTTTTTTTTCAGTGTTGTTAGAATTCATATTTCTTATTCCTGAAGAGGAGTCCTAGAAATCATGGTTATAACTATGTTTTCTATTATGTGGATGGGGTTTGGCAAAAACGACAACAACTTAACCCAATCCTATATTGCATTATATAATTACATTTTAAACTGTGTCTTATCCATGCGTTGAATTTTAAGGACATACACAGATTTAAGAAATTTAGAAGCATCTAGATAAATGGCCAAAGCGTCTTAATTTTTAAACTGACCATTCATTTTGAATCATGAATGCTTGCAAGAACAGAGAAAGAGACTAAATAGCATTTAGATGCACCCAAATCATATTGGTGGGAATGGGGGCAACAGAAAGACTTGTGGATTGTAGGATATTGTTTCAGTGGCATTAGGGATTATGCCACCAGTGTTGTTTCTGTGGCATGGAAAAGATTCTGCGATTGAGGTTTTTTGTTTAAAGAAATCCTTTTTTGGGTTTTTTTTTTAACTTGAGTGGAGAGTGTATAAACAGAGCATCCTTTTGCTGCTCAGGGAGCTGTTTTAATCTGAGATCAGGACATATTTTCAGACAAAAGGAAACTGACCTGTGATTGTTAGAAAAAAAAATTTCCCAAAAAACCCCTCTCCTACGCAGGAACTAGCTGTTCCTTTCCGTTCTGCACAGTGATGTTCATTGGGGCCAAAATACCAGACACGATGTGAATCCAGATGTGAATACTCAGTTGGGATTTGAACTAGTTGTGACTGTCCCAGAAAGAAGCCTTGGGGCCTTAACTAAAAATGTCCAGTTTATGAACAGCAGCAATGAAGAGGGAGATCTTCATCCTCAGTATTATGGAAAAGGGATTGAAATTAAAGGATTGCTATTGTAATGCTTTTATGGATTTATAATACCTTTGCGTATTATAAATATTGTATACAGTTCTTCTGACCGTTCCTTTCTTTTAGAAATGTAAAACTGGAAAATGCAAAAACTGAAAACATTACCTTTGCTATGTGGAAATCCTAAAATATGTGACATTTTATAGTTTAGGGGGGAAAGTTGATTGGAAAGAGATGGATGTATACAACGTGTTTTGTCAAAATACTAGATAGAAGTTTCACACAGTTCCAGAACTTGGTCACCCAGTACTATTGATTAGCAATGAATTCAAGGCAGAGAGAAGAAATTACTTCAGATATATAGGCAGCTCCCTAAATTGGCTGCTGCAAGATGGTCAGTAGCCTGGATTGCTTTTAAGGGGATTAGAAGACATGGGTGCTTGGTGTCTTTCACTGGCTTTTTTTGCCATGATAGCTGAAGGGAACCTCCCTATTAAGATGTTTAGTCTAGAATACTAGTTGCTGGAGGATGAAGGGGGGCTTATTGTCATGACTTCATGGACGTGTCTGCCTCACCATTGTTGGAGGCAGGATGTGGGACTTGTGAGTCTGATTCATCAGGCTTCTTATGTTTACTAGCAATGAGACAACTGTGCTTTACGTCTTCTTAGCCGGATGGTGAATATATTCTGCCTTCTCTGATTCTGGAGGGGGCATATAATATTGACCGGGTTTACTCATATTTTGGGTTTTGAAGTGCTGGACCTTCATTTGTTTGCTAGTTTAGATATTGGAGGGAAGTTTTATTTATTATTTTTAATTTATTTAATTCACTTATACCGTACCTTTCTCCCCAGTGGGGACCCAAAGCAACTTACATCCTCCTCTTCTCTTGCATTTTATCCTCAAAATAACCCCGTGAAGTAGATTCAGGTGGGTAGCCATGTTGGTCTTAAGCAATAGAGTCCAGTGGCACCTTTAATACCGGCAAAGTTTAATTCTAGGTATAAGCTTTCGTGTGCATGCATATATCTGAAGAAGTGTGCATGCACACAAAAGCTTATACCCAGAATTAAACTTTGTTGGTCTTAAAAGTGCCACAGAACTCAGGTAAAGTAGGTTGTGCTGAAAAAGTGTGACTGGCCCAAGGTCACCTAGCGCGCTTTCGTGGCACAAATGGAGATTCAGACCTGGGGCTTCCAGATACTAGTCCAACATTCTTAACCACTACATCACACCTGGTTCATTTGTTTACTTGTTGCTCTGATTTCTGTGGCAGCCTGTTATTTGGCCAATGCTGAATTTCGTTTGATATGCACAATATAATAAATTAGACAGTGATGAAGAAGATGTAAAGCGGGGAGGGCGGGATATAAATCGCATAAATAAACAAACAAACAAACAAATAAATAAAAGATGTAGCTGCTCTCCCCACGCACCTCAGTGCCAGGATTTATTTATTTATTTATTTATTTTATTTTTCATATTTATACCCCGCCCTCCCCGCGTCCCTTTGCTTTTTTGCTTGATCATACTTGTTAAATATTTAAAAATAATTCAAAAAAACCTTACACAGTCCTAATGGGTTATCACAAAAAATGTGTATGTATGGGACAAAACTTGCAATAGATTCCAGTGAACAGTAACCAGGTTTTAATGAATTTACAACAACCTGACTTCTGTATGAGCACTTTTCTGTATTAAATGTAACGTAATACAGTAAAGCCACCATGTCACATTTATTACCTCTTACTTTGGTTGCTTTTTAAGTGATTCAGGCATGCAGCTCTAGCATGTGGCGTGATCCTTTACTGCACCACTTCTGATGACACAAGGTGGACCATATGATCCTTGTATTTAAAACCAAAACTACTGCATGTACATGTCAACCTGCACAGCAGGGTGGAGCCTAGGCTAAGACCTTTACTCTTGTAAATCTCTCCATGCAGGAAAAAGCTTAGATAGGCAACATTCAAACCTGTGACTCTTTTCCTGCCCTCTGAAATAGTATGGTCCATATAAAGAGGTGAGCCAAGCAATATTCCTCACTGTTTGGATTGGATCAAGTCGATACGTTCATGGAAGGGGTTGGTATAGGGTTGTCAGTCAGTGGTGGCTGGTGATCTCCTGCTATTACAATTGATCTCCAGATGACAGAAAATGGCCGCTTTGAAGGTGAACTATATGGCATTCCACCCCATTGAAGTCCCTCCCCAAACCCTACTTTCCTCAGTCTCCACTCTCCCCTTATTTCCAGGTATTTCCAAACCCAAAGCTGGCAGCCCTAAGTTGGTAGAAAAGATATTACCCCACCTTCGCCTTGCCAAAGTGGCTTGCTGTTTATCCTGAAGCTACGCTTGGAGGCGACTGGGAATCAAACAAAATAATCTCTTTCTCCCGCTGATGGCAGCAGCCCTCTGAATGGGTCATAGTTATAGGCATGTGAAACAAATCTTGTTTCTGTCTTTTAACTTCCCTTGATTATTTTGGTATAATCAACAGTGAAGGGATGCCTACTTGCAGTAGGGTCTTGGGCACTATTAATAGCAGCTCTGGAAATAAGTCCTCCAAAACTATTCCCCTACAAAATGTTTTATTTGTCAACATATAGTCATTTGTGAAACATAGACAGCTTCGGTGGAGGGAGAGACCTTATACTCTTCCAAGCTTACAAAAGCTTCCTTTGCTAGGGCCTCCCCCATGTATATATATATATTTTTACTGGCTACAGGCAAAACTTGTGTGGCTTTTTAAAGGCTGCTCGAATTTTTTTTTTAAAGAAGTTCCAAGGTCAAATAGAAGCTTTGCAAGGGGAGAGGTATCAAAAGAATATCCCATATGGGCTCCCTGTAACAGTTTCAGCACTTGTATGCAAGGGGACCAACTACTCAGGCAGCTTTATGTAATGAAAGTGGACAGGCCACTGTGGTGGTATTTCATTCCTATAATGCGATCTAATTGCATGACAGTCACTGGGTGGAGCTACAACAAGCCAGACTGTGATAACTTCAGCTTTTACTATGCCCCCCCCCCCCCCCAGTGCCGTTGCCCAGAGAACCTCTGACATGCAGGACTTAGAGCAGTACTTTTAGAGAGAGGAAATTCATGAGGAATGGCTGCGTCCTTGGTCATATAGTTTGACCCCTTCTGTGTCAGACAGATCTGTTATCCGTCTACTTCTTGCAATGTCCTGGGATCTTTCCTGAATATGTTGCAAGAAGGTTAAGGAGTAGAGGGCGAAGAGGCACTGTGTTGGAAAGGTCAAATGGCTGGCACACCAGCCAGGTCTGCTAACATCCTATTCTTCTCCTCCCTACTACACAATGCAAATTGTTCTCTTGGGGCTTAGCTGCTAATAAGGCTGTGTGCCAGGAGGAAGCTCTCTGAGACCTCTATCTCCCCTGTGCTAATGTGATTTTGTACTGAATGCTGACATGGACTGCAAGCGTGTGTTGTGGAAGGCTGTCAGCTAGTGCTTAAAATAAACACAGGCTGCCAATTCAGACAGACTGGGTGCTTCTCCTTCAAACCCACGTCTCATGTGCAGTCCTTCAGCACTGAACATCTTTGCTGGTGCCTATTGAAACTACTGCCAAAAGCACAAAAAGTGAAACCTCCCAATGTGAGTTTGAAGATCTGGGGAGGAGGCCAAAGATGCATAGTTACAGGCAGAGGAGGATCAAGAATGGCTCCAAAGGCAATTCTCCTGGCAAATGTACGCAGTGTTTTTATGGGCGCTTGAAATATTGGCAGGCATTATTCTCTAATACACCACCAAACTCATGCTGTTTAATGTTTAGTCTGTATTTATTTGTTTGCACCTGTGTCCTGTTTTTGTAACAGGAAAGAAAACCCCAAAGAATTCTTTGCTAACTTGAATTACAAATTCTTTCCCTACCCTAGTTTACTTCTATGTTTTTGTCCAGAACTGTCTCTTTTCTTTTTCACCATTTGTCATCTACAGTGTGTTAAAGTTGTGTCAGAGTAAGGCTACTATTGTTACATTAACCAAGTCCTTCACAATACTGAAATACACTAGATTCAAGCTGCACAAGCTTGGAACTGTGGATAGCACAAAAGATTACTGAAATAAGATAAGAACATAAGAGAAGCCAATTTTGGATCAGGCCAGTGGCCCATCCAGTCCAACACTCTGTCACACAGTGGCCAAAAACACCAGGTGCCCTCAGGAGGTCCAGCAGTGGGGCCAGGACACTAGAAGCCCTCCCACTGTTGTCCCCCCCCCAAGCACCAAGAATACAGAGCATCACCTGCCCCAGACTGAGAGTTCCTATCTATACTTTGTGGCTAATAGCCACTGATGGACCTGGCTATGGTGATCCATGCTTTGGTCACTTCAAGACTGGACTACTGTAACGCTCTCTACATGGGGCTGCCCTTGTCCCAAATCCGGAAGCTGCAGCTGGTGCAGAATGTGGTGGCACGGCTGTTGTTGGGTCTCCCTGTACGGGAGCACATCCAGCCCGCCTTAAAGGCACTGCACTGGTGGCCTATAGCATACCGGATAAGGTTCAAGGTGCTGGTACTTACCTATAAAGCCCTATATGGCCTGGGACCTATCTACCTGAGGGACCACCTCTCCCCATATGTTCCCCAGCGAGTGCTTCGATCGGGATCCCAGAATCGCCTGGTTCTCCCAGGCCACAAGGGCCAGGGCTTTTTCATTGGCGGCCCCACACTGGTGGAATGAGCTCCCGGATAACATCAGGGCCCTGTGGGACTTATTACAGTTCCGCAGGGCCTGCAAGACGGAGCTCTTCCACCAGGCTTTTAAGTAGGGGCTGCCCAGTGGTTAAATCTTGGCCCTGGCCTGAGTGAGAACCGGCCAGCCAGAACGTTTTTCCACCGCTTATACTGTTAACACCATAGATTTTACCCCGATAAAGAAGATGTTCCACTTTGTAGTGGGGTACGTAATCTGTTTGGTTTGATGTTTTAAATGTTTTAATAAGACTGTATATGTTAATGTATGTTGGTAGCCGCCCTGAGCCTGCCGGAAGTTGGGGAGGGCGGGATATAAATAAATAAATAAATAAATAAATAAATAATATGTGTATCTAATTCCCTCTTGAAGCCGTCCATGCTTGTAGCTGCTGCCACCTCCTGTGGCAGTGAATTCCAGGTGTTAATCACTCTTTGGGTAAAGAAGTACTTCCTTTTGTTTGTTCCAACCCGATTGCTCAGCAATTTCATGGAGTGCCCACGAGTTCTTGTGGAAACGGAAATGAACACCGTGCCCTAGAGTTGGATTCAACTGGCTTTCGAGCAAGGGAAACCTTTCATTCCATTTTAGGAAATTCCTGGGGATTTAGGAGTGGGGCCTGAAGAGGGTGGGAAGGGAACTCACCAATATATAATGCCACAGAGTTGCCCTCCAGAGCAGCCATTTTCTCCAGGAGAACTGGTCTTAGTAGTCGAGAAATGAGTAGTGGTGTTGGGAGATCTCCAAGCTCCACCTGGAGGTTCACAACTCTAACTATAAACCTGTAATGTTAGTCAGGAAAGGAAGAAAATCTAACCATATCATGGCTGGGGAGGGCCTTAGCAGATTGCTTAACTGTATTTTCTGACTAGCTGTCGGTCTCCTGATAAATATTGAAAAGATAACAGAAAACGGTAAATGGGGTAGGGGCAGAATACATTACTGGACCAGTGCAAACAGAAAACACAAAAAGGGGATTTGTGGTTTCAGTTCTTATGTTGGTTTATGAATTCTGCCCAGTAAGCATGGTTAAAGCATGTTTTGAATTGGACAAAGTAAACCCTTGATTCAAACCAGAGTAGGAAGCTTTTTAAAGTCTGCTAGGAAGCCTTTTATAGTTAGTTTAGAGGGGAAAGAGGATAAATTAATCCATCTCATAGTATTTATTCTATGGTTTATATAAATTGAAACTTTTATTCCTTTGTGTAGGACTTACAAGTTCAGAATTTTGTAACTGTTAAGCTCCAGAAACACAGTATTTGAAAGACTTATAGAAAACAGAGATGTAGTAACTGGGAGGATAATGTATGTGAAAAAATGATGATCACACAGATATGTTATGTTAGAAGTAAACCAGACTATGAAGACCATTTTAAGTGTAAGTAGAATAGAACTATAGGGCATCGTATCTGTGTCCACAGGTGGACATTAATATTGTAAACAAAAATTGTTTTCATTGTGCTTAAATTTAAAAGAAGCATAAGTTATTTTATATTGTTTATGGCATATGAGTTGAATTCTGGTTAAACTTTCCATTAACAGAAGATGAAAAAAGAGATTTCTGTCAGTTCATCCCTCCCACAGTAGACCCCCCCAATTTACCTCAGGCTATTCCTGGGGTGTGTGTGTGTGTCAGGAGCAGTATTTCAGGGAAATCAGTGGACTGGGTGGGGGGCGGGATGTTGGCTTTGACTGTATGATATCATGTGAGCTAAACAGGATGTATGAAATTAATATCTTCAGAGGCTAGAAATAAACCATGATTGATGCAGTTCATTTACATATCTGGTAGAATTGGCTGAAATTAGCATAGTACTGGACATAGCCATAGAAGAAATATGTGTATAAATATGCCAGAGGTTTATAAAATAACCAGACGTAAGATTGATAATGATGTATCACTATCTTTTTTTCTCTCCCCCTGTCTCTTGTATTTCATCATTCTGAGATTTTCTGTTGGTCTTGCTCCTTTCTGTTACTTATTTCCCAATTCATTTTATCCTTTTACACCACTTATATTTATATATTTTATTCACAAAATTTATATCCCACCTGTCTGCCAATAATAGTTATATATTATGGAGAACCGACAAAACAAGGGATGTTTAAAAAAAAAATTAATAGAAAAACTGTATGATGAAATAGGAAATGGAACAAAGAAAATGGTTTGGTAGACTACCCAAATGGAAAAGTTTTGTTTTTCAAGGCTGGGAAAGAGATAAGGAAGACGATCTGACAGGGCTTGCAGATCACTGGTCAAAAATAGGGTTGCCAGCTTGCCTGGCACTGCCACCTCCTGGCCCCTGCTACTACTTGAACGATTGGGGGCGGGAGGATCGAAGTTGGACATCAGTATGCTCTAGGAAGTCCCTGAAACTCTGTGGTTTTACCTCAGGCCTCAACTGAGCCCCAGTCCCTTGCAAACCCATTTTGTATTAAATTCTGGTTTTGGTTCTTTCCCATAAAGCTTTGTGGTTAGCTGCTCCCAAACAAGCACTGTCAGAGACAATTCACTCTGACCTAGAAAGACTGGTTTGCATTTCTAGAGACCCAGGGTAACAGTCTAAACATCTAGATATGGGGTATGTGTCTCTATGGTTCCTCCTTGACTCAGAGAGGTTACCCAGAGTAATCCTGAACCACCAATAATATCAAGTCAAGTCAAGTTTATTAGTACGGTCAAGCGACCAGTCAAAATGAAACATTTCCAAAGGGAATATTGATATAAAATACACAATAAATACATAAAATTCAAGTAGATATTTTAAAAGGCAGTAATACAAAATGGGAGCAGCACAATGTATCATTAAAGTGGGAACAGAACGATGCTAATTTATCATTAACTTACTATCTAGGATACAAGTTTCCTCTTCTTTAGTGCCAGGAAACAAAATTTTGCCACAGCTAAAGATATCCTCTCTTTCCGATCTTCCAACAAAAAAGTTAAAATCCTTAATTCCGCAAATTTCAAATGAACATCCAAAGGTTTAAATTTGGACAACAATGGGAAGATTAACAACTGTCTCTCCATAATATAAAAATTACAATGTAATAGGATATGTGAGACTGACTCTGTCTTAAGATTTGTACAAGGACAACATCTTTGAGAGATCGGCCAGCGCAAAAACCTTCCTTGTAATAGATTAGAGGGTAGGGCGTCACCAATAATATACAGATTGTCACCTGAAGTGATGCCAGGATAGTCAGGGCTTCTTGCCCTCACAGCAGTTATTTTAGCTACAGACAAAGTTCATGCCTCAGTGTGTGGAAGGGGCTGGGCTTTATCAAGTACGTCAGATATTCAGCACATACCTGACTGACAGTTCCATTAGCTCTTGTGGATGGGAAAAGGTACTTAATGTCTGAATATATTTTTGTTCCTGGTTGTTCTGGCCATCCACCCTCCGTTATGGGTCTTGACAGAGCCACCAAGGATATCCTTTCCAGAACTACAGTGCACCATATTTAAGTACTGAATTAAGAATTACGAGTCAATTTTGTATGCTGCATACCAGATTCTTATGTGTCTGGAAGGTTTTACATTTTGGGTCTGAAGTTCAATAAATAAATAAGAGGTTCTTTGGAACAGTTGTCTCTTTCTAGATGCAGTTGGGATCCCTGCCAGTTTCTCTCCCTCCCCAATGAACACAGTGGGGATGAGAGTCCATAAAGGGTTCCTGCACTCCTAATTTCCCCTACACACCCCTTCCGTGTTTTACTTGGAAGTGATGTCATTATACCACATGTCTCTTCCCCTCCCCCCCCCAAAAAACTCTGGGAATTGAGGGCAGAGGCCTGGCAGCCCTAGTCATGTTTTGGTTAAGTGGAAATTTTCACTAATTTTTGCTGATTTCCTCTTCCCACCACAGACCTCAGATTCCCCCTTTGCTGTTCCTGGGGACCTCCTGTCCCTGAGCAGCATTTCACTGGGCACTATGGGCTGCATGGTCACCTCAGACAGGAGAGACTTTGCACAAAATCCAATTCAGTACCACCACATTATTGTTTCCCCTGATTGTTACAAAGAAACCTTATGTTCCGTGTGATATTGTAATTAAAAAACATTCAAAAGGCACTTAATTTGTCCACATATCTACAAAATGCATGTATTTGAAACGCACATTACAGCTGCAGGCATCATTTTAAAATGTTTGAAGAATATGCAGTTAAAGTGGAATTTTTAAAGAAATTTGTAGCCCCACTTCTTTTCTCCTGGGTGAAGTATCGAAGTGCCACCGAAAGAAGCCAGTCACAGCATTGATTGGCTACACAGTTTCTTTGAGTGATTTTTCACGCTCGGTTCTGCTTGATCATTTTTTGCTGTGCTGATGGCTGTTTTTCATTTCCTGCAGAACTGACCTTGATTTAGAAAGTAAGAATATGCTAGACCCAAGTAATGTAGTCTTGCTGTCATTTTCTTCACTGAAAAATATGGTGTGGAGGCTTGATGTTTGTTTAGATACTGGTAAGTTGTTCTGCAGTTGTAGAAGGAAAACAACTGTAGCCTGCCCTATCTATCCCGTTTTAAGCTCCCCTGCCCACAATTCCAGCTATTCCTTTGCTTTCTCAAACGGCAAAACAATCCATTTGGGAAATTGCTCATTATAATCTTTTTTGTTTGTTTTTGCTCATTGTAATCTTCATTATTTTGAAGTATGCATGTCTTTCAACATTTCACAGATGAAGACAGGGATATGGTTGCAACCTGTTGTTTTTTTTAATAAGGATCACTACCAGACCTCATCCCTATGGTGGTGCCATCAAGTTGCAGTAGATTTATGGCTACCCCGTAGGGCAGTGACGGCGAACCTTTTAGAGACCAAGTGCCCAAACTGCAACCCAAAACCCACTTATTTATCGCAAAGTGCCAGCACGACAATTTAACCTGAATACTGAGGTTTTAGTTTAGGAAAAAGAACTCATACATTGACATCTTTTGTCTTAAAAGAAAAACACATTAACAGAGCTTTCAATTATACAAACAACTTTTTATTGAAAGGTAAAAGTTTGCATTTGGCGTGCTTTTGAACAATTAATGTGATTTTTGCTGTTGTATGCATGCTGATAATTTGTCTAACCTTGGCTCATACTTTGTAAGTTTGAGAGCAGCCCAGCCTCGAGTCTGTGTCGTCTTTTTCCTTTTAGAGACTGAGTGCCCAAACTGCATGCGTGCCCACAGAGAGGGCCCTGAGTGCCACCTCTGGCACGTGTGCCATAGGTTTGCCACCACTGCCGTAGGGTTTTCAAGGTAATAGACGTTCGGGGGTGGTCTGCCGTTTCCTGCTTCTGTGTACCAACCCTAGACTTTCTTGGGCCCCAAGTACTAACCAGGGCTGACCCTGCTTAACTTCCGAGATCTGATGAGATCAGGCTATCCTGGTCGGTGCTCCTCATCCATACCACACAGTATTACACAATGATGAAGATTTTACTGTTGCTGTTTAATGGTCTGCCCTCCATTGATTTAAAAGCCAAGTTGGTATGTGTTCTTTTGGTCAAATGTAGGAGAAAGACATAACTGTCTGACAAGTGTCTCCCGTCCAAATACTGAACAGACCTAGGCCTGCTTTATTTCAGCAAGATGAATGCATCATTTGCTCGTAAAATGCCGTCTGAGACCCATAATCCAACAGCAGGTGCAGTGTATCAAAATGGCAAGCTTTGCACTGGATGGCCCTTTAGTGGTCTTGTATACGCATGTGCAAGATGATTCAGATTTAAGGTGGGGAGCAAGGTGAACCCTTAAGAACTCCTAACTTACCATACTAACGAAATGTTAATAATGAATCGACAAAGGAAAAACATGCTAACAAACCATTGTCAGCACAGAGCTGATTTAATCTCAGTTTGAAGGCAAATAGCCATGTTCTTCCTTTCAAGGATATCTGACCAAATTCTGCCCATAATACCTTGGACATGCAGCAGGGAATATTCAGTATTTTCCTTAAGAATTAGGCTAGTGGTTGATTGATATAATCAGAGATAGCTTTAATCCAAATAGCTGGACCTTAAAGAATGAGTGGAGCCACTTTCGAATTAAAGGCTTGCTGTCAAACCTCGCATCCAGCTCTGTTTGCCATAACAGAAGGAGGAAGGGAAATTCCTATGGGGAGGGGATTGATAGATGTATGTGTGAACTGTTTGCTCTTAGTGGCGTAATTTTCCCAAGGATGACACCTCCCCCTCCCCACGGGGGGTGGGGGTGGTATGCCTGGAGATACTTGCACCACCCTTGCACCACTCCTGGAATATACTCCCCCCCCCTTGTGGAAGAACCTATTTATGGCACTTGTGCAAAGTTTTTCTTCATTAAGTGCTGTTCTAAATTGGGGCATCCAAGATAGATGCTCTGAGAACAAAATCCCCAATAGGAGAAAGATTCCCTTGGTGGGGAAATGGCAAGCCCGGTTGGAATATTCCCTACACCCTCACCCCGTGAACTGCAGTTGGCTGAAGGTTCCCTTTAAAAACCATGACCAAGACTACTGTAGTGTACTTCTTGCTAAAGAAAAATTACTGGGCACTGGTGCAGAAAGTAACAGGGATAAAACACAATTCCGTTGATTTTTCTTGTGTCCTTGTGATGCCAATGCAACTGTGCAAAAAGGATGTCCTGGGATCTCATCTAGAGATGGTAGTAGGCAAGGCATGGCATCCAGGGCTGCTGGTTGACATGGACAGAGAGATTGTTGAGAGGCATCTGGCTGCACTGGATGAGTACAGATCTCCTAGGCCAGATGGTGTGCATCTGAGAGAGCCAAAGAACTTTCTTGAGAGCTTGCAGAGCCTTTGTCCATGATCTTTAAGACCTCCTGGAGGTCTGGAGGTTTGCCACAATGCTGGAGGAGGCAAATGTTATCCCAGTCTTCAAAAAAGGGAGGAAAGATGATATCCCAATATCCGAGGGAAGATATTGTAGCAGATTTTAAAGGGATCAATCTGCAAGCATCTGAAGGACAACTTGGGGATCCAGGGAAGTCAGCATGGATTTGTCCCCAACAGGTCCTTCCTGACCAGCCTTGTTTCCTTCTTTCATTGAGTGACAGGCATACTGGATTGTGGGAATCCTGCTGACATTGTTTACCTGGATTTCAGAAAAGCTTTTGAGAAAGCCAGTGTATACTGGCTGGCATATCATCTGGCTGCTGATTGAATAATGGCTGCCACTTTACATTTTGTTCACAGTTTATCTGAAGCTATGGGGAAAAGATATGCAGTGCTTACTTACCTGTGCACCCAAATACTGCTTTGCGGCTTTAACAACATAAAATGCATGTAAAATTGTATAAATTAGCATATTTACAGCATTTAAAAACAGAAACAATCCGGTTTTTACAAGCAAAATTGCAAATATACCCAATCTCTCTATATTATAAAGCTGATTTGGGGTGGCCACGTACGATGCGCTCCCTCAGCCGTAGGCTGAACGAGCTGCCACTCAGCCCGGGGTCCCTGGCCACTGGCCGATGTGGCACCGGCCTGAACGTGCCCTGCAATTTGTCCATGCCGTGCCGTAGTCCCACCCACCCGCCCACAGAACCACCGCCCAGCCTCAGTAGGCTGCGAGCCCACAGATAGGGTGCATGCTCTGTCCACAGCTGAAAGGGGTGGCCACAGATGCCTGGATGTCGCAGGACGATGGAGCCGGCCAGACACTAAACCTTCCCTAAATTCCTCCATTTTTTCCGCCAGAAAAAATTGAACCAAGTCCCTGGGGGTGGGGAGCAAGGTACCCCCCATTTTTTCAAAGTTCTCTCCCCCTTTGGATTTAGCTTCAAATTTCTAGTCTGAATCCTGCCTCCAAGGCAGAGAAATAGGGGAATTGAGTTCGGAATAAAATTGGACTGAACTGAAAGGGACCCAAGCATTGTGAGATGGTAAGAGAAAAACTGGAGTTTTCTTCCTCTATGGGGCAGAGAAGAAATGTATATATTTTTTTTGTGTGGAAATTAGTAAAAGGCACATTTGAGAGGGCCAAAGTAGAAATTAATTCATGGAGTGTTTGGGATGAAATTGATTTTGGTGGTTATTCTGGGCAGGAGATGGATTGGGGTAGAATTTAATTGAAAGGAAAATGATTTGGAGAATTTGATGGAGACTTGTACTTAAATCTGTGGTCTTGGGCAAATCACTTATCCCTCATCCTTTCCAATTTGCCTCTGTAAAATGGATGTTGGTGTAGTTTATACATGATACTAAGGAGTGGTTTGATGTTTGGGGCTCAGACTCCACTTCTGCCCTGCATTCCCTTTGTGGTCTTAAGCAAGTCAGTTAAGAAAATCTGAAGTGTGCATGCACATGAAAGCTTACAGAATAAAACTTTGTTGGTCTTAAAGCTGCCGTTGGACTCAAACTTTGTTCTGTTGCTTCATACCAACACAGCCACCCACCTGAACTTTTCTTGCAGTCTTTGCTGTTTCAGCATCAAGTGCTTTATCAGAGGAATGAAATGATACTTGTTTTCAGACCCCCATCTCTGTACCAACTTTGCTCTTTCAGGGATCTCTCCATCTACTCCAGAGACAGCATAAAGAGAGGTCAGATGCCTGTGAAAGGGTGGAGAAAGGAGACATTTTCATGATGAGCATGTATAGGAGCAGGGAGAAAACTGACTACCTGCAAATTTACTTTATTTTGAAGACAAGCAATAAAAAGGGAAGGAAGACAGCAGTCTCTTGCCTAGTTTGTTGTCTTTGTGAACCTTATAAAAGAAGCTGTAAAAATATAAAAGATCTTTGTATTATTAAATAAAAGAAAATCTTAACTGCTGGATTGCAAGACAGGCACAGTTTAAGAATGAGAATATTCCCCCCCCCCCAAAAAAAATGTTTTGTAAGTGCAAAGTTCATATTTGCCAAATGTGTGATCACATTCAGAGGATGGCATACCACAAACTAGTATTTTAAAAATCTGCCTGAAAAGCTTTTGTGGTACAGTGGCTTAGAAAGAGATTAAAGAGAGTTAATTTGGAAATTTCTCTGTGACCTTTCCTTCCTTACAATTCTGAATGGAATATATGCAATTTTTTTTTTTTTTTGCAATAAAGGAGCTTTTTCTTGGTGTGGTTTTTGAATGGAAAACCCTGGTCCTTTGTTTCCAAAATACACTGTGAAACTGTAAAAGAATCAAGTTGTTTTAAAATCTGCTATGTCAGTAAGTAAAATGAATAAAGGATTTGTGAAGAATCACTTTTGTGTTGACCCCCCAGGAACAGGACAAAGACAGAAACAAAGGGAAGAGATTATACATCATGTCTAAACCTTGGCATATGCATAAAGATAAGTTTGCCCTCCAGGCAGTTTTTTATGGAAGAACAAAGAGTGTCCAAAGAAAACATAAGCTCCCTGATTTACTCAGTTCCAAGATTTTGAAGATATTATATGGAAAATATGTTGGTGCATTCCAACTCTCAGTGCCAAAAACGTTTCTCCACATTTTGTATTTAAATTCATGGTTGTGCCTAAACTAAGTAGAATAATAGTTATGATTTTTTTCTGTTGTTTCTAATGTATATTTTGTTTGCTATCTTTGCATGATTACTTTGCATGATTACTTTGCATGATTACCACACACACTAAAATGTGGTTAAGTCATCCATTTATGAAATCTGCTTCTTCTGAAACAGTCACAACAGTATGTACTGAATAGACATTTTCGCTCCTTGATGTATGTTCAGACTTCCTCAGCATTCCAGTTTGCCAAATGACTGGTAGAAGAACTGAATATCTGTTAACTATTCATAGGTAGGGTTGTGAATTCCATGTTGGGAAATTTCTGGAGATTTGTGGGTGGAGCCTATGGAGGGAGAAAACTTGACAGGGATGTGATGCCATAGAATCCACCCTCTGAAGCTGCTATTTTCTCCAGGTTGATCTCCGTAGTCTGGAGAGTTTGGGGAGTTTTGGCACCTCTGTTCTCAAGGCCTGTTTCCACATGAACATCACTGTAAGTTGCTGGGTGGTGTAGAGGGAATCTTGCACTGTTAGAAGTGTGGCCTGGTGAATATACTTGAAAGGTTTTACTAAGGCTGAGGACAGACTGGCAGTCTTGGCCGCTCTGCCTCCGCTTCAAAAGCGGAGGCGGCCTGGACACATCGCGTCCGGCGCCACGCTCCTCCTGCAGCAGCCGAGCACCACTTCAAAGTGGTGCTCCGGCTGCTGCGGCGCGCGTTCCACCCGCCGGAGCGGGTGTGAATGCGCGCCGGGAGGGGGAGCTGCGTGGCGTCCGCACGCCGCTGTAGGAAGCCGCCCACAGTCTGAACGCTGCAGGCGGCTTCCTTCCGGTGGCGTGCGAACGCCGCGCCGTGGGGGAAATCCCCCCCGCCTTATTCTGCCGCGCCGTGGAGGCGCAGCAGACTTTCAGTCTGTCTTCAGCCTAAGTTGTTCAGATAATAATTAAAATTTGGTGACAGGGCGGTGAAGATGTGGTCTGAAGCAGAGTTACACCCCAAGACCATGGGCTTAGAAAGGTGTAACTGTTTACGAATGAGAGATGATTTTTTTTTTGCTCACTTTATTATACCTCAAGATTCTGTACTATAACAATACATAGTATGAATGGATGTACAGAAGATAGGCCTTTTAGAGAAATTTGACAAGGAAAAAATTAAAGAGGTAAAATGAGCACAGAAGTGTTTTGCAACTTAGAACCCATTTGTTGAGTATATTAACACAATAACTTTTCATTCAACATTAGGGGTCCAAAATCTTTGGAGCAATATGGTTGTATGGAATGTGGTCTGCGCATACAATGAATTACATTTTAAAAACGGATTGCGTTGCAAAGTTTTAAAAATTATTTTACTTGCCTACTATGTCTCCTTATTTACAGCAAGTTTTTGTGCCGCCCCCCGTATAATCTTTCAGTCAAATAATTTTTTTTAAAAATCCCTTTTTAAGGGACTGTTTTTAAACACCATCTGATCTATTTATCTATGTAACTTATTATCTGCTTTTCGCTGAGACTGAGAGTGAGGGCTGTGCATACTTTCCTTGTCGGCATGATCAGCAGCCATGGCGCTGCTACCCAGAAGGCCCTTGTTCTTGTAATCACCCACCCTCCTATCATGCTGGAGACAAGAATACCGTGACCTCAGTGTCTGGGTGGTTTTATGTAGAAGCCAGTTATTACAGCACTCTGGTCCCAGACTATTTATGGCTTTTAAAGGGTCCAGGCCAGCACTAAAGTGGCCCATAAAGTAACTGCCATAGATGAAACAGAATAGGTGAAACAGGCCCCCCGGCCGTTTGCCCCTATTAAAAGGCTCCTGGCAATTTGCCATGTGCTAGCAGTCTGGCAGCACCAACTGCAATGTCTGAACCTCTTCAAAAGCTATGTAAGTGCTACTGTAATCTAGCTTGGATAGCACTAAGGCATGAGTAATCATTGCTTGTTTCTTCCTGTCAATAAGCAACACACAGAGGAAGTTTGCGGCCACTTCTGCCATCAGATTGTCTAGAAGCAGCCATTGCCGCCTATATCCTATGCTTCAAACTTGTTTTTTTACAGGGAGTATGACACAGCTGCCAGATAAATCATGTTTCAGGCAAAGTTTCTCTGTCTCGTCTGGATTAAGCTTTGGTTTGTTCCTCCCTATCCTCCCTATCATATCAGGTGCAGATCCAGAATATCCAGAGCACCCTCCTACCCCAACTTAAATGAAAATGGGAGCTCAGACAGCCTTCCCTGTCAGTTTTATTGAATAGCAGCAGGCCTAGGATGGATCCCAGGAGTAAATTAGAGAATAACATGATGTGGAGCAGTGTCACCGAGGAACACCTGAGCTGATCCCCAGTCTGTGCTGTAAAACCAGACTAGAAATGGGTTTAGGTAATTGCTGTCCTTCAGGACTCTGTGAAGGAGTGCTGCCGCCACACATAACCCAAAAATGGAATGTTTGAAACTGGGCAGAAGTTGTCAAGATTAGCTGGACCAAGCAAGAGCTGTTTCAACCGTGGTCCCAGCCCTGGAAACTGGTTTCCTTTAAGAGACATTTTTACTTTCTTCTCCAGTCAGTTGTTTAGACCTTTTCTGGCAGCTCTTAACAAGCCCAGAGGGCCTTGAGTTGAGTGTTAGTTGTACGTTTCACTCCTTCGAGGGCTATGTTCACATCTTCAGGTTGGGCAAGCTGAAAGGTATCCAATTAAACTAGTTAAAGAGAAGCCTAAGGGATACCCATTTAACTAGATAAGGAGACGCCTTAGGGATACCCAGATTCCTATGTTCATATAATGGTACAGGCATGAGTAGTACTATTCACAAAATGCCTTGCTGATGAGTCACAACAATCTAACAAGGACTCTTTTAACTCCTGTTGTAGACTAAACTGTAAAAAGCCTCATGTTACTTGGAAAAACTCAACTGGACATTTTTTTGCAGGTACAGTTGCATACTTTTTTTTTTTTTTTTGCAACACTGCAGAATGGCCTGTAAAATCTAACCCATGTTTGATAATGTTCTTTCTGAATTTTCTGCTGCTGTTGCTCTAGTGGCAGTCTCTATTAATCTGTAGCCTATTATGGTAATGATTATGGCTGCCAGCAAAAACGTGGCAACTGGCTGGCAGGAGGGTCTCACCGTGACATCATTACATCAGTGTTGGCATACTGACAATTGCCCCGACCCCACTTCACCTCCTGTTTTTCTCCTGCCCATCTGGGCAGCAGTGGGAAGGGCCCCCTGGTGACAAGGTATGTCCCACCCCCAGTGGGAAAATGGTAACCTAGTAGTGATGTATCCATGACAAGGAAACTAGCACTGGCTCCCAGTTTCTTTTTCCTGTCTCCAGCAGAGCTCTAATATGTGTTACTTGAGTGTCTGGGTTCAGAAATAATTTGAGAAGGATCTACAGCTGTCATAGTGGTCATATAATCCAAAATCACACCCGAAAAGAGAGCCAGAAAATATGCATTTTGCTCAAAATGTTCAGCTTAAAACATTATTTTTACTTGTGGGTATGTTTGTGCTTGTCTGTGTCCTCAGAGCTTGTGCTATGGGGTTTGCTCTCCATTCTGAAGTGGTATGGTCCCAGAAGGCTATACCATACTTTTTCCTCTGCAGATGTACATTATTCCTACGAAACAGTGTTGGCTAGGCTAGATGAACCTTAGCTCTGGGTCAGCATAGTAACTATTGATCCTAGTAACGATTATGAAAGTGGGCAAAATAATATCACTTCTGGTTATACTACCACAAACTAGCCAGTTTTCAGTTTAGTTCTTCGCTTATTGTTAGATTTTTGGCTATTGTTAGATTTTTGGGTACATTTAATTTGTTTTCACTTTAAGGTAAACTAATCCCATGAGTGTTCACAGTAGACTAATCTTAGTCCTTTCTGATGCTGGGAAAGATTGAAGGTAAAAGAAGAAGGGGAGGGCAAAGGGTGAGATGGTTAGTGTTATCGATGCAGCAAACATGAAATTAAGCAAACTCTGGAGCACGACAGAAGCCAGGAGGGCCTGGCGTGATGTGGTCCATGGCATCGCGAAGAGTCGGACTGGACTGTGCGACTGAACAACAAGAAATCCTTCAGAGATCACTGCTTTGGGATTAAAAAAAAAGATGTGTCTTGTAGCTCATAGCAAAGTTGTGGTTTTTTTAAAAAAAGATTATTAACAGAGATTGTTATTTTTTTGAACTAATGACTATACATTTTCTTCCAACAGGGATTTGCGATTTAACAGAATTAAAGAAATACAGCCTGGTGCATTTAGACGTCTTAAAAATCTGAACACACTGTAAGTTGAATTTCATCCTTCGTAAAGTATCCTTTGCCTCTTGTTTTAAGTATTCATTATTTTTATATTGTAAAAGTTATTTATCAAAGTTGTTCTAATGAAAGCTAGTGAAAATTTGGCCAGCATCTATTCCAAGTAATCTCCCTCTTTTGCCTATTCTCAATTTCGGCCTTCCTTATATGTTTGGTACCTAATGTGTACTTTATAGCCCACACAAAGGATCAAATGATATCTTATCTTGAAGGAAAATGTTTTGTTGATGTGTAAGACAGGCAAACATAGATTTAAACAATTAACCATCTATATTTTTTCTTTAAAATCCATTAGAACAGACCTGGTGAAGTCTGTTCTACTTCTTGGTCTACTTCTTTTTTCACAAGAATCCCTGTGGTTAAATATTACAAGCACAAGTGTATACTCTCGTAAACATAAAGGCATAACTAATTTGCTTTAAATATTCCTCTTGTTAAGAATGTACAGAGTGCTTTTCTAGATCAGACCAGGGTCATTTAGTAGAGAATTATTTGCAAGAATTCCACCAACCAGCAAAATACCAGTTGGTCCATCATATATTGACCAATGGTTCATGATCTGGTTTTGCCATCTTTTGCATTAAGGCGTATTGGGCACAACTTTTGAGTTAATTTAATAGTTAATGCCATCTCCACAGTTCTGTAGAAATGAATGTTAAATAAAATAACTTTGGATCTGGTTCTGTGTGTTGTCCATTTGAAGTCTTGGAAATCCACTTTCTTGTAGTTGGATGTTTTTGTCCTCCTGCACCTCGCTCAAATATGTGTCATAGAATGCCAAACATTTTACCTAATAATTCAATATAAGTGCAGGTTTAAAATAAAATGTTGTTTTTGCCTTAGGTTGTATGTAAATTTCTTAGATTTCACTCTACATAGCTGAAATTTCCCCCAGTATCAGATGCTGAATGCACTTTGCTTCTCAGAGTTTTCTAGCTTGGAAACAGTCAAGGCTGTAGGCAGCCTCTTTCTTTAAGTGGAGTTACTGTATTTCCACTGCAGAAATGAATGGAGATTTCCTCAAGTAGATTGATATTTTTGGGTATATTTTAATGAACTGCGTGTGTTTTGATTTTGGGGTTTGATTTGTAAGTTTGATATTTTTTGGTATATTTTAATGAACTGCGTGTGTTTTGATTTTGGGGTTTGATTTGTAAGTTTAGATTTTGTGTTGGGTTGTATTTTAAGAAAATATGCTAAAGGAGAAAAAAAGCAAATAATAGTTTTACTTTACTTTCTAGACTTCTAAACAACAACCACGTCAAAAGAATACCTACGGGAGCATTTGAAGACCTTGAAAACCTAAAATATCTGTGAGTTAATGTGCCATTTTTATCAGAAGTGTATATGATGTTAAGGTCATAGTGTTACATCCTATGGAGGCAGCATGACTTTTTTGTCTGCCTCTGCAGCTCAAGATATCCCCACATGTATTCCTGGGTGTCCCCTGTGAGCCGCATTTTGGGATGCTGGGAGAGGAGGGAGGTGAAAAAGTCATGCTATGCAGATGGAAATCCTGTCACATGTGGAAATGCTCTGTCCAAGATCCAAGCCATGGTGTGTAAGAAAAAACAAACCTTAATTTGTCACCTTCAAAGAATATGTACGTACAGGAAAAAACACTGCTGGGGTTGTGAATATTGTATTCACTATTCACATCTGTGACGTTAATTCCAGTTCAGCCAGAGTTGATAATCAAAGCAATTTTATTTACTTGTGTAAATTGCTATGTTATGGACTTCGGAATATTTTTAGGAACTATATGGTCCAAGACTTGTAACATCTGAAAACAGACACTTTGTATGGTTTATATTTAATTTCTAGTGTCACTGTACTAGTATTTGCTTGTGTGTTTTAAGCAACAGTTCTGTTTGTGGTGTTTCAGTCAGCTCAGTTTGTACATGAGAAACGCTGAATCATGACTACTGACACAATTACATATGAAAAAAAAAACCCTAGGAAATTAGAGTGCTACAAGAATTCTAGACAAAAGTGGGGAAAATAATATTTCTCCTGATGATCATTTGGAGTACTTGAGAAGGTTTGAGTCTTTTCGTGCAACTAGGTTTTCTTTTGCTGGGCAGACACACAGGGAACCAAGGCCACGGCAATCACATCACCCACATGCCTCTGCAGCTCACGTGGCAGAGACAACCCCAGTAGAACACCCATGACCTCTTCTGTGCAAGGGTACAGGTTTGGGAAAGGGGGAGAAGTACCAGCCTTTCCCAGGCAAAGAGGGATCACCCATTCACAGAAAGCATCTAATTTCTTCACTATCTTATTGGGGGGAAACACCCATGTGGCAAGCATAAGCCAAGTGTTCAGATTCCACCAAGGGGGGGATGTTGACAACAAAGCACCCCTTTGGGCCAGAGTAGAATCTACACACTCAGGAGCAATCTTCTAATCACTCCCACACTCAAGTTGACAGACAGCTGACATGGTGTTAGGAATCCCACATGTACCATGGTGTCAAACCCAGCTATGTGTACCAGGACAGGGAGAATGGCAGAGAAAGGCATAGTGTAGTAGAACTGCAAGATCTAGGATATCCAGGGACACCAGTTCAAATTCCAAATTGGGCTAGCTACCAGAGAGTCCCAGGGGAAATCCCAGGCACAACTGAGTTTTAGTACCATGAAACAAAATCCCTTGGGACAAGCTCTCATGCTGATTGGCTGTCTCACACAGCAGACCCCTCCCCTGTGCATGATATCCCCCTGTGCATTCTGGGGGTTAATTCCTGCCACCTGCCCCTATTAATTCCATTTCCTTGCATCCCCAGCTGGAGGTATGGATACTCCCACTTAGGTTTTGTGTTCTTCAAGGGTTCTCAGCAGAAGAATGCTAGAAATATGCTCTGACAGTGTTTGTTCTCTTCCTTGGCTGTTTACTTTATGTGCCCTTTCTCTAGAGTTCCTACCTTCAGATTCCTCTGTCTGTGTCTGATTTGAGATGAGAGAGATATAGCCCCACGCTGCATTGAATATAATCTGAAATAAAAGTGTCCTGACTGGGATTTATAGAATACTTGACAGTACTGTGGTTGGTTTGGGGCTTAGGTGGTATCCTAAGCTGCATTGGCCTTGGGAGTGTGGCAGGAGGGCAGCTGTATTTTCTTTCCCCATGACTTTCATGAGGATGTTTTTCACATCAGGGTTGCTGCTGATGTGTTGTTGCACTAGGCACAGGACACACACTGGAAAGCCTTAGAACACCATCCTGGCCTTGTTTTCCCCCGTGCACACTCATGAAGCTGCCTGCACTTGGGGTTACACTCACCCACTATGCCATCACATCTGCAAATCTCAGCGTGGCACTCATCCTGAGGCTTAGTTAATATCCTAAGCCGGGGGTGGGCAAACTTGGTCAGCGTAAGAGCCACCTAGAACAGGGATGGTCAAACTTGCTTAACGTAAGAGCCGCATAGAATAAACATCAGATGTTTGAGAGCCACAAGACATGAACAAATATTACCTGATTTTATTGGAAAATAAGCAATTTTGCTTTTTATTAACATTAAATGAGACTGCCAAAAATAATAACAAAAGGGGTAAAAGCAGATATTAATAATGATATTAATTTGTCCAATGATATTTGTTTGCTAATGATATTTAGCTTCCCCAGCCACCCTGCCGGGAGCCACATAATATATGTGAAAGAGCCGCATGCGGCTCCCGAGCCACAGTTTGCCCACCCCTGTCCTAAGCCATTCAGAGACATGGCTTTGGATTGTTCCCTTAAACTGCAGTTTTTTAGAATGGTGTGTGAGGGGAAATTCCTGCAGTTCTTACTGTTGAAAAACTGGAATTGCCAAGGCAGCTGTCTAGTTGACATGTTACAGAGGCCTCTGGGTTTCTCCTAGAAATTCATTACAGAGAGATTAGTTTCCACTGAATACAGGATGTACAATGTGTACTCTTCATAACAGAAGACCTTAAGTTGGGGGATAACCTTCATTTAACATGTTGTCAGAGGTCTGCCTGGTTGAGGGACCAGTAAGATGGTTTTGTTTTAATTTTCCAAGGTGAAAAGTTCCCATGGTGGACTAAGCATAAATTAGTATCTCCCTTAGGTAGAGAAGCAATTAATTTGAGAAGGAAAGGAGCAGGAAAGGAAGGACAGTAGTTGGAGGCAGGAGAAACAGAGCCAACATATCTGGAATCAAAGCAGATTCTGACTTTCTGGCACCACATTACAGATGTCATCCCGTGGGCCTGCTTTCACACAAGACCGCTTCAGTGGGTGCTACTGCCATAATAAAGAGACATCAGCAGAAGGTGACACAAGCAGGTCAAACTCCCCCTTTGGTTTAGAGATTGCTAAAGGTAGCCTTCGCAAAAGAACTTGATCAAGGAAGTGTCTTTCCTGCAGCCACCCCACATTACGCTGACCACCGATGCAAGCAGAAGGGGTTGGGGAGCACACTACAGGGACCAAGTGGCTCAAGGCAAGTGGTCCTCTTTGGAAAGAGGAAACAGCATCAACTGGCTGGAACTGTGACCAATCAGAGTAGCCCTAATGGCCTTTTGGGACACACTGAGAAGCAAGAATGTCCTGGTGAGAACCAGCAACATGACAGCAAAGGCACCCATCAGTCATCAGGGTGGCACCAGAGCCCTTGCCCTTTACGAGGTTGGACGGAACAGCACCTCACGGGGCTGAGAGCACAACATATGCAAGGCCTCTCAAACATGCAGGCAGATTGGCTAAGCAGGAAGAGACTTGGACCCAGGAGAATAGTTGCTGAACTGGGACACCTTTTGGGAGGTCTCTGTCCAATTCGGGACCCCAGTAATAGACCTGCTGGCATCACGGCACAACTACCAGGTTCCCAGGTTTCTATCCAGGTTCTGGGAACCAAAAGCAGAGGGGGAAGACGTGCCACTACACCAGTGACCAGAGGGCTTGCTGTATGCCTCTCCCCCAACCACCATGCTCAGCAAGGTGCTAAACAAAGTGCAAAGAGTGAAGGTGGAGGTGATCTTCATCACACCCTTTTGGTCAAGATGTCCATGGTCCTCGGAGCTGGTCAAGATGTCCATGGACACAAGTGGGATCTCCCAGCAAGAGCAGATGTTCTGACATAGGGACTGGTACTGCACCTGGACCCAGCCTGGCTTCAGCTGACAGCATGGAGGTTTAGCGGGGGGAACTAGAAAAGTTGGGCTCCCTAAGGAATTTGTGGATGTCATAGTGTAGGCAAAAAGACCAATGACCAGGCGGATTTATACCTATATTTGGTCAACGTTCAGGAAGTGAGCCAGTGACCAGAGCATAGATCCCTTTAAGCTGTCTTACAAGGATATCATGCTTTTCTTGCACTAAGGTTGGAAGCAAGGACTGAAGCCAAATATGCTAAAGAGACAAGTGGCTGCTCTGGCGGCAGTCTTGGAAGGTAGAGGGCTGCCCAACTCATCAGCCAACAAGTACATTAGAAGATTCCTTAAGGGGACAGTGCATCTAGCTCCCCTGGTGAGGCATAGATCCCCCCCTGGAGCCTAACTAAAGTCTTACAAGCTCTCACCAGAGCGCCATTTGAGAAATTCACGGAGCTGAGATTTCTGTCATGGAAGATAGCCTTTCTGGTGGTGGTGGTCTCCGCCAAGAGAATTTTTGAACTAAGGGCCTTGTCAGTCAGCTGGGAATTATGTGTTTTCCACAAGGACTCTGTAGTACTTAGAACAGACCTGTCCCTTGTTCCAAAAGTGAACTCGACTTACCACTTAAACCAGGAACTAGTACTGCCCTCCTTTTGGCTCAAGCCTTTGCACCCAAAGGAAAAGGAATGGCATAAACTGGGCTCTGTGCACATACATAAATAGAACAGCACAACTGAGACTGACGGACAACCTGTTTGTTTCACATAGTACAGCCAACCTAGGGGGAAAAGTCTCAAAGGCCACCATTGCCCTGTGAGTAAAACTCTGCATATGTAAAGCCTATGAGACCATGGGCTTGTGGACACCACAGGGTGTTACTGCTGCACATTCCACCAGGGAGGTGGCCACTTCAGCAGCCTTCTCCACCAGAGCACCCATAGATGAGATATGTAGGGCAGCCATCTGGTCATCCTTTTCTACCCCTGTAAGGCACTATCGGATTGACCAGTAGGACTCAACTGAGGTGGCCTTTAGGAGGAGAGTACTACAGAAAGTAGTGGGGTGAAACTGGAGTAAGGAGTGCCTTGGCTAATACATCCCTCCCTTTCAGCTAGCTTTAGCACATAACCAGCTTGGATGACTTCCTCCACTGAAGGGGAATGAAACATTGGACTTCCCTGAAGGTTTCTTCTCTTCAGTTGGGTGAGGTCATCCACTTCCCACCCACCCCAAAAAGAGAGAACCCCCCCAAAAAAAATAAAATAAAGGGAATGAAAGTGAAAAGATAGTGGGAGGTAGAGCTGGGCTACAACAGTGATAGAAAGCAGAAGACCAGATAGAGGTCGGACGAATGGAGAGGTGGCTCTGCCCCAGGTCAGTTGCGCAAAGATTTGCATAGCCCTGCTAGAGCAAGTGGAGGCATGACCTAACCAACTTGGATGACTTTGCCCCACTGAAGAGAAGAAACCATCAGGTCAGGTCAGTGTTTCGTTCTCCTGTAGCCACGTGCTAGGCATATTAGAAAGAAAAAGGGCCTCGGATGGTTACCTTAACTACTGGGTAGATTAATGTGAGAAAATATATCCCCTCAGGCACCATTGTTCGAAACTACTTATGACTTTGCAGGTAATAAACACTCTGGAAATTTTAGCCAGAATCAAACTGGGGGCCGCTGATATTCTTTAAATATAGGTTAAAGTGTTCATTACGGTGGGTGCCAATTGGTTACATACCTGCCTTATTCTGACCAGATTCTGAGGAGTATTCAAAGGCACCCTTAAGTACAACATACTATAGTAGCCAACCTGGATGTTACAATGCATGTGTAAAGATAGCAGGATCACAGCTTACCAGAGGGAATACAGCAGTTTAAACTAATTGCAGTATAAGCTTGAGTGTTCATAAACAGTCCTGAATCTAGTAGCACTCCCAAGCTGTAGACCAGATCTTGAAGGGAAAGTGTAACCCAGAGATGTCACCTCAGTCTGTGTAACCACAGACTGGTGGTTTCAGTTTCAGCTTCCGGTTGTTAGCCCCTATGTACTTCATAAGTCCCTTGAGGACTTGTTCAGAAGATATGCTACCATACCTGGCTTGCATGAGAAGACCATGGGTATCTGAAGAACCTTCTTCTCCCACATGTTCCTGCCCGGGAATTAAGATCTCAGGGAAAGGCCTTCCTGACTGTCCCACCAATCAGAGAAATTTGTCTGGGGACATGTGAGGGGGCCTTTTCAGTGGTAGCCCCATGATTATGGAACAACCTCCCCAGGGAGGTGCACATGGCCCCCTCATGATCTTCAGAAGGCAGTTGAAGACAGTTTTATTTTAGACTGCATTTGCCTGATTTAGTTTTTATTTGTTGACAGTCCTAATCGGAGTTTATAAATCTTGACCTTTACGTGTTTTTATAATTTGTTTTAGTTATATTGTTCTTATTGTGTCTTTTATAATCATTTTATTTCTGTTGTAAGCCACTGGGTTCTACAAGGGAGAAAGGTGGCTAATGATTTAAATGCATAAATAAATAAAATTTGTCATCAGCATGTTGACAGCATGCCAGACTTCCTCTCCCAGTGATTTCATGTTGATAAAAGGCACAAGAAAGCAGACCCCAGAATGCCATGAAGCAAAGCATGACTTTCTCTGCCCAACCTTGGAAAAATATTCTGACAGGTAAAAGTGGAGTCAGTGGAACGTGATGCCTTCTACTCCTGTCTTTGCCTGGTGATCCAGAAGGATACCATGGTTGCTAATATCAACCCCCCCCCCCCCCCCGGGAGGTCTAGAGTATTCATACATTGGAAGCGGAAAAGAATCCGTGTTTCTGAAGTGACAAATCCTGCCCTCATAAATTCAGTTGTCCTAAAGTCTCTGTAGACTTCTTCTGTGAAACTTACAGGACTGTGCATCATAAGAAAGCAGATCAGTAAGAATATGTGTTTACATAAATGAAAGTACAGTAGTTCTGTATCCTAAAGAGAAAGAGGTGATAAGTTAGTGAAAACAATGACTGGAGGGTGGGGGACAGGTAAAAAGAACGACATAAACATTTAAGTCCTTTACAAGTTAATTCAAAGTCGGTGTTACCAGATTGAGAAGAACAGTCCAGAGGATAAGGACTTCTGTTTTAAAGCAAAAGATTTAACTGTTACCGTGGCTTTGAATGCACTGGGTAGTCTTGGCTGAGCAGTAGCAATTTGCCCATTCGTAAAGCTGGAATAATAGTAGACAGATTCATAAGGTTTTCATAACCTTTCACAGATTCATAATAGTAGACAGATTCATAAGGTTTTAACAATCAACAACAACAATTTTGGAGTGTTATAAATGATAAATTGTAAGTACCACTGATTTTATTAGAATACTGTTTATACATAGGATTTCACTGGCTGTTCATAAACACACATATCTTAGAAAAAATGTTAAAACTATGGGGGGGAAAACAGTCCAGCAACTTACTCTGTTCAGGAAGATTTTATTTAACTCAAAAGTCTTGTGTTTTAAGGGGAAATTCTTCAATATTTCTAGGCTTCTAAGAAGTAAAGTCATTTTAGGACTTCATTAGTCATCCTTCCAGACAAAACAGTCACTTAACTTCAGTGTGTGGTTTACTGTAAGGAACATTTTAATAAACTACGAACATATTTGCAGCACAAGAGAGAGAGAGAGAGAGAGAGATCTGCAACAAAAAAAGCTGTGAATTCCATTTCTTTAAAAACAAACAAGACAAAGAAAAAACCCTTAATTGACTGGAGACCACGGTTTAATGTGTTGGAATACCTCTTATATGCCCTTCAAACATAGTGTTGCACATTCTAGTCTCTCATTTATTGAGCAATAAATCAAGCTAGACAGTAAAGGAAAAGTATCTGTGGTTTCTGCCATGTTGCCTTCTTCTATGCATTTGGAGTAGGACATTGTGCCTTTCGGCTTATGTTTGTGAGCGTTTACTTCATGCTTAGTAATGACCTTTGTGATGAAAATGATGTCTGTTAGTACAATAGAACTAGGATTTCCAGTCACCAGGTGGGGGATCCCCTGATTTCATGAGCTCCTGCCCACTGCAGGCCAGCTGGCCAGTGGGGGGAAGCCGCATTGGTGGCCACCCCTCTCCCGCCCCTCCCATGAGATTTAAAGGACCCTCCAGCTGGTCGGTGGGAGCACACGGTTGTCAATCAGCTGGAGAAGGCCCTTTAAATCTTGCAGGAGGGGAGGGGGAGGGGCAGCCATTGTCCGCACGCTTGAACTCCCAAGTGGCAAATTCCCCTTAAATTGTTTTTTACAAGTGGGGGCTGCCTGCGCCTGAATTCCAAGTGGCAAATTCCGTTGCTTGGAGTTCACAGGCACTGTGTGCAGCAACACCCACTTGTAAAACACCATTTGAAGGGAACCTTCCCTTTAAATGATGTTTTGCAAGTGGGGGCTGCCCACGCCTGAACTCCAAGTGGTGAATTCACTGCTTGGAGTTGATGCAAGGTATGTGGCTCCCAGCCCCGCTTTTAAATCACCATTTGAAGGGAACTTTCCCATTAAGTGGTGTTTTGCAAATGGGCACCGCTGGTGCCTTCCAAGGGCCTGCGTCCCCAACATGATTAGGTCACTTCTGTGTGATATCATCATGTCAAGGACATCCCCTCCCCCTCCAGGAATGCCCCCCCCCCCCAAGCTCTCCACCGGCAACCAGGTAGAACCTGGCAACCCTAAATAGAACTCTGAAGCTTAGTGGTGAGCTTGATAAGTTTTTCTCAGTAACACTTCTTGTTTTTCTGCTTCTTCACCTTTTGCCTCAACAGTTACTTAATTTTAGGGAATATTTTATATATTTTGGTCGTACTTTTGTTTAGATCTAAATTTTTGATCCACTAATACTTGGGGGGGAAGTGCAGAATTGCTTTGGGTGAGGTAAGATGTGTTCTGAATGCTGAATAGCAGCAGAAACCTTGCTGAAATGGATCATAATGCATAGTCTCAGTCTTACCAGTACTGATCCAGATGGACCAAAGACATCTACCTGAGACCCTACATGGAGTTACTGAGTCAATGGAGAGCTTTCACTTTGGTGAGGTGGCAAGTCCTCCCCTCTGCAGTTTTAGAGATATAAAAAGACTCCCATGAAGGAGAGAAGCTGTCCATGTGGCACCAAAGAGGTGGAATCAGTTGAACGTGTACTGTTTTATTGTCACTTTTATCAGGAAGTTCAGTCAAGTATAATTTTCCCTCTGATTAATAATTATCCAGGATGTTCTGATGGTGATATCTTAAAGAAGCTTTTAATGGGTGTTAATCAACAGGTCACTTATTAGCTGCGCTAATTTTTTTCCAGCAGCTTGTAAAATTCGTCATGAAATTTTATATATGGATTTTAAATTTTAGAGATTTCCAACTATTGGTAATTAGTCGGACCGATTTTATTCCCCAGTGGTTTTATTGTATAGCTTTGCATTTGATTTGTACTGGTCATTGGCCGAATAAATAAATTGATTGATTGACCTGAGGCCCTGGAGGGCTGCTGCCAGTCTGAGTAGGCATTACTGCCCCAATGGACCAGTGGTCTGATTCAGTATCGGGCAGCTTCATGTGTTGTGATAAATTATGGTATACGGTTGTGACTACCACAGTCGTATGGGGTCAGATCTTCCTGTACCTCTGGCCTGGGGAGGTGACTGTTGATGGATTCTGTTTTTGAAATGCATTTCTGAAAAGGGGAAACATAACTGAAAGTCATTTGATATGTAGTTTGAAATCCTGCAGGATTTCCAGTGTTCATTCTTGTCCCAGACGGCAGGATAGACAGATTCTCAAATAAAAGTGGGATTTTTTTGGTGTGTATGTATACGTGTCTTGTTTTGTTGCCTTCTGATGTGTATTTGGAAAACTGTCCTCATCAATGTGTCACTTTAATTCCTTCCCACATTAATGTAGGTCTTGTTTGTGTATACTAATATTACTGATTGTTTCTTGTTTCAGCTATTTGTACAAGAATGAAATCCAGTCAATTGACAGGCAAGCATTTAAAGGACTTGCCTCTCTAGAACAACTGTAAGTGCCTTTTCTCTTCTGTGCTGTCATCTGCTTGGTTGCCTCAGAGGAGAAGTGCACGTTTTGGTCAACATTTCTGGCCTGCATGCCTTGCATGTCTGCACGGAATGGGTTATTAGTCCAATGTGGGTTGTACTCATTGGAACATAGAACACGTGTATGTCAAGTTCTTTCTTTCTATGTTCACACTGTGTTTGTTGTTTACATTTATCTCATCTCACTTTATAATGATTTTGAAGAGCAAGCATGATTACACACAGATTGAACTGTGTATATTAGGTTCCAGTTCCGCTGGGTGGGTGGGTGGGAAACAATGTTAATAGAATTTCTTTTAATCTCAACAAGGTAACCAAGGAGCATCAAAGCTGTGCACTTGATTGCTCTTCACTGAAGAGTCCCATCTTTCTATTGGTTTTATTTATGGTCTGCTTTTAGCGTCAGGGCTCTTTTATAGCTACCATTTTAAGCTGCCAAATACTGGTTTAGGATTTTTTTCTGCCTCTTATGGGCTGTCAGTTTTTGTTTTGGGTTGTTTTAATATTATCTTTATGTTTGTTATTTTTATGATGTTGTCTTGTTTTTCCCTTTGTTGATGTCCAAGCAGTTCTTGGGAGAGGCAACAAATACATTTTCTAAATACATATCAGGTAGACGACTGTTCCTGTGAAATGCATAAACGAAATGAAATTCAGTTAGGAGCAGTGTTCCCTCTTAGCTGAGTTAACGTGAGCTAGCTCACAGTTTGTTAGCCTCCAGCACACATATTTTTGTCTCAGCTCAGGAAGAATGGCTCCAAAGCAAACTGATTTATGCAGATGCCAAATCGCCTGCTCACAACTTTAATGCCAGTAGCTCACAAAGTAGAATTTTTTGCTCACAAGACTCCACAGCTTAGAGGGAGCATTGGTTGGGAGTATTCTTTCAAATGAGGAAAACCCTGTGTACTTTCTACATGATAAAGTCCCATAAGAGGAGGCCTTCAGTTGGCTTTTACTGAAAATCAAACTCTTAGCACTTTAAATTCAGTTATCCTTTAAGAGGGTCATCATTTATTGAAAAGTTTCATCAGATACATTAAAATGAGCCCTTCTACACAAACTCAGTTGCACCAGAGGTAGAAGGGCTCATTTTAATGTATTTTACATGTATTTTAAATGTGTTCAGTAGTATTTATGTCTAATATTATATTTGTTCATAACATAAAGTCATAAAAGCTACACAGCAATGTATATTTCAAAGTACACTGGATAGGTTGTGGAAAAATTACCTCACATAAAACCATTGCCTGCTTTATACTGATTTCTTCTTAGGAACACTTCAGAATAATGGGGGGGGGGAAAGGTAGCCTGTATTTATGCATTATAAGTTTACTTTGTTGGATGGATCCTTGGATCCCAACTGTAGGCATCAAACCCCCTGTGAATTTTATCTAAATAGGATATAATGAACATAGCCAATGCCAGAGGGTGCTCCATCATTCAGTAATCAGAGAGAATACTGTGTGCGTTTAGGGAGGCTTTATTTTTAGACACAGAGTTGCCAACTATGGCTTGGGGCATTCCTGGAGATTTGGGGGTGGAGCCTGGCGAGGGGGGCCTCAGCAGGATATAATGCAACAGAGCTCCACCCTCCTAAGCAGCTAGTCTCTTCACGGAAATCTCTCTAGCCTGGAGGTCAGTTGTAATTCTGGTTGATCTCCAGGTCCCATCTGGAGGTTGGCATCCCTATTTAGACATTATAGTGACTGGGTTTGAATTTCACCAAGAGCAATAGACAGCTCTTACCAATGCACATTTTGTCAAATTACTAATGTTTCTCTTTAAAAAATACAGTTCTCACTAGTTGAATACCAAATCTGCTACAGTGGCTTCAGTTTTTTCTAACTGCTTCAGAGGTAGCATTTTGAAGACTGTGATGAGATTTTTTAGAGTATTAAATTAACAGATTGTTCCTTTGGCCCTGAGTCTGTTTGCTAAGTATATGTTAGGCCTCTAGACATTTGTTTAGAGAAGGCCTTGAGACTGTCAACCTCATTACCGATGCTCTCTGACGGGATCCGAAACATTTTGCTCGTATCAATGCCTGGTTGTAAAAGTGACGAACTGTGTGTGACGTTGTGTTGCACTTAAATAAATATTTCTGTTGTTCGAAGCAGAGACAACCAATTATTTCTTTTGATATTTTTTTTGTCTTGGGTTGTTGGGAGATCTCTGTCTCTTAAAATTTTGCATGATGATGCTTTCAGAGTGCATGTGTAGAATTTAAAAGGAGGAATGAAAGAAGGTTTGCTCTTACATTTGAGGCAGCAATGCAGTTAAATAGGGAGTGTAGAGCAAAGGTTTTCAGTAGATTCTGCCTTTAGTTCTCTATTTGCAGGATGCTTCTTCATCGCACAAAGAATGGTTTAACTTTCATTGTTCTTGATTACCAACAAAGATGTATCCAGTGTTGATTGATTTTGGCATATTTACCTGAAAGTGACTGAGGTTAACACAGAATAACTCTGCCTAGGTTAATGGGAAAGGCCAAGGGATTAAATTGTTCATGGGGCTTGCTTGCGGGATAGCTCAGTAAGAATACAATTTAATTGGCATGCAGTATTATTGCTCATTGTGATCCCTCCTCCCTCCTCTCTTTCTGCCGCCAAAAATACTGAAAGTTGGGAAGGAAGAAGGCGAATTCTGTACAACTAACTTTAAATATATAATATCCCTCTCTGACCTGCTCTCTTCTCCCTTAGTGTACATATTATCCCCTTATGTTTTAGCTAGGGGTGGATGAATATCCTCTTTTATGTTTCTTTTTGTTTCTGTATGTTGTCCTTGTTGAATGAGATTGGTCTGCTCACTTTACTTGCTGATCTTGATGATCTATTTTAATGCATTTTTGCACACATTAGGCTGCAATCATATGTACAATTAGACCCAACATAGGCGCGAATGCCGGGCAGATTTAAAGGGAGCGATCAGACAACATCTAGGAAGTGCCCCGCAACCGTCGGCAACCCGTTTTGCTCCACTGCAGAAGCGGAGTTAAAAGACACCAGGGAAAAACCAGTAGTAAGTGGGTTGTGACAGGCCACAGACAGACTTTCCCATGTCTGATTGTTCGAGCGCGCTTTCATGGCGTCAGGATGGTCTGATCAGGCCATCCCAACTCCATGCCATTGTTTTTCCCCCTTCACAGTATGCGCATCATCGCAAACTCTAGAGGGAGCCCTCAGTGCGGAGGTGCAATTCATTGATCCCTTGTTTAAGCGCATGGGGAAAAAATGGGACAAAAAACCCTGACTCACCCACAGCTGTCTCTGATCACACACTGACGGCCTGTACCCACAGCTTCAAAGGGAGGTGTGATTGTGCAACTGTGGGTCAAATTCTGCTGGAGGAAATAGCCTCGCTCCCCCCCCCCCCGCTTTATCTTGCGTGTGTGACCGCAACCTGTAATTTATATATACATTGTACCTCATTTAAATATATATATGTTATACATAAGTATTGTATAGAATCCTCTGCCTGGTGACATCTGCACTCCATGGGACCTAACGCAGTTCCGCAGGGTATGCAAGACAGAAGTGCTTTGCCAGGTTATGGTTGAAAACAGCAGTGGTTACCACCATATCCAGCCCCATTATCTGCCCCCCCCCATGGAGGGAAGAAATATATACTGTTTATCGCCATTGTTTGTAAGCAGGAATGTCTTGGTTACAATTTATTTACAGCAGTCTGCTGTAGATAATGATATTATATTGGGAGCCATAAGTTTGGTGCAAAGGCAGCTTTAAATGTTTAAGATAAATAGATTTTGGATGAGCATTGAGCCACTAATCACCCCAAACCCCTAACCTTATGGTTGCCAACTTCAGGTTGGGAAATTCCTAGAGGTTTGGGGAGGGGCTCAGTGGGATATAATGATGTAGAGTCCCTCTTTCACAGCAGCCATTTTCTACGGGGGAACTGATCCTGTAGTCTGAAGATCAGTTGTAATAATGGGAGATCTTCAGCCCTTAGGTGGAGGGTGGCATCCCTAACCAACCATCATTTTGTTTTGGTCTCATTGTGGAAGTAAACAAGAACCACTTTGTTCCTGCCCTCTGGGTGTTTCTCCCAGGCAGAAATGGAAGATTGCTTCAGAATCGTTATTGCAGGGGGTTCAGTGTCTTCAGGCTTTTATTGATTAGACCTTGGTGCTAGGATCTCTGGGCACCTGTTGCCATGGACCTGATACCTGCTTGTGAGGCTGGCCCCTGAAAACTATTGCACACAGAGACATACCAACAGAGATTGAAAGCTTCAAATGGCCAGACTATCACATTATAATTACAATAATTAGAGGCATAGATTGATTATCTTAAACCTTCAAGGAGGAGGTTTTTATCAGAGAGAAGATTTTAAAGTAGGATCTGTGGTATTGACATATATTTAATCCAACTAGTTATTGGTTCAAATTATCTGTAGATTATCTCCCTTCATGACCTTGTTCCCTCATATCTGCAGACCAGCTCTTCCTCTATGATGTGCCACTACAACTTTGCTCATCTGAGTAGGGCCTTTTGCAGTTGGTGGTGGAAAGAGCCGTCAAGTCACAGTTGACTTATGGTAACCCTGTAGGGTTTTCAAGGCAAGAGACGTTCAGAGGTGGTTTGCCGTTGCCTCCATCTGCATAGCAACCCTGGACTTCCTTGATGGTTGCGCATCCAAATACTAGCCAAGGTCGACTCTGCTTAGCTTCCAAGATCTGATGAGATCGGGTGTCAGTTGAGCATAGGCTAACTGCCATAAGCCTGGGTGACTGTCTTTGCCATGATCAATGAAGTGGCTGTGTTACATGTTTACTGAGTTTACTGCGTAAACTGCGTAATTCACAATGCTTTGTGTTCCAAGGTTTCTTTTGACCTCTTTAGGTCCCGCCCGGGAGATAACATCGGGAACCCGACTCCCACCTTTGGAATGCATGCCTCGCTCGCTTTGCTTTGCGTATACTCATTACTCATTTGCTTTCTTTTCCCTTTTATCTCTAGCCTCCTTAGCTAACGACCTTGAACGAAAGTGCCTCCTGTTATGTGTTACAAGAATCATAGGTGTTATGTATTCCTTTTGCTTAGTTTCTCTGGAAACTTCCCCCCGCCCCCCCCCCCCCCAAAATTCAACAGTATTTCTCCCTGAGAACTCATTTTGCCGCACTTTCCATGGGAATATTGGGCCAGTGTAATTGGGCACCATGAATTCTCCCTATTGATTGGTTGAGGGTAGTTAGGCCATATTTCATACCAAGTATAATTGTAATTGCAATTCCATGCTTGATCATTACTAACAGGAAAAGTGTTTGACCAACATGATCTTTTCTACAAATAAAGGACTTTCTGCTTAAGGAGACCTGTTGTGGACTATATCTGTTGGGACAATTTCACATCGGGCTAGCCTTGGCTATCCAGGTTAGGGCTTCTGAAGGTGCCACCCTGCAAATGGGCAGAATCAACAACTGCCCATACATGTACATTCTTTTTTTGTGACCCCCACCCTATGGAATGACCTGCTTGATAAGAGTCAGGAAGACTGCCACTTCCCTGGCTTTCCACAAACTGTGCAAAACTGGATTTTTAGGAGGTCATTTTTTTACAGGTAATAGGTCTGTGCTGAAACTAAATAGTTCTGAAAGATGCTTTGGTCAAGAGAAAGGAGCTGTAGACCTATGTTACTGTATATAGTCTGTACTGGCTATTGCTGTAAAAATGGCCCTTCTATGTATTTTCTGCATTGTTTGACGTATCATGCTAATGGTTACGCTTTGTTCCAGGTTTGTTTCAGGTCTTGCAGATTTCTGCTTGGTTTCAGATTATCGCAAACCAAATTTTATTACATTGTTGTATTTCATGTCCCAGCCTGTTGATTGTTTGGATTTACACTATTTAACCTGCCCTGAGCCTCAGCAAGAAAGGAAGGTTATAAATAATGTAAATTTTAAAAGAGTGCTAAAAAAGAAGTATGCACTGCTTTTATTTTCAAACTAATCTACAGATCATCCTTAATTTGTAGTAAAATCCTGTACATATTTACTTAAGCATCAGAATCACTGTGTTCAATGGGACAGCTTTACAGCTTTACTTCCTAGTAAATGTGGATAGTATCATTGTCATTAGTAACACAAGATAAAATCTGGTGAATTTATATGCATGACCAGGTTAAGAAAAACTTCTCTTTCATGATAAAGTCACATATTGTCTAATGTATTTTACTAGATACAACTAGATTACTTTAAATGTTGTAGAGAAAGGTATTATTTAATCTTTAATAAATAAAAAGTCCCCCCCCAAAAAATATTTACCTTAAATCAATAGATGATAAAAAATTGTAGACTTTTCTTGAAATTTCTGGTATTCACTGGGGATCAGAGAATTTATGCTAGCATGTATAAATCCTATCTGACATGGGAGTTCCAGTGTTCTTTGTTATTTTTGAATCTTGGCTGTCGCTTTTCACATAGAGATTGGTAAAGTGGACTTGAAGTGCTTTTTGCATGTTTAAAAGAAGTTTTGAGAGTTACACTTCATTAAAAGTTCTCTTTCTGTGTTATATATATTTTTTCTAACATCTTTTCAGGTATCTGCACTTTAATCAGATTGAAACCTTGGAGCCAGAATCATTTACCCATCTTCCCAAACTTGAAAGATTGTAAGTGTTTTTAAAAATTTAAACCCTCTTAAACTGCTCGCAGGTGGCAGGTTTTTGGGGTACCAGGCAATTTGATTAAGGCCCATAGAAACTATGAAAGTCCCCATGGTGATACTTTTTAATCCAAAAGGCAAGCTAGGAACTAATAGGATCAGTGTAAGTAGTAAAGTTCAAAATGGTGATTGTGGGTCAATCTACCGAATTGTTTAGTGCCTCTTTTTTTTGTGGTAAACCAGCCACTGGGTAAGCTGCTATTTGGACAAGTTTTTTTGGTAGACTGGTAGAGTGTGGAAATTATATTATAAGCCTGGGTAGAATGTAGAAATTATGTTATAAGGCTTCAATAACATGGGGAAAAGCTCCAATAGGTAAACATGCATAGGACTGAACTTTGTATCTCCATTCGTTATATATTTACAGTGCCATCCTATGCAAAGTCACATTTCAAAAGCTACTAATGTCAATGGGCTTAGAAAAGTATAACTGTTTAGGATGGTGCTGTTAGCCAGTTACTTCTAGTCTGCAACTGTGTCTTGTGTGCTTATCAGTAGGAATTTAGGTCCCTTTTTATACAAATATAGTTTTATGTAGCATAAATAATAGCTTGTTCATTGTTGTGGCTTCTGTGCAGTCATATATGGGGTCTTTGCACTTGCATGCCTGTCATGGAGGACAAGTTTTTAAAGCTTAGAAGATTTTAGAGCCTACTAGCACTCCCCCCTCCCCTCCATCTCACGCCTAGTGTTTCCCACCTGATTGAGCATGTGACGGAGGTGGGGGAGGCGCTCTTCCACCATGAGGAGTGATGTTTTTTTTCCAAAGCTGTCGCTTTCCCCTCTTCTGAGAAAAAAAATCTTCAAAGTTAGTATTTGCTGGGTAGGAGATGGAGTGCTTTTTAAAATTTGGGGATTGCGGGTTGAAAATGGCGCAAAATTATTAACACAGTTCACATTTGCTCTTCCTGGGTGAAGGCCATAACACTGCCTCCTGTGCCACACGCCATTTCCTCACCCCGAAGGCTCGTAACGAAAGAGGAGCATGACTGAAGACGGCGCTATAGGAGAGGGACTTCGGCACTTATGATTCCCGTTCAGAAAAATAGGCTCATTCCAAGAAAAGGGCTAGAAGACCCTTGGTAGTCTCGGCACCTACAGCTGCAGTGTCAGAATCAGTGGGAGAATTGCTGGCAGCACAGAGAACAGTGTTGGGCCCTCTCCAAAACAGGCAAAGAAGAAGATGAGACGTGCAGTCTGAGTTCCCCTCAACATCAGTCGCCTTCTCCTCAGTGTTGATGATCCCCATCTCCCTGATGCCAAAGCAAATTGCCTAGTCAGTGTCAACCAGCAGACTCACCTTCAGCACATCACCTCTCGGCTTTGCCTCCTTGACACTGACCATCACCCAGGGACATTGGAATTGCGTGTCCTCCCCACCCGCACACACCATCTCCATTGATCCCAGTGCCGGGATCTCCCAGGTCATCTGAAGATGATATCTTTGAGATCCCTGTGCCTCCACCTTTGGGTACTCAAATGGGAGCACCCTCTGCCCTGTTCTCCTAGGCACCACACTCAGGGACCTTGGTTCCCATTCCCCATGATGTGCCCTCCTTAATGGGGCTCATGGGATCAACAACCACTTTACACTCCCTATATGTCTCAGCAACCACCTTGCCCTGACTCCAAGTGTCAGAGGTGTGGTGCTTCTCAGCACAAGATGCAATAAATGAGCTTGCTACTCTCCCATGTGTGACTGCACAGAAGGCACAATGATGAAAACAGTGTTGCACTTACCTGTAACTGTTGTTCATTGAGTGGTCTTCTGTGCAGGCACGCATCCCTTCCTCTTTTCCCTGCAATGGGCCGCTCTGCTAACCTCTTTGACTCCTCATGGCAAAGAAGGGAAAACTGAGGGAAGGGCACTCCTCCCCTCCATAAGAACATAAGAAGAGCCCTGCTGGATCAGACCAATAGTCCCTCTAGTCCAGCTTCTTGTCTCACACAGTGGCCAACCAGCTCCTCTGGACAGCCAACAACAGGGCATAGAGGCCGAAGCCTTCTCCTGATGTTGCCTCCTGGCTCTGGGAGTCAGAGGCTTGGTGCTCAACCAGGCTCTTGTCATGTGCTCAGCCGGGTGGGAAATGCTGAGGGTGAGACGGAGGGGAGGGGGGGAGCACTCCTAGGCTCTAGAATCCTCTAAGCTTTGAAAACTCATCCTCTGCAGCAGGCCTGTGAGTGTGCAGACCCCATGTGTGTCTATGTGGAAGACCACTTGATGAACAACAGTTAAAGGTAAATGCAACACTATTTTCAGTCAGTATTTATTATGGCCCATAGGCTATTCAGAAGAAGAGTAAAACAGATTAAAAACACTGTTATAATCTCACCATACATCATTTCTCCTAATATATCTGTTTAAAGGTGACAATCTGAAGTAAATTATAGACGGGATGTTCTTGGCCTACATAGTTTGTTTTTAAAAGAAATAAAGAGGAAAAATATTAGTGTGTATGTGGAGAGGGGAGCCTAGTAAAAAGAGAAGCCTTTATTTATAAATTCAATATTTCCACAGATTTTTACATAACAACAGAATATCACATTTAACTCCTGGAACATTTAGTCATTTGGAATCTATGAAAAGACTGTAAGTAAGATTTTCCCCCTTTACAATGCGCATTTCAATTGTTGCCTCACTTTGTTTTGCAATTTTTATACTGTTACAAGTGAGGGACCTACAAGGACTTGTGGGGCATCTCAGTTTCCCCTCCCCCACTATTTCCCTTCCCGGGCAGTTCCCATGGCCTCTCCCCTTTTCCTGTATCCTTCTCTCCTTTCAACCCACAAGCCAACTCAACTGTATCTACTCTTCTGCCTTCAACTTTCCCTCCTTTCTTCCTTCTGGCAACCTCTCCCTGGGAAGACTCTTGCACAGACTTGTGGTGCTGGCTGAGCAGGGCTCAGTTGCGCAGTGGGAAACCTGCAAGGATTTGCAAGAGAGGACCTCACTGTCTCCTGTATCCCCCTCCCCACACTATTTCCTCTTTCCCACCTCCTGGCAGCCCTCTCATAGTTGCCTTTCCCTGCTTCCTTCCTTTCTTCCTGCCCATCCACCTTTTATCTCCCCCTATCTTCAGCTATATTTATTATTTATTTACCTCCTATATACATTGCCTTTCTCCACAATGGGACTCAAAGTAGCTTACATCATTCTACCCTTCTCCATTTTATCTTCACAACAGCCCTGTCATGTGTGCTAGGCTGAGCGTATGTGACTGGCACAAAGTCACCCAGTGAGCTTCCACAGCAGAGTAGGTATCTGAACCTGGATCTCCCAGATCTTAGTCTGAAACTCAAACCACTATAACACACTGGCTTTTGTGGAGTGGCTGCTGTTGAACCACAGCAAGCAGCCTACCTGGGTGAGTCATGCAAGCTGCGTGGTAGCAAGTCACCTGGTGGTTGCTGTCAGGCCTGGTTTGAATGAGTCCTCCCTTAAAGGCCAAAACAGCCTTGGAAAAGACCCTGCCCACACCCCTTACCTTTTACTGACAAAAAACAAGGCTTGAAGGATAGCAATACTGTTGTGGTTGCCTTGCAATGGCTACTGAGGGCATCTGTTTGCCAAAGCGCTCCCCCCCCCCTTTCTAGAGATAGATGATAGATAGATAGATAGATAGATAGATAGATAGATAGATAGATAGATAGATAGATAGATAGATAGATAGATTTGTAGACATATCTGTTTTGTCTGGCCTAAGTCTCCAGATTTAAGAAACCGCAGATGGGGCCACACTGAGAATTAAACATATTGATATTGTAATCTATTATAGTAGATAATAGGCAGCCTCCATTCAGGTGCTGGTAAGCAAATAAAAGCTAGTTCCAGAATTGCAGTAATAACTAGGCAATTTACACTTCAACTGTGCAAGCCTGCTGTTTTCAGAAATGCAGAAAGAGAGAATATAAATTGAATAAATTATATAAAATTCTATAAGTAAGTTGTAAGTCAATGGTACTCATTCTGTGGCTTGCAGAGAGCCAGATTCACAGTGATCATAAATCAAAAAAGCCACATGACTCCTGCATGCCCTCTGCGCCACCCTACCAAATATACAAATACAGTAAGATAAAACTATTAAATATAGAACTGTAACTGTGGCTGTATCATGTGGTTTCCTGGGCCCTTTACTTCTGTCCCTAGCATGGAGTCTGCTGCTCACCTATTCTCTAGTCCCTCTGGTGCTGGATCTTTCAAGATGGGAACTACCTGGAAGCTTCACCAAGCAATGGCTTTTTGCCTGCTTTCCTGGAATGGGGGGGGGGGCATTAGACACTGGAGAATGGTGCCCACAGGTATCATGTCAACAAGCCACATGTTGTTTTGGACCCCCTGAGTATCACTGCTGTGGGTAATTAACTTAACCTTTTGACTGCAGCGTCTCTATCTTTGTTCCCTTTCCTGGTATTGTTTTCTTGTATCAGTGCAGTGAATCATGTTGGTCTTGGTAGAACTGACATTGCAGTTCGTAGTCCTAGTAGTGTAGTAATCCCACACAAGCTGTGCTGATCGCACTCATAAAAATGCTGACAGGAATCAATGCTAACTTTTGGTCTGAACTCTTCCATCCCTATCTTCAGAGAACTGCTTTATCTGTAGAAGGCTAAAATGTAATCCTTAGTTTTCTGATGTTACCTTGAAGATTGCAGACTTCTGTCCACAGACTAAACAATCAGAGCTTCTTTAATCTTGTTTCCTACTGAATGCTTTGTGCCCAGATTTGTTTCGTCATTTTGTCTTTTGTGGTGTTTTTGAAGAACTGAACAGAGCATGAATACAATTAGTTGGATCCAGCCAGCTTTCTTAACTCAGTCTTGCCCAATTCTGCTGCGTACTACAGGCCCAGTCCGCATGGGTTTTGTACATGCAGGTCTCATGATCCACAGCATGGGCTTTTTTGGTGGTCAAAAGGGGGTCCCTCCTTCCATTTTCAGTAGCAGAAAAGCTGTTGGTCAACCCAATAGTTTTTGTCACTTGGCTTTTAGGTTTTGTGCCCTTGTTGTATTAATAATTATATAGGCTTGCTGATTTATATCATATCATATCATACTATACTATACTATACTATACTATACTATACTATACTATATTGACAATAACCTTTGCTGACTCCATTAAGGGCTGAGGTGTTATACTGGATCCAGCATTGCTGCTGAAGAAGCAAATTAATGCAGCTGCAAAAAACCCCTTTCTTCCAAGTCAATTGAGCCCTCAGAATGACCCTCTACCTTGACACAGCCTGTCTAGCCAGCTGGATCTGTGTGGTAGCATCAAGATTAGACTGTTGTAATACACTCCATGTAGTTCTTCCCTCGAAGCCAGTTGGTACAGAATGTTGCAGCTCAGTGATTATCTGGAGCTAGGCAGAGCATGCATATCACTCCCATTCTGTCATGGCTGTCCATCAGTTACCAGGCTTGATTCAAGATATTGGCTATCATATACAAAGTCCTTCATGGCCTCATTTAATCAAGTCTGCAGGGCCTTCTGCCGGTGCCAGCCTGCAAACGGGCAAAATCACTGTGAGGGACAGGGTAGGTTCCGCCTGTCTCTAAGAGCAACCAATGAGAGCTGACAGAATGTGAGGGAGAGACAATTTGGAAACAGCAGTTAAAAACAGCAGTTGGGAGTTGGTAGCTGAGAGGGAAAAAGTGGATGTCTGACTGAGTGAAACTGTGGAGAAGAGCTGCTTTGAGCAGGCTGAAGCTACTGAATTTGTAACCAAAGGATCCCAGTTGCGGGAATAGGAAAACAGTTCAAAAGTTCAAAGGAAGCAAAATGTTATAACTTCTACCTTACTTTCTTCAGTTATGTTAATACCATAAATAAACGTTAACTTCTAGTTTTGTTTAACCCTGTGGACTGCGTGTCTCAGGGAAAGAAACACAAACACACACACACACATTAATATCTCGGTCCACATATGTCTTATAGGGTATGAATAAGTAGTGGCAGCGTGTGAATGGAACAGTGTTTGAGCCCCAACCCCAAAAACTTTGTGAATGAAGGCCTGTTATTTCAAGAGACTGGGCTACCCTATGAGGGAAATGGTCAAGGCTTCCTATATATTTTAGAAGAGGGGGAAGAGTAACTTGTGATGTCCTGATCTACTTGCAACCCCAAACCTGAGAAAGGTTTTAGAGGGTGGTAGGCACTCTGCGTGAGTAGGAAAGGGACATCACAATCACCAATTGCCCATATATTTGCATTCTCTGTTGTGCCCCCCATCTTATTGAATGGCTTTCTTGATGGGGTCAGAAAGGCTCCCATTTCTTTGGCTTTCTGCAAACTAAGAAAAACTGAATGATTCTGGAGGGGTTTTTTACGCAGGTGATACATCTATTCTCTAATAAAACGGTTCAGAAAAAAATGCTTTGGTAAAGGTATAGGAACTGTGTACTGTCTATTGCTGTAAGTATGCTTCCATTCTGTACTTTCTGCATCATTTAATATGTCATGTTTAAATGCTTATGGTTTGATTTCACCACTGTTTCAGATTTCTGCATGTTTTCAGATTTCTACATTCCAAACACATTTGCACTGTTTATTGTATGTCCCATCCTGTTGATTATATTTGACTTGCACTATGTAATCCACCGTGAGAAAGGCAGACTATAAATTATAAATAATATAAATAAAAAGTCAATAATATCATGAGGTTATTTGACCTTTTACTATGCTTTTTATTAATCAAGCTTATTTAGTTTATTAATATATCATACCGTTTCTGAATATGTCACAATATTGTACAATTTATATTCCTGTTAATTTGTGTCAGGGATTATTAGAATCATAGAGTTGGAAGGGACCTCCAGGGTCATCTAGTCCAACCCTCTGCGCAATGCAGGAAATTCACAAATACCTCCCCCCGCACCATGAGTGATGCCTGCTCTGTGCCCAGAAGAGGGGGGGGGGGACGCTCCAGGATCCCTGACCAAACTGGCCTGGAGAAAAATTGCTTCCTACCCCAACGTGGCAATCAGCATTTCCCTGGGTGGGTAAGAAAGGGCCACAAGAACTAAGCACTGATGCTACCCTTCCTGCCCTCCCTTCTTATGAACTGCCTAAGTTCACAGAATCAGCATTGCTGTAAGATGGTCATCTAGACTCTGTTTGAAAACCTCCAAAGAAGGAGAGCCCACCACCTCCCAAAGAAACCTGTTCCACCGAAGAACTGCTCTGTCAGGTAGTTCTTCCTAATGTTTAGCTGAAAGCTTGATTTAATTTCAACCCGTTGGTTCTGGTCTGACGTTCTGGGGCAAGAGAAAACAACTCCACACCATTCTCTATATGACAGCCCTTCAAGTACTTGAAGTTGGCTGTCATTCACCTGTCAGTCGTCTCCTTTCCAGGCGAAACATACTCAGCTCCTTCAGTCTTTCCTCATAGGGCTTAGTCTCCAGACCCCTCACCATCTTTGTTGCCCTCCTCCTCTGGATACATTCCAGCTTGTCTATATCCAGGGGTCCGTTGGAGCAGGAGCGCACAGGAGCGCAGCTCCGGGAGTGAGGAGCCCAGGGGGCGGGCACATGACCAAGCCCCTCCCCCTCCTCAGCTTCCCTGAGCAGTGCAGAGGCGCAGCGCCCCCGGGGAAAGCCCTGCTAGGGTCTTTATTGTTTTTAATGTTTTGTTTTAATATTGATAATTTTATCATTGTTCCTTTTATGACTGTGTGCTGCTTTTCCAGAGACTTGCTCAAGGTGGCATATAAATTTTCTAAGTATACCATTTTTTATCTGGGCACATGGCACATAAGTACTGGAGAAATGTCACCAACCTTTCAGCAGCTTCCACCCCATCAGTTTGGTGTAGTGGTCAGGAGTTGGACTCTAATCTGGGAGAACTGGGTTTGATTCCCCACTCCTCCACATGCAGCTGCTGGTGTGACCTTGGGCCAGTCACAAGTTCTCTCAGAGCTGTTCTCTCATGAGCAGTTCTCAAAAGACCTCTCTCAGCCCCACCTACCTCACAGGGTGTCTTGTTGTGGGGAGGGGAAGGGAAAGGGATGGGTGGTGCACATGTCCTGGGTATCTCAAGTCTACTTGAAACCTGGTGGTTTCAAGGGAGCAGGGAGAGAATGAGGGTGTGTTCTTGACACTTATTTTTATTGCACAAAGTCTTGGATGGGGAAGGGACTGGAGGAAGAGCAGGTCAGTTTCACTCACCTGTGGAGTGGAGCCTGAGGGGTGGGTGTTGCCATCTGACACACTTCCGGTATGTTAGGGGGTGTGGCATATGCAAATGAGTTATGCAAATGAGTTATGCTAATGAGCACCTGCACCTCTTTTTCTACGAAATGACCCCTGACTGTAAGTATAAGTGACTTGAAATTCTGGTGATTAATCATGACAATTTAATAAATGGTTTAATCTCATTAACAGCGATAGTTTCTTTTTTGCATAGGCGTCTGGATTCAAATGCACTCCATTGTGACTGTGAAATACTTTGGCTGGCAGACTTGCTGAAGACGTATGCTGAGTCTGGTAATGCCCAAGCTGCAGCTACTTGTGAATATCCAAGGAGGATCCAGGGAAGATCAGTAGCCACGATAACCCCAGAAGAACTTAACTGTGGTGAGGTGTTTTGTTTTTTTTTTGGTTAGAGATGGAAATCCACCTTCTTCCATATTTTCATTACGGTTCTTTATTGTGTGCTTTTGTAGGAACGTAATGGGAAGTACATTTCATATTAAACTGTACTTAATACTGATAAAACATTTAATATTTTCTTTGGGATTTTTTTCTCTTATTTCTTTCTTTGCTGGCTTCTTTTCCTGTATTTTGCAGTGTGAAGGTGCGTGAGGCAATAAACCCAGATATCATGTAATAACCATAACAGTTTTCTCCCTTTTGCTTTACAAAAAAAAACCCTTAGACTAATATTGCAAATATAATACCAGTATTCCTTATTTTCATGTGTTGTGAGGCAACTAGTAAACGTGCAAAGTAGAGATTCTGGGCAACCGGCCAGACATTCCTATGTACTCTTCTATGGATGTACATGCTTAGAACAATGGAGCTAAAATTAAAACCACTGAGAAAAATGCAAGGTACTTTAAAGCAGTTCTGCATGACCTTTGACCTTCCAAGCCAAATGTATTTTATCAGTTACATACATTATGTACTTTGGGCCACCAGAGATCTAGAATCCTGGTTTTGCTACATGCATGATACTAAAAAAACCTGGATATTGTCAACCTCCTGGCAGGTTTCTGTGTGTCCTTCATGACTTCATAGGTTTTCAAAAAAATCTTTACAGCTGTTGTTAATAGTAACTGGATCCTGTATAAACGGCCCTGAAGGACTTCAGACTTTGTATGCTTTCAAATGTATGCTCCCCCCCCCCACATATGTTGCTTGAGAGACGGGAATAAATGTTAGCAGCTGCCCATTTACATTAGCTTGAAGAAAGATGTCTTAAGAAAACTGTGCATTGCTTATCCTGCACTACTTTGTACTATAAACTCATTTATATGACAGGTTTCCTGGAGAGGTGGCATAAAAAAAAATTCGAAAACATTGGTTAGATGTAAATCAAAATATTATTAATGATATGCCTCATGTGGTTTAAGCTTGCACTTCATTTTTAATTCCAGCATATGTAGGAAGTGGTTTAGTATACTTTATGGCAAAACAAAGAGACAAACTAACCGCAATTTATCTTTAAATCACAATTAAGAAACTTTTTTTCTTTGGATGTGATTTGTTGATGGCGCAGAGAGGCCAAGAATTACATCAGAGCCTCAGGATGTGGATGTGACCTCAGGGAATACCGTTTACTTCACTTGCAGAGCGGAAGGCAATCCCAAACCAGAAATTATTTGGCTTCGAAACAAGTAAGATGGCTTTAGAAAATGGGAGTTTTTCTTCGTCGACTCATACTAGAGAAAGAAATGTTTTGAGACAGGCTTAAGGTTTCAAGAACTGTTTGTATGCATGTTTGTTTGTACATTCTAGGTGGGTAGCCATATTAATCTCAGGCAGGAAAATAAAACAGGAGTTCTTAAAGAGTAATACCGTTTATTCCAGCATAAGCTTTCATGAGTCAGAGCTCACTTCACCAGATTCATGGAGTGTTTATCCATTAGGCTGATACATTTATATTCATAGTAGGGGGGGTGGGGGGTGGAAAACGTTTCAGAAATTCAGACAATAAAACAAGATCCATTCCAAACAGTAATTACTCTGAGCAAACTGATTAACACACATTGGCTGAGGACAGGCTGGCAGCTTGCCGCGATATAATGCCGCCTCTAATTGACCCAGTTTAAAATGTTGCGAGACATATCAGCCCCACAGCACATCCTACTGCAGGTTACCCACGAAGACATCCTGTGGGAAAGCATCCACATTATTGTAGCGCATCAGCCATGGAGCGCACTGCAAAAACAGCCAAAAGTCATGTATGTGCATGTGCACACATGCACAATTTTTTTTAAAAAGCTGCTTTCCTAGCGGCTGAATGGATCTGCAGGTTCCGACTGCCATATCCGTTCTGCACGCGCTCCCCCATGTTCAGACAACTGCCATGCGCGATGAATGTGCGAGGAAAGAAAGGTGGCTTTTTAACCTGGCTCCAAGTCATCCTCTGACAGGGTGAGTACGCCCGGGGAACTCCTGACAGCTGTGGCTGCGTGAATGGGTCTGTTTAATCCATTTGTGAAAGGTGCCTATATCAGGCCAAACTGCCAGTCTGAACACAGCCAAGATTGAGCATATGCATGAAACACACACACACACTTGTTGAACAAAATTACTGTGTTCATATTTGGTAGTATTCAATACACTCGTAATTTACTTAAATGGAAGTATTCAGTATACTTGTAATCTAAAAGTTTTATTACTACAGATGTCTTTTTTCTTAGTAATGAGCTTAGTATGAAAGCAGATTCCCGGTTAAATTTGCTTGACGATGGCACACTGATGATTCAGAACACCCAAGAAACTGACCAAGGCATTTACCAGTGCATGGCAAAAAATGTGGCTGGAGAAGTGAAAACGCAAGAAGTCACTCTACGCTACTTTGATTCACCAGGTATGCAGATTTCTGTTAATGCCAAAATTTGGGGGAAATACTGCTCCTGGTTCCATACTGCTTTGCTGAAGTTGTAAAACAGCATGATATTTATGTATAGTCTGTCTTATGCAAATATAGAAAAAAGGTGATCAAACTATACAAAATAGCCTGAGAAAGGTCTTCATTGTAAATATACTTACAAGCAGGGGTCATTTCGTAGAAAAAGAGGTGCAGAAGCTCATTAGCATAACTCATTCGCATAACTTATTTGCATATGCTACACCACCTGACATCACCGGAAGTATATCAGAAGGCAAGAAAGAGAGAGAGAGAGTGTAAGAAAAGCTGGCAGATAGGGGACAGCTACTAATCCAAGCCTCAGAAATACCACTATTCTGGGAGGATAGCTTCAGTGGTGGCTGAAGCCTTCAGAAGGCTGGTTGGAGGAACAAGGACCTTTCCAGGGGACAGGGTCATTTTGCTGCAGCCATGACACAAGCAGGCATTTCCCTGCAAGGGGGGGGGGGAGGGCTGGCACCAACTCAGAGCTGAGCTCCCCCGAGCTCCTGCTCAAAATGACCCCTGCTTACAAGTAATATGCAATCTTCAGTACTTTGGCCAAATTAGATACGACTTTTCACCTTTCCCCTGCAAAGTAAGTAAACTCTTAGAGGGCCAGGGGCTAAATGTTCATTTGAAGGCCAACCTCCTTTTCATTGCACCTCGTATCAGTTTTTGGACTTGGAAGACAGATACATAAACTGGGGACTTGTGAGATTCAGGGAGGGGCAATCTCATCTGCCGCCTCCTCCTGCTCTGTCTGCCTGTCTCTTTGCCTGTTGCCCTTCCTGCTACTCTGCAGAAAGCAGTGGTGGGCTAGGGGCAGCAGCAGCTCCTGCTCTCCCACCTGTAGCTTGCTTGTCTACCTATCTGGCTTATGCTGTAGTAGCTTCCCCCCTCCTCTGTCTCTCTCAGTGGGGCTCCTCTTTTCTCTGTTTTGGAGGATATTTATGGCACTGCCACAGTGAGGGTGCGGCAACCCCTGCTCTGGCTCCTCCTCAACTGCTTGCAGAGATTTGAGTGCAGAAGACAGGAGGCAGTGGCAGTAGCAGTTCCCACTTCTCCTGCCTGCCTGCCTGCCAAGGAGAGGCAGTGGGGCTGGCTTCGATGGTGGGCCCTCTAGCAGTTTCCTTCATCTGGCTCCTCCCTCTAAGCAATCAGTTTACATTGTCTATGCAAGTGCATCCAACATGTCTCTGTTTTGTGGAGATTTAAATCCCCCACCATTGGGGGGGGGGGTCCTTCCTTTTTCTGTAAACCTGTGGGGTCCCCCCGTCTATATTTGACACCTGAATTTATTTAAGTGTAAGATTTATTGGAAGACAATAAAAATCCTATTGGATTCACTTGCACTTTTCGTGTGTAAGTCTTCTGTAAAAAGAGCTTAAGTGAAGGATACTTAAAGCATAGCTTAGTTGGGTAGGATAGTGGAGTTGAATTCTTCCTCATTCACTCAAAATAACCTCAATGATCGAGGTTTATAAGATTATGCATGGGATAGAGCAGGTAGAGAAGGAGGTACTTTTCTCCCTTTCTCACAATACAAGAACTTGTGGGCACTCAGTGAAATTGCTGAGCAGTCGGGGTAGAACAGATAGAAGGAAGTACTTCTTCACCCAAAGAGTGATTAACACATGGAATTCACTGCCATAGGAGGTGGTGATGGCTTCAAGAGGGAATTAGATGAACATATGGAGCAGAGGTCCATCAGTTGCTATTAGCCACAAGGTATAGATAGGAACTCTCAGTCTGGGGCAAGTGATGCACTGTATTCTTGGTGCTTGGGGTGGGGGGGGGCCAACAGTGGGAGGGCTTCTGGTGTCCTGGGCCCACTGGTGGACATCCTGATGGCACCTGGTATATTTGTCCACTGTGTGACAAAGTGTTGGAGTGGATGGGCCATTGTCCTGACCCAACATTGGCTTCTCTTATATTCTAACTCATCCACAACTGTTTTCTTCTGTTGGGTCCTGCTCCTGCCACTGTCTTATCTAGTTATACTAATTATACTGTTTCCTTTTTATTTTTGGCAATGAACACTGAACATTAATTTGACATAGTAATCATACTGCTTAAATTAGTATTAAAGATATTTCATTCACCCAATTTCTATGGCATAAAGTAGTTTCCATTTCATTTTTAATGCTCACTGACCAGTTACTCATAAGCAAATGAAAAGAAATACAAAATACATAGTTACAAATACAATAGTCACATTATAAAATATTACTAAATATCACGAGCAAAAATTTAACCACAGTCAGCTTAGTTTGGCTGTGAATCTAGTCAGTAGTTACACTATTTGAAGCTATTCTACATTCTTTCTGTTTTTGACAGCTAGGCCAAGTTTTGTGATTCATCCACAAAACACCGAGGTACTGGTTGGAGAAAGTGTCACTTTGGAATGTAGTGCAGCTGGTCATCCTCAACCACGTATCACATGGACAAAAGGCGACAGAACTCCCCTACCAAATGATCCCCGCATCACCATAACTCCATCAGGAGGGCTTTATATACAAAATGTGGTTCAGGAAGATGGTGGCGAGTATACATGTTTTGCAACCAACAGTATAGATAACATCCATGCAACTGCATTTATTATTGTGCAAGGTATGTACCATTCAATAAGTAACGCTGCAAGTTTTATGACCTCTTTAAGCACAGCATTGTGATCTTATATTCAATAGAAGTTTGTATTTAACAAAACAGAAACATGTACAATGGATGTTTAACTCATCACTTGATGTGATTGTTTCTTCCGGGGTGGTGGGTGGGGAGAATGGAAAATGGTGGACTGCAGCAAATTGGTAGAACCCACTGTGTTTAGCTTGCATTCACTCCAGAATTAGGTGGGTGCATTTGACCAATTCTCCCTATTTCGTTCGGCCCTCTCATCCATGTACGTACTGCTTAGGTGAACCTTCTGATTCTATGCTGCAACTTTACAAAAGGCAGCTGGAAGAAGTAATTAAAAATAATTAAATGTAGATTTTTCGGGCTGTATGGCCGTGGTCTTGGCATTGTAGTACCTGACGTTTCGCCAGCAGCTGTGACTGGCATCCTCAGAGGTCTAAGACAGAATGATGGCGTATTCTCTGTGTCAGTGTGATGAGAAAAATCTTCAACAACTAATGAACTCCGGCCATGAAAGCCTTTGACAACAAATTAAAAATAAACTTTCTTCATTCACAGAAGCATTGGATCCAATCCATACTTACTTTTCAAGGATCTGTAATAGCTTAATACTGAATGTGTCGCTGAAAATTTTAATTGCAACCTTGCCTTTCCACTAAACAATAGTGTCCGAGTTAGGACCATGTGAGCGTCTCACCATGGACTCAGCAAAAACTGAATGAAAATTCTGGCTTCTACAGAGATTTATGAGATGATTGTGTGTATGCATGTCCACTGATAAAGTTTCTTGCAGGTCCCCCACTTGTACTATCTAATGCATACAAATGGGTTCAATAGTTAATCATGCCATGTCCAGTAATTTTTAGAAGGCCAACCAATTTTACCAGTATGTTTCTGCTATGAAAAATGCATTTAATGTATTGCCAGTGTAATCACAGGCTACAATGGTCAGTGTTTTTCTGCTGGTGAAAACGAAAGAGGGGTTCTCCCTCTGAGAGGAGGACATCTTCATGGGTGTTTCCCATCCTACTTGTAGGGAGGCAGGAACTGAAATCTTTTACTTCCTGTCCTCTAGATGGGACACGCCCCTTGAAGCCAGTTCTGTTCCTGCCTCAGTAGGGAGAGCAGCACATCGTGGCCTCTCGTGCCTTAGAAATCATCTTTGTCAGTTTTTATTTCAAGCCTTTTTCAAAACTTTTCTCAAGACCTTTTCAACTCTCTCCTCTAACCTATCGATCTTCTAATCTACTCCTCCCTCCTCCGGCTTTGCTTCCCCTCAATTCTTACTACCTCTCACCCCCCCCCACCTCGACTTTCCGAATGGATGGGGGCGATGGATTCCTCTCCGAAGGAGAGAGAGAGGATCCTTCCTCTTCGGGCTCCCGAATTCAACCCGGGGAGCCCCAGGAAGCCGCGCCGGCATCTGCCGCGACGGCGGCAATCGCAACGGCGCCAGCCGCGACGGCGGCGACCGCGCCAGCTAAAGCCGCTCCCGCAAAGGCCAGCAAGAAAAAAGCCGCGCCAAGGGAAAAGCGCGCGAAGAAACGGCAGCGTTCGTCGGCGGACGGAGCGGGCGCCATTTTGCGACCACCCGCTAAGGCCCGGCCCCACGGAAAAGCGGCAGAAGGCTGCGGAACGGCTATCGCCGTGTCCATAAGCCATCCAACACCCTCGGATGCCGGACAGGACCCTCCTTTCACCCAGGCTCCGAGTGGGAGAGGGATCGGTGCTTCGCCGGGCCACACGGCCCTACCCGTGAGTAACCCTTCGGACGAGGAAAAGACCATTTCCCCCGCCTTAATCCGGGCCATTAAACAGGCCGTAAGGGAAGAGTTCCACTCCCGCTCCCTTCAAGGCCCCCCACCATCGGCCCCCACTTTCCAGAGAGACCTCAGGGGTGCCAACTACCCAGAGGAAGAGGAGGAGGAGGAGGAGGAAGGAGAAAGACCCCGCTGGTCACCTAAGCCGCCCAGAAAGGACCAGTACTGCCCCACATGGGACCCATCCACCCCAGGGGGCAGTGAACTAGATGATAGGGAGGAAGGTGAATTCCTATCGGATGAGGAGGAGGAGGAGGAGGAGGTAGATGCCTCAGACCCCTCTCTTCGCTTTTTTAAACCCGAGGAATACCAATACCTCCTTTCCAAAGCACTATCAGCCTTAGAGCTGCAGCCCAAGCTGCAGGGGGAGGACCCAGCCGGTCCATCCAAGACAGAAGGGTCCAGACCAAAGGGAAACAAGGATTACTTTCCTAGACACCCCAGTACAGAACGGGTCTTTCCATTCCCTGAGTTTTTGGAGACCCAATTGACTAAAGAATGGCAGAAGCCCATGGCCAATAAGCATTGCCCACCCAATATTAGAAAATTATATGCATTGCCTTCTTTCACTAACAAGCTTCTACAGGTTCCCCTCGTGGACGCTCCGGTCGCCGCACTTCAGAGTTCCGGTCTCCTCTCTGAGGACGGCGACGGCTCAGTGAAAGACAGCCTAGATAGGAAGGCTGAATTTGCACTCAAAAAATCGCATGAAGCCAATGTCTTAGCCATCAAGGCCTCCGCGACAGCCACTATCGTAGGAAGAGCGGCCATAGCCTGGGCAAGAAAGCTGGTACAGCTCATACCACCGTCCAACAAACGACTGGCTGAGGGTGCCAATCGGCTACTTAAGGCATCGTACTTCTCTACCGACGCCACCCTGGATGCCATGGTTTTCTCTTCCAGGGCACTTGCCTCCGCGGTTGCTGCGCGCCGAACCCTCTGGCTCAGAGCCTGGCCTGCTGATCTGCACGCCAAAACGATTGTAACTGCCTACCCCTTCCAGGGCGATCGCCTCTTCGGTGAAGCTCTAGATAGAATCCTCATAGAAACCAAGGATAAGAAAAAGGCAATGCCTAGGACCCTAGGCAGGACGGACCGCAGACAGTACAGTCACTACTCCTCTAACCAGCACTCCTTTCGCACCCAAAGATCTCTGCCTAGATTCGGCAGGGACACCTATAGATCGTCGTGGGGCACTTCCAGACAAGGCTTCAAGAGAAACCCCTTCCAGGGTCGCGCTGGCAGACCCTTTTCCAACAGGGATGACAAGCCACACAGGGGCAACTTTAACAAACCCTCCGCATGACTGCAACGAGTCCCCGGTGGGAGGCCGTCTGCTCCTCTTCCACCATCGCTGGCTCGAATCCAAGGCAGACGCATGGTCTCTGGAGGTCACATCCAAGGGCTACATCATCGAATTTCAATCAAAGCCCAGAGACCGCTTACTTCCATCTCCAAGACTAAAGAACCCTCTAAAGTTACAAAGAACCCAGGACGCCATATCACACCTTCGCTCCATCCTGGCCATAGAACCTGTCCCACCAGACCAGGAGGGACAGGGTGTCTATTCAATCTTCTTCACCGTTCCCAAACGGAATGGAGACTGGCGAGCGATCCTGGACTTAAAGTACGTAAATCGCTTCGTCAGACTAAGACACTTCAGGATGGAAACCCTAAGATCCATCACAGAGGCCTTACATCCAGGAGAGTTCCTTACCTCCATCGACCTGAAGGAGGCTTACCTACATGTTCCCATGTTCCCTGCCCACAGACGGTTTCTCCGGTTCCTGGTCCAGGGCGCCCACTGGCAATTCAGGGCCCTTCCATTCGGCCTCTCAACCGCTCCACGTGTTTTTTCCAAGGTCCTGATCCACCCCATTACCATCTTGAGACAACGGGGAATTCACGTCCACCCCTATTTAGACGATTTGTTAATCCGCTCCAGCTCCAAGGAGAAGGCGACTCAGGACACAGCCGAGACCATTCACTGCCTTCAGTCTCACGGCTTCGTCGTCAACCATCAAAAAAGCTGCCTCACACCATCTCAGTCCCTCGAGCACCTCGGAGTAATAATCAACACCACCCGAAACCGCCTGTTCCTCCCCCGCCCAAAGGCGGAGAGGATTCGCAGACTCTCTATTCAGACCATCAGAGCCAGACAGTCTTCCCTGTCGTCCCTAACAAGACTACTGGGGCTGTTCATCTCGTGCATAGACTCTGTCCCCTGGGCTCGATTACACGCAAGACCACTACAACAGCTCCTCAGACCGCTACAATCCAACATCTTAGCCAAAAGAGAAGTTCCAGTCACAGTGCCTCATCTGACGAAGCTCAGCCTGTCCTGGTGGTCCAAGCTGACGAATCTTACCCAGGGGAACTGCTATTACGTCACAGAATGGAGACAGGTCGTGACGGATGCCAGCCTCCAGGGATGGGGAGCAATCCTACTCAATTCTCCTGTACAGGGCGTATGGTCAACGGAAGAGCAGTCACTTCCCATAAATCTGCTAGAACTTCGTGCCATACGCCTGGCTCTTATACACTTCCAGCCTCAGATTGCACATCAGCATGTCCTCATCAGGACGGACAACGTGGCAGCGAAGACCTACCTGAACCATCAAGGTGGATCCCGGTCCTCCAGACTCCACAGGGAAGCGATGAAGATCTTGGCGTGGGCAGAGACCCACCTCCTATCCATCAGAGCGGAACACATCAAAGGATCCCTGAATGTACGCGCAGACTGGTTGAGCCGACAAACATTGAGAGAAGGGGAATGGACGCTCAAAAAAGATCTTTTTCTTCTTATAGCAAGCAGGTACGGCATGCCGGATGTGGACATGTTCGCCTCCCCAGACAATCACCAAACGTGCAGGTTCGTCACGAGATTCTTCCATCGCTCGGCAGAGGACACGGACGCCCTAACCTGTCAGTGGCCCAAGGGTATCTTGTATGCCTACCCCCCGACTCCATTGCTGCCGAAACTTCTAAGAAAGATCAAACATCAGCAAGCGGAAATAATCGTTGTGGCTCCCCTCTGGCCAAGGAGACCTTGGTTTTCAGAGCTACAACATCTGGCGATCCTCCCGCCACTTCCCCTGCCCATTTCTCCGGACATGCTCAGCCAGGGTCCAATCTGGCACCCGAACCCAGCCTGGCTACGATTAACCGCATGGAGGTTGAGCGGCAAAACCTGCTGATACATGGTTATTCGGAAGCAGTTACTACCACTATGCTGGCTTCACGAAGACCCTCTACTAATAGAATATACGACACCACCTGGAAAGCCTTTGCCAGATGGGCAAGGCGAAAGAAAATTAACCTTCTAAAGCCCAACATGTCCAGCATATTGTCCTTCCTTCAAGACGGCCATGACACGGGCCTCAAAGCGTCCACTCTCAGGCGCCAGATAGCTGCCTTAACAACCGTAATCCCAAGATTTGACGGTTGGACTCTGTCTCAACATCCTCACATTCGGAGGTTTTTGAAGGGAGCGGCCATGAAGGATCCGCCGGTCGTCCATCGATTCCCTACCTGGAGGCTGAACGTAGTGCTATCGGCTTTGTCAGCCCCACCCTTTGAACCTATCAGTGAGATCTCCCTTAAATACCTTCGGATGAAGACTCTCTTTCTGGTTGCCGTGACATCAGCAAGGAGGGTCTCGGAGCTCGGGGCCCTCTCTGTAAACCCGAGATTCTGCTCCTTTCACAAGGATAAGGTTGTGCTCATCACCGACCCGTCCTTCTTACCCAAGGTGAATTCTAGGTTTCATCGGGCACAGGAAATTTGCCTACCATCCTTCTGCCCCAATCCGACCCACCCTAAGGAGAGACTATTCCACTGCCTAGATGTGAGGAGATCCCTCAAGGCTTTTCTGCACCGTACTAGTTCATTCCGTAGAACCGAGTCAATGTTCGTGGCGGTATCGCCCCCTAACAAGGGTTGCAAGATGTCTAGAGCCGCTATCAGCTCCTCTCTTAAACAATGCATAATGGAAGCATATCGCGTGAAGGGAATTCAGATCCCCTCAGGGATTACAGCTCATTCCGTAAGAAGCGCGGCCACCTCTGCAGCATTCTCCAACAGAGCCTCAGCTGACGAGATCTGCCGTGCAGCAACCTGGACGTCCATCTCCACCTTTGTGAAGCATTACAAGTTGGATATGTTTGACTCAGCCGACGCCGTCTTCGGCCGAAGAGTCCTGCAGCGTGTTCTCGAAGAAGTAGATGATGTCCCACCCGATTCCAGGGACACTGCTATGGGAGGTCCCATGAAGATGTCCTCCTCTCAGAGGGAGAACGGACCAGTGGATACTTACCGTGAGGGGTCCTTCTCCTCTGAGGTAAGGAGGACATCTTCGCCCTCCCACTGATCCATCATCTCCTATCCATTCCTATTTTTCTCACTGTTACTTCCTGTTCATCCTGTTCATATGCTGTACTGTTGCTCACTCGAGCATGTTACCTTGTATGTGTTTACAGTTCTGTTCAGTTTGTTGGTTTCAGTTCTCACCGCTCCTGGGAATTTCCCGAACTGGCTTCAAGGGGCGTGTCCCATCTAGAGGACAGGAAGTAAAAGATTTCAGTTCCTGCCTCCCTACAAGTAGGATGGGAAACACCCATGAAGATGTCCTCCTTACCTCAGAGGAGAAGGACCCCTCACGGTAAGTATCCACTGGTCCGATCCCGCTTGACCCCCGTGAGGGCTGTGAATCATGGAACCTTCATAGACAAAAGCCATGCAGGATAGAGGCTGTAATAAGGAGGAGAATTGGGCAACATAGAATGCAAAGTTCCTTGGATCCTTCTCGCTGTGTTTTCTTCATGATACTGTTGAAGGTTTTTTTTTTTAAAGATACTTAGAATCTAGACAACATTGCTGCTTGAATAAATCATTCCTGAGCTGTGGTTACACCCACTTTTGGATTGTTGCTTTCATGTATTTGTAGCACCTTGATGCTCTGGTGATTATGGACTTGTGCTACTCAATGTCTATAAATAGAGATGGACATCAAACATCTGTAGTGAAAACTTCTCACAGTGCCTAGCAAAATGATTAACAAAAATTAATTTCAAGATATATTATGTGTTCTCATCTATTTAAATCATATTTTAATGTTTTTTGTATAGCTGTACCCCAATTTACAGTGACGCCTCAAGACAGAACAGTGATTGAAGGGCAAACTGTTGACTTCCCTTGTGAAGCACAGGGCTATCCACAACCAGTTATTGCATGGACTAAAGGAGGTAAGAATTGAAACTGCTTTAAATCTCTAAACCTTGAAAAATCATATACCTTCACAATTTTTCAAGAGACTCATACAATCTGTGAAAAATTTTATACACTTTTAAATGTAGTTTTATCAATGGTAGTACTGGCTTATGTCTAGCCACCCCGGGTCTTTGCAGAGCAGGACTTTCCCATTTTCTTCTCCTGTTGTCAGTCAGTCAGTCAGAAATAGGGTTGCCAAGTCTGGGTTGGAAAATAACTGGAGACTTTGGGGGTGGAGCCAGGAGAGGGTGGGGTTTGGGGAGGAGAGGGGCCTCAGCATGGTACAATGCCATAGAGTCCACCCTTCAAAGCAGCCATTTTCTCCAGGGGAGCTGATCTCTGTCAGCTGGAGATCAGTTGTAAAAGCAGGAGATCCCCAGGCCCCACCTGGAGGCTGGCAACCCTAGTCAGAACCTTTATTAGGCATTAATTACAATCATATATAAAATAGCAGAATTGGGGGGCGGGGTGTCTTAGAAACTCCCAGGCCAAAGTGGGAGTCTGCAGTTGGAGAGATGAATTGGTAGAAATAGCTGCCTGATATTCTTAGAATGGAAATACAGTAAAAGCTTTGTTATGCAGCACTTGATTATCCAGAATGCTCAGTTAACCAGGATTACACAGCAGTCAAGCCCCCCCCCCCCCCCCCCCCAGCTACCAGATCCCTGCATCTTTGGACCTCTATGTGCCTCTCCAGCCAGCCAGTTTGACATCTGCTGCCTTTGCTTAGCTTCTGATTGTCAGCTGATGTCATGCTTGGCCCTCTTGCTCTCCCTCAGCCTGCCTTGAGCTTCCATGCGCCAGTTCTGCTGAAGGGCTCCCATGCCAGGCAGCCAGTCCACTTCTCTGCTTGCTGTGTAGCTGCAGCTTGGGGAGGGGTCCCATAACATGTGGTGACTGTTGCCATGGCATTCCCAATGGGGTGGGGGTTTGGCTCCTACAGATTCCTCTGGGTAGAGGAAGAGCAGTAAGCTTCTTTGATTAGTTAGCAATCTCTGTTCTCCGTAAATGCTGAATAACAAAGCTTTCACAGTACTATCCCATTGGTGGGGCTGTGAGGTTGGATATGTGCCACTGAGTCTCCCAGTGTTGCAGCGGTTGTTGTTACCAGTGACTGGACATTTGACCTTTTCTCTTCCACTGAGATCTAGTAGATATAATGGTGAAGTGACATCAGAGAGTTGTTGAAGCAGCATTGATGACAGGCTCAAGAGAAAGAGCTATGTTATGGCTATATTTGATATACCTTAGCATCAGGGGTCCATTGGAGCGGGAGTGCACAGGAGCGCAGCTCCGGGAGTGAGGAGCCCAGGGGGCGGGCACATGACCAAGCCCCGCCCCCTCCTCGGCTTCCCCGAGCAGTGTAGAGGTGCAGCGCCCCGGGGATAGCCCTGTTGGGTTCTTTATTGTTTTTAATGTTTTGTTTTAATATTGATAATTTTATCATTGTTCCTTTTATGACTGCGTGCTGCTTTTCCAGAGACTTGCTCAAGGTGGCATATAATTTTTCTAAGTATACCATTTTTTATCTGGGCAGATGGCACATAAGTACTGGAGAAATTTCACCAACCCTTCAGCAGCTTCCACCCCATCAGTTTGGTGTAGTGGTCAGGAGTTGGACTCTAATCTGGGAGAACCGGGTTTGATTCCCCACTCCTCCACATGCAGCTGCTGGTGTGACCTTGGGCCAGTCACAAGTTCTCTCAGAGCTGTTCTCTCAGGAGCAGTTCTCAAAAGACCTCTCTCAGCCCCACCTACCTCACAAGGTGTCTTGTTGTGGGGAGGGGAAGGGGAAGGGATGAGTGGTGCACATGTCCTGGGTATCTCAAGTCTACTTGAAACCTGGTGGTTTCAAGGGAGCAGGAAGAGAATGAGGGTGTGTTCTTTACGCTTATTTTTATTGCACAAAGTATTGGATGGGGAAGGGACTGGAGGAAGAGCAGGTCAGTTTCACTCACCTGTGGAGTGAAACCTGAGGGGTGGGTGTTGCCTTCTGACACACTTCCGGCATGTTAGGGGGTGTGGCATATGCAAATGAGTTATGCAAATGAGTTATGCAAATGAGCTCCTGCACCTCTTTTTCTACGAAATGACCCCTGCTTAGCATTCATTACAAATCATATAACCTGTCCCTTCCATAATGGCAATTACAGATTTATCAGTATAGCATCAGCATTGGTGGTGTTAGTACCAATAAATATGGAAAATATCTAGGGTTGAATCATACAGTCTTCAAGTGACTTTTTGCCCATGATTTTTCCCTCTCCACCATCATCAACATACAGAGGATTCTTAGGGGGCTGCTGGGAGAAGGAGGTGGAAAGATATACCCATACCACTTGCCCAAGATTTCTACTAATTCCTCCTCCTGTTTCAGACTGTCATGTTGCACACAGTTCTCTTTCCAATGGTCCATGAAATCCCAGGAGCTGTCTTTCAAAGATCAATATAGGCCATGGAGGGAAGGGAAGTAAGAACGTTCTTTTTCATGAATACAGCATAGGATCCACACCAGCATATATTGATTTTTGTGCAGAGTGCAAAGGAGGTAGTGTAAAAAAGTACGGTGCAACCCGTATCTTGGTCTAGTGGACAATAAAGTCTATTGCCTCTTTTCTTTTGTCTTGCATTAACTCAATTATATTTGCTGTTTCTGTGCTAGAACCCGGCAAGTAAAAACATAATGGGTGATAGTTGTCATTTGGCATCTACATTCTTCATACAATCATTTTTGAGTGCTTCTTTCTGTAAGGATAAGGACCAAACTGGATGAGCCACTCGGAGTTTTGTGTATAGGGCTGCCAAGTTTTGGGTTTTTTAAAAATAGTGGACATATGGGGTCATAGTTTAGATTGGGGGTAGGAAACTGGTACCTGAATTTGTGCCTTATTTTGGAACAGGTCTGTGATGTGGGCAGAGGGGAGGAGATTTAATTTAAGGATTACACCACTGCCATCTTCTCAACACAAAATAGCACTTCAAAGCTACTATTTGCTGGGTCCTGTGCTTCTTTTAAAAATGTGTAGAAGGCTCTAGTTGTGGGACTTCCTGAATGGCATTTCTCAGTAATCTTTAGAAACAATTTTATTTGTGTGCTGTAATACTGATGTGATATTTCATTTAATAAATACTTGCTGTCTTTCAGGAAGCCACCTGTCTGTAGATAGAAGGCACTTAGTCTTGTCATCTGGAACCCTGAGGATTTCTAGAGTTGCTTTGCATGACCAAGGCCAGTATGAATGTCAGGCTGTCAACATTGTAGGATCTCAAAGAGTTGCCGTGCATTTGAGTATACAACCTAGAGGTATGTTCAGAAAGACTCGGTTGCTTCTCATTTTTTTTTAAGCTGGACTTGGTTTCAATCTTTGTAGAAATTAGGATTGATTTTCTTCTACCATGACATAAAATTGGAATTATTGTATTAAGTTTACATGTTTATTGTGTTTGATTATGAGGCAGTTTTTGCTTACTAAAGTACCCTTTTCCACCAGCTCACATGTTTGCCATGCATAGGTTGGTTTAGTTGAATAAAACAGTGGCGCCTGATGGATTTCCTTCCAGATTAAGGCGTTCATTCTCAATGACTATGTGATTTTCAAGCAAAATGCTTATTGGTTGATATTTAGCATCTCAACTGCTGGTGTGATTTGGAGTTCTTAGCATTGCTACTGGCAAAGGGGAGTGGTTTGCCTGATTTTTTCCCCTTCTTCCTTCAGTTCTAAGTGCAGCTTTTTGAGAATGATCACCTAACCCTTATCAGTAGTTTTGCAGGGGTTTGACGGACATAGAGGGCTACTATGGGAGGGGAACTCTCTTTCTTCAGGCATCTTCCATTTATGGAAGCATGGGGCTCAACAAATGATGTTGGTTTTCTGGGGAAATTTGAATTGGGAAATTTAAATGAATATGTAAATTATGTTATTTATTTATTTGTTCAATTTATACTCCGCCCTCCCTGCCGAAGCAGGCTCAGGGTGGCTTACATAAGAGATAAAACACATGAATAACAATTATAACATCATAAAACCTTCTAAAACCATTCAGTATTATAAAGTGCTAGCAAAGATCTGTAGTAATACTATTGCTTGAGGATGGTGGTAACAGTCATATTGATATATCCGGTCTGTCTTGATGGTCAGCTCATTGGTCTTTTCCATATATATGCGGCAGGCACAGGCTGTAGATGGTAAAACCAGGGAGCTATATCTTCAGGTCTCTATGTCTTCCAGTTGTTGTTGTTGGTGGCTCCTTAATTGACTTTTTGTTGGATTCCATTTCAGTCGGCTCAGTCTAAGCCATCAAGCCACGGCTTGTAATGCTCGGTCCAGATCTTCCGGTCTAGAGTCAGACTGGCCACCCAACAACAGATAGAGCTGGGTGTCTTCTGCACACTGGTGACATCCCAGCCCATGCCTCCGGGCAATCTAGGCAAGGGGGCACATATAGATGTTAAATAGCATCATGGAAAGCACTGCCCCTTGCAGCACTCCACAATTCAGTGGATGCCTTCGGGACAGCTGTTCCCCTAGTGTCACCCTCTGTCCCTGACCATGGAGAAAGGAGGCAAGCCATTGCAAGGCAGGCCCCTGAACTCCCATGTCGGCGAGGCGGTGGATCAGTAACTGATGGTTGACTGTGTCAAACGCTGCCAACAGGCTCAACAACAATAGCACTGCTGATCTGCCCTGATCCAGATGCCTCTGGAGGTCGTACATGACGGTAACCAGTGCTGGGCGAAAACTGGACTGGAAGGGATCTAGAAAAGCAAAAGAAGGCAAATATACCAAAAAAAGCAAAAGCAGGCAAATACACCATGTACAAGCATTGGAGTTTGTCCATACTTCACATTGCACGTTTAGCCCATCTAACATAATTAATTTGAAGCATAGCAACCCTGACAACTATAGATGGACTACAGGGAAATATAGCATTGAAATTTGTTTTTGGAAAATGTTCCATTTTGGAATAATTTCTATCCCACATTACTGGGCTCCACTTGTAGATATTAATACTAACACCACATTACAGGAAAAAGTGGGAGAATAAGAAGATGCTGAAATTTGTATATTTCTTTATGGTATAGTTACAAGGAGTACAAAGAGCTTTAGTAGTAACTGCTAGAACATAAGTAGCATAGTTTCATATATAAATAGCTACTTTTACTTTCAAGTTGAATATGAAACTCTGTCTTTGAGACAAACTAGGAGAATAAAACTTGGCACATTTACAATTCATATAGAGACAGAAAGGTAATTTAATCTTTCTGAATTTAAAAATTTGAGCGAACCTTTTCCCCCTACCCTCTGTGAAGAAATTAAAAGCTTCGTGAAAAAGTATGTATGAAGTAAGTACTTCAGGCCCTAATTGTAGGAGGCTAGAAAGCTTTCAGTGTAATGATTTACATCATTATTATACTCTACATAAAACTGGCTCACATTTGTTCACTATTAATCTAATGTAATGATTAATTGTCTAATTGTCACGAACGATAGGAACATTTTCTAATAAAAAGGTATCCTGGTAAGGTGACAACATTTACTTCATGAATTTGAATTTTATGATTTTCCAGTCTTTTCAAACTGTTATACATATTTGTCATGGCTTCTGTTCTACTTTAGTTACTCCAGTATTTGCTAATGTTCCGAATGATATGACAGTGGAAGTTGGCACAAATGTGCAGATTCCATGCAGTTCTCAAGGAGAGCCTGAGCCAGTAATAACATGGAATAAGGTAAAAAAAAAAACACCAACCTTGTGCTTGTTTTATTTATAATAACAATGTGTTTCCTACTGACTATTTTGCTCAGTTTTTTCCAAAGTAGTTGACAATTACAATACACAACCTTTATTGGCATACACTGCAGGGACATCAATAAAGAAACAGTAGCAAATAGCTAGCAGTAAACCAAACAGTAGCCGACATGACTGGATGGAACTAATCAGCAAGGATTAAGCCTTATACTCGCTTACCCTTAACTTTCAAACATAAGCTACAAATTCGGCTACAGAGTAATTGCCGAGAACTTGTCGGACAGTAAAAAATTTTAGGTCACTGTCAGACAAGTTCCTTGAGGGGGGCAGGTGGGGGCCAATCAAATAGCTGCGCATAGTGGAGTAGTGGGGGCAGCGTAGAAGGATATGGGCCACTGTGTCAGGTTCACTAGAAAGACAACTACAGGTTCTATCCCTATAAGGGATACCCCTATATCTGCCTGACACAACAGCTGAGGGAAAAAGATTGAATCTTGCTAACATGAAAACCCGCCGATGAAGCGGAGCTATTAGATTGGAAATATAGGGAGCCATGGGGGCTTGGGGGAGGGGAAGATCAAGGAAGCGTGGAGAACAGACTCCAGAACTCCCAGCATTGATTATTTGGGCTTCCATAGTTGACAATTGTGTCTCCTCTAAAATATTAGATCTACTTCTGTCAGCCATGTAGGTACGGATTGGATCCAATCAAGTATGAACGGGGCAAATTGATGTAAGGGTTCTGTGCCACATCCCGCTTCTCACTGCAGCCCCTTACACTGGCTCCCCAGCTGTTCCTGAAGATCAGGGGGAGCTTGGGAACAGCATAGAATATGGCACAGAGAGCATAAAGCAAGTAGAGAAAATGGTGCAAGCTCTTTTGCAAATTGAACACGGACTCATATAACAGTGTCTGTGAGCAAGATTTCTCCTGCAAGTGCTTTCTCCTGCTGAAGCTACCTATTCCATACCTCATGACATTTACAAAGGTAGCCCCACTCTCTGGATGCCTTGGGGAGTGCAGGGGGCAAAGATTCCTTGTATTTGCCATATATATTACTATATATTTACTATATATGCATTTACTATATATAATCCCATGTGCTATAAATGGCATGCTAAAGGATACCTAACTGGGGTTGATCACATGCACAATTCGCCCCGACATAGGCACGAATGCCGGGCGGATTAAAGGAGCACAATCAGACACCAACATCTGGGAAGCGCCCTGCAGCTATCGGCAACTTGTTTTGCTCCACCACACAAGCGGAGTAAAAAACATCTGTAGCAAACGGGTTGCTATGGGCCACAGACAGACTTTCCTGCGTCTGATCACCCCAGCGTGCTCCCATGGCATTGGGATAGTCTGATCAGGCTATCCCGACTCCGCACTGTCATCCTGTCCCCCCCCCCCCCGTCGCAGTATGCGCATCAGCGCACCCCTCTCACATTCCATAGGGAGACTTCAGTGTGGAGGTGCGATTCATCGATTCCTTATGTGAATGCATTGAGAACAAATGATAAAAAAACCCCGACATACTGTGTCTGATCACGCAGTGGCAGGCTGTGCCCACATCTACAAAAGTCCATGTGATCGCCCAACTGCAGGTCAACTTACGCCAGAGGAAATAGCCTCACTTCCCCCCCCGCTTTGTCTCACGCGTGTGACTGCCGCCTGGAGTTAGAAATGCTGTTGGGAGCTGTTCTAATAGAAATACTAGAGTATTAAAATATGAGGCAGCCCTGCCAGAAATGCACAGTACAGGTTATGTAAACACTTCCAGTAATCTCTGATTTCCAAACTCCTGAATTTAACCTGGAAGAACAGTGTTTCCTTTTCACAATTACTATTTGACCTGTTGACAACGAAGAAGAAAAAACATCCATTAAGTCTTACCAAAGGAAGATCTATTTCATAAAAGGAAACTATATATGGTCTTCCCATCAGGCAGTTTTTGATATAGTTCAAGTATGGGCTCCAGAGAATTTGATGATACCGTTTATAGAGGAGTAAGTTGGTACCCAGACATCAAAACTGAGTTTTTGCATAATGGATTGGAACCTAAGAACTGCAAACAAAGTTCACTTGTAGAATGGATCTCTTCCATCTCCTGTTTACAACTCAGAAAGAGTTTGGGGCTTCGAGAGGGCATAATGGAAACTGTGAATTTGCAAGGGGCATTTCCCTCTTCCTCAGAATATCAGTTTGCCATCATATACATGTTGGATGAATTTTGGCTGCTATCCTAAGGTATTTCTGGGAGTAAGGCCCATTGAATACCATGAGACTTTACTCCTGGGTAGATCTACTTAGGATTGCTCCCACTGTCAGTCAAAGCTGAATTCCATTTGTAGCAAACTCAGTTCCTGAAGCAATTATCAGAATTACCACAGTGTGATTCTAGTTTGAAATTCTAATTTCCTTATAAAGTGACCAAATTGAGGCTTGGATCCAATATAGGATTTCTTCGGGGGGGAGGGGGGGGAAGGTTCACCGAATTGTCCTCTCTTGCTGTAAACCTCCAAATCCCCTCTCACATTGTCCCTGGGGGGTCCCCTGTCTCTCAAGAGAAGGATTTGGGGGGTATTGGTTTGCAGTGGCAGGGAAGAAGCAAAGCTGTGCTTTGCTGACAGACATCTTATCCATCAGTAGAAATCACCAGTGGATCCAAGACTGTGTTTTGGCGGGTTTTGTTGAGAAACAGGACGCAAGGGATAGAATTCATTCACACAGGGAAGAGGATGAAATGAGAGTACACAAACCCATGACTCAGGCACAGATTTATTTTATTTGATTTATATCCCGCCCTCCCTATCGAAGCAGGTTCAGGGCAGCTCACATTAAAAGATAAAATACATTAAAACAAGATATAATTCAATAAAATTCTTAACATACACACATCTGAATCACAATAAAAATTAAAAGGTGCTAATAAATGTTAATAAAATGCTGGCGGCAATAGTGTTCTGCTAGTGTAGCAATAAAGTGGAGCTGCAATAATATCTAAAGATATCTCGGCCATGATGACAAGAAAGGGCCTCAGTCATTGTTGATGTTATTAATGGTATCAGTGGTGGTTCCTATTCGAAAGCCTGGTGGAAGAGCTCCATTTTACAGGCCCTGCGGAGCTGTAAAAGGTCCCGCAGGGCCCTGATGTCTTCTGGGGGCTCATTCCACCAGTGTGGAGCCACCACTGAAAATGCCCTATCCCTAGAAGAGGCCAGTTGGGCGTCTTTCAGCCCAGGAAGGGCTAGATAGTTCTGTGACCCCGACCTCAGTGCTCTCTGGGGAACATATGGGGAAAGGCAGTCCCTCAGGCAGGCATGAGTTGGTCATTGTATGTGAGCTGAACTATTGCTCCTAAAGGAGGAGGGGGGAGAGGGAATAGCTGGAGGAATTTAAGAAGCTAGAAAGATTATCTCAGTAATTTAATATTCTAACCTCCTACAGGATGGTGTTCAAGTTACAGAAAGTGGAAAATTTCATGTTAGCCCTGAGGGATTTCTTACTATTCGTGATGTTGGACCAGCAGATGAAGGCCGTTATGAATGTGTTGCCCGGAATACTATTGGATATTCCTCAGTTAGTATGGTACTGAGTGTGAACGGTAAGCGTTATACAGTGCAATGGACAGTGAAAGGTTAATGATGCAAAAGAAGTCTTCAAACCTTTAAAAAACTTCTAGAGTGCATGTAATATACTGGATGGGGTAGTGGGTAGTGAGATTGGGCCAAATCATTAGCTGTGCAGTTTGTTCTTTTTAATGAATATTTTTTTTTAAAAAAATGACAACCAGTAGCATAAGGTGAGGCATGTATATTTCATGGGGATTTAACTAGAGAATAGTGCTCAAAAGTTGCAATTTTTATGGACACTTAACTTGGAGTGAGTTCCACCAAACTGTGGAGATAAGTTCCAATTTAGCATGCATAGATTTAGGGTGCATATCTCCTTTTGGCATTTATAATTTGCAGTTAATGTGTCAGGGTCTATGATATTACAAAACCAACAAAAAAAGGGAAACCCAGTGTATATAAATGGATAAAAATCAAAGGACACTGTGGAGATATCAATAAATCAATTTGAATGGCATATCTGTGTCTTTGTATTCATTTTATGATAAGAAAATTCATATATATATGCTCCTCAAGAAGAGTAAGACAACTGTTTGGGAGCTGCTATATAAAAATGTGATGAGCATAGGTTCCAGCATGAATTCTACATGAGACAAAATTGCGACCTTGAAGACGATTCTTAAAATGTGCTTAAAGTCCTGGATGCACATTGTCACACTAGAACATTATTCTATGCCACTGTACTATTACCTACTGTCCTTAAGTTGCATGTCACACTGGAACATTTTTCAGCACCACTGTACTCTGGTTTCTCTTCAGATTGCATAAATCTTTCGCCTTTTACTGTACCATTACATACTATCCTTAAATAATTTTTAGTATTTGTCATATAGAATACATAATTAATTTTATCAAAATTATTAAGGAATCAAATAATCTATTAATAGCATATATATGAATTTACTTATATAAATGAATACAAAGACACAGATATATAATTCAGATTCATTAATTGATATCTCCACAGGGTCTATGATGTTGCCTGATGTTTTTGTTACTATTTATTTATTTTTTCAAATTTATAGTCCGCCCTCCCCACGAACAGGCTCAGGGCAGATCACAGCAATAGTTAGGCCAATAGTTAGATGTAATGATCAACAGTACAATCAGCACTCCAGGAATAAATTTTGTTAATTGTTAAGATACCAGTGGACTCCTCTTTTGTTCCATTTTTCAGTAATGCAAGCCTAAAACAGTGGCAATTACTGTATTTAGACCTGTTAACAATACTTTGTTGAATGCAGTTTAGAAATAGTGTATGGATCCAGCCTATTTCTCCACTGGTGAAAAAGAGAGGACGGGTCGCTTTTTATTCCCCCCCTCCCCCCCCCCAAACCATAACAAGGAGATGGATTGGGTCAGATTTAGCGAAAAGCTGTCTGAATCCAACTCATACAGTGGTTCATTAATCCCAACTTCCAGTTAATTTTTAATCTACAGGGTAGGCAGATTTCACAGAAACTACAATGGGAACAAATCATAGATACCTGAGGTGGTAAAGTAGCAATAAAGTTGCATTAGAATTTCTACAGAGTGTGGGTCTTACATATTTAAACAATAATCTGGAAAATAAGATACATGACATGAGAGGGACATTTCAGAAACTAAAATGCAAAGCCTGCTTGGCTTTATGAAACTTGTTGCATTAATTTTTGGACTTCAGCCTACATGTTTTAATAAGATGTTTGTGATTGAGGTATATCTTGAAAAGTGTTGTGTGTTTTCTAACAATTCTTTACAAAGTACATCAAGTGTTTCAGATTGCAAAAGAACAGAATTTTCTCCTAGTCCATTTAAAATGTTTTGAGTACATTCCCAAGACAGTAATAATTTTCAGTTACAAAATAAGAAAAACTTCAAGAATTTTTTTTATTATTGGATAAAAACCGTCTTGTCCCCCTTTCAGTGGCAAAATTTATAGGTGTGATAATTAAATACCAGGGAAATAATACCAAGTAAGGTCTTTTTATTTTAATTTCTATTCTAACTTCTGCTTAAGGTGATAGTTGTATGAGCAGGGAGGGCAGGAAGGAAAAAAAGTGGGGTTCTTTGTAATTCCAAAATGATGCCATGTCTAGACTTTGCTTACATTGAGTAATTTTGTGTGTGTGGAGAACATTGCAGCTTTTTCTTTTCTTTTCTCCCTTTAGTTCCTGATGTCAGTCGGAATGGAGATCCATTCGTAGCAAGCTCAATTATTGAAGCTATTGCTACCGTTGACAGAGCAATAAACTCAACACGCACACATTTGTTTGACAGGTATCATGTTGACTGGAGGATTTACTTTCTCTATGACAATTTGTTGGTGCACCAGTTTTTCATTGTTCTGTCTACAGCTTCAAGGGACATGGCAGTATAGTTAGAAGAGCTGGATACAGTCCTTGTGAACTTTGTATTTGCAAGAAGCATGCCCTTTTTATCATTCATTTCTTCAGTATTGACACATCCATATGCCAGTTGCTTGCCATCCCAGTGAGTAGTTATTTTGCATTAACGTATCTTCAGGCTCACAGTCTGCTTCTACAGATTCCTGAATGATTTTGAGATTGCACCAAATTTAGAGTGTCCCCGTGGAAGTCAAATTACTGTTATAATTTTAAATAACACAGCTACTTCTTTCAAAGATCACAGTCCCTAACCACTTCTGGTTCTTAGTTGGTGTGTGCAGGGGTGTAGAGTTTAAAAACTCCCGGGGGGGCGGGGGCTCTTCCATGCACACGCACCCACCAGGACCATGTCCCTGCCGCCTCCCCCCCACCGACCTGACCGCTCCTGCTTCCATCCCTCCCTCCATCCGTCCAGGGGCAAGCTGGGCATTTGCTTAGCTGGCCCCTGGACGGATGGAGGGAGGGTCGGAGTGGCCAGGCTGGGGGGGGGGGGGAGAGAGAGGCGGCGGCGGCCCTAGGAAGGGCCGAGGGAGGCATGGCGGAGGGTGCACCATTTTTCCAGGGGGGGGGCTCAGTCCCCCCCGGGAAATTTCGGGGGTGGCTCGAGCCCCCCCCATAGTTGACGCCTATGGGTGTGTGTTCCTTGATCTTGGCACCTTGTGATGCTTTACATCAGTGATATACAGCCTATAGCTTACAAAGAGCCACTTATGCATGAGGCATGAGCCAGTGGCCAAAGGGCTCTTGACCTGAGTGTAATCTGGAACTTGGAGGAAAATCTGCTGGCAGAGAGAGAAAGCATCCCTCTATTTGGAGGTCTTTTCTCCCTTGGTCTCTGAGGAAGTGTGCTTGCATATGAAAGCTTATACCATGAATAAAACTTTGTTGGTTGTAAAGTACTGGGTTCGGAGGCTCGTTGCATGATCAAAGCTCATAGTTTATTTGAAGGCTGGAACAAGGCTCCCTTGCCGGACTCGCAGGTCCACTCATATCCCCGTTCTCAACCACACCCATGCACACACCCAACACCCGTGATTTGCTATTTACAGTGATCCTGCATCCTAGTGGTCCATCTATGGATGCAGGCTTCCCCATTGGTCCCAACTAGGATCTGCTGGGTCTATTGTCTCTGGAGGTAAAGCTCAACGGCTTCGCCTGGCCACGTGTTTGGCCGACCATGTGCGCAGCTCTTAGGACAGAACATAACATTGATCTTAAAGGTGCCACTGGACTCAAACTTTGTTTTCCCCCCTTCTGTTTGTTTCCATTGTATTCTTGTACTATAAGATGCTTTGGGTCCCCAATAGGGAATAAAGCAGCCTATAAATACTCCAATAAATGCCATCAGCCAGAAGAGCCACATTAACTTCAATTCTTGGCACGAGGCCCACAGTTTATCCATTCCTCTGGTGGTGGCAGTTTCAAGGTGAGAACTACAAGCCCCATTGGGCAAGGTTCTTTGCTTACTTCACTGAAACATGGGGTGGATGTCATATTAGGGTATAGTGCTCAGAAGAGCCACAGGTAACATCTCAAAAAGCCACATGTGTCTCCCAAGGTGGATATCACTGTTTTAAAGGCTGCTGCTGAAGTTTCCCAGAATTCTGGGGAAGTGTGCCGGCTAATTTGAGAAGTAGGATCTCAGGAGCCTGGAAGTTCACAACTCTTAACTTCTGGAACCTCCATTTAAACCTGGATTTATCAAGTAATCATTTTCGTATTGGATTTAGTATTTTTTCCATCTGCAGTGAATCTAGTGAAAGCATTTGGAGAGTGGTTCCTTTTAGTTAGCTTTATAGTTGTGCAATATTATGTGAAGTAGACATGTGTTTTATACTGTGATGTGAGCCACCCTGAGCCTGCTTGCAGGGTAGGGCATAAATCCCAATAAATAAATAAATTTGGGACAAGCAATTAAGGTACTTATTTCCAATTGCTTAATAGATGTTTTAATGAAAGATTTTGAGCTTTATTATTACAGTCTTAGTACTATATATTCAAGGCTGCAACTATTTTGTACTTCTGATTAATTTTTTAATTCTTTTTTGTACATTTTCCTTGTTTTATCTATTAGTCGTCCTCGCTCACCAAATGATTTGCTAGCCTTATTTCGATACCCAAGAGATCCCTACACTATTGAGCAAGCAAGAGCAGGAGAGATATTTGAGAGGACGTTACAGCTGATTCAAGAACATGTGCAAGATGGTTTAATGGTTGATCTAAATGGAACAAGTCAGTGCTTTTTCCTTATGCTTTCCATAGTTTCTGTTGTATTAACTACTTCAGACTGACTGTGTTTTTTTCCAGTTTTCTTGTGCCATCAATTTGATTTCTTTTTAGTGTCTACTGAAACTAGCTCTGCTCACACAGTAATACAGACTGCGTCATGCTCATATTTTGGGGAAACTTTTTCCAAACTGTGCTGAAACTGGCCTGAAACAACTTCCCTTATCAGAGATCTTCTGTCCTTTTTGAAATCACAGAATTGATTGTAAAGTAGGCAACACATATCCCATCTTTATTGCTAACAAAAAGACTCTGAGAATTAAACAGATAATGCTAGAACTGCTGAACCCTCTTAACAGGCCTCCCATGTCCTCCCAGTTCAAGTTACAATAGTTATTTAGCAACCTTTAAGACAGTTCTTAAGAGAAGAAGAAATGTGCCAAGAGCTTGGGGGAGGCACTAAGTCTGTGCTTTATATATGCAAAAATTGAGTACTGGTCATTGGCTACTCCAGGGATCAGAAGAGGTTGATTCAAGGAGTTCAGTCTTTATAAAATCCACTACAGTGCTTTTTTTTCTGAGATAACTCACATACTGTGTTGGCAGCAGAGAGAATAATTCTGAGTATCACTGACTGATACAGTGGTTTTCAAACTGTATTACAGAAGTTGATGAGGGGTTCCAAGTAGGGGCGTGTGTTTGGATCTCCCCCAGCCAGAAATATACCCAGAAAATACCAATTTCAGGTATATTTTGGAATCCCAAAGGTATCTGGGTTTTTTTGGGGGGAAACTGAAAAAAAAAAATTCCAAAGAAATCCCAGATATAGTCAGGAATTACCAGGTGTATCTGGAAAACACCAGAGAGGCTGGAGCAGATTGTTCCCACCTCTCAGCTGTTTGTTGGATTTCTACTGCAGTCCCTTTAAAGTTTAAAGAGATTGCAGAAGACAGCCCAAGGATCAGCTGTACTGACGGGGAGCAGATTGCTCCCTGTAGGAGAAGCCAGCCCCAGGATTGGGCTGTTTTTTTTAACTTTTTTTCTTCTCGGGTCTATTGGACCAAAAAATAAATAAATCAGGATTTCCAAAAAGAAGAGAAGAAGAAGAGATTGGATTTATATCCCGCCCTTCACTTGTAGTCTCACAGTGGCTTACAAACTTCTTTCCCTACCCCTCCCCACAACAGACACCCTGTGAGGTAGATGAGGCTCAGAAAGCTCTTTCCAGAGCTGTCCTTAAGAGAACAGCTGTGACAGAACTATGGCTTGCCCAAGGTCATCCAGCAGCTGCAAGTGGAGGAATGGGGAATAAAACCTGGTTCTCCCAGATTAGAGTCCGTGCACTTAACTGCTACACCAGATCCAAATATTTTACGAGTGTTGGGATTTTGCAGGAATCTCAAAATTTTGGGGGTCTAGTAGACCGAACCGAAAAATACTGATAAAAAGAATTGCACACCCCTAGTTCCAAGTTCAGAAATAACCGACAAACTTAACCTGAAAGACACCTTCCCCAGTCTTGTTCGCTATAGTGCGCTAGGTCATATCCTGGGGTACATTCTCAGTTTGTGTAGAAAATATTACTAGCAGGCCTGACCAGCACACCATGGAAACTGAATGTGTGACCTAAAACACTTTTCAAAATACTGTGCAATGTGAAAGGGCTGTATGGCAGCAGTTCCTGATAAGACAGTTTCCGCAGTGAAAGTTTAATGAGCATAGAAAGTTTGAAAAACATTGGTATGTAGGGATTTCACATACCTAAACTGCTGTTGGCAAACATAGAAGAGATTATATTCAAGCTAAAAGAAAAGTATTGCTGCAGAAATATACTTATCACAAACAAACACATGGGAGAAGTCTGAAACAGTAGTGAGAGAGCAGCTGTAGGTCTGGCATTTGAGAGTATGCGTCTGGAACTTCAGCCTGGATTTACACTTTGAGCAGCCAAAATTAATCCCCATGAAATTATGTAACAGATATTTCCCATACCCATAGGTTCAACATTTTTGTTGACAGTATACAGCTGGAAGGGAGGATGGGGGAATGCTTTGATGTTCATTGAGTGTAGTACTATTTTAGGCTGTGCTGTTATATATGAATTCTTGACATTTCCAATCATAATCATGTTTGTAAAAGATCTGGTGAGTGCACCCACACTATGCATTAAGATGACAAATTGTATAGTTTTTAGAAATAAGTTCTGTTTTCTAATCTAACTTCTCTCTGTAAGGTCTCTACTTATTCTGATAGTGGAATACGTGGTGTAAATGGCTTATACCACTCCACTGAGCAAAGTTTGAAGGTTTGTTCAATTTAAGTGGCTCTTCCTTCAATGGAAGGAAGTCTCGCTTCAGCTGGAGGAATTTACAACTGAAATGCATATAACTTTTTCCCTAGCATGTAGGGTGCTACTTGGGGGTTAGAGTAACTCTATCTCAGAACTGCCTACTTGTTTGTAGTGGCATCTGATATATATAAAAGCCCTAGTGCGTTGGCACTTTCCAGCTCTCCCATTGGCTGTGCGGTGTGCTCCATCAGCCATTGGTGCATCATCCGCCACTCGAGTACTCGCATGCCATTGGCTGGTGCTGGGTTCACTCCTCTCTCCCACCCACTGCCAGCTTGGGCACTCTTCCCTGACTGAATAAACTGCCAAAACGGCTGCCTCTCATGATGAAGAAGCTTCACCTGCTTGGCTCCTCTGCGGCTGGCTGGCTGCTGAGGTGGGCCACCTCTTTCTCTTCTGCTCCTGCTGTGGGACTAACTTTCCCCTAAGTGGCTGTTGCTAGGCAACCAAGCTTGGTTCTGTCAGTAAAAAGGCAAAGGCAGGAAGCCATTTCCAGGCCTACTTTGGCCTTTGTGGGGAACTCATTGGGGCCAGTCCTGACTAGGGTTGCTAGCTCCAAGTTGAGAAATTCCTGGATATTTTGTGGTGGAGTCTATGAAAGCCAGAGTTTGGGGAGGGGAGAGGCCTCAGCTGAATAGAATGCCATTGCGTCCACCCTCCAAAGCAGTTATTTTCTCCAGGGGAACCATTACTGTCAATCTCCAGGTGAGGGCTGTAGATCGCTCAGAATTAAAAGTGCTCTCCAGATGGCAGAGATTAGTTCCCCTGGAGAAAATGGCTGCTTTGCAGGGTGGACTCTGTGTCATTATACCCTGCTGAGATCACTTCCCTCCTGATTGGGTCCCCACTGTGGAGAAAGACTGTATTTTACCTAGGTAGAGGCTGCAAGAGGGGGGGAGATGGAAAGTTGAAGTCAGATGAGCAGATAAAGGTAGGTTGATGGTTGGCTGGGAAGGAGATAGGGTTGCCAACTCCAGATTGGGAAATTCCTGGAGATTTGAGGGGTGGAGCCTGGAGACAGTGGGTTTGAGGAGAGGTGGAACCTCAGAAAGGTACACTGCCATAGATTCCACTCTCCAAACCAGCCATTTCCTCCTGGGGAACCATTGTTGCCAATCTCCAGGTGAGGGCTGGAGAGCACTCAGAATTACAGCTGCTCATCAGATGGCAGAGATCAGTTCCCCTGGAGAAAATGGTGGACTCTGTCATTATACCCTGCTGAGGTGCGCCCCCCCCCCCCCATGACAGCCAGTGTGACATAGCAGTGCTTCAGAGCAGGGTCTGCCAGACCTAGGTTCTTCCCTTGGAAACTGATTTGGGTGATTTCAGACCACTCACAGACTTTCAGCCTAACCTACCTCACAGGGTTGTTGTGCAGATTGAAAGGGGGAAAGGAGAATGATATCAGCTTCTTTGGTCCCCACTGCGCATAAAGACTGTATTTTTCCTAGGTAGAGGCTGCAGGCAGGGGGGAGGAGATGGAAACCTGAAGTCAGAGGGGCAGATAACAGTACGTTGATGGTTGGCTGGGAAGAAGATAGGGTTGCCACCTCCAGGTTGGGAAATTCCTGGAGATTTGAGGGGTGGAGCCTGGAAAGGGTAGGGTTTGAGGAGGGGTGGAACCTCAGACAGGTACACTGCCATAGACTCCACCCTCTAAACCAGCAATTTATTCCTGGGGAATCATTGTTGCCAATCTCCAGGTGAGGGCTGGAGATCACTCAGAATTACAACTGCTCTTCAGATGACAGAGATTCCTGGGGAATCATTGTTGCCAATCTCCAGGTGAGGGCTGGAGATCACTCAGAATTACAACTGCTCTTCTGATGGCAGAGATTAGTTCCCCTGGTGGACTCTTGTGTCATTATACCCTGCTGAGGTCACCACAGCAAATTGACACTGAGTGCCCAAGACTGGGGCACCCACCCAGAGCCTCTTTCTAGAGCCTGTTGTATTTATTTCCACAGTGGGCCTTATTCCTAGTTAGTAATAATTATCCTGATGGAACAACCATATTGTTAGACTAAACGTATCAACATAAGCCATGATTGCATTTGTACAGCAATTGTATAGTAATCGCTCCAAGGTCTTTTTTCTGGCAGTTACCTGGGCTTCAGTCATACATATTTAGAAGTTATGCCAGAGTTCCAAGTAGGCAGAGCTGCTAAAACTTGGCAGATAACAAAATGCTAGAGCTATACACGAAGGGAAATAACTTCTGCTGAGAAAATTTCCTTTGTTTTGAATTATGGTGAATTTTATTAAAGCACCTTAAAAACTTTTAACTTTAACTTCTGGACTAGACAACAGTGAGTATTAGGTTTGTGGATTGTTAATATTAACATAATTTTTCAACACAAATTTCTCCACAAAACTATTGAATAGTTTGTTTACAGTGAGTTGTGTATTGTATTTTTGTGTACTGAAAATCCAAATGCTGGCTGCTTTGATTCTCACAATTTATTTATTTATTTTAATTATATGATGGTTTTGTAATATACAATAGTTTACTGAAGCCTTAACAGAAACAAATGAGCTGCTTGGTAACAGTGTACAGTTCCCAGGATGGGTCCTAATTTTACAGCTATAATGACACTTTATACAGTTTCTTACCTTTAGAACATAAGCTAAATAATAACCAGCTGACATTCAGTGCAAACAAATTATCCAGGGAATCTCCTAAAATAGTAATCTTTTTATGTACCATTTTTTTCTGAAGATTTTATTCTTTAAGCCATCTAAAGTATGAACCAGGGTGGGGTGGGGGGAGGTGGCTTGAAGTTCTAGGGCTGTCTCGGCAGTGATGCCTCAGTTATAGAATGTGCTGCCATGCCCAGGTTCTTTCTTTTAATCTGTATGAAACAGGTTAAAAAAATATTGTTTCATTCTGTTTTATCTGTTTTACAATGCAGAATTACTGTGCTAAACCTAATATTTGCCTTTGGTTTCTAATTTGGTGATGCTGGTTATGCTGTTGTTTTAGACATATTTGCAAATGGGTCAGAGAACATTTGATATACATCTGTATATAAGTTAGTAAATAAAACAATAACCTGCTATATATGAGGTGTAATGATTAAACTGAGGCTGAAGACAGACTGGCAATCTAGACTGGGAGGAAAGCAGGGCTGAAAGTTGCGGGGGAAAACTGCTCCGGGGCTGGCCGTTCACACTGGCCAGACTCCTGCATTAGCATACTGGACCAGAGTGTTCAGACTGCTGTGGAGTGGCCCCGGGTGGGCCAGTCTCCACAGCTCGTGGCGGGGCCGTTTTGGCAATATGCGTATGTGCGCCTATGTGCATAGGCGCATGGGCGCATCAGCAGTCTAGAAATTTAAAATCTCCCCACCTCCTGTATTGGGGCATGGGTGGGTATGGGTGTATGAGTTCTCATGCACTCATGCGCATATCTCCGTGATGGCGCATTCACACCATTGCCTCCGCTTGCCTCCCGCTTCTTCCGGTTCACACTGCACCAAAGCGGGAGGCAAGCAGCAGACGGCCTCAGGACACCGGTTTCTCCCTGTGTCCTTCTAACATGGAAGGGAAGCGGCTGGAAAGCGGGTAAGCACGGAAGGGAGCTGGGGAACAGCTGCGGCTGTTTGAACGGGCTCCCTTCCCCCCGCTTTACAAGCAGAGCTCTCCCGCTCTAAATTGCCAGTCTTCAGCCTGAGTTTTGCATTTCTTTCCAATAAATAAGCCATTGCTACAGTCCAATGCATGCTTCCCTGAGAGTAAGTATCACTGAACAAAGTGGGGCCGAGGACAGACTGCCGATCCGCCCCGGGACAGACGCGGGGCCAAAAGCCCCGCGCGAAAAGCAGCCCGGCGCAGCCTGTTCCCACAGGCTGCGCTGTCCCGGGGTGGAGGCGCGCTGACGCGGGGGCGTCCAGACTTCCGCCCCCGCTTCCAGCGCGCTGCCGACGCGTCCAGACTGCCGCAAAGCGGCAGGGACGCGCGGCACTCCAGCCGGAGACCAGTTAGAAGTGGTCTCCGGCTGAAGCGGATGGATGGCGCCTCACGGACGGGTGAGTCCGCGCCGACGCCGGAGGACAGATGCGGCAATGTGAACGCCCCCTCTGCCTCCGCTTTAGAAGCGGAGGCAGAGTGGGGCACATTGCCAGTCTGTCCTCGGCCAGGGAATTAACTCTGAGCAAAGATGCCTAGGATTGCACTATAAGTGATTTAGTGCCTACTGGAGTAACCAAAGGAACTGTATATTTGGTTACATTTTAATAAATGTTGTCAGAAGGACAATTTGTTGTCAGAAATACTATTACAGTAACACGGCAGAACCAAAACAGTCTTCAAAAAGAAACAAATTTGCTCTTAATTTTATAGCACCACTGATTAAATTAGCCCCTTCCAGTTAATTAACAATGCCATCCTAAGCAGAGTTCCATCCTTTTAAGACTTCAGTATATTTAGAAAGGTGTGACTCTGCTTCAGCTGGCACTGTAAAGTTTTCCTTGTCAGAGCCACACAATTAAACTGATTAAAGTGGATAGTTCTAACTCTGGGGCATTACTTGAAGTCCTTGAAAAATATTTAATTTTATTTTCTCTTTCATCTGTTTCAGGCTATCACTATAATGATCTTGTATCTCCACAGTACTTGAACCTGATAGCTAACCTGTCAGGCTGCACAGCCCATAGGCGTGTGAATAACTGTTCAGATATGTGCTACCATCAGAAATACAGGACACATGATGGAACCTGTAATAATCTCCAACATCCAATGTGGGGAGCCTCTTTGACAGCCTTTGAACGCCTGTTGAAGTCAGTCTATGAAAATGGATTTAATCTGCCAAGGGGCATTGGATCTAACCGGCATTACAATGGATACACACTCCCAATGCCACGTTTAGTTTCAACTACTTTGATAGGAACGGAAACAATAACCCCTGATGACAAGTTTAGTCACATGCTAATGCAGTGGGGTCAGTTCCTAGATCATGACCTTGACTCCACAGTTGCTGCTCTAAGCGAAGCCAGGTTTTCTGATGGTCAGCATTGCAGTTCAGTTTGTACAAATGATCCTCCCTGTTTCTCCATTATGATCCCACCCAACGATCCTCGAGTCAGAAATGGAGCCCGGTGCATGTTTTTTGTGCGTTCAAGTCCAGTGTGTGGAAGTGGCATGACATCACTTCTCATGAATTCCGTTTACCCTCGAGAGCAGATTAACCAGCTGACTTCCTATATTGATGCATCCAATGTGTATGGTAGTTCACAGCATGAGGCACAAGAGATCAGAGACCTAGCCAGTCACAGGGGTCTTCTGAGACAGGGCATCGTACAGAAATCTGGAAAGTCTCTTCTTCCATTTGCTACTGGTCCTCCAACGGAATGTATGAGGGATGAAAATGAAAGCCCCATTCCTTGCTTTTTAGCTGGTGACCACCGTGCCAACGAACAGCTTGGACTCACCAGCATGCACACTCTGTGGTTCAGAGAACACAACAGAATTGCCACAGAGTTACTGAAACTGAACCCACACTGGGATGGTGATACAATATACCATGAAACACGTAAAATAGTTGGTGCAGAAATGCAGCACATCACATACAGCCACTGGCTGCCTAAGATTTTGGGAGAGGTAGGCCTGAAAATGCTTGGCGAATATAAAGGCTATGATCCCAATATCAATGCGGGCATAACTAATGCGTTTGCAACCGCTGCTTTTAGGTTCGGTCACACACTCATTAATCCCATACTGTATCGGCTGGATGAAAACTTTGAAACCATCCCACAAGGCCATATACCTCTTCATAAAGCATTCTTCTCTCCATTTCGGATTGTAAATGAAGGTGGCATCGATCCACTTCTAAGGGGTTTGTTTGGCGTTGCGGGTAAGATGCGTGTGACATCACAGCTGCTTAATACAGAACTGACAGAGAGGCTCTTCTCCATGGCACGGACAGTTGCTTTAGATCTGGCTGCAATGAATATCCAGAGAGCCAGAGATCACGGAATCCCACCTTACCACGACTTTAGAGTTTACTGTAACCTTTCTTCTGCACACACATTTGAAGATCTGAAAAATGAAATTAAGGATCCTGATATCAGAGAGAAACTTGGCAGGTGAGCTCCAAAAAAAGGTGATCTTGAATGTTCATGAGATGTTTTTAAATGAAATTGAAGATTGCCGTCCAGAGTTCCATGTAGCTTCCCGTGCACCCCTGGAGATTTCCTATATACTGACTTCATCTCAGGGAACCCATACTTGTGTTTTTGTGAGAACAGGAGATTGGGTCCATCCGCTAACATAGTGTGTGTAGGTCCTGCGGACCCACCTATCTACGTACTGGTCCAAAATGAGAAAAAAATATGTTTGTAAAAAACCGTTTTTTAAAAGTTGCATCTGTTTCTCTTATTAAAGTCACAAAACTCTGCTCAGCTACAGTAAAAGCTTTGCTGGGCACTCATGGGAAAAGGGGTCGCCAGTTAATCAAATGGGCCAGATACTCATACTCTTTACTCTGCCTCACTCCCTACTGAGAGGGATCCACAGTAACCAAGCCCGATCCCATTGGGAATGCCATGGTGACAACCCTGTTCGCCTTGTAGGACTGTTCCTCTGCACCATGAAACCATCTGCAGCAAGCTTGGGAGCCCTCTGGCAGAGCTGGCTCTTGACAGTATGAGGAAGGCTTGAAGGGAAAGGAGGCACCTGAGGATGGTATCAGCTGGCAGCACTCGCTGCCAGAAGCCCAGGAATAGATGCTGGCATCAAGCCGGCTGGCTGGAGAGGGGGGAGTAGGGAGTTCATTTATCTAAAGATGCAGAGATATGATGGGGAGGAGTGTGGTTAACTTAGCATTCTGGATAATCAAATGATGGACAGTAAAGTTTTTACTGTGCACAGTTCTATAATTTATGGTTTCAATAATAATGCATTCATATATAAAGAAAAAGGTGTGCATGTAACTGCTGCTGTGGTTGAGCTGGTCACTGGTATCCAGCCGTTGGGATAGAGAACTTTCCACAGTTGGCTTGGAAACGGATAGCAGTTTACTCCTGTCTGTGTAAAGGTCCTGTATCCAGCTAGATTCTTAAAACATGAGGCAGCATTCATTCTGCATCTCTGCACACCGAATAGCTACCATTTTGCAAATACAAAGCCTCTACCATGAATTCAGCCTGATTTTTGGATCAGGGTAATAATATGTCACATTTGGGGATTGCACTTGCACATCATTTCTAAAGTAAAATAAAGCGGAAGATGATATGTAAAGAATTCTAAAACTAGATTAATACCACTATCCTTTTTAGTAAATTATATTTGGCCTGGATTCTCAGAGACCCATAAAATTAATTCCATGTGTCCAGTGGAACTTTAGATTTGTTTTCCTCCAACAGCAAAGCTCCGTGAACCTGGGGAAGGAAGTTTCCAAGGCATTTATTTTATATGGTATGGTAGGTAAGATTACAAAAACCATTATGCAAGCTCCTTTCACTGAACATCTGCTTCTTTTTTAATACTGGCCTCAATAACAATGAGCCTAGTAGCCTGGATCCCACATATCATCAACAGCAAGCTCTCCCCCACCACCACCCCAAGCCATTTCTGATCCGGAGAAAGCTTATAGCTGGGATCAGAGGACTTGTGTCTATGAATATCTGCTCTGGTCAGGTGGTTGTAATAGGGAGGAGGAAAGGAGCCACCCAGCTGGTATAGCCATTAGTATATGCAAGGCCCTCAACCCTGAGAATAAACTTTCTAAGGACTGGAAATGACTCCTAGGAGAGGAAAAGCTGGGGGAAGATCCTGCAGTCTTTACGCTCATAAATCCCAGGATCCATCCCACAGAATGCAAAATACAGAGCAAATTTACGCTATAATCTCCTTGGACCTACTAATGCTTAAAATTTTAGGAATGAGCTTTTTGACTTTATATGGAATTTTTACTGCAGTTGTTGTAGATATCAGGCTATACAAAAACCCCTATGTTCAAATAATATAACAGGAGTAAAATATAGTTCAGACCTTCGGACGCTATGCCACCTAATCCCATATATCTGGGACCACACCTATGATTATTCACTGGGGAGAAGACATGTTTAAACATGTTTAAAATCCCACTTTTTTTGTCAGCAAGTGTAGAAAGGGGGGGGGGGAAGAAAACATCACCTGTGGAGTTCAAAAATGATTTAAGGTTCGTAATCCAGTAAACACCGGCTCAGATGAAGTCATATACCATTGGGCAAAAGAAAGCAATAAAAGCAGACTGGCGTTCAGACCTCTAACTGTGTGAAATTTTAGTTTTTAGCATGGTATAATGCAGAATTTATGTATTTTTGGTCATCCACTATCCATAACTTATCTTTCCCATGTTAGATTATATGGTTCACCACTGAACATAGATTTGTTTCCTGCTCTTATGGTAGAAGATTTAGTTCCTGGTAGCAGACTGGGGCCTACACTGATGTGTCTCTTGAGTACGCAGTTTAAACGTCTCCGAGATGGAGACAGGTAAGTTTAGTAGAAAATGGAAGCATTTCTTTTAACAATGGTAATTTTACAATTGTATTTGTAATCTACTGTAGTGGCTGAAGTGTCTCATGATATGATCCTTAATGAGATTGGTGTTTGCAATAGTGTACTAATTGTAGAGGAAAAGAGGGATGGGGGAAGACGGCAGATGGGACAAGGGCAGTGGGACAAGATTGGCAAATGGGATAGGGGTACCCCAGTCTAAGCTCTTAGTTTTAAGATTAGTGTGTAAAAGTTTCAGTTGGATAGCTTTGTCCTTCTCTTCCTGAGTATTATAACCCTTGTCCTGCCCTTCCCCCCTATGGCAATCTCGCCCTCTTCCCTCCTCACACACAGGATTTTGCCTTTGTTTCTTCTTTCTTGCTTGCTGCCCCTATATCTATTTTCTTCCTATTTGTTGGTCTATGACTGTCCCACCCTGTCACATTATTATATATTTTGATGCTGACCCAGCCCAGGGACTTGAGGGAAGAGACAAAATCACCTGCTTATATTCTGTAATGGTACACGAGAGGCTTTTGAGAGTTCAAAACCCCCTATATTTTATTTAACTTGGAGGGGAAAAGGTTAGGTAGAATCGGGTAGGACGTATGAGGTGAACCAATAATAAAAACTGAGGTAACCTTGTAATCACACTAAATCCAGATAATATTTTGCCAACAAGTTAGTGCTTTTGCTTTTCCACGAGGTCTTTGAAACTTTGAGGAGAGAGGCTTTCTTTTCAGTTTCTCCTTTAACTCTCAAGCATAGGTTTCTGAGTTTCACTGACACATCATGTTTAGAAGGCAGGATACAACCAAGTTCCCCAAATCCTTCTATATATACAGACCAGGGATCACTCCTCTTTTCTCCCTTTTCACTGGGCAGGGATTACTTCTCTTCAGTAGAAGCTCAGTCCCTTTTCGGCTTGAATGGAGGTCTTCCATGATCCTCTCACTCCTCTTTGTCTCCTTCCCAGTCCTCAGTCAGTGCTAAAACTCTCTCTTCTTCAAGTGTCATTTCTTAATGGAGAATTCTGTTTGAACAGCCTGTCACTCAAAGGTTCTCAGACTGTGAGGCATTAACCCTTGATAGACCCTGGGACAAATGTGATTGTATTCAACAAATACATCAAAAGAGAAAGTTGAAAATACGAGAAATGATTGCCATTAATGGAGATAAATACATTCTTGATTCTATGACAACCAATTATTGTGGACAAAATATAATCCTCTACTTCAGTTCTTTAAAAAAAAATCAGTTGAGGGTTGTCTTAAGAATTTATTTTTATTTTATGTGAGATTACAGGTTCTGGTATGAGAACCCTGGCGTTTTTAGTCCACCTCAGTTGACTCAGATCAAGCAGACATCCCTTGCCAGAATCCTATGTGACAACAGTGACAACATAACCAAAGTGCAACGTGATGTTTTTAGAGTAGCCGAGTTCCCACATGGATATGGAAGCTGTGACGAAATTCCTAAAGTGGATCTTAGGATGTGGCAAGATTGCTGTGAAGGTATGTATACTATAGTGTTATTAGGAAGGAAAACAGTTAATGGAATGTGTAAAAATTGCTGATTTGAAGATATTCTGCTAGTCTTCCTACATAAATCCTTTTGACTTTGGTGTAGTGGATAGAATTTTGGACTTGAACCAGAGAGACAGGGGTTCAAATCTCTGCTCAGTCCAGAAGCTCTCACTTGATGACCATGGGTTGGTTACCATTTTCCAGTCTAAGTGAAGGTTGCTGTGATGATATAAGTGTGATCCCTCACTAAGCTTCTTGGCAAAAAAACAAAACAAAACCCCAAACTGGATCTAGATGCAACCAGTAAAAATATTTCTTGGCATCCAAGCAGATCTATGGATAATCAATGAATAGATAGATAGATAGACAGAGAGAGGGAGATTGGTAGATACAGATATTTGAAATAAGTAACTCTTGCATACATACATACATACATACATACATATACCTTTATTGGCGTAAAATAACTCTTGCAAAGTCTTTTTTCATAATGGATTGCATTTTGTTCAGCTTGCAACATACTGGCATTCATAATCTCCTTTCTCTCCTTCCAACCCTCTCCAAGCCTCTCAGCATTAGGGCTGCCAAGTCCCCCGGTAGGGCAGGGGAAACACCAATTTTTAAAGCTTACCCCCACTTTTTCAAAATTGGCCACCTGGGGAGGCAATGGCTGCCAGCAGGGGAATGTTGGAGCCTGCCCTGGCCTCTCCCTGCCAGACCTGAACTTCTTAAAAGGGAAATGTCTGCAGAGAGCCTGCCCTGCAGTAAAAAGCCTCAACAGACATTTCCCCTTTAAGAGCAGAGCGAGCAAGAGAGCCCCGCCCAGAGATTAAGGAGGGACTAGGCTCTTTCTACTGAAGGGCCTGCTTTTGCATGTGGCGTGCAAGGTTGCTGCTGGGGTAAGTGCCAGCTCTTTTCCTTCTCTCTCTCTCCCCCTCCCCCTTTCTTTCTTTTTTCTGTCTGTCTGTCTGTCTCTCTCTCTGTCCCCATCCAGCAGAGGTCTATCAGTGGGTATTATTAGCCACAAGGTCTAAGTGGAACACTTTGTCTGGGGCAGTGATGCTCTGCATTCTTGGTGCTTGGGGGGCAACAGTGGGAGGGCTTCTGGAGTTCTGGCCCCGCTGCTGGACCTCCTGAGGGCACCTGGTATTTTTGGCCACTGTGTGACACAGGGTGTTGTACTGGATGGGCTGTTGGCCCGATCCACTGTGGCTTCTCTCCTGTTCTTATGATATGAAAATCATATTTAGCACTTGTGTAGCACTTAGTGCTTCATATTCTGCCGAGATGAGGAAGGATTCAGTAGGGCCGTTGCTCAGTGATAGAGCATCTGCTTGGCATGCAGGAGGTATCAGCCTCTTCAGCTAAAAAAAGGTCAGGTAATAGGTGACATTAAAGATCTCAGCCTGAGACCCTGGAGAGCCACTACCAGTCTGAGTAGTCAATACTGACCTTGATGCACCAATGGCCTGATTCAGTATTAGGAAACTTCATGAGTTCATGTGTCAGCATGTGGAAGCAACATCACAGGATGTGACATCACAAAATGATGTCACTTCCTTTCTCCTGGCTCCACCCCCAAAGTCCTCAGATATTTCCCAAGTTGGACTTGGCAGCCCTACTCAGCATTCTTATTTGTCAGTGGCTCATATTGTTTGCAGTGAAGTTTACGCTGCTGCAAATAAAGATTTTTTTCTACAGGAAGCTAAAGTTGTCCTTCCTCCAGTGACACTCAGGCCACCAGTGTCTGGGGAAGGAAGCAGGCAGGTTTCGTCCACTTCTCAGCTGTCCCCCGATTGCAGCCATGTTGATCTGTTCCTCAAAAGCCAGCGGAAGCCCCTTCACTGTTATAAGACAAATTCAGCAAATCTCATTATGCAGACAGACATAACTAGTTTATATAAAAGAAAAACATCCCAGCTCTGCGAACAAACTTTTCTCATTGTGGTGCAATTAAAATTCCACAGTTTGGTCAGTGTTTATAAAATCAGGATTTTTTTCAGGTCTTTATCCTTGCAGTGTATGGTAGCATGCATCTGTTTCTGTTATCTTCCTGTTTCCCTTACTCCTAAATATTTTTCCAGGATAGATGGCAAACCATTGATGGTGTTGAAATTTGTCTTCTCTTGAATCCTTGTACTAAAGCCAGTTTAATAATAAAAATATGTTAGCTGCTGTTCTCCATAATAACAAAAACAGAACTCTACAAGTTGGCTAACAGCTTGTGCCACAGAATTACTCTTCTAAATGGTAGGACACTTAGCCCTGGATATTGATGCATTGCTGATGCAATGACCGTCTAGTTTGTCAGCTGTTTCAACAGAGAAAAGAAATGTCAAAAAGCTAGACTGGAACAAGAGTATGTTGTTGGCTCAGCAGATGGTACTGCACTGTGAATTGAGACCATCCTGGCTCATACCCATTGGAGGGGTGCCTGGAAAGAGCCCAAAGACACACAAGTATAATGATTAGGTCAACAGAAACAGTGGTCACTGTGACACAGAGTGCTGGATGGGATGGGCCATTGGCCTGATTCAACATGGCTTCTTTTATGTTCTTATGTAGGCTGAGCCACTCTCTCATGGTCTGAGCTATGAATCGGAGAGTGCTCTACCTCTGTGCTTTTCCAGTTTGTATGCCAGTCACTTGGGGTTCCCATACTTTAGGACTCTCATGCTGGGAGACATATTGTACTCACTTACCCCTTCCTTAGAGAGAGTTGCATTGGAAGTTTGTCTGTAGTTTCAGTTTGTTATGCTCATTGGAACTCTCATCCTGCAAGTGGAAAGATCAGAATGTTTTGCTAGCAATAGTAGTAGGTGGAATGGAGTTGCTAGTACTCACCCAGAAACTTGGTTGAGTTATTTGAATGCACGAAGCTGACCATTGGTCCATCAAAGTCAATACTCGGACTGGCAGCATCTCTCCAGGTTTCCTAACAGAGGTCTTTCACATCACCTACTACATGGTCTTTTCACCTGGAGATGTTCTACTGCTGAGCCCGTTCCCAACATGTGGCATAATGTTACACATTGTAGGATGGCTTTAGGCACAAAAGTGTGTCGATGTTTCTCTTGTGTGTTTCTTGTACTCAGGTGTACTTAATATTTCTGCTTCTTTTCTTTTGTCCCATAATTACTGAAAGCTCAATAGTCACCTTTTTCTAATTATGCTCCTAGAACACCCCATCAGCCTCTCCTTCCCTGGTAGTCAGCACTGTGATGCATCCTGAAGAGGAATTTGTTCAGAACAATGCTTCCAGCCTAAGAATCAATGCCTCCCCACAGCAATATATACCTTGCATTCCCTCTCTAATATTTTCCTCTGCCTTCAAGAAGGAAATTACTCTAGGAAGATTCTCCATAGACTTTCCCACAATTGTGAGCTCCCTCAGCATCACTTAATATTCTCTGCTCAACTTTTCCATTTATCACTAGTGATGTGCCTATTTACTGTTATCTGGACAATAATGTATCTTTCAGTGCAATGGCTTCTGTTTTGTTTATGTCCATTCTTGTTTATATCTGTTCCCTTCTAATTTCTAGATGGCCCCCAAAACAATCAATCATTTTCAGCCAATGGCCTCCTTCCCATTTCTAATGAGCACCTTGAACAATCCATACCCTATCTGCTTATCACAGATTTTTAATTCTGCAGTCATTTGTGCAGTGTTCTCTCCCTCTCTCTCCCCCTCTCCCTCTCTCCCTCCCCTTCTCCCTCCTCCCACCCTCTCCCCCTCCCTCCCTCTCTCTCCCCCCTCCCTCCCTCTCTCCCTCTCCCTCCCTCCCACCCTCTCTCTCTCCCCCCTCCCTCTCCCCCCTCCCTCCCACCCTCTCTCTCTCCCCCTCCCTCCCACACACCCTCTTTCTCTCCCCCTCTCCGTCTCCCCCTCCCTCCCTCCCTTTCACCCTCTCGGTCTCTCCCCCCTCCCTCCCACCCTCCCTCTCCCTCCCACCCTCTCTCCCTCTCCCTCCCTCCCCCCTCCCACCCACCCTCTCTCTCCCCCTCCCTCCCTCCCACCCTCTCTCTCTCCCCCTCTCCATCTTCCCCTCCCACCCTCTCTCCCTCTCCCCCCTCCCTCCCACCCACCCTCTCTCTCACTCTCCCCCTCTCCATCTTCCCCTCCCTCCCTCCCACCCTCTCTCTCTCCCTCTCCTCCCTCCCTCCCACCCTCTCTCCCCCTCTCCCTCCTCCCTCCCTCCCACCCTCTCTCTCTCTCTCTCTTTCATTCTGAATTTCACACATTATTTTTGATGCTGGGAAAAGGAGGAAGTTCTATTAAAAGCCTCCCATAATTTTTTTCCATCATTATTGTACATTATTTGGACATAACGTCGCAAAAAGTGCAAATGTTATAACTCATCCTGTTCAATTTCAGACTGTAGGACAAGAGGACAGTTCAACGCATTTTCTTATCATTTCCGAGGAAGACGTTCTCTGGATTATAGTTTTCGTGAAGATAAGCCTTCAAAGCATGTGAAAATGTCAAAAGCACCAAGGTAGACTTTTTAAAAAATGGCAATTGTGATATGTGAATGAAATATAGTGAGGTGCTGTGGCTCCATGGTAGATCATCAGTTTTGCATGCAAGAGGTACCAGGTTCAATCCCCAGCATTTCCAGGTAAAAGACCGGTTAGCAGGTGATGTGAAAGACCTCTGTCTGAGAGGCTGGTAGCCAATCACTGGACTTTTCCAAAGCACTCAAAGACTGGTTGTGATTGATAAAGCAATTTTAGTGTTTGTGGTGCCAAAGCCAAATGCCTAATAAAGGGAATGAATGAATGAATGATAAAGCCCTTAACAGCTTAGGAACACAGTCAGTGAAGGACTACCTGCTGCATTATAAATCTGCCCCTCAGGCCTTTCTTCAGTTGCCACCACCTATTGATATTAGGCAGCTGGTAACTAGGGACATGTGGGCTGCAGTGGCTCAAGTGGTTAAGATGCTGAACTGCAGACCAGAAGGTTGGTAATTCAGCAGTTCGAGACCCGAGTGCTGCATGACAGAGTGAGCTCCCGTCTCTGGCCCCAGCTCCTGCCAGCCTAGCAGTTCGAAAGCAAGAAATTGCAAGTAGATAAACAGGTACTGCTGCGGTGGGAAGGTAGCAGCATTCTGTGCACCTCAGCATCTAGTTATGCCGGCCACATGACCACGGAGAAGTCTTCGGACAGCGCTGGCTCTTTGGTTTGGAAACAGATGAGCACCGCATCCCTAGAGTCAGATTTTACTGGCTTTCAAGCAAGGGAAACCTTTACCTTTACCTAACTAGGGACATGGCCTTTTAATTAGTACCCTGTTTAAGAAATAGCTTCCCCAGACATATTCATATGATATTAATTCTTGTAGGCACCTAGGGCTGCCAAGTCCCCCGGTAGGGCGGGGGAAACACCGATTTTTAATACTTACCCCCGCTTTTTCAAAATTGGCCACCGGGGGACAAAATGGCTGCCAGCAGGAATGCAGGGGAACTCTTACCTGCCCTGCCTTAAAAGGGAAATGTCTGCAGAGAGCCTGCCCTGCAGTAAAAAGCCTCACCAGACATTTCCCCTTTAAGAATAGAGTCAGCAAGAGAGCTCCGCCCAGAGATTAAGGAGGGACTGAAGGGGCTGCTTTTGCATGTGGCTGGGGTAAGGTTGCAAGGTTGCTGTGGTAAGTTTCTCTTACAGCTCTTTTCCTTCTCTCTCTCTCCCTCTTTCTTTCTTTTTTCTGTCTGTCTGTCTGTCTCTCTCTGTCCCCATCCAGCAGAGGTCTATCAGTGGCTATTATTAGCCACAAGGTCTAAATGGAACCCTTTGTCTGGGGCAATGATGCTCTGCATTCTTGGTGCTTGGGGGGCAACAGTGGGAGGGCTTCTGGAGTTCTGGCCCCGCTGCTGGACCTCCTGAGGGCACCTGGTATTTTTGGCCACTGTTGTGACACAGAGTGTTGTACTGGATGGGCCGATCCACTGTGGCTTCTCTCCTGTTCTTATGATATGAAAATCATATTTAGCACTTGTGTAGCACTTAGTGCTTCATTTCTGCCGAGATGAGGAAGGATTCAGTAGGGCCGTTGCTCAGTGATAGAGCATCTGCTTGACATGCAGGAGGTATCAGCCTCTTCAGCTAAAAAAGGATCAGGTAATAGGTGACATTAAAGATCTCAGCCTGAGACCCTGGAGAGCCACTACCAGTCTGAGTAGTCAATACTGACCTTGATGGACCAATGGCCTGATTCAGTATTAGGAAACTTCATGAGTTCATGTGTCAGCTTGTGGAAGCAACATCACAGGATGTGACATCACAAAATGATGTCACTTCCTTTCTCCTGGCTCCACCCCCAAAGTCTCCTGGCTCCACCCCCAAAGTCCCCAGATATTTCCCAAGTTGGACTTGGCAGCCCTATAGGCACCACATTAAAATATTTTTGCTCTCCAAGGCTTCAGTGGTTGGTTTGGTTTTTAGGGCTTCACAGCTGGATGAAGTCATGATCTTTTATAAAGGGCTGTTACATCAGAAACAGAAAAAAAGAATATCAGAAAAACAGAATATAAATGTTACAAATAAATAAATGAGAAAGCAAGCGGGCATCCCCACCTGAAACTGTCTCTTGCCCTGCAGAGGAAAAATAAACTGTCCCCTCTGTGTTTTTTGTAGAAGCGGTAAATAGCAGCTTAGATGCAGGGGAAAGAATCAATAGCATCCTCTTTTTGGATCAAGGGTGCATGTATGAATGCATCCAGGCGGAAGAGGAGAGGCATTTGGGAAAGGGTGCCAGTGCTGTAATTTTCCCATCCAGAGCAAAGGTGCATGAATTCCAGTGCCTTGTTCTCATAAAAGACAAATGGAAGCTGCTGTGGTAGTTTTAAAGGGAAGGATAAGAAAGGGGTTAGTTACCACAGCACTGGAGTGGGGGTGGAGAGCTACTTTTAATTGCTTGGAGAGTGACCTTCTGCCCATTCCTGGTCTAGATCACATTCCTGAACTATTTGTTGTACTTCCCTCCTCCATCTCCTTGCTGTTTTCATTTTGAGAATGCATATGCATATAGTTAAATGTCTGAGTAAGTTGAAGGCTGTGGTTTCAATGTTTTGGTTGACAGAGGATGGTTGTGCCTTGGCCATGGGAGTCTGGTGAGTGGGAGAGATGCTTTAAAATGTAGTGTGTTTTGGGAGGCTGTAACTGTCTCTGCTTTGTAAAATAGCCTAAAGCTTGCAAAATTTGCGATATGTTATCATGTTGGGAATGAAGCCAGTGGAAACGTTTGCTACCAACTAAAAACGCTGATCCAGACATCCACCAAATCTTTAATCTCCATTTGTCCGAATTAGTCATTCAATGCTCCCTCTAAGCTGTGGAGTCCTGTGAGCAAAAATTCTACTTTGTGAGCTCCTGGCATTAAAGTTGTGAGCGAGCAGTTTGGCTGCTGCATAAATTAGTTTGCTGTGGAGCCATCCTTCCTGAGCTAAGACAAAAAGGTGTGAGCCGGCGGCTAAAAAACTGTGAGCTAACTCACACTAAGTTTAGAGGGAACACTGATTGTGACTTTTAACTTTCCATCAGTTGCAGAGGTTCAAAGTCAAGTTTTTACATTTGTTCTTGATTGTTTTAATTTTTTCCCTGATCTTGGAAGGGCTTTTTATCCTTTCTTATTATCAGTGCCCATGGCGGGAAGAGAAGAATAAATCATTTATTGAAAAAATGGGTCCTAATCTACTAAAATATAACATTTTAAGTCTATGCATAGTCAGCACAATTCAAAGCTGGTTTCTACCTCTAAAACCCTAAACAACTTCAGGCCAGGATACCTAAAGGACTGCTTCCCCCCCAGTACTGTCCATCCTGCCAGTCAACATCCTCTTCCCCAAGGGATGCTCTCTGTACTCCCACCTGGACAAGTGAGGTGAGTGGTGGCCACACACAGGGCTTTTTAGCAGCCATACTAGACAATAGGGCATCCCCAAAGCTTCTGCTACCGTTTTACCCCTGGAGTTCTCTGACCTTACAAATGCTGTAGGGGCTTGATCCTGCTCAGGACTGTAGCATGGTGGGCGGGAGAGCTCCTGTCTCCCCCTCTTCACTGCCATCTCAAGCAGCATAGAGCCTCCACTCTATGAGCATTGGGGTGGATCGTGCAACAATTCCTCTCCATACTACTGCCTCCATCCCACATGGCTTTTGTACGTGCAAGTCTCCTGATTCTCAGCATAGCCTTTTCTCATGGCCAAAGAGGACCTCTTTTACCTTTTTCACCAGCAGAAAAGCTAGTTTGATCCAACCCATTGAATCAGCAAAGTGGGGTTCACAGATTACACCATTATATACAACATCCCTCCTCTCAAGAAACCTGTCGCATTTGGAGCTGTGTTATACATTATAAGAATTATCAGGTGTTCTGAATTCTGCACAAATCTACACCCCTCCAGTAGCACAGAAATTTATATACTGTAGTTTTTGCTCCATAAGACTCATTTTTTCTCCCCCAAAAAGTGGGAGGGAAAGTGTGTGCATCTTAAACCCCCCTCACCTTTCCCAAGCCACGGCACCGAGCGGAGCTAGGTGCGTCTTATGGTCAGGTGCATCTTATGGAGCGAAAAATACGGTACTCTTTTGTATTTGGGGGCTGGATGTGCACAGCATAACTGTATCATGAGGACATAGAACCAGTAATTATTCCACGGTTTACCTACCATAGTGAAAATCCTCCTGTAAGCTATGGAGAAAGTCCATTGTCCCTATAATATTGACATAGGCATCAGTTATTTATTTAACAGTGAATGTTTTCACACATCCTGATTAACTTCTTCTGTCTCTTTTAATTGTATTGTCCTCAAAACCACCACCATGTTGTGAGAGAAGCTAGGCTTGAGAGATGGCCATTTACTTAAGGCCATTTACTTACTCATGGCTGTGGAAGGATCTGAATTTGCTGTTCCTAGTCCAAACTATGCCCGGACCTGGATAGCCCAGGCTAGCCTGATCTCGTCAGATCTCAGATTCTAAGCAGGGTCAGCCTTGCCCAGTATTTGGATGGGGGACCTCCAATGAATACCTGGGTCATGATGCAGATGCTGGCAATGACAAACCACCTCTGAACATCTCTTGCCTTGAAACCCCTAAGGGGTCATTATGTCAGCTGTGACTTGACAGCAAAATAATAGTAATAATGAAAGTCTAAACTATAACCACTACGCCATGCTGGCTCTCCTGTGTGGCTGTCTAACATAGCAAGACTGAACCACTCTGTCTTTAAAATTCCCAGTTTCAAGGCAAACACAAGTCAAGCTGTGTTTTTTGTTGATCATCCTGTGTGCTGGCAACATGCCTATTATGGTTCTTTTTGGATCCACATTTTTACATAGAACTGGAACGCTTAATATGTTGCTTTTTTCTCGTTGCAGTTTTGCAAGAGAGAATGTACTTTTTAATAACACCATTTCATCTTTTGATGAGCGTAAAAAAGCAGCGGTAATGAATGACTTCAAAGAATTTGTTGGAGATATGCAAAAGACGATCACAGACCTCAGAAGACAGGTAAGTATTAAACAACTCTTGATTTAATGTTGGCCTGTATGGAGTAGAATTTTTTAAAAAAATACTATCAAGCTGGTAGGTTTTGTGTTTATTGTATTAAGCACTTCATAATAATTTTTGCATTGTCCAGCTTTGTATTTAAATGGTTTATTGCTACCACATTCACTACTTGAAGATTTAGTTTTGCATGCTTTTAAGTAATACACCAATATAATGATACAAACACTACTGTTTGATTATGTTAACTTCACAAGATTTCATTGAGGTGGACACTATGTAGTTTCAGTTACTTGGAGGTAACCTTAAGTTAATGAGGCTGTTTGCCCAAAGCACTCAGAGGCACATAGTCTCCCGTGTCCCTGAACTACCCAGAAGAAACTGAGAATAGAGCACTTGAAGGAGGACCTTCCTCCCGCCCTCCATCCCTCCCTTCCTCCCCCTTCAGTATCAGATTGAGCTGAAAAAGCTGCAGGAGGAGGAATAGTAGAAAGAAGCATGTGATTTAAGGAGAACAATACTTTACTCTTCTGCTTTCAGCATGCTGGCTAGGCTTAAGGCTGGCCTATGTTATATGACAGATCCATAACTGGATCTTTTCAGTCAGTTGCAGCAGGGAAAGTCTGCCAGTTTGTTCAGCGTTTCAGCCGAGGGAAGGGAATATTTCCCCACATACCGTTTTCCCCATGTATGTCCTTGAATCACTACAGAGCATACAAGGCAAAGAGGGAATGTAATTATGATCAGGGAAATGGTATGTGGAAAGTGTTAAGTGCCCCTACCACTGTTCCATGCAAATTGGTAGCCCTCTCCAGTTTCAGTAAAACATAGAAGTCAATCCTTTTGAAAGAAGGTAAAAACTAAGACCTGGACTTAGCTAGGAATCTGTATGTGGCAAGCATTCACTGTGGCTTTAGTCCACCATGCGCAAGAGGGTGATTTTCACCAGTTCCCCCTTTCCATGGGAGACCTCTGACATCCTCCCTCATGCTGTTTTGAAGGGCCCCTGTATCCTAGGAACAGAATTTTGTGGGGCATTTTTGACTGCAATTAAACAAAAAAAAAAAAAAAAAGGGAAAGCACCTGGGCCCGATTTAATACCAGCAGAACTTTTCAAAATTGACCCAGACTGGTGGGCACAGATTTTGTCTGCTTTTTTCACTGAAATAAACAAGACGAGAAATATACCTGAAGTCTGGCGTAGTGCAATAATTGATCCGATTTATAAAAAGGGGGACCTAACAGACCCAATGAATTACCATTCAGTAATCTTGCTATCCAGTACAGGAAAACTTTACACTGCAATGCTTCGTGGAATGTTGGAATCTTAGGTTGAAGGAAATAACATTTTGGGAAATGAACAGGCTGGCTTTAGAAAAGGAGCAAGTACTATCAACCATTGCCATATTCTCCAGTACTTGGTTGATAAATCCACAAGTTCTGAAGAAGACATATTGGCAACTGCCTTCATGGACCTAAAATTAGCATTTGATACAATCTCTAGACCCCAGATTTGGGGAAAACTGAAGAAATATGGCATTGAACCACATCTCCTTTTCTTAATTCAACAGCTCTACAACCATCCTTCCACCCAGGTTAGATGCGGGGAGCTATCAGAGCCTTTCATCCTAGACAGAGGAGTCAAGCAGGGATGTTTACTTGCACCCCTGTTGTTTGATTTATATATAAATGACCTCAGACCCTGTCTCCTGAAGGAAGCATGTCATCTTCCACATTTATCTAATCACAAAGTTCCAATCCTTCTATATGCTGATGACACAGTGATAATGTCTAGATCAATAGTGGGCCCCCACAAGCTGATAAAAAATTTCAAGCTTTACTGCTGTCATGAGGGCTTGTCCATCAATGTGGCGAAATCCAAGTGTTCACCAAAAGGAAGAAGGGAGAAATCTTCAAATGGGACGTAGCAGGCCAACCTATGGAACAAATCAATCAATTTAAATATCTGGAGATGCTCTACTGGCAGGAGAAGGCAGCGCAGAGCTATGCCTGCGGGGAGCTATTGGAGTAGACAGTTAAACAAGGTTTCTCTGTCTTCAGATAAAGAAACTTGAATCACGGCTGAGTACAACAGAATGTACTGATGAAAAAGGTAAATCTTATTCCAGTAATGAAGCCTGGAAAAAAGACCCATGCACCACATGTGAATGCAAGGTGAGTAAACAGAACATGTCTTTTTATATAGCAGCAAAGGGTTTAGCCCTCTACTGTTTCCCACCCATCCATGTTTATCCTGCCCTTCTTCCAAGGAGGTCAAGGTAGCGTGCATGGTTTTTCTCTCCCCCCCTCCCCCCCAATAACTAGGTTGATTAGATCAGGCTGAGAGAGTGACAGGCTCAAAGTCATCGAGTGAGTTTCATGACTAAATATGAACCTTGGTCTCTCAGATCCTAATCCAGCACTTTAGCCAATATACTGCACTGATTTCACTCTGTTCTTTAAAATGAAAAAGAAGCCTATTCATACAGAAGGTCTTTGTGAGCATCATCATACAGACAGATTCATATACAAAGAACTACTCCTGTCATCCTGACATTAACAACTAGGAGGGATTAACTTCTGCTTTAGTCCAGTAATAAACTGATTATATTACAAATTCCTTTTTTCCATATCTATTAATAAATGGTTCTCCCTCTGAGTCGGAGGACATCTTGCTGATTGCCACCATCCAATCGGGGAAGCAGGAACAATTTTTCAACTTCCTGTTTCTTGCCTGTGGGAGTCGTCCTCTTCAGTTCTTTTCTCAACTCAACAGGGAGAGCTGCTTAGATCAGGCTTTGTCACTATCTAATCTTTAAAACTCTAAATATCTTATTCAGCCTCATATATCTTCTATCTTAACTACTTCATATACTTCCTATATTTCTTTCACTGCTCTTCCCTATATTCTAACCCTCTTTGGAGAAGAACAACAATGTTATAAATAGAGGCTGTCTTCAACAGTGGCAGACATTTTAGGAGCCTCTTCGTTTAATGAGCGAGATCCCTTCGGCCACTCATATTAAGGTACACCGACATGGCGACAACGAGGGCTTTCTTTTGCTGAGGAGCTGAACACCCTGCTTACTGCTGGCGCTGGACAGGTCACAAGAGGAGCCAGCATGACCTATTCAGGCTTGCCTAGGCTTCCTCAATGAGATTGCCTAAGGACACAAGAGGAGCCAGCATGACCTATTCGGTTTTCCTGTGCTACCCCAACAAGTTTGCCTAAGGGCACAAGAGGAGCCAGCGCGACCTATAGCAAGCTTGCCTAAGCTACCCCAATGTGATTTCCTTAATCTGAGGGTGACAAAAAGTGCACCAAAAACTATGCCTGTCACAACCGGCTACTTCAAATGCCTCCAATGGCAATCAATCTGTGAAGCTGCAGTGAGATTCCTATGACATCTGCAGGCCTTGAAAACAAGCAACAACAGGCTAATTTCTATGGGACCCAGACAACATGCTACATTATCAGTGTTCTAATAACTTATGCAAACCCGGGCTGTTCTCCTTACCTCCCAGTTTTCTCTCTCTTTAGAGTCCAGGAGGCTGCTGAACGCCTTCTCACTCCATAAGCTATATAAGCAACATAGCTTCTAATCGAAGCAACTACTCAGTGCACTGAGTTGCAGCAGTAGCTGTATACAATGCGAACAGTGGGTCTCCAGGTCTACTCATGAGTAAGCCACATAGCTCAAGACCCTCAACGTTTCCCCCCGGGTTCTAGTCTTGCTTAGGCAAGCCATACAGGAAGAGATTGCCAGCTCTGGCAAGGTAGAGATGGAGGACACACATCCCACCCCAGCTCCTCCTCCTGCTCCCTCCCTTCCTACAGGCAGGGGGATTTGGGCAATGCAGTTTCTTCCACAGGGAGACCTAGCTCTATGGGACAGAGAGAGGGGGCATTCTTTCAGTTAAAAGGAGGATGAAATGTACTGTTTTAATTTAGTGTTGACTTGATATTACCTGCCCTGAGCCCTATTATGCAGGGAAGGGCAGGCTATAACTCGAATATATAAATAATAAAATAAATAGAAAACTGTGAACAGTCCATAAGATTCCTGAGAACTGCTAACACCCCTCTCTAAGACCGTGGCAGCATTAGAGCTGCAGGAGGTCCCCTGTAAAGAACAGTCAGGCCCTCCTAATTCTCAGACCAGTAGCTGGTCAAGGGAATAAGAATTCTCCCCTAGGTATAGCGCAGCAGAGAGGGTTTCTCCCCTTCCATCAGTTCTTTCAGAAAAATTTTAAAGGCTGAATGGGCAAAACTTATGGCCAACAAGCAATCACACATTTTCCTAGAAATTGTATGTTCTATATTTTATACTCGATTTTGTGGAGGTGCCACTAGTGGATGCTCCAGTAAACAGCTTTGCAGTCATCTGAGCCTTTGTCAGAGGATGGTGAGGGCACTTTCCAGCATAGTTTTACAAGAGGGGTGTCTCGCCCCAAAGGAAACTTATGAAGGCTCTGCCATGACCGTTAAATCTTTCTGCTCCAGTCCCAATAGTCTCAAGAGTGGCTATTGTCCAGTCTAGGAATCTTTTCCAACTTATTTCAGCCAGCAGCCATTGCATGATAGAGGGAGCCATTAGAGTTTTTACAGCGCACTATGGTGAACCCAACCCTAGGCCCCTTACTCTCTTTCCAGAACTATGGCAACTGAGACAGCTGCCAGAAGAAGATTATGGCTCAGAGCTTGGTGACTGATGCCCTAACCTGAATGGCCCAAGCTAGCCCAATCTTGTCAGATCTCAGAAGCTAAGTAGGGTCAGGACTGGTTATTTCCTGAATGGGAGACCATCAAGGAAGTCCAGGGTTGCTATGCAAAGGCAGGCAATAGCAAAACACTTTTGCTCATCTCACTACATGCTAAGTCCATAGGTATGATCTAAACTTGTTAAAATGTCAGATCATTTGAGGAAACTCTCAACAAGACTTATTTTGAAATATGACACACTTGACCGCTCTGATGAGGAATTTTGGGAGTTACTTCTTTAGTTTCCACTGTGTCCTTCTGAGATTTCACAAAGATAGCAGAAGGCTAACCTTCATTGAAAGGTTCATTCAACAAATAATTATTAGCAGAAACTATAAACCAACCCATGACCATAAGCCATTCAAAGCATAACTTCAAACTATTCTGGTGGGGGGAGACGTTTTCTGTACTTCAGGATATGTAGTCCAACTTTCAGGCAAACAATTGGTCCTTACAATTAGTTACCAGAGGATACTCCATGTAGTTCCTCAAACCCCGCTGGAACACCACATTCCTCCCCCACACACACACACACACAAGGGTCAGAAAAAGTTTGCGGAACTCTTGTTACTGTATACCATTTCTTAACATTCAGACCATAGAACCTGTCCCTCGCTTAATAGGTGGACAAGGAGATTTACCCCTTTTCTTCATGGTGACAAGAAGGAATGGAAATTGAAGGGCAGTTAATTGAAGGGCACTTAAAATACCTCAACAAGATTACATCAAGATATTTCAGAATTACATCACATTGAGAAATTTCACATTAAGATATTTCAGAATGGAGTCTCTAGATCCGTCACCGAGTCCTTTCAGCTGGAGGAGTATCTCACTCCAATAGAACTTGTTGATCAGGTCAAACCATGCAGCCAAGGCGCACCAAGACACAAAAACAACTATACACTGTCTACAGAACTACGGATCCCTGGTCAGTCTTCAGTTAAGTTCTCTGGCATCTACTAAGAAACTACCAATACCTAGGTGTCAGGCTGGTCACAACTTCCTTATACACTAGACCACTACAGCAGCTTCCAAGACATGAATGCTCAGTCCCCTTCAGGTAACGAAACACTGCATCCCGGAGGTGAAGCAGGTCTTTCTCAGTCTCCAGTCTGCCTGGTTGGGAACAACACTAGAAAGCTCACCAGTACAGGTTGGTGGTCTGGGAGTGAGGCAAGCCTCCTAGAGCTTCAGGTGATTTATCTGGCCTTCCTTTACCATCAGGCCACAGATACTTGGTCAACATGTACTAATCAGAACCAGCTACATCCAAGGAGGGTTTAGATCTCCATCTACCACAAGGAAACTATCAAGATCATAACATAGGCGGAGGAAAACTTGACATTGCCAAACAACCTTCAGGCGAATTGGTGTTCCACCATGTTTCTTCTTCCACTGGCCAAAGCGATCGAGGTTTTAACATCCCAGTGGCCAAGTGACCTTATGTTTGCCTATCCCCCCCATCCCAGTTCCTCCAAAATTGGTCAGGAAGATCAAGGACCAGAAGGCAACAATCACAGTACTAGAACCATATTGACCTCAGAGACCATAGTTCTCCAACCCTCAGGTTAGGGCGAACCTACCACCGCTAACGCTCAATATTTGATATACCATCTGGGATCAATGTACACTCAAGTTTGAAGTGCCACAACCAACACAGCCCTAACCAAACACGCCACCGTCAAAGAGATAGGCAAGGTGAACAAAGAGATAGGCAAGATCAATATCTACCTTTGTAGGGCACTCTGAGGTGAACATCTATGACTTGGCTGACACAGCTTTTGGAAGTGAGTTACAACATTTTCTAGATCCGGAAGACAATGACCCACCCAGTAAATGAGGACACAGCTCTGGGAGGTCCCAGCAAGATGTCCTCTGCCTCAGAGGGAGAACAACCATTGGACACTTACCATGAAGGGTCCTTCTCCTCTGAGTAAAGGAGGACATCTTCTCCCTCCCAAAGTCATTGTCAAACTAGTTATTCAGCAGGTACACTTCTTGTCTCATGAGTACTGTTTGCCTGTTTTTTTCCTTATCTAGGTTCTTGCTCTGTTCTTGTCAATTTGTTCTCTTTCCGTGAATTGGCTTTACAGTCTTACTGCTTTCGGAGTTACCAGAACTGAAGAGGGTGACTCCCACAGGCAAGAGACAGGAAGTTGGAAAAAGTGTTCCTGCCTCCCTGATTGGACAGTGAGAACCAGCAAGATGTCCTCCTTTCCTCAGAGAAGAAGGAGCCTTCACGGTAAGTGTCCAGTGGTCATTCTCTCCCCCTTCACCCATGTAGAGCAGACTGACCATAGCGCACACAGTGTTACACACATTTGAAATCAGCATATACAGAGGGGCTGTAGCTACAAGTGTGCTGGCCATACCCCACTGCCTATGTGCATTCACCAGTCTACATGCGTAAAGTTGGACGCAGTCAGCTTTTTCTCTCATTCTCACCTAATTATCCTCCCTAAGAAATCTCCCATCTCATATAGCTTTTGCTTAGATCCCATGATCTTCAGCATAGCCTTTTTCGTGGACAAAATGGATCCCTCCTTCCTTCAAAATGCTGGTTGGATCCCACCCACAGGCTCCGTCCCTGCAGTTGGGAACATTATAAAAGTGGAGTATCTAGTCATAGGGAAGGAGGCTATGTACATTCACGTCCTGCATACATTGACTCTGTGCTTACGGGTTGGTGATTAGTCATAGGTGGTGGGCAGAGCCGGTGAATTCATAATTTATGTGCTAAGCTATCACTCTCGTTCTCCAAACACAGGTTGGGCAAATCACCTGTTATGTAGAATCATGTCCGCCAAATGATTGCGCTATTCCAGTGAATCTCAAAGGAGTTTGCTGTCCTGTCTGCTTAAAACAAACTCTGAGCAAGAAGCCCTAAGTCTGCTTTGCAGTTGTCACGTTATTGAGTCATTTGGATATCTGCTGATGGCAAATACAGGTAACAATACACTTTAAAAACACAGCAACAAATCAAGACGTTACAGGACAGCATTCAAGTGATGGTGTGACAGTGTAAGAAAATATGTAATTTTATTTGCTTGCCCACTGAAAAGCCACAATGAAAAAGTATTGAAAGGGAACACACAATACTCATCAGGATAATTTTGCGTTAAAACTTCTCAGGTTCAACAAACTAAAAACTGGTGCTACTTTTTAAAGAAGCCTTTGTCAAGTGATATGAGGCTCTGAGACTTTTTTTGTATTTTTCATACACTGGTGGAAGAAAGGTAGGTTCCATTGAATTGGATGAGGGCCACAACTCTGGTTAAAACATACAACACACATTCACTGGCCCTGTGCAGAGTACGTGGCAGGCTAGTCATCCCTCCCAAATCGGGATGGAGCTGGTCTAGGATTCCCCTGAGAGTAACATTTTACTTGACAACTCCACAAGCTGGCTTTCTCTAGCAGTACCATTTCTGACGGTTGGTGAGGCTGGAGAGCAAGCGTTCACAACTAGTTTCTCTTTCTCCTTAACAGTATTGAAGTCCATTTGCCCTACAGTTACTCTGCTTCATGTATTAATAGAATACTTAGGAGATTGTCAGGAATGTTACACTTAAAATATATATTAATTCCCCACTTGGTCCTGCAACAAAAAATGGCAAAATGTAAAATTCATGAGAGAAAACCCCTCCTTGGCCGTAATAGCAAAATAGCCAGTTTGCTATTGAAGTGGGAGATGGGGGCGATCCTTTCTGCCCTTACTACTGCACATTTTTAACTGTTGAAGTCTTACACTTTTCTGGACCTTGCCTGTTTCAACTGCAATTTTTGTACCATGTTCTGTGGAAGAGCTTTCCTTTTATTAGGCCATTCCACACCACACAATGTGTACCGAGTAGAAGAGAAGAACTAACCCCAGCAAACTGCCTCTTATCAGTGTTTAATTTCTAGAAAAACATATACCAGAACTTGTGCCTGTCTGAAAACACCATTCCCTGCCTAGTCCATGTTGTATGGGGAGTCTCTGTAATTATTTAGTGGTAAGGTTATACCCACTCAGAGGCAGTTTCACTTATCCTTTCATCTTGTGTTCCATGCTTGAGGCTTGCTGTAGAAAATACTGGTGTCAACTGATCCCTGGTCAGACACGACATAAACGATGCCCTCTCATACATACACCAAGTTCCTACTTCCTTCAGCCCTTTCCATGCTAGGCATCCATTATTCTACAATCATTGGGAGATCAAATGTGCCCAAAATTATGCTACAGTATGGCTTGTTCCTATAAGAGACAGGATAACCCATCATGGTCCAGTGAAACACTTGAACAACTGAAAACATCAGAGCCTAAATTGAAGCGTGTAGATATTTCCCCACTTGATGCTAAAATGCAGGCCCATGACTTCATGCTTGTTGTTCACAGAAGATTTCTTTGCTTTCCACAATTAATTATGATAATTTACACAGTCACAGGCTAGAGTGGGGGGATGACGACAAAAGATTTCATTTAACATTTCTGCAAGACACAGATTGGTAAGAACAAATAAATACATTAAACACAGTAGCACCTTAGGGACCAAACAAGGGTTTTCAGAGTATGAGCTTTTGAGAGTCAATGCCCTCTTGGTCAAAAGCTCATTTTTCAAAACTCTTGTTGGTTCTCTGAGGTGGACTTGAATCTAGCTGTTCTGCTGCAGGCCAGCATGGCTACCCTCTGAAAATAAATACCTTAAATGGTTATAAAAACAATGAAATATAGTCTGTTGAGGTATTACTTAGAATATTTTCCTTGATTCACGGTAAAGAATAAAATTTCTTATAACAGCTTTTGAAAACACGCCTTCTTTTGGCACTCGGTGTAACTTGAGTGGCTTTATTTTCCATAACAGTAATCATTCAGCCCAGCAGTCTCTTTACTATTAGGGCCTGACTGCATGGGTAATTTTTCAGGAATCAGAATCTCTTTGATTCACTGGGCTTAGAGAAGCCACCTGTTTTTTTTTCTGGGCAAGACTATCTGCCTCTCAGTAGAATAAACAGGTTTTTTTTCCTGACATCAAGATCAGTGAATAGAAGAAGTTTCTTCTGTTGCAACCATGCAGTTGTTAAAGTACGCTATTCTTGCTTCTTTTGGTGTGGCACTGCATCCAGTTTGTTCACGATACAGTGTACAGTAAGCCAATGAGTATGGTAGTCTGTAGTGCTATCTTGAAAATGTGAAAGTTAAAACAACTTTTTGCTATCCTGGTTAAAAAAAGATTCTGCTTAAATGCAGGGCCCTTTGAAATGGATTGGGGCAGAAGTTGGGATTATGCTGAAATAAGGGATATTGGGATAGCAATAAATGGTATCTACTGATTAATTATAAAATCTTGTTGCTATAGACGTGTTCCTGGCTATACTGTGGCATGATTTGTGAAATATCTGTCGGACTGAAACCTTCCCACACAGGGATTAGTTGTTCCTTTATGTTTTAAAAGAAGTTTTGTTTTTGTGATTTTAATTTTTTTTTACGTAGTACATGTTTTTTCCCCTTTGTCTTTGTGTCCAAATCATGTTAACAGTTTCTCTATTGTGAATCTGTGTGCCCAGTTAAGATTTTTTTAAGCACTGTTGAATGTATGTCTATGTTAACTTGTTTGTTTACTTTTGTATCTTCAATATTGCCTTTTTATAACCAAGATGTATTACTAAATTCAGTGAAGGAAAACTCTCATACCTCATTTGACAGACATGCTTTGTTTCGTTGATGGTGCTTATTCATACAACAAGCCTTAATCATGTAATTCAGGAGCTTTCCCCTGATATCCCTAAGCATTTTTAGTTAGGTCAAACTACAGCTGAAAGTTACTAACCTATGAGTATAGTGATTAGGATTTAAGAATTAGTACCATCTGTACAAAGGCCAACTTGTGTACTTTTTCAAAAGATGTACTTCATTTGTATGACAAACCAAGTGTGCAATTCATTTCCATTAACAGTATTTGGCACATAAAATTCCTGTCCTTGGTCAGTTTTTCATTTGACAAATACCTTACAGAAGCCAAAGAACATTTGGTGTGGCGGGGGGGGGGGGGGGCAGCAACAGCATCTGTCAATGACTGTGTTGAGCCAGGATGTGTAAAGAGTACATATGAGATGGCAACAAATATGGTTTAAGGTGATTTCATAAAGCGCCTTGGGACAGAACAAATATGTTAAGTATTATGCATTGATCCTGTAATTCTACATTATTGCAGGACTTTCTCTCTCTCTGTCCACCAGTACATTTCTGTTTTGATGATACTCCAAATCGTGCCTTAATTTTTGAGGTCATTACCTCATGTGCCTACAAATTTAGAATATTTTCAAAATAAGGGCAGATATCTTAATTGAACCATGTTGCTAGCTGTAGAAAGCCAATTGATTTTTAAGTGATTGATCACCCTTTAATTGCAATGCTGTATTTGTAAAGAAATCTGCTCAGGTATTTCAGTCATTTTATGATATCTTTGCCATGTATACATTAGCAGTGGAAACGTACTTCTGGTTTCCCTCTTTTGAAATAAAGCAGGTGTCTAATTCATTCAGGTAGTATGTAAAATGATATACACTTCAACATTAACTTCTATTTAAATATCTGATTGTAAATTGGACTTAGGAAATGGATCTTATTCCAAAATACAAAAGGAAACCAAGCATTGTACAGTGTGTTTGCCATTTTCTGCTGATTCAAAGCTCATTTAATTTGACAATGGCCAATAGCTAAATGACCATTTCCTCAATATTTGTTCAGTCACAATTGTTCCATATTTATTTACTTAAAAAAAACTCCTACCAAAAGTGAAACCTTGGTTATTTTGTATTGTAATAAGTAAATCTGCCAAAGAGTTGTTTGCACTGTTATGAATGCTTCTCATTTACAATAAACAGACCATATTTTTAAAAAAACAGTCTTGGTTAATTACTTGTACAGATAGTTGAGTGTTAGTGTGCCAATTAAGAGGGTAGCCCTTTGATGCAAAGCCGTGTCAGCGAGACAAGTGGCCAGTCACACAGCTACTGACCGGGCAGTTTTGAGGGGAGGGGGAATGACCCTGCTTCTCCATCAGTGGGTGCATGTACATGAGGCTGAAGGGGGTGCCTCCCCGAGCAACGAAGAGCAGGTAGGTGGGTCTGCCTTTTAAATTGAGGATTGGATCAGATGTCCCTTCCAATTTTTTTGAATTAGTGCCTTCCTGAGAGAGCTATCAGTACATGTGCAGAAACATCATCAGTCTTATTCATTATTACGCTGAAGATCAGCTTTCACAGATGTCTGGCATAAAGATCTTTGTAATATGCCAGAACCTCCACTGTTAACATTTCAGCTGTGAGATATCCCTCCCAATATGTAGTCTTTTGCTAATGTATTACTATATAAATAAGTGTATTGGTGCTCTTGATAATTCAAAAGCTTCAGATGTCCAATCCCATCAGTGAGATTCGGTTCTCCTAGAAAGAAGGCATAGGATTTAAAAAAGCAGTGTGTGCAGTGTGCCAATTATATATGGATGTGTGAATATCAGCGGGATCCAGAGAACAAAGTCCCCCCGCCCACTTGAGGAATGGGGGAAGTCAAGCTAGGTGCAAATCTCAAATTATGGAATCTTACTTTGAAGGAAGGGAATATTAACAATTTGCTGAGGACCTCAAAAATATCCATAGCAATCCCCAAGTGTGACTGGATCATTCTTTTGTTGTTGTTTTTTTAAAAATTCCCTGCTGGATCAAACCAAAGTCCATATGTTCCAACATTTTGTCTCTCCCATGATGCTCAGCTGAAGCTTCTGAGTACCTCAAAAGAAGATGGTGACAGTGGTATCTCTCTACAAAGTATAGTTAGGTATCAAAACCCAAGGCAAGAGATATAGACAAAAGTTACAATGTATAAATGAACAAGAGGCTGATATAGTGTGTGATTCAGATGATTATTTGTAATTGGAACACAGACATGGGAAGAAAAGCCTTCCAGAAAAGGCTATATTGTAAGACATCTCGTATTTGTTCTTATTGTCATCTGTTCCCTTTGGTACCTCACCCCCAGTGTTAATTAAATGAACAAAGATGTTAACTACTACAACAAACACTAAGGTGGATTGAGCAAAAAGCTAAGTGGTGTGTAGGGGGGGGGGACCCTTTGGGAGAGAGGCACATTGGTGTCTTTTAATGGATGGAGGCTTCAGGACCGTGTCATCCTTGACCACTGTTCCCACAGATTGCTTTCCGAAATCAAGAGTAAAGAGTCGAGAAGTTTCTCTGCATTATGATTTGTTCAGCCCAGTTGCTAGGGATATTTGTTTCAAAAACTTTGCCCCTATCAAGCGAGAGGAGCCATAGCTATCTCAGTTATGTTTTACCTAAGAAGCTGCTTGCCTCTCGTCACAAGAGGTTGACATAAGTTCAAAACTTACATGGTTGATCAATGAGATAATACCAAATGGTAAGCAAGAAATGCACCGCTTTTTCAGTAGAAAAGAGCAAGAGTCCAGGTATCTGAAGAAGTGAGCAGTGAGTCATGAAAGCTCATACCCTGCCACATTTTTTTTAGTCTTTAAGGTGCTGCTAGACCCTTGCTCTTTTCTCCTGCTACAGACAGACTAGCACAGCTACCCATCTTGACCACTTTTTCAGGTGCAGGATGAGTGGCACAGTGGTAGGCTGCCTTGTTATCAGGCTTCTAAAGAGTCACTTCCAGGAGCTGCTACTCAATTTCTTAGCTTTCCTCCTTACTCCTTCTCAAACCTTCCCTTATAGTTGCTATCCTGGGCCTACACCTTTCTTCTCCAAATCAGTGGGAGAGAGGGAGCGTGCATGGCATAGAGGCAGTAGAGAGCATGGCATAGATCCCTTAGCTGCCATGTTTTGGTTTAGTTGATTTTACTTCTGCCATTAATGGTAATGGTTCCTGAAGATGAATTGGATGGATTTGAGCACGGGATTTACTGAGTGGGAACTTCACCCTGTGACATAGGCGTAGACTATGGGGGGGCTCGAGGGCTCGAGCCTCCCCTGAAATTTCCCGGGGGGGACTGAGCTCCCCCACGGGAAAATGTAGCACCTGCCGCCGAGCCTCCCGGGGCCCTTCTGAGGCCGGCAGCTGCTGCTGCCGGTGCCTCTCCCCCCCCCCCCGCCTGACCTCTCTTCCATCCTTCCCTCTCCCTCCCTCTTTTCCCGGCAAAGGAAGAGGGAAGGAGTGGGGGGGGGGAGAGGCCCTGGTAGCAGCAGCTGGCGGGCCTCAGAAGGGCCCAGGGAGGCGCGGAGGTTTTCCAGTGGGGGGGACATCGCCCCAGTGAGCGCATGCGCTTCGAGCGCGTGCTAAAGAGCCCCTGCCCCCCCCCCGGAATTTACGAAACTCTACGCCCCTGCCCTGTGACACATGTACCAGTGAAGTTAAATGGAGTGTATGACTAGAAAAATACACCCATGGAAAAGGCAGTTCTTTGTATCTCAAGCAGCAAGAAAAGAGGGCCAGGGGCTAGACAGCATAGAGCAACCTAAATTTAGGTCTGTCCATCAGTCACTCCTGACTTCCTTCTATAAGATCACAAGCTTTTTCCATTGGTGATCCATTTCTCTGAAAACTCTGCCAGAGGATTTGTGAAACATGACTTCATATTTACCCTTCAGGAGGACACGCAAAGCATTTTTTATTTCAACCATTAGTGATGTCTGAGTGTCTTCAGCTAACTTTTGTTTTCAATTATAGAGTGTGTGTGTGTGTGTGTAGAGTAAGCAACTTTCACCCTTTGGAGAAAATCAGATTAGAAAAAAATGGGTAAATAAATGTCTCTCCATTTCTTGATATAATTATGCCTGTGGATTTCTTACTCTGTGGAGCTTCAGTAACTGGACTAAGAATGGTTTCTGCAGGGACAAATGCATCTGCCATGTTTTGGCTTTGTATTCCTCTTCTGCAAATTTTTAACTTTCAAACAATTCTGGAACCAGTTTTATCAGAGTGTGTTAAATGCATTATAATGACTTTTGCACAGAGGAGGGATGGCTAATAGTATATCGGCTTTAGCAGTCCTGAATGCTTTAGATAGTTCTACAACTAAGTGTAGCTTTATGTGCCATAATGTGTCTCAGCTCCTTTGTGTCCCCCTTACTTATTTTCTTACAAACTTTGTTCGGATACTGTTTAGCCTCGTTTCCTAACCATTTCCTTCCCATTGTCTTCTATTTGTTCAGGTATGTTTCATTCTAAATATAGGGTGTTCTTTTATTCTTTGGAACTATAAGTATCTTATCATGTACATCCATTAAGAGGTCCTAATGTGACGGTTACAGTAGTACTCACTCTTCCTCACCTTTGCATTCAAGAGAGCAATACTTCCCTGATTATCCTAATTCGCTGCATGCTTCTCTTCCACCTTGCTTCCATTTCTCTCAATGACAATAGATCCCTAGTAAAGCAATGCAGTGAATAAGGCTTTCCCAATGCATTAGATGTGTCTTGCGATATTGCATAAGAACAGATGACAGGATTGCTAAAAAGCTAGAAAAAAAATTGCAGCCTGGCTGGGTTTAAAAAAAAAAAGTTATAGGCCAGTTTCCCAAAAGAAAACCAAATAGCAAGACTAAACCTTTTTTAAAAGCTTTATACCCAAAGTGAATGAGAGCTTTTTGACCTCCAGACAATTAAAATAGAGTGTTCATTGAGGTCCCTGTGTAGAATCACTAGAGGCCTATTCAGAACTCTCTCCAGCTATGCTGAGAAAAACTTTCAGCACCAGGCCCACCCACTTTAGGGCAGGTGGTACCAATGTTCATGCCTCCAAGGTGTGCAGCTACGTCTTCCCACTAGGTTCTGTCCACAGCAGCAGCAGAGCACTGTTAATCTTGTCCTTTTTTGAGTTATGCTTCTGTTCAAATCCTTACTCTTTCCCTGCTTTTTCTTTCCTCTCCAGTTCTCCTCTCATGGATAGAATGTCATTCATTTTAGGGTTAAGGCTCACCTTTTGTGACTAGAAGGCAAGGCAAAGTCTTATATTTGACATTTCCCTTGCTTTGATCTGACCATGTGGAGTGACCATGAGTTGAACAGACATTCATTAGTTAAGAATTTCATTTTTCTTCGCTGTTGCATTTTTTTCTGTCACTGGCAAAGTGGCTCATGTTCAAGAAGCGTCTATAGTGTGATGACCATTTTGGATGGCTATAGCTGCTGCCTTCTCGAAGTATGTGGAGGCCGTACAGTAAGACCTATCCTCATTGCCAAACATTCACCAACTAGCTCACTGCAATCATTTTGTCTGTCACCATGCTACCTTGTAGAGGTGTGTCTTAGCCTTGCCCGATTCCATGACCCAGGTCCTGGTAGCCGTGGCACTAAGAGTACTGGTTATGCCTGAGTTCACTGGTATCATGGTCTCAGATCCAAAACCAATGCAGCAACCTGATCAAAAGGTCAGGCTTTTGAAAGCTAAGTATTGGAACTATTCCTCTTTGGAAACTTGGTACCTCAACCCTAGAGGTACGCTTGTGCCCATCCCACCCCTACTGATTGTCTCAGGATGCTGTTTATCTGTCTCTGTTGTTATCAAATCAACTAAGGGAAATCCTACAATTTACTGATCTAAAGAAGGAATATGGAAGTTTATTTGTTGTCTTCACTGTTTTTGCAACCGGATTCATAAGCAGCAAACCCTCATCCCAAATAAATCTCATTCCACAGGAAGACATGGGAGAATTTAAAGGTTGCTACTGCAAAAGTTGCCATGTGATTTGACAACAACTACTAGAAATTTTGCCACATAAAAAGTTGTTTGTTTGTCTTCGTCTCTAAGTAACCAGGATTATTTTGCTTCTGGAGAGCGGAAGTCCTGATTAAATCAAGGGGAGATCAGTCCATCTCTTAAGAGCTGAAAATTTGGGACAATCAAGCAAAATATGATCCACAGAGTCAATTTTACTGCTGCCGCAATTACAGGGTCAATCTGAGTATGAAATCCCATCAACTCTTCCTGACGTCACAGCTGAAGGTAGGGCATTCAGGTGTGCTAGCATGAAAGCCCTTCTATACTTTGGAAGAATTATCTCAGATAAGTAGTTTGGCATTGTTAGAGGCTGAATGGCTACTGAAGAGGTTGAGCACACTCTGCATGCTCTAATCGATGTGCTCTCGTAGTCAAGAGTCTCTCAAACATCTTCTGATAAGCCAACAGTTCTTGTCTACGCGTGACTTCTATCACGTCATGGGTGATACCCAGACATGATAGTTTACGGTCCAGTAATCTGTCCCAATCACTTGTGTTGTGGTCCAGCTTGATTAGTCCAAGGAGGTTTAGACCTGGGTTTGATTTTAGAGTCCTAATTTTCAAATTGAATACCCCAGGCCTTTGCTTCAGAAGACACGACCCCAACTTCAGCTCTCAGGCCAATTCCAGACACACACTGAGGTGCTCCCAGAATATTGGGTAGGAATCTTAATGGATATTGTCCGTTTCTGCACTGATCCAGACCCTGGCGGCATATAGCATCTGTCTAGCAACTTTAGCATTGAATATTTTGACTGCTGCAAGAACACTGGCGGTTGGAGAGAAATATGTGGTAAAGTTAACCACCATCTCCTTACTGCTTACCTTTGCCCTGCACAGAATTAACAGCAACTGCAGCCAATTGGTTCATATATATTTTTCTCTTCATTATCATTCCCTTTGTGCTACTTGGCTCCTTCTCTGCATATTTTGAGTGATAACCTTGGCCTATTTCACTGCTGGTAAACTGCAGAGAACCTTTTCCTTTGCCTCCCTTTGGAATGTCTGGTTTTCTCATAACATATTTTCCACTTGTCCTGAGAACAGCTTTTTGCTTCAGCTGTTTCCATAGGGATAAGGAAGATTTTCAACTGACTGTTGTAGCATTTTGGCAAGCAGCTATAAGATCCTGTACAACATGGGTAAGAGTCAGTTATCTGCATTGTTAAAGGTAATACCTTTTCAGTTTAGCAAATGTGCATTTCACATTTGGACACTTTGCCAAAATTGGCAAGTGCTGCAAAAACACTTCACCAGCTTGTTCTTTCCATCCTGTCTTTGTCGAGATGGTTTGCAGAAATACAAGTTCAATATTATTTTTTCTTCTGTAGATCTGAAAGGTGAGATTCCCCATGGGATAATTTCTCTTGTCAGCTTTCATGTCTCATGCTGTGCCTCCTAAGTTCTACCAGATGTTTACCAGATTTATTCAGCTTTCATGCAAATCAACGTGCAAGACTGTTCCTTTGTTTTTAAGGAACATAGCTCAGTCTCATTACATTACGTTGTCCCATTACAACATTGCTACAAGTCCCATTACATTAAAGTTATGGAACAGAGAATACATGGTGCTATATTTTCAAACAGTCTTTCAGAGTTGGTATCCATTGTATTGTTCAGGATTTGTCATTATTTTTACAAGCACAGCACATCATGTCTGTACTATGCTTATTTTAAGGTGCTGCTTAACTACAGCAATTGGGCAGTTCATTTAGAGGAGTCATGGAGAGTTCTTCCACTATTCTTCAGATCACACATGACTGTTCAAGAGGCCAGTTCTCTTTAGCCAATTGACTTGTTCTACAAATTAATAGTTCTACACATTCATAGGCAGGGCTATTTTTGGACAGGAATGCACAGGAACGGAGTTTTGGCTGGCTTCTGAGTTGGCCACGCCTACAGCCCCCCCCCCCCCAGGTTCCCCAGGCACCTCACAAGCCACAGGGCACCTGGGGAAGCTAAGCTGATCCGGGGAGGGAAGGCAGTTTAATCTGCCTTCCTTCCCTCAAGTTCCCCATGCACCCTGCAAGCCGTGGGGCACCTGGGGAAGTCAATCCTGGGAGGGAGCTGCACTGTCAGAGGTGTGGCCTACTATGCTAATGAGTTCCTACTGGGCCCTGTTTATGGGTATTATAAACTATTAAATAGTCCAATACATGCCAAAGGGACAGATACACTTTTTTCTTAACTGTGAGAGAAAGAATGGTGTGAACCTTGTTTATAACACTGCTGTAGCACAGAGGTTAAATCCCTCCCCCCCCCACGTGTTGACGCCCTCCCGCAGAATTGGTACTCAGAGTTATAGTGCCTCCAAGTATAGCATGCAGCTAAATCAGGTGACTTAGGCCCTCATACATTATTCAGCTGCATTGAATTTGGTGTGTATTGAATTATCTAGGAGACAAAGAGGAAGTGAGCTGGATGGTGTGACTCTTCCCCTTGGGACTGGCATAGTTTGATGCTGGTTTCAGGGCAAAGTCTAAGTGGCAAAAATGGCTAGCTCTGGAAGTTTCTGAATGCTGGTTTCTGTGCAGGTACAAAGCATATCAGTGTGAATGCACAGATGGCTACTCAGAGAACAAGATACAAGAAAGCAACCTGGTTTTAGTAGTGATAAAATACAGCACTTGAAAGCTTCTTGCATGTTAGCCAGGATCACGTGCATCCCATGTGTCTACAGGTATACCACACAAGTACTGCATCCAGGCCAATAGCCAGGAGTTTGTGGGGCAATTTTTTTTCCTGGTGGGGCTGAAGTTCTCAGTGCAAAAAGTAAAGCCCGAATTCAAAGGCTTATGACTCAGCTACTCTTCTCTCTCTGACTCATCTCAAGCTGTCTATTCTACATAGGTGTTCTTATGCTAGCAATTACCCTTAACGTGTTAACCATTTAGCCAAAAGAAAGCTGTTACCAGATAGGTCTCTGACTTGCAAGCTGTCAACCACTTTAGATGACAGCTCTCAGCTGCTGCAAGTTAATTGCTTCTGTCAGCCTAAGCAACAATTCTGATAACAAGCCAGCAGGTGGGGGTGATGACTTCTGTAGTCAAGAAAGCTAACACTTAGGCGGAAAAATGCTCTTAAAGGAGACCAGTTTCTTGACACCTAGGGATTCTAGAGGTTACCTACTCCAACCCCCTTGCTCAGAGCAAGAATTAGTCAACTGCAGCGCCCCACTCTGCTAAAAGGAGTGCACGACTTTAAAAAAAGTTTTAAAATGAAAAAAAGCATTTACAGGAGCAATTCTTGTGGAGCTGTGCCTTTAAGAAAGGGGACAGAGCCCCCTCAAGCCTCCCCCCCCCCCCCGGCTACAGGCCTGACTGCATCGGCTATTTTGTAGAGCATTTGGCATCCTGAATGTTTGAGAATGCAAAGATAAAGTTCAGTTTCATCATCTCTGTGTAGTCCCACATGGGAACTGTGCATGTCCAAGCAAGGCATGGACATGAGGTCCCTTTGCCTCCTGCCCATTTTTTTCCCCTACATCATATCTATATGCCTAATAGCAACATGTGGCCTTCATCTGTAGATTCTTAAATCCACAGATTGGTGTCACACTAATGCTAAACATTTTCGGCAAGCTTGAGGTAAATGAAAATGGGAAAGCCAATTATATCCACTTCAAATGAGAGATAAACCTACCTTTCTGGCACAACTGGTCCTGGAAAATATCCATGACTTGATTCCAGATCTTCTTCGTGGTCTCTGTGCATCACACCTCTGGGATAATGTGCGCCTGTGCCGATCCCGATCGGTAACTTCAAAGCCAAAACGGATTTTCGCGCCAACTCCCCGATCGCGCGCCGGCTCCACTGCGCATGACCGGGGAGGGGCACGAGGATCCCGCCAGTTCTCTTCTGACCGCCGCGTCATGAGGATCCTTTCTCTCTTGCTCCGGTCGGTAGTTTACTTCTCAACTTTAAAAAGAGCCTTCGGATTGATTTTTTTCCCAACTATTGAACTCGGACTGTTAACTGAACTTGCCTTTGGATTTCCCTTCATTTTCACCGCCTGGCCTATGGCCCAGCGGTGGGGGTTCTTCAAGAGGTGCCTGCAGTGTGGCAGCAAGATAGCCCCACCGGACAAGCACTCCCTGTGTCTTCTTTGCCTGGGTGAGTCTCACCGAGTCGACTCTTGCACTAGCTGTGCAGCTTTCTCCAAGCAAACGCGTAAAAACTGAGCGGCGAGGCTCCGGGTTGCTCTCCTCGAGTCTGCCTTGTCACCGAAAATGTCTTCCTCCGAAGTTCTGGCTTCTTCACCGACGGGACCGACGGGACCGACGCCGTCTCCATCCCGAAGCATCGGTACCGACAGACCGGCACCGAAGAGATCGCTCCCCATGCCCAACACTCCTGCTAAAAAGCGCAGGGAGGGCAAGGAGGAGAAGGGCAAGCTGAAGCACAAGAAATCTTCGAGTGCTTCGTCGACGCGCGGTGCGCTCGACTCAGCCCAGCCCGGGCTCAGCCAGCTTGACCCGACAGATCGTGAGCGACCCAGGGGTAGATCATCCTCCCCGATGCCACGACCGATCACCTTGACTGACTCCGACCTCGACATAGACCTTACACAGGTCCCTCGGGAGACCCCCGACGCCGAGGTGAAGCCACCATCGGTACCGAGGGGGGATAAAGACTACCGCCCTCCGGCTCCACCGGTACCGTGGGATATCCAGCAGTGGCAATACCTTTACGGCTCCTACCCACCACCGCCCCAATGGTATCCCACCGAATGGGATCGGCAATCCACCTCTTCTAGAGTGTCTTGGTACCGAGAACCCTCATCAGTTCCGACACTGACACCAACTCCAGCACCGAAACGGACACCCGACACCGATCCTTGTCCGCTACTGGTAACGCAGGACCTGTCCAGCCCGACCCCTCTTTCACCATCCGACCATTCGGCACCGGGGTCCCCGGCATCTTCAGTGTCAGAAGACGAGTCGCTTCCACAAAACCCGTCTCCCGACACGCAGGTTACCGAAAACCTCCCAATATCTCCCTCCGAGAATGTGAAACCCTATGAGAATTAATCAAAAGGATGGCACACTCTCTGACCTTGGCCACGGCCCAACCGACGCCAACAGCCACCGACTCCATCTTCGATATCGTGCAGATGGATACATCCACACCGGTGGCCCTCCCACTCATATCGGTCCTGATGACTACGGCCAAAGAATCCTGGCCTCATCCCTCATCCACCCCCATCTCCAGCAAACGCCTAGATTACATGTATAGGATCCAGGAGCCGGGGGCAGAATTCTTGTTTGTCCACCCCAAACCCAACTCAGTGGTTGTGACACCCTCCACTAAGGGTCGTAGTGGGCACTCTTCCCCATTAGACAAAGAAGGATGCAGAATAGATTCCTTTGGAAGACACATTTATTCAGCGGGTGCATTGGGCCTCAAGATAGCAAATTACACTGCCTGTATGAGCAGGTACCAGTACTCGCTCTGGGAACAGATGACTGCGCTCATTGCCCATCTCCCAGAGGACAAGCTACGCAACGCCAGAAAGATTCAAAAGGAAGGTATATGTCTGCCAAGCTCCAACTTTCAGCCTCCAAGCATTCGGCGGAAGTAACCTCCAAGACGCTCACTTCAGCAGTGTCCATCAGACGCCATGCCTGGTTGAGATCTACCTCTCTTCCTCAAGACACCAAGACCTTGGTGGAAGATCTGCCGTTTGAAGGAGACGGTCTCTTCAGTTCAGCGACAGACATAGTGCTTCACGAGCTTGATAAAAGCATGAAGACATCCCGTAACTTGGGAGTTTCTCAACCTAAACAGCAGAAACAGAAAACATGGCAAAGATCATGGCCCAAGAAACAGTCACAAAGACCTCCCGCTGAACCACAATGGCAGAGGTCACCACCCTCTACCTATCAACAAAAGCCCTATAACAACAGGCCCCGCTTCCCAACTGCCCCGGCGTCTAAGGCGAAACCTCCCAAACCAAGAAAATCAAGCTTTTGACTCCCACCCCTGCTCCGACAACCCCACCCGTCTATCACCCTTTCTGACAGCATGGCAACGCATTACCTCGGACAAGTGGGCACTTTCAGTCATCTCCGAGGGATACAGAATAGAATTCTTCGAGATCCCTACGGAACCTTACTTCGTGGTCACTCCCCCATCCGACACTCTGACAACCGAGGTCGAGACCCTGCTGAGCAAGGATGCGATAGAACCGGTAGTAGTCCAGCAGTTTCAACAGGGGTTTTACTCCCGCTACTTCACGGTGCCAAAGAGGGACGGAGGCCTCCGACCCATCCTAGATCTTCGGAACCTAAACGCGTTCATAACATACAAGAAGTTCCGAATGACCACCCTCCAAATCATCCCACCTCTGCTGGAGGCGGGCTCTTGGATGGTGACGCTGGACCTGAAGGATGCATACTTCCATGTGACCATTCATCCTTTCCACAGACCTTTTCTACGCTTTGCGATCAGTCCACGTCATTTCCAGTACAAGGCACTACCATTTGGTCTTTCAACAGCACCTCGTGTCTTCACGAAATTAATGGCAACAGTGGCGGCCCACCTCCACCTGCAGGGCATCCATCTATACCCTTATCTGGACGACTGGCTCCTGATCGCTCCTTCCGCATCAGACCTGCAAGACCACATCTCCCGGACACTCCACACCCTGGAGATTCTGGGACTGACAATAAATACAAAGAAGTCCATGCTTACCCCTTCCAGACGGGTACAGTTCATCGGAGCTCTCCTAGATTCCCTACAGTGCAGGGCAGTCCTACCCCCCAACAGGGTCTTGGAAATTGTTTCCTTCATCAGAGTCCTGAGAAGAAACCGGGAGGCGACAGCTCGTCAAATACTGCGACTCTTGGGACTCATGGTGGCTACCACCATGGTCATTCCTTTCGCAAGGCTACACATGAGGCCCTTGCAGCTGTGGTTTCTTTGCCAGTTCAGGCCAAACCTACACCCTTTATCCAAAAGATTCCACTTATCGGACCAGATGATTCGAGCCCTGGAATGGTGGCAGGTGCCACAGAACTTGTTTCCACCGATCCCATTGATACTGAAGGTAGTACAGAAGCTACTGGCGGAACAACCACTAGCAATCCTGATCACACCTTGGTGGCCGAGGTAACCGTGGTTTCCCACCCTCCTTCGCCTCTCCAATGGGTCCTACACTCACCTTCCGATGAACTCAGACCTTCACTGGATGTACAACGGTCTGGTGCTGCATCACGATGTACCCAGACCGAAGCTAACAGCTTGGCTAATTCGCCCTCCGAAGTAGACGCTCGTATAGCTGATGTCCTCCTTAATGCTCGTAAGCCGTCTACACGCCGTTCCTACGAGGCAAAATGGAATAAGTTCCTGTCCTTCCTAGCCTCGGTAGGACGACCTTCCATTCCATCTTCTCTCAACGACATTTTTGGTTTTCTCTTGTCTTGCAAGGACAGAGGATTGTGTCATGCATCGCTTCGTGTCTACCTCTCAGCTGTCTCGGTTAACCACCCAACAATAGGTGGTTACTCCGTGTTTTCTCATCCCACTACGAAGCAATTCCTAAAGGGAATGTGCCATCTCTTTCCAACAGTCAAAAACCCTGTTACAGCGTGGGACCTGCCCCTAGTGCTGAACAAGCTAATGGGCAAACCGTTCGAGCCTATGGCTTCCTGCAACTTACAGCTTCTTTCGTGGAAAGTAGCTTTTCTGGTGGCCCTTACTTCAGTGTGTAGGGTGAGTGAGCTGTCGGCTCTCCGATGTGACCCATCCTATCTTACCTTTCATCAGGAAGCAGTGACCCTGACTCCTGATATTACCTTCTTACCGAAGATAGTTTCGGACTTCCACATTAAAGCAGACATCACCCTGCCGGTGTTCTTTCCTGAACCCAAGGACCAGGCACAGCGCTGCCTACACTCTCTCGATGTTAAGAGGGCCCTGTCTTTTTACTTGCATCGGACTAAACCCTTCCGCAAGTCCCCAGCTCTCTTCGTCGCGTATGCCTTGCCCAGACAGGGACAGAAGCTATCGTCTCAGAGACTGTCTAAATGGATTGTTGGGACGATAAAACTCGCCTACCTCTTGGCCAAGCGGCCATTACCGGCGTCCCTGCGGGCTCACTCTACTCGGGCAGTGGCTGCCTCGACAGCATTCCTCAAGGGCATTCCCCTGGGAGACATCTGCAATGCTGCTACATGGACGTCTCCTCACACGTTTGTGAGACACTATGCTTTGGACGTCCGTACCCATCAGCAGTCAGCGGTGGGTTGTGCAGTTCTGCAGACAGCTCAGATGTGAGACCTTCAGCACCCACCTCCAGGTATGTGGTGTATTTATTGCTCGCTATTCTCCCAGAGGTGTGATGCACAGAGACCACGAAGAAGATATACAGGTTGCTTACCTGTAATTGGAGATCTTCGAGTGGTCATCTGTGCATTCACACCACCCGCCCTCCTTCCCCTCTGCTTTCGGTCTCCCATGTAAATTTCCTGGGGGCTGCTTGCAGCGGTCAGAAGGAACTGGCGGGATCCTCGTGCCCCTCCCCAGTCATGCGCAGTGGAGCCGGCACGCGATCGGGGAGTTGGCGCGAAAATCCGTTTTGGCTTTGAAGTTACCGATCGGGATCAGCGCAGGCGCACATTATCCCAGAGGTGTGAATGCACAGATGACCACTCGAAGATCTCCAATTACAGGTAAGCAACCTGTATTTCCATAACCTCTGTCGCCTTACACCCATGGAACCATGAGGTAAGAACTGTTGTTTGAATTTTGGAAGAAGAGATTAAAGCAGATGATATTTCTTCCTGACACCCATGGGTTGAATGAAAGCACAATAAGAGACAAACGTGAACTACGTATAATAGAGAATGTTATATGGAATGATGCCATGATTGGAACTGACATCCTACAAGGATAGAACATTCTTGTGACTGCAATTCCCCTCATGGTTCCATCTACGGCAATGACTGGGAATGTCAATCTCTTGCTAGTTGCAGAGATAGATCATGTTATACATATCCACATCCATTTTCTAGAAAATGACTACAGCATGTGTCTAGGAAGCAGTAAGTAGAGACAGTCCTTTCGCAACCAAGAATTCTTCAAGTAAAGAAATATAAAGACAAATATTTTGAAATTTCTACTATGGTCATGAATATTTGATCAGAAAGCAAAAGTGTCTAGTTTTTGCTGAACTGAAAATTTCACTTAAGCCTTCCTTAGATGCTACTGTATCCCAACCCAGTTTCACCTAGCAGGTGTAAAGTTGCATACTGAACAATTATTTTTTTAAAAAAATATGAATTCCATACAAGAAAAACAGCATACTAGCCCATCCAAATACAGTTAAACCAATCAAAACAGTCAGCTTTCAACAAAGAAAAGAAAATAGGTAGCCAAGCAAAAACTAGAAAAAAGATCATACCTTTGTAAATTGGGTTCTTTGGAATGATATCCTGTTCAGACAAAAATTGCACTAGTGGAAACCAGGTTGCCACAAAATTATTATAAACTTTCTCAGAGTATGGTCGCATAGTGCCAATGGTAACTTTGCCATAACAAAATAAGACCAAATTTGACCAAACCAAGGCTGAGGACAGACTGGGGATCTGGAGCTGTCCCCCGTCACCGGTGCGGACTCACCCATCTGAGAGGCGCCCTGGTGCTGCTTCAGCCAGAGACACCTGGGAACTGGTCCCCAGGTGTCTCCGCGCGCATCCCCGGCGCTTCCCGCAGGTGTGAATGCGCCAATGGCACATCACACACGCCGCCAGAAGTCTGAATGGCAGCCACGGCTGCGCATAGCCGCGGCTCGCCCAGGCAGCCGGCAGCTGCACACCTCTGCCCCTCACAGTCAGTGCGAATGGGGTGCCGTGGGCTGCTTTTCCCACGGGGCTTTTGGCCCCGCGGCTGTTCTAAGGCAAACCTTCAGTCTGTCCTCGGTCCAAGTATCAATGTGGAATGGCAAAGAATTTTTCCAATGGACAGCAACTGTATTTCTTGCTGTAAAAAGTAAAATAGAGATTAGCTCATTATGCTCTTTATTTCCTATTGGAGGGTTTCAGTAGTCCAATAAAAAACCTCAGGAAGGAAATTTAACTTCACACCTGTAATTAAAATAATATTTTGGTGAACCTGTTTCCAAAAAGATGCAAGGATTGGGCAAGACCACCATATGTGGAGGAAGTCACCCATCTGACCACATTTCCTGGTGCAACAAGGGGAATTTATCAAATTTATTCTGTGGAGTGGAGTTGCCAGTAAATACCAGTGGGTCGTGATTGATAATAATTGATAATATTAATGATTGATAATGGCTGCCACAGTGTTATTGATGCTATGGACATAAAGTTGAGCGAACTCCGGAGGATGGCAGAGGACAGGAGGGCCTGGCGTGATGTTGTCCATGGGATTGCGAAGAGTTGGACTCGACTGTGCAACTGAACAACGAGAAGTCACTATTTTATTTATTTCATGTGATTTATATTCCACCCTCCCCCCACAAGCGGGCTCTGGGCAGGTCACAACAAAATGATAAAACAGTAAAACAATAAAACAATCAAGCAGTTCCCATAAAATCTGGACCAGTTAGTATCTAAATGATGGCAGTCCAATAAGATCCTTGGGCACTAGATGCTCTGACCTAGATAGCCCGGGCTAGCCTGATCTCATTGGATTTCAGAAACTGAGCAGGGTAGGCCTTGATTAGTATTTGGATGGGAAACTACCAAAAAACACAAGGGTCGCTATGCAGAGGCAGGCAATGCCAAACCACCTCTGAATATCTCTTGCCTTGAATTTATAGGGTCGCCATATAGGGTCGCCATAAATTGGCTGTGATTTGGTGGTACTTCCCACCACCACCACAAGTTACCAGATACAGCAGTGTCCTGCTCTGTTTCTAAACTATAGTCCTAAACAGAGTTACATGCTTCCAAGCCCACTGATGTAAATGGGCTTAGAAGGGTGTAATTCTGCTTAGGATAGCACTGTAATCTCTGAATTAAGTTTCTAGGGTCCTCTATTGTTTACCTATTGATTGTATAGCTTATTGAAGTCATCACAGTCATCATAGTAAAGTCCTGGCTGAAATCAAATTCAGGCCCCTTTCACATTACCATTCTAAACCAGCTGTCATCCATTGTTGGCTCGATTCGGAGGAAAGTGATACAGGGAAGGAGGTTTCATACAGCAAATTTCATTCCGTTAATGAGCCATCTCTGAAGTGCTTGGGCCATCTCAAACAGTGCTGTTTTTTCCTCCCTTCCCTTTTTCACTATACAGTCTTTCTTAGCAGCAAGGCATCTCAATGGTATTGCTACAGCACTGCTATAGCCGTCTAGTGCTATAGCCGTCCAACTTAAAATGATTAAAAACCACAAGGACAGGGAAAAGGAGGGGAAGCTGTGGAAAAGGATGGGGTAGGGGAAGCAGCACTATTGGAAACGCTGCAGACATTTTAAACAGCAGACTATGGTGATTTAGAAGTGCAAAGAAGAGGCAAAAACAAGAAATCAAGTTTACCTCAAAAATGGCTCACCCTCAATTTGCTAACTAGACACAAGCGGCTTTGTGCGAAAAGTAAATAAAATCTGTCAGCAGCTGATTGCTTAAACAGTTATGTCTGAAATGATACAAAAATCTGTTAGCAACTGGCTACTAAAACAGATAACCAAGGCTGTTTTAAAGGGGCCTCAGTTTCACCTTCTGTACAAACAAATGAGAACATGTCTAAAACCAGTTACAAGGGCTGCCCCCCCCCCCAATACATCCTTACACAACCTTAATTATAGTGGAAATGCCACAAGGAAAAAAAGATTCCCCCACCCTGGCTCTGTAGACATCAACTCACACAAGTCTGCAATTGGTGAGCTGCCCACGTTATTATCTGAGCAATCTGCATTGCTGTAATAGACAATGTAACCGCAGATCTATTAAGGAGATTTCCCATAAGAGAACATGAATGTTTTTTTCTCAATCCGGTCATTGCATACATGGATGATGACTCAAACAAATAATAGAAAAGTACGATCGTGATTGTCTAAACCTCATTGTTGTAGAGTAGAAGAGTCACAAACGGATTCCAGGTCTGCCTGCTACTATTAAAGGTTTTTTTTAAAAAAGTGCAAGACAAGATTGATGGGTGAATATCAAATTCATTGCTATTGAAGCATTACTGAATCTGCTCTTCTGCTATCCATTTGAACAAAAGGTTATTTGTGTTCTTTTCTGAATACTTGGTGGCATAGCATTTGTAGAATTAACAGGCCAAGGCTACAGCTGTATGAGACCGGCAGCCCACACTAGGAGGCACATAACTTAAAGTGATCCATGAGAATGCAGCTGTCACCCTATACAATGAAGTGATGGATATATGATGAATGGCTTTGTGTGTCTGTGTGAGGTCTGGAAAGAAAAAGAGATAATCAAGGGTATCAAGTACTGTCTTTACCGTGTGTTTTGAGGGCTGCCTCGTTTAAATTACTTTGTCATTCAGAATTGAAGTGGGGAGGAAAAGATCAAAACTGCAACCTCTGACACATTCCTGTTTGACCACTGGGAAAAGGGAGAGGAAGAAGTTAATCTCCTGGATTACAGGCTGCCCCTGTGGAACTTGATAGGCAAAAGACTGCCTGCTGTCAAGAAGAGGCTTATAACAAGCCTTTAGTTTTCTAATGTTTGAGGGAAAACTCGAGACAGTGATGATAATATCCGAGCAATTTTTTGGGGAAAGAGATTTGCAGAGAAACATGGTAACACATTGGTTTAAGGAACTACTATTAATAAAAGGTTTCCAAGTGGTCTCCAGCACAGATCTTAAAACTGTTACAACAGTTAAACAGTCAGCCCCCCACCCCAGCACAGAAAAACTGGAACTAACCCAATCACTCAGATGTCCAACAACACCACCTGCTGGTAGGTATGGGCATATTAACCATTACATTATATTAATTTGCAAGCTCACGCACTAATCCCAAATAGCTTTTGAAAAAAAACAATAGCTGAAAATTGTTTCTAAATGGCCCCCAAATTGACCAGATTTGCTGGCCTTTAGACCAGGACTCATAATTTGGTTAACAGGTGGGATATTTGAAAGTTCTCATGGGACTGCAGATTAGGGAGAAGAAGAAGAAAAGATTGGATTTATATCCCGCCCTTCACTCGGAGTCTCAGAGCGGCTTACAAACTCCTTCCCCTTTCCCTCCCCACAACAGACACCCTGTGAGGTAGGTGGGGCTGAGAGAGCTCTGAGATAACTGTCCTTGAGAGAACAGCTGGTACAGAGCTATGGCTTGCCCAAGGTCATCCAGCCAGATGCAAGTGGAGGAGTGGGGAATCAAACCTGCTTCTCCCAGATTAGAGTCCGTGCACTTAACCACTACACCATAGGAAATCAGCAGACATGTTGGCTTCCCCTTCTCATTGGCCCTTCTTCTCTCACCACTCTGCCTCCTGTACTGATCCATCTGTCAAACACCCACTTCTCAGACTTTTCTCCTTGCCTATGGACTTCTGGTTTTTAACTCCCCTGCCTTCTGGACCCTGATTCACCTTGGCTTCCCTGCCCTCTGCAGCTTCTTACTGACAGCACAAAACTCTTCCTGTAGGAAGACTTCTCCCATCCCTATTGGTTGTGCTGCCTTTCACAAAGGCATCTTTTACATTACCATTCTAAACCAAATGTTATCTGTTATTGGCCGGGCTCCAAATAGGGGTGCCAGGTCCCCTCATTGTGCTGGTGGGGGGATTCGGAGGACATTCTGGGACATCCCTGATGCAATGACATCACATGGAATTGACATAATTATGTTGGTGACATTGTACGGTGATGCTCTAGTTTTTTTGTGCAAAAATCCATGGTAAAACTGGTTTCAAACCATAGAGTTTTGCCCTCAAACCAGAGTGGCACCACGCAATGTCCTGACATGATGACATCACTTCAGAGTGATGTCATTGCATTGGGAATGTTGTGCGGTGTTGTTGCTGTTTGGGGGAGGGGTTTCCCCACTGGCCACCTGCCTGGGGACTGGTGACCCTAGTTTCGAGTAAAGTTATATGGGGACAGGGGTTTCATACAGTAAACTTCATCCTGTTAATGAGCTGTCTCTGAAGCACAATGGCCATTTCAAACTGCAGCGTTTCCCCCACCCTTTTTCATCATGTGATCTTCCTCGCCCTTCCCCCCAAACGTGCTAAAGCAATATAGTCTCTCAATGGGGTCATCTCAATGGTGCCACTGTAACACTGAAATTCTATATTAGTTTAGTGCTATAGCACTCAGAACATTCAGGGGGGGAAAGGCGAGGAAGATCGCACAGTGAAAAAGGCGGGGGAAAGCGGCATTGTAGGAAGCACTTCAGACATTTTAAACAGCACACCACAGCAATTCAGAAGCGCAACAAAGAAGTGAAAATGGAAGAAAGCTGTTCCCCTCAAAAATGGCTCAATCCTGCTTTGCCAGCTGGACACAAGCGGCTTTGTATGAACAGGTAAGTAAAACCCCTTAGCAGCCAGCTGCTAAAATGGCTGTGTCTGAACTGACACAAAAATCCATTAGCAAGCTGCTACTAAAACGGATGATAAAGGCTGTCTGAAAGGGGCCAAAGCCTGCAATTACTGCTAACATTCTATTGTTACCCTTTTTCCCTGAGGAATTTGCATTGAGCTCCAGTGTTCTGTGCTGCCCCACAGTAGTTCATCTGATATGTGTGTGTGTTCTGTTGAGGACAGCTGATTCATAGCCTAATATTTATATAGAATAATTGCTTATTTTCCAGTACTGTTTTTAGAAATCCTGCATTTCCTCTCAGCCAAGCAGTTGATCACATTTCCTCCAAAGGGACAGTGCCTGAACCTAAAATGGTAGTGGCCATTGTAAAGAAAACCCAGCTCCTTTGTGTGGAAACTGCTTTTTAAGATTATCACTATGTTATGTAAACACACAGTGGAAGTGGGAAACCCCAAATGGGGAGGGGAAGGAATGGAACACTTCTGGAACAGTGTGAGCATTGGACAACAGCCCCATATTTCCTAAAGAATCAGTGCTGACCAAAAAGATGGGATAAGCCAAGCGCTAACAGTGAGCTAAATTTCTGTTGGAATAACTTTATGATATAATGCATTATATTTATAGGTGTCTTCAGACCCAATCAAATTAATTTCCTTTCCTGGAACTGTTATAATAAAGGATAATGATGTTCCTAAAGGGAATGTATGAGCTTTTGTTTAAAAAAACCCAAACCCATGCAGAATATCCTTTCCAATTTTTATGGATGCTACCAATGAAATTAAGCATAGATAAAGCATGGGATCAGATATACACAAACCACTTAAATTGCTAACTATAGAACATGCAGTTATACTATAGGACAGGGCTGTCAAACATGCACCCCGTGGGCCAGATCAGGCCCTCAGAGGGCTCCTATCCAGCCCACAAGAAACTGGCTGTCTCCTGCTTCTTTCTCCAGTTTTGCTGCTGCTGCTGCAGCTGCAGAACTTGCTTTACCAGACTTTCTCAATCACACAGGAGAGATGGATAGCCAAGCTTCTGTTCCAGGGGCAGGGAAGGAATGAGCCAGAGCTTGTTTCCTGGCCAGGCTGCCTCAATTGCACAGAAGACAAAAGCGAGTCTTCCCCTCCATTGGCTGAGGCTCCTTTCCTTCCTCCTTCCTTGCTTTGCTCAGCTGCCTCAATCACACAGGAGAAATACAAAGCACCTTTAAGACCAACAAAGTTTTATTCAAGGTACGAGCCTTTTGTGTGCCTTGCTACAGTGTGTGTTTTGTTGGGCTCATTATGCCAGGGCTCTCCTGGGTGCAACTGTTGCCCCCCCTTTCACTTCTCGATCTCAAAAAACAAGGATCGAGAAGACACAGGGGAAATTGGGGGGAGTTGCGGGTCAAAATGCAGCTGCAGGGCGAATAGTGGGAAATTGACCAATGCAACCAGGACAAATGGAAGAGAAATGACAGCACAGCTGCTTGTAGAAAATCGGTCCATGTCAATAAGAATACCATTCTAAATTGGTGGAGGAGGTAGTTTTATCAGAGAAATGGCATGAGAGGAAGACTTAAGCCCTGCTTCCCTAGCTCAGCATCTCTGATCCATACTGGGGCCCCCCAAAGCTGCTTTCGGAGTTCCAGCTGTGGAAATACAGCAATACGTGTGGTTTGATTTTTGGAGGAACTACAAGTCATCAAAAGTCATTAATCAGGATACCATTGTCCACCACAAAAGCCTAATTTGTAGTGAAAGCATGTGCAATCTATGTACAGCGTACATTTGTTTCTCCTTGATACATGAACTGAATAAATTTCATGTTACATTCAATGTACATGCACAGCTGAACATATGATTTAAACCCCACATCTATACAAGAACTGGTCTCTGGTTTCATTTGTAAAGTGACTGCACATTGGCTTTTTCTGACAAACAAAGGTATGCACATACATGCCGCAATACACATGCTTCACTGTAACCTGAACAGGGCTTAAGTGAAAAGCCATACCTACAGAGAGGGCCGTAATCTACCAAGGTTTGTTTGGTTTTTATAGTATCTAAATAAACTATACAATCAGGCGGGGAAGGGGAAGTACACAAGCTTGCTATAATTTAAAATGAGATCCTTCCCCCCCACCTTCAAATTGGGTTTCTAACTTTCCAGCTGCTCCCTGTAGCTGTAACAGCTGTAGCAGCTTGATCACAAGGTTTGCATCCATGCTGTGAGAAACTTCACCTGCTGATTTCTGCATATCAAGCAGTGCATAATATCTGGACAGCTTTTTTGACAGTTGACAACCTTGATTCTCAGTGTCCTGTGCCCCCTCCTTCTTCCTGTATTCTCTCAGATCCTTACCCTGAACCATTCTCTCATACATTAAGAACCTATAGTGCAGACAGTTCCCAAGCCAAATGTGCATGAACCCAGCTGCTCAGACTGCTGGATTGATGTGCTAATTCAGTGTTGACCAAACAATATTTTCCCTTTGGTTTCAGAACTTAATGCCCATTAACTGAGGGCTACTTCACACTCTTAACCAATTCTTTTTTTTTTTTTTAGGTTAGTAGTTTTTTGTTTTTCAAACACACACAAAACAAAGACATACACATATAAAACACATAAACAAATATACATAAAATAGATGGAGGGTGATATCGTCTACATTGTTTCCAAAATTATTTCTTAGATTATCAGATTGACAATTTCTATATTAAGTAAATCAGGCGACCTAATAAAGTAAACGATCCATATAGTCTGTTGTTCTTTTAAAATAACTGAACGACTCAGGTTGCATCTAGAGAATAGTTCAGTTCATTTCGTGTACTCTTCTAGCCATGTATAACATCTAGACCATGTATTATAGAATTTCTCTTCCTGTCATCCTTTCAAAAATAAAGTCAATTTGTCCATTTCTGCAGTGTCCATTGTTTTATTTATAATTTCTTCTTTTGAAGGTGTTTCATCTTGCCTCCAGCATTTTGCGTACAGGATTCTGGCAGAAGTTAATACATGGATAAGCAGATAAAAATCTTCATTTCTACAGTTTTCAGGTCTCATATTCAGTAAAAAATAACTCAGGAGTAAAAGGTATATTACCTTTCAACAGTTTTTGCAGAATTTCATATACTCAGGCCTAGTCTTTTTTAACTCTATCACACGTCTACCACATATGGTAAAAGGACCCAGGAACCTTTTTACATTTCCAACAAGCTTTTGACAAATTAGGATAAAATTTGGCTAACATATCTGGTGTCATTTACCATCTATAAAACATTTCATACATATTTTCTTTATACGAAACTGCTTTTGTGATTTTTACATTCGTTTTCCATACCTGAGTCCATTGGTCTAAGTGAATACTATGACCAACATTCTATGCCCATTTAAACATAGAATTTTTGACTATTTCATCTTGAGTCTTGTCTTCTAACATTAGTATATACAGTTTTTTAATCATCTTTTCTTCAGAGTAAAGCAATTTCTTATCAGTTTCAGGCAGTTTGGAACAGAAGCCTAAGAATTTGTCTTTGGCATATCAAGATTGTATCTGTACCAGTTCCCACCAACTAAGCTCGGGAATAATGCTTTTAATGCCATCAGTTGTTTTTAGTTCATTTTTAGTGTCTAAAAGGTCAGCATATTTCAGTAGGTAAGCCTTTGAGGCCAGATTTGGGTTCATGAAGGCATCCAGTGGTGCAACCCATTTCAATATTTTAGTATAAAACAGCTTTTTGACATCTTCTCAGACCCTTAACTATGCTTTTCTAGCAAGGTGTTGCTTAAAATATTTACGAGATTCAGCTTTCTCATACCAAGCAAAAGCATGCCAGCCCAACAATAAGTTGTGGCCCTCCAATGTTAGTATTCTAGTATTTTCTAAAGTAATCCAATCCTTTAACCATGTCATTGCTGCTGCTTAGCCAGTTCTGACCATGGCGGAGGGGGGAGCGTGTGCATGGTCACTTCCTCTGCACATTTGCACTGTGCTGACAGCTCAGAGATCCTGTGGAGGTGGGGCCAGCCCACTGATGCCCCCTTTCCCGCCACATGCTGTGAATCCGCACACAGGTGAGTCTTCTGCACAGGGCTACAGTCTGCACGCATTTCCCTGCCTAGCGCACATGACTGATAGAGAGTGGAAACACTGAACACAAGAGCGCCAACTGGGCAGTCCTATTCTCTGTGTCTTTGCCTTGCACATTTCTGTGGATGCTTGCTCATTCTCTTGCTCTCCTGCTTCAGAAATTGAAAGTAGACAGAGAGGCACAAGAAAGATTGGAAGGTTTCTTCCCACTCCTGAATGTTAGACACTAGTTTGCTCAGAGTGAGAGCATTTCTACCATTAATTTTAGTCAAAGGCAGAAAAGAGATGTCAGAGCATATCTGATGTTTGCTAACAGATATTGTTTGTGTCTGATTTTGGTTAGTACATTTCAGAAGAAGAAGAAGTGGAGGAGGAGGAGAAGATTGGATTTATACCCCGCCCTTCACTCAGAGTCTCAGAGCAGTTTACAAACTCCTTTCCCTTCTCTTCCCCACCACAGACATGCTGTGAGGAAGGTAGGGCTGAGAGAGCTCTTTCAGGAACTGCTCTTTCAAGAACAGCTCTGACAGAACTTGGGTTTGCCCAAGGTCATCCAGCAGCTGCAAGAGGAGGAGTGGGGAATCAAACCTGGTTCTCCCAGGTTGGAGCCTGCACACTTAATCACTGCACCAAACATGCACTTCAGCAAAGTCCCTTTCTTAAATATATAAACCATAGCCATTTCACACAGCCCTAATAACAACCACATCTGGAGGACAGCAATGTGACTTTAATATTTTCTCTCTGTCTCTTTGCATTGCCTGAAGTATAAGATGTTGCCCCAAGAATGGCATACCAGCCACTATTTAATTTAGCTTTTTCTCCTATGGGATTAGTAGTATTTTAAAGATTTCTGGCCATTTCTCCTACCCTTTTCCTAGGAGCTGCATGACTGGGCAAGTCTACTGGCAGTTAGAAGCATGACAACCTGATTGTCTTTTACATTATAGCTTTACTAAACAGAAGGATCAGGCTTTGGAAACGCTCTCACTGATTCCAGCTGGAAAACCACTCATACAGGGCTGCCTCCTCTTGTACTGGGATATGTACTGATCTCCTCACAATCTTTTCCCCAACCCACAAGTACAGTGTTCAAAATGGAACAGGCCTGCCTCCGGGGGGGGGGGGGGGGGGGAGAGACTCCATTGTTCTACGCTAATTCAGCTGTTGTTCTCAGGAATGAGAGAGATGGACAAAAACAGACAATATTTTGAGACCCTCAGCACATGTTACAGGGACATGCCTGATACAGGTAAATCCTGCCCTCTCAATAGATATAGTCCACAACAGGTCTCCTTAAACAGATAGTCCTTTATTTGTAGAAAAGATCATGCTGGTCAGACACTTCTTCTGTTAGTAATGCTTAAGCTTTGAATTACAATCATAATTATACTGGATATGAAATATGGCCAAACTACCCTCTACCAATCAATACAAAGAATTTTTGGCGCCCAATTATACTGGCCCAATGTTCCCAAGGAAAGCACGGCAAAATGAGTTCTCAGGGAGAAATACTGTTGAACCTTTGGGGAGAACAGTTCCCAGAGAAATTAAGAAAATAGAATACATAACACCTGTGGTTCTTGTAACACATAACAGGAGGCACTTCCTTTCAAGGTCGTTAGCTGAGGAAGCTAGAGATAAAAGCGAATGAGTAATGAGCATGTGCAAAGCAAAGCAAATGAGGTATGCATTCCAGTGGTGGGGGTCAGGTCCCCGATGCTATCTCCTGGCCGGGACCTATAAGTATGGAGTAAAACATTCAGACCCAAAACAATGCAAGTTAAACAAAAAGGCTTAGCCAGATGTAACATTGTAATATTGGTGCAGTCACCCCAGTCTATGGTAGTTCACTGACAGCCTGGTGATCCTACAATCAGGTGAGGGGTTCCCACCCCCCTGTCCAAGATCTTGTTGGCTGAAACACTGGAAATCTTTAAGAGCCATGAAATATCCTGGAGGACAGGGGTGTGAAGAGGTCCAACAGGGAGAGGAGGAACCCACTGCCAGGATTTTCATGTCTGCATTTCCAAGTCATCTGCCCTTCCAATAGAGAAAAGCAACACCAGCTTGACCAGCAAGGAATAGCTGAAGTTACAAGGTGCTCTCTCTCTCTGCCCTGAGCATCTCTTTCCCTGCCCCCTCCCCAGTTTGTGGTTCTCCACCCTGCAAGCTAACCGATTGGCTCTTGTACTGGTACTTCCCCCCCCCCCTCTTGGAGGCTGTCTGTTGCATTCTTTTGTCCTCTTCCCCTCTCTCTAGTGCTCCCTTTTGGAAGGCATCTATGTGGATAATCTAGGCACAACCACCAGACCATTAATCATATGTACAAGTCTAATGCATTTTGCTGTAAGGGAGCTGTCGGAGTGTATAATAAGTGATTTGCTTCTGGAATATTTAACAGGAAATATCATTTGTTTGGACAATGGTGGGCACTCTGGATATCTGGAACACTTTAGCAATATCTGTTTATGCAAAATGGAGGCTAATTTAGCTTCTTTAATGGAGATTGGCCCCCAAATGGGAAAGACTATGCTGAGCCAATAGGATTTGGGAAAAGGAGTAGAGCAAGTGAGAGCATGGTCTGGCAAATGGGATTCCCCTCTCTTTGACCCACTTTGTTCTTAATCCTGCTGGGCCATTAAGACCCATGACCGTAGGCAAAATTAGTATCAGGCCTACACAATACTGAAATGGGAGCTTCCGAGTAACATTATTAGACTTGAATTTTCATTGCGATGGTACAAATGAGTGCTTGCATAGCTACAATTAAAATATGTGACATTTACATATAAATGTGTAACAGGGGTCATTCTTTTTATGCCACCTTTTAAAAAAGTCTTCCAGTTGACTTCAGTGTTTTAGTTGAGTTACATTGTTTGGTTCAGCATAAGCATAGCTGGGGGGGGGGGGGAATGACAAGTCACTAGGGCAACATTTGAAACGATTTAGTACAAAAGTATTTAATTGCGATTCCATGGTTCAAAAAAATGACACGTAAAGCCTTTTTTACTTTATAAAATAAAATCTCCATGTACTTGGATCTGAATAGGCATAAATTTTGCTATCAGATTTCTAGCTGATTGTTTGTGGAGGGACATTCCACACTTGGTCCCTTTGCAATTTTTTTCATAAACATCAAGGGGAGATCATAACGGCAGAATGCTTATGGAAACCATAGACAGCCAAGACAAATATCTTTGAAGATAAAAGTGCAGTGCTTTGGGGGTAATGGAAGGTTCTGATTTAATACTTCAGTTACTTGCATTGTCTGAGCAGCGGTTTAAATCAAATTCAATTCAAATCAAATTTTATTACAGTTGAGACCAGCAAGATTAAAATACAGCATTGACAACTAATACATAAAGTTTAAAATCACAGCATGGATAAAATTCATACTTCATCCTTTAACATTTTCTTAGACAAATAGTTCCACTTTCTAAGAGCCAGTGCACAAAACCTTGCCACTGCACAAGACACAGATTTTTGGCTGTCTTCCGAAAGGTATATCCAAAGAATTTCAGAGTTAAAATCAACATGATATTGTAGTGGTTTAAATCTAGAAAGAAGAGGAATAAGTATCTGAAGTCTTTCTTCTTGTTAATATTCACAGTGTAAGAGTATATGTGTAATTGATTCAACCACATTACTCGCACAAGAACAACATCATTGCTGCACAGGCTGTTGAGAAAATCTACCCTGTAGAACTGCAGATGGAAATGCATCAAAACGTGCTCTTGAGAAAGCCCATCTGTACCTCCCATAGGTGATGTCTGAGAGATATGAAGGTACTGTATAGCCTGGTCCTTTTTTCAAACTCTTACAGCTTAAAGGAAGTACTGCCTCATCTTTTTGGGACTCTAGGGCTGCAGTCATGCACCCCAAATAATCCACTTTCAATCTACTTTCAGTGCACTTTCCAACTGGATTTTTACTGTGTGAATTGGCAAAATCCAGTTGGAAAGTGCACTGGAAGTAGATTGAAAGTGGATTATTTAGTGTGTGTGATCGCAGCCTGTCATTTAACTTTTGAGAAATTAAAGCTTTCACTTTATTTAGTCCCATATGCAGCAAGACTTCTGGCTCCAATCCAATCAGCTTAATTTTATCAATTATCTTTAAAGACCATATAGGATCAGAATTGGAGGCTAACAACAGGGGAATTAGTCTCTTGGGTACAAGGTGGATTCTTAGCCAGTAGTGTAATATATGTTCCCAAACTTTTAATTCTACTTTAGACAGACCAGCTTCTGGTCGAAGGATGATATTGGAAGTACGTCTAGGGCTTCCCAGATCCTAATCTGACACTTTAACCACTACATAAACTTAGCTTCCATTGCAAATAGGATGTGTATGTGTGTGTGTGTATGTGTGTAAATAACTTGGGCAAAGATATTCCTTTCATTATTGGCCCTGGAACTCCCATAATCATCCTGAAGCTGGTGGACAATTTTGAGATTTTTTGTTTTATTTTCTGATGATTTATGCTGGCCACGAATGGACAGACAGGTGGACATGCAGATCCTTTTATCATAGATGTGTGGTCATAGCCAGCCAAGTGATTTGTTTTCTTATATTTGGTTTGGATAAGGGTCATATGGGAGGGGCAAATGGAATCTTTGTCTGGGGGCCCATGGTGGCTCTCAGCAGCCCTGGGGCTCTTATGTTCATATGTACCCCAATTGACAATGTTCCCCAGCTGCTCAAGGAACCCCCCCCCCCCAGTATTTTTGACTTCTCCTGGAGTGTACTACAGCCAGGGGCATTTCCAGTTAGGGAAACAGAAAAAGGCAAAGAGTTGGTCCCCCATCCTCTCCAATGTCACCCCCCCCCAATCCAGATTGGACCTTCCGTTGGCTCCTTTTTGCAGCTAAAAAGCACATCTGGAAATCTAGTCATGGATCCCCAAGAGAACATTTGTTTTGGCCCTTAGATTCCAAGTTAGCTGGTCATTAATCAACACAATAGCTCACAGGACTATGTTTCTAGAGTACACTAACCTTCCTGTAATCTAAAATTTTAAAAGACACATCCATCTTAATTTTAAAGGGAATCCATTATACAGTGACCACGTTCACATAATAGTCTGTTCTTTCTTCCTGACCTTGGCCTCAGCATGTCAGTTTATTTCCCCCTCCTCAGGCATTTCACATACAAATTAAATCCAGATTAGTAAAACTCCAACTTTTGGCAAAAGCACAATTTGTGCATCTGGAGAAAATGGCCCAGAGTTACAATATGTTTTATAAAGAAAGCATTGAGCAAGCTTATGCTGTTTAGACACAAAGGACTGAAAAAGATTTGAAGGAATGGTATGACTCAGTTTTGGTGTTAAACAAATGCATCTAACAGGAAATGTATTCTCTCTCTCTCTCTCTCTCTTACACACACACACAAAAAAAAGTTTTATAGCAGGAACAGCTATACATGCAGATCCTGCCAAAGAGTAATACCACTAGATTAAGCTGGAGCCTTTTGGCACTTTATTCTGCTGGAATAAATTTTGTTAGTCTTTTAAGATTCCACAAGACTACTGTGTTTGGTACAACTGGGTGACACAGCTACCTTCTGGCATTACCACCACTGGATTATATTGGAAATCTTATCTGAAGCTAGCACAAATATTAATAAATATATGAACAACCATTAAGAGAATTATAACAAACCTATCTATTACTGGCAAAAAGATGCATAATAAAATATTTATTTCAAAACAATAGAATTAGGGCTGCCAAGTCAGCCCGGGGGGCAGGGGATCCCCCGCTACAGGGGTTCCCGATCCGCCGGCCAGCATTCGGCCGGCAGGGGAAACCCTGCCCCCGAAGTTGTCCAGCCTGGACGACTTCTCACACGTAATGACATCACTCGGAAGTGACATCAGCACTTTGGGGGCGTTGCCAGGGTGATGCTCTGGCAATCGCCCCCAATGTGCTGACGTCACTTCTGGTGACGTTAGCCGGTGCGCGCGCAAAGCGTGTGCGCCAGTGAAGCTCCCGGCCGACAGAGGTCTCCCCCCCGCCGGTAAGTTCACCGGACTTGGCAACCCTAAATAGAATATAGTAAAAGCATAAATCGCTGTTTTAACCCAAGATAATCTTATACAGCATCAAAATGCAAATAAAACCAAAACAAGTGGAACCCACTCAAACCATATAAATCATGCAAATAATTATAACAAATGCCAAATTTGAACAGTGGCATACTATATATTTTTTTTTTAAAAAAAATGTATAGTGAGATTATACCAGTTTGGGGCAGACCTACATGTCATGGAAGCATCTGTTGATAAGCATTGTGAAGAGAGATCAGCTTTATACATAATGGAATTAATTACACAGTTTTATAGTAAGCAACATTTTAATTTTATTTATTTAAAAGTGTATATTCTTCCTCTGTTTCATCTGAGGTGGGAATAATACAACCACAGATACTCTACACAAAATTAGAACCATAAATTCATAGCAGCTGCAAGACTGAATTAAAAACTTGTGTCTTTGTTTTCTTCACAAATATACATGCCAAGAATAAGTGGACGCTAATGTACTCCTACTTCCAGGGCCCAGCAGACACTCGTTAGCATAACAGGCCACACCCAACAGCAGAAACTCATTATTATATTAGGCCACACCACTGACAGCACAGCTTATTAGCATATTAGGCCACCCCTCCATGTTACCAGAAGAGTGGTCATCCAGCCATGCCCACCTTTTGCTTCTTATTCTGTTTACCTTGTTTGCTGTCAAAACCCAGGGCTTTTTTTGTAGCAGGAATTAATTTGCATGTTAGGCCACATACCCCTAATGTAGCCAATCCTAATGAGTTTCTGCTGTTGGGTGTGACCTGTTATGCTAATTAGTTCCTGCTGGGTGTGGCCTACTCAGGAGCCAGCTGGAACTCCATTCCTGTGCGTTCCTGCCCCAAAATAGCCCTGCCTACTGCCAACAGAAGATGCTGAAGGAGAACAATCTGGGTAGTCTTTCAAGGCTTCACTACCGGTTTGAGCTATCTCCAACTAGAGGATATGATGAAGTTCATTCTCTCTCTACATAACAGACTTCTGTTTCTGCTCTATCTACTCAGCTGGAGTTGTATTACCTACTCCAAACTCTGGTGGGCATCCCATTAAGAGACTTACCTCTAGAGAGTTGGAAATATCTCTGTCACAGAGATATTTCCAACTCTCTAGAGGTAAATCTCTTAACCATTAGGCCCTAATGGCTAATGGGTGTTGATGAATTGATCTAGTTCACTAGTTGAATCCCCTTTTAGACCAGCAGCTATTACTACATCATGCATCAGTTGATGCCAGAAGTTAATGATGTATTGACCTTAAGACTTTGAAGCTGTGAAGTTCGTCTGGCAAGGCGGGATATAAATGGAAATAAATGGAAATAATAGAAATGATATAGGTACATATGTGTGCTTCATGACTGATGTTACATCCAAGTAGTTTGCAGTCTGTAATCAGTTTCATAGCATGTATTCTATGAAATAACCAGGAATAAGTTGAGGACTGCAGCCCAAAGGACAGCTTTCATGTAAGAAGGCTGTGCCACTAAAGTGAATTGCTAACAGATGTGTAACATGAAACACACAAAGAGAGAGCAAGAGAGAGAAGCTGAAAAAGAAAGCGGAACTGACTTTAGACTATAGAATGGGTGAGGAAAAAATGTAATGACAGCTCTGCCTGCAGAACAAGAACAAGGTAAAAGGTCAGAAAGGACCATGTATGCTAACAGAGTAGTAGTCTCTGGAGTAGGTCTACGTGGACTATATTCTTTCCCACAGGGCTCTTTTTGTAGAAAAAGCCCAGCAGGAACTCATTAGCATATTAGGCCACACCCCTGACAGCACAACTCATTAACATATTAGGCCACACCCAGTGTTACCAGAAATGTGGTCATCCAGCCACACCCACCTTTTGCTTCCTATTCTGTTTACCTTGTTTGTTGTCAAAACCCAGGGCTTTTTTTGTAGCAGGAATTAATTTGCATGTTAGGCCACATACCCGTAATGTAGCCAATCCTAATGAGTTTCTGCTGTTGGGTGTGACCTGTTATGCTAATTAGTTCCTGCTGGGTGTGGCCTACTCAGGAGCCAGCTGGAACTCTGTTCGTGTGCCAGCCAGCAGAAGCGAGGGGGGGGGGGTTGGGAGGGCTTTTCTCCAGGCTGGCACTTGAGCGCAAGGTGGGGTGGGAATGGCTTTTCTCCCAGCTGGTGTCCAAGCGCCAGCTAGGAGAAGCGAGGGGGGGTTGGGCTGGCTTTTCTCCCAGCTGGCATCCAAGCGCCAGCCAGGAGAAGCGAGGGGGGTTGGGAGGGGGAGAAGCGAGGAGGGGGGAGAAGCAGTGGGGGGAGCAGCCATAGCAGGCAACTTACCTGCCTGCTTCTTCCTGTTTCTGGCCCACTGAGGTCTCCTGGGAGCAGGGGGCGGGGCTTTGTCCCCTCCCATGGGGCGAGGCGGGCTCGGATGCCAGCTGGAATGCTGGTCTGGTGCGTTCCAGCTGAAAAAGAGCCCTGCTTTTCCAGACTTGAAAGGATAGCTCTCCATCACTGGTCTTGGATTTATTATGCAACTACTTTACAAGGTCTGTGTACAGGTGTGTGTGTGGGGTAAAACTGAAGGCCCTTTCTGAAAGGTCTTAGATCAGGGGTCCCCAACATGGTGCGCATGGATGCTATGGCCTGCTGACACCTTTCCTGGTGCCCACCTAGTGTTTTTAGAAGGTGGGCAGGGCCAGGTGGGGTTTTTGTCCAGTTGGGTTTCTGATTGGCCATTGGAGATCTGAATGGCTGTGTAGATTTTTTAAAAGCATTGCTTCTGCAACAGCTGCCATCCCAGCAAAACAGAGTTTCTGCCTTAAATGTTGTAGAGTTAGTATTAAAGTTATGCATAATCTCAGTCTCTGACAGTTTGTGGTTGGCTCTGCCTCTGCAGCAGGTTGGCTCCACCTGCAAGGGCAGCCATTTTGTGGTTGGCATCGCCTCCTGAGGCAGCCATTTTGTCCTTGCATCCAGTACCCTGTGTCAGAATTCCAAAGGTGTCCACAGGCTCAAAAAGGGTGAGGACTCCTGTGTTGGATCTTCCCACCTACCCCTACCATTAGCAATCTAGTTTGTTAGTCTTTTTCTGAGGAAGAAAGTCTACCAACTATGAAAACCCTTTGTATAGAAATCATGTGATATTATCAAGTGAAGCACAGCTGATTCACTACAGAGCATAACAAGAGTTCTCTCTGGGTTGTGGACTATTGTACAGTGACAGGCTGAGGTGTGCTGAGGTTTTGGCTCTTCTTGGGGCTTTCTTGTTGGCCCAGTGATAAGAGTTCATGCTTTGCGTGCAGAAAAGTCCAGGTTCTATGTCCATGGAGGCAACTTTATATGTTCAGTTTTCCAGGAATATTGAAATGGTTACAAAATACTTTAATTAACATGCCCAATATACTAATATTTGATTAAAGTCTCTCTGTGTTGGGTTTCAGAGAATAAAACTTGTTTAAAAAAATAGGAAAAGAAGGGCGGCCCGTGGCAGCCTCTGCCACTAGCAGAGTAGATTCATAGGATCCAACCAAATGACTTTACTTGATGGATCATGGCCACTAAATTTATTATTTTTATCTAAAATAAAAAGCACACTTCCCACATAAACCCTGTAAAGGAGGACAGTTTAATCTCCTTATATAGTAGACAAGAGAGATGAAGCTGATAATGAGCCCCATTTCTGAGAGAAGCAAATGGCTTAGATCATATTTGAAGAATGGTTTTCCCAGCTCACAACTAACACAGTGGATTTGTATTTCGATATATCAGAACTGATCAGTCACTGCCAAGGCAGTGCTGTATAAGAAAGCAATCTTGGAATGATTAGCAGAGTCCATTCTTTAAACTTCTAGAATCATTGGTTCACTCAGCGCAAGGTTTTTACTTCATACAATCTTGGCTTCACTTGTTTTGGCTTAAATAATGGGAAAATGCTTTTCTACTGTATGATTTATTGCACCCTAAAATGCCTGAGAATGACTGTTGGCAGTATCTCTTCCAGAAGGATGACCATTTAAAAAATTCAAGGGTGGAAGCCATGTTAGTCTGTTGTAACAAAAACGACAAAGTGGGTGCCTTTGAAAGCTAACAGCTTAATTTTGGTCTACACTTTCATGCATTTCTCACAACTTGGACAGACACAAGAAAAGTTGTCCTTAGGTGGCAGGTATATACACGTCAGTACAGAAGGGGAAAAAATATAAACAGTAAGCCAAAGAGCATGAAATGAAAGAGGAAGAGTAGTGTTGTGACAGTTCTCTGTATGTAAGAAAGTTTTGCTAGATCAGAGTCCAGTAGGAGCACCTTAGAGATCAACAAGATTTCCAGGGTATGAGTTTTCGAGAGTCCCAAAAGCTCATACCCAGGAAATCTTGTTGGTCTCTGAAGTGTCAAATCTAGCTGTTCTACTGCAAACCAACATGGCTACCCTCTGAGACTTAGGCCTAAACTACACCTCCCCTCTGAAGTAGTTTGACTGCTGTCTTTTCCTACACTCATTTCACACTAGTAAGCAACAGGGTCTGTTTTAAAGCAGTGTAATGCTAGCTTGACCACAAAAGGGCAATTAACGAATGTAGACGGTGATTTTTAAACTAGAACAAGTATGGTTTGAAACTAGAAACAGGTATAGACAGGGTTTTTTTTGAAACTAGAATGATTCCAGCGGGAAAGTCAGACCTAGATTTGATGTTACTCTCATGGGAAAAGCGTGTGGATATTAGATTATGCAGTTCAGTATAGTGAAATAGAAAGAGAAGTGCATATTGAAGGAAACTTTCCCGTTCATCTTTGGTTGATCTCAAAATATTTAAAATAGGCTATGTTTTCTCTAATATCTACAGCTATGTTGTGTACCAGTGATGTATACTGGCTAGCCTAGAAGCAAGTTGTATAAAGAGATAATACCTTCACATTCTTTACTAAGTGGAGGTAGTACATGTTTGGGGATTTTTCATTGAAACAATGAACTACCCACAACCTCTACAAAAGGAGATATCATTTGGCTGGAAATTTTTACATCAGCACCAGCTTCACTCAAGGATAATTTCAATGGTGATAGCACTACTTTTCTGAGAATGTTTGAATATTTGCCTAAGTGGATATCTAAATAATCAGACTTTGTGCAATTGGAAAAGAGCTCTCTGTTCTATTGTTCAGTACACAAGGTGCGAGGCGGGTGGGACTGAGAGAGATCTGAGAGAACTGTGATTGACCCAAGGTCACCCAGCTGGTTTCATGTGGAGGAGTGAGGACTCAAACCCAGTTATCCAGATTAGAGTCCGCCGCTCTTAACCACTACACCACACTGGCTAGGGGTTAACTGGTTCAAGATGGGAGCCAGCTCCAGTGCTATCTTGCAGCTCATCCTGCCTCCCTTCATCCATTCTTCAGAGGCAGCTGAGTAAAATCCTGCTGGTGTACTATATCTCCATAAGTAAAAGAGCTAGAAAACTACTTTAAAAAAAAACACCTGTGAATTAAGAGGACATTTGGTGTATTTCTGATGAGGAAAAGCACCCTTGTGGCTGCATACTTGACTTTACATTCAAGGAATGTCCGATGGTGCATGATGCATACACAAGGATTTGTGCGCACACACGTATACGCACATTCAGAGTGTTTTCTAAACTGCAAACAAGAAAGTACATTTTAAGAGACCCAGGGGGACATAGATGTAGTAGAGAGCTTTTAAAAAGCATGTGCAATAAAAGCTAAAATGCAAGCAAAAGATATTTGCTGATAATGCAACACTTTAATGTTATCTGGGGGACAATAATATTTGCTCGCTTCCAGATGCTAAGCCGGCTGGGGTGCATCAGTGCACCTGCCTGACCTCAAGTTTGCAACCTTTGATGTATGCTGAAATTATGTTTGAGGATTTTATTGTTGCTGTATTATGTCTCCTATGCTGCCAGGTAACATGGCTCCATATTGCTTGGCTGCTTGAGTCACTTGTAAAACAAGGACCAGGTTCTTTAGCTTCCTAGAATTTTAATAGTAATATTTCAGTCTTTCATGGAAAGTTACATTTCCAAAATCTTGTAAACTGAGCGAGCCTGATTTTGATGCCATGTTGTATAAAACAGGAGAAAAATTATTCCCCAAAGTAGTTTATTGTTACGGTTTTAAGACCAACATGCAGAGTAAGCATAATATGTGAAGGAGAGCAAAAAAAGAGAACCGTCATAATATACAGAAATAAAAATCTGAATTTAAGAACTTTTAAAATGTAATTTCCACGGTCTAAGAATTAATGCACAGAACTCAGCCACTGAATGTGTAATCTCTGCGTTCTGATAGGAGCCAGTGAAGCCTTGCTTTGTTTGTATTGATGTGCCCTGCCCAGGTGTCCTATCGACTAATGGGGTAATAATTTTAAGACGAGCCTCCCTGTAAAATGGACAGCTGAAGAACATATGCTGAAATAAAGTAGCTTATAAGGGTAATCACAAGATAGAAGACATTCAGCTGGTATCAGGTATCGGATTTCATCTCACAATGGCTTAACAAAAGATTGTCCTAAAACTGAAATGCCTGTTACAGATACTGGCAGTGGGATACATTGCTTGGTTTGCCAAGGTCCCCCTGGCCACTGGCAGGAGATGGAGGGCCCTGGTAGGGTTGCCAAATCTAGGCTGGGAAGCTTCTAGATATTTGTGGATGGAGCCTGGGGAGGGCAGGGACCTCAGCGGGGTACAATACCAATGTGTCCACCCCCAAAAGCATCAATTTCCCCCCGGGAAATTAATCTCTGTAGTCTGGAGATGAGCTGTAATTCCAGGGGATCCCCAGGTCCCACCTGGAGGCTGGTATCCAAAGCAGCCACTGATCTCTATAGTTTGGAGCTCAGTTGTAATTCCAGGAGATCTCCAGACCCCACCTGTAGGTTGGCAACCCTAAAAAATCATATTCAGCGTACTAGTTCTGTAGGAAGGCAAGCTGATTTCCATGGGAACCTAACCTTTAGGAATTGATTCCAATCCAGTGTGGGAATAATTGTTGGACATAAGATATTGATTGGTTCACGCAAGATTTTGGATAGATGGGACAGAAAATAATGTCTTTATTGGTTTTGTCAAAACTGTTTTGACAACAAGGTAAACAGAACAAGAAGCAAAAGGTGGATGTGGCTGGATGACCGTGCTTCTGGTAACATCGGGTGTGGCCTAATATGCTAATGAGTTCCTGCTGGGCTTTTTCTACAAAAAGAGCCCTGGTTACGGCCACAAAAAAGAGCCCAATTAAGTGTTTACTGTCTTCCCCAATGTTTCTTTCCAGCCATTTCTTCTGTTTATTATTTCCTTATTGCTTTGGGAGAGGGATGTATTATCCCCTAAGAGGCTGCGGTTTAAAGTAACTTCATCATAGGATGATGATGTCGTCTGAAATTTTTTTAAAGGGTATGGTGACAACATTTCCACAGTTCAGAAACCTAATAGTATTTAGATGTCCTGGACAGCAGTAAAACAAGAATATAGTTGAAAATGGAAATCTTGGTTAAAGCCACTGTTTAATTTACCATAAGTCTTATTATGTTTCCCAAGTCTCATGTCAGCATCCTTGGTTCTGAGTTAGGAACCATTAGTGTGTGTACACAAAGGGCATAATTTCACTAAAGGTAAGGACTTCAAAGTCTCACTGAAATCAAGAAGAAGAAGAGGAGGAGGAGCCCTGGAAACACGCTTGTTCTGACCATCTACTGGGCATGCTGAATCACTGAATAAAGGCTTCATGATTTCACTGTTCCTGGTCTCCTGAGTCCAGTACTCTTCACCATACTTAACCATATTGGCAAAAGGTCTGGGTGACTGGATAGGTACAGATTTTCAGATCAATAACAAACCTGATCTTCAAATGCCAGGAGGCAGATTTAGGGTTTTCTGCATAAGTGCCCTTCTTTTAGGCTGTTTTAGTTGTTAATCTGATAGCAGCAGAATCATGTCAAGCGCTGAGCTTCTGCACATCTTCCCTCCCTCTGCAGTTTTCCAGCTGCCATGTCTAGGGATGGGCATGAACCACAGAAATGCTGTTCAGTTTGTGGGCAGATCATGAATGGAACCATGAACCCCACAAATCTAGTCGGCTCACATACAAACCAAACCAGGTTTATGAGGTTCGTGCTTGAAACAGCCGAACTATGGGGAGAACCCGCTCCAGTGGCTCAGTTGTTTTGGGCTTTAAACAGCCCCATAGGCAGGTGGAAGGGCACACATGCCACCGATGTGGTGATGTCACTTGTGCATTTAGTGTGGTGGCTAATTTAGTTAGTGGCTGAATAAGCAGAACAGAGCTAATTAAATTAGCATGGGGAAACAGCAACTCAGCTGTTCAGGTCGGAAACCCCCTGCAACTCAGCTGTTTAGGTCGGAAACAGCTGAGCCATGTGAAACAAACTGCTCCCCCTGCTCAGCTGTTTAAAGGGGCTTTCTCAGACAGACACCACTTCCTCCCAAAAATCTCCTTTAAACAGCTGAGCCACAAGAGCAGGTTCAACTGTTTTGAGCCTGAAACAGTTGAGCTGCAGGAGCAGGCTGCCTCGCAACGTAGGTGTTTCTGATCATTTGGCAGGTTTCATGGGGATGTCTCTAGAGCTAGTAATAGTGTAAGGTTCATTAGGCAATAGTGTTGAACTACTTTGGAGTACTGTACAAGCCCCTTGAAGAAGAAGAAGAAGAAGAAGAAGAAGAAGAAGAAGAAGAAGGAGGAGGAGGAGGAGGAGGAGGAGGAGGAGGAGGCGGGGTTGAGAGAGCTCTGACAGAAACTGCTATTTTTCAAGGACAGCTCTTATCAGAACTATGGCTTGCCCAAGGTCATCCAGCAGGTGCAAGTGGAGGAGTGGGGAATCAAACCCAGTTCTCCCAGATTAGAGTCTGTGCACTTAACCACCACACCAAACTGGCGCTCTTAAGGAACTCTAACATTTTGGGTGGCTCCCTTGTATTTAAATGACAACCATGCAGAGAGAACAGGAAATAGCTATGAACATACAGACCACAGGGTCAAGTTAAGAAACCTTGGAAAAGAATTTTTTCTCTACATTGGTGAGTTGGTGATATATAAATCCTTCTGTTTAAGTATTGACTATATGTTGTAACACCATAGCAATAATTGGATATTGTTGTATTTGTTCCTAGAATTTGTGAAATTGTTGGACTGACCCAATCCTTAGAGAGACCTTATACAATATAGTCATCAAGGTAATAATTACACAACGAAACAATGAGACACTGTGTATGATTTTTATTTCATAAAAACCTAAAAATTGTATTCATTGTAACTTATGGATTATAACTCTGCATGTACATTTTATTAAGCTTGTTAGATGGTCCTCTTCTGATGAAGATTCCTCAAAACTGAATAGTCACCAGATGTTCGTCATAAATTGAATATTGGACCCTTACCTTTGTTGTCAATATTTTTGTATTGTATATTAAATCCCAGTATTGTTATATCGTATTGTTAGTGCTTTGCAGCTATTTTATTCATTACCATCTGATCATTTGGCAGCTTTCATGGGGATGTTTTGGTGGCTTTCTCAGGGTTTAAACCCCTGCTTTTTTGCTTTCCATGAACCGCCACAAACTGCCTTAAAAGTTCATGGAGGTTTGTGGCTGGGCTGCAGTTTTATGAACAGATGACACTGCTTTCTACTGAGTCAAACTATTGGTCTATCAAATTCAGTATTGTTTATTCTGACTGGCAGGGGCTTTCCAAGATCTCAGTCTTTCACGCCACTCACTACTTGATCCATTTAACTGGAGATGCTGGGGACTGAATCTGTGACCTGTATGTAAAGTGAATATTCTATTACTGAGCCATAGCCCCTCCACAATGAGGAAGGTTGTAGAAAAGACAAAAAATGGTTTGTCACCCAGTGAGCTCCCTGACTGAGCAGGGATTTGAACTCAGATCTTGGAGGTTAAAATCCAGTACTCCAGCCCTATACCCATAACCTGTCTGAGCACTGACAGAATGTCCAGAAAGGAAGAGCCGGCATGAGCATGCTGGTCCCATCTCCAATTGATTAACAGCAAGGCCGAGGACAGACTGGCAATCTAAAGCGGGGCAGGCACGCTTCGCAAACGGAAGAAAGGAGCACGTTCAGACATGCGCATCTGTCCATCGGCTCCGTTTCGTACTTACCCGTCTCCCAGTCGCTTTCCTTCCGCTTTAACAGGACACCGGTTTTACCCGGTGTTCAGGGGCCTTCCTCCGCATGCCTCCCACTTCCAAACATGCGAAACACATCAAAGGAAAACAAAAAAAAAGCACGGCGGCACGCGCAAGCCGCGCGCGCTGGCTACGCGGCAGTCTGAACGCTCCGTGGCAGTCTGAACGCTCCGTATTGCTGCTGATCCGCATTGCTCTGGCCAGTGTGAACGGCCAGCTCCGTGGGGTTTTTCCCCCGCTCCAGTTCCCTCCGCTTTGCCTCCGCTTTAGATTGCCAGTCTGTCCTCAGCCCTTGTGAGCACAGTACCTATGTCAGGAGGAAGTGTACACTCCCTCCCTGCGATTTGCAATGTTCATGGGGAGGGAGCATATACTCTCTGTGCATTAATTCAGCTCAAGGATGGGTTGTTTGCACAGGGCTTCAGTCCGCTACATTATTCTTCCTCTGCTACAAGGAAATGAAAACGAGGTTTTTTTGCCCAATGCTCAGATTGCACAGATATTCACATAATTTATTTATCTGTTTTTTTTATTCTGCCATGCCAAACTGAGCAGTACTTGCTATATAAGAAGTCACCAAATGGAATGTAAAGTCCAGTTTTATTTATAACAACATGAGAGTGTTATTGATACTCTTGGTTTCCCAAAAGACAGTTGCCGGAGTTTATTGCTTTAAAACAGTGCCCCTAAAGCTACAGTTTGGATGAGGGGAATAAAACATGATGCAAAAAAAATGAGGGAGTCTAAAAATACAGTGTGTGATTCCCACCATTTAATGTGTGATCTTTAATCACAACAATCTGTTGACTCGGAATTTCTTTGACCTTTTCTGTTTGGCACTGAAACACTGCTCCTGTACTGCTATGATAATTGGATGGGATTGCCAGATGGTTTGTGTATTAGGTGACTTCCTGTTTGGGCATTTCTTATGTCTGTGGGGAGAATGTCCTTTATGTTACTTCTAGATTCCTGCATTTTAGTAGGAGATGGGGCTTCTGGAAAGTCTAAATGTTGCATCATGGTCTGGTGTCAAGCTCTGCAGAAACTGTTGGATAGTTAGAAGTCTGAGGGAGAAGGACTCCCCCCAGGTTATTGTTGGGAAAATGAGTATATAAGACAAGGCCTGACAATTTTAGTCATTATAGGGTTAACCTATGCAACTTGTTTTCCTTAGGCTTAACCTGGAAAAGATACCTGGCAGCTGGTCAATTAACTTGGAGCCCAGGAAACCTAAAGGTGTTCTGTTGTGCTAATTGGTTACTGACATCAGGTGTTTCCTTTTCAGGGGTCAAGAGACCTTCCATTGTAATCACTCTCTCTCTCTAGAAGGATGTCTTAGTGTGTAGATGGAGCACAATGTAGCTCCTTAGAAAGTTTTTTTTTGTTTATTTGTAGCTAATCCCGTTTCCCTTTATCCTTTAGTAATAAAGATTTTAAACTAGAGGAAGTAGTCTCTTCTTTCCAGAAAGCAAGATCTATAACCCTGAATTTTCTCGAATATTGAACAAAAGTTCTAACAGTTATGAGGCTTGAAAGCATAACAGGGTGGTGGCAGTTACCAGAGAACAGCTGAGTAACAAAATGAACGGGAAATGCAAGCCAAAAGGAACACTGGCTAACTCATATCTCACTTCTCTCAAAGGTAAACTCCTTGCTTTGCTTTTCTGTCAGCTCCATATTGCGTGTAAGATTAGTTACATAGAGAAACAACTAGGCTCCATTCAGATATCACTGTAAGCTGACATTAAGCCAACATTGACATGAGCCTAGGTTGTTGCTGTATCCATCTGCAAGCCTCCCTTCTCCCCTACCTCCTGTGCAGAGAATCCCCATTAGACACTATGGGCTAAACTACACATTATGTTTTTTGATTAGTTTGGTCCTCACTTTCCTACAATCACACAGCAGCTGTGAAAAAGAAGAGTTTAAAGTCCTTGGTTGCCAATTTCCATGTGGGGCCTAAGGTTCTCCCAGAATTACAAATGATTACCATATTGTTAGAGAAAAATAGTCAAAATACGTAAATATTCAGGGGTTTCAATGGATCTTTGCTTCACTGGAGAGGAGACGCTTCCTTTAGTTTAAAAATACTTTTTTTCTAAGGGTAAGGGTTCCCAGGAGACCTATAAAATAACAACATATCTAAGAGCTACGTTTTGCATCTTACTCTTTACAAAGCATGGTGAGAACAACAATGGAAAATCCTCCTTCTTCTTGACCCCTAGAGGGAAGTCACCTGAATACAGTAGCCAATCAATACATCAGCACCCCTTTACATTCCTGGGCTTTTCTTACATTGGCTATCTGCCAGGTTTCCCTTCCAGGTCAGTCTAAACAAAGCACTGCAGGTAAACAAGTTAACCCTATAATGACTGGAATGTCAGATCTTGCAAACACATACCTTTCCAACACATATGACAGAGAACAATTCCCTTGGAGAAGCTGGCTGCTTTGGAGGGTGGCTTCTATGTCATTAAAACCTGCTGAGGTCCCTTCCCTTCCCTCCCCAAACCCCACTCACCCCAGGCTCCATCCCCAAATCTCCAGGAATTTCCCACTCCTTAGTTTGCAGCCCTACAAGGAGCACAATTGGGCTTGGGATGATGATGCAGGGGGAGGAGGAGTTCCTGCCTCCCCCCCCCCCCCGATTTCCCAAGCCAAATGGCCAGAGGAAGTAATTTGCCTAGCCATTTCAGCTTAGGAAAATGGTGTATGTGGGGGGAGGCAGGAGTCCCTCACCCCCCTGTGTCATTGTCCCAATCCCAATTAGGTTCCTTGGGATTTCAAAATAGACTTTTCTTGACAGCTACAGTTTGATTGCTGTGTTGCTGCTGTGTGACTGCCAGGAAAGCAAATTTATGTGTAGTTTGGTGCTAACTCTGGCAGATGTGTGTAGGGATGGACACAAATTGGCTCACAAACCTTTGCCCATGACGAATTTTGGCCGGTTTGCGGTTTGCAAACTGAAGTTCACAAACTGCAGCCCAGCCATGAACCTCCATGACCTTTTAAGGCAGTTCTCCTTGCTTTCTCTTCCCTGCAAAAGCCACCGAAACATCCCTGCGAAAGCTGCCGAAAGATCAGAAACAGCTGAGCTATGGGGGGAGCCTATTCTCATGGCTCAGCTGTTTAAAGGGGCTTTCTTGGGGCCTGGAGATCTCTTGGAATCTCCAGACAACTGATATCCAGATGAAAATGGCTGCTTTGGAGGGTGGCCCCTATGGTATTATACCCCATTGAGATCCCCCCTTTCCCAAAGCCCTGTCCTTCCCAGGATGCACTCCCTAATCTGCAGGAATTTCCCAACCTAGACCTGGCAAGATTAACCTGTGTGATAGATATGGATGTCTCTATTGGGCAGGACAGAAAAAAAAAACTTCCCTCACAAAATTGTAGTAGGAGAGAGTGGTACTTACTAAAGGCCAAGTTTCAGATGTCCAACCAGTACAATAATAAAAACCACTGCTCGAACAGTGTTTAATATATAACAAAAATCCCATCTGTTTATTTGATGGTAGGACTAAATTCTACTCTCAGACTTCATATGTACTTTAACTAAGTTTAACAAGATGTATTTTAAAACCTCAAATGCTAATGATAGTCACAAATTTAAGCTAGAACATTGTCTATTTTGATATAAACTGGAACCGAGGCATTCATCATTCCACATTTATTACCATTAAAACAGGTTGCTACAAATCATAATGCATATAAATTGTGTGTGTGGGTGTGTTCAGACGCGCCATTTGATCTGGCTTCAACACTCTTCAAAAATGGGTCAAATGTGCACATTCAGACAGCATCAGCTGCCTCCCGTCCCCAGCCGTTGCTTTCCAGAGCAAATTCTGGAGCAAACTGTAGTATTTTATTACCAGGTCCCAAGTGGTGTTTTCTGGGCTCTCCTGGTTGAAAGCACAGTTTCCTCTGTGTGATCGCTCTACCGTCGTTGAGCCACTTCCGAGTCTTTAACCACCACCCCCCGCCGTGGAAGCCAGAGGCTTCTGCTTTTGCCCGCCATTTTAATTTTTGTGTCGGCGATATGCACATAAGTGCTGCTTCGCTCCCATGTCTATATAAAAAAAAATTAAATGGCCCCTCATTTTGAGTTCGGGATCCCAAGGAGACCAGTTTTGGGCGAAAAGTTTGAAGGGATGTGTTCTGTCACGGCAGTGAAATCACGGTGCTTGTGGAACTGTGACAGGATTTGCTCTACTGCTTTTGCACATGTGCAAGGGTGTAGTTTTTAAAATCTCCAGATGAGTGGCTATGTGCATGCACAAACTTAGAAACAACAACGACAACAAAACCCCTACAACATACACTCCTGTGTGATCACAATTGTCCAGAGTAAAAATAAACTGCATTGAAGCGGGGTGATTTAAAGCAGCTCCAACACGCCGTCTGAACTAGGGCTGCCAAGTCCCCCGGTAGAGCGGGGGAAACACCGATTTTTAAAGCTTTCCCCCGCTTTTCCAAGATTGGCCACCGGGGGGACAAAATGGCTGCCAGCAGGGGAACCTCGGAGCCTGCCCTGCTGGCCTCTTGAACTTCTTAAAAGGGAAATTTCCCCTTTAAGAGCTGAGCCAGCAAGAGAGCCCCGCCCAGAGATTAAGGCGGGACTAAGCTCTTTCTACTGCGTGCAAGGTTGCTGCTGAGTAAACTGCTTGGGTAAGCTGGGGTCTGCGAGCTCTTTTCCTTCTCTGTCTCTCCCCCTCCCCCTCTTTCTTTTTTCTGTCTGTCTGTCCATCCACTGTGGTTTTGTCAAAGGAATAAACTGTCACTTCCAAAGAGGTAAACATCACAAGGAGAGGTTGCCTGTAGAAGGTCTGGGAGTGGGATTGTTTAAAATGTCTTGTCGTGGCTGTTTGGGTCCCCCCAATCCTCATTTCCCTTCTGCAAATAAAAGTTGGGATTCCTCATTTTTATGCCAATTTTCTGTTTCTTTCAACCGTGTCCCCCCCTCCGGCAGTAAAAATCTGCATTTTTAAAAGCATTTGTACATCAAGTAACCGGTATTTTAAATTAGGGATGGATCCAACTAGCTTTTCTGCTGGCGAAAAGGGGAGGACAAAGGTCCTCTTTAGCCACCAAAAAGCCTATGCTGGGGGGGGGGGAGTAGTTATGGGACTTACATGGACAACAGCTGGGTGAAACAAGGGCCAGAAATAAAGCCTGGGAATTGGGCAAGAGTAAGTGAAAAAGCTGTCTGTCTGTCTGTCTGTCTCTCTCTCTCTGTCCCCATCCAGCAGAGGTCTATCAGTGGCTATTATTAGCCACAAGGTCTAAATGGAACCCTTTGTCTGGGGCAGTGATGCTCTGCATTCTTGGTGCTTGGGGGGCAACAGTGGGAGGGCTTCTGGAGTTCTGGCCCCGCTGCTGGACCTCCTGAGGGCACCTGGTATTTTTGGCCACTGTTGTGACACAGAGTGTTGTACTGGATGGGCTGTACTGGATGGCCCGATCCACTGTGGCTTCTCTCCTGTTCTTATGATATGAAAATCATATTTAGCACTTGTGCAGCACTTAGGGCTTCATATTCTGCCGAGATGAGGAAGGATTCAGTAGGGCCGTTGCTCAGTGATAGAGCATCTGCTTGACATGCAGGAGGTATCAGCCTCTTCAGCTAAAAAAGGATCAGGTCATAGGTGACATTAAAGATCTCAGCCTGAGACCCTGGAGAGCCACTACCAGTCTGAGTAGTCAATACTGACCTTGATGGACCAATGGCCTGATTCAGTATTAGGAAACTTCATGAGTTCATGTGGAAGCATGTGGAAGCAACATCACAGGATGTGACATCACAAAATGATGTCACTTCCTTTCTCCTGGCTCCACCCCCAAAGTCCCCAGATATTTCCCAAGTTGGACTTGGCAGCCCTAGTCTGAACGCACCCTGTGTGTGGGAGAATCAGCCTTTCACTACTTTGGTAGTTTCTTGGGAAATACTAACTTGACACGTCCACCTCTTTTTGTTCATAATATGAACAGAGGTTAATCTTTTTAGAATGTTTTAATTCCCCAGCCAGGATAGGTATTATAAGACAGCAAAATGAGAGGAGGAATGGAAGAATTAGAAGATGAGACGAGAGAAGAATGTAAGCATGCCAGTGGGGTTGAAGGATTTAGTAATGTGTTTGCCTCAGCCTCGTTGTACTTTGCAGCCATGGAGAACTTTCTTGAAGAATTGCTGCTAAAGAAGGTGGCAAACAGTAACACAAAACTCCATGTTTTCTGTTTGTGCTGTTCTGCCCTAGTGGCTGCAATGCAGATCTGTACCAAAAAGAAAACAAACTCAAATGCATTCTGTGAAGGCAGGATGATTCTGGCTTCCTGGTCACTCAAACTGGCTTGGGGCCTGGGAATTTTGTACCTTGGCAGCCCTGGGCGTGGGGTAACTGAACCTCAAAATAGTGGGTGACAAGTGGGTCTTTTTAATACTAGAAAGTTGCTGCCTTTTCTGCCAGTGGCAAGAGCAAGGTTTTCGCAGTACTTGAGTTACTCTGAGGGAATGTTAAATGAGGCAGGAGATACAGTTGGCCTGTTGATTAAGAACCTGATTAGACTTCTTCATTTTGGCCTGGTTATAGAGAGATCCCCAAAAGTCTTCCTTGATTAGGGATGAGGAACAATTTTCTCATGTAGACTTGCCTGTCCCATCATGAGATGGCATTTTACAGCACTTAATTCTCCTCAGAATTCTGTTGTTCATTCTAAGACAGGGTCTTCCTGTCCCTCTGGCTGTTTGGGCTCTAGGAGTGTGGGCAGGTTCTGGGGCTGACAACTTGTGACCAGTATAGTAAAAACAGTGTAGGGATATGAAGCTTGTGCTTATTGACTCTGAGCTGACACTAGGATGGACATGCTCAGATGAAATGAGGGTCAAGTAGGTGTGATCCCAGTTTCCCCTCAACGCACATTGACTGTACCCATTTACATGGTGTATACATGAAATTTCCTGGTATTTTTCTTGCTTGATAATCCAGTGTGTTATTGTTATGCCATCATTATGCCTGTAAACGAAATAGGTTATCAAATGCTGTCATTGCCAATATTATTGTTAGAGGAATCGCAGCCAATGAAACACTGCCCACTAAGAACAAGAAACTGTGATATGGTGTGTATTCAGAAGAGTTTGTCACCTAGAAGAGCTGATCAACTTAATGTGCCTGCAATCTTTTGAGATTGTTTATTCTTATAGTTGATACTTGTAACGGGTTTGTCCCATCCCCCCCCCCCCTCCCGCTTTGGATATTTGTCTACCATCGAGTCTTGGCTGAGGAAAAGTCCCACGACTTGAAATGAGCAACATTCAGATCCGGATATCTTGCCTTTTTGGACTCCTTGGATAGGAATATCTTTGGATTCTACACATAAATTTGTTTGCACTGATTTTATATGGTTTTCCATTTGGACTGGACTTATATGGTTTTCCATTTAGTAATCTATAATTTTGGTATGTAACCTGATAAGTGAATGTGTAAAAAAGCAAGAATATTATATGAGAAATAACATAACTTGTTTGATAACTTTATTTTTTTCACACCATATCAGTTTCTTGTTCTCACTGGGCTGTATTGCCAATTTCATGACAGAGCTAGAACTCTTGAAGAAACTTTGTACATTAACTATTAATCTCTTGTAAATAGTTACTTGGGAGTGAGAAATACATTACATAACTAAGGGAAATCTGATTGTTAAGCAATATAGCCACTAACCGTGTATAGATTTTAAAAACTCTTGAGGGGATTGAAGTCAGCTCTTTAAAAGATGTATGGATAAGTGGGAGAAGTTATTTTAAACAAATGCACAAAGTCATATGGTAACCCACAGCAAGAAGAAAAGGAAAATGTTCTACATGTATGAACTGGAAAGTGCTGCTGATTCCTATTGAAGAAAGTAAAGTACATGCTTAACCATCTAATTCCAACTTAATTTTGTGCTTAATTCTGGACTGAGCCATTGGCATGATTAAGGTAAAACAGTTCAAACTTCACACTTAAATGCTGCAATTGACTTCTGGAAACATTCTTGTATTTCTTGGTTTCTACAGAAGGTGGTACTGTCTGATAAAGAATGCCTTAGTGCTATATTTGATACAAAATCTGGCCTTGCCAGGTTTCATTTTAAGAATAATATATTGCAGTGAAAAACTATGTGACAATATGGATGTGCAAACACACACACACATTATTTCAAAATACATTTTTGAATATTCCTTTCCAACTTGCTTTAAAACAATAACAATAAGTAGCATTGGCTATCATTAAGACATTTACAGTGCAACACCACTAAAGCATGCTGTGATATTCTATAGAATGCTGTGAAGTTTATACAGATGTTTTGACATGTCACAATCCTAGTTTTATATTAATTCAACTTGTGGGTGCCGGGAGGCAGCTCCAAGGTATGCAGATTCAGTGTATGAAGCAAGATGATGAGCAATTCATTTCCCAGAATTTATAGCAAGTTTGGCTATCTGCTGCTCCCTCAGTCATCAGTTGCCCTGTTTTGAACAACTGTCACAAAACTGACCCCCTAAAATCATTCCATGAGAAGATTCAGAGACAAAATTTGTGTTCTGTGAAAGCACCATGTGGGGAAAACCAACCAGATTCCCATTTTGTCCCCCCCCCCCTTCCATTTTCATTTTGTTTTCTGTTGCAGTCTCACTTCATATATACTTCATGGGCATAACCCATGGAGGGTCCATGGCTCAATGGTAGATTTATTTATTTATCTATTCAATTTGTACCTCGCCCTCCCCGTGAGCAGGCTTTTCAGGAAGATGTCCCAGATTAAATTCCCAGCACTTCCAGTTAAAAGGTCCAGGTTTAAGGTGATATGAAAGAGCTCTGCCTGAAATCCTGGAAAGCTGCTGACCTTGATAGACCAACAGTCTGATTCAGGCCCAAACTACACGTTATGATTTGTAACATACAGGATCCCAATTCCCATTACCTGACTAACATTGACAGCCTAATGTCAAGAGTGCAGGAATATGTTTTTCAACCACCCAAAATCCTGATTCAGATTGGAACTACAATGTGGGGGAGGAAGGGAGTTCAGCATTCCTGGCTGCACCCTTTTCTTTACCCAGATTGCCTTCAGGGCGTCATTTGCCCCACTGGAAGTTGTATATGTAACCTATCAGTAGACATGCAACCCCTGGAGCCATTTTGAGTCAGGAAATTGTAATGGCTAGTTCAGGCTTCAGTAGAAGACATTATTGTGTGTTCATGTGCCACTCCATGCATGGGTCCAGATACAGTGGAGGGCATCGTTCTTCCAGCTTCCAACTCCCAATGATGGGACGGTCAGTAGATAAAAACATCCAGCTGAGAATTCCTTCCCAGAGTAATATTTTGATTGATTTTATTTGTCATTTGCTGTTCTCATATATATATATGAGAACAGCAGCAGAACAGCGCAGCAGGGCAGGGGAGAGTATGTGTGGGGGGGCATAAAAAGAAAGAAAGAAAGGGTGCCCATCTCAACCTCCCATTGCTGTCCTCAACTGAAAGCCTGGCAGAACATCTCCACCTTGCACGCCCTGTGGAACTGCATCAGGTCCCTCAGGGCATAGATGTTATTCAGCAGAGAGTTCCACCAGGTCCTGGCCCTAGTCGAGGACGACTGGACCTCCCTAGGGCTGGGGGTCACCAGCAGGTTATTATCTGCTGATCTCCGGGTTCTCCTGGGGGAAGAAAACATTTGAGTAAAAATGACTGGAAGATAGCAGTCCCTGAGATTAACATTTGCTGTTAGCCATATTGTAAAGGTATTTAAAGGGCTGCAGTGGCTCAAGTGGTTAAGACGTTGAACTGCAGACTGGAAGGTTGGTAGGTCAGCAGTTCGAGACCCGAGTGCCGCTTGACGGAGTGATCTCCCGTCTCTGGTCCCAGCTCCTGCCAACCTAGCAGTTTGAAAGCAAGAAATTGCAAGTAGATCAATAGGTACCGCTTTGGTGGAAAGGTAATGGCGTTCCATGTGCCTCGGCGTCTAGTCATGCCGGCCACATGACCACGGAAACATCTTTGGACAGCGCTGGCTCTTCGGCTTGGAAATGGAGATGGGCACCGCATCCCTAGAGTCGTATTTGACTGGCTTTCAAGCAAGGGAAACCTTTAGCTTTACTAAAGTTATTTATGGAAGTAAATGGGGGCAGGATGTTACTAAAGAATAGATACACCATGTATACACCATTTCCCCTCAGTAATTTTGTTGTCTTGTTTAACTTTCCACAGTATCTGTAGTGGTATTAACAGGAATTTAAACCACCCTCTTTAATTTTCCCACTAAATTTAGTTTTGTTTAGTTTCTTATACAGCACAATACTTTATAATGGTCTGCCTCTGTGTACTTCCTCATTACTATGGAAATAATCAACAGAATGCTCAAGTTGCCCACATAAGTTTCCACTGCAGTCAGGGGCACTTAAGTGAACTTCACTTCATCTGGATTGTGCTCCATCTTTGCATTCACGAATGCACCCGGCATCATTGTTGGGGCAATAATTTTCATGTCTGACTATAGAGTCTTCTTATATTTGCTTAGACATTTTTGTCATATTCTTTTTGTCATACCAAGCATCCAAGGCAATCTACAAACATTCACAACAGCAACAAATATCCAATGTAAAGAATAAATAAAATAGCTGATAAAACAGTCAAAACACAAAAACGTAATACTCCCCAGAAGAAACCAAAGGTCATGGAACTCAGGAAAACATCTGAAAAGTTTTCTATCCATAATTCAGAAATCAAAGAGCAATACAAAGCAATGCCAGGCACAAGTGAACCAATTTCCATTTGTATTTTATTACCCATATGTATGTATTGGTGATTGCTTTTTCAAAAGTGCTGCAAAATGTATTTGGTATTACTTGCACCAATGGACTATGAATGTCTTCCCTTATGTGACAATATATGAATATGTATGAACATGTTACCATAAAGGAACAACATGACTTTTAAAAAAGAAAATCATTATTTTTGATTTGGAGTCAGCCCCCTGGATTTCTGAACGACTATAAGTTGTTTCTGATCCTCTTCCATCTTGCTTGGGTCCTGTAATAAGGATCAGGGCCAGCCAAAAAGTTTTCTCCACCCTATGCTGGCTGGCCCAAGCACCTCCCAGTCCCCCAGGTGTGCCTTGAACCATCAACCAGCTGCACTCTCAGGGCTGACTTACCCACTGGCTTGGCCAGAGAAAATGGGGGAATTGCATTGAACCAAAAGTGATGCCACTTCTAGACGATGCTCTTAAGAATCCCCAACATTTCTATGGCAGACAATGGAGAAGGTTCCCAGATTGTCACTTCCAGATTGGATGTAATTCCCCCCAATTTCTCTTACCACGTTGGTGGGCGAGTGACTCAGGAGCCAGGGAATAGCTGGCCAGAGTGCACCCAGGTTGCCAGCCAGTCAGGGCAGTGGCTCTGGGGCTGGGGCTCCCCTGGTGCCCCCTGCCCTCTGGCACTCTATGCAATAGCGAGTGGGCCACACCGATCAAGAAGTTTGTTTTGTGGACATTCCAGGACTTTCCAGAAAGACCAGATGACACTGTAAGTTTGCTATTTTATCAGTTTCTTGCCATACGGTGGGAACAGCCATTATTTAGTCTGTTGGCAATGCCTTTTTGCTTCAAGTCAGTCGTATTATTTGAAGACCATTCACTTTTCAGCAAGCTTTGGTACTGTGTCTCATTTTTTACAAGGCCAGAGTAGTTTTGTGCATGTGTGTGTGTGAAGGGTGTTTGTCAAAATCCATATTACAGAATTAATGCTCAAGTCTTTTAACTAGTGACTGGCTTGTCACCATGGTATCTGTATGAGAAGAAAGTCCTACAAGAAAAGGAAACGGGTTGGATGACAGATCTTCAACAGTTATCTCTGATGCTGGAATCAGACTGTACATGTGAACAGCTGGTGGTGCTTCTAATTGTACAATGAAGTATCAAAAGACGTTCTCTTGGATACCCTCAAGTGAATTTCAACAGAGATTTGCTTTAATATTTTTATCTGTGAGGTGGTTGAATAAGAACATGGAATGAAATGTAGTACAATAGACGTCAAGACAAAGTTAGGCCCTTTATCTTGCTTAAAAGATATATGAAAGGAACAGAATTAGGAATACCAGTAGTGCTAGCAGTTGCTGGTGGTGACCCCACCCTTCTTCCTTCCTAACCCAGACTTTATTCACTGATATTTCTATCTACTCTGACTAAACAGCACAATCTTGTTAAGGTTACATGTGTTTAAGTCCCATGTAATGTATTTGTATAACATATATGTAACTTATCACTAAAGTCAGCTATTGTATTTATTTATTTATTTGGATTTATACCCCGCCTAGCCAGCAAGGCCGGCTCTAGGTGGCTAACAACCGGTAAAATCAGCAGTCACAAAACAATTTAAAAATTATTAAACTTCATCTACATAAAACAGGTAATAAGAAGTCCAGAAGTCTGGAGAGTAACGTTACACTAATTTTTAGAATGGTATCCAGGGGGAACCAGGAAATTACAGGCCAGTTAGGCAAATTAGTAGAAACTGTAATCAAAGGCAGAATTATTACGCATGCAGAGGAACAATGCCTGCTGAGGGAAAATCAGCATGGCTTCTGCAAAGTGAAGTCCTGCCTCACTAACCTTTTGGAGTTCTTTGAGAAAGTGAACAAACGTGTAGACAATGGTGATGCGGTAGACATTATGGGCGCTTTCACACACACTAAATAATGCAGTTTCAATCTACCTTCAGTGCACTCTGAACTGGATTTTACTGTGTGAAATGGCAAAATCCACTTGCAAACAGTCACTGAAGTGGATTGAAACTCCATTATTTTGCATGCGTGAAAGTACCCATTATATACTCAGACAAGTTAGTATATCAAGATTCTTGCGTAAACTCAGCAGTCATGGGAAAAGAGGACAGGTTCTCTTATGGATTAAAAATTGATTAAATGACAGGAAGTATAGGAACAGACGGACAGTTCTCACAATGGAAGTAAGCAAGCACTGGGGTTCCATGTGAATCAGTATTGGGGCCGGTACAATTTAATTTGTTCATAAATGCTCTGGAATTAGGGGTGAGAAGTGTAGTGGCCAGCTTTCCAGATGACACAAAATTATCCAGGGTGGTGAAAACAAAGGATGACTGCAAAGAGCTCTATGAGGATCTCCACAAATTGGGAAAACAATGTGGCAGATGAAGCTCAGTGCTGGTAAGTGTAAAAGTAATGCATACTGGAACAAAAGAAACCCCAATTTAAGTATAGGCTAATGGGGTCTGGATTTGCTGAGACTGAGAGAGAACAAGATGCTGGGGCTATAGTAGATAGCTCAATGAAAGTGTCAACCCAGTATGTTGCGGTAGTGAAAAAGGCAAACTTGGTGCGTTCAGATGGTGTGCTGGAGCCGCTTTAAATCACCACGCTTGGATGCAGAGTTTTTTTATGCCAGACAATCATGATCACATGGAGTGTGTGTCGGGGGGTTTTTTGGTTTGTTTTTTCCTAAGTTTGCACATGTGCATAAGCAATCATCTGGAGCTACAACTTTGCGCATGTGCAAAAGCAGTAGAGTAAATCCTCTCACAGTTCCACAAGCACCATGATTTCACCGCCATGACAGAACACGTCCCTTTAAACCTTTCAGCCGAAACTGGCCTCCTTGGGATCCTGAACTCAAAAGTAGTGGCCATTTTAAATATATTTTTTTTGATGTGGGGGCAGAGGAGCGCTTATGTGCATATCGCTGAGGCAAAAATAAAAATGGCTGGCAAAAAGCGGAAGCCAGAGGCTTCCGCAGTGGTTTTTTTTTTAAAGACTCAGAAGTGGCTCAACGATGGTGGAGCGATCACACTGGGGAAAATGTGCCTTCAACCAGAAGAGCACAGAAAACACCACTCAAGGACCTGGTATCAAAATACTATGCTTTGCTCGGGAATTTGCTCTGGTAAGCAACAGCTGGGGACGGGAGGCAATGGCAAAAAAAAATAGGAGGGGAATGTTAAAAAATTATCAGCCCCAAGCACCAAATAGGCTAGGTATACCACTGGTTGTAAGAGCTGTTGTATTACTGAAAGAGGTCAGTTGACTGTTTAATTAAGATACTTGAATGGAAACAAGACTAAGCAACAAGAAGCTTGGAAAGGACCAGGAAGAGGGATGAAAGTTGACACCAGAGGCAGAGACCCCGGACTGTTGTGCATCAAGAAGCTACTACAGCTTTTGTGTTATCATTCATTCATTCATTCATTTGGATTTTAAAACTGCCCTCCCCTGCAAAGCCAGGGCTCAGGGCAGTGTACAACAGTAGAATATAATAAATGCATAGCTAAAGCAATAAAAACACAACAATCTGCCTAGATGAGGCTCAGAACTTCCAGTTGTGCCACTGCCTCACGGGGGAAGGTTGGGAGAGGCAGGGAGTGGGAGTGTCAGACATATGGAACCATAGGCGTAGAGTACGGGGGGGCTTGAGGTCTTGAGCGACCCCTGAAATTTCCCAGGGTCTGCCTGCCTGCCACCGCGCCTGCCGCCGTGCCTCCCCGGGTCCTTCCGAGGCCTGGCGGTTGCTGCTGGAGAGGGAGAGGGAAGGGGTGGCGGGGGGGGGGAGAGAGGCACCGGCAGCAGCGGCTGTCGGGCCTCGGAAGGGCCCGGGGAGGTGGGGCGGTTTCCCGGGGGGGGAAGGAGTCCCCGCCCCCCCCCCCAGGATTTCCAAAACTCTACACCCCTGAATGGAACCGTTGCTGTCCTCAACCAAACGCCTGGCCGAACAGCTCTGCCTTACAAGTCCTACAGAACTGCATAAGGTTCTGCAGGGCATGTATGTTAGTATCTACATTTGAGGCAAGAATGAAATGAATGCTTCTTCCCATTGTCTCTATTTATGGGACTGAGAAGATGGAAAGGCAATTAGATAAGCTTCAGCACTAAACTAGTAATAATATATCTTCACATGTGTATGTGTGTGTGGGAAGTTTTTCAGTGGAATAGGTAATGCATCAAAATATGCTGGATGTTCCAGCGCCACATATAAAATATACTCTGTTCCAGTGCTTTCACTTATTTATAGTAGACACGTTACCTTCATAAAATGGGCAACTTAAATTTATCTGAGATTAGCTCCAAGCTCTGCAAATTCATAAACCACCAAAATCTCTGGGGGAATATGAAGTTAATTCCACTCCCATTGAAAGGGGTGGTGGTGTAAGATTACTTGTACATTCCTACATAGATATTTTCGGCTAGACTGTGATGGGAAAGCTGTTACAGTTTTCTTCCTTAGTCAAGGAGGCACATTTGATATTTCAAGGTGATTAACTGGGAGCACCCGAAGTGTTCATAAATTTGTACTGCCATTTTTATCTTGGAAAGGATGCTACAGATGATGGTTGTGCCATTCCTCTTGAAAATGGGCTGTGTTTGTGAATCAGAGCAAGCAAGAAGATCACAAATATTTGTATGGGGAGGAAAACCCCATTTCTCCTCAGAACATTACACTTGCCAGGCCACGGATGTGACACCATTTTTCCCTCAGTGAAGTATTTTTGTGAGATCAACTTTACAAAAGCTTGTGTTACAAAGGCAAGTATTTTGCAATTTTGCTTTTGTTTTGTTTTTAAGTTGTCATGATGATAGAAAGCGATTATCAAGTCTAAGTGCAGCTAATTTATCCAATCCTCATGTAGTCTGGTAACACTTCTGCCTAGTACTACAATTAAATGCAATCCAGCTTAATTGCTGAAAGAAACTCTTTGAAGAATAATGTTAGAGCTCCTTTAAAACAATGTTCAATAAAGCATCAACTCTGCTGGCTACCAGTCAAACCCCAAAAAAGCTCACTTTCAGACACTGCTGCAATTCTGTTCAGCTAATTTTAATGCTCAGAGACTTCAGTGTGTGACTATTTGAAGAGTTTTTTATTTGCCTCCCTAGTTTAAAGCTTCTAGGGCAAATAGATGCCTGGTGTTCAGGGGAGACACCTGGAGGAAAGCTCAATTGGGAGTTAGGCCCAATTTACACCTCCCCTCTGAAGTAGTTTGACTGCTGTCTTTTCCTATGCTCATTTCACGCTGGTTTCAGATTTCACTCCCTGGGGTCAAATCTATATCTGACTTTCCTGCTGGAATCATTCTAGTTTAAAAAAAACCAGTCTATACCTGTTTCTAGTTTCAAACCATACTTGTTCTAGTTTAAAAATTACTGTTTACATTCGTTAATTGCCCTCCTGTGGTCAAGCTAGCATTATAATGCTTTAAACAAATCCTGTTGCTTAGTACTCTTCAGACCCAGGGAGTGAAATTTGAAACCAGCATGAAATGAGCATAGGAAAAGACAGCAGTCAAACTACTTCAGAGGGGAGGTGTAAATTGGGCCTGGGTCTAAAGGGTTTTTTTAAAACTAGAATGATTCCAGCGGGAAAGTCAGATGCAGATTTGACCTTAACTGAGTGCAGGCGTTGTCGAAGAGAGGATGAGAGAGAGGAGTTAAAATATGCTTCTTTTAACTAAAAAGGATTATGCAGAGCTGCTCTGAGGTGGGAAAATTCAAGACATTCCAATAGGGTGAATTACTACTGAGCTCACTCTTTTATAGATTCTGATGTTTTAAGAAGTGGGAGATAGCAGCATCTTGGAAATCTAAGAATCCTCCGACTATATTATCCTGGATAAACAAATGTTGGGAACATATTATCATGGACAAGATAGCAGACTCGGTTGAAAATAGACTAGGACAGCAAACAAAATTACATTCATCATTAATACACACATGGTCACCAATGATTCAATACATGACAGAACAAAACTATTTGCCACCTAACCCAAATTATAAAGAATGGATTTACAGTCAAAACTTCTTTGTTTAGTCTGATCACACACTACATTAAACAAATGCTAATGATTGATAGTTTAATACTTAACATTTTTAAAATAAAAAGCAGATTGTTGTTATATACAGCTTATGAAGTTACTCAAGTTGTTATCTGTTTAAACAAATTATTTCATAGTTAGTAGCTATGTTAATTAATGATTTTTCAAATGTTTTAAAGATAAAATGTTAAGTTTAAGTATAATGTTATTGAATACGAGTAATGTAAACATGTTATCAAATATACTTCAATAAAAATTTCAAAAAAACAAAAAAACAAACAAAAAAAATGGTGCTATATCCCTTGCTACTGTGGTAGTATGGAGAGTACTGAATTTTACCGCTTGCAAGAAATGAATACGAAAACATATACTGAAACATGACTGTAATGTGAAAAATGCGTACCTCTACAAAACTGGATCCAGTCACTTAGGCTCAGTCACTTGTTTTCATAGTTGTTACTAGTTCAAGTCTGCAGTCCATAAATATACTATCTCCCTATGGTGGTTTCATTGCCCTGACCTGGATAGCTGAGGCTAGCTGGATAGCCCAGGGTAGCCCGATCTCATCAGATCTCAAAAGCTAAGCAGGGTCGGCCCTGGCTAGTATTTGGATGGGAGACCACCAAGGAATACAAAGGTTGTGATGTGGAGGCAGGCAATGGCAGACCATCTTTGAATGTCCCTTCATATGAAACCCCCCATGAGGTCACCGTAAATCAGCTGTGACTTGACAGCAAAACAAAGCAAAAATCAAATCGTGGTTTTGTAAGCCACACATGCAGACCTACATTCATGGTGCTAAATACTGTAGCAGTGACAGACAAATCACACTTTAAAATAGTATAATATATGCCTGCTTTTTCATTACTCTGTGCCCTTTGGGTCTCATTTGAATTGTTATGAAGGATCTAGATTAATTATATTCACCCAATGCTGATTTTAGGTCATTCCTTTTTGGAAACAACAGATTATCATATATTAGGACAGCATGTAATAAGAATTCAGATGAGTATAGTTAAGGAACAGTATATAATATTTTAAGTGGGTTTGCCAGTGTCTGGACATGAAACATTTTAAATAGAACGAAATGAATAAATAAAAACAACAGTAATATTCTTGTTTGTATGCATAGTATCTCACCACCTAATTGGGTTTTTTTAAACAACGTGGGCATCAGCTTAAAATAGTAGAGTTCTCACTGGTGGAAGGCAAACCCACCTCTGCTTCTCACTTGCCTTAAAAGTCCCTTGCTGGGGGTTGCCATAGGTTGGCTGCAACTTGACAGCACTTGTGTACAAAGGTCCCGGTCACACGAGCAAGATAATCTGGGGGGGGGGGGAGTGAGGCTCTTTGCTCCTGAGTAATTTGACCCACAGTTGTGCGATTACACAGTTCTGTGAAGCTGCGGGCACAGCCTGCCACTGCGTGATCAGACACAATCGTGGGTGAGTCGAGGTTTTTTTTTTTTTTTTGCCATTTTCCCCGATGCGCTTAAACAGGGGATCAATGAATCGCATCTTCGCATATTAGTACATCCACAATATATGGGACACAGCAATGGATACAATAGCAACACAGCAATGGATACAATAGCAACACAACTGATTGTGGTTGAGTCTCCTACAAAGGCATATGATTTTGTTGAAAAATGGTTTTCCTTTTTTGACTGTTACTTCTAATCCTAAAGGAGCATGTGTACTACCTAGAAAATATATGTCCTGCCAACCTAGCAGTTCAAAAGCAAGAAATTGCGAGCAGATAAATAAGTACCGCTTCGGTGGGAAGGTAACAGAGTTCTGTGTGTCTTGACATTTAGTCATGCTGGCCAAATGACCATGGAAAACTCTTCGGACAGTGCTGGCTCTTTGGCTTGGAAATGGAAATGAGCACCACCCCCTAGAGTTGGATTCGACTGGCTTTTAAGCAAGGTAAATTTTTACCTTTTATTTTATTAACTATGGTCATGTTCATTAATGTAATTCAAACCTTAGTATTGGTGTATCTCTAGTATATGATTTGTTCTATATATTGTTATTTGTTATTTGTATTTTTGATGTTAAAAGTTATATAAAATAGAACATGTATGTTTAAAAAGAAACCATTTTGCACCTGTCAGTTTTACACTTGCACCAGTGGTAGACTGGAGGGGGGGGCAGGGGCAAGCGGAGGGTGGCCACTGGTGACAGCTTGATGTAACTTCTGGGGAAAACCTAGAAGAAGTATCACACATCTCAATGAATGCAGAAAACTTGGCAGGGAGATGGCAGAAGAGTTCAATGATTTATTTATTTTTTGCTTCTGCATTCACTGTGAAAAATGTGGGGCATATACCCAAGCCACAGAAACTATTTTCAGGAAGGGGAGTCTAAAGATATGAGAAGAAGAAGAAGAAGAGATTGGATTTATACCCCACCCTCCACTCCCCAAGGGAGTCTCAGAGCGGCTTACAAACTCCTTTTTCCTTCCCCTCCCCACAACAGACACCCTGTGAGGTAGGTGGGGCTGAGAGAGCTCTTTCCCAAGCTGTCCTTGAGGGAACAGCTGTTACAGAGCTATGGCTTGCCCAAGGTCATCCAGCCAGGTGCAAGTGGAGGAGTGGGGAATCAAACCCGGTCAACCCGTGACCTTGGGTGAGTGTGAGACTTCTGCTCAAAGTAGTCAAGGATCAGATCTTTGTTGATGAAACACAGTTCTTTATTTCCAATCTCTACATTGGTACAGCTTCTCGGATTATTGTCAGAGATAACACAGATGGCAAAAGCGGGTCTATTATACCTTTCTAAGCAGTTTGAATTACCCATAGGTAGCCAATCACTACAAGGGAAAAACGGCGGGCAAAAAGGGGCTCTGGCCGTTTGCTTCCCACAGGAAAGAAAGTGAGGTGTCAAGTTGTAAATTTCCCCTTCCCAACCAGACCCTTCAGATGTTACCAGTTCACATAACAATCCATGGCCTCGAGGCTTTCGCACATTGATAAGAGATGAGACTTGTCCTCCCTTGGAGTCTCAGCCGAGATGAATGGAATGCGGAGGTAGGAGTGTGAGAGGCCCATTGTTCCCATGCTTTGAAGCTGACATCCTCCCGCTTTGACAGTTACACAAACCAGGCCGGTCAGGGTCATAAACCTGGGGTTACACATTCTACATACATGCTAATACATACTGACCAGAATGAGGGGTACATGACAGGTGTTCATGAGGGCATACATATAGTACTATGAAAAGCAAAGCAGCAAACACAAAGTGAAACATGGCTGTAAGCAGCAAGATACATTGTCTGAATCAGCAGGTTCTGACACTCTGGCACCCCAAAAATACATCTATCCGGGCTTGTCTGGGAACCTTTTATGAAAAGCTTTAACTAGTCTAGGAGCATGCACATTTTCAGAGCGAACCCACTCGTTTTGTTCTGGGCCAAAGTCAAGCCATCTAACTAAATAATATAAGTGGCCCCTACGCAGCTTAGAAACAAGAATCTCAGAAATTTCAAAATGGGGTGCCTCCCCCTTCATCAGTGGAGGAGGTGTCGGAGGAACTGGATGCCATGTATTCGGCCCAGGATTCTTCTTCAGTAAGCTGAAATGAAAAACAGGATGCACAGAACTCAGTGATTTGGGCAATTCTAATTCAAAAGCCACATCAGAGATTTTGCGCAACACCTTGTAAGGGCCCACAAATTTCCACCCCAATTTCCTGCTGGGTCGCAGGCCATGTATGTTCTTGGTAGAAAGGTAAACAGAGTCTCCAGGCTGGAGGTCCCAGCCCTCAGCCCGACCACGATCTGCATACTTTTTGTAATCCTCTTTGGCTTGATCAAGTGTTTTGGCTATTAGAGGCCATGACTCTTGCAGGGTCGCCCACCATCGTTTAAAGTCTGTGGGGGAAGCATCTGAGGCAACTTCCAATGTGGGCAAAGGTTTTCCCTCAAAGCCTCCCACCGCCATAAATGGGGAAACGCCCGTAGAAGAATGCACTGCATTGTTGTAGCTATATTCCGCGAATGGCAGCAACTCCACCCAATTGTCCTGGTGGTAGTTAGTATAACATCTCAAAAATTGTTCCAGAATTTGATTAGTTCGTTCGGACTGCCCATCGGTCTCTGGATGGTAACCAGAGCTTAGAGCAGGCTCTATGTCCATAAACTTCAGGAGCTCCCGCCAGAAGTTGGCAACGAACTGACTGCCCCTGTCGGATACCACGTGTTTGGGAAAAGCGTGTAATTTGATCACGTGGTTGAAAAAAGCCTTGGCCATCCCTTTAGCTGTAGGCAGCTGCTTGAAAGGAGTGAAATGGGCTTGCTTAGAAAACATGTCTACCACTACCCAAATTACAGTCTTTCCCTTTGAGGGTGGCAGATTTGTAATGAAGTCCATAGCTATTGCCTCCCAAGGGCGAGAGGGAGTGGGTAGAGGATGCAGGAGTCCCGGGACTTCCCCCCCCTCCTTTTGCACATCAAGCAGGTCTGGCAGGCAGAGACAAAGTCCGAAACATCCCTGCGCATGCGTGGCCACCAGAATTGTCTCTGAACTAAATTGAGTGTTTTTAGAAATCCAAAGTGACCTGCCAATTTAGAGGAGTGGCAGGCTAGTAATATGTTCTTCCTCCTGCTGCGGGGCACCACCAATTTGTCTCCATGATACCAGCACTTATTTTCCCTGGGGGAGCAGTCTGCCAGTGCCTCCAACTCCTCAATTTCTTCTGGCAAATAGTCCCCCCCCCCCAATCGCACGCCTCCGACTCCACTGTTGTTCGCTTACTTTGGCTCCGGGTGATCACTGCTCCTCCCAATTGCTGGGGGGAGAACATAGAGTCAAATACCTCCTCCTTTAAACTCTCATGCTGGGGCAAACGGGAGAGCACGTCGGCTAACGAATTGGCTTTCCCAGGGAGGTGTTTGAGCACAAAATTAAATTTTGAGAAAAAATCCGCCCAACGGAGTTGCTTTGCATTCAGGGACCTCTGGGTGTGCAGCGCTTCTAGATTTTTGTGGTCTGTCCATATTTCAAAAGGGGTTTGCACCCCCTCCAACCAATGCCGCCACGTAGTGAGGGCTAGCCGGATAGCTGCGGCTTCTTTATCCCAGACTGACCAGTTCCTTTCCGTTTCATTAAATTTTTTCGAGATGTAAGCGAGGGGGTGCAACTTCCCGTCTGAACCTTGTTGCAAAATGGCCCCCCCATAGCCACATCAGACGCATCTACATGGATTACAAATTCCTTAGTTTCGTCCGGGTGGGCTAGAATGGGTTCGGAGGTAAAGAGAGTCTTAAGAGTCTCGAACGCCTTCTGGCATTCCCCATTCCAGACAATTCTCTCCCCGGGCTTCCCCGCTTCTGGGCCCCTCCCCTTGGTTTTTAGCAACTCAGTCAACGGGAGGGTGACAGTGGCAAAGTCTTTTATGAAGGTGTGGTAGAAGTTGCAAAATCCTAATAGGCTCTGGAGCTGTTTCCTCGTTTTGGGGGCTTCCCATTGGACCACCGCCTCTACCTTGGCTGGGTCCATCTCTAGCCCCTTCTGCGAAATGCGGTACCCCAAAAAGTCCACGGAATCTCGATGGAACTCGCATTTAGACAGCTTCGCATACAACTGATTTTTTAACAAGGTGGAAAGGACTTCCCGGACCAATTTCACGTGTTCTTTCTTATCAGTGGAGTAGATCAAGATATCATCTAAGTAACATAACACCCCCTTAAATAAATGCTTGTGCAACACTTCGTTTATCAAGCTCATAAAGACCCCTGGCGCGCCACTCAAACCGAACGGCATCACCAGGTATTCGAACTGTCCTAACGGGGTGTTAAAGGCAGTCTTGAACTCATCCCCCTCCCTTATGCGCACCCAGAAATAAGCGTCTCTGAGATCTAGTTTAGTGAACACTTTTCCTTTTGCCGCCTCCGTCAACAAGTCTTTAATAAGGGGGAGGGGGTAAGCGTTGGAAGCAGACACCGCATTTAATCCTCTGTAGTCCGTGCACAACCGCAACCCCCCATCTTTCTTTTTCCGGAACAGAACGGGGGCCGCGAAGGGGGATTTAGCAGGGCGAATGAACCCGCGCTCCAAGTTCTTGTCTAGGAACTTCCTTAGTTCCTCCCGCTCCGGGGGGCTCATCGAGTAGAGCTTTCCTTTGGGGAGTTTCTCGCCCGGGATCAGCTCTATGGCACAATCCGACAGTCGGTGGGGGGGTAATTCGTCCGCCTCGGTCTCACTGAACACTTCCAGTAGGTCGCGATACTCCCGGGGGACAGTCGAGGGCACTAGGGTGAGGGCCGCCGGCCGGAGCGGCATCGGAGGTCCTGGTCCCCACCCGGCATCCCACTTATGGCCCTGGCACTTGTCGTCCACCCAGGAGATTTTCCCTTCACTCCATTTAATATAGGGATCATGGGAGCTTAGCCAGGGGCTCCCCAGCACCATGGGGAATTGGGTGTTTGGGGTGATGACAAAGGCTCTCTTCTCCCAATGCTCCCCCGTGCCCACAATAAGTCCCTCAGTCTCTGCCACACACGCCTCCTTCATCTCTGAACCATCCATTTGCGTGAATTTGAGTGGCTCCCCCAACGAGGTGACTTTGGGTCCCAGCCCCTCCACCACTAGTGGGCTAATCAAGTCTCTAGCACACCCAGAGTCAATTAGGGCACGGACTCGGACGTGGGTCCCAGTCCCGGGGGTCATTACAGTCACTACCATATACAACAAGGGGCCGGGGATGCTCACCGGAGATGGCGCATCATGGCGGGGGACCTGCAGTTCTGTGCCGCTCATTGCAGGCCGTTGGAGTTTCCTGACATCTGCGCTTCCGTCAGCTCCAGCTCTCCTTGCTCGCTCGCTGCCCCTTCCAGCTGCAGAGCCCGGGGTTTGAACGAGGTCTTTCCTCGACTGGGAGTGCTCCCGGCTACCGGGGTGGAGGTCTTCGGGGTCTTTCCCCCTCCCTTCGGGCACACTGAGGCGAAGTGGCCGCTCTCCCCGCATCTCATGCAGAGCCCCTGTTTGAACCGAGCGTCTCGGACTTCTTGCATGTTGGGCTTGGTCTTTGCCTTCTGCGTCGCCTTGCTCGGGGCCGTCGATGAAGCTCCCATCTTGATGAGGGTGAAGCGCTCTTCCACGTCCGCGGCTGCCCTCATCCAAGCACCCAACGACCCTGGCCTTCCCGCTCGCAGGATCACCTCGTACACCTCGTAACTCAGCCCCTCTCAATACTTCTCCATGAGCAGGTCCTGTGTCCAGCCGCGAATCTTGGCTGAGATGCGCCGGAACTTGTCAGTGTAGTCCCTCACCGAGGACCGCCCTTGGGTCAGCCTCCGTAGTTGGTTCCGGGCTTTTTCTTCTCCCAAGGGGTCCTCATAGTGGTGTCGGAGGGCCCACATAAAGTTGTTCAGCGAACGCAGCTCAGGCCCGGGGGCGTTGTGCAGGCTCACATACCAATCGCTGGCGGTGTCCTTCAGCTTGGACCCGATGTAGCCAATCCGGTCCCTCTCGGTGGGGTAGAGATGTCCCCAGGTGTCTAGGAACTGCTCGATCTCCAGCAGGAAGAAGCGCAGCTTCTCGGGGTCCCCATCGAAAGTAGCCGTCAACGGGTCGGCGGGGGCCGGGCGAACCACTGGCCCTGCCGGCACGGGACCCAGCGCAGGTGGAGGTGTGGGCACTGGGCGAGGAATGGCAGGGGGGACCTGCGGCGCCACTGGCTGCTGCGCGGGCGGCTGCACCGGGGCGGGGACTCCCCTGGGAGGCACCACCGGCTGCTGGACTCTGACCACGGCTGGCGCCGGCTGAGCCGCTTGCATAGCCGTGAGGGCGTCCCGGAACTGATATTGGAGATCGAGGGCCAGCTCTCACAACTCGGTGGTAAGCTGGAACCGCAAATCTCCCATCATCCGGTCGAGGGCTTGAGTCTGGTCTTCTCGGTAGGGATCGGGCCCGTAGGGTCCCATTCTCTCTCCGTCCAGGGACTGGAGACGCGAATCTCCTGCGTAGGTAGTGTCGCGTTCGTCTCCCAGGAAATTCGGCTTCCCGCAGTCGAGGTGGTCTCCCTGGACCGAGACTCGGGCCCCTTTCCGATCGTGCACCCAGGAGTCCACGGTCCCGTGACCGAAATTGCTCCATGAGTACCTCGGGGTCCTGCTCTGAAGAGGAGGTGGGCGCGGGATGTAGTGAGCCCCTTGAATCGTAGTCACTGGCACTTCGGGCTCCCCTCCGCCGCCTCCACCACCGGCTCCCTGGTCCCCAGGGGTGGTCGGTGTGTCTTCCGGAGTAGTAGGGATGGGAAGAGTACCATCGTCCGACATGGTCAGGAACGGCCAAGTCCCAGTCACAGATCTCTGACAATCTGTGAGACTTCTGCTCAAAGTAGTCAAGGATCAGATCTTTGTTGATGAAACACAGTTCTTTATTTCCAATCTCTACATTGGTACAGCTTCTCGGATTATTGTCAGAGATAACACAGATGGCAAAAGCGGGTCTATTATACCTTTCTAAGCAGTTTGAATTACCCATAGGTAGCCAATCACTACAAGGGAAAAACGGCGGGCAAAAAGGGGCTCTGGCCGTTTGCTTCCCACAGGAAAGAAAGTGAGGTGTCAAGTTGTAAATTTCCCCTTCCCAACCAGACCCTTCAGATGTTACCAGTTCACATAACAATCCATGGCCTCGAGGCTTTCGCACATTGATAAGAGATGAGACTTGTCCTCCCTTGGAGTCTCAGCCGAGATGAATGGAATGCGGAGGTAGGAGTGTGAGAGACCCATTGTTCCCATGCTTTGAAGCTGACATCCTCCCGCTTTGACAGTTACACAAACCAGGCCGGTCAGGGTCATAAACCTGGGGTTACACATTCTACATACATGCTAATACATACTGACCAGAATGAGGGGTACATGACAGGTGTTCATGAGGGCATACATACAGTACTATGAAAAGCAAAGCAGCAAACACAAAGTGAAACATGGCTGTAAGCAGCAAGATACATTGTCTGAATCAGCAGGTTCTGACAGTGAGCCAAACTAAGATGACAAGAGATGAAGTTCTAGACTGACTGGGGACATTCTTAACCAGCTGAAATTTCTGAATTGTTTTTCCAAAAACAGTTACGCTTAAGGAGTGCTGTTCTGATCTAACCTGGATGATACCAGACATGGATAACTGTGGCAAAACTTTCTCTATCAAGGAGCCAAAGCTGCTGAAAGGTGCTGGTCTTACAGGAACCACCTGAGCATCCAAAAACAAGGGGCAGATCCAGTAGCAATCCAAAATGGCAAAACCAGTCCATAAGGGGGAGTGCAATTGTTAAAGAGCTGACATGTCGGGTAATATCAATATATTCTTAACATGTAAATACTTAGAATTCTTATTTATTCTTATATTCTTAAACATTATAATACTTTTTAAAAATGTTGAGCGGCTGACTCCCTAGTAAACATGCACAGAAAGATTATTAAAGCTTCTTTGCAGAGAAATTAGTGGTAAAGAGCTCTGCCATGCTTTTTCTTCTTCCTTCTCCTTCTGTCCTTCCAATATCTACGGCAGATTCCTGTAGCAGAAGATCTCAGTGTAGTGGTTAAGAGTGGTGGACTCTAATCTTGATTCCCCACTCCTCCACATACAGCTGATGCCATGACCTTGGGTAAGTCACAAGTTCTCTCAGAGCTGTTCTCTCAAGTGCAGTTCTTTCAGAGCTCTCTCAGTCCCACCTACCTCACAAGGTGTCTGTTGTGGGGAGAGGAAGGGAAGGAGAGTGTAACCACGCTCAGACTCCAAGTGAAGACTCCAACTCTCCTCCTCCTCCTCTTCCTCTTGGCACTTCAAAAGTCGAAGATGACCTTTCTCAGTTGAGGTCCTCGAGGATGTACATGCAGATTGTCTTTATGACATCGATAAATTAAAACATAACATTATCGAATACAACTGGCCAGTTCTAAGCAAATGAAAGATGAAAGATTACATAGTTAAGGGATGTACTTCTACTAAGGGCAGATTAATCTGGCATAGATATATCTTTGAATAATTTGGTCTCATTTAAGTTCCCTCCGATTCTTATTCCAAAACATTTTCAGTATGTTATCTTCTAAAACGTTTTGTCATAATTCATATGCAAAGGAGAATGCAGGGACTGGGATAATCCTAAAAGGAAGAAGAAAATAAAGGACTGCATTAAATTCTCATTTAAATTTGGCCCCCACGAACAAAAACACTAGAAATAAATGGTTACTGTGCTAAGACCTTGATGACAATGTTTTGTTCTTTGCAGACAAAGTGGCTGATCAATCACTCACATGGCACAACCACAGATATGAGCCAAAACCTCCAAAGGAAGTTTAGAAAACTAGTAAGGGGTCAAAAGTTAAAAACGTCAATAATGATAGACAAAAGTACACATGTTTTGTTCAAAAACAGTTAAAAACCTTGTAAGGGCCTAAATAAAGCCTCATGATGTAATCAAAGTGACAAATGCACAAAGAAGAAGAAGAAGAAGAAGAGATTGGATTTATACCCCGCCCTTCACTCAGAGCAGTTTACAAACTCCTTTCCCTTCCCCTCCCCACAACAGACACCCTGTGAGGTAGGTGGGGCTGAGAGAGCTCTTTCCCAAGCTGTCCTTGAGGGAACAGCTGTTACAGAGCTATGGCTTGCCCAAGGTCATCCAGCAGGCACAAGTGGAGGAGTGGGGAATCAAACCCGGTTCTCCCAGATTAGAGTCCATGCACTTAACCACTACACCAAACTGGCTCTCAAGGAACCATAAATGACTTGACATGTTTTGGCCAAAAAGAGCCTTCTTCAGAGGTCAAATAGTCCAGAATACAATCTACAGCAAAGCCCCTGTTACACTTGTAAAGCAGAAAACAATTGATATAGAACCACAACAGGAATGTTCCAATCTGAAATTGAATGACACAAAAAGATATGTGAGACCACAAATGCATCTGGCTTTGTGTCAGTGGCAGTTACATATACTGGACAAAGCAATATTGCCAATATATACCTTCCAGTTTAAGTCCTAACATTACAAGTACAATCACCGTATCAGAGCAAATGTAACATCTGTATGTATCAACCACAAATATGCCATCCCACTTTAGAGATTAGTCTGTGATGGAAGCATGTATTCATCCAAATAAGTTTGGGACTGTGCTTCAGCACAAATAAAAATATTTTCCAGCGTGTAATCCGGGTCGTTTTTCAACTTTGGCTGTGTTTAGAAATGTCTAGATTTTGTCTTAATTGTCCTTCCACATAATGGCATGGAATGACACAAATGCATCCTATGATTGTATTGGCTGTATCCAGTTTTTCACTTAGTATGATTTGTTCATTCTGTTTGCACAGATACTTTTTATAGCATTAGGCCTCGTCTGTTGGTTACAACTCACCACAGGCAGTTCTCTGTTTTAAACAGATTTCCATCCAAGGTGGCTACCCTGAACAATAATGGCAAGCCTTCTATTTAAACTCCTTAAACTGTTGAGTTTAAGCACTGATCACTTGAGTCGATGTTTCTAAGCATAAGTTTTGAAGATTTTAGGTATGTGTATTTGTACTCCTAATTGTGGGTTTAAACGCTGACTTCTTGCGCTTTACTCTAGTCACCTGTTAATGAGCTTAGAAGAGGGGTTTTCCCCATGAACTACAATTAGGCTTTGGGCTTTGGAGTATATATTTCCCTTTTCTTGATAACAACTATTCTGTAGCATGACATATAGCACTGGTGGCATCTATTGCAGACAGCCTATGTCTTCGAAGACCGGTGGCTACTACTAGGGGGAGAAGAAGAATATTGAGAGTAAAACTTACTTTAGGGTCCTTTATGCTGAATTTTAATTGGATACACCAAGAAGTAAATAAATGCTTTGCTTTTCAAGAATTTTCAATAAACCTGTGGAATTCTTTTTAGCCCTGTAACTGTGCCTGATTGCCTGATTACATGGTTATGTTCTTCACCAGAAATCTCTAAACATGCTCAGTGATATTTGAAAAGACAGTTCTCATTTTATTCCTCATTTTTTCCCCAAAACTGTTCTGTCATTCATTTACCCATCCTTTCTTAGTTAGTTAGCTTGTGTTTTCATTATGTCTGATTGAACAATTTTCCATTTTAAAACTTTTACTGAATTGTATTGAGTTGCCAAGTTCTGTTATTTACATTGCACAGTCCCTACTTTTCCAGTGGTCGGAAGTTAACTAGAGAAACACTAATGTAGAGACTTATGCAATCATTGTAATACTTGCTTAACAAATATACAAATAGAGTATAGGTGGAGGCCAAGAGGCTATCCAACAGAAGAATCCCGGGGAGAAAGAGACCCCCAGGGTACTTCACATTCCAGCCAACTGACAGCCGAATTGCTCTCTCACTGCCAAAGGGCCGTTTCCCCACACATGCGCACATACCTCCCCCCTCTCAACACCTCCAAGTTTTGATGTTTCTTCAAGTAAGAGAACTGTCTAGAGTATAATCTCCAGTAATTAGCTCCTGCTGAGGAAAAATCCACAGCCATTGCAGAATAATAAAATTATTGTCCTGTGCCCTAACTACCATTAATTGACTCTTTAGCCCAAAACTCTCATTTACAGTAATCAGGCAATAAATCCATAACATTACCATAGACACGTTGAGTCCTATATTTTGAATGCATATTTTGTATTTGCATACATAAGCAATGAAAACACAACTGAATGAAAAGGTGTATGCTCATTTAAAGGACATTTTACAAAGATTTGAGACATGCCATACCTTATCACCTGGTTTAACTGTTATGTTTGATTGTGAGGCATTCATTTCATAGCAGTTTTTGCAGAGGCCTTCAGCAGTCAGATTTCTTCCATCTTGTATTGTGTGTGAATTAGTTGATCCCCTAGTGGAGTTTGTCCTACTAAACACAAATTGTCATTATCCAGCTATGAAATGAACATATATATGTGCCTTATGTAGAGTCAAATTACTGATCTCTCCAGCCCAGTACGGCCTACTCTGAGTGGCAGGGCTCTACAGAGTCTTGGGCAGAGAATGGTCTTTCTCAGCATATATTACTTATCCTTAACACTGGACAAGCCACAGAATGAACCTGCGTACAAAACTAGGGATGGGCATAAATCAGCTCACAAACCTTTGTGATTAATTTTGGGTGGTTCGTGTTTTGCGAACTGCAGCCTGGCTATGAACCTCCGTGAACGTTTAAAGTAGTTTGTGGAGGTTTTTTTGGTTGTGGGGAGCCCTGCTTTCTCCTCCCTGTGAAAGCCACCAAAACATCCTGGTAACATTCACCAAAAGCTTGGAAACGGCCCGGGGTCATTTCACAGAAAAAGAGATGCAGGAGCTCATTAGCATACATATTAGCATAACTCATTAGAATATGCCACGCCCCCTGACATCACCGGCCGAATGTCAGTTTCAACCTCATTATACCCTATGGGCCATTGAAGTCAATGGCAAAAACTCATAGGGTATATGAAGAGCTGGAGGAGAGGGGGTTTGAGGGAGAGGCTCCAAACTTGCAGGATAGCTGCTGGAGTGTATCCCCGAAACAAGATGCCCCATCCCCTCCATTGTTCTCTATGGTGGGGGAAAATGTTACTTTTTTCCCACCATAGAGAACAATGGAGGAAATGGGGGCAACTTGTTTGGGGGCCCGTAGAATTGGACCCCCTGTCCAATCTTCTTGAAACTTGGTGGGTATTTGGGGGAGAGGCTCTATCCTGCAAGTTTGGAGTCTCTCCCTCAAACCCCCTCCCCTCCAGCCGCTTTTAAAGCTGCTGCCGAATTTTGGCGGCAATTCGGTGGCGGGCCGAATCAGATCAGAGAACCTGATTTGGCCCATGGCTGCCCTAATGCCCACTCCTGGGCTGGTGGAGCGTTGCTCTGCCTCACTTCGGCCCCAAAGGACCCCTGGAAATAGTTAAGCTGCGGGGGAACCTGCTCCCACAACTCAGCTATTTCAGGCACAAGCCTCAGTTTGTATGCAAGCCAGCCAGGTTTGTGGGGTTTGTGGTTTGGTTTGTGGTTATCCCATGAACCATGAATTGAACCAAAGCACATTTCTGTGGTCCGCACCCATTCCTGTACAAAACTTAAACCCTCTCAGTAAACTGTGGGTTCATGGATTGGCATAAAATGTCAAACATAAAATCAAGTTGGAGGGGGGATTACTTTTTGTTTGTTTCTTATGCATTGCTCTTCTTAGGCTTAGCATTTTAATAATGTTTGTTTGATATGGAGTCTTTAAATTATGCACCATCCTTTACCTGTGTCTGAAGAGGAGACTGGGATTTGGTACAATAAATAGCACGAGCCCTAACAAAGCATTGCCAATTTATCACCTGCCTTGTCTTGCTGCCTCAACCATGCTCTTGCTGCTCAGGTAAGGAGGCTAAACATGTAAATTAGTTCAACATAGGTGTTACAGTGTTTCTTTCTTCTGAACTCAAAACAGAAAAAAGTTTTGGGCTATCCAGAGGGCAATGAAAAGACTGAATCCCTGGAAGGGCTCACTTATCTTCATTACATATTATTTGACGGGTGGAATAATGTAATGAGCCTCAATCAGGCAGAGCGTGCTTAGCGGAAGACATTAAAAAGACACATTGAGTAGTGTGCCATGCAAAGTATTTAAATTAGATGGGACTGGAGCAGATGCAAGGTTAAAAATGCTTCCTCCTCCAGCCATACATTCACACAAAAAGTAAATCACAGTGTCCCAGAGACAGACTCTGAGCATGACAGCTGTTTTCACCTTTATGTGTTAGCCATCTCAAGTGACTCAAGACATCAAAATCAATTTAGCACAACTGTATTTTCCAAATACCCTTTTTCTCCTCCACAGAATGTGCTACTTTACAGAAGCACAACATGAGCAGATTTCCTCTTTGCAGGCTTGATTCAGTTTCACTGGGCATCATTTCAAGGATGTATAAATGTTAGTTGTCGACGTAAACCCCCTCCCCCAGTCTTTAGTAACCAAAATACCAGCCCAATCCTATGCATATTACTTAAAAATTACTGAAGTAGGTGTGAGATTCCAACCTAAACCTTATAAAGGTTTAATTTTCAAAATGTTATCCCACCTTTCTTCTAGAAATTTGGCTGTTTACAGAACATTCCCAGGCGGTTTCCAATATGGGCACTGCTTACATCCAGACTGCCTACTTTCAGTAAGGTTGATAGTTCATGCTCCTTCAGACTGCCTAATGTTTAGACTATTTGGTTGATCTTCAAAAGCACTGTTATGTATTGACCATGCGGTCGCCATGTGCTCCAGTAATGGCGACCACCATGTGGCCAGAGCACATGGCCAAGAAACTACCTGAGCTTCAGCCAGGTAGAACAAAGGCTAGGTGGATTCGAACCGGCCACCAATCATATACCTAGGTTTCTCCCAGGGAACCTATGAGATGTAAATAGACTGATAATAGCCTATCAGGCCAGTTGGGCGAGGTCAGGGGATTATCCCTGACCAGCATAAAAGGAGGGCTCGGAGCCCTGGGTTGTATGCTTCATCCGGACCAGCAATAAAGATCTAGCTGTTTCACTGTTCCATGGACTCCCGACTCCAATACTTCTCAAGCACAGAAACCAGTCTTAAGATCACCCCATCTGTTTGCGTATGACAAAAGGGAGGTGTGACTTTTTAAATGGAGGCATCAAAATCAATATGTTTTCATGCTTTCAAAATAGCAGACATTCTGGATCTTTATAGAACAGAAGTTGGTGCACTTGTGATTAGATAAAGATTTTCAGCTACCTTGGTGAGAGCTTTTATACGGCAACATTTCCCAAAGAAATCTTCCCAAAGAAAACATTTCCCAAAGAATCTTCCCTAAAAGGGAAGGGAACGGAAGTACCCCCTTTTTTAGCTTTCTGGTTTCATGTTGACATCAAAGCAGTCTGGTCTCCCTGCCATGCTCTTGTGATATCTGGATCACCTGTCATGACTTCCTCTTTTTCTTTTCCTAACTTTTCCCATCCTATCACCTCCATGAAAAGCACGGTGTTATTCACATATGATTTAACTGTGCCCCAATTTATGCATTTTTAATATTTTGCATGCTTAACCCCTGCCAAAATGACACTAAAATTCCCCCAAAATTACTTCTAGTGCTGCTGTTACTATGTTTTACTAAAGATGAAAAATGTTATACAGCCCCCTCTTTCAAGGCAAAGGCTTTTTTCCCTACCCTGCAGTAGTGATCAGAAACACTTGAAATGCAGCTGTAGGCACAAAGGACTACATCTGTAGGAAAGTTCACCAAGAATCAAACTTTATTCAGCCCCAGTTGCACACATGCAATTTAAGCCTTACTCAAGATCTATTTTCAAAGCTGTTTTTGATGGCACTTTCGATCACTATATGAGAAAAGGATGCTTTATGCAATATAAAAGTTGTGCACTTGGCAGCTTTTGCTTATTACACTGGCATTCTCTGCTGTGGGGTGTAGCTGTATGGTACTGACCTTGGGTTTCCCTCACTACAAGGGAAACCTCATAAAACAGCTTATCATTGTACAATTCTCAGTCCACCAAGTTAATAGCTACTCTGTGCGATACGCTGTTCTAAGAAAACACAGGTACTAGACAAGTTGATTTTAAAGGAAGGCACACCTGCTCAGCTACACTGTCATTTGGCATAGATAATTCTATGTATGCAGAGGAATGGAAATATGACCTTTTAGGATGCTCCTCACTACATGGTATAATGTTAGAAGCAAAATGTAGGGTGTATGCCATGAACCTGTTTCTGTTAGATGTGTGAGAGGAGGTAGGTATATATTAAAGCTGAGATCATACCAGTAGAAACAGGAGAAATATATTAAGATGTGAACACCCCAGTACTCTTTTCTTGAATGGAAGTCACTACTCATTTCCCAGGCCTAACTTCTACTTTGCCCAAAATGTACTTCTTACAAATTTTACTAATTATTAATATAAATCTATATAGTTTCTTGAGCTCCTCCTTTCGTTTCCCTTGCCTTTCTCTTCCTAGTGACCTGGAACATATTAATACCTCTACCAGCTATTCTCCATCATCCAATACAAACAAACAAACAAACACACACACACACACACCATCTATTCTATTGGTTATGGATTATTCAAAGATATTAATCCTTCAAAGTGGTCCTCCAACAGCAAGTTCCCCCGTACCCAAAGGTGTTTATTTCAGTTTATTTTGGTACGTAACCAGCACGAATCAGTTATAAACACAGTTGGATACCATACTCTTAGGTACACAGCCATTAAATTGGAAATAATTAGATAACTTTAAAATACAAGTATTTTTTAGAAAGACAAAAATTAAGAACTTCAAAAGGCTCAATAATCGTCTTGGTCACTCCTTAACATGTCCTTTGCATTACATAATTCCAAATGTTACTTAATTCCAAACTCAGGAGACCTGAAAATCTCTCCAGTATAGGTTGGATGTACTTAGTACGTATTACTTGGTAGTACCCACAATCTAACAAAGTATGCTCAATTGTTTCTACTTTGCCAGTGCCACAGGGGCAGACACACTTGGCCATTGGGACCGTTTTATAGCAGCCCTCTATGACTGCAGATGGAAAAAATATTACATCTGGCCATAGAAAAGGCCCTTTGATGGGACAGGATTTCCAAGCAGGACAAATAAGAAGCTGGGGAAACCACATACCCCTTTTGATGGGGGCTAAAAAGTTTGGAACCCTGGCAATATTATTCTGTCTTTCAACATCTAGCATTCGCTGCTTGTCTAAGGCCCTTGCCTGGTCTAGGGCCATTATGTGGATAGATTCAAGTGAAAAGCCAAGCATAGATAACTTCAGATAGATAGCCCTAAGCCAAGTAGAACAGTACCCATCCTTAAGGATTAATGAGGTAATATCTTAGGGACGATGGCGGGCATGAGCTGCAGATAGGGTTGCCAAGTCGAATGTACTCACCGGCGGGGGGAGTCCTCCTTTGCCTGGGAGCTCCCCCGGCGCACGCGCTTCGCACATACGCCCGGTGACGTCTCCCGGAAGTGATGTCACCACGTTGGGGGGCGTTGCCAGGGCGATGCTCTGGCAATTGCCTCAAAACTCTATGGTACCATAGAGTTTTGGGGTGATTGCCAGAGTGTCGCCCTGGCAACGCCCCCAACGTGGTGACGTCACTTCCAGGTGATGTCATTACGTGGGGGAAGTCGTCCTGGCTGGACGACTTCGGGGGTGGGGTTTCCCCTGCCGGCCAAATGTTGACCGGCGGATCGGGAACCCCTGTAGCGGGGGATCCCCCGCCCCCCGGGCTGACTTGGCAGCCCTAGCTGCAGATGGCTACATTTATGGCTCTGAAAAAGCTAAGTAGTTTTAAGTTGTTTTAAACTATTTTATTCTCATCCTTTATTCTCATCCTTATTGGAGGATTGGAAGACTTGAAGGACTTGGCACTTTTATATCTGTTTTTATTCCACTAACAAGGAGCCATCTGCTAACAGCTTAAACAGGCTGATTAAGATATAACTGGCCTTGAGATCTCCAAGCCTATTGCTTCTATTAAGTTTTTTCTCTCTCTATGGATGAGTTTCCTCCTGTGCAGAGAATCTGGGCACCCTCCCAAATTCTGCAAGGCTATCCAGTCTCTTTTGTCTGCTTAATTTTTATGAAAACGATTACTTCAAGCTTAGGAGCCAAGATCACCATACAAGTAATGTTCTAACCAACTTGCTGCATCTTTTGGGTCCTAATCACTGATCCCATAATCCTTGTCCTAGTATTGTTTATTTTTGGTCTCTATTTTCACTAACTATGGGATTAAAAAGGACCCACCCATTTGAAGAAGAGGCCTCCCTCCCATTTAAACAATCCAAGCTAGAGGACTATTATGCTACAATCCCAATACAAAATAGGTTCGAGTGCTTGGAGGTAGATGCCGGGGGGAACACTCTACCCAACAAATTATTCCAGATAGTGGACTTGCAAATATGTTATTTAAAATAATTTTCATATTTAAAGATCACTGGTTTTCTGCAACCATACAGGTAGAGCTGAAGGGATAAATAAGCACTGCCTGTTTATATTTCAGCCAATTAAGCCTAAGAACAGTGGTGTCAAACATGCAGCACGGGGGCCGGATCAGGCCCCCAGAGAGCTTCTATCAGGCCCGCACTGGAACTGGCCATCTCCTGCTTCCAGTTCTGTTGCTGCTGCTGCATTATAACTTGCTTTGCCAGACTCTCTCAATCACTCAGCCATTTCATGTTTTCCCCTAGGTCCTAGACTCAGAACTCTGAGCATGAGATTTCTGTGGTGGATGCCAATAAATCAAAAGTAGGTTTGCAGCTTACAGAGGGTACACTTGAACAGCATACTCAAGATTGCAACAGCACAGGCATTTTGATGCAATAATTCAAAGCAACAGGTATCAGATACTGTTAAATAAACAAAATATTGCAAGAGGGCTAATGTTTTAAGCATGTTTTTATTTTAAGTTAAAAAAATCTTTGTGCTTGTGTCCTTTATAGAGTTTATATCTCTGCTACCTGGCATTACATTTTATGACACACATGGCCCAGCCCAACAATGGCCCGGTCTCATTTATGTCAGATCCGGCCCTCATAACAAATGTGTTCGACACCTCTGCCTAAGAAGAAGAAGAAAATACAGACAGAACTACCAGTTATTGCTTCACGTTCTCAACTCAGTCAAGCTGATGAGAAGTAGCTCGAAGTAAAGCATTCCCTCCTGCTTTCCATACCTGTCAATTGCTTCAGGTAGTTCTTGCTATAAAGAACTATGAAAGGGAAATTTCTGATATAGTTTTTTCCAGGGGTCATTTTGTAGAAAAAGAGGTGCAGGAGCTCATTAGCATAACTTATTTGCATATGCTAAACCATCTGACATCACCAGAAGTATGCCAGAAGGCAAGAAAGAAAGAAAGAAAGAAAGAAAGAAAGAAAGAAAGAAAGAAAGAAAGAAAGAAAGAAAGAAAGAAAGCTGGCAGAGAGGGGACAGCTACTAATCCAAGTCTCAGAAATACCACTATTCTGGGAGGATAGCTTCAGTGGTGGCTGAAGCCTTCAGAAGGCTGGTCGGAGGAACAAGGACCTTTCCAGGGGACGGGGTCGTTTTGTTGTAGCCATGACACAAGCAGGCATTCCCCCGCGAGGGGGGGCTGGCACCAACCCGGAGTTGAGCTCCCCTGAGCTCCTGCTCGAAATGACCCCTGTTGTTTTCCCTATTTTTAATGTACATACGGACAAGCTTTAAAATGGCTTTTATTAGTTGAAAGGAGATAGAGGGGTTTCAGACTACATTCTGGAGAAATTCCTAAGAGATTTGCTAAATCTCATATTAAAATTTGACTCTTCCAGCATTACAAAGATATGTATGTTTTGCCCTTTTTCTGGGTCATCTTTCCATCATGCTCTTATCAAACCAGGAATATGAATTGTCAGGAGCAGTTGGAAGGAAGGAAGGAAGGGAGGAAGGAAGGATTAGTAGAAACCAAAAGCAAGAACAGAAATACAAAGAAAAGATCCTGAATATAGTGCTGACCAATTTTTTTTTGAAGTTGCTTATAGATTAGGATCTATAGCTCAGGTTTTATGCTTAATATATCCAGAATACGACACAGCTTTCCCTCCACCTCTGTGTAATATACTTGGAAATGCAAGAAAGGGACTGATTAGTGGTACAAATCCTGGCTTTGTACAAGTTTTGCTGAAGTTCAAGTATACAAATTGTAGCACATCCCCCCCCCCCAATTATTTTTAAAGCCCCTGAGTGGTAACAGCTGCCATAGCTATACAGGCTGTCCACAGACCTGACATCTAAATTTGAATATGCTTTGCTTCTCCATATGTTACCAGATTTCCCCAAATCCCCGAACATGGCTTTTTCCTGCTGCCAATGTCAGTCTATCTGTTGCTGTATTTATTGCTAGTATTTATCATTGAGGGAACTTGATAGCAAAGTACCAGTTGCTTTCCACAGCTGTCTGCAGTGCTATTAAATATTTAAGTAGCAAATTTCAGCCGCCTTCCATATCTCCAGGTAACTAGTAGGCTATGTTTTTGAAAACCCTTACTCATATGCATTTTGGTATCTTTCCGACGTGGTGCACATCAAGGGCAGGATATCAAGGCTGGAAATTTTAGAGGAAAGGCTTGGATCACTACTGCTGATGGAACTAGGGGCCCCCAGTTTCTGTGGGTTCCCAACATAGGCGTCAACTATGGGGAGAGGGGGCTCGAGGGCTTGAGCCACCCCCAAAATTTCCCGAGGGGGACTGAGCCCCCCCTGGGAAAATGGAGCGCCCGCCGCCACGCGCCCCTGGGCCCTTCCTAGGGCTGCCGTCTCTTTCTTTCTCTCTCTTCCCACCCCACCTCCCTGGCTGCCTCTGTCCTTCCCTCCCTCCCTCCGTCCAGGGGCCAGCTAAGCAAATGCCCAGCTGGCCCCTGGATGGATGGATGGAGGGACAGAAGCAGGAGTGGCTAGGCAGGGGGGGAGGTCCTGGCGTGCACGCACACAAAGTGCACACGCACGAGCTCCCACCCCCCCAGGGATTTTAAAACTCGACGCCCCTGGTTCCCAACATGTAACAACCTCCCATGTCACATCCAGTGTTCCTGCTAAGCTGAGTTAGTGTGAGCTAGCTCACAGTTTTTTAGCCTCCGGCTCACACATTTTTGTCTTAGCTCAGGAAGGATGGCTCCAGAGCAAACTAATTTATGCAGTTGCCAAATGGGTGGCTCACAACTTTAATTAGAATTTTTGCTCACAAGACTCCACAGCTTAGAGGGAGCACTGGCCTAAGCCATTTCCAAGGAATTCTGTGGCCTGAGTTGGCACAGTGGGCTGTAGCAGGAAAAAAGAAAAGTAAGAGGGCCAGGTTATTGCAGAGGAGCTTGCACTGCTTTGCTCTAAACCCCTTCAACTGTTCCAGAAATCCACTACTAGTAGGGCCTATTTGCTTTGTGTATACATGGTAAACACACATTTGTTCATCATATGTGACAGGTCACACATAGCATATAGTCAGTCTCTCACAAGGAAGTGATACCCATCTTGTAGAAAATTTGAAAGCAAGCCAGTACAAGCTAATACTGAGTACCGGTAAGGAAATGTCCCAGTTAGGATAGCCAGGTCCCCCCTGGCCACTGGCAGGGGATAGGGGGTAGGGTTGCCAGATCCAGGTGGGGAGACTCCTGGATATGTGAGGATGAAGTCTGGGGACAACAGCGACCTCAGTGGGGTACAATACCACAGAGTCCACCCTCAAAAGCATCAATTTTCTCCAGGAGAACTGATCTCTGTAGTCCAGAGATGAACTGTAATTCCAGGGAATCCCCAGGTCCCACCTGGAGGCTGGCATCCCTAGTCCCAAGTGATACCTCTCATGTTCTGCTTTGAGCTGCCCCAAGAGAGATAGTGCTGGTAAGCAATTTAAAATACTTGAGCCCCTTATTGAAATGTAAAATAGTGTCGTGATGTTGTTCATTGCCAACCTGCACCTCCCCTCCTTAGATTAAGGTCTGTAGTTCAGCAGTTTGAGACCCGAGTGCTGCCTGACGGAGTGAGCTCCTGTCTCTGGTCGAAGCTCCTGCCAACCTAGCGGTTCGAAAGCAAGAAATTGCAAGCAGATAAATAGGCACCGCTTTGGTAGGTAGGTAACAGCGTTCCGTGCGCCTCGGCGTCTAGTCATGCCGGCCACATGACCACAGAAATGTCTTTGGCAGTGCTGGCTCTTCGGCTTGGAAACAGAGATGAGCACCACATCCCTAGAGTTGTGTTCAACTGGCTTTCAAGCAAGAGAAACCTTCACCTAGGCAATACTATGTACAACATCTGCCACAAATCACCCCAAGCACTCCAGGCATCCCCAGGCAGCCATTTCCTAAATGAGTCAATATTTTTTTCTGCTTTATTTTCTCACAGATACCATTATCTTAATACCACCAGCATCTCTTATGGTCCCTCACATGCTTAGTGAATTGTCTCTACTGGGAATAGCACCCCAACCCAGCTGCATCCCAAGCAGTTCCAAACAGTTCCAAACAAAGTGTGGTAGTTAATGGGTGCTTCGCTGTATGGCCAGAGCTATAGACAAGCTTCTCAGGGCAACTTCACTACACCAGTGAAATGGAATAAAGAGCTTTATAATGAGAGAAGCGGCTGTGATTTTCCTTAGGAAATCTAGTTGGAGGTGAGATAGGAATAGTGTGACTGTTGATGATATATAGTTTTGAATGCTTTGTTGAGGGCCTGCAGTCCATTTGCTATGAATGGGCTTTCATTATAGTTTTGCCTAAACTGATCCAGTCCTGATGGGAGCCTGGGATTTGATACAAAAGGACCATAGATTCTTTCATTAATGTGGATGTTTTGTGAAAGGTGAGCTTGCGTCTAGGGGTGGCCAAGACAAAATGCTTGGAGTTAATGAGAGAAATGGTTGGAACAAACTGGAAGGGGACAGAGAGAACTGAGAGTTGCCTGAAGGTGAAGCACTTCGAGGGTGCTGGGATTATTCTTACTCTCTCTTACTCACGGTAAAGGATCTTCTGTCTTGTTGCAATGTCTGTTTGCCTTCATGTGTACTCTGCTTGTATATTTTGTAAATAAAGCGAGCATTTCAATTCCACTGCACTCTTTCACTCTCTCATTCAAAGGAACTGTAACTCTAGCATTGCCCCCGGACTTCTCGCTCCTTGGGGATGTGAGGAATAGGTAAGGTCTGATATATAAAGCTGGGTTTCTATTAGAATGGTTAGTAGACTGTCAGGGTGAAAACAGAGCAGGCTTAAACCTCTCTCGCACTTTATAGTCTTCTTTTAAATATCAAAATACAAAGTTCAGGTAACAGTCTGATTCTGTATAGAATTGGGCATGCCAAAACCCTTTAAAACCAATGGCCTGTATTCCAGCAGCTTTTCAAGAAGTAAAAGAGAGAAGGCCTGTTTGATCAGTGAAGAGGCTATCCCAGGCTGGGATCATTCATCATATCTAGACAGAAACTACACTGAGGAGGGAAATAGGGTGAGATCGGAAAGCTGGTAGGACCCAATCCAGTGGGTCTAGGTGTACCTGGTTTTGTATCAAACTGAACTGTAAGAAGCTTAATTATACAGTTTTGCTTTCTGCTATTGCAAATACATGTTATTCACTGGACACAGATTTCCTCCCTGCAAGGGGGAGGAGTAGCTTTTATTGAGGCTGCAGTGACTTGAGTTTTAGTTGCAGCGTAATATCGTCGCCAAATGTTGTAACGCAGCCCAATGCATGCTCTCATTCTTTAAAACTGTCGGTGTCACAATTAAAGGACTGTTTTTGGTAGTCACTATGCAAACACGGGGGGGGGGGGGAGGGAATTAGAAGCTTGAAAGTGCTTCGTGCTGTCCCCATGACCCCTGCCAGCAAGACTGCTAACTTACAGCAGCCCACTTGCCAGTTCCTTGATCGCTGTGTCAGAAGTCAGGCTGTGTGTGGCCACTTCAGTAGTTCCCTGAGTCTCCCGCCTTGATGGGCCACTCAGTCCAGACTTCATAATGGGGGCTAAGCAGCTTGCCCCCTGCTGTGATAAGTCAGTACTGTAGGTGATGCGCCCTGTTGCTGTGATCCCCTTGCCACGCTCAGAGGGGGAAACGATCCCCCCCCCAACAGCAACTTTTAAAGAAATGTATGATCAGCCTTTTAAGACCTTTTGACATAACATTAAAAACAACAGGGAGCAGCGATAATAGCATTTTTCTCCAGCCTGAGATATTGATGTGAACCGAAAAAAGTCCTGCTGAGCTAAAGAGAAGCATTTTCAGGCCTTTGAATGGCATATGGCAAGGTATAATAAGGGCTGGAATCTAAAATAAGCCACAAGCTCTCCGGCCAGCCGTGAATTACTTCTATAGGCTTCAGTGCAACTTGCCTGTGGCTGTGAACTCATTCAGAGGGAGTGGCCTAGGTTTAGAGCTGAATTTAAACCTGATTCACAACTTCAGTAAGACTTACTGAAAAGAACAGGACTAACGGTTTTAATCCAAGAGTTTCTGATGAACCACTTTCTAGATCAGACTGAAAGTTTGCAGTTGATCCATTCCGTTTGTCCAATAAAGGGCTAGGCCCCTTTACTTTGAAGTGCAAACAGCATTGTCAAAGATGCCCAGTTGTTTAAAGTCACGCCTGAAAATTGGAGAATTTATTGCTCTGTTCCACTTTGCTCTGGAAACTACAACATGGACGTGTTTTTCCCAGAGCACCTTTTCCAATCTACACATATTGACAGAAGGTCAGCCTATGACTGAATTGTAATATCTTCTCATATATAGTTGTTTGAGTTTCTGTCATTCCAAAATCTGTTTTTGAACTTGCTTATAACAACTGTGAAGTCCAGTCATTGCTCTCCGTAGTTGGTATATCTACCCCAAAAGAAGCCTAATGTGTAATTTTTATTAGATTTTACTTCAGCATTCATTACATTCGTATTCCTACAAACATTACCCATTGTTCTTCCACCCTGCTCCTCCTTAGGATACAGAATAATGAGCAGTACAGATACTGACTGGCATAAGATTGCTCAATGAGCTTTTAAGGAGGAATTTGGAAGCACTGCCTCTAGTCTGCCTGCCATTGTTTACCAGCTATACCTGCATGGCTGTAAACACATTCCTTACTTCATTTTTTTTTTTGCCTGTTTCACAGAAGCTGTGTACCTTTTGTGTTTCAGCATTCAATCAAGCAGGTTCTATACCACTGAAATGAAGGAAAATGTGGTCATTTCTGGCACACACATTCAAGGGCTTAAATGGGAGTTACCTGTGACTTGTTGCTCTAATGATGTTGCACCCTGCATTGCAGCTTTCTCTCAGAACACAGGTGCTAAAGTGGTATTTGTGAAAACAGGAGATTGGAAAGGAACCTCGTGGCAAAATTCAACCCTTGCAAGTGTATACAGACAAAGTCAGGGGTCCTCAAACTTTTTAAACAGGGGGCCAGTTCACTGTCCCTCAGACCGTTGGAGGGCTGGACTATAGTTTTAAAAAAACAACAACTATGAACAAATTCCTATGCACACTGCACATATCTTATTTTGAAGTAAAAAACCAAAATGGGAACAAATACAATATTTAAAATGAAGAACAAGTAAAGTTAAAAAGGCACTCTTGACGGGGCTGTTTTCTTTCCCTCTCCGAAGAAACAAAGAACTTGGCATCCTCACAAACTTTATAAGGCAGCAAGCCCCCAGCTGCTTCTCCCTGAAACTCCACTACTGCAGGCATCATGATGGGAAAGAGAAACCTCTCTCTCTGTCTCTCTCCCCCTCCGATTCCCAGCAGCACAAAAAGCCTGGAAAAAGACCCCTGCCCGGCTCTTGGGACTGGTGCAGGTCTCCTAGCCGGCTGAGAGGCCTCTCAGCCGGGTAGGAGACTTGGGGCCAACCGGAGCGCCTGCCACCCCACACTTACCCTCTTCCTGTCTTCCTTTTGCCTCCTCCTGGCTGACTGGAAGCAGAGGGGCGGGGCTTTGTCATGTGGCCCGGGACGAGTCGGCTGCAATTTTTCCACTGCTTTGTGTGCTGCTGGGAATGAGAGGACAGGCAGCGGCACACCTGGCGAGCCAGAAAAATGCCCTTGGCGGGCCGCATGTGGCCCGCGGGCCGTAGTTTGAGGACCCCTGGTCAAAGTAGATAACACAGCAGCAAGCATGCGGAATCTGTTTTGAACGCTGTCAATAGTCCAGTACGCATGTATTTATTTATAATTTATTTATTTATCATTAAATTTATACCCCGCCCTCCCTGCCAAAGCAGGCTTAGGGCGGCTTTACCTTCTCTCTGTAAAGTCTTTTCTGTTTCCCCTGAGATAGCAAGTATACTGCATTAATTTAAAAATAACAAAGCCTCTGACCAGAGCCAATCTCTATTGATGTTGTTTAGTATACTTAAATGTTCAAAACACAGGCTGGTCGGTATTGGTGCCTGCTGTGTAATGGCAAAAGATGTTTTTACAGGTTGCAGGACCACAGATAAAAGTGGCAGCAGAAATATAGTCATGACACCGAAAGTAACAGGCTTAAGGAAGTCTTCCTTCCTGTGAAATGGGTAAATCTGCCATAGGAAGAAGAAGAAGAAGAAGAAGAGATTGGATTTATACCCCGCCCTTCACTCACTTGGAGTCTCAGAGCAGCTTACAAATTCCTTCCCCTTCCCCTCCCCACAACAGACACCCTGTGAGGTAGGTGGGGCTGAGAGAGCTCTTTCCCAAGCTGTCCTTGAGAGAACAGCTGGTACAGAGCTATGGCTTGCCCAAGGTCATCCAGCCAGGTGCAAGTGGAGGAGTGGGGAATCAAACCCGGTTCTCCCAGATTAGAGTCCGCGCATTTAACCACTACACCAAACTGGCTCTCCAAGAAGAAGAAGAAGAGGAGGAGGAGCAGGAAGAAGAGGAGGAGCAGGAGCAGGAAGAAGAGGAGGAGGAGGAGGAATAGTAGTAGTAGTAGTTGGCTTTTATACCCTGCTTTTCTCTAACTTAAGGAGTCTCAAAGCAGCTTACAATTGCATTTCCTTCCTCTTCCCACAGCAGGCACCTTGTGAGGTAGGTGGACCTGAGAGAGTTCTGAGAGAACTGTGACTGGTCCAAGGTCACCCAGCAGACTTCATGTGGAGAAATGGGGAGTCAAACCTGGTTCTCCAGATCAGAGTCTGCCATTTGTAACCACACCACCACACTGGCACCATGTTCTACATAGGAGCAAGGAACCATAGATACTTACCACCAACAAATCACGAACCAGCTTGCGACTGCCAAACAACACAAAATAATGCCCAAAACAATGGCAGCTACAGAGCTCTTGGGAAGCCTTCCTGAATCTGAAACAGTAAAACATCAGGATTTACTTAAGTAGGAAAAAAAATAACCAGAATGCTTTTTGCTCTCTTATGTTCAGGATGAAGCTTTGTAAACCTGCACCATAAAATCCCCCTTAAAAGCATTTTCTGTGATCAAGTTCACATTACAAATTCAGGTGATGCAAGAGTTATGATAACTCTTTTGTATGGAGATTGTTATATTTAAAATTGTCTCCCTGCAGCCCACATTGCTTCCAACTTGTATAGATCATATACAAGAAGGTATTTTCAGTTTTGCACACCTCATTTCCCTCATTCTCATTGTCCATTCATCTCCCGCTCCCAATTCTACATGAAAGAAGGCGTCCTGTTCCACTTTCTGGAATATCCTATATACTGGGTTTGGGCAAAATTTCTGAATGATCAAGAAGAGCTTCTTAAAAGTTACTAATGTGTAAGCATCGAGCTTTGTCTGAAAAGACCTTCAAAAGCTCCCTCAGCGCTTCAGCATTCTTTGTGGCCTTAGCCGAATCACTGTGATTTGTAAACAGTGCCTCTGCACAGCTAAGTCTGAAGCCTTCATACAGCTTGAAAAGCCTTCCTCCAGTCACTAGGGAGAGCTTTTTCCAGTGGACCAAGGTTTCAACCTTGGCTGGACAAAGTTTCTAGGAAACAAGCCAGCCTCGGGATTTTTTTGTGAGAATATCATGGGAGGATCCCCTGTGAGCTGCCCTGGAAGGAAGGGTTATACAAGTGCACAAAACAGTTATTATCACTAGATCTCTGACATTTTAAGAACAATTTTAGTTAGAAGATATTGCTGGAATAAAGAGATGCATGTTAATCATTTTTCAGTTGCTCTCAAATGGTGCAACACCAACATTCCAATCATTTCTCAATTCCAAACGCTGTCTTAGGGTAATAAGCAAACCACAAGCAGCTCAAGAGATGAGCTGTAATTATTTGATCCAATCTGCTTTCAAACTGCTTTAATACGGAATCTGATGATACTGTAGACTAGCACCTAAGACTACACATTTACTTGAAATGAAAAACTAGTGCACTTGAATGTCCCTCTTTTTGGTACAAGCCTGTACAACTTGTGACCTGTCAAGCCAAGCACAGCCTACCCACCACTGTGGCAGCCCACCTAGGCCCAATAAATTCCTTGGCTTTTCCTGGGACTGCCGAAGGGAACACCCAATGAGCGAGAGGCCATGGTAGACAGCGTGTGGGCTGTGTTCAGCTTGGTGAGACACAAATTACATTGATATGTTCCATTGACCACCTTTTCTCTCTTTGTTTATGGTGGTAGTTTCTTTTCATGGGCAATGAGACATCCATTTCTTTCTCTTTTTTATGACCAGTCTGCAGTTTATAGCATCACACATGTTGTGTTTGTGTTTAGAATATGAAGCAGTAATAGCTTGAAAAGGGCTCTGGCATCCTAAAGCTCCAATTCCTATTGGCTGATTAATAAAGACTCCCTGAAGCCAATCTAGATCCCCAATCGCTGAGCCGTGCTTGGGTCCAATAGTATTGTCTGTATATAGTTACATTGTTGAAAGTTATGTGTTGGAACAGTATAAATGAAAGTGCTGCTCTCATAGGGCTGTCTTTGGAGCTGAACAATGTCACTAAATAAAAGCCTGTTTGTTTGAATTCATCGCCTCCTGCTCAATAATTAGAAAAACACCACCTCACTGAGGGCTGAATGGGCTCTCTCTTCTTGAACATAGGAACATAGCCAGCCTTCCTTACTAGGCAGGGTGGCAATATTTCCTGTTAGGGTCTTCAGATGAATGAAAACTTCCTCATAGCCCATTGAGAACCCTCTTGCTAAGACAAAGGCTGCATTCAGACTGGAAGTTTTTGGCCCTATGTAGGCACTTTCCACAAACAGATTAAATGGGCGCAGTCACACAGCCACATCTGTCAGGCGTTCCCTGGGCAAACTCACCCCGTCATAGGATGACTTGGAGCTGGGTTAAAAAGGCACCACATCACAAGTGGTGTTTTTGGTTCCCTGTGCATTCATTGTGCATGGCTGGATGTCTGAACGTGAGGGAGCGTGTGCAGAATGGATTTGGCAGACTGAACCTGCAGATCTATTCCCACTGCTAGGGAGGGTTTTTTTTAAAATCACCTGTATGCACATGTGTGCACACATGCACACTCATACATGCACACAAGCACACATGCGTATGCATGCCTTTTGAATTTTTTTTCAGACAGCGCACTCCAAGGCTGAGGTGCTGCAGTAATGTGGATGCTTGACCACAGGATGTCCGCATGTGCTGTCTGAATGACCTGCCCTGCAACACTTCAAACCGGTACAATTAGAGGCAGGGTCATATCATGCCAAGCCACCAGTCTATTAGCAGCCAAAGTGTACATATGTCTTAGTTTTTAATGAATTGTTTTCATAAATGTGTGAGTCAAATAAGAACAGCTGTTTTAAACTTCAGGCTCTTTCACCCACTCGCAGTGAACTTCACAACCTCTACCCACTTATTTCCTAAGATAAGCCAAGTTCCTTAAGTTATTCTTACTCTTCTTCAAGCACACTACCAGCATTTCAAACATAGTGTTTGATCTTGTGACTCCTTTCTGCTGTTGGATCCTATGACTTGCTTCTGCCAAGTCTTCCTCTAATGCCGAAAGCCTTTCTCCTTTGGGGGAAAAAAAGGTCTGTCTTCTTTGGAGAGGATCTTTCTATGTCTAAAGTAGACTTAGAAGAAGGTGGTTGTAAGATCCTACCCCGGAAGGATGTGGTAGGATCTAACTCATAGTAGCTAGAGGGGAATTTCATTCTGGGTCACTTCAGCATGGAAAGAATGATAGTTCTCTTGAGCAATTCACCAGGAACCCGAAGAATATTCGGGTGGACAGAGCTAGGTGGTTAGAATTTGGAGCACTGCCACACTGGGAGATCAGTAGTCACTGATTTCTATTTCCAAACCAGAAATGTTTCTGTTCTAAACAAAAGCTCTTATTCTTCACATAGAAACTGTTTAATCACCGATGAACAGGCTTTTTATTTTAATGGTCTTAGATGTGGTACGAATCATTGCTCTAAGATGGGATGGTACAGTGTAGCCATCGCCTCCACCTTGGCTATGGCTCTGCTTGTGTGGAATGAAATACATAGTCCTTTTGTAGGAAGCAGCAGCCAGGAATACAGAGGTTTTAAAGGAGCCCGCTAGCAAGGATGGCAACTGTGGTATATTAATCACTGATTCCCTTTATTTCTAGTATGTGGCTTAGAATTGCAGTGAAAGCCTGTCAGGTCTTGTTTGGCCCTAAAAGACTGGTGTTTTGGAGTAAACAAGAATAAATAACTGTTGACTGATTGAAAAAGTAAGGCTGAGGCATTTAATCAAACAAAAGAAGATTCATGGCATGTAAAGGAATACAAACGAATCCCACATCCAGAGTTGGGGGGAGATTTTATTAGCAGTCTAGACCTTTGCCTCATGCTTGCAACTTTATGGTTACAAAAGCTTTGACATTAGAATGTATGTGACAAAATAAGAAACTGAATGCTTCTGTAGTTTCAGGTGTGATTCCTGCTTCTACTGTTCACAAAAGCATCCAGTATCTGTGCCATACCTTCACTGCAATATCTGGAGCACAGAACAATTCATCCAATAAGATGTGCCAGAAGAAGAGTTGGTTTTTATACCCTGCTTTTCTCTACCTGAAGGAGTCTCGGAGCTGCTTACAATTGCCTTCCCTTCTTCTCCCCACAACAGACACCCTGTGAGGTAGGTAGGGCTGAGAGAGTTCTGAGAGAACTGTGAGTGCCCCAAGGTCACCCAGCAGACTTCATGTGGAGAAGGAGGGAATAAAATCAGGTTCTCCAGATTAGAGTACACTGCTCTTAACCACTACACCACCCTGACTCAGTAGGATATTGTGGATAGGATTGCTGGCATTGTATTGGGGAGATCTGTGTTCAGATAGCCATTCAGTCTCAAAACTTATTTGGAGGCCTTTAGTCAGTCATTGTCTGTTGCCTAAGCTTGAGATGTTTTATTCTCTATAGCTGTTTTTTTAAATGTGGTCACTTAGTATTTATTATCATTATACAATATGTATCCTTGGAAGACAACAGGGTGCAGTCATACAACCACAGAAACGTGAGGAGGATAGTTTTATGTTCTATGGTTTTAATTTATAAAGCAATATAGTCATCTTACCAGTACATGTTTGTCCATCTTCAGCCAGTTCATAAGGATCTGTACAAAGACACTGGAAACTGCCTTTGGTGTTCACACATCTAGCAGAGGAGTGGCATGGGGAACTGGTTTCGTTCTCACATTCGTTGATATCTATTTTAGTAAAGTTATAACAGAAGTGTATTCTTACAAGTGTGTCCTTAGATCCAGGGGTAATTTCGTAGAAAAAGAGGTGCAGGAGCTCATTAGCATAACTCATTTGCATATGCCACACCCCCTAACATACCAGAAGTATGTCAGAAGGCAACACCCACCCCTCAGGCTCCACTACACAGGTGAGTGAAACTGACCTGCTCTTCCTCCATTCCCTTCCCCATCCAATACTTTGTGCAATAAAAATAAGCGTAAAGAACACACCCTCATTCTCTTCCTGCTCCCTTGAAACCACCAGGTTTCAAGTAGACTTGAGATACCCAGGACATGTGCACCACCCATCCCTTTCCCTTCCCCTCCCCACAACAAGACACCCTGTGAGGTAGGTGGGGCTGAGAGAGGTCTTTTGAGAACTGCTCATGAGAGAACAGCTCTGAGAGAACTTGTGACTGGCCCAAGGTCACACCAGCAGCTGCATGTGGAGGAGTGGGGAATCAAACCCAGTTCTCCCAGATTAGAGTCCAACTCCTGACCACTACACCAAACTGATGGGGTGGAAGCTGCTGAAGGGTTGGTGAAACTTCTCCAGTACTTATGTGCCATGTGCCCAGAAAAAAAAATGTTATACTTGGAAAATTTATATGCCACCTTGAGCAAGTGCTGAAGGTTTTTGTGAAACTTCTCCAGTACTTATGTGCCATGTGCCCAGAAAAAAAAATGTTATACTTGGAAAATTTATATGCCACCTTGAGCAAGTCTCTGGAAAAGCAGCACACAGTCATAAAAGGAACAATGATAAAATTATCAATATTAAAACAAAACATTAAAAACAATAAAGACCCTAGCAGGGCTTTCCCCGGGGCGCTGCGCCTCTGCACTGCTCAAGGAAGCCGAGGAGGGGGTGGGGCTTGGTCATGTGCCTGCCCCCTGGGCTCCTCACTCCCGGAGCTGAGCTCCTGTGCGCTCCTGCTCCAACTGTGGCTACCTCATCTTTTGCCTATGTGCTACCCCCCCACCCCTTGGAGAAATTGCCTTTCACAGTATAGCCATTACAGTGGGCTCTTTGTTCCTTTCTCTCTACTTTCAAGAGCATTTGTGGCTAATCACAGGCTGTCTATTAGGGAAGGACAGAAGAAAGGAAATACTACTACACCTAGAAATGTGTTTATGTATTCATTAGTTACATTTATATCCCGCCCTCCCCGCAAGCAAGCTCAAGGCGGCTTACATTGAAAGGTCATAGGAAATGAAAACTGATGTCACATTAGAGTGTATGTCTCTGAAACAGTAACAGGATTGCAAGCTCTGATCTTGGGAGACAGCTTACTACATGGGAGCCTCAGCCAAATGTGCATTAAGTGAGAGGACCGAGAAATGTCTCAGCATAGCAGCATTCTCAAAAGCTAACTCTGGAGGGCTGATAGAGCATAAAGGCCAAGAACTTCTTCTGATGTTTCTTCCTAGCACTGGAATTGAGAGGTTTACAGCTTTCCAAAATGGAAGCAGTTTCAGAGTAATCAAATCCAGCTGTCCTGAAAATGGAGGATCCCTTTCTTTGCTATGGCTGGTAATCACTGGTGGACCTAGCCTACTTGAATCTGTCTGATCCCCTTTGATAGCCATCATGTTGCAGCCATCTCTATATCATCGGGCAGTGAGTTCCATAATTTAATTGCCCGTTGAGTAAAGAAGTATTTCCTCTTGTCTGTCTTGAACCTACTGCTCACCAAGTTCACTGAAGTGCATTGTGAGAGAGGGAGAAAATATATTTTCTGTCCACTTTCTCCACCCCATCACTCTGGGTGTTTCTTCACAAGGCTGTCTGCAGCTGGGTTTGCAACAATGTAAAGACAATGGGGAAGTACAACTGAATGCTGTTTTAGTGCTGGATTCATTTTTAATCTACTGCTTTGTGTGTAAGAATGGGCATGCATTGCATAAGCACATATGAAACAAAGAGGGAAATTCTAAAATGAGTGGTGTTTTGAGAATGTCTTTTCCTCTTTATTAAGCATAGATCCCATTATATTTCTTTGTTTTTCTATGGCAGATAGATTGCAGCTTATTTACATTGTTTAACATGTTAACAGAAAACTGGGAGAATGAATGACTGATTCATGCAATTGTAGCCTTTCAGTTTCTTGCCAGAATATTAATCTAATAGGGGTGAGATTTATAATTTCATTTAACAGCTTTATTTCTTTGCAAAGCATTTGGGCAGATGGAATTCATGGGATACATGGGATGTGAACAAAAGAGATGGCTGCGGGGTCTCCCTCCCCCATTCAGGTCTAGAATTATCTGAACTCTTTCTTTTCCAAGAAATGCTGATAAGCCATCTTCATTCAGGAACAGCTCCCCTTCGTGCATGCAGATTAATTCATCAACCAGTATAAGATTTTCTGGAAAATTGAATTATTAAATGTAATTTCTCCTAAGACTTCATACTAAGGTTGTATTTTCACCTGCACATGCATGCCAGGAAATTCTGTTTGCACTGCATTGTAAGGAATAGCATAATTTTGCTGATTCATGGTATGGGGAGGAATTTACCTGTGGTATTTTATCTGGAGCTGGGACCTAGTTGGAAGCCATCTGTTCTAATAGTTCTTATAGTGTGAAGGTGATGACAGTTACTGAGACTTTTTCTCTGTTCTCTTCCAGTTAGTGTCCTGATTGGGTCAGGTAGACTGTGCAATACTGTACGTGCCAAGCTTCTTGAACTGTTAGTGTTGAGAGTTAGCTGGGTTAAATTCTATACCTTCCCGGGTGAATGAAGATAAACTTATAAAGCTTACATCCACTGCGCACAAAATGTGGTCTGGCGGCTCTTTAGTATTGCCAGCCAAAAAGTGACCCTATGGGTAAAAACAACCCTGTGGATCATGTGCATTATTTTTGACATGTGGATTAAACCAGGGGTCATTTTGTAGAAAAAGAGGTGCAGGAGCTCATATGCATAACTCATTTGCATATGCCACACCCCCTAACATACCGGAAGTGTGTCAGAAGGCAACAGGCTCCACCCCTCAGGCTCCACTCCATGGGTGAGTGAAACTGACCTGCTCTTCCTCCATTCCCTTCCCCATCCAATACTTTGTGCAATAAAAATAAGCATAAAAAACACACCCTCATTCTCTTCCTGCTCCCTTGAAACCACCAGGTTTCAAGTAGACTTGAGACACCCAGGACATGTGCACCACCCATCCCTTCCCCTTCCCCACCCCACAACAAGACACCCTGTGAGGTAGGTGGGGCTGAGAGAGGTCTTTTGAGAACTGCTCATGAGAGAACAGCTCTGAGAGAACTTGTGACTGGCCCAAGGTCACACCAGCAGCTGCATGTGGAGGAGTGGGGAATCAAACCTGGTTCTCCCAGATTAGAGTCCAACTCCTGACCACTACACCAAACTGATGGGGTGGAAGCTGCTGAAGGGTTGGTGAAATTTCTCCAGTACTTATGTGCCATGTGCCCAGATAAAAAATGGTATACTTAGAAAATGTATATACCACCTTGAGCAAGTCTCTGGAAAAGCAGCACACAGTCATAAAAGGAACAATGATAAAATTATCAATATTAAAACAAAACATTAAAAACAATAAAGACCCTAGCAGGGCTTTCCCCGGGGCGCTGCGCCTCTGCACTGCTCGGGGAAGCCGAGGAGGGGGCGGGGCTTGGTCATGTGCCCGCCCCCTGGGCTTCTCACTCCTGGAGCTGTGCTCCTGTGCGCTCCTGTTCCAATGGACCTCTGGATTAAACAGCTACCCTTCTTATGCCCAGTTGGGTGTTATTGTGGATACCAACCTCTGTAGTGGCCTAGAGATCTCTCAGAATTACGTCTGATCTCCAGGTAACAGTAATCAGTTCCCCTGGGGGGAAAATGGCTGCTTTGAAGGGTGGACTCTATGGTATTATACCCCACTGAGGCCCCTCCCCTCCCCAAACACTGCCCTCCTCAAGCTGTACCCCCAAATCTCCAGGAATTGCCATCCCAGAGTTGGTAAAGCCTATGTGGCTGGTATTTAATCTTTACAAAAAAAACAGATCAATTCACCAATGTCACCACTTTTTTGATCTTCAAGTCATGAAGATTTCTGGCCTTGGGTTGCTGCCATTTGTCAAACAAATCTCCTTGCAGGATTATTGTAAGGATAAAAATGAAGCTGCTGAAGGAATGGGTGAAACGCAAGCATGACAATGAATCTGTTTGTTCACCAGCCACTGAAAGAAAGAATAATAATTCCAACCTGTCTGTAATATGGGAGGCCCTGCTTCTGGATTTGGACCCCAGCACTGCCTTCTGGAAACACTTCCACAGTTGAATACAGACAAGACTGAGATTGTTGTGGACCGCCCTGAACCCGTCTTCGGGGAGGACGTTATATAAATCTAATCAATCAATAAATAAAATTTTCAGGCTGAGTTATAATTCTTAAAAAGTCTGTCTGGAAAAATCTCTTGGATAGAAACCTACCCTCCCCCCCCCAACAATTTCTTTTTTCTCTGTCTCCTGTTTCACATAGACACACGAACTTGTGCATATATAAATGCAAGAAGAAACACTTGGAAAAATGGTGGCAGATGGGGAATGCCTTTCCCCCCACAAGAGGTATCCAGACAAATGCACTTGTATATTCTTTCTCTCAAGTTCACAAGGCATAGACGTGGTACTGTATGTGGGGATCTAGGCTGAGCCCTGTTGATACCTGTTCTAATTAAATTCTGCACGCTTTTTGATTCCCCAGAATTCACACATGGATCCTCCAGGGGCATTAAGGCTTTCTGCAATACTTCCCTTTGATCTATATTCTTCTAAAAAAAGAATGAGCTGTGCTAAGAAGGCTGCCCAGATATTTTTATGCTTTAGTTGTGCTCAGGGAGACCTGGTACATTCTCTTGATTTACTAACGGATATAGGGAGTAAAGTACTGGATTGTAGAGATGAGCAAGGGACCAACTTGTCCCCTAGTGTTACTGTCATCTCATATCCAATCTTCCAGCAATTGTGTGGTAACTGTAAACTTGTAATGGGGAAGAAAGAAATACGGAAAGAGGTCTGAGCTATGCAGCAGAGGAAAACTTGTTTGCCACTTGTACACAAAAATAGAGATCATCTCTTCCCACATTTAAAGTATAAAAATATTTTTCAGCGTTTGGGCCATTTGTTCAGAGGGGAAAGGTTAGCATCCAGGGTTGGTTTTCTTTCTGAAGGCTTTAAGAAGACTCCGGGGTTATGAAAATGAACACTCACTCTTTACCTGTTAAACTCAAGAAACAAATAGTTATATGTCTTTTAAAACAGTCTCCCAAAATGTTTTATGTGGTGGGGAGAACATCTCATTTGTGGTTTACAGGCACTAACTAAAAGATTTCTGAGAAAATTGTACAAAACCCTACAGGGTAGTCTTGCTGAGTTCCTGGAGGAAGGTTTTTAAATTTAGCAAATATTTTCTGGGAAACTACAGACCCCACCTTCAGCACCCCAGTGTTTTAAAATAAATGTGGATTTCAAAAACAAAAAACAAAAACTCACAGCTGTCTCAGGACTTTGAAAATGTACCATCCTCTGTCCAGCTCTAATTGTGAGTAAGAGCAAGCAGGGGTCATTTCATAGAAAAAGAGGTGAAGGAGCTCATTAGCATAACTCATTTGCATATGCCACACCCCCTGACATCGCCGGAAGTGTGTCTGAAGGCAACACCCACTGCTCAGGATCCACCCCAAAAATCTCCAGGCATTTCCCAACTCAGAGTTGGTGAGCCAGCTTTACACTGTGACTAAAGACACTTTAGGTTTCCTTTGCTCTTGATGGGAAGCTACCCTACAACAAGCATTAAAATACAGATCAAATTAGTATGCTTTTGCTTTTTCTCACAGCGCATCACCAAATGTGCCCACTCCTGTTACTCCCAGAATACCATTCCTGCTCTTTCCTGCTCAAAATTACCCCTGAAAGCAAGTGACCCCAGATTTCAACTGTGCATCCAGTCTTCTTTCTGGAGGCCTTTCCCCCACTATTATAGTCTTTGGTCAGGCAGACTCGATTGTTCCTGGGGCAACACAACCAATGGACAGAATGCTAGAAAGTCAGCTGAGTGTGTGTGTGGGGGGGATAGGTGTGTTTTTTGGTTGGTCCTTGAAAAGTACCGGAGTCGGGAGACCAGGGGGAGTGATTTTATATCCAGCTCTTTATTAGGTGGTCAGGTGAAGCATGCCAACCTGGGCTCGAGGGCCCTCTTTTATTCTGGTCGGAGCCATACCTCTGACCTTGCCCAAATAGGACCTTATGTTTCAGGTTACATATCATAGGTCCCCTCAAGGATCCTAGGCACTAGATTGGTGGCAAGTTACAATCTGGCCAGCTATTGTTATTCCTGACCCAAGCTCAGGTAGCTGGCCTGGCCATGTGCGTTTGGCCATGTGGCATTCGCCATTACCTGAGCACATGGCGATCGCCATTACATGCAACCCGCATAGTACATTACAGTCCTTCTGCTACATACATGTTGTGGGGAACACAGGTTAGATCTGGGTTCACCTTTCTCCATCATATTTACCCCGCTGTCTCTCTGTAGCCAGTCCTCTTTTGCTTATACTCCAGATTCAGTGCTTGTAATTCTGCTCCTCTGGATTCCCCCCCCCAGGAATTGCAAAATATGCATCTATGACCCAAACCCGCCTTTTTTTTTGTTTAATTCTGGTTAACGTCACTTGTGACCTGTGGGGAGTGGTTTCCAATTACCAACAACTTGGCTGAGTCCACACGCAAAGGATGGGGCACACTGTACCCTTCCCTTTCTCTCCTCTCCTCCTCACTCTCCCACCCCCTTTGGCTCACTGCCACTGGGCCAGTTTTTCAGCCCCCTTCCCCGCAGCCTTGTTGTGAACACTGGCAAGAAGCCACATGGAGCTGTTTGCAGCAGTGGGGAACCCAACCTTGGGAGCCTTGGGAGCAGGAAGAGTTTGATGCCCTTCCCCATTTTCCCTCCCGCCCCACATGCAGCATTCCAGCACCACTGTCTGTGCTCTGCACAGAGTGCAGGGATTCCTTTTTGTCGTTGTTGTTGTTGTAAATGTGTCATTTTAGGGGAAGCTATCTCACAAGCTATTTTGGTCCACTGAAGCCTTGCATGGAGAAATGTTTTCAAACCTTTCCAATCCCAGTGTCGATTTCATTCCATGCTGAAAATCACCCCTCTTTAGTTTTGTTCGTTTGCCCATCCCTGTTCCACCTCTCACTCCTTGCGGCTTCTGTGAATGAAACTGATGCAAGGAAACAGCCACCGGCATGGCCAAGCTGGCACGCACATGATGAGGCACACCACAGCCTCTCCTTTTTCTCCTCCTCACTCCCCCCTCAGCTTGCTGCCACTGGGCTACTTCGGGTATGGGTGAACTATAGAGGGATGCAAACTCGGAGGTTGGCTGGTCTGCTGGTCAGTTTGTGCTTCAGTGGTGGCGGCTGCCATTGTGGTGGTTGTGGAGTCATGGCCGGAGCTGGTGGGGATGTGGGTCCTCTGTGGTGTGGGGGAGAAGAAAGCTTTCCAGCAAAAACACTTCCAGAGAGCAGAGTTTCTTGTTATACCTTCAAAACATCTCAGCCTTTTCTGTTTAGCATCTGGTGGGATATGAAAGTCTTTGGGGAACCTCTTAAGGAAAAAAAAAAAAACTCCCATTCAAAGCACACGCTGTGCCCACACAGTACTTTCCCTTCAGTTGCAAACATGACACCACAAAGGACTCCCTGGGAGGATGCAGAAGGGGATGGGTGGAAGAGTGGAATCTGAGGCATGGGCATCAACTATGGGGGGGGGCTCGAGGGCTCGAGCCTCCCCCGAAATTTCCCGGGGGGGGGGCTCAGCCACCCCCGGCAAAATGGAGTGCTCGCCGGTGGCCAGTCAGCCAGCCAGCTGGCCGTCGCCGCCTCTCCTTCCCCCCCACCCCCGGCCTGCCCTCCTGCCTCCCTGGGGTGGGGGGGAGAGAGGAGAAGGGAGAGGAGAGCTTCTCCCATCGCCGAACCCACCGCCCTCCCGTTGAATTTCCCAGCACCCCCAGATTTTCCAAGCAAACGTGCTGGTAAGTAGCTCTCACTCGCTCGTCTTCGCCTTCTCTGTCTCTGCGGCTGCTGCCTCCTACGGAGCGTTCCCATCGCTCAAGAACGGTTTTAGTTGCTCCCTACTTGTCTCAGGAAGGTTACAAAAGGAGCGGAAGGGCAGTCAGCTGGCCAGCTGGCTGCCGCCGCCACCGAGACTGCGCGGGTCTGCCTCCCTGGGGCCGGGGGGGGGGGGAGAGGAGTGGCGGGGACATGGTCCCATGCGCACGCGCTTTGCGCTTTGCGCGTGCACACGAGAGAGCCCCTGCCCCCCCCGGGGATTTAGAAAGTCTACGTCCCTGATCTGAGGGGGTTGGAAAAGGGGCAGGGGAGAAAATCCAAGGAAATATTTCTGCATTTGAATTACTTTGGCATGGATGAAGGGGTTAAAAATCACAGTAAAACAGCAGTCAGAAAACTTGCAGAAACAGCAGAGTGACACCAAAGCTGAGCAATGCATAATTTATAAGTAACCCAACAGAAATGCAGGGCAAAACCAGGAGGCAATGCAGAATGAAAAACATACCACAAAGCTGAACAGCTGTGAGTGCGGGGAAAACCCCAGTGCAGAAAGGGCCAAAGAGAAAGTTAAGAAAAGGGAGATGTAAGGAATATTGAAAAGAACAATGTGAGGTAGCAAGGAAACTTAGGCAAGGCAATGGTGTATATGAGAGTTCCAGGGAACGCAGAAAGAGCCTGCTAACAATAAAACCTTTATCCTCTTTTCTAGGTAAAAGTTGTGTAAAAACTGTGTCATAGCCAGTTCTCAACTCCAGTCTATAGAGGAGGCTGAATCTTGGAGGTGCCACACCCTTCTGCCTGTACATTATGCAATCTATCTGAATTCTGAAGCAAAGGGGAGTTTGTCTCCCCCCCCCCCTTGCAGTGCTATGGTCCCAATTCAAATCCTACTAATTATTTTCAAGAAAAATAGAGACATCTAGAGATCTGATCAAATGATTTACATGTATGACTGCACCCCAAGGCTACGTAATGAAAAGATGCAAGAATGGCCACCTAAAAGAATTTCTTACCAGTAGAATGAGCAGGGACCTCATCAGAAGTTGAATGAGTTTTCAAACAAGACAGTGGTATCATATCCTAATTTACTGAACACTGAACAGGCGCATATAAATGAATCGTGTTTGAAACTTCTAATATGGCAAATGCTGTTCTTGTTGATTCCCCCTTCCCGCCTCGAAAATCAGTGTTCAGATACCTTGACAGACTGGTGGAGCCATATTCCACCTCTTCTTTGCACAAGATAATTGTGCTTCTCCTTGTAGTTTGTATCCCTGATAACATGAGTAGGTCACCTTGGATTTTCCTGCCTCTGAACAATGTACAAAGTCACCATTCTCCACTCTTGTTGGGAGACCACAAGTAAACTCTAGAAATTAAAACAAGAACATAAGTATATATTCAAAGTAGTAACATTTAAAATGACTATTGCACCTTGCATACCTTTACTTGGACCAAGTGATCTCTCTCTCTCTGGCACTGCCATAAAACTATTCTGGTTAATGCACTTGATAAGGCTTTTTTTCTGGGGGAATGCACCAGAATGGAGTTCTGGAACCTCTTTGACAAAATTCTTTTAAACATGTTTATAAAAGTTCGTGAGTTTTCAGTATACATTGGAAACTTCATTTCCCTCTTGAGAGTTCCAGCACCTCTTTTTCAAAAAGAAAAAAAGCCCTGCTTCCAGGCATGTAATAACGGAAGTAAAAAATGATATCAATCTGTCTGTCTTAAATTTGCTTTCAAATTCAGTTCTTATAATTTATAAGAAAAAGTCAGAACACTTGCAATGGTGTACCAAATTTGTATCAAGCTGAATTCTGTGATTTTGACCTTGTTCTTTTTTTGACAGAAAGCCCCTAGCTATACCTTTCTAGTAGCTGCTTGCCACAACATGGAGAGCCTTTCCCTGAAATGGGTTTGCATACAGTTAGCTCACTGATCCCAATGAAGGACAGAATTAGTCAACATGGAGGAAATCACCCTCCACCTCAATACAATGCACAGTCTCATTGTTGAATACAATGCACACTCATTGATATGATTAAATTTAATGAGTCCCTATCTATATATCTAATGCCCAAGTGACCCCCTGTGCACACGGATACTTATTTCCGCAAATCAGGGGTACATGGAGGGTAAAGTGATTATCCTGCACACTTGGGCCGCTCCCCAGGAGTGCAGAAAAATCTAAAAACTGTAAAAATATATATGGGGACGTTACAAATGGCCAAAAAGTAAATCAGCGTCCACCGCACATGCGCAGGAAATGGAGTTACCAAGGCAGATTCTCTCCCCCTCCCTCCGGTAGTTGAGTCCTCCCTCATGGCCACGCCCCCTCCACCAAACAAATGTTCAAGCCTCCAGCAGCATTTTACCTTGTGATTTTCACTCTGCTCAAGCAGTTCCTTCCTCTTGGAAGAAGAAAGCACAACTTACTCAAAAAAAGGGGGGGGGGAGCCAGCAGAAAATAAACATGTCTGAGTCTGCCCTTCGAGCAGTCCAGAGAAGTTCCCAGTGCCTCCCTCTTTCTCATCCTCCTCCCAGGGAATTGGTTTTATGGTTTACTGTTACAGCGGGAAGAAAAAAAAGGGTGGGCAGGGAGGAAAATCTTTTCTTCTTCAGAGACTGCAGGAGCATGCAGGTTGGCTGTTGGGTGGGAAAGAAATAGGGTTGTCAACTCCAGGCTGGGAAATTCCTGGGCATTTGAGGGGTGGAGCCTGGGGAGGGTGGGATTTGAGGAGGGACTACAGACCACTATAGTGCCATAGAATCCACCCTCCAAACCAGCCATTTCCTTCACTTCAACTACCATTGCCAGCCTCCAGAAAAAGGCTGGGGAGCACCCAGAATTACAACTGTTGTCCAGGTGACAGAGATCAGTTCCCCTGGATAAAATGTCTGCTTTGGAGGTTGGCTGAGGCTGCTTGCCTCCCCAAGCCTCACTGTCCCAAGACTCCACCCCCAAATCTCCAGGAATTTCCCAACCTGGAGCTGGCAGCAGGTGAATTGATCTCTGTAGCTGGGAGATCCGTTGTGATTCCCAGTGTGCTGCCACTGCTGCTGTGGGGGGAGAGGAAGCAGGCAGGAGGCTAGGAGCGTGATGGGGCAGAAAAAGAGAGAGTGATGGAGGGGAGGCAGAAAAATAAAGAGAATGAAGATGGGTCAAAAAGAGAGAGGAAGTAACATACATGGAGGAGAGAGAGAAAGTAAGAAAGGGGGGGGCAGAAGGGAGAAAGAGTGTGAGAGAGGTAGGGGGAGAAGGGAAGAAGCAAAGATGTGAGGAATGGGATAACCATCCTGCAAGTTTCTTGCGGGTCTCCACTTGTCTTTATACTAATAGACAAGTGCCCCCTGTGTGTACGGATATCTAAATCTGCACATTGGGGGCACTTGGGAGGGGCAGAGAGATTTTCCTGCACACCTGGGGGACCCAGATTTTCCTGCACCCAGGTGTGCAGAAAAGTTTAAAAAACTATATGGGGAATATTTAAATCCCCCCAAAAGTAAAAGAGTGTTCCCTGCGCATGCAGCAGCCAGGACCTGCTTGGGCCTCAGTGCTGGGGGGGAAAGGCTTGGTGGGCCCGGTGGCTGGGAGCCACTCAGGCCTCAGTGCTGGGGGGGGGGGACTTACCTGTGGCCGCTTCCTCCTCAGCGTGAGGTCCTCCTGCTTCTGCAGGGCGAGAGCCAAGGGGAATACTCCCCCCCCCCCATGAGTATCACGGGTCCCTCTTCTTGTATGATTCTAAATGTGGGTTTTACTATGTCTAACTGTTCCACAATGGATTCCCAAGCAGAGTTGCACCCTCCAAAGTCAGTAGACTTAGATATGATTTTGTCTAGGATCGCACTATTATTATTATAATTAAGAATTAATGTTTGGTTTTACACTGATCCAGTTTGATACCCATCCATGGGACTAAATGCCTTTCTTCATGTCTAGGTTGTGGTTTGAGCAGTTAATGTGGAAATTCTTGGGAAGCGCTGAGTTTTAAAATGGCTCTTTCAGCTCTGTTCACATTCCTTTCATGTACTACAGGTAAATTTTAAAAAACACATACAAGATCCCCCTTCAAAAAAATATCTTCAGCATGTTCCTAGTTTCCAAATGACTAGAGAAGTATTTAAATCTTTCCGTTACCTGGCTGAATGGTCACCTGCCAAGCTTCTAAATTAATGTTGGGTATATTTTCACAATTCTGAAAATCTTCAGGAAACTTTCCAAGCATGAAAATATCAAAGGGTAATGCAGTGACATCTGTATTGTCGCAGATTAGTCTGGATACAGAATATTTTCCGAGTTCATGCCTTTGAGAATTTGTAAAAACATTACTGTTTTCCCACCAAAAGCTGCAGAGAAGCAAGAAAAATAAAATTGTAAGGTATTAGGCTGCTATCTGGCATATGGTTGGATGTGCTGAAATAAACTGATTTTAGTAGGTTTTACCAAGCATAACTGTGTTAGATTCTAGACACAAGTGTTGATTCAAAGCTGTATAATAAATAGTGTGCACTTTTGCACAAAATAGTTGGATTTCTACATGTGCTAAGAAACAGTTGTAATTCTTCTGTGATCAGTAGTTCTTAGAAATGTGCAAATGTGCAAAACCTGCCCCCCATACACAGTGGCCCTGTTTACATGTTACAGTGAAGCATTTATATCCTGTGTGCACATTTGTATATCTGTTTGTAAGAAACATCCAAAATGTGTTCACTTTGCAAATGAAATTGGGGACCAGCACCTGGATAAATGTGGGGTTTAAATCACACATTGAGCTGCCCATGTTTTGAATGTAACATGAGCATTACTCAGTGCATGCATAAGGAAAAAAAATTAAGTGTGCATTGTACACTGATTGTACATTCCTTCACTATAGTTTATGAACAGGACTACTGTAAAATATGAGCATCAATATGGAAAGGGAATATGATTTTGTATCAGAAAAAACAACACCTGTTGTTGAACCATTATTTTCCCAAGTAGGGGTACAATGTAATTTAATGTTCTGCTTGAAGTAATTTACAGATTTGTCATGGAAAATAGGCTTTGTTGGGACTGCTCAGTACCTTGAATCAGTAGGCATGCAAGAACCTTGTGTTTTCACAACAGAGTTTAGCACTTAGCAGGTGCTGCAGTGTTTTTATAGACGAACCTCTTCAAGGATTCCAAAACATGATGAGCTTTTATGAGTCATTGCTCATTTCTTCAGACTCATGAAAGCTCATATCCTGCCACAAATTTTGTTAGTCTTTCTGGTGCTACTGGACTCTTGCTCTTTTCTACTGCTACAGACAGACTAACACAGCTACCCATCTTGATGTGATAAAACAATACTGCTTTTGAATAACTTGAGCAAACAAAATGCACATAATCAAAGGTAAAAGTAAAGGTTTCCCTTGCTCGAAAGCCAGTTGAATATGACTCTAGGGATGCGGTGCTCATCTCCATTTCCAAGCTGAAGAGCCAGCACTGTCTGAAGACATTTCCGTTGTCATGTGGCCAACATGACTAGATGCTGAGGTGCATGGAACGCTGTACCTATTTATCTACTTGCAATTTCTTGCTTTTGAATTGCTAGGTTGGCAGGAGCTGGGACCAGAGACAGGAGCTCACTCCATCATGCAGCACCCAGGTCTCGAACTGCTGACCTTGTGGTCTGCAGCTCAGCAACTTAACCACTTGAGCCATTGCAGCTCATAATCTGCAGCACATAATCATAACAGAAGCTAATTCTTGGCCATTTATTGCTCATTTGAAGAATAAAAATTATTTAAGACTGGGGTGATAAGTTATTGAAAATAATTTGTGAAAACAGAAGCCCATCTGTATCATTCCTCACTCAGAGAATTCACCAACATTTCACAACTGTTCCACCTACATATGGTGAATCTGAATGATTGCCCAGACAGGCACTGAACAGCACACTTGCCAGCTAACCAACCAGAGGAAAATAAAGCTAACTAGTCTTTCTCCCTTGTTTTCAGTTCTGGGTCAGAAGTAGTAGTAATAAATTTATAGTATATGGCCATAGGTAATGGTAAAGGTTTCCCTTGCTCTAAAGCCAGTTGAATCCAACTCTAGGGTAAACATCACAACCCGAGGAAAAAAAATGCGGCCCCCTTAATCCGGGAGGGCTCTCGGATTTAAAGGGGCCGTGTAACCACAGCCTGATTTCTGGGGTAATATAGTCTCTCATTAGGAGTCCTTTGTGTAAGGCTCTGAGCCGTTGACTCCCTAGGGGCATACAATCACTGGTAAAAGAAAGGATTTATCTTATCCTTTTGATAAGAGGCCCTCAACAGGTGATTTATATCTTTTCAGACCTGGAGAAAATCTGATTCCATCAAGGAAGAAAGTCAATGGTTGGCCTCAGTGCCAGTATGACAGGCTTGCCCCTCCACCTCTCTTGTTTTTCCTATCCTCCCTTACTTATTTTTTATATATTTCATACATCTTTATAGTCTTTATTTATAAAAAGAACATTGAGCAAACTTCTTTTTTTTAAAGGGGCGGTGAGTTGTTTCTTCTTTTCTTTATTTCATGACGAACTGAATTGAGTTGCAGAGACTATTTAAATTAACTAATGATTACTCCAAAGCAAGATGTATTGCTTTACTCCTTCTCTACATCTTCTCTACATCCTGGCTTTTGCTGCACTCCTTTGGAGATTTTTGCCAGGAATCTTGCTTTAGATTTGGAGCCGGGTCTCTTATAGAAAGCTCTGAGAGCCTGTCAGGCTTTGTTTCAGGGAGAGAAGCTTCATTTGTCGATCAATGGTGGGGAGTGTCCTTCTACCCACTCCTGATTCCACACTTCCTGGTTATCTTTTTGACTGTGGCTTCTTTGACTTGCTGCATTTGGATCCTGGGATTGTCTGAGAGTCTTCCCTATTCTGTGAGCCAATAGAGTTCTTAAGAGAAAGGAGTTTTTCTGAAGAGGATTTGGAAAGGGTTTTTCCCCCTTATGTTTTTTTGCATTCCTTCCCCTTTCTGCATGGCCATTCTCAGCTTGTTTGCCCATTCTTAATCTCAAAACTGGTTGGGATTCGATTTATAAATTCCTGAAGTGACTCCTGCTGCAACCTTGTGGAAAATATATCCAACACTCCAAATAATCTGCTCTTGAATTCCTTCTTCAGTCTTCAGATTGTTTAATTTGAGAGGTAAGTGTGTCTATGATTGTATTTATCTGAACTGACAAACTGTCTTGGAGTCTTTCCATACTGCCATGTCAAACTCCTCTTGTTCTTCCGTTTTCTTTTTTTCCTTGGTTCATGACATCATTCTATGTCTATATCTTCTGTATAGACTTTTCATTTACTTATTACAACAACAGATTAAGCAAGTTAAGCAAGGTCAAGAAAATACTTTTGAACATATAAAAAGGAACTTTCAACTTTAAGACTAGATATAACCACAATCCCCAAAAAAGATTTAAGCAAATACGGAAACGATTGTTCAAGTCCAAAGACAGCTTAAAGAACTGGAATTATGTCAAGAAGTCCATGATCATTAATTGGAGAGAGCAAATCAAAGAATTGAATTTTTATGGGTCCAGAATAGACATAGTAACCTCAGGTTTTGATCAGTTCCAGATGATTTTGGTAAAACTAACCTTGAAGACAAATTTTGTAAGTCATTACAAGACTGAACGAGCCTTTGCAGATAATTTGGTGTTCATACTGGAAGACCCACAAATATCTATTACTTGACTTTTGGATACCTTAAAAGAATATAGACAACTAGCTGGGCTGAAAATCAATTTTAACAAGATAAAATTGTTGACAAAGAACTGTACGGAAGAACAGATACAGCAATTACAAGAGAACTCTGGTATTGAAGTTCAGAAGAAAATAAAATATTTAGGGATAACTTTAACAAATAGATGTAGTTCACTCTTAAAAGATAATTACCCAAAACTTCTGAATGTTATTTAAAAAGATTTGGGAAAATGGAAACATCTACATTTGTCCTTTATGGGAAGAATTGCTATTATAAAGATGAATATTCTACTGAGAATCCTTTTCCTCCCCCAAACTATCCCAATTGTAAAGAAGTAACAATACCTTAAGGAATTAGAAAAATTGACACAGCAATTTATTTGGCAAGGTAAAAGACCTAGGATAAGAATGAAAGTATTACAGGATGCAAAAGAAAGAGGAGGCTTTGCAGTATCAAACTGGCATCTTTACTACAAAGCAGCAGCTTTGACTTGGATGAAAGATTGGATTACTTTGGAAAACCCTAAAAAAATGGACAATTGGAACACAAAAATAAGAGAATGGATTTTCGGTACCAAGAATTTTAGAGTTGTAAAAAAGTTAGTTTATAATCATAATTCAGAACTAGGTTGGGGAGTTCTGGACATAAAGCCTTCCAGCTAAAAGCACTATTAGAAACAGAACAAGAAGGAAACCAGAAATGGGTTAGGTTTGAAAATGAAGTAAATAAAGGAGCGGGTAAATTTGGTATTTTTACAAATAAACAGGTTAAAGATCTTAAATTAGATATAGGACCTAGGGAAAGTACGTTAGTAGTCTGGAGGAAATGGCAGTCAAAATGGTTAAAACGAACATCATGATAGGCCCCATTAGAAACACTAGAAGAGGAAAATATAGATCACAGATGGTGGGAATTACTTAAACAAAAAGGATATAGTAGAATACAGGATTTACTGTCTGCGAACACTTTAAAACCACTTCAAGTCCTAGAAGAGGAAGTAGGCGCAAAATATTAGTTAAAAGTTGCAGGCTTATATACAAAAATTAAAAACATAATTGAAAATAACAGTATGGATATAGAAGAACCGATGGAAGAAATATATAAATTAATGAATAAAACTAAAAGAGGAATAGCAGGAGTAAAATACAAAAAAATGACCTCAGATAAAAAAGGATTAATAGGTCATCTTCAAGGGAAATGGGGTGCAGAAACTAAATTAACAGAACAAAAAGTAAAAAAAATAATGGATGGAATTAAGGGAATAAAAATACATAAATTTAGGGAAATGGAATTAAATTTTTTTACTAAATGGTACAGCACTCCAGCCACCTGAAGTCTATTGCACTAGAGATTGCACTGTGCATTTATGTTCTCTCAGCATAGATATCCCAGCATAGATATCCCTAGAGGGTCTCTTGAGGCAGGCAGGATCTATGGCTAATCTGCTCTGCCTGCAAAAATATCCCAGGTTCAGTCCTCGGCATTTTAAAAAGGGTCAGGTAGTAGGTGATGTGAAAGACTTATACCCCAAACCTTGGGAAGCCACTGCAAGTCAGAATACAGAATACTGACCTTGTAAGATGGAGGGTCTGATGGCATAGGGTAGCTTCACCATATGCTCAGAGGAAGATAGGATGGGTGGTGGAAGAACAAGATAATAGCTTGGCAGGGTCAGGTGCAAGGACTGCATTCTCATTAACTTCCCAGGACAGTTCAAACTCCCCCAACTAGAGGTTAAGTTGCAACTCCCCCAACTAGCTAGGCTCAACCTGCCCATCATATATGCCAACATCAGGTACAAGAGTAAAAAGCCTGGGTCCATCTTCTGGTCATTCCCTGGTACCAGAATATTTGAAACCAAAGCATTACTAAGAAAGAAACAATGCAGATGTACTTACCGGTCACCGTCTCGGAGTGCTTTCATTTGTTTTCCAATGATACAGGCAAACAATGGGCCTGTTCTGGCACCTGGTAAAATGTTTTCGACTATACCACCTAGCCAGACATCAATGTTGTCAGGGTTGCCATATAGTTCCATAATTTTTTTAACAACATTCCTGTTCTCTATTGCTGTTGCCAGGTCAGTCTCTGTCCTTAGTCTTGGCAAGTCACAGAATTCTCGCCATTCGTTGTAACCTATAAATATTACATTCATAGTAAAATTCAAACAGATTTCTACGAAAGGCCTTACTAAGCAAGCAGTGTTAAAATGCTTGACCAAACCTGCTAAAAGAGATAACCTTGGATCTTCTCCTTAACTCTAAATGTGTGGCTCTGATGAGTGTACTTAGCAGTGAGGAAAGAGTGCAGGGTTTTTCCATTACTAATATTTTATGTTGAGACATGACATGGAAGTTATATTTATCACATGTACATCCTTCCTCCTCTCCAAAGAGCTCAGAAGGGGGGGGGCTAAACTGGCATTGCAGTGATGTTATTGGCATAGGTGTCAACTGTGGGGGGCTCGGGAGCGTGGGCCACCCCTGAAATTTCCCAGGGGGGACTGAGACCCCCGGCAAAACAGAGCACCCACCTGCCGCTGCACCTCCCTGCCTTCCAGGCCCCCTTCCTAGGCCTGCCCACCACCGCCGCAAGAGCCTCTCCCCCCCAGCTACCCTGCACCCACCCCTCCCTCCCTCTCTCCCTCCCTCCGGGGGCCATCCGGGCGACTGCCCAGCATGATGACGTCACCCGGAAGTCATGTCATCATGCTGGGCACGTTGCCGGGGTGACGCTCTTGCAATCGCCCCGAAACTCTATGGCACCATATACATTGAGATGAGTATTTCTTTCTCTTACTAGCAGCCTTAAATAAATGGGGGGGGGGGGGGGGGAAGGCCATGAAAAAGAAAACTGGCCTGAACACATGTGCAGTCTATCACACTTACTGATTTTCATTTAAGTCTATATTTTTGACAGCCAGTTAATTAACGAACATAACATTCTGATACAGGTTTTCATTCGAAAGAAGCCCCTCCCACTTCAAGCTACAGCCAGTCTTTAGGGTCAGGAACCCTCAGAAAATAGAATGGGATTTGGAGTGAGAGCTCCAGCTGAATATTATAGATATCTCCCTTCCTTCTTGCATGAGCAGAAGTGCCCTTCTGCCAGTACAATACAGGTTTAAACCCACCTCCTTGTTTTGCATTCTAAGAAGTAATGAATTAGTTCACACAGCATAGGAAGTTTAAAAGGCAATAGACCTGGGAGCCCATGATCACGTCCCCGTTGTAAATCTAGCGATGCTAAATCCAGTGAACCATTATTAGACAATACAAAGAGCTTCTGAGTTAGTTCCTCATTCAGCAGCTGATCCTGTACTTGGAGCTTTGCAGGAGTTGCCAACATTCCCCTTAGCAAGGGATCCAAACCACCTTAAACACAAAGACATAATCATAGCAGTGGAGCCAAGAATTCATCAGATTTAAGTTAAAATACTGAATAACTTTCTCTGATTTATGCTCTAAAATATTTTTATCAGCTTTGTATGAATGTCATCTTCATGACAAAGCCAACAAAGCTGTCCATTAAATATTGTTATCCAAAACAACAGATATTAAGTACAATTTTTTTCTGTATGAAAACACACATCAGGTTTCTCAAGAGTAGACTAACTATTCTACATAACATATTGTATTTCTTTTGTTGGTATATTTGACATTTTCCTTAATTAGTCAAAAAAAAAAAAGAATTGAACATCAGGATAGTGAGAACTCTGGTTATTCTTTACCAGAGCATAAGCTTTTCAATTGATATATTTACTGCCCTCCCAAAAAAGTTGCAATTTATTTTACAAGCCAAGTTTATTCAAACAGACATCACACATTGAGCATTAATGGGTAGGTAGTTGGTATATTTTTTTAAAAAAGCAGCAGGAAAAAAAAGTTTCATTAACTGTTTAACAGTCTGGATGTGTAAGAAATTAATTTTTTCCTGATCTTACAGGAATTCAATTCGTAGTAGCTTTGCAATCATGTAAAAAGATGTAATCAAACTACAAAAAGTACCTTCTTTAATGAGTCTCCAGGGTGTAAAAAAAACTTCATGCAAATGAAGGTTGGGAAGATTTGGGTCATTCTGATATTGTGAGTTGAGTCTCTTTATTATTGGATGAATTGCAGTGTGAGCAAAGCGAAAAGCTGCAGTAGAGAAGACATTGGCTACACTGGGATTTACTATCTGATTGTAACCTTTATAGGGACCAATATATCGATTAAAAGCATCTGGACCAATAACTTTGGGGACGTAGTCTTTCATGGTAATAATCTGAAAAAAAGAAAACCCAGATATTTTACAGACAGGATTTATAGCATAATAAGACACTGCATTAAGATGGTTCAGTGCAATCCTATATAGAGTTAGTCCAGTCTATGCCAATTGAAATTAAGACAGGACTAAGCCTTCAAACAATTAAACTGTTCATTTGTTCGAATAAGCCAATGATTATGACTACACCCAGGGCTTTTTTTGTAGAAAAAGCCCAGCAGGAATGCATTAGCATAATAGGCCACACCCAACAGCAGACACTCGTTAGCATATTAGACCACACCCCTGATAGCACAGCTCTCTTCCAGGAACAGCTTCCCCAAGTGCCCCATGGCTTGCGGGAAGCATGGAGAACCCGAGGGAAGGAAGGCAGTTTCTGGATCGGCTTCCCCAGGCGTCCCACAGTTGCAGGGCACCTGGGGAACCTGAGGAGGGGGAAGGCAGTTTAAACTGCCTTCCCTCCCTGGATTGGCTTGGCTTCCCCAGGTGCCCCGCAGCTTGTGAGGTGCCTGGGGAACCTGGGGAGGGGGGAGGCTGTAGGCATGGCCAACTCAAAAGCCAGCCGGAACTCCGTTCCTGTGCGTTCCTGCCCAGAAATAGCCCTGACTACACCATCATTTCAATTGTTTCTTTTTGCCTGTATCCCTCAGACTGGAGCATCTACTAACAACAAGACATATTTGGTTGGATGCAGACGAGTGTCTCAGTGGGCACGAGGGCTTTCACAGAGCCCCAGAGAAACATCCCGCAAATTCCTGTTCCTGGGGGGAGGATTTTGAGGGTGGGTCTGCTGCAGGAGATGGAAAGCTGGAGAATCACACTCTGTGGGAGGAAGTTCTTGTGATGATAATGATATAAGCAACTTTGGCCGAGGACAGACTGGCAATGTAAAGCGGAGGCAAAGCGGAGGGAAGTGGTGCGGGGGAAAAACCCCACGGAGCTGGCCGTTCACACTGGCCAGAGCAATGCAGATCAGCGGCGATACGGAGCGTTCAGACTGCCACGGAGCGTTCAGACTGCCGCGTAGCCAGCATAACTTTGTGCGGCGCGTTCACACTGCCGCCTCCGGATGCCTCCCGCTTCTTCCAGTTCACACTGTTTGGAAGCGGGAGGCATGCAGAGGACGGCCCCTGAACACCGGTTTTACCCGGTGTCCTGGTAAAGCGAAAGGAAAGCGACTGGGAGACGGGTAAGTACGAAACGGAGCCGACGGACAGATGCGCATGTCTGAACGTGCTCCTTTCTTCTGTCTCTGAAGCGTGCCTGCCCCGCTTTAGATTGCCAGTCTGTCCTCGGCCTTTGGTTCCCCACTGAGGAGAAAGGCAGAGGTATAAATGATTAAACATTTTGTGTCAAATCCCTGATTTCAGCCAGGTGATTTTAAAGGCAAAATCCATTTACCCTAAAGGCAGCCAAAACCCAGAACACCACTGTAAAAATTGCTTGGGGGAGGGGTTTGTTCTTGATTCCACTATTAGGTCCCTGCCTAATGTCCTGTATATAAAATAAGCCAGATTTCAAGATATTTTGCTCAGAGAATACATTAGATAGACCCATTTATGCCTATCTACAGCCAATTCATGGTCTCCTAAAATCATACAGTTTGTTATAGAAATGCTGATAAGTGTTCCTTAGAAAATGCTTTTATAATGTAATGGGCTTATTGAAGTGTATAGAAAAAGCTTATAAGTAATACTGATCAAAAGAAAGGAAATGATATATTGCAATGAATAAAATGAAAACTGCATTGCAGATTTAAGATTACATTGGACTTAATAAAGCATAATGGGATGAATATGAAGTATAGAGAGCTAATAAAATACATGATAGGTTTGATATAATATGCAATAAACTGAACAGACAAATACTCTGTACACTTTGATATAGTGCATATTGAAAATTCTGGCAGGGATGAAATAGTTGCATCAGATAATGGGCTTCATTTGGGGGATAACCAAAAAGGCAAGTTCCTACAAACTACAAAAGGTGCAGTCCTCTCCAACCCGCTAGCAGAGGCCAGCTTGGCTTCCCTGGCTCATTACTTTTGGCTCTCAGCGATGCTCTTTGTAAATTAACCACGCTCCCAGCAAAGCACCTATCTGAAATCTGAAACATTATTAAGAAACTGAACATTTGATTTTTAAGGTTCAGTTTTCTTACACAGTGCCAGCCAAATCATTAGTTTTGCTGGAAGTAAGATGCTGTTTGAGCTCATTTTGCTGAGAGCAATCAAACACCTTGGCTCAGGTGAATGCTACCATTCACCTTGGCTTGGATGGTTCTCTCCTTTTTGATGCATTCCCAGCTTATTCAGAGTGCCATAACTCAAGCTTTTGATACCTAGTTCATCCAGTTGTTCCCACAAACCTTCCCCGGGAATACAGATATATACAAATATTTTTTGGGAGACAAATGGATGCTATCTCTGGACTGACCCTGTGGAAAATGATGCATAAATAGCTGCATTAAGTAGATCATTAAGAGTTCTGCTGTCCTTATTCGGCCTTGGAGCAGTTTGACACCTGGCTTCTCCCTTACCACCTTAAAAACATGTCTGGCTAACATTTACACGCCTTGACTTGACTTTAATCACTATCTAAATATTGATGCTGATTTTGTGTCCACATGCAAGAAGGCTATGCTGGGGATTGTGGGACTTACATAGACAAAAGCCATGTGAGATGCGGGCTATAGTAAGGAAGAGAATTTGGCAAGCTTGAGCAAAAAGGCTGGCTGGATCCAACCCAGTTACTCCTAAGTGGGTTTAAAGCATAACAGGACTGCCATGTTTTTTTTGGGTGGGGGGGTAGATATACAACATTCCAGGGGGTCTGTTCATCCTCAAAATCATGGGACAAGGTGTAAACTTTGTTGTCATATCATGCTTGGTTTGGTGGTGTATGGGTGGTGTAAGGGGGTCCTAGAGGTGGCTTGCGGTGGGTCTTAGCAGCCCTCATTCCCAACAAAATGTTTCTTCACAGCTTGGAATAAAGCTTCATATTCCCAGAATAAGCCAGCAAAATACCTGACATTTGGCAGTGCTTGAAGGCAAGGGACTGAGCTGATGGATAACTAGAATGATCCTTTTAAATTAGGAGTCAGAATTTTAACATGAGGGGGCCGTGGTGGCTCAGTGGTTAGGACGCTGAACGGCAGACCAGAAGATCGGTAGTTTGTCAGTTCGAGACCCGAGTGCCGTATGACGGAGTGAGCTCCTGTCTCTGATCCCAGCTCCTGCCAACCTAGCAGTTTGAAAGCAAGAAATTGTAAGTAGATAAATAGATGCCACTTTGGTAAGAAGGTAACAGCGTTCCATGCGCTTCAGCGTCTCATCATGCCAGCCACATGACCATGGAAATATCTTTGGAAAGTGCTGGCTCTTCAGCTTGGAAACGGAGATGAGCACCGCCCCCTAGACTCGGATTCGACTGGCTTTCAAGCAAAGGAAATCTTTACCTTTACTATTTTAACATCAAGTTTCCAAGACTCCTTTCAGTGCAGGACTATACACAGTGGGCACAATTTAAGACTCTGCCTTAATACCAAAAGGGAAAGAAAAGTCCATGTTTTTATTCAGCTTGCCTTTGTTGCAAGCCAGGGTATGTATTGTGCCTTGGAGACATTCCATTCTGTTAAGGAAAATGACAACCGTCACCTTTACAGTATAGCTGTGACCTGAATTGAGCAGGTCCAGCTCAAATAACAGGAAAGCAAACGGTATAGTTTGGAATAGAAATTAAAAGTCTACCACCAGCTCCACCCTTCAGTGTGACCATCAGCACAAGTGCCTTGGAAATTAAAGGTGGTCAGGCTGAGATGGCAAACTGAGGACTGGGTTACCCGTATCTCTTATGAATGAAATGAGAGACAGTGAAGTTTCAATTGCCTCTTTAGTAGAAAGTCTTCTTTCTGGAAATGGGTAAACAAAGCAAACACTTGTGCTTCCTGAAGCAAAAACAAAATGTCAGGATCAGTGTTTGGGTACAGTACAGTGCTACACTGTGAAGGGCTGTGAAGGGCTGAGGTCCATCAAGCACTGCTTCGGCACTTAATTTAGTGGCAACTGTACATCAGCCATATTTGGTGGACTGAATTCTCTTTTATTTTTAAATGTAATGTGTAAGCAGGCCTAATGGGTTTTTTTTAGAAAAGTTATTAAAAATCATTGCCCATCCCCAGTATGAATCCATATGCAATCAGGGATGTGATGTGCGCACAAACTCCCTTAATACACATACCCAGAAGAGCTTTCCTGGTAGTGGTCATCCTACATGTGAAAATAAATGTCTTATTGGTACTATTTATCTCAGGGGGCTTGAAAAAGAAGAGAGGAGGTACCATTTCAGCTACTTCCTTACATGTACTCTGTCCTGGCCCATCCCTCCCCCCCCCCAATAATCCACATGGCTATGATGTGCACATGTGAATATTGCGTGGGTTAGCCAATCAAGTGTATCTTTCCTAACAAAACTGCACACTGCTGAAAATATCATATGGGTAAGAAAGACAATCATTTTGAATAATGTTGTGTCAAATTCACATAAATATCATAGCCAGGTGATATAGCAACACAGAAAAGGCACTCATATATGATTTATCTGTGTGTGCATGTAGTTATTTATACAAGTGTAAGTTCTATGGCAGTTCAAGACCCAAGTGCCATGTGATGGCGTGAACTCCCATCTTTGGCTCCAGCTCCTGCCAACCTGCCAATCAGATGTTGTTGCACACCCATTTCTTTTAGAATCAATCATAGTTGTTCATGATCCACACAGTCAAAACACAAGCTGATTTTTTTCTGAAATTCTCTTTGTATCCTCCAACAACTAATGTAAATTTGCAATATGATTTCTAGTACCTCTTCCTTTTCTGAATCCAGATTGAACATCTGGCATTTCTCATTCCCTATGTAGTAACAATCTTTGTTTGAGCATCACTGTACTTGCGTGAGAAATTAATGCAATGATAAAATAGTTGCTGCAGTCTTTGATGTCTCTTTTTTTTCAATTGGATTTCCAATCTGTGGGCCACTGTTTTGTTTTCCATATTTGTTGGCACAATTTTGTTAAGATTTTCATGAACTCTGTTGCTCTTGCTTGAAATAGCTCTAGTGATATCCCATCTACTCCTAGTGATTTGTTTCTCTGAATTGCTCTCAGTGCAACTTTCACTTCACTTTCTAAAAATGTAGGATTTTTTCAAAAGAATCTGTCACACTTTCATCTTTTCTGTATAGTTCTTCAGTGTATTGTTCCCATCTTTTCTTTATTATGGCCTGTTCAGTTAATGTATTTTCATGCTGATCTTACAGCATGTCTAACTGTGCTTTAATTTTCCCTTTGATCTCTTGGATCTTGTGGAACAGATTGCTTGTTCTTCCTTTTTTGTTGTCCTCTATTTAATACTCGTTATTATAACAATTCTCTTTGTCTCTATGTGTAAGTCTCTGGAACACTGCATTTAGGCTTTTGATTCTATTTTTGTCACCTTTTACTCTTGCTTCTTAGCAATGCTTAGCAATTTTAGGAGTTTCATCAGTCAACCACTGAGGCTTTTCATTTCCTTTTGGCTACAGGAATAGTCTTTGTGCATTCTTCCTTGAAAATATCTCTGGTTTTAACCCATAGGCCTTCTGGTTCGCATTCACTTTAATTTAGCAATGCAAATTTGTTCTTTACATGGTTTTAAACTCCTCAGGAATATTGGTTAGACTGTATTTTGGCACTACGAATGCTTTGGTGTTTTTCTTCAGCTTTCTTTTAGTTTTCAATATTAATAATTTACATTCTGTGCCACAACTGGCTCTTGGTCTTATTTTAGCAGAGCAAATAGAACTTTTCCATCTTCTGCTTCAAATTATGTAATCTATTTGATTTCTATATTGGCCGTCTGGAGGTCAGTACTGGAATCTTACAACCCAAACTGACAGAAATCTTTTGGTCAGCAGATATTTTGGTGAGATCCAAGTCCCTGAATCTTTTAGGCTGTGGTCACATGGTTGTTTTAATCAGGTTTCACTGCTGTTCCCTCTTGCACTTTAATTTGCTGATCAGACGGGCTGATTTGCCTCCTGCGCTGAAGCGGGCTCTCTTGCACAATCCTCCCAGTTCTTTATTGCATTTTCCTGCACCGTGAAAATCAAGTACTTTCTGGATACTTGCGCTTTAAATCCACGATTTTCCCAATCTGGACATCCTTCTCTCACAATGATTGCGAATAGGGCCGTCTGATCGTTCTTACGCACGATGAGGGTTTTTTCCCAAGTGTCTACCTCGGAGCATATGAGCAATTCAACACTCAAGCACACGGAGGGGCTGGGTGAAGAGGGAAGAGGAGGTGGGGAAGGCGCAGGGAATGCAAGGAGGTGGTGGTGGTTTGTGCGCCAATGGGTTCGGCAGCAGCTGCAGCGGGTTTCCCAGTGACCCGTCACGCCTAAGGAGTTAAACCAAATGCACATTCCCAAGCTGACCCCTCCTTCCCCATTTCTTTTGTATTAAAGAGCTTCTGCAACGCTCTTTCTCGCACACCCGCTGGCTGCTTTTTGCCAAAGGTTCACATGTTCTCTAATGCGCTGGGGTCTGCTTTGTTGGTGGGGAGCGGCATTTCCCTGAGCGCCTCCATTAACTCTGAATAGGTCTGTTGACATTGGCGTGGAGTGGGGTTGCCAGCCCCCTTCGCTATCTTGCTCCCTCCTTCCTTTTCCCTCTCCATCTCCACCTCCTTCCCCCCCTCTGGATGGAAAAAGGGTTGAAGCATTTCTGATAAGAGCCTGGAGTGCTCCTGGCTGGGAAGCAGAGGGAGAGACTGGAAAGGACGGCGAGGGGTCCAGCTTCCAGTTGAAAGTTCAAGTCACCTGCAGATTGCAGGGGGATCCTGCTTCACTTTGCTTTGGGTTCCTGGATACTCCAAGTGGCTTATAGGTTCGTGGGACTTCTGAAGAGCAGTGCTTTTTCAGTGGGATTTTCTGCGAGCCTAGGATAAGATTCTGCACAGAGTGCCCTGCTATCCACCACCGCCGCTTGGGCAGTTATCTGGATGGTGCTCACAGCCTCATCGCGTGATGCAAGGGGTTGGGGGAGGACTATGTGAACATCCCAATGTGAAAAAGATATTCCCGATCAAATCTATTGCGGGAATAAAACCTTGCCATGTGACCACAGCCTTACTGTGAAATGGTTGCATTATCTCTATATTTCACAAGTGAATGTGTAGTCTGGAGCCACAACTAACATAGCTGAAGCTATGCTTGCTAACATTATTTTACTAGAAGAAAAATTGCATTTTGCTAGATGCTCATGAAAGCACCCGATTGTTGTTTAAAACTTTTGCTTTAAAGCTTTTCTATTTTTAGCTTCCTGGGTTGTCCCTCCTCCCCTACGTAACAGTCACTTGGAAATACTTTTTATAGTCTAAATGCTTAGACAGCTTCAGCTGTAGAGGCTGATGATGATTTAGCTCTAATATTTTACACTAGAAGTAGCAGGAGCTGCATATAGAGATGGAGTATGTGTCCCTGAACTGACTTCATCCACTTCAACTCATTTCTAATATGCCACAGGCTGATCTCATTAATCTGTGGTACTCAGACAGATGATGAGTGGCCCAGAGTCATACATGGAAAATGCCTTTTGGAAGCTGTTTTGTCTAAAGGGCATGAAGTGTCTGATTCCAAGCCACTAACATCTGAGTGCCCAGAACCCTTGTGTGCATGTTTTTCAGATTGTTCTCTGCTAACTAGTGCCAAAAACCATTCTGAACCTTCTGCGGCAATTATTATAAAGCAAACAGCACATTTAAGACAGAGGAACTTGCACGGTGGATAAGCTATAAGGAAGATTTATGTTCAGGCTGGTTAAAAGATTTTTATTAAGATTAAATGATGTGTGCATTCTTTTTGTATCCCAGATAGGAATTTCAAATAAGAATGTACACAGCTTCATAAAGGACAAAACTCACATCTTCTGGCATTGAGCTGTCAATGATGGAAAGATGTTTTTCACTATATATGTGATTTCTATTAATGGGGATATTCTCCTTCACAAAGGTGAGTACATTCTAGTGCCCCAAATATCTGCTTCAGGGAGAACTATGTTGGAATATGCAAGGTCTATCATGCATAGGTAAAGAAAACGATAAGAAAATTCTGCAGGGGCAGCAGAGGGGACAACTAGTTAGCATACTAGGATTAGGGACTTCCTATTATTTTCAAATAGTCTCCGTCCTGTCTCCTGCTTGGCTCAGTTTGAGCACTGGGGAGGTAAGCTACCATGGAGCAGGGGTGGCAACCCCCCTGGCTGAGAAAGGGGACCAGTCCAAATTCAGTTGCAGGAAGTGGAGACATGGCTGCACTTGTACCCCAGGCAGGGAGATCACTCATTTTTACTAGATGATTTCATGCACAGTTTTCACATCCCATGTCAGGAGACAGTTCTGGGCTGACAACCTGCACTCAGTCAGGGGGTTAGAACATGAAGTTAGAGCTGAGATTGAGAAGGAATGATGGGAGGGGAGAGTGCTGGCCCTTTCCCATCACCACCGGATGCCTATTCTCTGCATATCCCCGCTGGGGGTGGTCCCAGAGAAGGCCCCAGGGGAATACTGCCTCATACATCACTCATCCTGCCCAAGGGTAGAGTCAGTGAATGATGCAATCTCAGAACCCTTGTGCTCCTTTAATTAGGCCATGTATGTGGTATGGCAGTGTTGAGTTGGGGCGAAGTTGGTGATATGTGATATTTAATCAGCCTTTCACCTGCTGCCAGCGCACCTTTCTGACTTCAAGTTGTCGGGTTTTGCATTTGAAGGGCAATTTTACATGGACAGGACCCTGCTCATCAGGTGCTCTATTTCGTGCACAGCATTTGAGTGCTTCAGTTTCTTTTTGGAGTGGGCTCTCTGTTAACAAATAGAGTTGGTCAATATGGCCCACTACTTGGATAATTTCTTGATTGTGGGACCACAGAGCACTGGGCAGTGTACCAGATTGTTAGTTTCATTAGTTTAGCTGAGGAGCTGTGGGTCCTCCTGGCCCACAAGAAAACAGAGGGACTGGGGATGGTCCTGGTTTTCCTGGGTGTCAAGCTGGATATGTGGAGGCAGGCTTCTCTACTATCCAAGGAGAAGGTTGAGGAGTTGTGGGCTAAGATCATTTCATTCAAAGGAAAGAGAAAGACAATGAGGCAGCAGTTGGTGGACCATTTTAACTTCATGTGTAAGGAGTTTGTGTGATGCTGTTGTGGGGCTTTGGCTCCTGCGCCATAGGGTTTGGGTCACCAATGTGATGAGGGAGGACTTGGAGGTGTGGGAAGAATTTTTTGGCCTTATTCAAATGGCATTTCTTTCCGGAGGGATAACATACAAATCGAGGCTGAGCTCCAGGTCACCTCTGACATGGCAGGATCCCTGGGGTTTGGGGTATATTTTCACAGCCACTTGTGTGCAGAGGACTGGCCAGCTACATGGGCCAAGGCAGGTAGAACTAAGGACCTGACTTTTTTTGGAGCTTTTCCCCATTGTGGTGGCAGTGTGGCTGTGGGCAGAGGAGTTGGCTAGTCATACAGTGCACTTTTGATGTGACAGTTTGGTGGCAGTGCATGTGATTAATTCACTGATGTCCAAGTCTCCCAGGATGATAAGGTCTTCAAACTGCATTGGTTTTGTTTTAATATACTTTTCCTGGCTAAGCACATCCCGGTGGTTAGCAATGGGGTAATTGATGCTCTTTCTCATAAACAGGTGGAGGGGATCTATCAGCTGGCTTTGAAAGCCAGCCTCCAGCTGATCCAGATGCCCATGGAACTGTGGCAGCTTGGAGGGCTGAGGCATAGAGAGCAATAAGGCTGGCCTTAGCACCCAGCACCAGAAGGGCCTATGGCCACACAAGTCAGCAGTTCGAGGCCTTTAGGCAGCAGATAGGGCTTTGTCAGGTCTGGATGATACCAGTAACACACTTGATGTAGTACTGTGTACACCTGAGAGGTACAGGCATGGCAGTGGAGTCCATTGGGGCAAGCTATCAGTCTTGGCAAAGCTGGGAGTTTTAGTGAGGTCACAGGGGACTTTCACATATGAAAGATACTGGAAAGCTGGTAACATGAGGCTGGGTCACAGGTGGACAGGCCCATTTCCCCTGAGGTCCTTAGGGAACTACATTGGGCTGGAGGACAGCCTGTGCCTGTGAGGTCTGTCTTTTTCATGCTGCAGCATGGCCTTTTTGTGGCATTCAGGGTGAGCTAGTGGGTGCATAGCGATTGGTCAGGGAGGGCCCTGAGGCTGCAGGATGTTTGCTTTGTAGGAGTCAAAAACTGATCAACAGCAGAAGGGGGTAGAAGTTCAGGTGGGGTCCTGTGCAGAGGTTGACCTTTGCCTGGTGGTTAACGATGATGGGCTTGGAGTTTTAATTCTGGGTGCTTACCAGGAGAGGACTGGATTCACTTGGGTCAGTTTCAGTTTGGGACCCACTCCTTTTGGATCAGAACAGCCTCCATGGCAGTTGTCATGGGCTACATGGCTCCAGCCATTCAGCAACCGGGGTGGTGGAGGTCGCGGTGTTACAAATCTTATGTTCATCCTCTGTAGAGAATGGGTTCTGCTGTTAATTGTCTTTTCTTCCTAGGTCTTTCCAGCCACCATGAGAGGTAACGAGCAGTGTTCCCTCTAAGCTGAGTTAGTGTGAACTATCTCACAGTTTCTTAGCCTCTGGCTCACATATTTTTGTCTTAGCTCAGGAAGGATGGCTCCAGAGCAGAGCTCCCTCTAAGCTGTGGAGTCTTGTGAGCAGAAATTATACTTTGTGAGCTACTGGCATTAAAGTTGTGAGCAAGCAATTTGGCTGCTGCATACATTAGTTCGCTCTGGAGCCATCCTTCCTGAGCAGAGACAAAAATGTGTGAGCTGGAGGCTAAAAAAACTGTGAGCTAGCTCACACTAACGCAGCTTAGAGGGAACACTGCTCCAGAGCAAACTTATTTATGCAGCAGCCAAATTGTTCGCTCAGAACTTTAATGCTAGGAGCTCACAAAGTAGAATTTTTGCTCACAAGACTCCACAGCTTAGACAGAGCATTGGTGATGAGTCATCATTTGCAGCCACAGTATGGTTTTTTGGGCAGCCCACCAGGCCCAAAGGTGTCCCACTGGTGCAGTTAGGACTCAGTGAGTTTGCCTCAGTGGAACGACCGGGATGAAAGGGCTTGCAGAGGCCTGGCCTTGTCCTGCTGCTGTCGGAGGGGAGATGGGGTCATCCACTTCATGTATTGTTGCTCCACTTGGGTGGAAACAATTTTCGCCTGATGAAGGGTAAGGCCCTGGTGATCCAAGTCTGACAATAATCAATATTGCCAAAATTATTTGGCTCCATTACACTTATCAGTTGATCAGTTTAAATGGGAGGAAACCTTTAACCCCCTCCCTAATTGGTTTAAATAGGAGGAAACCTTTAAGGGAGGGGAGTGAAAGGAAGGGCTGAAATGGCTTCCCATGACTTGGGAAGGGGAGACAATTTAAGAGGGGGCCCCCAATGCCATAGTGATGGCACACCTCCACAAGTGAAGGGGAGGTAAATTGCCTTCCCTTTACTTGTGGAGGTGTCTTGTGACTGTGGAGCGACTTGGAAAGGGGAGATATTTAAAGAGCTCCCTTCATTCTCTGGAGTCACACCATAGTTATGGCATGCCTCCACATGTGAAGGGAAGGTGGGTGAACTTGTGCCACTTCGGCAAGTGAAGCTGAGCCTGAATAAAAGCTGAATAATATCAGCTTTTATTTGGGCTCAGCTAGATCAGTAGTCAAATCAGTTTAGAAAATCTGATTCGGCTAAATAAATACCCCCCAAATACCAGTAAGGTAATTTTCCAGTATTTATTTGGCTTGGTATATACCGAACACACACCCCTAGGAGGCAGAGTAGGGAAAACTGACTTTATTGAGCCCTACTGGAATTCTCCACATATAGATGTTGTACAAGTAGATTGTGGCTGCAATCCTAATGACACTTTCTTGGGACTAAGCTCCAGGGGGTTATTTCTGACTAGACCTAATTAGAATTCCTCTCTACATCCTATATATCCTACTGTTATGTTCTGTTTTCAGTCTTTTTCAGAAGAATTGTCCTTTTTATGATTTGCAGCACAATCCTAAGCAGAGTTATGCCCTTTAAGATAATTGAAGTCAGTGGACTTAGAAGACTGAAATTCTGCTTGGGACTGTACTGTCTCATAAGTTCATGCCTCATAAGTCTCTACATATCTTTTAAAGGAGTGTAGTTACTTGTGTACAGAATGCACTACCCCCACATGGCAAAGTGAAACTAGAAGTGGAAGAGATTTCACAAGAAATCAAATATGGCAGCTGAATGAAGAAGGAGAATGTGCCAGGAAAGTGAGAGAAGAGAGTTCCTTGTGAAAGCAAAAGTCTTCTTCACTTGTGTATGTGGGAAGGGAGGTCTCTGAAGTCTGACAGTTCCCTCTTTCACCAACTGCAGTTCCTCATGATGTATCTTATGCAAGTGGCTAACTGAGTTTTAATAATAACCTCCCTTTCTCCATCCCCTCACAATCAGCACTCAATCTCTATTTTGTTCTCTAATAATAATAATAATAATAATAATAATAATAATAATAATAGATTGGATTTATACTCCTCCCTTCACTACCCAAGGGAGTCTCAGAGTGGCTTACAAACTCCTGTCCCTTCCCTTCCCCACAACAGAAACGAGGTGAGGTAGGTGGGGCGGAGAAAACTCTGACAGAAACTGCTCTTCTTCAAGAACAGGTGTGCCAGAAGAACTATGGCTTGCCCAAGGTCATCCAGCAGGTACAAGTGGAGGAGTGGGAAATCAAACCTGGTTCTCCCGGATTAGAGTCCACGCACTTAACCACTACACCAAACTGGCTTATATTACTGATCGTGTATCAAAATAAACTTTGAACTGAACTGACGTATCTTATGCAATGTTACCATCAGGGCCAGACTTTAGTACAGAAATCTAAACACATGAAGCTGCCTCGCACGGAGTCAGACCATTGGTTAATCAAAGTCAGTACTGTCTATTCATACTAGCAGCAGTTCTTCAGGGTCTCAGGCAGGGGCTACAACCCTCTAATGGATCTTTGTAATAGGCGATGCCAGCAACTGAACCTGGAACCTTCTGCATTCAAACCATGTGCTCTATCACTGAGCCACAGTTCCTCCTCTAAATTTTGAAAGGTACGAACTCCCTAATACCTCTGGCAGGTGTCATGGCAGGGCTTAAACTGGCTTCCTCTGGGTTGCAGGCAAGCAGGAATTTCCCATGTACTGAGGGCACTATCAATCTGGGGCCCTGGCTAATAGGCTTAGTACAAGGGAGCCAATGTTCAGCTGTAGCCAGCACTGGGGAGCAATAGAGTCCTCTATTTTTTGCTCTATCATTGCAAACACACACACACACACACACACCACACCACCACCACCACTACTACGGGCTGCACAGGGAGACTCACTACATGTATCATGTGTGATAAGGCAGTGAGATGTTGGGCCATTGCCCAAAACAAAATCTCCTTGCTGGCTACTCTGAGCAGCACCAAGGACAGCTATACAGCCTGAACTGAAGCAGAGAGGAAGTAAGTCCAGAAAGACAGTCCAGGATTCAAGGGTCCATTGTTTATGTGAGTGTGTTTATGCGAGTTTTCACGACCGAGGCTTGAGCCACTATAACAGACCAGGGTCATTCCACATGGAAGGAATTTTCTGTGTCTGTGTTGTACCTTGTATGACTTTATACCCATTTACTTTCACAGTGGAGATTCCACATAGAATGTATAATAAGCGTAGACCTCATTTTCTCTGTGAGTTTTCCCTTCCCACAGGTGAGTATCTGTTCTGCATCTACTCTCTGGTTATACTGTTGTCAACTACACAATGTTGTGACTCTCCACTCATTTAAAAAAAATATTTGGGCAGGTGCATACCACTGAGCAAAATAATAGTGCTATGCCAGTAGCCTTTCCTGATACATCCCCCTTCTTTCTCTTTCTCTCTCTCAGTTTCTTTTGGTGTATAGCATACAAGTTTTCAGTTTCATTGTCATTCTGTTTCACTATAATTCCCAGGTATCTTAAATGAACTGTCAACAGTGATATTTTGTGGCTGCTTTTGTGCTTGCCCATACCCACCCCTCCTGCCTGGAGGAGTAGCTGTAGTGGGAAGAGAAAGAGAGTGGCCATTTTGCCTCTTACATGACTGAAGCACTGCTCAAAGAAGACAAAGAAAGGAACAGTTTCACCTCCTTTCCTCCCCCCACTGCAGCTACCTGATCCATGCAACTATTAGTATACAAGTTCCTTCATGCCAAGAATAAATTTTCCTGAGATCTGAAATGGTTATGGGAGATCCTATGATCCTTGAGACTGGATCCCAGGAACAAATCCACTTAGTGTTAAATGTTCCCGCCCCAACAGAATACGATTCCTTGTTAATGGGCAGAGTGAGGGATACATGTAGTTTCCCAGGACTAAAATTTAGGAAAGCCTTCAGAGATTACTTTGTATGTTTCTTCACTGAGGCCCAAGGTGCACTGGAGGGCCATTAACACTGGAGGACAAGGTGTTCCATTTCGATATGAGAAACTGCATCCAGCCTTACCAAGAGGCCATTTTGTGGCTATAGGGCTCAGTACTGAGAAGGGAAAGGGACCACATGCTCCTCCCATGGTGTTTTTGGTGGCAGTGAGATGGAGCTCAGGTGCCTTCCGTGCAGCTGTCCAATGGCTAGCCACTGGGAGCTTGCGTCCAGTGTGGGTGGAGATTGGGAGGAGGCAGACCTGGGAAGTGCAGGCTTCAGCGGTCCACTCTTCTGCTATTTAAAGCCCCTGTCCTCAAGCTCCTCCACGCTGTTCTCCATGGACACCCCTCCCTCCCTCTCTTGTTTTTAGATTGGATATGTGGAGATTTTTGCTCTGCTCTTTATGTCACAGCATCTGGTGGTTTCAGGCATTGGTTTGGATCCATTTAGGGGGAGACTGTGCCTGCATGCCTGCATCCCTGGGGTGAGGACCTCCTTAAGAGGTCTTGGGAGTTCAGCTCTTGCAGTGGTGTGCCCATCTCAGGGGTGGTTGAATGGCTCCAGTCCCAGGGGGCAAGACTGCCACACAGAGGCTTGGACCTCATGTGGGACCACTAACTTGCCACTCCTGGTTCCTCCAGCATGTGGGTTGGGGATGGGTACCATTGGTTGACAGGTGGGTCACCTGATGTGTGAATTTCCTGAATTGTGCGGAGGGTTGGACTAGATGACCTTGGGTGTCTCTTCCAGCTCTATGATTCTATGATGCCTAGAACCATGCCCTATGCCACACTAATGCTCCTATATGCTGTAATCAATAAAGCTGTGGCCTATTTTATCCCACACATGACTCACGTGTTTGTTTGGTTATGTGTTCTGTTTTCCTTTCACTTCCCAGCACCCCTACCTGCCCTTAGGACCACAAAAGTGTGCCTTTTCATACACAATCATACAACCATATAATCACATAATCATACATTTATTGTTTTTATTTTGTTTGTGAGCCACCCTGAGCCATCATGGAATAGGGCGGGATATGAAAGCAAGGAAGGAAGGAAGGAAGGAAGGAAGGAAGGAAGGAAGGAAGGAAGGAAGGAAGGAAGGAAGGGACAAAAAAAGAACAGAGAAAAGGAAGGAAAGTTTGGATCAGTCATGATGTGTACATGAACAGAAGGTGAAGTTGTGTGGAGAACCAAAAAAACAACAACCCCACACTCCTCTCTGATTACTTAAATTGGGAAAATGATAACAGAGATGTAAGGTGCTTTGAAGATCACTGGGAATTCCTGAGACTCTGAGAGCAACTTGCTTTCCCAGGGAAGACAGCCATAAAATCTGCTCAACTTTCAACAAGAGCAGAGATGTATCTCCACAAAGAGATAACGATTTGCTCTAATGGCCAGAAAGGGCAGGGTGGATAGCTATTGTTACAACATTGAGGTGTGTGGAATGTCAGCTCTTCAGGGGAGACTGGGGGTGATGCCTACTCACAAATGTGCCCTGCACCCTCTTTGGTCGCTCCTCTCTTGGTCCCCCCTCCCCTCCCTCAGGAGGCAGAGGGAGCCCTGGGGCTAGTTGAAGCTTTTTGTCGGCAGTGTTCTGGCTCTTGCACCTGCTGCCGCTTGGCAAAAGAGCCCTTGGGGGAGCGAGCTGCGTCTGGCTTGCTGGCCTCTACCCCGCCCTCTCGTCTCCACCCTCCCCCACTAGCCAGGCAGGCACAAGCCATCATCTTCGCTCACCCTGCTGGAGAGGACGGGAGAGAGGAGCACACAGATCATCCCATGGCAGCCGTCCTGCTGCCGTTTCGTCACCACTTACGAAAGACAGGTTGCAAGTTGGGAACAGCCCCCTATTAAGTAGCAGATTGTGCAGAGGCTCTTCCCACTTGAATCAGGCACAGTTTCTCTGATGGAGGAGACCCCTGTTAGAGGCTGCTGCCTCGCCCTTGCCCAAGGTGTCCTGACTGGGGCTCCTGTACCACCTTCCGCCTGACTGACTCACCTGGCTCCTACTGTGTGGTACCATCAGAGCTGTCACCTCCATCCCCTCCCAGCCGGCATGTCCCCCCTCCGCCATAGTCTAGTTACAAGGCTGTAGCTCTTGAATGATTGGAAGATGTGGGTTCACCATCCCACATGGGAGTGGGCTCCCTAACACTGGATTAGGTCAGAAAGGGTAAAAAAGCTATGAAAATCCAGGCAGTACAGTTCAATCCAGGCAGTACAGTAGGGCCGAATTCGCACTAGCGTTTGCCCCAGGTTTGCCCTCATGCTTGCACCGGAGCTTCTGGTCGATTTCACACCAGTTGCTCCAGGCTCACGTTTTGCTCTTGAGTATCACCCTGCTGCACCGGAGTTTCCCTGGAGCAAACAAATCCTGTTTTTAGAGGATTTTCCTGTTTGCTCCGGGAGAGAACCCAAAATAAAAACACGCCCACTCGCCTGCCTTTCATCAAGGCTGCCCCATTGTGGGAGTTTCTAATTTTTTTTGGAGAAAACCCTTCGTCACGCTATATCGAAAGAGCTGAGGTTCCAAGTGGGAAAATGAAGAAAATACTCCGGAGGAAACTGGGAGGGGAAATTTCGGAAAGAACGAGAGGCAACTGGCCAGTGTGAAATCAGCCTAGGAGTTAGACTCTCCTTCATGGAGCCAGTGGGAGTCAGAATCAACATTTGCTCCACAAGCATCCATGGAGGGAGAGTGGAGGTAACTTCTGTATTGTTAAGGTTAGCTCAGAGATATATTTCCTGTTTCTTTCCTTAGATCTGCTGTAGCTAATAGGTATGACCATCATTTTCTCTTCTTGTGTGCTCCAGTTTAATAACCTGTAGTTAATAAAAACTTTCCTGTTTCAGAGAGCAGGCTGTGTTTCAAATTCCTCCCCATGTACCTGACCCTTGCTCACACACTCATGCATTCATAGGGGAAGGGCTGAAGTAATTGGGAAACTCTGCCCGTTGTACATGCTCAGAGGCAGCCTTTACTAGTGTTCCCCAAGCCAATGGTAAATATGGGAGGCTGAATTTAGCTTGTGGTGGTGGCACCACAGTAGAACATGCTTACACGCATGAAAACACACAAAACCCAGGGTGTGCTTATGACAAAGATGTCTTTTTGACTTTTAGTTTAAACTCTCATCTTGAAGGTAAGTAATCCTATGGACGTACACGCTTGGAATAAGCCCTGTTAAACATGATGGGACTTAATTCTGAGTAACTATGCACAGCATAAGGTTGCACCATATAAAGACGGTTAGACAGGATGAGGCCATCTTCCTGAATAATTATTCTGTCCTTCACATCTGAAGGAAGTGAAGTAGCCATATAAAGTGAAATGGGGACCATTATTTTCGGAGTGTAAACTTAGTGGATTTCATAACTGATTATGGGCCATTCATGAGGGTCCCTCAAAGATCAGGAGCAGCTCTGCAGGAGATGTTAGGGGCTAAGATGGGAAGCATGAAGTTGGAAATCTCCATTGCTCAAACGGAATTTCTCCCACAGAATTCAAGTCAGTAACTAAAGGATGGAATGAGAAGAATAAATATCAAACAGCTTCAGAGTCTTGAATCTTATAGCAAAAAGTTCAAAGCGGGAAAAGAGAGTTCATCTATTGAAAAGATGCAATAAAGTTGAGAAGCCTTGCAAAGTTTTCAAAATGTTCTTCTGATTTTCTTTCAAAGGTAAAGATTTAATAAGTAAGGATTTTAAAGCCAAATAGCCTACCTGATGTAGAGCCCCAACAATTTTGCGAGCTTCTTGATAGACAGTTTCAGAACTCCACTGAGGGTTCAGCTTCTTCAGAGCTTTTGCTAGGCGATTGTGCTCTCGCAACCATAGTGTATGCAGAGCCGCCAATGAAATAACCTCGCTAGATCTGCTGTCTCCAGCCATAAAGCATTCAATCCTTTCTACTTTATCTGCTTTGAGGTTTTGCGCACAAGGCGAGGGGACTCTGTCGACAAAAGGCAGGTACTCGCGGCCATTGTCAAAGTATTGTGTGTTTATTCTCAGGAGGCCTTCTTCGCTCGTCAGATTCCTCAGTTTGCTTTCTATTGCTGGTGTGCTACCATAAACTGTCGAAGCATCTAGGAAGGAGGTTAGGCTATTAATCTGTTGCCTTGGATTTAGAGTTGATAGGTTTCCTAGGAGGACTCCCTGATGACCAGTGGCACAGGCAGGAGATGAACGGTAAAAAGGCATGCAGTCCATGTTCATGGGGAATGTATCATTTGCAAAAACCTGAGGATTAAACACCTTTAATTAGTGAACCTAATACCCCTGCAGTGTGAGCACAAATAGAACAGTGTTATTAGTTATTACTAATAATATATGCGCACCCTCCCACCCACACCAGTGTATCGGTCCTTTTCCAGTAAATACTTATGGCATTCTTCTTTTGTAAGTTGTATGGCAGTGAACACAGCTGAATTCTTATGTCTGCAGCATTTGGTATAGGTAATTGTGTATGAAATAAATGCACATAGCACCATTTATGTACATAAATCACAACTTCCTCTTTGACATAAGACAAAGGAAAATACTATTTTCCCATTTTCATTACTGATGATCCCAGAAATTTACACATTTCTTGATATGCTGCATTAAGTTTCCTGAATATTAAAATTACCATATCTTTGTTTATAAGAATTCACACACCATTTGTTTGTTACTAAATATTAGTATCATACCTATCAGTATGATGGGTGTAATGGCAGAGGTATATGCCAATATGCTGCAGACACACAATGGGGAACATAATGTGCTTGTGCACTCTTCCCCCATGAGATCATAAAACCATCCAGTGCTCCACTACAATACTCTGTCTGTCTGTCTGTCTACAAGACTTGCCTTGCTCTAAAAATAGATCTAAAGTGGCTTCTAATAGTGTAATTAAAATAATCTCAGAAAAAAATTAAAAACATTACTCATTAACAATATAACAACAGCCTCAAGAATATAATTGCTGACTCGCTAAAAAGAAACCCCCAGAAATATTGTCCTATAACTGTGAATAATAGCCATGAGATCAGATAAAAGGGTGGACTAAGGGACATTACTGGGTAGGGAAAACCTGACTCTGGCCATGGTCACACAGCCCTTTAATGCGGGAGGAAAGGCTGTTTCCTCCCACATTTAAAGGGACTGTCTACAAAGGCCGGGGCTAGTCCCGCACCAAAGCAGGCTCAAATGCAGGTTCCTCCTGCATTTTTTGACTCCGGGAAAGTCGACTGTTTTCCCGGGAGTCGTGCGAGGAACCCACATTTGAGCCATCTGGGCAGCCCTCTCTCACAATCCACCATTCCCCCCCCCCCTTTTATACTTGGGCGCTTGGCCACTCAAGCGCCCAAGTGTAAAAGGGGAGAAAAAAACCCCAAACTTACCAGGCGGCTGGTGGGTCTCGGGGAAGGGTGCTTCCTCCAGCTGCCACCGCCGCCAGAAAAAGGCCCCGCCAGCCGACGACGACGCATGCCTTACGATACCGCCCACTGACAACGATGCCACTGATGCCCTCCGCCACCTCCTCCTCCTCCTCCGCTGCCTCCGGTCTCCTCCAGTCTCTTCCTCCGCCTCCCTCGCCGCTGACACCGCCGCCTCTGCCTGCTGCCACTGCTCACCACCGACGGGGGTTGGGATGTGTGTACATCCCAACCCGAGTTAAAAAAATGTGGCCCCTTTAATCTGGGAGGGTTCCCGGCTTTAAAGGGGCCGTGTGACCACAGCCTCTGTGTCCCTTGTTCTCAGAGTATCATGTGCGAAATCTTTCAAATCTTTCCCATTTACTTTGCCCTTTAGATTTGAATGGAAACCATTTGACACTGGAGCCCAGTCCTGTCTCCACGGTCCCACCACTTCAACTGCGTATTTCCATTCTGGGTTTTGATCACTGTATCTCCTTCCAGTGTACTTCAGAGGTATAGAAGCTGCTGCACCGTGCTTCTTTCCCACACCATTCTTGCGGTGTCAGCACTCAGAAGTTATATGGAAGAGGTAATGATGTGGCTACTTTTCATACTGCTGTTCTCCCTTTCAGTTACAGCAGTGTTGGTGCAGGAAACAGATAATTGTGGACTCGGGCCCCATGATGCTGGAGCATCAAATAGACTGGAGCAATATGGGAAGGAAGTACATTGCAGCATCTCACATGGGAATAAAATAATGGACACCCTCCCCAGTAGTTGGAAATAGCATATGGCTTAGATCGTTCCCTAAAATTGTTCTGCTGGCACATCAGTCAGTGCCCTAGGAAACTTCTGTATGCCATAGCATGGAATCAGGCACAGAATCCATGAGAACCCCCAGGGATATAGAGCTGCTGAAAGATCTGAAGAATATTTATTGAAATTTTGGCAGCTCCCAACTGAGTGCCAATTAATACACTATTCTGTAGACAAGTCGGCTCTTACAAATACATATTTTCCTTGTGAGAAAGGTTTGGTGTGAAATGGGTACAAAATTCTGAGGGGAAAATATTCTTTTTCTTCCTAAGATATATAAAAAAATGCAAATGATTTGGCTAGGAAATGATTTAAATACCTTGAGAACATAAATACTGCAAGAATACCTAATGCTCCTTTAGGGATATGTGAATGATTTATTGAAAGCTTAGCAGATCAAAAGGTTTTTGAACCAGGTTTGGGAATGATGGAACCATAATATTTGCATTTGAACGTATTGTCTCATTTACAACCCAGGATGACATGTCAGAGGTGGACAGTCGAAGTAGAGGAAGGGACTCAAGATGTATGTCTGGAACCTGCAAACCTGGCATAAGAATGGTTCGTGTTCTTTGCATGGCCCATTTCCAAGTTACCTCTGGACTGTTTTATGGGTTCTTTAATGTTAACAGGATATCAAGTGTTGTGAATGCTATAGTGCTGTCAGCACTCTTCTGGACTGGTCTAGGATGCTCTAGATGCCCTTGTGCAGATGGCAGCTAGAGGATATTAGAATCTTGAAAGCTGGGAATTACATGAGGGCACTACTTATGTAATCTCTATGCCATGCAGAGAGAAGGGGGTGTAAGGACATCTTTATTAATACTGTGTAACAGCAGATGCGTGAGATGCAGAATTGCACTCCTGTCCAGGTTGCTGGGAGGGGAGAAAATTGAATTGGCTTGTATGACTGAAACCTGGTTGGAGGAAGATTGTGAAGTCTGTCAGACGGAAATAAAATCTCCTGGTTATGTGGTCCTTCATAAATCCCTCTCAGGAGGCTGAGGAGAAGGGCTAGCTATCATCTTCCATGAGTTCTTTTGGAGATTGCCAGTGCAACATATAACTGACAATGGGTATTTGTTCCTTACATTCGGTTCCAGGGACATTTTACTTGTTTTTGAAACTGCAAGTTCCTTCATGGACACTGTTTAATCTGTCTGAAATAGTCTCAGGTTTGGTGCTGGAATCCCTGACTGATTGTCATGGGTGAGTTCAACATACATGCTGATGAGACCTATCCTTCCTGGGCAAGAACACTGAGAGAGCAGTTGCGGCAGAACAATTTCAGGCCTGCCTGGATAACTCATACCTTAGACCACTTTCAGACTGCATTTAGACCAGGATCTGGTATGGAGACTAAAGTGGTGACTTGAGTTGATGATCTCCATTTGAATGCTTCTATTGGATCTATTAGCAGCCTTTGATGTGGTGGATCATGCCATCTATGGAGGTGCTTGGAAGATGAGGTTAAGATTAAGAGATACATCTTGGACTGGCTCAAATCTTTCCTTACAGGTTGGTTTATACGGTCACTTTTAGGGACTATCACCAGTCGAGGACTTGCCTTGCAGAATTCCACAAGGTTCAGTCTTGTTACTCGTATTACTCAATCTCTTTGTAAATTCCTTAGGAGAAATAATTCACAGTTTTGGAGCAGGCTGTCATGAATATGCTGATGCTCAGCTCTATATCTCTTTATCAAAATCACCTGGTGATTCTGTAGATATCAGCAGAGAGTTCCACCAGGCTGGACCCAGAGCCGAAAAAGGGGCTCTGGTTGAAGACAGCTGGATACTTTCCAGGCCAGGGATCACCAGTAAGTTCTTCTCCCCTGAGTGGTCCCATAGATATGTTGGTCCCAAACCTTTTAGGCCCTTAAAGGTTAATACTAGAACCTTGAACTTGATCCAATATTCAACCTGGAGCCAGTGCGGCTGGCAAAGTTCTGGTCATGTATGTGCTGTCGATTGATCCCCTGTAAGAATCTGTGCCACTGCATTCTGGACCAGTTGTAGTTTCCGGGTCAGTCTCAAGGGTAGCCCTGTGTAGAGCAAGTTCCAGTAGTCTAACCTGGAGGTAACCATTACACGGATCACTGTGGCTAGGTCGTGGCGAGACAGGAAAGGAACCAGCTGCCTAATCTGACATAACTGAAGGAACGACAGTCTAGCAACACTTGTGATCCGGTTCTCCATCTATAAGGAGGCGTCCAGTACTTGTTTAGGGTATGTTTCTGAATATAAAAAGGGTTTATAAATGTATGTTGATGCAGGTATAAAAAAAAAACGGAGAAGCATTCTGAAATACAAGAAATGTCAGATGTGCAGAAAAAGCCTTGAGATTTAAATGAGTTGATGAGGGCTGAGAAGATACTTATAATGGAGATTCAAAACCTGTTCCTTAATGGCATCCCCCCCTCCCACTATTCAATAGGCCACCTATTTTTAAAACACCACAGAAAACTCATTACTGTGGGAAATGCTATCAAGTAGGCTATTATGTTAAATACTTGCTTATCTCCTAAGCTGATTAAAACTTGTTTGATTAATAAATGCTCCCACTTCTGTGCTCATTAGTTCAGTGGAAACAGTTCCAAAGAGTGAACCTTTATTTTGACAATGAATATTTCATTGGTTAATCGCACACTTTATTACCTCTGTTGTGTAATCAAGAGTTTTCTTTGCTTGAGGTTCCCAGTTGCAGTGTTTGTCTCCTTTATTCATTCAGTTATCTGGCTGGGTCTTATATTTCTTTTCAATTGAAAAGGAGGACATAATTAGATCTCTAATTCCCCTTGCCCCCGAATGAATAAAGCCTACATGTCTTGCCAGTATTAAAAGAGCTACAAGGAATCAGGGTAAATCTATTTTCCAAGGGTCTTTTGTATGTGGATTTTTTTTTTTGTTCTCTCACTTTTTACCCTGATAGTTTATCCCAGATTTAGAATGATCTGAACACTCTTTACAGTGGTGCAACAAGATTATCTGATGTACCCTTGATATATATAATCTCCTGTTATTTATGATACAATTATAGTTGTATTTTAACTGTGTTTTTGTAGGGGGGGTTTACACTTGATGTTTGGAAGAAACCTCCTAAATGCAAAAAGTTCAGAGTATAAATGTTTTAAATCGTTAGTTAATTAGTTCTTCCATTTCCTGTCTCCTCCCTCCCCCCTCCTCTCCTCCCCCTCTAGCATTGCCTAACATTTTCAGCATAGGAATCTGTAAATCTGTTGAGGCAGGGACCTTATTTTCTTGGTTGTTAGTCGGTAAACTGTCAGAAACAGCATAATGAATCCTAATTCCTGACATACCTTTCTCTAAAACCAAAATCTATACAGTATCCTCATCTGTATTTGAACACCTTTCTCTTTTTGACACCCTTTTGAAGAGACCAAGCCTGGAATAATCCACTCAGTATTTATGCACTTGATAGGGCGGTAAGCAGAAAAGCTACCACCAGATACCCAGTGACTTGGAACTTTGAGTGGTGCGGATTCTGTAGCTAGCTGCCTCTGCAATTTTAGCCCACATCATTCCATGTGCCTGGTGAGGAAGCAGCAATAATAAACCTTAAGGGACTGGCGGAGTGGCATAATGAAGCGCCTTCATCTTATTTATTTATATTTTATGAGAGGAAGAGCTCAGCCAACAGCTGAATGTGCAAATGAGGCTTTCCTTCTGCTGTCTTTTAAGTGACATCAAATCTGAGCAGGGGTGATAGTTATCTTCATCCTTCCTCTCCTGGCGATGCCTAATATTTTACTCCAGAGTTCATGAAGAATCTTCACACGAGGCTGTTTCTTCTGTTCTACCCAGCCTGCCAATTAATAGATCTTTCTAAATCCTGCTCTTTTTGTCACTGCCTGCATGTGAGGCAGTGAGCAGAGATGAGACATTTTCAGGGTTAGCACCTTGCCTTTGTAATGCCCTCCTGATTGAGACTCACCTTACTATCTTTTGAGTGCCAGGCCAAAACATTTCTTTTTACTCAGGCTTTTAGCTGAGGAGGTTCCTCATTTTTACTCAGTTTTATGGTCTGCTTCTAGTCTGAAGACTGTTTTGTGGCTGCTAAATATTGTTAATGTAATGACTGATAATTCTTCTGCCGGCTGTTTGTATGCTTTAATGTAACTGTTTTTCCATGGTGAGCCACCTCAAGCTTGTCTCTGGAGAGGCGGCAGATGCATTTACTAACTAAATAAATACCATTGTGAAGTAATTCCAGAATGGAATATTTGGCTTAGTAAAACTGGTCTATCTGACAACAGAATTCTACTGTATGTTTCTCCTAGGGCTCAGTTGAAGATGCTCTGTTTAAAATTAGAGGCAGCATGTTCACAGGATGTTTCAAAATTAATTATTGGGAGAATATATTCCCAGCTATTTAATTATATTTATCACCAAGACTCTTTTAAATAAAATATAATTATAATACTGACTTTTAAAAATTAATCACTGCAGGGACCATCAAGTAGCTACCAGCTATTAAAAATCCGTCTCTGAATAGTAATTATCACACTCAAGAGGATTCTTCTACTTTGAGAAAAAAATCCATTGCTCTGAGTGAGATTTCTTATCCTTAATTCTTGGTGAAGATGAAAGAAACTGATACGAAGAAATGAAGGCTGAAAATACAACATGAGTTGTTTGCATAACCACACTGTTCCCAAGTGTCTTTCTTCTCCTTTCCCCCTCCTTGGGGATTGTTACCACCATAGATGTATCCCATATTTGTGTGGATCCCCCTGCTCCTGATTCTTTTCTCATATCATGCCACATGTATCCAGGAAATGCAATTCAAACACTTAACCTTTTTGGGAAAGATTATCATGGACTAGAGCATAGACTCCTCCACATCAGGCAAGGAGGCTGAAGACTCACATGAGGAGGGAGCAGAACACCTGACACCACCGCAGAAGGAAACCGTTGAAATAACTCTAGGAACCCCTTTTCATATGTGAGAGAAGTCCCAGGAGGCTGAGTCAACCCTCTCACCCTGGGATACAGCCCTGCTTTCTGACTTAGATTTTGACCTTGACTTCTGCAACTCAGAGTCCACTGCAGCACCTGAGGGCTTTCTCCAACTGATCCCCTCAAGGTTCATAAAACCAAAAAACACCCCAACACCCTTAAGAAATACTAGCCTGCTCCTGGAACAGCATGGCTTGCATCTCCATCTCACTGCAGGGGTATTTTAGGCCTCAGTTCAATCTCAGACTTTGCTGGAGCAATATCTCAGCTGTAGTACTTTTGAGGTCCGCACCTCAGTCTTGAGGTGAACAAGCATTGGGTTAATTAATTCCCTGTCAATCAATCCACAACACAGGTGAGGCAAATGAATCTGACTGGTGTTTGATGAGGAAGAGGTGTGGGCTCAGCATCCCAAAGATCACCAGGATTGATTGTGTTGGCCTGATCTGGGATGCTGAGGAGAGGTTGGCTGTATGTCTGGTGTGCCAACTGCTTAGCGCACCAGCAGACAGTCTACTGAGCCTGCTAGAGATGGTAGCTGGCTGAGCCTTGGAGTTCCCAAGACTGGTAATTCTGGGGGACTTCAACATCCATGCTGATGCTGCCACCTTCTTGCAGGCATCGAATCTGGTGTCTTCCATGGCAGCACTAGGGCTCTTCCAGATTGTATCAGGTCCCACACATCAAGCAGGCCACACCCTGGACTTGATCTTTGGCATGGGGTTAGAGTTGGATCTGATTACTAAGGAGGAAGTGCCATGGGCAAATCACATGGATCCAATTGGTTTCCAGAATGCTCTGCGGGATACAATGCCCTCCCAGTGACTCCTTAGATGTGCTGATAGAGGACTGGAATTCCCATCTCTCTGAAGCCATCAATGAAGTCGCCCCCCAACATCCTCTTCGCCCCTACTCAAAACCACCCCCCTGGTATACTATGGACCTTAGGGTGGTGAAATGGAAGCTTAGACAACTAGAGTGAATTTGGTGGCATGCTCACAGCATGCTAGTGACAAAGCTACAACAGCATCTTCTGGACATTTATGAAATCTTATGAGATAGTGGTGAAGGCTGCAAAAAGAAAATTTTACTCAGCCCCATTGCATCCGCTAGCTCTCGCCCGGCACAGTTATTTAGGGTGATTCGATCCTTAACCTTTCTTACAAAATATTAGTAATCTGACTATTAGCTGTGAGGTATTGCAGATAAAGTCCTGTCACTCTATCATGACCTTCTGGCCAATGTTGATATAGTACATGAGCTAGAGGCCCCTTGGCCACCTTTGGATTCAGTATTTGACAACTTCAGCTGGCTCTCATTGGCTGATGTTGACAGGATCCTGGGTGCTGTCAGGCCTACTACATGCCTCTTGGACTTGTGCCCCTCATGGCTCATCAAAGAAAGCATCAAAGAAAGCATCAAAGAAAAAATGCTACCACACATATATTGATAAAAATTATGCTATTCACCTTGAAAGAACTGACCCCACCAGGTTTCTTGTTCTTTCACTAGTCTCGAACAAAGGGGGAGGGTTGGCAATGATCATTTGGGAGAGTTTCTCTTTCAGGCCACTCCCCATCCCAAAGATCACCAGGATTGATTGTGTTGGCCTGATCTGGGATGCTGAGGAGAGGTTGGCTGTATGTCTGGTGTGCCAACTGCTTAGCGCACCAGCAGACAGTCTACTGAGCCTGCTAGAGATGGTAGCTGGCTGAGCCTTGGAGTTCCCAAGACTGGTAATTCTGGGGGACTTCAACATCCATGCTGATGCTGCCACCTTCTTGCAGGCATCGAATCTGGTGTCTTCCATGGCAGCACTAGGGCTCTTCCAGATTGTATCAGGTCCCACACATCAAGCAGGCCACACCCTGGACTTGATCTTTGGCATGGGGTTAGAGTTGGATCTGATTACTAAGGAGGAAGTGCCATGGGCAAATCACATGGATCCAATTGGTTTCCAGAATGCTCTGCGGGATACAATGCCCTCCCAGTGACTCCTTAGATGTGCTGATAGAGGACTGGAATTCCCATCTCTCTGAAGCCATCAATGAAGTCGCCCCCCAACATCCTCTTCGCCCCTACTCAAAACCACCCCCCTGGTATACTATGGACCTTAGGGTGGTGAAATGGAAGCTTAGACAACTAGAGTGAATTTGGTGGCATGCTCACAGCATGCTAGTGACAAAGCTACAACAGCATCTTCTGGACATTTATGAAATCTTATGAGATAGTGGTGAAGGCTGCAAAAAGAAAATTTTACTCAGCCCCATTGCATCCGCTAGCTCTCGCCCGGCACAGTTATTTAGGGTGATTCGATCCTTAACCTTTCTTACAAAATATTAGTAATCTGACTATTAGCTGTGAGGTATTGCAGATAAAGTCCTGTCACTCTATCATGACCTTCTGGCCAATGTTGATATAGTACATGAGCTAGAGGCCCCTTGGCCACCTTTGGATTCAGTATTTGACAACTTCAGCTGGCTCTCATTGGCTGACGTTGACAGGATCCTGGGTGCTGTCAGGCCTACTACATGCCTCTTGGACTTGTGCCCCTCATGGCTGGTGAAAGTCAGTTGAGAGAGAATATGGGGCCCTCTGATGGACATTACCAATCTGTCCCTAGATTTGGGGGTCTATCTGGAGTCTGAAATACTCAGGATCAGGTGAGTGCAGCACAGCAACGCCAGGCAGCCAGGCAGCTGCAGCTGTCTGAATGGGCTCTCTTAATCCGCTTGCAAAGCGGGCCTATATCGGGGCAAACTGCCAGTCTGAACTCGGCCTCTATCTGCTCCTGGCCCAGAATGTCACCTTGTTCATGCCAATCAGTTAAGATATCCAGCAAATATGAAGAGTATAGTTTGCCTAAGCACGATAATAAGCTAACTGGACAATAGCAGCTTGGATCTGAGTATTGACCCTTCTTAAAGACTGGAACTATTATTGTGTGCCTCCAAAATTTTGGGATGACCCCAGATATGTTTATTTGCTAAAACAGTGGAGCAAGGATCTCTGCCCAACAAGATAGATTTAATTTGAAGAATTTATTTGGGACAACATCTGTTCCAGGGATCTTCCCTGAGCGAAGGCAATTTATCAACTTTTCAGTTTGAGAAGGGGTCACCACAGGCTAGTCTGGAAGAGGGTCAACTTGTTCAAGTACCTCAGAAGTAAAAAGTTCCCTAGTAATAGCAAACATGTTTAAAAACATCACTCCTAGACTTCTGAATGAATACAGAAGGGAATGCTGCCATGAGTTCTAGTGCTCATATTGATAATTGCCCCAAATGCCAAGTTGTCATTAGCTTTTACAGCCAAAATTAAACGTCCCCAGTTCCTAGGTAAGTTCTGCTTCTCATGCTTTATTAGATCTCTATAGTATCTCTTAAGAGCCAATAATCCTCTTAGAAAATGTATGGTATTGTTGCTCTTTAGCTCCCTATGTTTTTGCTGTAGTTCTCTTTTGATAAGCCTGCACTCTTTGCCAAACCATGCACCCGAATTCTTGTGGGCCGGAGGCCTTGCAAAAGGAGCACTATTAAGCATAATTTTAGAGAACAAGTACTTGAAGAGGCATAATAGCCTATACAGGATAGTGAGAGAGCTCCTAGTTATATCAAACCCAAGTAATGATCTCCTTAGATGACGCTTCTGGGGAGGCAATCATATCTTGGGCCAGGCGAATAACATTGTCATTCCATAGGGATTCAACATAGGGAGTTTTCATTCTGGGATATACAGTCTTGGCGGATTACAGAGTTGGATATAAGACATGTTCATACCCAGTACAATAGGAAGATGATCACTGCCCCCAAATGACAAAACTCCCAGGAAGCTAGCTGGTGAACTGATATAAGGAGAAAACAATAAAATAATCAATAATGCTAGCTCCCTTGAAGCTCAAAACAGTATAAACTCCACTTGGATTAATTCTCTGGTAGCCATTTAAAATTACTACATTCCTTTGGATAGCAAAAGTGGCCAAACTCACGCCACTGGTATTTATCACCACATCTTTTGATGACCAACGAAACCACCAGAGACAAAGGAAATTTTCATTTCATACAGTTTTTGGATTAAATGATCATCGTTGGCCCCTATTCTTGCATTAAAATCACCCGCTAAGAGGCAAGAGCTGTCTGGAAAGTTGCTTTTATTAAACATTTTACCCAACAAGGCCCAGTTATCATTCAATCCATGTGAAGTTGCAGGTGGTATATATACTGTGAATAAAATTATAGAACGGGACCTCAGTGTTAACCACAAAAACAAAACCCTGTGCTATAATAATTGATGGATGGGCAACAGAAATTAGACACACTAGCCCTCCTTTTGATGCACTCTGAAAGAAAGTCAAATAGCTAGGAAAATTGTACCTTTATGGGAAAGCATGGACTTTGGTTTTCACATGTCTTCTGACAGTCTACTTCTCTCAGTAAGGAAGGCTGATTTGTACTCTGAGGTGAAAAAGCAAGGTCATGATCTATGTATTGCCCCCATACAATGAAAATATCGGAATGTAGCTCATCTTCTGTAACAGCCTCATTAGATGCCTCAATAATTTTTCTTGTTACTTCACGCACCTGGGGAACAAAGAGTCAGTTTAGGTGCTATGAATCATACGGTTTACTTCTCATAAATTATAGAACAGCCTAAGTGAGCAAAAGCAGCAATGCAGTTCATTGTTTTTGCCAGAATGTCTAATGTTGTAAAGCTGTTCTATACCGATCTGTCTTTTTCTGTTCACTGGTTTACTTTTAATATTTTGACAGTCTGATATTTTTGTTCTTAAACTGGGAACTGATATGTTAGAGGCGGTCAAATGTATACTGATATATTTTCCATACAGTTGTAAAATGAAAAGTTTATTTCTAATTATCTTAAGGCGGAAACAAATGACAGTACTATGAAGCAGCCCCTTTAAAAGTCAGGTATTACATCTCTAGTCAGGTAGAATGACAACTGACACTAAAGCCAGTGTAGTGTAGTTGTTAGTGCATTGGACCAGAATTTTTAGGACCCAGGTTCAAATCCCCAGAAGCTTGCAGGGTGACCTTGGACCAGTTACTTTCTTTCAGCTTATCTGAAAGAAATAGAAGAGGGGAAAACTATGTTTAAGTTACCATATGATCAAAATAAACAATTAGTCATACAGTTAGAAGTGCCACATTTTAACAGGCCATCACAGTGCAGGTGGTTATCAGTTTGTACCCTTTGTATTTTTTAAAACCTACATACCATCTGTTGAACTATCTATAAATATTTTGTTATATTTTGGTTTTCTTTGTTCTGCTTAGAGTTTGGTCAAAATGAAGGCTCACATGCATCCATTCCTGAATATCTCCAGAAGCTATGGAAATGAATGAGACAATCAGGAAGTGGGCTATGAGTCATGACTCCTCCCACATAGCTCCTGCATGTCTCCCACATAAACATAACTGCCAAAACCTCTCTAAATTTTTAGCCATTGAGCTTTGGGGCATTTCATAGCCTATCCATTACAATACCTATACCATTCAGGTTACTCTCCAGGTAGGGTGTGACCAGCTGAGCTCTTCTTACAGAGGCTACTGTAAGCTCTTGGAGGATTGGCTACATCAGGGGTGTGTGGCCTATTATGCAAAGGAGCTCCTGCTACAAAATGAGCCCTGCAAGGAACCTTCCTCCAGCCTAAGAAGACTACCTCCAACTTAAGTGTCTGTCTCTCCCGAGGAAGAGCCATTTAAGTTGGAGGGATGTTCCTTAGGCTGAAGGAAGCTTTCAAATTTTATTCAATGGAGTAGGGGGATAGGGATAGGATCCACCTGAGTGACTAGCCCACTGACACCAAATGATACTCATAGATGAGCTGAAATTTGAACCTGGGTCTCCTCCCACTAACCATTACACTAGACTTGGTATTTCATGCTCTCCATGCCCTCTGCCTCCAAACTGGGCCTGTCACCCAGTTGCAGAACCATAGGACTACTATAAATTTGTAAACAATTCCAAATGCTCTAACCAATGGCAATGGAAATCCATTATGTAAGAAACCTGGATTCCATCCTTTGGGTTGACTGATTCCATCTTCATAAGCTGGAGGAAGCCATCTGGCCAGTGCTGTGTTGGAAGCTCCCCATCTAGGATGTTCCCTTGCAAATAATTAAAAAAAACCCCAAACCAATTAGTTTAAAGTAATAATTACAAAAGATCAGTAAGCAACTATTTACAGACTTACAACTAGAAATTCCTTCAGTAATAGAAGTAATATGAAAAACTTATCCCAAAAGTAAGATTTTAAAAAAGAAAGTCATATATTTACTGGGAAATCTTATATATCTTGAAACTATGATTCCCAACTCAAAGTATTTGGAACATATCAGAACCATATGCATTCCATCAAGAAAAGAATCTATGCAAAATGAAAACCTGAAGCCAAGTTTATTCTTTCATTATTCCCAATTGACTGAGGAACCTTCACTTGCAATGGAAGGTGAATTAACTACTTTACACACCTGACTTGCATGAAATTAGTCAGCTAGAACAGGCCCACTGTTATTGCAGAGCTCTCCAGTATGGTTTTGATCCATCCTCTCCTCAGAGAGGAGAAGGCAGTAGACTGATCAAGCTGATAACTCCTTTTGACAGGGGGACAATTTCTGGACTTAACAGTGAGAACTATTTTTTTCTCTAGCGCTAGCAGCCCTGTGTGTTTGATTGAGGTCACAGGATCCTTTTGAGGGGTGTGCATGTACACTTATAACTGAGTGGAAAGAGCAGGGCGAAGGAACAGGTTGTAGGTAAATGAACTTCAGGCCTAATAATTCCTGAATCGAAGATCCTTGGGAGCCTAATCTAATCACCTTTGCATTTCTGAAAGAAGGCAGGATATAGTTACAGTAGTAGGTAGTAGTAATAGTAGCCCCAAATATTAATGGAAAACAGAAAACTTTAAAGAGGCCTGATGGTAGCCTATTATATACATCTGTATCTCAGCTCTTGAGAGTTATAAACGTTCAGAAAGAAAGGGGATCTGAATGGTAGTAGGCAAACACTTGCATTTCTCTGGGGACACTAAACAGGGAATAGCTATTTTATTAATACCTCATGGATCTACCCAATGCTGAAGGGCTCCGTTTGAAAAGCAATGTGGGACAGTAATATAGTTAATTAGCTGCAATAATTCACACATGAAGGTTGACATACGCCTCAATAAAGTATTCAAATTAGTTACAGTTGATTCGTCTTTATTGAAATAGCATAAAATACTGCACACAGTGCTCTCTCGTTCAATTAAAAGTAATGATATGGTAATTTAACAGCTTAAACAGTGATTTTCCTCCTGATTGCCTTAACATTTAAACAGATCACTGGAATGTGGGCATAAAACACCTGACACTGGGGTTTTGAAGGAAATTTGCTATGGACAAAGAAACTGCATTGTATCATAAATAGTGTATCCTTAATTCAGGAGTTTGGATGTTCTTATGGAGCTTCCCCCAAGCACAATGGCTTTGCCATAAACTTTAATGGGATAAACAGAACTCTGATCACATCTGTACATCTGAAACAGAGACCTTCTTTGAAACAAATGGGTGACTCATGTGGGCAAGAGGCCTGTTTTAATGCAAGACTGCACCACAGTCTCTCCGCTGGGATGTATTCCAGAGAGATACCTTTGTGCATAAATGGCACTGGTTCATTGTCTTAACAAAAGATGTACCTCTGTGCTTTTTTTTTTTCTTAATCTACCTCTATATTAATACCAGATTACTAAATTTGGTAAGATTCTTATTGGGACTCTCTCAAACACAGAACTGCACAATGAGCAGATCTACAGAAAAATAGGTTCTGAGGCAAACTCAGTCCCATGGTTTATGCAAAGCCAAATATTTCTTGTTAATACCAACTAACCACCACAGCTCTAGCTAGGGTTACGAGGTCCCCCCATGGCCATCAGGAAGGATTGGGGGGGGGGGATTAGGGTTGCCAGATCCAGAATGGGAAACTCCTGGAGATTTGGGGATGGAGCCAGGGAAGGACAGGGACCTCGGCAGGTTAACAGTGCCATAGAGTGCACCCTCCAAGCATCCATTTTGTCCTGGGGAACCTATCTCTGCAGTCTGGAAAAGAGCTATAATTCTGGGGGATCCTCAGGTCTCACCTGGAGGGTGGCATCCCTACTTCTAGTTTCACTTTCTTTGCATGAGCATGTACATAATCCAAGCTAGCTCAAGTTTCAATGTGAAACAAAGATAAAGTGAGGAAACAAAGACCAGGGGGTTACAAAATTCCCACTTGTGCTACAGCTCATGCACAAGCAGAAGGGGGGGGGGAACCATGGTAGCTGCTTGTGCTAAATCTAATTTATTCTATCGCATATTCCCACTTGCAAAGTGATACGTGTTGCACAAAGTCTTACACAAGTGGAACTGAGTCCATTTATGTTTCCGCTTATCCATTGCTGGATCCAAACCAAAGTGAAGAAATCAAATTATACAGTGGAAAGGGAGGAGATCCGTTCTGAAATCAGGAGCGTCCCGCTCAGAGTGAAAGAATTCACAGGAATGTATATTTATAAGACATACCTGTTGTTGCAAACGCCAGTGATGTGTCTGTATTTACTGGTCATACAATTTGAGGGGCATTTTGGTGGCAGCGTATATGGTAGGCATCCAGATATATTGGCTATCTTACTCAGCACATCAGTGGATAACAGATCTGGAAATTAAACACACACATTCACTCTTAACCGATATTTTTGAGGTAGTTGACCATCACTGAATCACATCAGAGAGGCTACGCTATAGTTTAGTAGGGGATATTTGCCTTACTCCACTGTTGTAGGATCTGAATGAGTTCCTAGTTTGTACATGTTAAACTAAATTTGGATTTAAATTTATTCTCATGTGTTAAAGATGGGAACTCATTTATATATATATTTATATATTATACACACACACACACACATATACATATATATTCAGAAACATGGGAATTGATCTAAGGTCAAATCTACATCTGACTTTCCCGCTGGAATCATTCTAGTTTTAAAAAAAACAGTCTATACATGTTTCTGGTTTCAAACCATACTTGTTCTAGTTTAAAAATTACTGTTTACATTTGTTAATTGCCCTCCTGTGGTCAAGCTAGCATTATATTACTTTAAACAGATGCTGTTGCTTAGTACTCTTCAGACCCAGGGAGTGAAATTTGAAACCGGCATGAAATGAGCGTAGGAAAAGACAGCAGTCAAACTACTTCAGAGGAGAGGTGTAAATTGGACCTAAGCGGGAGCAACGTAGGGTCAATACTGCTAGAATTAAAGACATTGTCTGAAGAAACAGCTGTGATTTGCCAAGTATACTTTTGCAGAAGGAATGTTGATCCCCCCCAAAGTGTGAGAGTTCTGCGCAAAGTAGTCAAGGATCAGATCTTGGTTGGTAATCCAGAGTTCTTTATTTCCAATCTCTACATTAGTACAGCTTCTCGGATTATTGTCAGAGATGAGACAGATAATACAGGCAGGTCTATTATACCATTCCAAGGAGTTTGAATTACCCATAGGTAGCCAATCACTATAGGGGAAAATTGACGGGCAAAACAGGATCCTGACCGTTTGGTTCTCACAGGAAAGAAAGTGAGGTGTCAAGCTGTAAATTCCCTTCCCAAAACCAGACCCCTCAGATGTTACCAGTTCACATAACAATCAATGGCCTCAAGGCTTTTGCATGTGATAAGGGATGAGACGCATCCTCCCTTGAAGTCCCAGCTGGGGCCGCTGGAATGTAGAGGCCGCGGTGTGAGAGGCCCTTTGTTCCCACACACTGCAGGTGTCACCCTCCCGCCTAAGCAGTTACAAACTCCCGGCCTAGGTAATTACTATAGCATAGTAGTCACAATTATACATTGAGCATACATAGTTGGCAATAGAACAGTACAAAAGAACAGCACTCAAACATGCAAGGTATAACTGTAGGAATAAAGAACATTATGTCTGAATCAGCAGATTCTGACACACTGGCCCCCCGATAATTCCCTTCACCTGGGCTTGTCAGGAGACTTTTTATGGAAAGCTTTAATTAATGTAGGAGCATGCACATGTTCAGAACGAATCCACTCATTGTGCTCAGGGCCAAAATCAAGCCATCTAACTAGATAATACAAGCGGCCCCTTCGCATTTTAGAATCAAGAATTTCAGTTATCTCGAAATGCGGTGCCCCCTCCTTCATCAGTGGAGGAGGAACTGGAGGAATTGGATGCCATGCATTCGGCCCAGGATCTCTCTTCAGTAAGCTGAAATGAAAAACAGGGTGCACAGAGCTCAGTGACTTGGGTAGCTCCAATTCAAACGACACATCTGAAATTTTTCGCAACACCTTATAGGGCCCCACATATTTCCACCCCAATTTTCTGCTGGGTTGCAAGCCATGGATATTTTTTGTGGAGAGATAAACAGAGTCCCCAGGCTTGAGGTCCCACCCCTCAGCTCGGCCACGATCCGCATATTTCTTGTAGTCTTCTTTTGCCTGGTCTAATGCCTTGGCAATTAGTGGCCATGATTCTTGTAAGGTTGCCCACCAACTCTTGAAGTCGGTAGGTGAAGCATCGGACACATTTTCGATGGTTGGCAAAGGCTTTCCCTCAAAGCCTCCTACGGCCATGAAGGGGGAGATGCCAGTAGAAGAGTGCACGGCATTGTTATAGCTATATTCTGCAAATGGCAGTAAGTCCACCCAATTATCCTGGTGGTAATTGGTGTAGCATCTCAAGAATTGTTCCAGAATTTGATTAGTTCGTTCGGACTGCCCGTCGGTTTCTGGGTGGTAACCTGAACTTAGGGCAGGCTCTATGTCCATTAGTTTCAAAAGCTCCCGCCAGAAGTTGGCAACGAATTGACTGCCTCTGTCGGATACCACCCGCTTAGGAAAAGCGTGTAATTTTATCACCTGGTTGAAGAAAGCCTTGGCCATCCCCTTAGCCGTAGGTAGTTGTTTGAAAGGGGTGAAATGGGCTTGCTTCGAAAACGTGTCTACCACCACCCAAATTACCGTTTTCCCTTTCGAGGGTGGCAGGTTAGTAATGAAGTCCATAGCTATCGCCTCCCAAGGGCGAGAAGGGGTGGGCAGAGGATGCAAGAGTCCCGGGACTTTTCCTCCCCGCTTTTTGCACATCAAGCAAGTTTGGCAAGCTGAGACAAAGTCTGAAACATCCCGCCGCATGCGCGGTCACCAAAACTGACGCTGGATTAGGTTAAGCGTTTTCAGAAACCCAAAGTGCCCCGCCAGTTTGGAGGAGTGACAGGCTAATAAAATGTCCTTTCGCTTATTTTGCAGTACCACCAATTTATCCCCATGGTACCAACATCGATTTTCACCCAAGGAACACTCAGCCACTGTCTCTAGTTCCTCAATTTCCTCGGGTGAATACTCTTTCCCCCACTCACACGCCTCGGCTTCTACTTGCAATCGCTTGCTCTGGCTTCTGGAGGTTACCGCCCCTCCCAGCTGCTGGGGGGAAAACATGGAGTCGAACACCTCTTCTTTTAGGCTTTCATGTTGGGGCAACCAGGAGAGCGCGTCTGCTAACGAGTTGGCCTTTCCAGGGAAGTGTTTTAACACAAAATTAAATTTTGAGAAGAAATCAGCCCATCGAAGTTGTTTCGCATTCAGCGATCTCTGAGTGCGCAGCGCTTCCAGATTTTTATGATCAGTCCAAATCTCGAACGGGGTTTGCGCCCCCTCTAGCCAATGCCGCCACGTAGTGAGAGCCAGCCTGATAGCCGCGGCTTCTTTATCCCAAACTGACCAGTTCCTTTCCGTCTCATTAAATTTTTTAGAGATATATGCAAGGGGTGTAGTTTCCCATCCGACCCCTCCTGGAGAACGGCCCCCCCCATTGCCACATCGGACGCGTCTACATGGATTATGAATTCTTTGGTCTCGTCTGGGTGAGCCAAAATGGGCTCAGAATAAAAAGGGTTTTCAAAGTCTCGAACGCCCTCTGGCAGTCCCCATTCCAGGCAATTCTCTCCCCGGGCCTCCCTGCTTCGGCACCCCTCCCCTTGGTTTTCAGCAGATCAGTTAGGGGAAGGGTAATCGTGGCAAAGTCCTTTATGAAGGTTCTATAAAAATTACAAAATCCCAAGAGACTTTGCAACTGCTTTCTCGTTCGGGGGGCTTCCCATTGGACCACCGCCTCCACTTTTGCTGGGTCCATCTCTAAACCCCTCTGCGAAATGCGATACCCTAGGAAGTCCACTGACTCGCGGTGGAATTCGCACTTAGACAATTTGACATACAGTTGGTTTTTTAACAGGGTGGAAAGGACTTCCCGGACTAGTTTCACGTGCTCTTTCTTATCAGCAGAATAGATCAAGATATCATCTATGTAACATAACACCCCCTTGAATAAATGCTTGTGCAACACTTCATTTATCAGGCTCATAAAGACCCCCGGAGCGCCACTCAAACCGAACGGCATCACGAGGTATTCAAACTGTCCCAAGGGAGTGTTGAAAGCAGTCTTGGATTCATCCCCCTCCCTTATGCGCACCCGGAAATAAGCATCCCGGAGATCCAACTTAGTGAACACTTTTCCCTTGGCCGCTTCAGTTAGTAAGTCTTTTATCAAGGGGAGGGGGTAGGCATTAGAGGTGGAGACCGCATTCAGTCCCCTGTAGTCCGTGCACAAGCGCAGTCCCCCGTCTTTCTTTTTCCGGAACAAAACAGGGGCGGCGAAGGGGGATTTAGCGGGGCAGATGAAACCGCGTGCCAAGTTCTTGTCTAAAAACTTCCGTAGCTCTTCCCGCTCTAGAGGGCTCATGGAGTAAAGCTTTCCTTTGGGGAGTTTTTCGCCAGGAATCAGCTCTATGGCACAGTCCGACAGTCTATGGGGGGGCAGTTCGTCCGCCTCGGTCTCACTGAAGACCCCCATTAGGTCCCTATACTCCCGGGGAACCGTGGAGGGTGCGAGGGTGAGGGCAGCCGGTCGAGGGAGGGTTGGCGGTCCCGATCCCCATTCAGGGTCCCATTTGTGTGTTAGGCACTTGTCGTCCACCCAGGAAATCTTCCCTTCACTCCATTTGATGTAGGGGTCGTGCGAGCTCAGCCAGGGGCTCCCCAGCACCATGGGGAATTGGGCATTTGGGGTGATGACAAAAGCTCGCTTCTCCCAATGCTCCCCCGTCCCCAAAATCAAGCCCTCAGTTTCAGCTACACACTCTTCTTTCATTTCGGAGCCATCCATTTGCGTGAATTTTAGGGGCTCGGCCAGAGGGGTGACTTTCGGCCCCAACCCCTCCACCACCAAAGGGCTAATTAAGTCCCGAGCACACCCAGAGTCAATTAGGGCACGGACCCGCATGTGAGTGCCCGTCCCCGGGGTCATTACAGTCACTACCATATATAATAGGGGGCCAGGGATGCTCACCGGAGATGGCGCTTCTTGGCGGGGGACCTGCAGTTCTGCACCGCTCACTGCAGGCCGTTGGAGTTTCCCGACATCTGCGTTTCCATCAGCTCCAGCTCCCCTTGTTCGCTCGTGGCACCTTCCAATTGCAGCACCCGAGGTTTAATGGGGGTTTTCCCCCTACTGGGAGTGCTTCCAGCCAGTAGAGGTCTTCGAGCCCTTCCCTCCTCCCCTGGGGCACGCTGAGGCGAAGTGGCCACTTTCCCCGCATTTCATGCACAACCCTTGCCTGAAGCGGGCATCTCGGATGTCTTGCACACCAGGCTTTGGCTTCGCTCTCGGCACGACTTTGCTGGCGGCTGTAGCTGACGTCCCCATCTTGATGAGGGTGAACCTTTCTTCCACGTCTGCAGCTGCCCTCATCCATGTGGCTAGCGTTCCCGGTCGCCCTCCTAGCAGGACGGTTTCGTATATTTCGGGGTTGAGACCCTCGCGGTACTTTTCTATGAAAAGTTCTTGTGGCCAGCCGTGGATCTTGGCAACGATGCGCCGGAACTTGTCGGTGTAGTCCCTCACCGTGGACCTCCCCTGGAACAGCTTCCGCAGTTGGTTCCAGGCTTTCTCTTCTCCCAGGGGGTCCTCGTACTGGTGCCGGAGAGCCCACATAAAGTTGTTCAGCGAACGTAACTCAGGGCCGGGGGCATCGTGCAGGCTCACATACCAATCGCTGGCGGTGTCCCTCAGCTTGGACCCTATGTAGCCAATCCGCTCCCTCTCGGTGGGGTAGAGGTGGCCCCAGCTGTCCAGGAACCGCTCGATCTCCAGCAGGAAAAAACGCAGCTTCTCAGGGTCCCCATCGAAAGTAGCCGTCAACGGGTCGGCGGGGGCCGGGCGAACGATCGGCCCTGCCGGCGCTGGGGCCGGCGCGGGGACGGGACTGGGCGCCTGTGGAGGGACGACGGGCGGGACCTGCGGCGGCGGCCGCGGCTGCACTGGCACTGGTGGCTGAGCCGGAACTCCCCCGGGAGCCGCCGGCGGTTGCTGGACCCCCGTCGCGGGGGCTGGAAGAGCCTCTTGCATGGCCCGCATGGTGTCCCGGAACTGGTATTGGAGATCGAGGGCCAACTCCCGTAGTTCGGTGGTAAGCTGGAACCGCAAATCTCCCATCATCCGGTCTAGGGATTGCATCTGGTCTTCTCGGTACGGATCGGGCCCATACGGGCCGGTCCTCTCTCCTTCCATGGACTGGCGACGTGGATCTCCTCCGTAGATCTGCTCGCGGTCTTCTCCCAGGTAGCTCGGCCTCCCTCGGTCGAGTTGATCACCCGGGACCGAGACCCGTGCCCCTTTCCGGTCGTGCACCCAAGAATCCACGGTCCCACGACCGAACTGGCTCCAGGCATACTTCGGGGTCATGCTCTGAAGAGGAGGTAGGCGCGGGATGTAGTGAGCCCCCTGAATCGTAGTCACCGGTACTTCGGGCTCCCCTCCGCCGCCTCCACCACCGTTCCCCTGGTCCACCGGGGTGGTGGGTGTATCTTCGGGGGTAGTAGGGGTAGGAACCGTGCCGTCGTCTGACATGCTCAGGAACGGCTGAGTCCCAGTCACAGATCTCTGACAATCTGTGAGAGTTCTGCGCAAAGTAGTCAAGGATCAGATCTTGGTTGGTAATCCAGAGTTCTTTATTTCCAATCTCTACATTAGTACAGCTTCTCGGATTATTGTCAGAGATGAGACAGATAATACAGGCAGGTCTATTATACCATTCCAAGGAGTTTGAATTACCCATAGGTAGCCAATCACTATAGGGGAAAATTGGCGGGCAAAACAGGATCCTGACTGTTTGGTTCTCACAGGAAAGAAAGTGAGGTGTCAAGCTGTAAATTCCCTTCCCAAAACCAGACCCCTCAGATGTTACCAGTTCACATAACAATCAATGGCCTCAAGGCTTTTGCATGTGATAAGGGATGAGACGCATCCTCCCTTGAAGTCCCAGCTGGGGCCGCTGGAATGTAGAGGCCGCGGTGTGAGAGGCCCTTTGTTCCCACACACTGCAGGTGTCACCCTCCCGCCTAAGCAGTTACAAACTCCCGGCCTAGGTAATTACTATAGCATAGTAGTCACAATTATACATTGAGCATACATAGTTGGCAATAGAACAGTACAAAAGAACAGCACTCAAACATGCAAGGTATAACTGTAAGAATAAAGAACATTATGTCTGAATCAGCAGATTCTGACACAAAGCTGGCTTTGTGTCCTCCATGTGCTTACTAGTTTTATCTTTAATAATGTTTTCTACTAGTTTACTCAGATGAGATGTCAGGCTAACTGGACTGTAATTAAGAACTAGTTTTATATCTGTTACTTTCTAGTCCTCTAATTTTAGCAAGAAGTAAAAGTGGGCTGGTTAGAAAGTCAACAGTTTCACATTTGAGCTCTTCAAACCCCTTGGTGTTCTGCTTATGCAGGAGCTCAAACCCCTCCATACGTGATATTGATATACCTCATTGATATACCTGGTTCTCAGAGTGGCTCCACTGATAGATATCTAAATTCAGAGATTGGAGCCATGAACAAACAAAATAGATATTTCTACAAAGCTGAGAAAAGCCACAGATTAGCAGAAAAACTGATGATTTTTTAAAAAAAAACATTGGGGGGATTAACCCCACCAAGCTCTGTATTGTGTACAGGATACAATGCATGGAAGCCCGGTCTATGACATAGTGATCAGTATAGATTTATTGAGTACACAACAAGCATGCAATACTGGCCGAGGTGGCCAACTCTATACAACTCCTAGGACACACCCCAAAGTCCTATTGGTGGGTTTGAATTTCTTATTGAAGGGCTATTGGTGGTCTAGGGTCCTTGACCCCTACTTTCTCTCGGAGTCAAGCTCTGACTGTATGCCACTGGCACCCAGTGGCAGTCAATGGACATAACACTCTCCTTACATCCAGGTTAAAGTAAAGGTTTCCCTTGCTTGAAAGCTAGTTGAATCCGACTCTAGGGGGCAGTGCTCATCTCTGTTTTCAAGCCAAAGAGCCTAGGGCTGCCAAGTCCCCCAGTAGGGCGGGGGAAACACTGATTTTTAGTCCTTCCCTCCCGCTTTTCCAAAGTTGCCCACCGGGGGGACAAAATGGCTGCCTTAAAAGGGAAATGTCTGCAGAGAGCCTGCCCTGCAGTAAAAAGCCTCAACAGACATTTCCCCTTTAAGAAAGAGCAAGAGAGTCCCGCCCAGAGAGGCTCTTTCTGCTGAAGGGCCTGCTTTTGCATGTGGCCTGCTGCTGGAGTAAGCTGCATGGGGTAAGCTTTTGGGGTCTGCCTGCTCTTTTCCTTCTCTCTCTCTCCACCTCCCCCTTTCTTTCTTTTTTCTGTCTGTCTGTCTGTCTGTCTCTCTCTCTCTGTCCCCATCCAGCAGAGGTCTATCAGTGGCTATTATAGCCACAAGGTCTAAATGGAGCCCTTTGTCTGGGGCAGTGAGGCTCTGAATTCTTGGTGCTTGGGGGGCAACAGTGGGAGGGCTTCTGGAGTTCTGGCCCCGCTGCTGGACCTCCTGAGGGCACCTGGTATTTTTGGCCACTGTTGTGACACAGAGTGTTGTACTGGATGGGCTGTACTGGATGGGCCGATCCACTGTGGCTTCTCTCCTGTTCTTATGATATGAAAATCATATTTAGCACTTGTGTAGCACTTAGGGCTTCATATTCTGCCGAGATGAGGAAGGATTCAGTAGGGCCGTTGCTCAGTGATAGAGCATCTGCTTGACATGCAGGAGGTATCAGCCTCTTCAGCTAAAAAAGGATCAGGTCATAGGTGACATTAAAGATCTCAGCCTGAGACCCTGGAGAGCCACTACCAGTCTGAGTAGTCAGTACTGACCTTGATGGACCAATGGCCTGATTCAGTATTAAATAAAATGATTCCATGGCATTGCAGGGTTTTGAGCCAGGCTCTCCCAGATCCCAGCCAAACAAACTGACTGCTACATAACACTGACTCTTGTTCAGCGACAAAAAACAGTGGCATAAAAGTCACAGTCTGGGTAATGCTGCTTGCAAGCCTATAAAGCTCAAGGCAGCAGCAGAAGCTCAGTATTAGGAAACTTCATGAGTTCATTGTCAGCATGTGGAAGCAACATCACAGGATGTGACATCACAAAATGATGTCACTTCCTTTCTCCTGGCTCCACCCCCAAAGTCTCCTGGCTCCACCCCCAAAGTCCTCAGATATTTCCCAAGTTGGACTTGGCAGCCCTAAAAGAGCCAGTGCTGTCCAAAGACATTTCAGTGGTCATGTAGCCGGCATGACTAGATGCCAAGGCACACTGAACACTGTTACCTTCCCACAGAAGCGATACCTATTTATCTACTTGAAATTTCTTGCTTTCGAACTGCTAGGTTGGCAGGAGCTGGGACCAGAGACGAAAACTCACTCCATCATGTAGCACCAGGGTTTCGAACTGCCAAACTGCTGGCCTTCCGGTCTATAACTCAGCATCTTAACCGTAATTAGCCTTACGTGGGGCTGCCTTTGAAAACTAACTGGAAACTTCAGCCTGTCCAAAATGCAGCAGACAGACTATTGTCAGGGGTGTGAGATACACAGATCACATCACCCCAGTGCTGACAGATCTGCACTGGCTGCTCATTTGTTTATGGGCATAATTCAAAGTGCTTTGAAGGACTGCCTCCTTCCATATTGTCCAGCCTGCCAGTTAAGATCTTCTGTCTCTGTTCTCTATGCCCTCCTTTTCAGTGGTGAGGTGGGTGGCAACCAGAGCTTTAGCAGTAGTGACACTTTGCTTATGGAATGCCCTTACCCATGAGGTTCACCTGGCTTGTAACACCCAGTCCAGACCTTCTGGTCTGGAGTTCGACTGGCCACCCAATATCAGATAGAGCTGGGTGTCATCACATACTGGTGACATCCCAGCCCACGCCTCCAGGCAATTTGGGCAAGGGGGGTGCATATAGATGTTGAATAGCATTGGGGAAAGCATTGCCCCTTAAGGCACTCCACACTCTAGCAGGTGCTACCTGGACTGCTGTTCCCCTAATGCCACCTTTTGTCCCTGCCCTTGGAGAAAGGTGGCAAGCCATTGCAAGGCAAGCCCCTGAATTCCCATGTCAGCAAGGTGGTGTAGCAGCAATTTATATTCCACTTTTCTTCTATGGACCACAAAGTAACATAGAGTAGCAAAGTCCTCAGTAAGTCTTCCATCCAGACACTGCCCACTCCCAAATAAGTTTCAGCAAGGCTGCTACATTGTGTGCCCTCTGATCATGACCTGAGACCTATTTGGATGGACAGATGAATTTGCAGAAGACATATTTCTAAAGCCAACCTCCAGCTGCTTTTTAAAGTGCTCCCAGGTCATCTACTGATGCATACTTCAAGGAATAGATAATAAAGTCTACAGTAAATTAGATATTGAACAAAAGAATACTTAAAATATTCATGTGAGGAACTAAACTCCATGATTGTTCATGTGGACACAGATGCTATTCAGAAAATCAGAATCTCTCCTCCTGAAGCACAAATAGAGTTCTCTAAGATCTTTTGTGACTCTGAAGTCTAGATATCAATTTAACTCCTACCTGCAACAAAGCAACAATAACACAAAGTCAATAATGATTTAATCCAAGAGGCATAGCCAGCAAGCATCCACAGGGAATCCTTGTAAATATCTGCTTGTGTATTTACCACTTGGAAGCAATGATCGTTTATGCTTCTGGTGAAGTTTTTCTTTTAAAACGTGTATCGAAGCTTCCATTTTTTCAGCTGCTCGAGAGACAGCTTGAGTCTCTTGTTCTGGGTGTTTGGAGAAAATCAGGAACTGTGCAGGAGTCGTTGTTCTGCTCCTTTGAAGACGTCTACAAAAGAGATGGAAATATCTGTGATTTTATAAATTTAAAAAAAAAACCAACTTAATGCTGATACCAGTGTTAAGGATTTAGATGAGGGGGGTTACAGATGCAAAACAAAATTATTTTCTCTGCCTGGACAAGTTCAGCACATGTTTCTCTACCAAGATGCAGCTGGTCCAGTAAAATTCGTTGAGTGGCCCATGGTTCTTTGGCAACTCGTCAAGAATACTGGTTAGATCCAGGCAGATTTTTGGCCAACTTGTTCTATTAGTCCTCTACTAAAGGTCCCATCCCATAACCCCCAGTGTTTACTTTTTTAGTAATCAAAGGAGATCCCTCCTTTCTTTTCCATCAAAAGATATGATTGAGTCCTATCTATATATATAAAAGAAAGTCCCCTCACCATAAAATCAACACCCAGGCCAAACACCTGGACCTAGAAACACGAAATTAGGGGAGAGCACTCCTACCATGACATAGATGCTCACTAAGAAGGGATTTTTAGAAATTCAACCCCAAAGGGGGTCAAAAGGAGTAAAATGTGCTCCCTCCATTGCTTCCTATGTCTCCTTGCACCCCCCCATTCTCTGATTGGTCAGCTACAGAGCTCAGTGTTCTGAGGTAAAAAAATTAGGAGACTGCAGAGAGCTAAGGACAGTTAAGGAAATCAAGAATGGTGAACCATCTGCACCTGTGAGGTGCAGCAATGCTGCTGACCCAGCCTCCCCGGTGGCTTCAAACACACTTCCCCCACTTCCTACACCTGACAGGTAGCTGTCTGTCTGGTGCATCGGTGGGTGCAGGGTGCATAAAGCCATCAGGGAGCCCACCCCAGCAATAACACCTTAGCAATCCTGCTAGCTCAGCCTCCCCAATGGCTTGCAATACCCTTCCCTTCTCCCCCTCCTACACTGGACTGGTAGCTGCTTTCATCTGTATGAGAGGTGGTGGGATGCTTACAGCCATTGGGGATGCTTGCTTAGCAGCAGGGGTCATTTCGAGCAGGAGCTCGGGGGAGCTCAGCTCCGGGAGTTGGTGCCAGACCCCCCCCCCCCCCCGTGCGGGAATGCCTGCTTGTGTCATGGCTGCAGCAAAATGACCCTGTCCCCTGGAAAGGTCCTTGTTCCTCTGACCAGCCTTCTGAAGGCTTCAGCCACCACTGAAGCTATCCTCCCAGAATAGTGGTATTTCTGAGGCTTGGATTAGTAGCTGTCCCCTCTGCCAGCTTTTTCTTTCTCTCTCTCTCTCTCTCTTCTTTCTTTCCTGCCTTCTGACATACTTCCGGTGATGTCAGGTGGTGTAGCATATGCAAATAAGTTATGCTAATGAATTATGCTAATGAACTCCTGCACCTCTTTTTCTATGAAATGACCCCTGCTCAGCAGGATTGCCTTAGTGCTGCTGCTGGCCCAGCCTTCCTGATGCCTTTAAATACACCCCCCCCACACACCAGACGGGCAGGTGTTTGTCAGGTGTAGGAGCAGGGCCAGGGTACTTTAATCCATCAGGGAGCTGCTTGCCCAGCTACCCCAATGGCTTTAGCCACACTTCCACCCACTACAGAGATATACCCCAAATTTGTAGAAAAATGGTTCCTTGTATTAGGTTATTTAACTTCTCACAATGTGAGTTCTAGAACATTGGTTCACATGAACTTGCTTAATATCTGATTGCTCAGATGTTATTTTGAATACACAGTTATGTTGCATTTCTTAAATGTAACATAAATGAGAAACATTTTTTGGGGGGGAAGTATGCCCTGCAAATCCCCCCTCCCCAATTCAATGCCCAGGCCAAACCCCTGCACTAAGAAACCCAAAATAAAAGGAGTGCATTTCTACCATGACGTCAACCCCCACTGCGAAGAGATTTCTGAAGAATATGACCCCTAAGGAGGTAAAAAAAAGGGGCAAAATGTGTTCAGGAGAGGCACCAGCAGCCCCACTGCAATTTTGGTGCTGGTATCTTTAAGAACAATACCCCTAGTCAACCCGGAAAGTTTCCCCATAGGGAATAACGGATCGAAAAAAATCAGAAACCCAAGGGGAGGGAGGATAGAATCTGAATACCGTACCAGTATTTGGTATTTGGGGGTCTTGGTAACACTAATATTTTTGGGTCCAGTATACCCAAATCTGAAAAATACCGACCTTTTTTTGCACACCCCTACAATGGACTCCCAACAGGAAATTATCCGTATTATAATCATCAGTATTATAACTGAATGTACTGAACTTAAATACCATTGCAAAGCACAAGTATCAGACTAGTTCTCTATATTTTACACATTTTCTTTAAGTTCCTAACCATTTGTCAATAGTAAATGTACGTTGCAGAAGATGGTGGACGGTAGTTATAGATTTTTTTTCTTTATCATGCAGTCTTTAGATATTAGAGAGCATAAGAAGTCCATCAAAGGATCATCACTCTAAAAAACTGCTGATTTATTTTGATTCAGAGTTGCACAGTTCTGCTAAATGCAGTCAGTGCCAAAGGTCCACGGGGGCTTACAAGTTTCCTTGTGAGTGACAAATGAAGTAGCCGGGAAAGCAGAAGCACATCCACTTGCAAGTTTCCCCTCTTGCACAGTGTTATGAGCAGCCTCCCATTGTTCAAGCCATGGCTAAGTGAACAAATTGAAACCCCTGATAGTTGTTGCATGGGTGTTCGATATGGCACTATGCTGAAACCTCAGGGAGTGGATTGACGTTGACTATGAAACTTTGCTCTAAACTCAGAATCAATATTAAAATATGAAATCATACTTTAATTCCATAATTGCATGCATATTTTAAAAGATTAATTATGCCATGCGTGGAGAAATGCCTTCCGGCTGAGAATTCACCTTAATATTTCAGTATTGGGGGCTGTTCTCTACACATGCCTCAGAAACTTTAATTAGGGTTGCCAGTTCCAGGTTGGGAAATACCTGGAGATTTTGGGGGTGGAGCTTGAGGAGGGCAGGGTTTGTGGAAGGGAGGGACTTCCATGGGGTATAATGTCGTAGAGACCACCTTCTAAAGTGGACATTTTCTCCAGCTGAACTAATATCACCTGGAGATCAGTTGTAATAGCTGGAGATCTCCAGCCACCACCTGGAGGTTGGCAACCATAGCCTTAATGCTGATGAAAGACCACCAAAAGGAAAACTGCAGGCATTGGGTCATCTCTCTCCCATGCACATAATGGAGGACTTTATAACTGTAACCAGGGCTTTTTTTGTAGAAAACCCCCAGCAGGAACTCATTAGCATAATAGGCCACACCCAACAGCAAAACCTCATTAGCATATTAGGCTACATCCCCAACAGCGCAGCTCCCTCCCAGGATCGGCTTCCCCAGGTACCCTGCGGCTTGTGGGGCGCCTGGGGAACCCAAGGTGGGGATGCAGTAGGTGTGGCCAACTTGGAAGCCAGCCTGGATTGGATTGGCTTCCCCAGGTGCCCTGCAGCTTGCGGGGTGCCTGGGGAACCCAGGGGGGGGATGCAGTAGGTGTGGCCAACTTGGAAGCCAGCCAGAACTCCATTCCTGCCCCAAAATAGCCCTGATTGTAACATTGTTAGGGTACATCTAGAGTTAGGGTTAGAAAACTATTTGTTTTTACCTTTTCTTTATAAACTTGTTCAGTCTGATGCTTGTACAGAACATATATGCCCTTTTTATTTATTACATTTCTGATGATTTCAAAGCTTGGTTTCTTTGCCCATAATACACCTGATTCAGTCATTCCCCACATTAGCTAGTACAAGTGAAATGGGCGATGTGGCAGATTCGTGGAGCCTTTAAATGGCAACACAGTAAAGAATGGCAGAAGTACTAATACTTCTAGTGTGAGATACTTTTCAAGACTAGTAGGTGGCAGCAGGTGATGCCCAGAGAAAAGGTGGATAAATCCTCTGAGAGTAAGGGGTGAAGGAAAGTCAATGCATCACCAGTTAGAGATCTGGGATGGCTACAGAACTCTCAGAGCTCCCAGAGGAATGTATAGACCAGCTCTGTGTAGCTTAAAGTTAGATTCTTGTCTCATCTGTCCATGATTTTGGACATCACATTTCTATATGAACTTTCATTTCCAGAATGAAACCTTCAGGTGAGTAGCAAACACGGAATGGTAGTATTAGATACAGCAGAACCAGAACATTCTTTATTATTGTCCATTGATCACCAGTGATCAGTTTTGCAGAACATGTTTGGAAGTTCCCAGCATATATATATATCTGAGTTTGTTTATGCTCCTGAAAAATATACCGGAGCAGAACTGTTTTACATACATCTAAACTGATGCATTTCATTAATTTCTTCTAGTCTTGATGGCCATAGAGTGCTAGCAATGTTTACTGACATTCTGAAATAGTAGTTTCTTCTTTGGGGCATATGAATTGATTTTATGCTTCTTTGAATACCATATGGTCCCCTTTGTGTTCTCACCAGGACACAAATAGGCACCAGCATTAGACTGGGTGAGAGAATCTGAAGTGACAGCATCTGGAGGGGTTTTGCAGACTTATTCAGCCTTTGTGGAAGCTGTACTGGCATTTCATGGGTACACTATGAGAAGAGGGAAAACCTGATATGCCATTCATAACATTCTAAAATGAGAAAAACTGTATGGATTATGAATACTGGCTTCAATCTAACCGAAGTTATACATGAATATATTCCACCAAAAGCAATGGGACTATCTTTGTCATGACTAATTGTTCCATTGGTTGCACTCACAGCAACGACTGACAACCTATCTTCAGATTACAAATTATAATTACTATCTAATCTTCCGATAGTCTATCTATAATCCTATAATTTATCTATAATCCTTGCTGAAGTCTTCCAAACCTTGGCAGTGAAAACTGATTTATGTTTCATATTTTGCTCCCCGCCTTCCTCTAGAGAGCTTCCCACAATTATCCCATTTGCAGTTTGATCTCAGACTTGTTTATTTGGAATTTAAACCCCACTGAGTTCAATCAGCCTCACTTCCAAATAAGATCAACCTTAATTTTGCTGAGTTTCAATTAGTTTTTACTTTTAAAGAGTTTGTTACATTAAGAAGGAGATGGTTGAATAAGACTGATGAACAGGTGTCAAAAGTACTGTGAAAATTTTAATTGCAGGAGTCTGCAAAATTGATCTTAACTGTATTAATTGCTATATTTAGTTTGGAAATTAGAAGGAATTTCTCAACTAATAAAACTGGTTGTTTGTTTTGGAACTTTTGTTACCTTCACTAATTAGTAACATACTTCATTAGTAACATACTTCATTAGTAACATACATACTTATGCAAGTGAAGTAAGCTTTATTTAAAAACTGTAATTTATCTATTTACAGTGGCTATATATGTACATTTCTTCCCCTCCAACATTCTATGACAGCATAGAGATAATCTAACCAAACCTTTGGGAGGGTCCATTGCTGGGTATTATAATACATACTATTTTTCAACATAGAAGGTTTTGAGTTCAATATAAAGCCTTGTTAGTTAAAGTGATCTTAGGGAAGAGTTCTAGAAAAGATTCTGCCTAAAACGCTGGAAAGCTGGGCCCCAGATTTACCCCAGGGTCCTGTTTGCGGCACTGTGTGGAGTAAAGGGCAAAGGCTGCTATGGCATCCTGGCTGGGTGGTGGGATGGGGACAGCAATGAGTGTGGGAAGCTGGTGCCCCTCTATCTGGCCCGGGGGATCCATACTCATTGAATGCAGTCAGGTGCTTCTCAGTTACCTCTCTGCCCATGTCACCAAGCAGACCAGACGCCGTGCCTTGCCTACTACCATTGCTAGATGAGCCTGTTCTCTATCAGAACAATGCTAACCAGATGTCAAGGAGGATATGAGACAAGTGGATTTCAGCTGGTGGCCACATGATCTTCTATGAGCTAGTTTAGTGTAGTAGTTAGGAGTGCAGACTTTACTCCGGGAGAACCAGGTTTGATTGCCCACTCCTGCCCATGCAGTTGTTGGTGTGACCTTGGGTCAGTCATAAATTCTTTCAGAGCTGTTCTCTCAAGGACATTTCTCTCAGAGCTCTCTCAGCTCCACCTACCTCTGTTGTGGGGAGGGGAAGGGAAAGGAATTGTAAACCACTGTGAAACTCCTTTGGGTAGTGAAGGGAAGGGTATAAATCCAATCTATTCTTCTTCTTATGCAAGGCCATTATTTGGTGCATGGGGTAAGTCCAACGGAAACGAAATTGGATTTGGAAAACTATCACAAATAATTGACTAGATTGGAGGCATATTATATATATCTTAAAAAGTGAATTTAATGAACATCAGAGTTCACCCCAACCTCCCTGTATTTTGCTGAATAGATTTTATTTATTTATTATTTATTAAATGCAATTTTTATACTGCCCAATAACTGAGGCAGAATAGATGTATAGAATACAACTGTACGTGTTCAAGCCAAGCATTTTGTAGGGTTTCCAGTTTGATGAACGAAGCCCACAGTGGTTAGTAGGGTCTTGGATCTCCTGGAATTACAAGTAATCGCCGGACTACAGAGATCAATTCCCCTGGAGAAAATGGCTGCTTTGGAAGATGAACTTTTTGGCATCATGTCCATGCTGAGCTCCCTCCCCTCCCTAAACACCTCCCCTTCCTGAGGCGCCACACTCACATCTACAGGACATCCGCAACCCAGAGTTGGCAACCCTGGCCCATGTGCATACAGTTTTATACTTACGCTAAGGTTAAACATACAGATGCTCACCTGAGCATACAAATAGTCACTTGAAAGCAGTTTACTAACTATAATGGCCTAATTTAGCGTTTCAGTGTAAGTTAAGCACGTAATCAGGCCTGTGGGAGTTTAACATGCAGAGTCCTGCCATTAGTATGTTCTGTACTTAATACCACCCTTTTAACTTCTGCATCTGTTAGGGTTGCCAATCTCCAGGTGGTGGCTGGAGATCTCATGTTATTACAACTAATCTTCAGGCCACAGACATCAGTTCACCTGGAGAAAATGACTGCTTTGGAAGGTGAACTCTGTGGCATTATACTCCACTGAAGTCCTCCTACTCCCCAAACCTTGCCCTCTTCAGGCTCTACCCCCAAAATCTCCAGATATTTCCCAACCAGAAGCTGGCAGCCCTAATCTGAGAGTTCCATAGCTGTGTTTTTATTAGAGCACTTCCCTCCCCCGCCCCTTGCTTGAGCCTTAACACTCCAGTTCAATGTCACATGTACCTTATGATGAACAGAAAGAGCTCATGTGGACTTTAGGGATGGGAAGATTTCCCCTGAAGCCTCATTGCCTGGTAATTTCCCTGCACTATGTCCAACTGCTCCTTAGGTCCAATTTAAACAGGAGAATTTCTAAAATCGCTTCCAGAATTAGAGCATGCCTACTTTCAGTCCCTCGGGTTTATATGTAACTCTTTTCTATGCCATATTTCTAATTTGTATGTTTGTACTGATAAAACACACACAGAGAGAAAAGGAATCTTTATGGCATGGGTATAAGACGGCTATTGAAGCAGATGGTACCCCAAAGACAACACGACAACTTTCTGCTGTACTGTATCCCAACACCAAGAAGAAAACAAATGAAATGTTAAAATTTGAAATTCATCAATCACTGCCTGATGGGTCATGTGGCAAAAAAAAAAAAAGTGACTCAATACAGTGGGGGGGGGGGTAGCTGTGATTCTTGGTGCTTACAGTAAACTTGGTGGCACAAAGTCATTGTTGCGCACAATTGATACTTTGGCTGCGCTTGCTAAGATTTATTTATTTTACTTATAGTCTGCCTTTCTTGCTGAGACTCTAGGCACATTACAAAATTTAGCAACGCAATAGGAGCCATGTAAGGCATACAGTAATCATTGTAGTAAGGCTGGATCCCAAAGTTACACAATGAAAGGCTGGATTCCAAAGTCACACAATAAAATGGTGTAAAACATGACATGAAATGCGAAGTCCAGATTACAGAAATTAGAGAACACTGCAGTGAAAACAAAAAATGCATGCAATAAATAGGGCCGTGTACTACGGCCCTTCTCCCTTTGTAAAAGCATCTGCCTGAGTGATTCCAGTTTTCGTACAGCCCTATTTCCTGTCTAAAAGTGGCCTGCTGAACAATTCTGCTTTACACATTCTGCCCAATGATGACAGTGTGGGAGCCTTCCTGACCTCCTTAGGCTGTTGTGGGAACCACAACACAGAATGCTTTTGTACAAGCAGTTGCTGATCTTACCCATTTGCAGAGTGGCGCCTTCAGCAGCCTTTGCTCAGATGAGTGCTGCCATGCAGTGGGGCATATTGCCCCACATGGTCTTTTTGACATGTGGGTCCTAGGTAGGGATGCCAGCCTCCAGGTGGGACCTGAGGATCCCCCAGAATTACAGCTCACCTCCAGACTACAGAGATCAGTTCCCCTGGTGAAAATGGATGTTTTTTTGGGGGGGGGGCTTTTTGGCATTGTACCCCACTGAGGTCTCTGTCTTCCCTAGGCTCCACCCCCAGATCTTCAGGAATTTCCCAACCTGGATCTGGCAACTGTACCCCCCATTCCTCAGGGTGGACCTGCCGACTCTAGTAGGCCATGCAGGGCTTTGTAGTTGACAGTCAATAGTTTGAATTGAACCTGGGGACTAATTAGTGACAGCAGAAAAGGGTTAATATGCATTCAGCTCCTAATTATTAGTTAGATTGAAAGTTCCTAAGAATGTACATATGATTACATGAGTATCACTTCTTTTTTATAGTGTTTTAGCAATACACCTATGTGCCTTCGAGGGGATAGACACAAATAAGCTGGAGGAAATCAAAATCACTGTAAAGTGTGCATGCTCAGTGCTCTGGACAGAACCTGGAAATAATGAATGGAACAACAGAGGATGTTTACTGTGTTGGTTCCACTTTGGAAATATGACTAAGTAATCCAGACCTTGACTGCAGAGAGACTTATAGATAAAGAGGATTTCAAACCTATCCCTAGCTGACTTTTTCTCTGCACAGTTCACTTTTTCTGCAGAGTTCCTCTCGCCAATTACCACTAAAATGACCATAGACAGTGGAGTTCAGTGAAGATGCACCTGCAAGAACTCACAGTATGCACATTTCTGCTCCTTGTTTACCTTTCTGGTATTTTACTTTTTTCCTCCTCCAGTACAGACACTGCATCCAGAATAGTTTTCATCACTCCATGGTTTCTTGTTTTTCCTTGGTATAAAAATGAAAGAGTGCAAATAGAAGCAGAGTATAACTTGGCACAACTTGTAATATCCTAAGCACAATACTAACAGAGAGCCAGTTTGGTGTTGTGGTTAAGAGCACGGACTCTAATCTGGGAGAACCGGGTTTGATTCCCCACTCCTCCGCATGCAGCTGCTGGTGTGACCTTGGGTCAGTCATAAATCCTTTCAGAACTGTTTTCTCAAGGCCAGTTCTTGAGAGAGCTCTCTCAGCCCCACCGACTTCACAGGGTGTCTGTTGTGGGGAGGGGAAGGGATTGTAAACCATTCTGAGGTCCCTTCCACATGAGCAAGATAATCCGGAGGGGAAGCGTGACTTTTTTGCTCTGGAGCAATTTGCCCCGCAGTTGTGTGATTACGCAGGTCTGTGGACCTACCGGGGCAACTTACCACTGCGTGATCAGACGCAACCACGGGCAAGTTGTTGTTGTTGTTTTTGTGGTTGCTTTCCGAGGCGCTCAAATGGGGGATTGATGAATCGCCTCTCCACCCTAAGGGCTTTCAATGATGCACGCACGGAGAAGGGGGGAAAACCCCAAAAGTGTGGCATCAGGATAGCATGTGATCACGCTATCCGCAATGCCACACTTCGGCGCTGGAGTGATCTGGCCTTGAACTGCAGCAAACCATTTGATACTGGAGTTTCACTAGTAGCTTTTTACCACGATCCCCCAACAGATCAAAATGGTTTGCGACGGTTTGAAGACAGTTGCAGGACACTTCCCAGATGTGCTGGTGTGATCACACCACTTTGATCCAGTAGTGAATCATCCCTCTTCCGTGGCAAATGGGTGTGTATGATCACGTTCTGAGACTCCTTTGGGTACTGAAGGGTGGGGTATAAATCCAATCTCTCCTTCTCTCAACAGAATCACAGTGTGCATTGAATGTGGCTGACAAAAAGCCACATATTTTAGTTATTCATTTGTATTATATAGTCTAGAAGTTTTGAGAACTGCATCTGAAAATGATGCGTTTTTCTTTTTCTTCATGGTAACTCCCAATCAGAATCACTACAGTTCATCTCCCCATCTCTCAAAGGCCCACCAAAGGCCACTTAAATTAATGGGTTTAAATGGAACTACTAAACCTTTATTGGATTGCATGTCCAATAAGCACAACAGGAATGATCTCAGGTATCTTGTTGGCCATATTAATCTTGGGAGACTTCATATCAACACTTTTCTCGACTAATAAGATACTTAATTTTATGTGTGAAATAAAAGTTTGACAGGTAGTACTCAAGGGTTCTTTTTATATCATTTATGGTGTCTCTAATAGCTGCATATGCTAACACGGGAAAGATGACTGCCAAACACCAGCTTGGGAAAGATGTAAGCAGAAGTATATTTTGGAGCAAGAGAGACTTGGACTTTATGGCGGGAAAACTGCCCTTGCTAATATTTGAACCCACAACATTTTGTTTTAGGGCAGAAAGAAGTGTTTTAGAAGATCCAGGGCTGCTATTGAAAGTGGGTTCCTAGGTCTACAGCTTCTTCCTCCCCATCCAGCGAAACCCACATGTCATGGGATGTTACCATATTGTAAGTTTATCATTCCCCCCCCCCCCCCCATCAGCAGCAGCCAAAGAATGGAGGCAAATCTGGAAAACTCACACAGCATGATAAGTTCACTATACACAGTGCTATAGGCAAGCAGTGTGGTTGAGTCTGGTTGTAGTTGGTAAGTAGCACAGCAATTAGGATTTGCATCGTAATTTTAGGCTTTCTGAAGGTATGCAGTAATAAAGAACCAAAACTTCACGGGACTTAAAACTACAACCACCAAAATGCTAAATTAAAACAAAATGTCTCTTTCAGACCTGAAAATTCTTCCCTCTTTGAGAATATGCCAGTTGCTACATACCTCATGGCATTTTGCTCCCAGTGTTACAGAATATGTGGAAATAAAGATTGTCTTATTTTTTACTTACTGAATAAGTCGTTTTTGCTCTTCTGAACAAAAGAAAGAAAAACAGCTATGCTGGCCATTGTTATTGAAATTATGAGGAAAATGAATACTCTCATCTGAAAAACGATGAAAACACTAGAGTGAATGAATGTTAGGATTACAGTTCATAAAAGCAGCATACAATATGCATCTAAGTTGTTTTTCCAGCTCGGTAAAATGTGATCCACTTTCAGTCTCTTTAAATATTCAAATAATCAGAAGATTAACACTCTTTTTTCTCTTTCTGTAGAAAGTCAGATCAAATGAAGCCGAGATAAATAGAAATGTTTGCAGAGGATTTCATTAATGGGGTGGTGGTGGTGGCATCCTATGAACTCATACAACAAAGGACGTTGGACAGCCAAGTTTTAAATAAGATACCTCCTGTTCAAACAAAGCTTCCAATAACGTTAAATCATTGCTTTCTTACATTTGTTTCCTTTGAAGACACTAGGAAAACTTTTAAGGTTAGAGTTTTGCTACACATTTACACATTTTTGTGGCTGAACTCCCTTATTATCAATAGGGCTATTCTGGAGCAAGAAAATTGTGGATTGTATCGTAAAAGAAAAATCTATGTTAAAGTATTTTATAGCTGAGGACCACTTACAAAAGAGGCATTAATCCTTAAAACATCAGCTTGGATCTATTTAATTCCTCCCACTATATTGTATCCTACGATTCCTTTTCACCATATTTTTCTCCAGCAAAGAAAGATTTCCTTCAACAAAGAAAGCCTTTTCTTCATTGGAAAAGGTCATTCTCCATTGGAGGAAGTGTTTTGCTACTGAAGGAAGATGGAAGTCCTGTTCATAAATTGCAGTGAAGACACATACAGTCCAGCCCTGTTCATATGATACAGTGTACGCATGTACATCCTGACTGTGAATACTTCTTTTTGTAAGAAGGAGACAATATGCATTCACTTTACAAATGAAACTGGGGGCCAATACCTGGCTAGATGTGTGGTTTCAATCAAACATTGATCTGTACATGTGTTGAATGTAACGTGAGAATTACTCATGCATAAAGAAAAATCAAGCATACACTGTACATGGATTGTACCTGAATTCAATGTAACTTGTGAACCAGCCTTCTGTGTACAGTGTACACTTAGTTGTTCTTTGTATGTACACTGAGTAATTCTCATGATACAATCAGCTCATGTACAGCTGAATGAGTGATACAAACCACACATCTGTCCAGGTACTGGTCCTTGATTTCATTCATAAAGTGAACACATGTTGGCTCTTTCTTACAAAGAAATACACACATACAAGCAGGATACATGTGTATTTATTGTGTTATGTGAACAGTGCTTTAGTAGAAGACAGTCATAAGATCCAATCCATATGTTTCTGAAACAAAGCTAAAGAATCTCTTCATCATTTGATGACTGCAACATTCCAGACTGTGCTGCATGTGAGTGGCCATTACAAAATTAGGGTCACATTTTCAAATTGCCTCAAACGCAATGTTTTTCAATGGAAATAGTCCCACATTTTTGGCTGTTTAGTCCATGACCATAGTAACAAGGAAACCATCATAAGCCACCTCTAAGAATTTGTATACACTATTACAACCTATTGGCAAACAATCCCATATACTTACTTAATTATAAATATGGAACCATTAAATGACATCTATTATCATACAACTCATAAACCATCTTTGAGAAACCCCATATATGAAAATGTGGGAGATAACAAACCTCCTTGGTACTTCTTACAAGTAAAAAATACACACTTTCTTCCAGAAATTCAAAGCAAAATTTTATAGTCTAACCTTTTTCTCTGCTGAGGTTATCTTCTAAACTTCTGCTGTCCTGGCACTAACTCTTATGAAACCAGAGAAGTGCTTTCCAAGGCTCCAGTCTTCAGTATAAACTTGTTCTCTGCATGAATAGGTTTTCAAGGTTAAAGAAACTGAGCGAGCAGAAGCATTGTTTTGGACCATGTCTCTTTTATACATGTCGCATAGCACATCAACCCTGGTTTGCTGTGTTCTCATAATACGACTGTATTTTCCATCTGATACTGCACGGTAAATCTTGCTACCATTCACCATTCTATAGCGACCAGAAACCAAGTTTTAAACCAAAAGCATATAAAACCTAATGTTGTTTCACTCCCTACCGCACAACAGCCATACCAGATATGTATTGATTTTTGAGCAACATGATGGGTGTGAAGATATTTTTGCTTTTGCTTCTTATTCGTATTTTGAATTAAAGAACTCATAATGGCTGTATTAATTTACATAAAGATTTTTCATCTGTTGCCCTAACCCCCCCCCCCCCCCCGTATTTTTGGTTCCTAAGAAGAGCATAGCCCAGACTTCATCTTAGCAATGCTAAGAAAACCTTACAGTGAACTAAAAGTAACTCACTGCTGACTCACCATAAGGAGACAGAAGTGTTGTGAAACCTCTCAGCCAGAATGCTTGTGTCTGAAATCACACCCCCCCCCCAAAAAAAAGAATGAGTTGGGATGACTGGCGCCTGTGAAGCCCCCAAACCCCTTTCCTAAATATTCAGAAAAATTATGGAGACAACAGGTAGATCAAATAGGCTGCCTTTCTGAATTAAACAGCAAAAGAAAGACCGTCTCCTGTTGTATGTAAGGGCCACTAATTAGTGATGTCAACCATACTTTTTTTGGCTGTCAAGTCACAACCGACTTACAGAGACTCTACAGGGTTTTCAAGGCAGGAGACATACAGAGGGGGTTTGCCATTGCCTGCCTCTGGGGAGTGACCCTGGACTTCCTTAGGGGTCTCCCATCCAAGTACGAACCAGGGCTGACCCTGCTTATCTTCCGAGATCTGATGAGATCAGGCTAAACCATACAGCAAGGGTCTGCTGGGCTGGTCTCATCTGGGTATTTTTGCTTCTTAGAAGAAGAAGAAGAGGAGATTGGATTTATATCCCGCCCTTCACTCACTTAAGAGTCTCAGAGTTGCTTACAAACTCCTTTCCCTTCCCCTCCCCACAACAGTGAGGTAGGTGGGGCTGAGAGAGCTCTGAGACAACTGTCCTTGAGAGAACAGCTGGTACAGAGCTATGGCTTGCCCAAGGTCATCCAGCCAGGTGCAAGTGGAGGAGTGGGGAATCAAGCCCCGTTCTCCCAGATCAGAGTCCGTGCACTTAACCACTACACCAGACTTACAGTGTGAACTATGTTATCTATTAGAATGCATTATAAAATTGCCTCTTTTTTTGGTATTTTTGCATTTGGGGGGAGGGGCCTGTGTCTATGGCGACTCCTACAGAGGCATGGAGGACATTTAGAGAAGTGGCTGGATAGCCTGCGCCTGGCCTCCTGGTCCTGGTATTCACTGGAGGTCTCCCATCCAAATACTTGCCAGGGTTGGTCCTGCTTAGCTTTCGAGATCTGATGGGATTGAGCTTGCCTGGGCTATCCAAGTCAGGGCTCTTTTATCTATGTCTTGTAGTAACCCCCCCCCCCCCAAAAAAAACCTCTGGAATTAGGATAGCCTCCCCTTCTTTTTCATTATATCAGTTCCAAACATACCTATGTATTGCATAGGCTCAAAAGATCCCATAAAAGGGTTAAGTGTGTACTTGTGAATGCACACATACATGTACCCTTGGACACAGTTCTGTCTTCCTTTTTTTTCTCCTTTGCCTGAATAAAAGCACGAGCTAGATAAAATGCTGAGTATGGCATAATGGATCTTGTGGATGATATATACGGGGTTTTTTTAAAGTTAATTGAAGGAATTTGTGTTCAGGTGAACTGCTAAAAATGTATTCATACAGAGTTCCTTTTAAGGCTCTCCCCAGTTAATCTCTTTCAGAAGAACCCTCTTTAAGCTCTCTTAGAAAACACAGTGCCTATGCAGACTTTTACTCTGTACATTTATTTATTTACTCAGATATTCATACGCTGCTTTTCTCCCTGATGATATCCAAAGCTGCTAAACAGCATCACTCTCCTCTTCTGTTTTCTGTTCATAATAACAATGGTCAGGGGTCCTTTCGTAGAAAAAGAGCTGCAGGAGCTCATTAGCATAACTCATTAGCATATGCCACGTCCCTTGACATCACCGGAAGTGTGTCAGAAAGGGAATGTCAGTTTCATCCCCATTATACCCTATGGGCCATTGAAATCAATGGCAAAAACTCATAGGGTATATGAGAGGCTGGAGGAAAGGGGGTTTGAGGGAGAGGCTCCAAACTTGCAGGGTAGCTGCTGGGGCCTCTCCTCGAAATACCCACCACGTTTCAAGAAGATTGGACCACGGGGTCCAATTCTACGGGCCCCCAAACAGGTTGTCCCATCCCCTCCATTGTTCTCTATGGTGGGGGAAAATGTTACCTTTTTTCCTACCATAGAGAACAATGGAGGGAATGGGGGCAACCTGTTTGGGGGCCCGTAGAATTGGACCCCCTGGTCCAATCTTCTTGAAACTTGGTGGGTATTTGGCGGAGAGGTCCCAGCAGCTATGCTGCAAGTTTGGAGCCTCTCCCTCAAACCCCCTCCCCTCCAGTCACTTTTAAAGTTGCCAGCAAATTTTGGCGGCAATTCGGCAGCGGGCTGAATCAGATCAGAGAATCTGATTCGGCCCATGGCTGCCCTAGTGGCCACTCCTGAGCTGGCGGAGCTTTGCCCCGCCTCGCTCCAGCCCCAACGGACCCCTGACAATGGTGTGAGTTGGGTTAGAATGAGACTGGCTCAAGGGCACCTAGCAAGTTACCATGACAGAGGGGGATTCAGACTTGGGTATCCTGAATCTTTGTCAGGTACTCTAACCACTATATTACACTGGCTCTCTACATTTACTGGGGGAGCAGGGTTATGATGGCCCCACCTCCCAACATGCCTGATATCAACAGGTGAGGGTAAAAAAAAAATCTATATATTCTATCCTGTTTTGTTCAAGTTGGCTAATTAAGGCTACATTAATTGGCTCATGTTGGCCCTTGTCTAAAAGTGATGTTCATTAAGGGGATGTGAGCGGGATCCTCCATGGCACATAGAAAACAAATGTTGGTATAGAGCAGAAGCACTGAGTAAGTGTGTAAGGTGAAGGAAACGAAGCTATCTTTCAGAAAGCAATCTATTTCAACTGTTCTAGCTTCCTGGCCAGATCCCAGATATTATAGTTCAACAGGCCCGTCACCATAAAAAAGACAAATGTGCTGCTTCTGCTCTCTTCCATATGGATAAAATTGTTAGGGAAAGCAGTTGCATTTCAGCTCCCTCATTATATTAGAGGCTTTAACCACACATCCCTGAAATATGCACTGTGGAGTACTTGACTTTCTTTCTTTTCCTTTTTCTTTTTGGAGCGGTGGTGAAATGTGTCAGAGATACTTTCCTTGTACTCTCGAAGGCAAAAAAAAAAAAAACCTACACCAAAAAACCCTCATCAAAGCATTCCCCATTAAGCTAAAGGAGAATTTTTTTCTGTGTCAAGATTTTTGTTTACTAAGAGCCTCAACCACTTCTTCACTGTTTGAGGCTCGTGTGTTTATCAGTTCAAACAGAATCCAGGAGGGGAAATTCGACATGACAGCCACGTGCACCTGTTTTTAACTAATTCTGAGAAACAGCAGGCCTTCTGCATTTTGCTTTGACTCCAAAAAGTCACACTTAGGTCTGAACACAGACGATAACTGGAAAGGACATCTGTGAGAGGGAACAAAAAATGAACTTGATTCTGTTTACTCATTTAAAGGCAGGGACTGAGACAAAATTGAGAAATGCTTTTTGTGGAAAAAAATCTTCCCACGACATGTACCCTTAGCCTTATTCTAGTGGTGGATTCTGAGGTCCTGTGAAACAGAACAAAAGTGTGCTCCCATTTATGATGAGGGCAGAAAGCATTGCAGCTTTCTGTCTGGCTTTTGAAACTGATCTTGGGCTAATTTTGACAACTGATCCCTTCATTTTTGGTGTGGCAAGTTTCACTCTGAATGATATTTCCTTAACCATGTGACAGTCATTCGAGTATCTAAAGGCCAGCACTTGCTAGATGAAAGCAAAATTCTTTCCAGCTCAGCTCCCTTGCAATCTGAACAGTCTACACGGCTGAGTTCCAAGGTAAACATCCTGAAATATACTCTTCAGACAATGTACTGCAGTGTAAATGATATTTATGTTTTATGCAGTGTAAATGATATTTATGTAGCATCTGTTGAGGAATATGGTCGGAATTAAGGCAGACCTCAAAGCACTTGGCATTTTTATTAGTTTGACTAGCAAAATGTTTGGAAGACAGGCTTGTAGGCTGGAAAAAGACACTCCTGAACATGGTCACATCATACGTCTGAAGAATCCTGTCAGCATTTGCTGGAGGACTCAGTATCAGGAATCAGGAGTGAACAGTGCAGTTCTAAGAACACTTTCCTGAGAGTAAGCCCCACTGACTAGACCTGAGTAGCATTCTGAGCCAAACTGTTTAAGGGCAAATGTCAACCATTCCTTTGGCATGGGAGAAAGTAAATGGGTGGGCTCAGGGCGTAGTTTACTCCAGGGCTGTACATTCAGTTTAACCCAAATGGAAAAAATACCGAATAAATACGTTTTTGGTGTTTATTCGGTATTTCCTAAGCCGAATGCAAATTAGAGAAACTATTTGGCTACCGAATAGATGACTCCAAATAAAAGCCGGATAATTTCAAATGGCAAAACCAAATAGCAGCTGTGGAGAATGGCTGCTGGCCATTTAAACCTAACAGTTAACCAACAGTCGGCCAGGCTATCAGGTTTAAATGGCCAACAGCCATTTCACAGTGGGATTTGCTCCCTTGCTTCCAAGGGGGGAGCAAAACTGAGTGCTGAAATGGCTTGAAGCCATCCACAATTAGGCAGAAGCGAAGAGGAGTGAAACTGACTAGTTTAAAGGCTGGCAGGCATTTCAGCTTCACAACAGACCAGTTCACCCATTTGCTGTTAGGCTAAAATGGTTGCAAGCCATTTCAGCAATCCTTTTCACTCCCCCCGCTAAGAAGTCCGCTCTGAAATGGTCTCCAGCCATTTAAACCTGACAGTCAGCTATTAGGTTTAAATGGCTGGTAGCTATTTCACCAGTGGGTGTCAAACCTCACACCCAGTTCAGTTCGACATAACAAAAGGGAGAAGGGAAATTCCTATGGGGAGGAGAGTGGTAGGTGTATGTGTGAACCATTTGCTCTTAGTGGCGTAACTTTCCTAAGGATGTCACCTCCTCCCTACAGGGGGGAAGGATGCCTGGAAGCCTTTTGGTGCTTGATTGCTTTATAGATAGTGAGATACTGCATTCCGGGGGGGGGGGGTAGATGTAATGGTTAGATGCAATGACTGTGACACGTATGTGTGTTCTGCTATTGGGGAGGAGTCCTTTTGAATTGTCTATATTAATTGGGTACTCGCCAGAAACCTTTAGCTCTAACACAAAGATGCTTGGACCAGGAACTTGCTTACTTTTCTCAATAAACAAATCTTTTGCTATAAAGAGTGTGGTTGAGAGCAATGCTCCCTCTAAGCTGTGGAGTCTTGTGAGCAAAAATTCCACTTTGTGAGCTACTGGCATTAAAGTTGTGAGTGAGCGCTTGGGCTACTGCATAAATTAGTTTGCTCTGAGCTAAGACAAAAATGTGTGAGCCAGAGGCTAAAAAACTGTGAGCTAACTCACACTAACTCAGCTTAGAGGAAACTCTGGTTGAGAGTATCTTGACTGGAAGTCTGATAGTGGGTTTCGCTCATCCCTACTTCAAAGGGGCAGAGTGTAAATTATTGCTGAACTGGCTTTGATAGGGTATAATGGACCCAAATATATTTGGGTTTCCTGAATATTTCCCTACATACCCAACTACCAATATCATACCGGTATTGGTATTTGGGTATATCGGGAAACACCAATATTTTTCGGGTCCTATATACCCAAATTTTAAAAAGCTGAATTTTTTCTCTTGAATACCCCTAGCTTACACTATTTTCTTCCACTGCTGCTATAGCTATAGTCAGCCATCCCTACTGCAGAAGAGTATAATGGAACATGGCTAACTGGCTTTTATACAGAGGGATTGCCATGATAGGCTTTAAACCAGGAGCAGTTTTTATATCTATCTCTTTTTCTTAAAAATTTTGCTTGGCTATGGTATTATTTTTCTTGTCAGACCTTCTATGGCAGGATCAGAAATCAAATTTTCACAAATTGTCTGATTTATGACTGTGCTCCCCCCCCCAATTTGCATTAGAGGCCCGGGGGGGGGGGGAGTCTTTTCAGTACATAATTGCTAAAGAATCCAAAGCTGTGGGGTTTCTTTAGCAATGAGATTTCTCCTATGTAGGTTAAGTAATTTCTTTTTCTTTGCTAATGACTCAATTTAGTTTGGAGCCCTTTGTTTTTCTTTTTAACAGCATCACTTTTCTTCTGCCCTTTGTACTTTAATTGAAATGCATTGATTCACAAAGCACAGTCGCCTGCCGTTCTTAGTCAATGCAGTCAAAGTGGTGTGGGGGGGAAGGAAACACTTATGTAAAACATTACAGCATTTGTGTAGATACCGTCTTTAACATATGGGCCTACTTTATCCTTGAGTCTGAGACCTAATAATGGTGGATTGGATCCAGTGCTGCTGAGAATGGAGTAAGATTTGAGTCCAGAAGCCCCTTAAAGACCAACACGATTTCCAAGGTATAAGTTTTCAAGAGTCAAAGCTCCCTTCATTAGAACAGAATGAATTTGTAGAAGCTGTTTTGTCAGCTTTTTCTTCACCCTGCAGTCTTGGGAAGGCCTCTGTCAAGAGCTGAGGGAGCTTCCAGAAGTGTAGTTACAAATGTAGGTTTCCTAGGTCTTGCAACGTAAGAACAGCTACATCTTCATAATATGATGGATGGAACATCAGAAGTGTCAGTCCATGTCCACTCAACACTGTGGCTCTGTTCTGAGGCAATACTGGTGTGGTAAGGAAGTGTGATGTGGGCTTGTCTCATGTGGCCCAGGACTTCTATTGTTACATTTGCGGTGCACACTGTAAAGGATTTCTTTCACGGAACACTAAACCAGGCACACCTTAGTATGTGGGGTCTTTCAGGGGACAATTCTCTCTCAGTGTTGTTTAATATCTACATGTGCCGCCTAACTGGTGGTATTCTGATGACACTCTGCTATATCTGTTGATGGGAAGCCAGCTGGATACAGCCCCAGTGAATTTGGCTGAGGGGCTGCAGGCCACGGTGGGATGGTTGAAACAGAGCTGGCTGAGACTGAATCCTGCTAAAATGGAGGTTCTGTGGCTGGGTGGGTGGGATTCAGGTTTGGGGTGCTGACTCCTGGCTTTTGACGGTGTGCCCCTAATACTGGCACCCTGTGTGTAGTCCTGGATGCCTCCCTATTAGTAGAGGCCCAGATCACAAATGTTGCCAGGCTGGCATTTTTCCAGCTACGCCAGGTCAGGCAGCTGGCTCCCTATCTGTCTCGCCCCGATCTAGCCACAGTAATCCATGCAACAGTCACCTCCAGACTAGACTAGTGTAACTCACTGTATGTAGGGCTATCCTTGAGACTCCAACTGGTCCAAAATGCAATGGTGTGGGTCCTTACGGGAACCCCGCAAATGGCACATATTCAAACTTTGCTGCATAAGGTGTACTGTTTCCAGGTGGAGTATCAGATCAGGTTCAAGGTTCTAGTATTAACCTTTAAGACTCTAAACAGTCTGGGACCCATGTTATCTTCGGAACTTCCACACCTGGTATACCACCACAAGAGCACTGTGCTCTGCAGGTAAGAACTTACTGGTGACCTCCGGCCTGATAGACATCCGACTGTCCTGGCTTCAACCTGGTGGAATTCTCTACTGAACAACATCTGTGCCCTGTGAGACTTCATGCAGTTCTACAGGGCTTGTAAGGCAGAGATGTTCTGCAGGCATTTGGCTGAGGACAGCAATGGTTTCCACCTGTTCTAGCACTCCTATTTCTTGGCTCCCCTCCCCCACCCCGGTGGTGCAGCAGCACAATCTGAAGTTGCCTAGTGCCATCTAATTAGGTCAATTGCTGTATTTTTATTGTTATAACTATGAATTTAATCTATGATTGTGTTTTTGTTGTTGTACACTGCCCTGAGCCATTTTATTGGGGAGGGTGGTCTAGAAATTTAATCTAATAACTAAATAATAAATAAAACCTTGTTAAAATATGCTTTCATTTTAAAATAGTGGGAAATACTTTTACAACAGACTAACATGGCTACCCACCTGAATTTTATGAGAGAATGGTAAATTAAAAACCAGAATCTAAAATAGAGAAGTTTAAGTCTGAATTTGTGTCCAAATATTCATACATTTCTTGTGCTGAAATAAAAGTAGAACCAGATCCACAGTTTGGGGATTTAATCTCAGATCCATTCACAGTCTGTTACAATATTCAGCAGTGATTCATTGTTAGACCTGTGTCTAGCTTGATCCCTTTGCACAGGAGATTAAGCACCAGCACTACACCGCTCCAGACCATGGAGGGGAGGGAGAAAAACAGGGGAGTCACAAATGGGCCAGGTGAAAATAGATTGTTTAAATGTACAATCCTCTTTCAGGCCAAAGGTTTTTCCACAGTATGACTGAATGATGACTCTGGATTAATACTACAGTGGAAACTAAGCAGCCCCCTCCTTAACCTCTCTGCTATTTTGCTCAGCTGCTTCAGAAATACCAACACAGAAAAAAACCTTTAAAAAGACTTATAAAAGCTACGGCCACAATCTCAAACACAATTACGCAGAGGAAAGCTCTTTTTTTTTAATTCAGTGGAATATATGGCTGTGCAACTGGCCTAATGCAGCACCTAGTCGCTGTCTCTAAAGGACACTTACTGATTTACGTGGAAATGTAATTGAGATCTGAGGCTAGGACAGTACATTACAGCCAGTCTTTGGAACATTTACGGTTGGAGTGGCCCTTTGGCAAACACAATAGTTCTTTGACATCATACAAGTCTACAAAAATGGGTTTGGGTATAATGCTCTGCTGATTTTAAAAATATTTCTTGGCACTGTACAGGGCATCTTGCATAAGCAATTTTGTACAGAGTCTTCTAGTAATACATTAAAAAATAGACAACCATGGCCACACAGAATAACACTGCTAACAAAATTAAGTATAACAATGTCGTAGGAACACATTTATGTTAAGGATAGTGAACGACTGGTGGATACTTCGAATGGAATAATCAACCCCCTGAAAGGTTGGGCTTTAAGTGTTGTATGTGTCAGCTGTGGCTCACAGTCTAACATCACAATCCTGAATAGATTTGTTCCTTGTGCCTCACCACATTTAATCATCTTTTACTTCCACTTTGGAAACTTCATGCTGGTTGTGGTATAATCCTGTGGTGTAATCAGACACGTTGATCTGTTCAGGCCACAGGGAGGCTAATGAGTTATTTTGCAAACAAGGCCTTTCTAAATTCTGTGGTAACAATTTGAAACCAGGGCGTCAAACCAAACCTGAATTGAAAATCAGATCGAACCTTTCTTGCTACCGAACCTTTTTTTTTTTATTACTGAACCTATTATTTACCAGTTTCTGTTGAATATTATCACAGATATGGCCAGAAATATAGGGGAAAAGTTGGGGAACTTGACCAAAAAGATCACAGAGGATGTTGCAGCATATATAAACAGTGCAGACCTGGCCTTTCAGGGGAGCATGCCAAGAAGGGAGTCTGGAGACCCAGAATAGACTAGCCTTGAAGAGCAGTAAGAAGTCAGTGTAGGAACATAATTATACAGCCTTGTGTAAACTAGAAGCCACCTTACCCATTATCAGTGTACACAATTTGTTGAGGTCCAGGTGCAGAAACATATGTGAATTGCAAATGTGTCCAGCTTTACAGAAGAGAAGATATGGTTTCAAGATGGGAGTGTTGGTTCAGGGGCAAAAGATATTCATATGTATGAGAAACCTGTAATCACTATTTTTAAACAAACTTTGTTTTTCATTCTGAAATGAACATGCCAAGTCCTTATAAATGAGGTCTGATTTTTATTCAAGTTTAATTTTTTTTTGTGAGGACATATTTGACTTTTCACTCTTCCCATGTCAGTAAATTGTCTTCTGTTTGGCCCTAGGAATGACTACCTTAGAATGAATTAAGATAAAGCATTGGCTACCTTACGTATTGTTTTCATCTGCAAAATTAGCTTATGAATTGTTTTCTACAGCTCCAAATTAATAGACGTAAATATTTTTTTCTCCTGATGAGGAGTGATATATTTTCTGCTGTGCAAGAGAGTTTGACTATGGTTATTTGGGAAATGAAATGCCTATTATTTTTCACCTACTCTTGTCTATAATTCACTATCAATTGTGACATTTCCTGACATGAATACGCTTTCCTTGTCATAATTCATATATTACCAAACAGGACAAATGTCAGTGTGTGTGTGTGTGTGTCTTCATTCCCCCAGCTGAGGGAAATGAAAAAATGGGGTTCTGGAGATCTCCAAACCAAAGGAAACCCAGCTGTTGCTCCCTAAATGGGGGGGGGGAAGGGAGTGCTGAGTTTCACTCAGGACTAGTGCTGTGTAAACTAGCAACAGAGAAATACTACAGGTTTAATCTTTGCTTTGTCTCCAAGATAGCTTTGCCATGGCAGTTAAGAGCATGTGCAGAGTGAAGAAAAAGAAAATCCATTAGCCACATCTCAGTTACAAAGCAAGGGAATTTATTTATGCATTAAGAAGAGAATTAAAGAAGCTGTGATTGGAATGAATCCTTGTTACTGATGGAGCAAGTACTTCCACGGAATTTACTCAAAGGATTGTAGCCAGTGAGTCAATCTGCTCTGTGGCGCAAGAGTTAATATCACTTAGCTTTTCTTTTTAAAAATTCTCACTTTCTTTAGCAAGAGTTAACAATCTTTCTCACCACTTCAGAGATTTGGAGCTCAGTGACCAGTTTATCTGTTCCTTTTCTATTTATGACTCTCTCTGCAGGTGGTCTGTAATATGTTATTCATGAATTCACAGGCTAAACTGCAGAACTCAAAAAATCAATTTCTTTAGAAAAATGCATGAGCGATGCATCTTTTTCCTCTCTCAAAAAGAAAAAAAAAGTTCTGGTATTCAGCTTGTATATTTGCTACTTCTTTCCAGGACTTCTGCACCAACTGCCCAACATCTCCTCTTCTTTCATTATGGCAGGAGACAAGGCCCTGCAGTGAATCACTTTCCCTTTTCCACTTCAACAGATTTGTTAATCACATCTGCCTCCTTTTTGGCTCTTCTTCTCCTTGTGTTCATCCATGCAGCCAAGTAAGTGAATTGCCCTTTAAGAAATTTACCTGTTTCTGTTCTGAATTTCTGTGGGAGGGTATTTGCTGAAGCAATTTAATTTGTGCCTTGAATAAAGGAATTGGGGACACTGCCGGGCATCTATAAAGTTATCATCAGGAAAATTAATGCATATCCAGTACCCATAGATATCTGTCCTTAATGCATGTTCACCATGTCTGGCTACTTTCCTGCCAGTATTGCAAAGTTGCCGTACACCAGAGACCAGTAACCAAGAAAGCAAGCGTAGGTATACCTGAGGTTTTTCTGTGTCCAGTGGACTCTCTCTTTTTGAGTACCAATCCTGACATGCCACATCTGCAAACTTCCATTGAAATGCCCTTGAGTTTCATGAGGGTACTTGAGGGCTTAAAGGTTTTTCAAGCGAGTGTTTTTACAAAAGCATAAGGCATCACCCGTTGTGTGAAGCAAACTGCACATATCCTAGATGGTGGCCCTACTTTCTTAATTGAATCTGGGTATATAGCCCCATTCTGTGGTTAGTCTCCTAATAATGTAAAGTTCAAATAACTTCCTTAGAGAAAAGGGAGGGATAAAACTGTATACATAAATTGTATTGCTAGATAGAACTATCTATATACTAATTCCCAAGTGCCCCCCTGTGTGTGCAGATATCTAAATCCACACATTGGGGGCACTTGGGGGGCAGAGAGATTTTCCTATACACTTGGGAGACTCCCCACATGTGTAGAAAAATCTTATAAGTAAAAAAAAATTATTCGGGGGATACATAAATCCCCCCAAAAGTTAAAAAAAATTCCTCCACATGCACAGGGAACACAGTTAGAACTATGATTCACCTCTGTTGTGAGGGGAGGGACAGGGCTTGGCGGGCCCAGTGATTGGAGCTGTGCAGGCCTTGCCATTGCTGCTGGGCAGTGGGGGAAGAGCTTGGTGGGCCTGGCTTCTGGAAGCTGCATGGGCCTTGCTGTCACTGACCCGGGGGGGGGGGGGGAGAGAAGGCCTGGTGGGCCCAGTGGCTCCAAGCTGTGTGGGCCTCACCATCGGTGTGGGGGTGGGAGGGAGAAGAGGCCTAGTGGGCCTGGCAGCTGTGAGCTGCATGGGCCTTGCCATCAGTGGGGGGGCATGAGGGAGAGGAGGCCTGGTGGGCCCAGCAGCTCTGAGCCATGCGGGCCTTGCCATCAGTGGGGGAGGGGCAGGAGGGAGGCCTGGTGGGCCCGGCGGCTCTGAGCCATGTGGGTCTTATTTATTTATTTATTTATTTTTCACATTTATATCCCACCCTCCCCGCAAGCGGGCTCAGGGCGGCTTACATGGGCCTGTGGCCTAATTACTACAATAACCTATAAAATCAGTTAATCAGATAAATCAGATAAATATCATTAAAACATAAATAATCATAAAAAGCTTCCATCATACAGCATCGGATGGCAACCAAATGGCAGGTTTGGGCCCCACCCCCTCGGCCGTGGCCGAGGTTGTGTTGGACCAGGGTACATCATGATGTTTACGATGTCAGATGGTATCCCCAATATCATCGGCAGCGGCTCCTATTGATAAGCCTGGCGGAAGAGCTCCATCTTGCAGGCCCTGTGGAACTGCATCAGGTCCCGCAGGGCCCTGATCTCCTCCAGGAGCTCATTCCACCAGACAGGAGCTGCCACCGAGAAGGCCCTGGTCCTAGTTCTGGCCAGCCTGGCATCCCTGGGGCCAGGCACACGTAGTCTGTGTTCCGACCCCGACCGTAGTGCTCTCTGGGGTTGATACGGAGAAAGGCGGTCCCTAAGGTATGTTGGACCCTGGCCATATAGGGCTTTATAGGTAAGAACCAGCACTTTGAAGTGAACTCGGTATGCTATAGGCAGCCAGTGCAGCACTGCCAGCACAGGCCTGATGTGGTCCCGCCTTGCGAGTCCCAACAGCAGCCTGGCCGCGGCATTCTACACCAGCTGCAGCTTCCGGGTTTGCACCAAAGGCAGCCCCATGTAGAGAGCGTTGCAGTAGTCCAATCTCGAGGTGACCGTCACATGGATCACTGTGGCAAGGTCATCCCGGTCAAGGTAAGGAACCAACTGCCTCGCCAGCCGTAGGTGGTAAAAGGCTGACTTGGCAGTGGCTGCTACCTGGGCCTCCATTGACAATGAAGGCTCCAGGAGCACTCCCAGACTCCTCGCCCTCGGCGCAGGCACCAACGGTGCCCTGTCGAAGCTCGGGAGCGGGACCCCCCACTCCGGACCGCAACGACCCAGGCACAGGACCTCCGTCTTCGCCGGGTTCAATTTCAACCTGCTAGACCTGAGCCAGTCAGCCACAGCGTGCAATGCCCGGTCAAGATCGTCTGGGCCGGAGTCCGACCGGCCGCCCAACATCAGATAGAGCTGGGTGTCATCTGCATACTGATGACATCCCAGCCCAAACCTCCGGACAATCTGGGCAAGGGGGTGCATATAGATATTAAACAACATCGGGGAGAGCACTGCCCCCTGAGGCACACCGCACTCAAGCGGGTGCCTCGAGGATTGCTGCTCCCCTAGCACCACCCTTTGTCCCCGACCCTGGAGAAATGAGACGAGCCACTGTAAGGCCCGCCCTCCTATTCCCACGTCGGCAAGGCGGCGGGACAGCAGCCGGTGATCGACTGTGTCGAACGCTGCCGACAAGTCGAGCAACAGCAATACCGCCCCACCGCCCTGTTCCAGATGTCGTCAGAGGTCGTCCGTTAGAGCGACCAATGCAGTCTCCATCCCATAACCCGGGCGAAAGCCGGACTGAAAGGGGTCAAGAACCGAAGCGTCATCCAGATACCTCTGTAACTGTAACGCCACCGCCCTCTCTATTAATTTGCCCAAATAGGGCAAATTGGACACCGGCCTATAATTTGCCAATTCTGCCGAGTCCAGATGTACCTTTTTTAAGAGTGGGCAAACCATCGCTTCCTTGAGAGCCCCCGGGAGTTTCCCTTCAACAAGGGAGGTGTTAATTATTTCCCGGGCGGTACCTCGTAGCCCCTCGTGGTCTGATCTTATAAGCCAGGACGGGCACGGATCAAGGCAGCATGTGGTTGGGCGAACAGTCAAGAGCAGTCTGTCAACTTCCTCAAGGTCCAGCTGGTTGAACCCATCTAAGCCTGGAAACGAAGACGTGCAAGGGGCCTCGAGTTCACTCACTGTCTCATTTGTGGCGGGGAGGTCCCGGCGGAGCGACAAGACTTTCTCCGCGAAATAGCTCGCAAATGCCTCGCAGCCAATTTCCAATTCCCTGGAATTTTCTCTGCCGCATGGCAGTACTGTTAGCGACCAAATTGTCCTAAATAATTGGGCTGGGCGTGAGCTAGCGGATGCAATCTCGGCAGCGTAGAATTCTTTCTTTGCTGCCTTAGTTGCCATCTCATAGGCTTTCATAAGCGTCCTATAAGATGCTCTTGACGCCTCGTCGCAAGCGCGGTGCCACCGTCTTGCCATCAGTGGGGGGGCAGGAGACAGAGAAGGCTTGGCAGGCCTAGTGGCTCGGAGCCGGGTGGGCCTCACCATCGGTGCTAGGGGGGTGGAGAGAAAGGGAGAAGGCTTACCTGTGGTGGCTTTCTCCTCCTCCATGTGCAGCTCTCTCACCCCACCTCTTGTCTGTATATCTAATAGCCAAACTATGTTCTCTGTGTGGATACTTATCTCCGCCAATAGAGGGCTCACTCTCCCCCAACAGCTTTTTCTACAAACTTAGGAAACTTTCTGGGTCTGCAGAAAAATCCAAAAAGTTAAAAAAAAAAAAAAACCACTTCAGGGATGGTTGAATTTTTCCCAATACCTTTTGAAATGGCCTCCGCAGGGAGGTTGGGAAATACCTTGGAGATTTTTGGGGTGGAGCCTGAGCAGTGGGTATTGCCTTCTGACACACTTCCGGTGATGTCAGGGGTGTGTGGCCTTCTGACACTTCCGGTGATGTCAGGGGGGGGGTGGCATATGGAAATAAGTTATGCTAATGAGCTCCTGTACCTCTTTTTTACGAAAGGACCCCTGGTTTTACTGTATTTTAACTGTTTAAACTATGTATTTATTATATGAATGTATATGAATACAGAGCTGTACACCATCTGAGCCCTGTCTCTACAGGGGAGGGCAGTTCAAAAATCCATTTAATAATAAATAAAATAAAAGTAGGCTAAAATGGAGAAACAAGCTGGGGGTGTTTGGGGCTCTGGTAGGGGGCTGTTTTTTGAGGTAGAGGCACCAAATTTGCAGCATACCTGCTGGTGTTTCTCCTCAACCTCCCAAAGTTTTAAAAAGATTGGACTAGGGGGTTCAATTGTATGTGCTCCAGAAGAAGGTGCCCCCATCCTCCATTGTTTCCAATGGAGAAAAAAACATTTAAAGGGATGTGTTCCCTTTAAATGCCTTTTGCAAGCCAAGCCGTGAGTGAACTCCAAAGCAGCAAGTTCACCAGGAAGCTTTCTTCAGAGTTCACTCTTCTTTGGAGTTCACTTGTAGCATGGCTTACAAAAGGCATGGAGAAAAAAAGGCATTTAAAAGGAACCTTTTTTTCCCTCCATGCCTTGAAAAAAATCCAATATGGGCTGGCTCTTCTTTGCAGCTCAGTTGAAACCAAGCTGCAAAGAGCAGCCAGCCCCAGTGGAGGCAGCACAGAGCTGTCAGCTCTGCATCACCCCCGCTGATCCTGCTTGCAGTTTGGTTTAAACGGAGATGTCAGAAAGGATCAACTGAGAGCTCTGTGCCATCTCAGCTGGGGCTGGCTCGCAATATAGCTGACCCAAATGAAAGCCGAAAAATTGGCTTTTGGGGGCTCAGCTATATCAGTAGCTGAATACAGATGTCTAATCTGTATTTGGCTTAAGTAATACCCGAAAAATACCAATACAGTATTTTTTTGGTATTTATTTGGTTTGGTTTATACCAAATGCACACCCCTAGTGAGGACTATATGAGTGGTTGCAGACCTATCGATGAGAACCATGCCTGGAACCAAAGGGCTGGATAGGGTAATCAAGCCCTAGGAACTGTGTGCCCAGTTCTTAAACTGGGCATTACAGGTAAGGAAAAAAACTGTATGTCCTAGAAATATATGGATTCAGCCATCAGCTTTGTTGTAAAGTTTAATAACGAGATGCAAATCATAGGTCAGCAGGAATCAGAGCTAAGAAAATCGTAAAAACAAACCCAGAATTGCATCATTATGCCATTTATTTTGGGGAAGAATTTCCTAACTTGTCTCCTGAGAAAAAGTCAGTTGACATGCATGCCTTTTCAAAAAGTCTAATATTCAGTTTTCTGCACTTTGTTGTCACGGATTCTTTGGAAGTAGGCCAGGGGTGTTCTTTTGCTCTTCCTCTCGTGGCCTCCTTCACCAGACTAATGGCATGCTAATCAATACACTGTTGGTCTGTTTTTATTGTTATTGTTCTTTTGGAATGGGCGATCTTTCTTTCTTATAGTAGCATGACTGTCATACTGCTTACGGTAACTAGTAATATGAGGATGTTCTTCTTTATTTCGTTCAATAGTATTGACTGAGCCATGGAAAAATAGCATGCAGCCAATGGAAAGATATTTGTATCTAATCCAGTGCAATTGTCCCTCATTTACAGAGGTATCACCCAACCTACCAATCATCCAGGATACTAATCCATACTCCACAGAAGTAGAGTGTTCTCCTCCTCCATTTTCAGCTTAATCACTGTCCTTGCTCTAAGGAGGATTGATGCGATAAAAGTTGAAAGTATGTTTGATCACAGACCGATCACTGAGGAAGCCACATTATTACATCTGCGGTGGTAAATTACAAAAGTGAACATCCGAAGGATACATTTTTTACTGCATTAGTCATTTTGCAATTGGATAGTCCCTGTCTGGAGACCTTGGCCATGGTTCAGAGAGCCAGCCATCTCTGTCTGTACACTTCGCAGGGAATAGCCATGCTTTGCTCCCCCATTCTAGACAGCAAATGCCTTTGAAATGGTGGGAGTTTCAAAAGCAATTTGCAAGGTTTCTTGGTGAAGAAAGTTGGTGCTAAAAGGAAGAAAAGGTCACACTTCCCCACTGGACATGCCGAAAGGAGCTTTCTTGATAATATGTAACAGATACCCATTTAAGTCCAGGTTTAGAAAGATGTATCTGTGTTTAGGACTGTGCTTTAAATGTCCATAGCCATCTACACAAGCTGGATACAAAGTTATTATGTTGTAGAATAACTAGGGTTGCCAAGTCTGGGTTGGGAAATACCTGGAGACTTTGGGGGTGGAGCCAGGAGAGGGCGTGGTTTGGGGAGGGGAGGGGCCTCAGCATGGTACAACGCCATAGAGTCCACCCTTCAAAGCAGCCATTTTCTCCAGGGGAATTGATCTCTGTCAGCTGGAGATCAGTTGTAAAAGCGGGAGATTCCCCAGGCCCCACCTGGAGGCTGGCAACCCTAAGAATAACCATGTAAAATAGAGTTTTTTTTTTAAAAATGGGCATGATCTAAATTCATTTTTATAATGGACAGTCTATTATATGGGTTGGATACTTTGGCTCTCTTCTGCTGAATGATCAGTTATCCTTTAGCAAAAGCAAATTTTTGTTAACAAAAACAAGGTTCTTTCCACTTAAAGACTTCAATTCATTTAGAAAGATGTAACTCTCTTTAGTGCTGCAGGGTAGATCGCCTGCCCTAATACAGATCCACATTTTACGAACCTGGTAGACTTTTATTCCCCAGTCACATCAATGGTCTTTACTCTTCAATTCCTCTAGGCTCAGCTAGGGCTCCTCAGAAAGTATTTATTTATTTTAAATATTTTTATGCTGCCTAGGGACCCCAAGGTGGTAAACAATCAAAAACATTAAAGCAAGCTTTTCAAATATATAATATAGAAACAATTTAAAACAACAATAACTCAAAACACATCACAGTTAAAATGCACGTACAATTAAAATGCATACACAAGAAGGAGGGACTTGGAGCCTGTGTTTAAACTTTTCTTCATTAGGTGAAATTTTAGTTGGAATGAGAAGTATGAGAGAGAGAGAAGTTTGGATCCATTAAAGGTTTTATTGAAGTTTATGTCAACCCTCTCTCCCTTTTAACAGAAGTGTATGTTTCCCTCATTTGCACATCTGTGTGCTTCACATGCGCTGTCATATGCAATGATAGCATTTTTGAGCTAATATCATGTAGGGACAATGCATATGTGCTCTATATGACAGCCATTGCATCCATTACAAAATCAGCTTTTGAGATTTACGACTTGGCCCCAACCCAAAGCCTTTTATGAATGGGACAGTGCTGTGCCTTGCAAAAACTGTTAATGTTGTTGATATGCATGAACCTATGAAACTGTATCAGACGATACCATGTTGTATTGTCTCCTTTCCAATGTATTGGAACAGAGGTTTTTCCCCAGTCCTGATATTGGAGATTCTGGGGGCTGAACCTGGGACCTTCTGCATACAAAGTATGTGCTTTACACAGAGCTTTGCCCCATCCCAATAAGTGCTTGCATTTAATTGCAACTGATCAACAGTGATTTCCTCCCCCTCCACACCACTGTTCCACTGTTGACACTATGTGCAACGAGGGGATGAAATTGAAGAAGAAGAGATTGGATTTATATCCCGCCCTTCACTCACTTAAGAGTCTCAGAGCGGCTTACAAACTCCTTTCCCCTCCCCTCCCCACAACAGACACCCTGTGAGGTAGGTGGGGCTGAGAGAACTCTTTCCCAAGCTGTCCTTGAGGGAACAGCTGGTACAGAGCTATGGCTTGCCCAAGGTCATCCAGCCAGGTGCAAGTGGAGGAGTGGGGAATCAAACCCGGTTCTCCCAGATTAGAGTCCGCGCACTTAACCACTACACCAGACTGGCTCTGTAGCAAAATACCTGTAGCAAAAAACCTCTAGCAAAATACCTCCATCATTTTCTTTCATCTTCAACTGGATTTGGGTCAGTATTTAATCATGAGAGAAGTCTTCTGTATATATATTTTTTCCTAGTACAACTGGAGTAAAATTGATCTTCCAGCGTAATCTTATACACAAGCTCCCATTCCACTCCCTCATCCATCACTGCAAAGAGCCGCACTGTAGTGAGCTATAAACTGATGTCATTTTACAAGCAATTCCAAATCAAATGGAAATGTAATCCCGAGGGCTTGACTATGTTTGTGTATGTTACAAATAATGTTCAGTGCTCCAAATGTGGAGCCCACTTACAGCTCCATTACAGCCTGTGGATGACTGTGATGGAAAAGCAGCTGTGCAGGTAAGATGGAAAGCAGTGCCAGGCCATTCAATCATCTCACAGTCAGCACTTATCAATCACTTGCTACTAGATACCATAAAATATCCAATCAAATGGCCACCTCCCTGCTGACTTGGTTGCCTCCATATACACATTCCTTTCCCCAAATTTATCAAAGGTGAGGGGCAGCTGTGGGGAGCACTCCAGAGACCTTGTGCAGCAGTAGTGGTGGTAAGAGTTGAGGGAAAGAACATCTTTTCTATGCCACCTCTTGAGGGAGAGTTGACAGGCCACGTTGGTGCAAACCTCAGCATCTTCCCTGCCCTCATGCAGAATGGCCAGAAAGCAGTCACCCACCCTCCTTCCTTGGCCATATAGTGAAGGATGAGATTGTCATTTATGAGATGGAGCCTAAGAATGAGCTCCCCCACCCCCATGAGCCAAATTATCTATGGAAGTGAAACTTTGCCAGGTAGTCTATGCTACAGCACTGAAGGGAATCCTATTGTGATCAGGACTGCTCAGGGGTTATCTGTTAAATATCAGATAACCTGTCTTATACCTGTTGCTGTTTGTACTGGTCTAAGGAGATCATTGCTTTAATGGCATCATTTTGAAGGTGATTTTCCTTTGATTTGGTGTCCCAGGACTAAATATATGCTGGGCAGAAACTCTTGGAATCTACCTCATCTACCCAAAGCTTAGTGTACTTCCTCAACACAACTACAGGCTCAGAAGAATCACAGTCAATACAGGTGATGGTCCTGGGTACCTGAGCCAGGGTAGACTCACCTAACTGTGGCAGTTAAGCTGAACACTGCTTTGTCCATATTGGCATCTCATGAGTGGGATGAGTTCAGTTTGAATTAAAATTAATTTTACCTGTCACAGATCTTGTACATTAATCAAGTATTGGCTGTTTGCTTGTCCAAACAGTTGTCTGTCTCATCATTTATGTACTAGTGTGATATAGTTCCCTTAGTTCCTGGTGGCCCTAAATGTTACTGTGAGCATGCATGGTTAGCATCCAGGGATACTGGAAATCATTGGAACTACTTTCCCCATGGATCACGGTGGTCCTGTATACTGCAAGCTCTGGGAACTCACACCCCATGTTTCCCAGCAGCCTCATATGAAGTTGTTCTTAATCATTATCATCAATTATACCTGATGCCGTTGCATTGCTACCCTGACCTTTGGTATGTGAAATTTAAGAGGTGGGTAAGGCTTCAAGGGTGAGCAACAAGTCAAAACTGATCGATTCAGGATCAGCTATGGACAGGAATAACTCTAATTCTAAATGCATATGGGATGAATCCATGAAATCGGGCCTCTGTTGCCATCAGCACTTCACCTGCATAATACAGGAGGGAAGAAGAGGAGGAGGAGGAGGAGGAGGAGGAGGGTTTATACCATGCCCTTCACTTGGAGTCCCAGAGTGGCTTACAATCTCTTTCCCTTCCTCCTCCCCTGGGAGGTAGGTGAGGCTGAGAGTGTCAGACTCTTGAACAAATGTACCCTCAACAACACTCTCTTGGCAGTGATTTGTTTATTGAGAGACCATCTTGTGTCAGAACTGACCCGGTTGGCACCAGTTCATAAATTATACCTGCTTCAAACAAGCCCCCCCAGTGTCCCATACAATCATTCCATCAATTCAGTCTGCCTAAATCTAGTGCCCGCTGTTATTCCTCCTAACCCCCACCCCACAACCTACAGTTTATTATCTCTAACAAGTGGGCGAACAGAGACAGGCATTCAAGGTCATTCTGCATACTTCCCAAGTTGGGAGGCTCCTTAGAAAAACAGTTGCGAAGTGGGTAAGAAGTTTCCCACACACTGGCACACCGCCCCCCCCCCCCCGTTAACCTCTAGAGTAGATACAAGTAAAATGGTTACAGAAAAGACATAAGCAGAATATATGGCAAACAAGGTTCTGAGTTTGACAGAGAGAGCTCTGAGACAAATGCTCTTGAGAGAACAGCTCTGAGAGACCTGTGAATGACCCAAGGTCACCCACCTAGCTGCATGTGGAGGCGTGGGGAATCAAATCTGGTTCTCCAGATTAGAATCCGCTGCTCTTAACCACTACATCAAACTGGCTCTAGAAGGGATACACTTGTAAACTGTGTGAATTGGAATGAGCTTTAAGACACACACAGTTCTTGTAACACTTTCCCCACTGCTCTGGTGGACAGAAGCATCTACAAAATGCTCTTATCATTTAACGGATAAAAACGTTGTTGACCCCAGGGTGACTGTAAACATGCAGAGATGCTGTCAAAATGCCATACAAAAGAGGATGGAGTAGCAGCTCTAGTGACCTTTTGCAGGCACGGAGGCACGGAGAACCTTTCCTGGGCATGAAATAATAATGAAAAACCAGAACAGTGAGTGACTTCTAGGAAAGATGCTTTATATTCATGTTTTGTGCAAAAAAACATTTTATCTTTTTTATTTCCTCTTGACATACAAAAGTTCTTTATCAGTAAACAAATTTTACATGACTTTCTGTATCTACTGGTAGAACAATGATAAATACCTCTTACAATAAATCTGTCTAGAAAAGCCGTAGATTTCCAGAAATAGGAAATATTCTGTATGCTTTTGGAAGATACATTGCTTCTTAGTCCTATCCTGTGTTAATATATGTAGAAAAGGACTTATGGATGCCTACAGTTTGCTTAAAGAACAAATCTGCAGAAGAGGTCCTGATCCATTTATCCTCACATGCAGCAATATGCTTCTGAAAGTAGTCCTGCTCCCCCCAAAAGCATTCAGCGCTGTTAATTGACAGTGCTGATAATCTCCTAAATAGTGCACACTTGTGGTGGAGTAATCACCTGTGCTTTCTCTCCCCCCACCCCCCCGTCCTTTCCACAAAAAGTGCTAAATGCAGGACTCTTCTCCTATGAAGACTCCCTATCTGTATGAGGAGCAAAATGCAGAAGACGGTCTTCCTTGTTGGAGATGGTTTCCATTTTCTAGATGAAGGCTTGGTTGCCGCTAAGGTTACAGCCAAAATTAAAGAGAATAAATATACTTCAAACATGAAGGCAGAATGCAAAAAAGACCCTGACTGAAATAATGTCAACCTTTCATGCTGATGAGTGTCTCACGTAGAACAGATGGCTTTCACTTTTGATCAAGAAAAGCTTATGCGGGCCAACCAAGCTTTCTGGGGTAAGGATTTCTTTTGCTTGTATTTTGGAAAACATTGTCCCCTCCAAGCAACAAACAACTATCACATCTGAAAGGTCATCAGGGGGTCCCAGATTTCCACTCAAGATCTGGGAGGAAAAAATACAAATCAATTGCTTCTTCGTGTATTTTCTTCTTATTTACCGCATATCATTTCCCTTGGTTCCTCTTTTCAACATTTTTAAATTATAGAGTTTTTTTCTATGGGGATTTCTTTCAAGTAGACAAATCTTTTCTCTACCCATCATAATATGTGATATAATAGCTTTTCTGTTTAATGTCTGAGGCTTAAAATTAAGCACCTCCAAAGTTGATTACGGTCTTTAGCTGGTCAAAAACTGCTTCAAGAATGGCCGCTGCATGCTCTGGTCTTCATTCTGTTGAGGCTGTGGAGTCTTTGAGAAACAAAAGCAGTAACTGTGTCCCTCAGGCCTTCTAAACGGTGTGAAGGGATGGTCTTACTCCCCCAATCCTTCCTCCTTGTCATACAACTATCGGGGATGATTGCTGTGTGCTTAGTTCCATATGGTTTGCTCATGCACCACTTGATCAGTGTTCAGGATGGATATTATTTATTTATTAGGAAAACTGATGTGCCACCTCTCTAGAGACCTGCTACGAACACATATAGTTAAATCACAAAAACAACTGCAAAATTATCAATAAGCCATGAAAAAACTAAGCAACCTGAAAACGATATCCATAAAACCTTCCTAAGTCTGGCTAAAAATGATGGAATATTTCAATTAAAAGTTTGGGTCAGATATTTTGGTCTTGCACCTAAAGGACAGTAAAGTAGATGCCAGGCAAGCCTCAAAGGAGAAGTGCTTTGTCTCCAGTTGCCACTAGTCCAACCACACTCTCTCTTATGCACAGCCACCGGATAGGGCTTCCAGGTCTATAGTGGGAGACACCCCGCCCCCACTCAGTAGGGTTGTGGAAGAAAATAATGTGGGACAAATCACCATCTCTCCAAAGACCTGTGTTATTAACCATTCTTCTCTCCTGTCATGGCTGCGGGAAGCTTTTAACATACAAGTATACCCTACAGAGGCTTCTGCCTTTCTGGATGCTGTTCTAGATGCACTACAGTGGCCTACAATGATACTGTATGCAGTCACCCTCCCTCTCTTCCATGGCCACTGATGCCATAACTAACTTTTCACTGACAAATTTAAGGTGCTCACTTTGCAACTGGTTTACTCAAAAGCTGCCTAAAGTAAGAGCCACAACAATGTATGGCAAGAAGGTAAGGCTTCAGACAGAAATTGGTTATACTGCTGCCTTGTGCAGGTTCAGTGGTTTGAGCATATGCTGTGCATGTCCCAGTGTCAACCCTAGTCATCTCCAGTTAAGAGCCTCTTAGGTAGCACGGCTTAGGAAAAACCTACTTCTTGAGACTTTGAAGACTTACTGTCAGTCTGCGTAGGCAATGCTGAGTTTGATAATCAGTGGCCTGAATTAAAGGCAGCTTCTTGTGTTTTCAAACCACCAAGGTGTGGCTAGGCAAAGCATCTTCATCATGCTTGTGGATGTGGATGTATAGCCACATTGCTAAACTGAAATCAGTCATATTACGTAACTAGAACTTGGATAGACGAGGGCTGTGGTCACACACACTAAATAATCCACTTTCAGTACACTTTCAATGCACTTTCAAATTGGATTTTGCCAGTTCACACTGTAAAAATCCAGTTGGAAAGTGCATTGAAAGTTGATTATTTAGAGTGTGTGACCGCAGCCTAGAATTAGTTTACTATAGTCTACTGACTTTAGTAGAAAAGACTATAAACAATATTTTGGGCCTCATTAATGGCCAAGATCCAACCAGGTGAAAAAAGGGGAGGGGGCTATGTTGGGGCTCATGGGTCCTGCATGGACAAAAGGCATGGGGAACAGGTCTCTAGTAAGGAGGGGAATTATGTGGGATAAGTGAAAAAGATGTCTAGATAACAACACATAATCAAAAGAAGTATCATAACTTCCATCCTAAATAACTTTAAATCTTTAAGAACTTTAATTTTCTTTAATTCTATATTCAATAAATATAAAAATAAAAATAAAACATTTTGGATATTGCCAACTTGTAAACATATTTTCTGAAAATTAGAAACATGAAATCAGAAGTTGTTAAGAATATTAAACATAATAAAAATGTTGTCTTCTCTGCTGTCTTCCGTCTTGACATGATTTTTATTGGAACTTTCATATTGTGACAGTTGCTATTAACTACAGTTCTCAACTTCCTTCCCTTGATTCGGATAAGGAGACTAGTGCATGGAAGAAGGTTTTCACACACATCCATGCCACTTCCTGGATCAAGAACTGTGATGTAAATCAGATGTGCAGTTGGATGCAAATATGCACTGGATTAAATTCAAGTGGATACACATTTGTGTGTAGACATGCTCATTCGTATGTAGACATGATCTCATTACTTTTCAGTAGATGGCCATTCATTCACACATCCAAATGCACAGCCATATTTACATTCTGTCCCAAGGAGTCACATGTAGTTATGTACAAGACTTGGAAGAACCGCCTGAATCCAATAATTTCTTTACCAATCTGTAATTTACTACTGGAAAAGTGTGCTAGAGCCTGTACAGCATCTGAAAACATCCCCCAGGATGTTGGAAGAAAAAAAAAAAGGGTCTGATTAACTTGTAACAATCAATATATATTCTGTTAGAATGATGAATTTATAGAATGTAAACAATATTTAAGAACAGAATTAGTGCAACGGGAGATGAAAAATGCAAAATTGCCCCCTTTATTCAATCAGTTTGTTTGATGCACAAGAAGCTATTTGAAAACTGCTATAGCTTATAGCTCAGAATCTTGCTCAGGTCTATTCAGCGGGACACTACAGAAGTGCTGTTCTAAGCTGAGCGATGTCATTCTGAGGCTATCGCAGTCAATGAACGTTATATGTAAATGCTAATAAATTATAACCATGTACAAATAATGAAGAAACTTAATATTTATATATGGTTTTTTCCCTTTCAACCAGAAGCCAGAATACAACAAACTGTGTATGTAAATGCTAATAAATTATAACAATGTTCAAATAATAAACTATTAATATTTATGTGTGATTTTTTAATTTCAACAAAGACATATTTCAGATTAGAAACATAGAGAGAGTCTCTAGGTTAAATGTGTTACTGGTGGCCTGTCTTCTGAAACGCGAGATGAAATTACTGGAACCTAACGAAGATTTGGATTGAACAGAGAAGCTGTCTTACAATTTTACGCGTTCTGAAATTGACGAGTCATGATATTTTGATTTTCTGGAAGAAGACTACTTAAACGAGGATCACAATCCAGAGACCGTTAATTAAATGAAAATTTATGAAATATGAATTTATGTACAATTGAAATATGTATTTGTCGAAATAAAAAAATCACACATTATTATTTGAACATTGTTATAATTTATTAGCATTTACATCCACAGTGTGTTGTATTCTGGCTTCTGTAGATTTGACTGTGTGATCTCTTGTTATTTCTATTGCAGTCAATGGGCACTGCTTAGGATGGTTCTGAAGAGCTGAAAAGGGGCCTTCATCCCAGATGTCCTCTTATTCTCTGGCTGAGGACAGACTGGCAATCTGAAGCGGAGGCAAAGCGGAGGGAACTGGAGCGGGGGAAAAAACCCACGGAGCTGGCCGTTCACACTGGCCAGAGCAATGCGGATCAGCAGCGATACGGAGCGTTCAGACTGCCATGGAGCATTCAGACTGCCACGGAGCGTTCAGACTGCCGCATAGCCAGTGCGCGCGGCTCGCGTGCACCACTGCACTTTTTTTTGTTTTCCTTTGATGTTTTTCGCATGTGCGCACATGCGCACATGCGCATATGCGCAAAACTTTTTGCCAGTGCGTTCACACTTCCTCCGGATGCCTCCTGCTTCTTCCAGTTCACACTGTTTGGAAGCAGGAGGCATGCGGAGGAAGGCCCCTGAACACCGGGAAAAACCGGTGTCCGGGTAAAGCGGAAGGAAAGCGACTGGGAGATGGGTAAGTACGCAACGCAGCCGACGGACAGATGCGCATGTCTGAACGTGCTCCTTTCCTCCGTTTGCGAAGCGTGCCTGCCCCGCTTTAGATTGCCAGTCTGTCCTCAGCCTCTCTTTTTGAAGGAAAAACACGTGTGATAAGACAAGATGATAGCAAGGTAGAACAATCTGGTCTAGCTTTCTTTTGAAGTGCTTCCTTTTAAATTAAATTATGTGGATAACTGAGTATTTATTTATTTAAAGTATTTGTATCCTGCCTCTCTTGAGTTGAGAGAGGAATACTAAATGAAAGACAGATGCTTACATCTTATTAGCGTTTGCTTCTACATGCTGGTATTTAAAAAACTTTACAAGCAACATTATGATAAAGTAATGTCATCTTTAGCATTTGCAGCACAAATACTGTTGTCCTTACTGATGCAGAAAAGTATCTACATTATAACAGATCTTTGTTTTAAAAAATGAATTCTTTCGTGGACAAATGAGACGTCTATCCCCCCTCTCCAATGGATCTTGGATTACAAATAGCATAACCACATGAATTAATTATAAACAATTAATGGTCTTTGTAAGGCTCAGCATGAGTCCTTTATGCCAAACTGTGTTGTCAGTCTACAAATTTAGCTGCAGATGTTTAATTTGAAGTTACTGAATGTATGTGAAAATGAAATTAGGAATAGAAATAGTAAATTCTGGCTCCCTGTTATTATTATTAAATTTTCTAATCCACATTGTTGGAGAATAAGACATAAATAACAGTTTATGTATTGTGAAAATATGCATTTAGGTGGAAGGCAACAAACTGATTCAGTTTGAATAATGCTTAACTCATCAGATTAACAATGATGAATCAAATGTGAAAACTAGTAGTTTTTATTGATAACCCAACTATAGATCTCTTATAAAATCACATGGAATTGCAATTTTGTGCATGAAATAGCTTTTTTCTTTAAGAAAATAATTTCTCTGTCATAACCACAACATAGAATTCTTTTAATTACTGTAAGTATATTTTCTTGCAATGCTCTGGCTGTCTATAAACAAAGGATCCAGCGATGCAACCTTAGCAGCTATAAAGGAGTGGATGCAGTTTAAAACTGCTGTCAAATCCTGAAATTCTAGTTCCTGAAACAAAAGTGAGAAAAAGTGGTTAAATAATATGATTCACTTATTTTAAAAACCAACATGCATCACAAGAAAAAAAAACTGTTTCTTTTTATAATCTGAAGTTCACTGTCAAATACAACAAATACACTCACTTCTCAACTGAGTGGAGGATTAACATTTTAATATTCTGATTTTAAAAATGTTTTTTCTCCCTGGGAAAGCAGAAACGGAAATCTTATATTCTGCACTCTTTTTTTTTTAATTTATAATTTTTATTTTATTTAAATCTCAAATACAGTACAAACAATTTCTTTTGATGTATTAACATTTTGTATAAACAGTGCAATTTTCTTTACTCACAGAGATATAGAAATATATCGATAACAGTGCATTAACATTCATAATAAACAACTTGTTTGTCCACTTGAAATTCCAGTTATAATTATTTGTAAAATAACCACTCTGAATAGAAACTGCTTCATTAATAGCACCTATAATTTTTTGGTTATTAACTAATCTATAAAGTCCAGAGGTTCCTTTATCTAATTTAACCAACAATCAGGTCTGAAGGGATTTTCACTCTTCAAGCCATTGTTTGCAGCAGAGAACAGCTGCCTGATTCTGCCTGTAGATGTACTTACTGAACATCTATCTCAGAAAATTTTAAGTATGAGCTTAAACTTGGAGGAGATCCTCAGAATTTTTGTTTTGAAAAACCAAGCTTTTCTCTGTCACTTATACATTCTCATTTAATCTTAACTCTCTCAAGCTTTAGTTCTGTCAAGTAACATCACTTTCCCTGTGAATCTATCAACTGGAAAATATATATCACAGCATGAAAATGTGGTTCAATTTGTTATTGTTACCAGTACAGTGTATATGGTACCAGCTCAGCCACAACAAATGTTTTTCACTTCAAGAAGAAAAAGTGTTCAATTTTTAAAGAGGGCAATGAGCAAGCACACCCACTACATCCCAAGTTTGTCAAGGCATACTATATCGTCCACACAAATCAAAGTGCTAGAGTGTTGCTTTTGGAACACCTATATTTTACAAACACTGTCTGAATAAGATTCCTTCACACAATGTGTTTGTAATTCAAGTCTAGCAGTTGAGGACAAAACTAATCACCAAACTAGTTTCCTTTCAGACAACATAACATCATTGGACTTCAGAACTTCCCTTGTATTATAGCAATGCAATAAAAACTTATACAATTACTTTCCATTCCAGGTATTTCAGATACAGTTCTGCTGCTGTTATTGACCTGCACAGCCAATTGTTTATCCAAGGGATTCTTATTAATGTCAATATAAGTAAGCAAGTAAGTAAAGATTACTCTTACAAGCCAGTGATGATCAACATATCATCAGGCACAACATCCTGAAAATACAGATCTTTTTTTATGATGCTTGGGTAGTAATGATCTAAGGCTTCAGTGTTATTTTGACCAGGGTTTCATTCAGGCCCGTAGCCAGGATTTGGTGGCTTGTGGGGCAATTTTTTTTTTCTGGTGGGGCTGAAGTTCTCAGTGCAGAAAGAAAAGCCAGAATTTGGAGGATTATGACTCAGCTACTGTGGAATCAAGCCTTTTAAAATCAAAGCATAGAGGCTTCTGCAAATCTTAGCCCCAGTGTGTGACAATAGCAGGCTAAGAAGGGGGGGGGGAGAGAATAAATTTTCTGGTTGATGGTAGGCATGGCACTGGAAATACTTATCTGGGTTTGGCCAGTAAATTCACTCCAAGTTGTATAAAAACACATAAAACTTTATTAACAAAAACAAAGGACAAATAATACATAGATGGGGAATAATTGCTGCCAATATCCAAAAATTTCCCAACCTGGAGCTGGCAACTCTAGTCAGGACTGGCCCCAATGAGTTCCTCACAAAAGCATGGAAAGGATTTCCTTCCTTTGACTTTTTACTGACAGAACCAAGCTTGGTTGCCTAGCAACAGCCACTGAAAGATAAGTAGTTGCACAGGAGCGGACCCAGCACCCAGCACCCAGCACACATATATATAGGATTATACTTGGATAAAATCACAGCACAAATTATTGCATGTGAATATAGGTAATATCTGTTCATTCTCATAAATGGAGATGAATAGCTATCCACCATTATAAATATCTACGGCACTTTACATGGTATTTTTCCATGTGGGCTTTTCCCTTGTGGACTTTTTTCCGTGTGGGCTTATTTCCGTGTGGGCATTTTTCCATGTGGGCATTTTTTCCTGTGATCTTTATTCGTGGGATTTTTTCCTGTGGGCTTTTTTCCCCATGGGCTTTTTCCCTAGAACTGAAAAATACACTCATTTCCCAAAGGGTTCCCTTTATGTAGGATTAATCAATCAGAAAGGGGCTTTTGACACCATCCCTAGGACAAGACACTGGGAAAAGCTGTCATACACCATGTTTGATAAAAGAAGAGGAGAAAGGATTTATACCCCACCCTTCACCACCCAAAGGAGTCTCAGAGTTGCCTACAAACTCCTTCCCCATCTCACAACAGACACCCAGTGAGGTAGGTGGGGCTGAGAGAGCTCTGACAGAAACTGTCCTTTTTCAAGAACAGCTATACCAGAACTACAGCTTGCCCAAGGTCATCCAGTAGGTGCAAGTGGAGGAGTGGGGAATCAAACCCGGTTCTCCCAGATTAGAGTCTGTATATTTAACCACTACACCAAACTGGCTCTCACAGAGCCCACCTCAGGGTCAGGCCAGCCCAAGTGAACTCCAAGAGTGAACACCAAAGGCCTTTATAGTCTTTTGGAGCTCACCCTGAGAGCTCAGTCAAGTCAGCTGGCCCAACTTAACTGAGCTCTGAGAGTGGCCTCTGAAGGCTTTTATAGGCCTTATATGCCCTGTTATGGGCAGGCCCCACCTGGAAGTGGGCCTGCCCATATAAGGACATATAAGGCCTGTAAAAGCCTTCACTCTGGGAGCTACAAAGGCCTTTGAAGCTCACTCTTGGAGTTTCCTCAAGTGGGGCCGCAGGCAGGTGGTGGGTTCATAAAGACTCTGAATGGTGAAGAAATCCAATAGCTGAAGAGATGTTCATATTTGAGTATTCCTTTTCATCTTATCTAAAATGGGGGCCTCATCAGTTGCTGACAAAGAGAAAACAAGCAGAAACCTGTGCCAACAGCGTATTCCATTTTTCAAAATTATACTCCAGGTGCTGTTCAAGTCCATAACTTAAAAGTTGTCCCTATTATTCTTTACGGAGTAGCCATAGGGATTGTCTTGGTAAATGAAAATATTGACCATCTTTTGTGTATGTGTGTGTGTGAAAACTATTAAACATTCCTTATGGGTAGCTGGTGTGGCTCTCTGTTCAGAATTGTGCCAACCTTCCCGTGAGGTAAGGGCTTGGTTACAAGCATTTAGACTGATCTTCAAGTCATATTTGAGCAGCGAGGGCTACCCAGCACTCCTGAAGGGAGACTCTTATTGGTCAATATGGTTTGAGGCTCTTCTTTGAGAAACTTCTGGCTCTCAGTGTTAATCTGGACACAATCCAGGACACCGGCCTTCATGCAGCATTTGCTTTGATGAGAGATTGTGTAAAATTAATTGATCACCAAATAGGGTTGCCAAGTCTGGTTTTGAAAATACCTGGAGACTTTGGGGGTGGATCCAGGAGAGGGCAGGGTTTGGGGAGGGGAGAGGCCTCAGCATGGTACAATGCTATAAGAGTCTCCCCTTCATTCTCCAGGGGAGCTGATCTCTGTCAGCTGGAGATCAGTTGTAAAAGCAGGAGATCCCCAGGCCTCACCTGGAGGCTGGCAGCCCTATCACCAAAGCTCTGCCTTTAGAGCACACCACACCAGTTCATCCCAATTTTTTGGTATTCCCCCTCTGAAATCTCTTCCCTTCTATATCTATCTGTTGACTTCTCAAAGCCTTCTAAGGATGTTCCTTCTGGCCAGACTAAATGCTCACTCTTTGGCAATTATGAAGGGGAGCTTCATACATTTACCTTATTCAGAACAAATCTGCCCCTGTTCCTTAGGTAAGATTGACACAATTGCACATATCCTTCTTAGGTGTCCTTAGTATTCCAATCTCAGGTGGCATTATATTTCACTGTGTTTGCAAGGTCATTCTGATTTATATTCCTATGACCTAGTTAACACATCCAACTGCTGACAAGGATCCAAAAAGGACTCTAACAGTTGTAATTTTTTTTTTTACTCCTTTTGCTTTTTGGGTGATAAATGAACACATGAAGCTGCTGTGTACTGAATCAGGTCTTCGGTCCATCACGGTCAGTATTGTCTACTCAGACTGGCAGCGGCTCTCCAGGGTCTCAGGCAGAGGTCTTTTCACATCATCTACTGCCTGGTCCTTTAAACTGGAGATGCTGGGAGTTGAACCTGGGACTTTCTGCATGCAAAACAGACCCTCTTCCACTGGGCCATGGTCGTTCCCCAAATACGTCCCATTCTTGCCGCAGGGACAAGCCCTGGCATTCCAAACTGGGGTTGCCTCTACATAGGTGAATAGCAAATTAGCATACAACTTAATGAAGATGTTTTGACATATACAAAGACTAAACAGCAATAACAAGCTAAGTTCGTATGGTCACCATTTGTTTGGATTTAATTGGGGGGGGGACAGTGAAGTAATAAATATATCAGAATAGGCAATAGATATGCACTGTACAAGGCAGCAGGGGGGACAAAACAGCTTAGAATAAAGGCCCCCACTGTGTTCAACACTCCTTCAGCTGTGCGTCCCGCCCAAAATAAGATAGAGGGTGGAAGTCTCCCCTCTGGCTCAGGAATCCCTTCTCAATGCCCTTCCAAGGTCTACTCTTGTGCAAGAGGCCTCCTCAGGTTGCTTGCCCAAGAGTAGACCTTGCTTGGCCTTGATCTTTCCCCCTGCCATCTTCCTGCAGGCCCTGAGATTCCCCACTGCAGGCTGGCTGAGGTTCTTCCAGGTTTGTGGGCTGTAGATGGGGGTTTCCTGGCTGGTCTCCCCTTGGCTTGTTGCTTCCTGCTCCGCAACCCTGCAGCTGCTAGAATGCCATTCGTTTGTTGCTGCTGGCTGCAGGAGCAGTGCTGGGGTGGGCCATTCCACTCACCTGTAGCCCCAGGCTCCCAGGAGTAAGGAGGGACTGTTAGGGGAGGTGACTGGAAGGGGGCAGGGCAAATTAGGGAGGGGCGTCACCTCAGGACCCCCCTGTGGCTACAGGCTTGCACACAGGAAATAGGTGGGGAAATCAAAATGTGCAGGGCTGCCAAGTCCCCCAGGAGAGCGGGGGAAACACCGATTTTTAAAGCTTTCCCTGCTTTTCCAAAATTGGCCACCGGGGGGACAAAATGGCTGCCAGCAGGGGAACCTCGGAGCCTGCCCTGGCCAGCCTCTTGAACTTCTTAAAAGGGAAATTTCCCCTTTAAGAGCTGAGCCAGCAAGAGAGCCCCAACCAGAGATTAAGGCGGGACTAAGCTCTTTCTACTGCGTGCAAGGTTGCTGCTGAGTAAACTGCTCCGGTAAGCTGCTGGGGTCTGCGAGCTCTTTTCCTTCTCTGTCTCTCCCCCTCCCCCTCTTTCTTTTTTCTGTCTGTCTGTCCACTGTGGTTTTGTCAAAGGAATAAACTGTCACTTCCAAAGAGGTAAACATCACAAGGAGAGGTTGCCTGTAGAAGGTCTGGGAGTGGGATTGTTTAAAATGTCTTGTCGTGGCTGCTTGGGTCCCCCCAATCCTCATTTCCCTTCTGCAAATAAAAGTTGGGATTCCTCATTTTTATGCCAATTTTCTGTTTCTTTCAACCGTGTCCCCCCCCCCTCCGCAGTAAAAATCTGCATTTTTAAAAGCATTTGTACATCAAGTAACCGGTATTTTAAGTTAGGGATGGATCCAACTAGCTTTTCCGCTGGCTAAAAGGGGAGGACAAAGGTCCTCTTTAGCCACCAAAAAGCCTATGCTGGGGGGGGGGGGGGGAGAAGTTATGGGACTTACATGGACAACAGCTGGGTGAAACAAGGGCCAGAAATAAAGCCTGGGAATTGGGCAAGAGTAAGTGAAAAAGCTGTCTGTCTGTCTCTCTCTCTGTCCCCATCCAGCAGAGGTCTATCAGTGGCTATTATTAGCCACAAGGTCTAAATGGAACCCTTTGTCTGGGGCAGTGATGCTCTGCATTCTTGGTGCTTGGGGGGCAACAGTGGGAGGGCTTCTGGAGTTCTGGCCCCGCTGCTGGACCTCCTGAGGGCACCTGGTATTTTTGGCCACTGTGTGACACAGAGTGTTGTACTGGATGGGCTGTTGGCCTGATCCACTGTGGCTTCTCTCCTGTTCTTACGATATGAAAATCATATTTAGCACTTGTGTAGCACTTAGGGCTTCATATTCTGCCGAGATGAGGAAGGATTCAGTAGGGCCGTTGCTCAGTGATAGAGCATCTGCTTGACATGCAGGAGGTATCAGCCTCTTCAGCTAAAAAAGGATCAGGTCATAGGTGACATTAAAGATCTCAGCCTGAGACCCTGGAGAGCCACTACCAGTCTGAGTAGTCAATACTGACCTTGATGGACCAATGGCCTGATTCAGTATTAGGAAACTTCATGAGTTCATGTGGAAGCATGTGGAAGCAACATCACAGGATGTGACATCACAAAATGATGTCACTTCCTTTCTCCTGGCTCCACCCCCAAAGTCTCCTGGCTCCACCCCCAAAGTCCCCAGATATTTCCCAAGTTGGACTTGGCAGCCCTAAAAATGTGGCACTTTCAAAAGCGCCACAGGGTTTTCAGACGTTACTCTACCTGTAGCCCCAGGCTCCCAGGAGTAAGGAGGGACTGTTAGGGGAGGTGACTGGAAGGGGGCAGGGCAAATTAGGGAGGGGCGTCACCTCAGGACCCCCCTGTGGCTACAGGCTTGCACACAGGAAATAGGTGGGGAAATCAAAATGTGGCACTTTCAAAAGCGCCACAGGGTTTTCAGACGTTACTCTACAGCAGTTCAGAAGCTCAGCAAAAACTTAAGAATGGGAGAAATGGGTTTTTTTTTTTTAAAAAAAGGCTCAACTCTACATTGCAAACGGGACACAGATGGTTGTGTCTGAAATGGTTAAAAAAATCTGTTAGCAACTGGCAGCCAAAACATAGGCAGTGTGAAAGTACCCAGGGTCCTTTTCACACAAGCAAACAATGACAACAGTAGTAATCTTGCCCAACAGCCATTGGGAGAAAACTAAATTCTATAGAATGGATTTTCAGCAAATAGTGAGCCTGTTCACACAGAAGTACTTGGGAGAATTTTTTTCTACACTTAATCATACTGTTTGTTGACAGGTAAATGCTGACTCCCCTCCCTTCTTTTACTGGGCTGCTTTTGACATTTACCACTTATCTACTCAGGAGGAATGAATCTTACATTGTTGGATAACATTTTATGTTTTTCATTATGGGCTACAGTTCTCTATCCAGTGCCATCTAACCTTCCTGTAAATCCTTCATTCCCATCACAGCCTCAGCCACTGTATCAATAATAAATATTCAGGTTATCAGCCTTACTTTCTCCTGTATCCTAGCCAGGGGTCATTTCATAGAAAAAGAGGTGCAGGAGCTCATTAGCATAACTAATTTGCATAACTCATTTGCATATGCCACACCCCCTAACATACTGAAAGTGTGTCAGAAGGCAACACCCACCCCTCAGGCTCCACTCCACAGGTGAGTGAAACTGACCTGCTCTTCCTCCTTCCCTTCCCCATCCAATACTTTGTGCAATAAAAATAAGCGTAAAGAACACACCCTCATTCTCTTCCTGCTCCCTTGAAACCACCAGGTTTCAAGTAGACTTGAGATACCCAGGACATGTGCACCACCCATCCCTTCCCCTTCCCCTCCCCACAACAAGACACCCTGTGAGGTAGGTGGGGCTGAGAGAGGTCTTTTGAGAACTGCTCATGAGAGAACAGCTCTGAGAGAACTTGTGACTGGCCCAAGGTTACACCAGCAGCTGCATGTGGAGGACTGGGGAATCAAACCCGGTTCTCCCAGATTAGAGTCCAACTACTGACCACTACACCAAACTGATGGGGTGGAAGCTGCTGAAGGGTTGGTGAAATTTCTCCAGTACTTATGTGCCATGTGCCCAGATAAAAAATGGTATACTTAGAAAATTTATATGCCACCTTAAGCAAGTCTCTGGAAAAGCAGCACACAGTCATAAAAGGAACAATGATAAAATTATCAATATTAGAACAAAACATTAAAAACAATAAAGACCCTAGCAGGGCTTTCCCCGGGGCACTGTGCCTCTGCACTGTTCGGGGAAGCCGAGGAGGGGGCGGGGCTTGGTCATGTGCCCGCCCCCTGGGCTCCTCACTCCCAGAGCTGCGCTCCTGTGTGCTCCTGCTCCGATGGACCCCTGATCCTAGCAGTGACTCTGAATCCAAAATAGGTCTTGAAAACCTAGTACTGGTTTGCCCCCCCCCCCCCCCCCCAATCAACCAATCAATCACCTTTCATCTTGTTCTTCTGGCACAGTCTTAAAGCTACATCTACATAGACTGTTGTACAAGCACAAATATTATGTGGCATGGGAGAACTTTCAAACTGTTTTGCAAAAGTTTAAAGGGGCAAACCTTTAGCTGAACAGTAAACCAAAAAATGGGGAAAGGGGAAATGAAAATGACACAGGATAAACAATCATTTGAGCAGTGTAGTCAAACGGACACAAACAGTGGATGTTGTTTTGTTGTGCTTCTCTTGTGACTTATCTGGTAGATCTTAATGATTGCTGAAGGTCAGTAAAGTACTAGAAGTCCCAAGATATTATGCAGATATTTTAAGCTAAGTGATGAATCTGTACACAGTGGTGCTTTTAACAACAACAACATCATGATATATTTAAGGCTGGAATTTAGGTTTGTAGCTTGGACAGCATTTCCCCCCCTGGTGTTATAAAGACAACATGCACTGCATTGCAACCACTCTATTTTTGGTTAGTCTGCCTTGGTATGTTCCTGTACCCTCTAGAATTCAATTTGGCCTTTGAACATTGTTGTATTATACATTATGGAATACATTACTGTGTTGCGTTTCAGTTTGGACAGAAAACCTTTAGCTACTTTTACCAAAAAAGTTTTAGCTACTTTGACTGTTTTGGGAAAGCTGTGTATATGTTTTTTAAAAAGATTTAACTGGCACTTTTTGTCTGTAGCTCATGGAAGTTTTCATCTTAAAAATATTTTCATTTTAAATATATGCTTGCTGTTCCCAGCACTCAAAATCCTTTTACCAGTCTGCTAAGTGCTGGCACATTCAAAAAGTTATGTTTCAAATTATTATGCAGCTCAGCTCAGCAACTGTCACAGCACTAATATCATAAATCTACATGAGACACAGGGTAGTCATTTGTGGCCCAGCTTATATAGAATGCAAAAGAGATAAAGCAAGACTGTGCATTCCTTGTAATGCGAACCAGAAATTGAGATGCCTTTGATATAAATTCAGTTTCATTTAACACTACAGTATGCATTACCCACCTTTGTTTCAATTTGTTTGGTTTCTGTATTCTGAAAAAGTAACTTGACTCGAGTTTTCCCATCATCTGATGACCCTTTGAGCTGAGAGAATTTATATCTCCAGAGGACATTCTACAAAAAAATGGAAGACAGTTAACATTTGATGTTCACTTGCCCTAACCAAATGCACACAAACAAACACTGAACAATTTTGTCTGGAAAATATGCAATAAACAGAAACTGTGGATAGCTAATCTTTGAGGAACTGGTGTGGTTAAAAAAGAAATACAATGTTGAGTAGAAACTCATCCGCAACATTAACAAGAAATACTATTTTAATTGCCCATCCACAAAACATGGAACTGCCAGAGAAATTTATATATTGTTTACCTCACTAAACCTTATATATTGGTCCCTTCTACAGTGTGCATTATATTCCCTTGTTCAGTATTCTGATATTTTATAGTCAAAAAGTTCTTAAAACCATTGCTAGGTAAATTACATGGCATTCCTTCCTACAAATATTATATAGAAATTATTATTGTATTCAGATGAAGTTGGAAAAGTTTTGCAGTGATAATGTAGCTAAGAAAGTTTTAGTGGCACTTGGAACTGTTTCTCAAATACTAGGGGGTTCTTGAATGACCCAGTTACCTGTTCCTATGGGCTGGAGTGGAATCCAATAGATATTCATTCATTTAATAATTCATTACATTATATTTTGATTTATATCCTGTATCAGTCCTTCAGTACAGTTTTCAACAATTAGATAGTAATACAACACAATCAAACGGAATATATAAAACCAGTAAAACAATAGATAAATAATGTGCTAGCAGTCATCCCACCAGTACTCTCAAAGTAAAATCTCTTCAAAATCAAAAGGCCTGCATTAAAGCCAGCAATGAAAGGCTTCCCTAGTTTGGGAATTCCAGAATACAAGGACCACAGCCGAGGTAGATGGTGGCGGTTGTTTTGGGCGGCTAGGATCTCAGCAGTGGTGGCGGTCTCAATGGTGCAGAGGCAAGATTCATCAGTGGAGGCTTCTCTTCCCAACACATTGGACAATTTGAGGGAGAGGTGTGGGTGGGGTGGTTTTTTGGCCCCAGCAACAGACCTTGAGTGTGACTAGGTGGGGCGGCCTCCTTCAGTAAAAGTCTTTTGGAGGTTTGCTTCAGATCTGAGGCAGCTGGTTGGTAACCCCCCGTTCTTCTTTCTGGCAGGCTACTGGGCTAGTCTTGGGTCCCTGTTCTCCCCACTTCCTATTGCCTCCTGCGATGCGGGTCTAGTGTTACTGTCTTTACAAAATACTGGTTGATGTCTGCTATTGGTGGAAGTTCCCACCACCGGCTGGCTTGTTGCTTGATTTTTGGAGTGGCCTTATCTATATTACTGGTAAATGGTTCCCATTGTGTGGAGACTCTTGTGTGAGTAGGGTACCCCTCACGGCCTTTTCCCCTGTTTTCCCTCTTATATTGGCCCCTCTGTATAACGTCGGTTCCATTGCTCCATGGCACCCAAAAAAGGCACAGGGAAGTCTAAAGGCAAGCAGTCTGCCCCCAAGCCATCCAAGACCCTTCCTAAGAGGTCTTTACCTGTGCCTTCCTCATCAGATGAGGATGAAGGGGGATGTGGTACAGCAGGCTATTACTGATAGGCTTCAATTCCTGGAACAGGGTTCTGGGATCACTCCTCCCACCTTACCTCTTGGCTCTGGCCAGGTAGGTAAGACTCAATTTCAGGCATCCATGTTAACCTGTCTTTCCATTCTTGAGGGCTGATCTGCCAGATCATCTGGGACTCGCAGAGGGAGTGAGCTCACAGAGGCTGTGGAAGAAGCTGCTGCTGGGTCTTCATGGCAGGATAAACCTACTGGTTTGGAGATGACAGCGTTGGCTACATGGAAGCCTGGTTCAATGGGCAAGTTTAAAGCTGCACCACATTCTGGGATGGCTTGGCCTTAGGGAGCCTGGGGCCAACCACCTGCTCCTGGGTCTTCAGCCTCCACTGCTGCACCCCAGGGTGCTTCTGGGTTAACTGCCTGGATTTTTCCGCCATTTAAGTTGTGCAACTTGGTGGTAGGATCTCTAGGGCAGGGCCCTCTTGCTGTGCCGGAATGCTTCAAGCCATACCTGTTGGCTGGAATGGGGGGCAGGGTGGCTTGCCCACTATTCAATGGGGGAGGGGTCGTGGATGATCCCTGGCCTTGATCATGTCACTAGTTATTTTGCCCTTGCCGTTATAAAGTTATGAAGTTTCAAAGTTATAATAAAGTGGCCCATAGTTTAACCAATCTCTTGTGTCTGATTCTTGTTCTGAATGGTGGGGCAAACAGGGCTTTAATGACTAAATTGAGTCCAGAAGCAAATTGGGAGTCAGTGCAGATGGAACAAGACTGGAGTAATATGGATATGACCCGCTCCAGTCAGCATTCTCACCGCAGCATTCTGTACCTATTGTACTTTCCAGACATTCTTCAAGGGCAGGCCTACACAGGGCACACTGCAGTAATCTAATCTGGATGTATGTCAAGCTTGTAAATTTTCATTTCTTTTAGAGTGCTTTACAAAGTTAGCCCTTTTGACAAAAATTGGATTAAGAAGATTTCTTTATGCTAGAATATAATTTATTTTACATTTGTTTCTTGGCCTCTATTTATTTTTTAAATGAGCAGAAATGTGTTCTGGTGCGTTGTGAACTTCCCCTTCACTGAGGAGTGAATGGCCTGATTATTATTTATCCTTATGGCAAACTTAATCCATCCTTGGACAATCAGTGGGGCATAAAAGGATTCTTTCTCTCTTCTCCTTAAGGTGCCAAAGAATATGATGGTAAACCAAGGCTCCCCTCTGAATCCAGAATGAATATTTTCATACTATTCATTTTCTCTTTAGGTATAAAGGTTTTTAGTTGATCATCGTGACCTAATTAACTTAGCTATTTTGTTTCAGAGATGCACAATTATGCTCTTCTGTACCACAGAATCAAACCAGCAAAAATAGAAACTTGTACATTAGTTCTTGGTGCACTGAAAAATTTATTTTTAATTTATTTATTTTTTTTAAAAAAAACAGTCAATAAAGAGAAGAAGAGAGTGAAGAAGAGATTGGATTTATACCCCGCCCTCCAGTCCCCAAGGGAGTCTCAGATTACAAACTCCTTTTCCCTTCCCCTCCCCACAACAGACACCCTGTGAGGTAGGTGGGGCTGAGAGAGCTCTTTCCCAAGCTGTCCTTGAGGGAACAGCTGGTACAGAGCTATGGCTTGCCCAAGGTCATCCAGCCAGGTGCAAGTGGAGGAGTGGGGAATCAAACCCGGTTCTCCCAGATTAGAGTCCACGCACTTAACCACTACACCAAACTGGCAAAAGAGCTAGTTTTGAAAGGAATTTTGTTATTGTTTTTATATTGAAACACATGGGTGCACTTCTCCTAAGATCCTCAGTTCTCAGAGTTCTGGAAGCATGCCCATTGAATTTAACCCATCCCTGCCGTTGTCTGTGGTTAGCATGGATCAAGGGGGGGGGGGGAAGATTCTCTCTTTAATGTTTCAGTTAGGCGCCTTGAAGCCACACAAAATATGGCAGAAAATCATCAGAAGGAAAATCCTGGAATAAAAATAGGAACAAAGTTGGAATGTCATAGAATAATAAGAACAAAGTGTGAGTTCAGTGGCACTATTAAGGACAAGAAAAATTTAATTCTGGGTATTCATGAAAGCTTATAACCCAGAATTAAACTTTGTAATTCTTAAACTGGACTCAGATTTTGTTCTGTTGCTTCAGACCAACACAGCTACCCACCTGAATCTATAGAAGAGTAAGCTCGTCCCTATTTATAAACAGTTCACTTCTGAAAGGAAAACCTTATTTTATTGTACTTCACTTTGTAGACTTCCTGTGAAATAATAGTTTATAAGTTTTCAATATATAAACAAATACACAGAAAAGCCTGTGTTGTGGATTTAAATAGTACTGTAAACTGAAAGGGCAATATTTGCCTTTTTAAGGCTCTGTCATAGGAAATGGTTACTTAGGTCAAATTTACATCTGACTTTCCCACTGGAATCATTCTAGTTTCAAAAAACCCCGTCTATACCTGTTTCTAGTTTCAATCCATACTTGTTTAAAAATTACTGTTTACATTCGCTAATTGCCTTCCTGTGGTCCAGCTAGCATTTTACTGCTTTAAACAGATCCTGTTGCTTAATACTCTTCAGACCCAGGGAGTGAAAATTGAAACCAGCGTGAAATGAACGTAGGAAAAGACAGCAGTCAAACTACTTCAGAGGGGAGGTGTAAATTGGGCCTTAGAACAACTTTTGAGTTCCTGGTTCCCAGAAGAAATGAAAACCAGCACCAGAAACATAACCTTTCTAGAGGGTGAAAGCATTTCACTGGGAGGTGATAGAGATTTTTATTTGGATAACAACCATACATGCCTGTGTAAACATACATTTGTGTAGCCTCAGGTATCTGTCATTAATCTTGGCAACTTATTTTTACAGGTATGTTCAGGGCTTTTTTTTGTAGAAAAAGCCCAGCAGGAACTCATTAGCATAATAGGCCACACCCAAAAGCAGAATCCTATTAGCAGATTAGGCCACACCTCTGACAGCGCAGCTCCCTCCCAAGGGAACCCAAGGGAAGGAAGGCAGTTTCTGGATTGGTTTCCACAGGCACCCCACACCTGCAGGGCACCTGGGGAACCCGAGGAGGGGAGGCAGTTTAAACTGCCTTCCCTCCCTGGATCGGCTTGGATTCCCCAGGCACCTGGGGAACCTGGGGGGGGGGGGGGAGGCTGTAGGCGTGGCCAACTCAGAAGCCTGTCAGTACTCCGTTCCTGTGCATTCCTGCCCAAAAATAGCCCTGTGTATGTTCACAATATCTCTGTAATTTCTGTTCTTTTCTTTACTGTCATAATGCAGCATATTTTCTCAGTTTTGTTTCAAGTATTCCTCTTTCTATTAGAGAATTGATGTGATCTCCCTGATATCGTTCAGCACTTCTCTTTTAAAAATGGATTTAGATGGAGCAGTATTTATTGATCAGGCATTCTGTTTTGTCATTAAACATTGACAAAAGTAATGTAGATGTAATAATCCTCTCACTCTGACTAGAAGTATATTGGCTAATTTGATATGAGGTAAGCCTTCTCCCCTTAAATCAAATTTATAGTTTTAAAATCTAATTTAATCTGTTTGAAAAGGTCTTATTTGATACATGCAGCCAGGTTTACACTACCTTTTAAATTATAACTGAATTTTACATGTTTGGTGTCTTTTAAGCTATTTTAAAAAATCATTAGTATCCCACTCATGACAGACTTGTTCACTCTGGGTAAATAGCCTGACTTACTTCAAAGGTTTTTGAGCCCATAAGAACATGCCCAAACTTTAAACTCTCAAAGATGCTAAAATCTATCTCAAAAGGGTTCCATTTCATTTTTTAAAAGTTTATTTAGAAAATGTTTATGCTGCCGCTCCAGAGACCTGCTTGTAGTGGTTAACTGACCTTTATGTAGCCCAAAGTCTGAAGGATTTCAATTCAAAAGCTGCTGAGATGTTCAGAACAGTTTCCGACATCTTCCTTCCCCTCAAGTCTCCACATCAAGGATGTCTACCAGATCCACTGACAGTTTAATCCTAAAAAGTTCAACTCAGAATCCAACTGAAGTCTAATCAATGGGGCTTACCCACAGAGAAGTTGTTCTTAGGACTGAAGCCTAAATCAGTGTACCTTCCAAACTTTGCCTTGAACCCTGATTAATTTGTTTCACTTAAGAAACCCTAGAGTGATTTCAACAGTGTTTTGTAGATTACTATGCCCGAATATCTGAGATTAAAAATAGGAGTAAAGTTATCAGTCAGATGGATCAAGATTGGGAAATGCCTTGAGATTTGGGGTTGGAGCCTGAGGAGGGTGAGGTTTGGGGAGGGGAAAGAACTCAATGGGTATAGGGCCATGGAGTCCACACTCTACAGCAGCCATTTTATCTAGGGGAACTGATCTCTATCACCTGGAGATCAGTTGTAATTCAGGAAGCCTTGGCAACCCTAATCAAGATTCAGCGTTTTAAAGACAGGGAATACCACCAGCTCCTCCATAGAGACTGAGATATCTCTTCCCCCTACAAAATATTATCTATGGTGAGGATTAGAACTGAAGGAATCACTTCTTGATCAGTCTTCAGCACTTATGGGGACAAAGGTTAGGAACCTCTGTCTGGAAACACTTCCCCAAAGATTCTGTTTCCTATAGCAACAAACAACTCATTGATCCATAACAAAACCCAAAAACAAAACCCATGTAATACTGTTTATTAAAAGCAAACAAAATCACACAATACTGCAAGTTTTTTTTGTTTTTCATAACGTTAATCAGGCATCATATGTCCACTTCTTTTTTTAAAATCCAGTCTGGTGAAGAGTTTTGGAGATAAAATGGATGAAAGGAGAATGGAAGAACAATGGAAGAAGCTTTGGATCCCTGCTAGTAAGAAAAGTGGGATATAAATGAAGAAAATAAACAAAGGAACAAATTTTGATGCATGCATGCATTTGTGTGCCTTTGATTAATTTTAAGAGTATGGCTATTATTTTTGGCTTAAACAATGGTAATGGAAACGGATTCCACAAAATCAGGCAAGCAAGAGGCTCCCCAGGCTCCTCCACAGAAGATAAGGCATTAATGGTTGTAACTTTTTCAGAGAAATGGCTTGCGTTTACAGTCAGGCATTGTTCTTGCACTGGACTGGACTGCACCACTGCAAAAGTACCTAGAAGACCACCTTCTTTGCCATGGTCAGGACCACAGGATAAGCCTTCAAATTAAATTGAAATCCCCAGGTTTTCTGCTACCAATATAAGTCTAGCAATCTTTCAGCCTCCTAAAGTTATACCACATTAATATTTGATAACAGAAAAGACATTCTGATTTTGTTTTCTCTTACCTTTGTTTTATTGTCAAAGCAAGTGAATCCCAAAGCAAAGTCCACAGTGAAACACAAGCTTTCTCCTTGCCAGCTACACATATAGGTTTTAGACTGGAAAAGGAAAAAAAATAAAATGTATTGTAGGAGCAGCCATAACATATTTTTAGTTTGGCTGACATTCTCCAAGCTAATATGAACAAGAACTAACAACATGAATTAATATTGCCTTATGTTTAACCCAACGAGGGTTGTGACTCTACGCATGCTAAATTGCCAGTGAGTCCCACCTAAATGACTGAGACATGTTTCCAAATAAGCATGCTTGGGAATGCAGTTTAATGCTAGGAACGATATTAGACTCGTTCTTCCTCAAAAATAAAAAAAGATCAGCACTTATCCAAAGCAGTACCTGAAACACTTCGCCACACAATAGAAAACAACAGAACACACAACCAAACATAAGTCTCTACGTTTTTTATTTTATGCTATTTTAGTCTACCTTCCTCTCAAATATGGATTACAAATCAAATTAAAATAACCACAGAATAACCATGTTTTTTAAAATAACAACAATAAATACTGCTAAAACTTAGTGGTCAATCTGGAGAATAAAACTTTTACTGCTTACAATGAGGCTACAGGCAAGAAATTAATGGACACAGTAATTAAACTAATGGATGGAAGGGTTTGAACATAGGAGAATAAGGGAACATGGGACATAGGACATAGGAGAATAAGTAGAGAAAGTTAGAGTTAGTAGATACGTAAAGTGGGAATTTTATAACTCAGGTTAAATAATATAGGAAATGAATTGTTAAAGCCAACAGCATAGCAAGGAGGTGAAGAGTGGGCTCCCCACAAGACCTCCGATAAGAGGGAAGAGGGTATCCTCCTGCTGTAGAGGTTTTCTCTGCAGCCCCAGTATAGGAGGCAACCTTGTCCAGCTTTCTGTTACAGGTAAAGAAGAAGACAAATTAAGATTAATAACTGACTGAGTAAGAAGGGAAGTTTGTAGAGGAAATACAGAAGTGTTAAAAATTTGATGAAAGAATGTAATAAGGATTAGATTACGAGTGACAGGAAGTTGTACAGGGGATGGAAAACGGGCAAAAAAAAGGGAAGATAATGAGGATGGGGACTTTAGAATCAATGTAATTGATATGTTTTCAACTTTTAGTTTGATTTTTGGAAGGAGAAAAATAGATAAGAAATTAATTATGTTTAAAAGATATGTATATACATGTACACTTAATAAAATATAAATTAAAAAAACCCAACAAAATAAAAACAGATCCCTGCTACAGAACTATGAGCGTGAACCATCATAAGAATGTTGTGTTTGCTGAACTTTCTAACAGCCAACAGTGGGAGGCCCTTTAAACATTGACTGGTAAGCTGCTCAGTCAAGGGAGAGCCAGCACTGACAAGGACCCACAGTGAGCAGTGGCTGAATCCTGAGAGCCAGCTAGGGCTGCCAAGTCAGCCCAGGGGGCGGGGGATCCCCTGCTAAAGGGGTTTCCGATCCGCCGGCCAGCATTCGGCCGGCAGGGGGAACCCCACCCCCGAAGTTGTCCAGCCAGGACGACTTCCCCCATGCAATGACGTCACCTGGAAGTGATGTCAGCACGTTGGGGGGCGTTGCCAGGGCGATGCTCTGGCAATTGCCCCAAAACTCTATGATACTCCCAGCTGGAGGAGGACTCCCCCCCGCCGGTGAGTACCGAAGACTTGGTAACCCTAGAGCCAGCATGGTGTAGTGGTTAAATTGTCAGACTAGTATCTGGGAAACCCAGGTTCAAATCCCCATTCTGCCTTGGAAGCTTGCTGGGTGAACTTGGGCCAGTCACACTCTCTCGCACTAACCTACTCCACAAGTTTGTGGTGCAGATAAAACAGAGAAGAAAATGATGTAAGCTGCTTTGGGTCGCCACTGGGGAGAAAGAAATGTGGGATAGAGATAAAGGTTTTTTTTTTTAAGGAGTTTGTTCAGGTGAATGGAACTGCTGCAGGTCATAGCAAATTGCTTTAATTCTTTCTTTGCTTTTGTAATATTTATTATTAGTAGAGCGGTGTACAGCATTTTACATCGAAGTATAAAAACAATCCATTAATCAAGATACACAAGTAAAATACAGAAATCTTAAAACAACAGAGGATATATACAGAAGCATAAAAACTCATATGGCATCATAATACAATTTTAACCACCAATAGCGGGGGAGGGGGAGCTAATTGGCCAAACCGTTGCTGTCCTCAGCCATATGCTTGGTGGAATATTTCTGCCTTACAGGGCCTGCAGAACTGTAATAAGTCCTGCAGGGCCCTCGTGTTATTTGACAGAGAGTTCCACCAAGTTGGCTCTGTTTGAGGACAGCTGGATGCTCTTTGGGCCAGGGTTCCATCAGATGTTGTTCTCCTGAGCACAATGTTCTCCAGGGACATACTAGAAGAGGCAGTCCCACAGGTATGTTGGCCCCTGACTGTTTAGGGCTTTAAAGGTCAGAACCAAAACCTTGTCCCTGACCTGGTACTCAATCTGGAGCACAGGTTGAATTTCTAAAATCTGTGACACATTCTGTTGCACTATACCCGTTTCTGTTGCACTATATACACAGTCATAAAAAATGAACAAAAGGGACTACACTGCTTGCAAATGTGCATGTGTGTCCACACACAACAAAATTTTAGAAAGTTTGTTGTAGTCTATGACTTGGATCTAGTAATGCACAACAGGAAACAGACACTTTACTTCTCCAATATCATATGCAACACCTAACACTTTCTTCCCCACATATTATAGAGCCCAGAAGTTAGTTGCACAAGATCTTGTAATGCGAGTGGGGATACAATAGGTATGACATAACACAAGCATTTACTGTGATCTTTTTCTTGCATTTCTCCTAATGCAAAAACTCCAGATATTTGTGCTGGCTAGGCGGGATATAAATCTAAATAAATAAATAAATAAATAAATATAATTTTTACCTCCAGATTTAATTTCAAGAGGGTTTGATTGTCAGGGGGAGAGAAGGCAGCATGGCATAGCCAGGGCTATTTTTGGGCAGGAACGCACAGGAATGGAGTTCCGGCTGACTTCCAGGTCGGCCACGCCTACAAACACCCCCCCCCCCCCGGTTCCCAAGGTGCCTTGCAAGCCGCGGGGCACCTGGGGAAGCCAATCCTAAGAGGGAGCTGAGGTGTCAGGGGTGTGGGCTAATATGCTAATAAGTTTCTGCTGTTGGGTTTGGCCTATTATGCTAATAAGTTCCTGCTGGGCTTTTTCTACAAAAAAAGCCCTGGGCATAGCCCAATATCATCAGATCTCAGAAGCTAAGCAGGACTGGTACTTTGAAGGGAAGCCACCAAAGAGACTCTGCAGAGGAAGGCAATGGCAAACCACCTCTCCTTCTCACTTGCCTTGAAAGATCCTTGCTGGGGTCACCAGAAGTCAGCTGCAACTTGACAGCACTTTATATACATGATTATTAGCATACAAATTGACAGAAAAAAAACTTTTTCCCCACTGACAAACACCCCACATTAAACCCCCTCACTTTGTTGGACACAATGCAGCATAATTTCAAAAAGTGGAAGAATGGATGCCCATAATTAAAGCAATAAAACCATTCCAAATAAAAGAGCAGTGGTGTGTGTGTGTGTGTGTGTGTGTGTGTGTGTGTTTGTGTGTGTGAGAGTAAGAAAATCTAAAAACAGATTGGGCAGGCAATTCAAGGCAGCAGGAAAGAGCCATTTTTCGATTTCCAAAAAGCGTTTCTAATGTTATACTGTGGCTAGAAACTGGATTGTTAAGAGTAGAGGCTAAAGTAAGCCTTGCCTCAATCAACACTTGGCTTAAGCTTAGCCATTGTCCCTCAGATATCAGCTGATTAATTCTAAAGTATAGGTATTGTTCTGCCTGGCTTAGGGCTATGCATCAGAAGGTGTCTATGCTTGGCTTTTCACCTGCGTCTTTACAGATAATGGCCCTAGGCCAAGCAAGGGCCATAGTCAAGCAGAGAATGGTAGACACTGAGAGACAGAATGATATTGCCAAGATCTTGAGATTTCATGTTCTTCTCCAAAAGAGATAGGTAGGCTGCGATCACACGCACAATTAGCCCCAGCATAGGCACAAATGCCAGGTGTGTTTAATGTGCACAATCAGACATGCACGTCTGGGAAGCATCCTGCAGCTGGCAGCAACCCATGTTGTTCCACCGCAGAAGCGGAGTAAACAGGTACCAGGGAAGGTCCGGTAGCAAATGGGTTGCTAAGGGCCATGGGCAGATTTTCCCCTTTGTGATCACTCCAGTGCTCTCTCATGGCATTGGGATGGTCTGATCAGGCCATCCCAACTCTGTGCCATTATTTTTCTCAGAATGTGCTTCATTACATACTCCATAGGAAGCCCTCAGGCCTGAGGTGCGATTCATCGATCCCTTGTTTAAGCACATCAGAGACAAACGGCAAAAACAAAAAACACACACAAAAAACTGACTGACCCGCAGTTGTGTCCAGGGGTCCTTTCATAGAAAAAGAGGTGCAGGAGCTCATTAGCATAACTCATTAGCATACTTATTTGCATATGCCATACCCCCTGACATCATCGGAAGTGTGTCAGAAGGCAACACTCACTGCTCAGGCTCCACCTCAAAAATATCCAGGTATTTCTGGTTCAGACCGATTGCCTATAGCCCAGTTTCCTGTTTTCAACAGGGGCTAGTCAGATGCCACAGGGAAGCATGAAAACAGGGCCATCAGATGGCCTCACCTGCTGACCACTCCTCAGCAGCTGTCAATCAATGGAATGCTGCCTCTGAATTGGCTATTGTGATAACAGACCTACCCTCTATAAATCTGTCCAACCCCCCATTCAAATCTATCTAAACCAGCAGCCATCACTGCGCCTTGTGGCACTGAGTTCCATGAGTCAGCTATCCATCACAAGAGAAAGCTCTCTGCTCATACCACCATCATGCTTAAATATGAACATAAGAGGAGCCATGTTGGATCAGGACAGTGGCCCATCCAGTCCAACACTCTGTGTCACACAGTGGCCAAAACCCAGGTGCCATCAGGGGGTCCACCAGGAGGGCCAGAACTCTAGAAGCCCTCCCACTGCTTCCCCCCAAGCACCAAGAATTCAGAGCATCACTGCATCAGACATAAGATTGTAAGAGAAGCCATGTTGGATCAGGCCAATGGCCCATCCAGTCTAACACTCTGTGTCACACAGTGCAAAATCCAGGTATGATCAGCAGGTCCACCAGCAGGGCCAAACTCTAGAAATCCTCCCACTGTTGCCGCCCAGCACCACAAGTACAGAGCATCACTGCCCCAGACAGAGTACTCCACCTATACCTTGTGGCTAATAGCCACTGATGGACCTCTGCTCCATATGTTTATCCAATCCTCTCCTGAAGCTATCTATGCTTGTAGCCACCACCACTTCCTGCAGCAGCAGAAGGAAGCTTTGACTCTTAAAAGCTTATAGCCCCAAAAAACTTGTTGGTCTCAAACACATTATGGGGCTCAAGACTAACAAGTTTCATCATGATATGATGAAATTAAAACCTGGTACTGCTCCAAAAATAAAAATTAGGTAACAATCTCAGGCCAGCTGCACCCCAGATTCAAGAAGGGCTGCATCAAGCAAGGGGAGCCAAGATGGAACCAAGTCTCCTGGAGTCTCAGCCACCACTGAGGTGTTCATGCCAGTGTTCCCTCTAAGCTGAGTTAGTGTGAGCTAGCTCACAGTTTTTTACCCTTTGGCTCACACATTTTTGTCTCAGCTCAAGAAGGATGCCTCCAGAGCAAACTAATTTATGCAGCAGCCAAATTGCTGGCTCACAACTTTAATGCCAGTAGCTCACAAAGTGAATTTTTGCTCACAAGACTCCACAGCTTAGAGGGAGCGCAGGACAGAAAAAAGTGAGTGGGGGGGGGAGGCTTTCCTCAGGAAGAATGCCTCCAGAGCAAACTAATTTATGCAGCAGCCAAATTGCTTGCTCACAACTTTAATGCCAGTAGCTCACAAAGTGAATTTTTGGTCACAAGACTCCACAGCTTAGAGGGAGCGCTAGGGCTGCCAAGTCCCCCGGTTGGGCGGGGGAAACACTGATTTTTAGTCCTTCCCTCCCGCTTTTCCAAAGTTGCCCACCGGGGGGACAAAATGGCTGCCTTAAAAGGGAAATGTCTGCAGAGAGCCTACCCTGCAGTAAAAAGCCTCAACAGACATTTCCCCTTTAAGAAAGAGCAAGAGAGTCCCGCCCAGAGAGGCTCTTTCTGCTGAAGGGCCTGCTTTTGCATGTGGCCTGCTGCTGGAGTAAGCTGCTTGGGGTAAGCTGTTGGGGTCTGCCTGCTCTTTTCCTTCTCTCTCTCTCCACCTCTCCCTTTCTTTCTTTTTTCTGTCTGTCTGTCTGTCTGTCTGTCTCTCTCTGTCCCCATCCAGCAGAGGTCTATCAGTGGCTATTATAGCCACAAGGTCTAAATGGAGCCCTTTGTCTGGGGCAGTGAGGCTCTGCATTCTTGGTGCTTGGGGGGCAACAGTGGGAGGGCTTCTGGAGTTCTGACCCCGCTGCTGGACCTCCTGAGGGCACCTGGTATTTTTGGCCACTGTGTGACACAGAGTGTTGTACTGGATGGGCTGTTGGCCTGATCCACTGTGGCTTCTCTCCTGTTCTTATGATATGAAAATCATATTTAGCACTTGTGCAGCACTTAGTGCTTCATATTCTGCCGAGATGAGGAAGGATTCAGTAGGGCCGTTGCTCAGTGATAGAGCATCTGCTTGACATGCAGGAGGTATCAGCCTCTTCAGCTAAAAAAGGATCAGGTCATAGGTGACATTAAAGATCTCAGCCTGAGACCCTGGAGAGCCACTACCAGTCTGAGTAGTCAATACTGACCTTGATGGACCAATGGCCTGATTCAGTATTAAATAAAATGATTCCATGGCACTGCAGGGTTTTGAGCCAGGCTCTCCCAGATCCCAGCCAAACAAACTGACTGCTACATAACACTGACTCTTGTTCAGCGACAAAAAACAGTGGCATAAAAGTCACAGTCTGGGTAATGCTGCTTGCAAGCCTATAAAGCTCAAGGCAGCAGAAGAAGCTCAGTATTAGGAAACTTCATGAGTTCATGTGTCAGCATGTGGAAGCAACATCACAGGATGTGACATCACAAAATGATGTCACTTCCTTTCTCCTGGCTCCACCCCCAAAGTCTCCTGGCTCCACCCCCAAAGTCCTCAGATATTTCCCAAGTTGGACTTGGCAGCCCTAGGGAGCGCAGGACAGGAAAAGTGAGCGGTGGGGGGAGGCTTTCGTCCGGCTCCGTGCCTAAGTGTGGGCCAGGGGAAAGTGAGCAGGTTTTTTTCCCCCCAGTCTCAGCAGGCCTCTCTGAGGCCTGGCGCTGGGTCTGAGAGAGGTGGCAGAAACTTACCTTCTGTCTCCTCATGGCTCATTGAGGGCTGCTGGTAGCAGGGGGCAGGGCTTGGTTATGTGTTGGCCCCCCTTGCTCCTCTCTCCCAGAGCGGCACCCCAGCGTGCCCCAGCCCCAATGGACCTCTGGTTGCATCTGATTACGCAGTAGCGGGCTGTGCTCACAGCTTCAAAAGACTGTGTGATCACACAACTGTAGGTCAACTTCAGCCGGAGGAAATAGCCTCTCTTCCTCCCCCCCCCCCGCTTTATCTCGCATGTGTGACTGCAACCGTAGTTCCCCCAGCTGCCTATCTATCAAATCTGACAATTCAATCCTTTAGAAGGGCCTTTTCTATGGACTGAGGTAACACTTTCCCTTCTGCAGTTATAGAGGGTCTTTACAAAAAGGTGCCTGTGGCTGAGCAGGTTTGTCCATGTGGCATGGGCAAAGTAGAAACGATCAAACATACTTTGCTTGGGCATAGTCTTTACAAAGAAATACGAGCCAAATTTATTCAACCTATACTGGTGAAATTTATGGGCCTCCTGGACTCTGAATTAAGGAATATACTTTTGGCATATTCCAACCCTCAAGTTTACTTGCTCCAGGTTTTTGGCTGCAGCCTCTAGAATCCACACAAATTACATAAAGGAGTGATATAAATGTCCCTTAGGCTTTGTCTTCCTCTTCCTCCCCCCCCCCCCCAAGAATATTAAAAGTTCCCTTCTTTAGTATAATATTCCCATACAAATGGCTGTGCACTGTTCTGTATTTTATGTAAACTAGTTTGTTTCGATCTATGCTGGCCATGGGCCGCAATAATAATAAACTATGAAACTATTATCAGAAATGGGGAGAATCAGGGCAAGGGAAATAAAAGGGAAATTACAAGCTGCAGTTACACACACTAAATAATCTACTTTCAGTCCTCTTTCAGTGCACTTTCCAACTGGATTTTACTGTGTGAACTGACAAAATCCAGTTTGGAAGTGCATTGAAAGTGGATTGAAAGTGGATTATTTAGTGTGTGTGTGTGACTGTAGCCACAAGAATGGGAGGTGGCATTCAGATGATAGACTTGAAGAAGCCGCTACCTGATTAAACTGTAGTTTGGTGTGATGTTTGAATAAAGGCTGCCCAACAATCTTTGGTTTGCTGGCGGGTGCTAAATTGACAGACAGTCCTCAAAGGAGACTGAGGAAGAGCAGATTTGCCACAGCTTTCTACACTTTCTGCCTATTTATTGTAACCAACTAGTAGCAAGTGGACTGCATACACTGGCTTGGATCTTCAGGCTCTGCTCTATCAGCACAGCAGCAGTTCCTCTGGTGGAATGGCTTTCCATTCACAGAGGAGGGGAAGTAGTTTTTGCCAATTTCCCATCTTCTGCTACAGAGTACCAGCCCCACGCCCACCCTCTGCCATCACTGTTTCTTTGGGTCTTCTGAACCACAGGAGCACAATTTGGGGGGCAAAGAATGCTGCACGGAGAGGGGGAAGTCATCTTCCTGCAGCCCGACTCTGCTCAGTGCTGCTTTGGATCTGAACCAATGTGAGGCCTTGCCAGTAGCCAGGCTATGCAAGGCAGTTCCGGAGCACATCTTAGCCATGGCTTGTGAAAGAAACTGTGCTTTAAGCAAACAGGACATTTGGATATCTGAATGCAACCACAGTTTGGTTCCCCTGCTGTATTTGTGGAAATAAAACACTGGAACAAAAGGGACAAGATAAAAGGGGATATATCATGAAGGTGAACAGCATTATAAAAAGAGGGGGGGGGGAGAAGGGATAGAAGACAAAGAAAATTGGGCTAGCCACTTTGCTGCGGTTTTGCTTGGAAAGAAGACTACAAGGTAAAGACTCATGGAATCTACTTAATGGTTTTCTATTGAACTGGGAGCAGCAATCTGGGAGACACAACTGGAAAAAGAAATCTAGCCAGAGATTTATAAGATGCAATGTGGACACCACCACTCTATTGCATGATCTTATGGTGACCTGTAGGAGTGTCAAGGTAAGGGATGTTCAGGGGTGGTTGGGCATTGCCTGCCTCTGCATAGGAACACTGGTATTCCTTGGCGGTCTCCCATTCAAATACTGACTGGGGCTGGCCCTGCTTAGCTTCCAAGATCTGATGAGATTGGGTACCCTGGGCTATCCAATGCAGCTGTGTGGTAAGAATGGGGCTATCTGATTCAGGAAGATCCAGTACCTCAGGATTACCACACAAAACAACCACAATGTAATCTGTCTGTTTGCATGTACTACTGCAGTATCCAAGAGGCTAAAGACTTCCCTATCAAGCCAAGGAACTGAACTGGGAGTGAGGAAGTGATATAGATAACAAATTCTCAGATTGGTTATAACAAGTTACATGAGCTACGTATTTTGTGATAATTGTCTGATTAAGATCTTGATCCTTTTATCTCCCTGCTTCCTTCTAAACTTATCCACTTTTTATCTAGCATCATTCCCCCCCCCCCCCCCCTTCCTTTGCTGCTTTGTTAAACGAGATGTCACTTCAGTCTGAATTACAATCGGGGAGTTAATTATGTAGCTCAGCTATCCCGCCTGCCACTAAAAATGTTAATTTGCTGCCACCTTCTTAAGTCTGGATGAAAATGTTTAAGGCACACAGAAACACACACTCTCTCTCTCTTAAAATTATTTAAACTCCACATTTTTTTAGACTCTTGGATTAAATTCACTGAGGAATTAATGCTCCACAAACTTATTATCATTTTCTATATATGGATATGAAGCTGATTCAAAATGCAAATAAGCTGACACATTTTCAGGCGTGATCTGTAAACTACTATTGCATCTCTACAAAAAGGGTAGTGATTTTAAAAGCTGTGGAATGCTGCATCATTTGCAAAAACCTGGATTTTCTCACATAATCATGTTACACAATTTGAATCATGTTATATAATTTGAATGCTATAAATGTAATTGTTTAAATATTGAACTGGTGTGATTTTTTTACAACATAATATTTATTGATAATGGATCATCCAGAATCAGAGGTGTTTGTTTTTGGTTGTTTTTTTTTTTAACACCTTATGTTTTAGATATGCACATTTTATCTTTGAACAGGATTTGTACTCTTGGATAAATTTCAAGACATAACTTAAAAGCAACCCGACTGTGACTGCTCCTTTTAACTTTTTCAACCATGAAATCCACTTTAACCTAAACCTGCAGTATGCTGTGATGACCACTCACTTAAAAGCTTTTTTTAAAAGATTAGACAAATTCATGGAGGACCATTGATAGCTGTTAGCCATAATGGCTACAGAGAGTCACTATCTTCAGAAGCAGCATATCTCTGAATGCCAGTTACTAAAGTCAACAACAAAAGGTGGTTTTAGCATATGTGCCCCTACTTGTGTGATTTTGGAAGCATCCAACTGGCCACTATGTTAAACAAGATGCTTGACAGAGGTGGACTGTTTTTCTGATTGATCCATGTTTTTTTTTTATGGTACCCACTTCTGATATTTAACCATATCTCAGTATTTCTCCTCTCTTCCTCTTAGCCTTTCATTTTCTCTTTTTCCATTTCTTCCTTTCTTTAAAATTGGTGTGTGTGGTGGTGGTGGGAAGATGCCACTCATTCAAGACGAGATCTATCAATTGAAAAGCAAATCTATGCAGCAGTCTAATTTTTACCAGGCACCAACCCCGTTCTACTTTAGATGCAAGCATAACACTGTATACGTTCCCTTCTTTCAAACTGCTATGATGTATATCTTCAGATTGAGGGCAGCAGTGGCTCAAGTGGTTAAGACGCTGAACTGCAAACCAAAAGGTCAGCAGTTTGAGACCTGAGTGCTGCATGATGGAGCGAGCTCCCATCTCTGGTCCCAGCTCCTGCCAACCTAGCAGTTCGAAAGCAAGAAATTGCAAGTAGATAAATAAGTACCACTTTGGTGGGAAGGTAACAGTGTTCCTTATGCCTTGGCGTTTAGTCATGCTGGCCACATGACCATGGAAATGACTTTGGACAGCGCTGGCTCTTCAGCTTCGAAACAGAGATGAGCACCACATCCCTACGGTTGTATTTGACTGGCTTTCGAGCATGGGAAACCTTCACCTTTACCTATATATTCAGGTAAGAGTTACAACCCTATTGAGAGTGCTAATGACTGTACACTTTTAGTATGCTGTTAGTCTCTCTTAATCGACAGCTGCAACCACTGTGCTGCATGGCCATCAATCTCATTTAAATTCTAGCTCCCAGCCCTTGACAGACCAGCTATGAATTCCTGACTAGATCTGATGTACCACAGAAAGGTGCTTAAAAAAAAAGCAAATGGCTTCAAATGACTTCTACTAAGTGAGCCAACCAAAACATTTCCAAGGTCATTATCAAAGGTGCCCTGGGGAAAAATTCAGCAAATGCAGCAGTCAGGGAAACTGAGTCCATAGCTGTATCAGCACCTGTCTCATCAACCTTTAGAATGGTCTGTGTCAATGCATGAAGGCCAAATACCTGCAGATTCCCTAAGGATCTTTGCAAAATTCTTTCCCTCCAAATTTCTGTCTCGAGTCTGTGTTTCTGAATTATCTGTTTTGGTCACCAGTGAATTAGTGACTCACCATTATTTTCCAGTTATATTCCCACATGCTGTTTATACTTGGAGCATTCATTGATGTGAATGTGTATTCCTGTGCCCTGTTCTATACTAAAAAAATAAAGTCCCATTCTTCAGTATACATGATCACTTTTGTATACGGGACACTTTGAAAGAAAATAAAAGCTAATGCAAACTACTGGAGGCAATCTGAGCACGTACCATATCTGGGGGAAAAAGACGAATTAGAAATTTTCTAGATGAATTCAGAAGACAGATGGAGCAGATGCAGGAAAGAGCCAGTGCATGGAAGAGTAATGAAGCTGGCTTATCTCCAGGACTCCCTGAATTTGCTCCACCCTTTCATGTGCCCTTTTCATAACACCTGTCTGAGCGCCGCAGTGTGTGAACCTGCTATAGACTGAGGCCAGTTCTTGTTTTTCACAGCCGTTGTTAACCAAAGGAAACGCTGATCAGTCATCTGATTCCTCATAGTGGGTTTCTATATACCTATTAAAGGCAGTGTTACAAGCATGCCTGCTTGATCAGAGGATAAATCAATTTCAAACTCAGCTTCTGTGATCTTTAGTTGTGTTGATTTCATGCATTTTGCTGAAATTAATACACTGGAAAATGTTATCCTATTTGCTTATTTTCATTTTTTTCTGAAATGGTAATAAGACAGAGCTACAATGTATCACTCCTATTGTTAGAAACCACCAAGCGTCATCAGTCTAAACTGAACATGAATCTGAAACATACTCAGGCCAAAGACAGACTGGTATTCTGCCGCGCCTCCACGGCGCGGCAGAACACGGCAGGGGGGAATTGCCCCTGCCGTGCAGAGTTCGGACGCCGTTGCATGGAAGCCACCCACAGTGTCCAGACTGCGGGTGGCTTCCGGCGGCAGTGTCTGAACGCCGCGCGGCTCCCCCGGCCCAGCGCGCGTTCACACCCGCTGGAAGCGGGTGGAACGCGCGCACAGCAGCTGGGACACCACTTTTAAGTGGTGCCCAGCTGCTGCGGGAGGAGTACGGTGCCGGACGCGTTGCATCCGGCCCGCCTCCTCCAGGCAGATGTGGTAGTCTGGACTGCCACTCTGCCTCCGCTTTTAAAGCGGAGGCAAAGCGGGCCACACTGCCAGTCTGTCCTCAGCCTCAGAAACGTAGGAGTGAATTTTATATCCCATGTCATATATGCCTGCTTGACTTGAATATCTGTGCAAGAACACTGGCACAAGCATGTTTGTGATGGGCTCACCTTGTGGACAACCATGTCCCATTGCCCTCAAGAGCACACATTTATTCTACAAATATGTAAATATGCCCCCTTTCACTACTGTCTGTTTTTAGGTGTTATAAATGAGCTTTTGGTTTCGCTAATTCTTTTTTTGTCAGTGTCCCCAGTTTGTGTCTTTATGCTATTCATACACAACTTACATATATTATAGTCATTTTTACACCATTTCTTTGCAACTGATGCAAACGCAGGTGTGAGTTTTACAGGCAATGACTCTACTGAATTTTGTTTGTATAGTCAAGAAAAACTTGATTGCAAGTCCATCCTGAGTGGAGAGAACTCCTGTCAAAAACTGGAATTCTCAAATCAAAACAACGTGTTTACAAAATTCAGCACAAACTGGGTACATTCACATTGGACTTCTGTGCCAATATTGTCTACTAATATGTGTAGGTCACTAGCAATGCACCAAATCCAGTTGTTTATGCAAAAGATTACCATTAACTCTGGGGATAATGCTGTAGAATCATAAAATCATGGGACCTCCAGGATCATCGATTCTAGTCCAACACCCTGCACAGTTCAGGAAATTCACAAATACCCCCCCATACACACACACAGCCTAATGACCACTGTTCCATGTAGTGATGCTACTACAACATGTTGTCATTCTTTGAATTCACTCATTCAAGCCTTTTATATCTGATCAGATTCCGGTGCAAGATTCCATGGGCGTTTTCGCACTGGCTTTTTTCCGGGGCGAGCACCGGAGTGAGCACCGGAGTTTCTAGTCAGTTTCACATCAGTTGCTCCGTGCTCACAAACTCCTCCGGAGTTTCACCGCACTGCTCAGGAGTATCCCTGGAGCAAGAAAATCCTGTTCCTGGCGGTGTTTCCTGTTTACTCCGTTAGAGAAACCTAGATGAGAACACACCCACTCGCCCGCCCTCCATCTGGCCCGCCCCGCGGTAGGCGTTTCTTGAATTTTTTTTTTTTGAAACGAGCCCTCCTAACGTTATATCGAAATAAGGAGGCAGGGAGGCAAGATCGCACCACAGGGACTGCGTTGGCGAGGTGGATTTGCCGTTTCTTGGGAGCAGGAGCCGGGCGCCATTGGCCCGAGAGCTCCATGTGCTTGCTCCCCGGTAACTGCTGCCCTTTGTTTGGGCTTCCCCGGCATCAGCCCGTGCAGAGCTGGTGGTGGGTGCTTTCCTCTAGCAATCCGTGGAGAAGCTGCGGCAAGCGGGCGGGCTGGCTGGGTAAACTTGCCTTCCTTTCCGCTCCCTGTGTGCGGTCCCACGATCCTGAAGCAACACTTCCCCCCCTCCTTTTTTTTTTTTTTTTTAAAAAAGGCCCTTATAACGTTATAACATCATAATGAAATTTTGATGCAGCAAGGGAAGACGGCACAATTGTTGTCTTTATATAATAAACACACGTTCACATCTACTATGGGGGGGGGGTTAATTTGCTGTTTATTGGCAGCCCCTGCAGAGCAGGCTGGGCGCGCTTCTTTGCAGAAAAGTCACAGAAATGGATTGAACTGTTTTCAAGGGGCTATAACTATTCCTGCGGAGCGGGGAGACTGCTCTGCGTGTCATGCTCCTCCTCCTCAGCTGCCGCCACCACCACCACCACCATTTATGTAATTTTTTTTTTCTTAACACGGGCCAGCTGACGCCATGTTGCCCATCCTCCATTTTGTTGCCTTGATCGGGTTAAGCACATGACATTTCAGTTCACATCGGAGAATCCACCAATGGGGGGGGTCCTCCTTGTCAACCCAGAACGGCGGGAAAATTTGAATACTGAGGAGGGACTTGATGAATTCTGGGAAGAGGAAGGCGGGTGATGCACTGTCGTCATTCCACTATGATGTTATAACATTACCACGCATGCGTTTAAAAAAGAAAAGAAAAGCGGGGAACGAGGGAGGAGCTGGGGGGGAGAAAGGGGAGGGAAGGGGAGGGGAAATGCAAGGGGCGGGCACAGAAAGCATCGAAGCAACCCAAATGGGAACAGAAAACTTCGGGGGGGGGGAGAGGAGCAGATTGCTATAGTGCGAAAACGGCAGGTTTGCTCAGGAGGAGTCGCAGAGGGGGAAATGAGGAGGAAGTGAGAGGCAACTGGCCAGTCTGAGAACCCATGCTACACTCTGTAGTGTAGGCTTTTCCTCCCCTTTTCCTTCTCACTCTGCTCTTTAAACCTCATCCATGTCTGCCCCTGCAACTCCCATATTTAAGGTTGCATGTCCCTTCCCTAAAACTTCCCAATTTCCTCCTTTCTACCTTTTATAAGTGCACCCTCTTGGTGTGTGTGTGATTACTCAGTGAATTAGTTCTCAGATGCCTAGTGTAGGTTCTTTACATTTTTAATATTTTTATTTTGAATACAATAAAGTTGTTTGTTTGTGTTTATAATTATTCTCTCTCTCTCTCTCTTCATAATTTTATTTTGGAGTATTCCTAATGAGATCCACACTGGTATAACAGACTACAAGGTGTCCTTTCTGGAACCATTTTTAAAGCTAATTTCCCTTTCTTTGGGTCCAGTGTGGGTAACAACATCTGGAATTTAATGTGATACTGTGATAGATAATGTTTACTGTTAGAGTTAAATGCATGCAGTAAAGGCGAAGAACTTGCATTGGTGGGTCGGGCTTGGGGGAGATATTGTTGATATTTGGTGTGTTGTTTTTGCAATTGATGAATAATCCAAAATAATTATTTAATGTTTCCATATGAGTATATGCAACATACATTCATGTGGCTCTCAAGACTGTGAGTTTCTAAAATTAGATGTGAATTGGATTTAATGACAACAAAAAATGACCAAGAAAACTGGAAGTATAATATGTTCCTATACATAATGAAAACAATCTAAGCCTTAATTGTGTAATTAAAGTCACTCTTCTGGTAACAAACAGATAATTATCTTTTAATGACCCCATAAATCTAGCCTAATTTAACTGCTATTAATATCTCACTTGAATTGATAGATCCTGTTATTGAGAGTTTTTATTGTGCTTTTGCTTTGTTTTCCCAGGGATATGATTGAATATCTTTTTAAAAGCAGTATAATGCTACTTTATTTACTGCTCAAATTTAACATTTGCTGCACTAGCAATAAAGTGCTAAAGATGAGTTGTATCTGCTACCAACTCTACAAGGCTGTAACACACCAAGCTGAACTGAAATGTGCTTTCCACCAGAATAAGAGTGCAGTCTTTAATGATTCCCCCTTCCAGTGGGGATTATTAGGAAGGGGATCGAAAACAAATCAGCCAGTATTATAATGCCCCTATATAAATCTATGGTGCAGCCTCATTTGGACTACTGTGTACAGTTCTGGAAAAGGTGCAGAAAATGGCAACTAAAATGATTAAAGGAATGGAACACCTTCCCTATGAAGAAAGGTTAAAGAGGTTAAGGCTTCTTAGCTTGGAGAAATGACAACTGCGGGGTGACAAAATTCTCCATGGGACAGAGAAATGACAATTAAGGGTTTACAAAATTATGTATGGGATAGAGAAAGCAGAGAAAGAAGCATTTTCCTCCTTTCTCACAATACAAGAACTCGTGGGCACTCAATGAAATTAATGAGGAGTAGGCTTAGAACAGATTAAAGGAAGTACTTCTTCATCCAAAGGGTAATTAACATGTGGAATTCACTGCCACAGGAAATGGTGGTGGCTACAAGTATAGACAGCTTCAAGAGGGGATTGGATAAACATATCGAGCAGAAGTCCATGAGTGACTATTAGCCACAATGTATAGAACACTATGCCTGGGGCAGTGATGCTCTGTATTCTTGGTGCTGGAGGGGGCAATAGTGGGAGGGCTTCTGGAGTTCTGGCCCTACTGGTGGACCTTCTGTTGGCACCTGGGTTTTTGCCACTGTGTGACACAGAGTATTGGAGTGGATGGGCCATTGGCCTGATCCAACATGGCTTCTCTTATGTTCACTGCAGCCCCCCCCCCCATCCTGAAGTCCCTGAGGTTCTCTCATCAGCCAGAAACAGCCTGAGAATTCAGTGGGATACTGCAGGTGCCAGGGTGAGGCAAGAAACTTCCATTCTATTGGCAGAAATACATGTTATCATCTCAAATGACCTTCAGATTCAGCCCAATATTACTACTTTTGGAATTCATTGCTTCATGAACTAGTGATAACCATAAGTTCGCATCGTTTTAACAGAAAATGTAGCCTTCACTCAACTTAAGTTCTATGAACTTGGTTATTAGCCATGATAGTTAAACAAGGAATTCCTTGTGCAGAGACAATAGTCCTCTTATTCCATGATGCTGGAGACTAACAACTATAGGTGGTAACTTCCATCACACCTTTCTAGTTTGTCAGGGATCTATGCATTCGGCTGAAAAAAACTTTCATTCTCATCCCACAAATGCTATTCATTATTTATAGGCCCCAAAGTGGCTTACACTAACTAAATCCAGCACATATGGAAGAAGGTATTCATGACGTGGATGTGTTTTCATTCCATCAGTTGATGATACAGTTTAGGTTTATTTATTTATGTCCCATTTTTTTTCTCCCAAAGAGAGCCAAAGCAGCTTACAATATTGTTCTTACCCCCTCCATTTTCCCCTCATAACAATAACCCTCTGAGGTAGACTGGGCTAAGAGAGTGACTGGTCCAAGCTCATCCAGCCAGTTTCCAGTGTAGAGCGTGGATTCAAACCTGGATCTTCCAGAACTAGTTATAGACTCTAATCACTACATGACACTGGCTGTTATACCAGACTGATTTGTTACTAGTTAGAAACTAGCTCGAAACTAGTTAGAAACTAGCTCATTACTAGTTAGAAATTAGCTCGAACAAGCTGCAGGTGGACTCAGGATTTTGACCTCCTGGTCTTATATACCCATCTACAGATCAAGGTACCTGGTAAAACCAGTGTCGAGTTGTCTGGGTGCGTGTTCATCCCACTTCCTGGCAGTGTGGACGCAAATAAGCCACATATCAAGTGGTGCTGGTAATGTGAACCCGCTGATCTGGCTGCTGCATCCATGTGCCTATGCACCTATGCGCCTATGCGCAGGTTGGCAAAACAGACCAAAGCCACACACCACCATGGCAGCGCCGCCAGGGGCCTCCTTACATTGTGAACGCTCCATTCCCCCTCCTCCCCAGTATGGTCCCGCATCAGTCTACGCAGTGTGAATGGAAAGCCCCGCGACAACTCAGCCCGGGTCTGTTTGCCCTACTTCCCTTGCGCTTCATTTTGCCAGTCTGTCCTCAGCCTATGTGTGTGTATGTACTTCTTGAGGACTGATAAAATTAACAATGGCATTTTATAACATACCAGTATTAATGTTTCTAAAGCATTTATAAGCGTGTAGAGAAATATAGCAGTTTTATTTTATAAAGGCTACTTTATGGTTTGTTCTACTACTAGGTGATTGTGCAATAATATGCAACAGTGGAAAACATCAGCAGGGGCATATAACTTAGCATTTGATGTGCTCCAAATGGGGTAGGTGGTTAAAAAAACATGATTAGTACAAGCCATTAAAATGAGATCAGCAACAGTACTCTGAAATAGACCTGCGGGGAACTGATATTTGTGCCAATGAAGTTACAGGAAAAATACATTAGTCAAGATTTCTACAGATATAGCACTGCCACCTCAGTGTTTCCTTTGTATGAGAATTCAAATTAAGAAGTTCTGGACCATAAATTTAAACTTTCACTTGTAAAGAACTTCAAACAGGAAACCCTTCTGTTAAAGATAATTTTTACATCGATCCACGGAAGTTCCTGCCACCAATCACCACTAGCTTATTTGGTTGAATGGCTGAGATACATTGGCTTTTTAAAAAGGGCTTGCCAATATACTAAGTAACCAGGCTGCAAATAAGTTGAATCGTAGGAAATAAAACATGCTCACCAGGACAAGCAAAGAGTAGCTAGGTTATTACTGTGGGTTTAAACTAGGCTGGGATTGTTCAAATACTGGTGAACCCATGGGTAACCTCTTAAGCTCCACCTACACATTATAAAGTTCTCATGTTTGTTGGGGAACACCACAAGGACTTTGTGTCACATGTGCAATAGGAGTTTTTTTGCCTCTCCAGACCAATGCTCCCTCTAAGCTGTGGAGTCTTGAGAACAAAAATTCTACTTTGTGAGCTGCTGGCATTAAAGCTGTGAGTGAGTGATTTGGCTACTGCATAAATTAGTTTGCTCTGGAGCCATCCTTCCTAAGCCATACCAAGACAAAAATGTGTGAGATGGATGCTAAAAAACTGTGAGCTAGCTCACATTAACTCAACTTAGAGGAAGCACTGCTCCAAAAACACACAGGCCGAGGACAGACTGGCAATCTAAAGCGGGGCAGGCACGGTTCGCAAACGGAAGAAAGGAGCACATTCAGACATGCGCATCTGTCCGTCGGCTCCGTTGCGTACTTACCCGTCTCCCAGTCGCTTTCCTTTCGCTTTAACAGGACACCGGTTTTACCCGGTGTTCTGGGGCCTTCCTCCGCATGCCTCCCGCTTCCAAACAGTGTGAACTGGAAGAAGCGGGAGGCATTCGGAGGAAGTGTGAATGCACCGGCAAAAAGTTATGCGCATATGCGCATGTGCGCACATGCGAAACACATCAACGGAAAAAAAAAAAAGCAGCGGCACGTGCAAGCCGCGCGCGCTGGCTACGCGGCAGTCTGAATGCTCCGTATTGCCGCTGATCCGCATTGCTCTGGCCAGTGTGAACGGCCAGCTCCGTGGGGGTTTTCCCCCGCTCCAGTTCCCTCCGCTTTGCCTCCGCTTTAGATTGGCAGTCTGTCCTCGGCCACAGGCTGTACTCTGTTTGTGACCATAGCATATAGGGAGAAGCAGCTCTAGCCTGTCCCCCCTGCTGTTTTTGTGTCTGCAAACTATCCACTGGAGCCACTATTGGCTATGTTGTTAACATCATGTAACTTACATGGGCTACACATGAGTTTCAAAAAAGAGCCAATATCAACTCCATTGGGTGTTTTGCAGACATGAAAACATCAGCAGGGAGACACTAAAGATAACTCTCCCTGCCTGCTCTGGTCTCAAGCAGGAAAGAGCCAGTGTGCATTTGGGAGGCACAAAACTTCCATTGCACATATGATGTGTCTTTTCCCAACAAACATGAGGACTGTGTAATGTGTAGATGTGTAATGTGTAGGTGTGTAATGTGTAGTCCACACTAATGTCAGGTAGAAAGAGTTTATCTGCTGCAGTCACTTTTTAAATAATGAATAAAATCTTAGCTTAATCCAGTCTTGATGTCCATTTGGGGGTTGAGGACCAAATGAATATACCAAATACAATAAATAATTGCAAGCAAATTGGAGAAAAAATACGGCTGCGACCATATGCACAATTAGATCCAACATCAAGAGGGAATTAGATAAGCACAAGTGGAGACCTGCAAGAAACTTGCAGAATAGTTATCCCATTCCTCACACCTTTGCTTCCTCCCTTCTCCCCCTACCTCTCTCACACTCTTTCTCCCTTCTGCCCCCCCTTTCTTACTCTCTCGCTCTCCTCCATGTATGTTACTTCCTCTCTCTTTCTGACCTGTCATCATTCCCTTTGTTTTTCTGCCTCCCCACCTCATCACTCTTTCTCTCTCTTTCTGCCTCCCACCTCAAATCTCACCCTCCCCAGGCTCCACCTCTCAAATGTCTGGGAATTTCCCAACCTGGAGTTGGCAACCCTATTTCCTTCCCACCCAACAGCCAACCTACCTTTATCTGTCTTCAGCTTTCTATCTCCACCCCCCTCCCCTGCAGCCTCTACCTAGGAAAATTACAGTCTTTCTCCACAATGGGGACTAAAGCAGCTTACATTATTATTTCCTCTTTGTTATCTGCACAACAACCCTGTGAGGTTGGTTAAGCTGAAAGTCCAAAATCTCCCAGTCAGCTTCTACTGCAAGATGGGGATCTGAACCTGGGTCTCGAAGATCCCAGTCTGAAGCTCGAACTGTTTCACCACAATGGCTTTCATACAGTGGTTGCTGATGAACTATAGCAAAACAGCTGGGCCTAATTAAGTCATGCAAATCAGGTGGTATCAAGTCACACAGAGGGTGCTGCCTAGGGATGCCAGCCTCCAGATGGGACCTGGGGATCCCCTGGAGTTACTGCTCATCTCCAGACTACAGAGATAACTTTCCATGGAGAAAATTGATGCTTTGGAGGGGGGAGTTTATGGCATTGTACCTCACTGAGGTCCCTGTTCTCCCCAGGCTCCATCCCCAAATATCCAGGAGTTTCCCAGCCTGGATCTGGATCCGCTGCTGGTGGCCAGGGGGGGTACTTGGCAACCCTAGACTGCTGCCAGTAAAAACCCTGCTTTTTACTGACAAAAACAGTTAGAGCCTCCCCCCCCTCCCCCGAACATTCTAATCTCCTCACAGTTGATGTCTGGAGCTGGTGCCATTTCAAAAGGTATTTTGGGGGATTCTACGGTCACTGAAGGTTTTTTTTTAACTTTTCGGATTTTTCTGCACACGGGGGGAATGCCCCCCATGTGTAGGAAAACCTCCCTGCCTCCCAGGTGCCCCCCTGTGCGGATTTAGGTATCCTCACACAGGGGGCGCCTTCGGAATTAGATATATAGATATGGAGCAGAGGTCCATCAGTGGCTATTAGCCACAAAGTATACATAGGAACTCTCAGTCTGGGGCAAGTGATGCTCTGTATTCTTGGTGCTTGAGGGGGGGGACAGTGGGAGGGCTTCTAGTGTCCTGGCTCCACTGGTGGACCTCCTGAGGGCACCTGGTGTTTTTGGCCACTGTGTGACACAGAGTGTTGGACAGGATGGGCCACTGGCCTGATCCAACATTGGCTTCTCTTATGTTCTTATATGTGTGAATGCTGGGCGAATTTAAAGGGCATGATCATACAACAACATCTGGGAAGCGCCATGCAGCCATTGGCAACTCATTCTGCTCCACTGCAGAAGTGGAGTTAAAAGACACTGGGGGAAATCCGGTAGTAAATGGGTGCAATGGGCAATGGGCGGACTTTCCCCTGTCTGATCACTCCAGCACACTCTCATGGCATCTGGATGGCCTGATCAGGCTATCCTAACTCCATGCCACTGTTTCCCCCCCTTCGTAGTATGCGCATCATCACAAACTCCATAGGGAGCCCTTGGTGCGAAGGTCCGATTCATCGATCCCTCATTTAAACACATGAGGGGGAATGGGACACCCCCCCCCCCGCTCACCTGCAGTTGCATCTGATCACACACTGTTGAACTGCATCCACAGCTTCAAAGGGAAGTGTGATTGTGCAACTGCAGGTCAAATTCCTCCAAAGGAAATAACCTCGCTTCTCCCCCATTTTTTTCTGGCGCATATGACCACAACCTATGTCACCTTTCCTCTTCTGAAAAGCTTTCAGGGTGGCCTACAAAAAAGTAAAACAAGGAGAAAAGGAAACAAATCCAGCAACAAAAAAGCTCACATTAAAAGCAGTCCAAGCAGGATTTCTTAAAGAAAAAAAATGGAAGCAGTAAAAATAATCAGTAACAAAATGCATGGGAGAATAAAAAGTCTTCTTAACCTAGTTCCTAAATAAAAGTCTGTAGAAATGGCTCTGGACACCATCTGAGTTCAGAAGGAGGGTGTGCTTGGTGCAGGACCTCAGAAGATAAGCCTAAAACACAGGAGGTTCCTATGGGGGCAGTAATGCTAGAATCAAAATGTTGTGTGGCATTACAGGCAAAAAAAAAACACTTTCAAGTGTCGCAGAAACAACTTGGAAGATCTTTTTAAAACTGGCAAAACACGTTCAGTTTGACAAGTTCCCCTGAACCAGCTGAACAGTCTTCAATGGTAGCTGGTGTATAACCCACTACAGTAATCTAACCTCTTACACTGATAAGTGCATCTAGGCTATCTAATCAGGAGGGCTGTGGCTAGGGTCTAAAATATATGTATTGTTTTTACATAACTTAATTAATTTTGTTTTTACTATTATAGAATTGACATTTATAATCTGATAGAAGAACTAATGGTTCCCTCAGGCAACACTCAACACTTTTATGAGGTTCTAAAAAGTTTCTTGTTTTTATGTCCTTTCATAATTTTTTGCCCATGTCTTCCTCCTTGTATCACAGCATTATGAAGGGAGTTTCACACACACACAGAGCCAATTAAGTGAGGATTCATATTTCATAGGAGTTATTTATGGAAACCATATCCATAGAGTTTTGCATTGAGCAATAGCATACTTAAGAAAATTCACAGGAAATAGAGTGTAGACTACAGATGAGATAGTCGTTTTATCACATTTTGCTTTATTTTTGTCCCCTCCTAGCCTGGAGCAAATTATCTTGAATTTTCTGCACTTTGATGCTATCTGGGATTGTATTTGTATGTAGTACATGCTAGATATATCCAATGGCAACAGTATATCTTCCTCATAAAGAAAGAAAGAAAGAAAGAAAGAAAGAAAGAAAGAAAGAAAGAAAGAAAGAAAGAAAGAAGAGATTAAGATGCAGGAAGGGAAACATTAAGGTAAGATTTTTAAGTGGCTAGTTTTATCTTGTGCTATAAAGGAGTTACCAGGTAACATTACCAAAGTGCCAAGATGACAGACTGCACATCTTTTAAATTTATTTTTTCTTTAAAAAAGGAAGCCCAGGTTGCGGTCACACGCATGAGATAAAGCGGGGGGGGGGGGAAGAGAGGCTATTTCTTCTGGAGGAAGTTGACCCACAGTGGTGCGATCACACAGTCTTTTGAAGCTGCAGGCGCTGCATGATCAGACGCAACCATGGGTGAGTTGGCTCTTTGTTTTTGCCGTTTGTCTTTGATGCGCTTAAATGAGGGATCGATGATTCACACCTCAGCCCTGAGGGGTCTCTATGGAGTGTGCGATTATGCGCATACTGAGAAGGGGGGAAAACAAAAGCACGGAGTCAGGATGGCCTGATCAGACCATGCCGATGCCATGAGAGCGTGCTGGAACGATCAGACAGGAGAAAGTCCGCCTGTAGCCCATCGCAACCTGTTTACTACCAGACTTCCCACGGTGTCTTTTATATCCCCTTGTGTGGCAGAGCAAAACGGGTTGCTGATGGCTGCAGGGCGCTTCCCAGATGTTGTTGTGTGATTGCTCTCCTTTTCTCCACCTGGCATTTGCACCTATGTCAGGGCTATTTGTGTGTATGATCACAGTCCCAGGGCCTGCAAAACGGAGCTCTTCCACCAGGCGTTTAAGTAGGGGTCGCCCAACAATTCCATCTTGGCCCTGGCCCGACTATTCGATCTGATCATTCGATCTTACCCGCCAGCCGATTATTTGATTCGATCATTTGACCTTCTCCTGCCAGCCTACTGTGACCGTCCATAAGGATTACATCTGGATACTGCTATGACATATTGAACTGAAGATACGCCATCTGTATAGTACTAGCTGTTTATATGTTTTAATGTTTTAAGATATTATCTGTTCTATGTATTGTTGTGAGCCGCCCTGAGCCGCCATATGGCGGGTAGGGCAGGATATAAATCCCAAAAATAAATAAATAAATAATTAAATGGTGGAAGTCCACTTATGTGTCAGCTATTATTTAACAAAAAAGGGATGTGGCTGGTCCCTGTTGTTGTTGTTTTTAATATAAAAAGTATTATTTCTTCCACTACTACCCTGTTTGGGATCACGGGACTTTTAACCCCCCCCCCCCCCAATATCTAGCATATCTTTTTGAATTTATTTGGATCAGGGCTCCCCAACCTCTTTGAGCACCTTTGGAATTTCGAGGCAGGGTGGCAGGCAGCACTACAAAATGGGTTCCACAGGATGTACAGCCAAGCACACATACACACAACTGGAAGGGGGATAAGGAATCTAAACACACACATGTGAAACCCAAAGAAAGATAACATGCCCACAGAAGAAGAGGACTAGTGGGGGAACGGGAAGATAAAACACACAAAGAAAAGATCAAGGTGAGAAAAGGGTCCTCAGATGCTTTGGTGCTCCCTAGCTCCACTGCTTCACAGCTGATCTACAGGACGTGGTTAAAGGATCCTGGATCCTTTCCCAGTGACTGGTGGGAGGATCCAGGTGAAAAGTCCTCTTCTGCTGTAAGCCGCCCTCTCACAAGGAAGGGTGGCCTAAAAATCTAAATAAATAAATAGTTTTATTTGTATGAAGGCAGCCAGTTACTGCTTCTGTCTTCACAATGGCCCCACCTACTTTCCCGAAGCACTCAGGGAGTGCCTGCAGGAACCATGGCACACATGGGCATCATGTTGGGAAACCCCTTGCAACATAATTCTTGCGTCCTCTATTTCAACCTTACAACAACAATTGTGTGAGGTAGGTTAGGCTGACAGAGAGCGAGTGACCCAAGGTTGACTTATGACAAAGTAGGATTCAGACCTGCACCTTTCACATCCTCATCAGGTTCTAAGGATTAGGGATAGAGTTGCTAGGTCCCCGAAAGCATTTAGAAGGGTGAATAATGTCATGATGTGTGTGTGTGTGGGGGGATGATCTAAGATTTGCTCCATGGTTTCAAGCATAGAGTTTTTGGCAAATCCTAAAGCGCCCCCCAATGTCAAGATACCACTTCCATTTTTTGTTGGAAGTGATGTCAGTGTGCTGGCACCCATATCCATTTTCTTCCTGCTGGCATTTCAGGCTCCAGTGGGCAATGACCAGGAGATCTGGCAAGCTTAATTAGAGAGGAACAGATATGCTAGGTTTTGTTTCTTTATTATAGAAGGTTGCTCTGCACTGTGTTTCACACCTCACATATTGTTTCACATGAGTCTCACATGAAACTGCCTGATACTGAATCCTTGGTCCATCAGGGTCAATATTATCTACTCAGGCTGGCAAGAAAACTTCTAAAATTAATTACAGTAGAAGAGCACATGCCATTTGTTGCAACTTTCAGTTCACTGATCTGTTTCTTTCCTCTCTAGGATGATATGACACCACACAAAAGCAATTGTGATGTGATCATATCTACAATAGCATCAAGAATATTTTGGTACAGTGGTTTACTTGCACATGTTTGGTAATATGGAGGCGCCAGCACAGTGTTATCGGTCCTTTCCGCACTGGACCTTAAATCGTGGTTCAGCCCGGTCCCGGAACTTACATTCTACACTACACGCAAGTTCACCCCTGTAATTATCTCAGGGTATTTTTACGTTCTACACTATACTCGAGTTCACCCCTGTAATTATCTCAGAATATTTTTTGTTTCCACATTACACTGAGGTCACCCTGGTTTTGCCCCACACTTGTCCTGGGATAAATGGATGCTGTTATAACCAGGGATAAATGTAAGGTACTGTGTCACGAGTTGAACTCTGATAAAACTAGGGATGAGATCCAAGTGCAGAAAGGACCAGAGTTAGATTGTCAGACTAGGATCTGGGAGACCTAGGCTCAAATCTTCACTCTACCATTGGGAACTCAATGGATGACTTTGTGTTGCTCACTCTGCCTCAACCTGACCTACCTCTCAGGGTTGTTGTGAGGATAAAATGGAGGAGAGGAGAAGGATGTAAGCCACATCAGGTCCCAATTGGGCAGACAGGCAGGGAAAAAATAAAGCAAATAAAATTAATAGACAAGTGGAACTGCAAGATAACATAAAATACACATGCACTGTGGGCTGCACAAAAATTGAAAATAGAAAAAGAATGGAGTATTTGAAATACTTCAACTGAATTTCAGAAACAAGGCAAGGTAATTTAGAACTGCGTAGTATTGCAAGCTTCCGGCACCAATATAATTCATAGTCGTTGTGCCGCCGATGCAGGAGAGAAAACAGCAAATGGTATTTTGAAATTTCATCGGTCTCATGGGGGGCACTAGGTTCTGGCTGCTCTGAGATTGTTTAAAGCAAAGTTGCTGGCCCAGTTGACTTATGGAACATTCCTGGGGCCACCATCTTCCTCCTTTACCCCACTAGAGAGTGTCCAGTCTAAATCCTTTAGAGCATTATTACAAGTACCTAAGTGAGTGTCAAACACTTGGGTCAGACTGGAAACAGGAATGCTTCTGGTAGAGGCTAGAATTCATATCCTCTCCATTTATAAATGGATAATAGGAACTATAAACCCCAGGGGTCTGTTCCCTTTAATCCTTCGGGACCAATTTCAGTCCAATTGGCATAGAGCAGTCTTGAACTCCATTCAGAAATTAGGCTTTTCTCCCCAAGCCCTTCTGGATCTCGGTATAGACCAGGCAAAATCACTCATTAAGCAGAGAGTGACTGACACTGAAAGACAATGGGATATTCTCAGTTCTCCTGGCTATTTCTCTCTAGCAAATACCAGATATATAGTTGCTCCTGCAGCCTGTTTACATTTTCTTGAATCCAATAACTCAAGAAGGGCATTCACGTTAGCCCGAAGAATGTCCTTGCTGTCTGCAGTATTGGAAGGGAGGTTTAAAGGGACCCCTCCCTTACTGAGGTTCTGCTCTTGCCCCCATCATGAAATAGACTCTCTAGAACGCATATTCATAGGGTGATCCGTATGGAGATTATTAGTCCACTGTTAGAAAGGTTTCCTGGCAGATCAAATAAAATTAAACTCAATTACCTCCTGTCTGATAGGAACCGTCATACAACAAGACAGGTGGCTAGATTTTGTGCCCAGGTTTACAAGGAAGGTAAAATGCATGGCAATTAGACTGTCTAATCTTTTATCTAAATTATGCACAAATTTTATGGCTGTCTTATTTTATCACTATGTTAAATGTTATCTTGATGTTATAGTCACAGATTTTTAAATTTAGGTATGCCACTGTTGGTTTTATCTCATATTTCTTATTCAAATGTTTTTAATGTAAAATGATTGAGTGTGCTGGTCATTGACTGTAACAATGAATTTGATTTGATCTGAACTGCAAAGGAGAAATTCTGATGACTTCTGTTTCTGGAACCAGAATGTGGCACTGGATTGATCTTTGTTGATGCTCTTCGCAAGCTCAGGTTCATATGTTCTGTTGCTGGGTTTCTCTGCACACTTTAATACTAACTGGTCTGATTCAGCAGAGCTCTTATGATCTTAAGATATTCCGAGTTGATCTGGGAATCTTTGTGCTAAAGATTGTTTGGAAAATATCCACTGCTATTAAAACAAATAAAAACAAGGAGTGCTGAATTCTGTAAGAATTTTTCTTACTTTTCATAGCATGACAATACATTTCTCTGTCAATTTTGGGGAGGTTGGAGAACAGCCATGGACTCTCAGAATTTAGTTTGCACATGCTTTTCAATAGCCTAATTATTGATCAAGTCTATTTTTAAAAAATATGCTCATAGGAACTTGCAATATGAGACATATCCAGAGTGTGTTTGAAAGCTACATTTTCTTTCTACTTACTTACCCCTGTTTTCTGAACTTCCAAAAAAATTGCTCTTTGAAATGACTTTTCCCATACTCCCAGATCACTTCCCAGTTCGACATTGAAGTAATGACTCTTGCTATGACCAACTATAACACTGAAGCAATATGGCCTCTGGTCTTCAAGTTCATAGTCTTGGTGAATACCTAAATACAAGTTTGCTTGAAGCCAGCAATCATCATTAAGCCAGAGCTGAAAGACACATTTTAGAAGGTGACATTTCATTCAAAATGAATACTGAGAAAAGAATAGTTGCTTTGAATGTAATTATTAGGACTGTCATCTGACTAAATAATTTTCTTTCATTAATGATTTGTCTTTTAATTAAACAATCCATAAACGTCTAAATTTAAAAATTATATATTACCAAAACATCAGTTATTATCTTTTCTTTTTGAAACACAAACAAAAGTGTGAACTGGCTCAGGTAAAGACAAGGAAGGGAAGAAAAAAAGATATTGGATTGGGAAAATAAATTTTATTTCACTTTTATTTCACTTCCCCCCCCCTTCTCTTCCCCCCTTCCCCTTCCCCCTTTTCCCCCTTCTCTTCCTTCATTCTGTATTTGTGTGACCCTCTTTTCTGCATTCAGGGTGAATACATGTATTTAAAATGAGATGGAAATGGTGTGAGCACACGTTTTCTGCCCCGAAAACAGAATCCTCAGAATGCAGAAAATATGGACTCAAATTACCATGTATTCAGGAGACATGAGATCATACTCCTATCATGGGTATGATCTTTGATCAACAATTAATTCTAAGTATGGAAGTTCTTCTGTGAACATAGAGCTATTCTGTCTACAGCAGGGGTGGGCAATTGTTTTGGCTCGGGGGCCACTTTGTGGGAGCAGAGGTTAGCGGAGGGCCACACCTTTTAAAATGATTGCATTCATTAGTTAACTTTGCATTTCAGAAAAAGTATAAATTGTATCATAAAAATCAATAAATATAAATTAAATAAAATAGTGGTAGTTTTATTCAATTTATTTATTGTGCTAATTTCATATCATCTATAGCTGCAAGCACATTTAATTTTAGAATCAGTTTAATGAGAGAAATGTACCCTATCACACTCTTCTACATTTTTTCTGAAATCGGGAGGTTGCTTGTTGAGAAACCACGTGGCCAACTGTCTTGGCGGGCCGCAAAAAACTCTGTGGCGGGCCGCATGTGGCCCCCGGGCCGCAATTTGCCCACCCCTGGTCTACAGTGTATTTATTTAAACCATTCCCAAACTAAGGTAAAATGGCTGACAACCATTATTTAAATACATTATAAAACAATCTTTGGAGATCACTTCCCAGCTCTTGCCACTCCACTGAAGTGAATGAGAATGTTCACATATAGAAGCTCAGTGAATGCTAGGGTGGCAAGGTCCCTTCTGGCAACTGGCAGGGGATGGGGAGACTTACCAAGAGCAGGAGGGAGGCCCAGGCAATGTCACCGGCAATGTAGCTATGTCACTTCTGGTGTACATTGGAAGTGACATCATCACGCTGCAACACCATTCTGGTTTTTAAGCAAAAACTCTGGTAAAATGGATTCTACCATAGAATTTTTTGCCCAAATACTAGAGCATTGCCCAGATGTTGCCAACCTGATGATGTCACTTCCAGCATGATGATGTCACCATGTCACCGGCAATGTCGCCTGGGCCTTCCTCTTTCTCCTGGTATGCCCCCCCACTGGCCAGCTGATTGGTGGAGGGTGGGGCCTGGTGGTAGAGAACTCCCGCCTCCACCAGGAGGCTGGAAACCTAGTATATGCACTACTACATACAGAGTGAAGTAAATCAGGATGACAGAACAGTGCCAAGCAAGACAGATGTTTCCTGGCCTAAGTGCACCATCCACTAAATGGAAGCAACAAAGACAAAGGCTGTGATAAATACCATTTCAAAAGGAGGCTCATGAATAAAATGCAAAGTTCAAATTATATTACTACTCATAACAATAACCACATGATAGCTGCACTTGTATGTCTGAATTTATGTTGCTACTTTCAACAAAACAATATTCTTATGTTGATATATTTTAATAAAAGTATCCCCTTTAGAAATCCTGAACATCAGGCTATGTAAATCAAATAAGCAGAATTTTAAATTATGAGCTTATAGTATTAAATAGGGGTGTGCAATCTGGTCTATCCGAACTGAAAATATACCCAAAAAACAACTTATTGGTGTTTATATATATATATATATATATATATATATATATATATATATATATCAGCTTCTGGGGCTCTGCTGTGCCACCTGGTTTTGCAGGTAATCCCCAAATATATCCAGGATTTTGGGGGAATTTTTTTCTGGAGAACCAGAAAAATTTTTCCCCAAATCCTGGATATATTTGGGGATTACCTGCAAAACCAGGTGGCACAGCAGAGCCCCAGCCAAGCTCCTGGGTGGGCTCCTGGGAGGGGCTCTGCTGGGCAGTCCTGTTTAAATTAGGCTGCCCAGCAGAGCCCCAGCAGATCCTGCAGGGAGAACTCTCCCCACAGGATGGGCTTCTGGGCGGGCACTCTTGGGCAGTCCGGTCTAAACTGGGCTGCCCAGCAGTGCCCCAGTAAAGCTTATGGGGAGACTTCTCCCTGCAGGATCAGATGCTTGGTGAGCTCTTTGGGGCATTCTGATTTAAAGGGACCACCCAAAAGAGCCCCAGCTGAGCTGCCCCTCAGTTGTTTTTAGCAGCTTTGCTGCTGCTTTTTTCTTCCCAGTGTTTTTCGGTTCAGGTCAATTGTACCTGAAAATTCTGGATTTTCTGAGAAATCTCAGATCTGAATACTTTACCAGTATTGGAATCTGTTTTTTTCAGCAATCCCATTTTTTTTCCATATCTAATAGACCCGAATTGAAAAATACCAAGAAAAAAAATTGCACAACCCTAATATTAATTTAATGCTTCACAGATTGCTCTGTGCCTACAATGCCGGCTGTGCCATGAGCCTTGGCCACCCCATTGAGCTCAACTCTGCCTCACAGCTGCTGCTCCTCCAAAAGCTGCCCCCAACCCTGCACCCTGCCCTGCCTGCTTGGCCTCTCTCCCAGGTTGGGCTCTAAGATTCAGTGGAAGGAATTGGAAATCAAGAGGGGACATCACCCAGTACACCCCACACTAGCTACAGCCCTGGATTCAGGACAGACAAAAAGAAGTATTTCTTCACACATAATTAATTTGTGGAACTTGCTGTCACAGGGTGTGTCATGGCTGCCAACCTCGGGAGCTTTAAATGGGGGAGTGGAGAAATTCATGGAACACCAGGCTATCAACAGCTAATAATCATGAAGGATATCTATTCCCTCCAGTACCAGAGGTACTATGCCTCTTTAAATCAGTTGCTGGGGAGCACAGGCAGAATTATCCTGTTGTAGTCTTCCTGTTTGTGGACTTTGTAGCTGAAGCTGGTTGACCACTGTGTGAAGAGTATGTTGGACTTGATGGGTTTTGGTCTGATCCAGTTTGGCTCTTCTTATGTTCTTATCTCTAAATGGACCCAGTGTGTATCTAGACAAGGCATCTGGTTAGTTGGCTGAGTTCATTGGGGGGGGGGGCTTTTCTTCCGGGTGGATTTGTTTAATTGGGTGCTTGCTACAGTTATGTTACTGGGTTGGCTTTACTTATTTGAGATATTTGATGTATGAGGGTTAGGGGGTTGTTTAGACTGTTTGTTTATACTGTATTTTATATGAGTTTTAATTTATTCCTAGCTACTGTAAGAATCTTGATGGGATAAATGGAAAGATTAAAGCTGTAGAATAAATATTGTGCAAGGCCTTGACCTGCAGTAATTCTCTGGGTGGGAAAGAAATAATGAACCAATGTGGAACAAATGTTTAAACTACATATTGATTGATTACGGACAGATAAGATCTGGAAAAATGTTTAAACAATGCAAAGAGTCTCTTCCGTTCAGTTACATGCAGGGCTATTTTGGGGCAGGAACGTACCGGAATGGAGTTCCGGCTGGCTTCTGAGTTGCCTCCCCCACCCTCAGGTTCCCCAGGTGCCTCACAAACCACGGGACACTTGGGGAAGCCAACTTGATCCAGGGAGGGAAGGCAGTTTAAATTGCCTCCCCTCCTTGGGTTTCCCAGGTGCCCTGTAAGCCACAGGGCACCTGGGGAATTCGATCCTGGGAAGAAGCTGCGCTGTCAGGGGTGTGGCCTAATATGCTAATGAGTTTCTGCTGTTGGGTGTGGCCTATTATGCTAATGAGCTCCTGCTGGGCTTTTTCTATTAAAAAAGCCCTGGTTACATGGTTACAACAATGTTCCATTGTCTAGAAACACAAATGGCTACAGTACTGTCTATATACCTGACAGACTCAGGCGTGGTATATAGAAGCAGCCAAATGTAGTGGGAATGATGTGCTAGAATCCTGAGGTGGTTGAGTTGATGATTACTTCAGCCTATAAGTGGGAAGGTTCTGTTCCTAATGCTCACCCTTGTTTTTAAAAAGGTCCTTTTGACTAAACAAACAAATGAATCTGGCCTTTTCCTTCTATGCTCATTTTCTAATTGTAGACAAGTTTTGCTTTGTTTTTAATGCAGGGGAGTACTTAGATCTATTTCTCTACCTGAAGTTTGAATAGGGAAAATATACTCTACCACCTCATCACTCAACCACCCATGAAAAGTTCCGCTCCAATAACCCTATCCTAAAAATTCCCTCCAACACTGTAGTAAAATCAAGTTAAGGAGCGCTTCTGTTGTGCCTATGTATCTGTGGACTGGGACAGTGGATTTAAAAAAATGTATCCAATCTGTAGATTTTATAAAATGTAAAATGTGTTTTTCCTTTGTTATGTCATAACAAGTCTGCTAAGAGAAACAGATTTATAAAAATAGCTCAGGAACATTTTCTGAGGGCAAACCAAGCCTTAGAATTGGTAATGGAAAAGCTTTAATCTCTTCCCCAAATTAAGTTTACTCCAACTTAATTGATTTGCTCAATGTTTTCTTCATTATCATTTATGCTGAAATGTCAACAGAACAGAGGCTAGAGTCATACATTTAAGCTTTTGTGTTTCAGTTAATGTATTCATCAGGACTGACAATTAAGTATTCATTTATTTAAAAGTCAAGAACGTAAAGGGCTGAGTCTTGGGCATTTCCCTCCCCCAACTGTTTTTCTCCCCTCAAAATGAAAACGTAGCCATGGAATTTGATTTAAGAATGGCTTGTTCTTGAGATTAATCTTGCCAGAATATTAAGAGAGAAACTGAGTGCCAATGCAACAATGATACCAAATGAATAAGGAAAAGAACATCTATATTTCAAAAAAGGACACAATTAGCTAGACCTTCAATGTCTACTGACAAATGTTCATAATATTTAAAGTGACTGAAAATGTGAAATACAAATACAACACAAAGGGCAGTTATCAATTTTTTTTTTACTGAAAATGCGAAATACAAATACAACACAAAGGGCAGTTATCAATTTTTCCCCCAATTTATGACATGTAGGTCATGTGACAAAGGGATGTGGTGGACATATGGCTTGGCTGAGACCTGAATGAGACCAACAAAATGTGTTTACCCCCAGCCACCCAGCATACTTGTCCTGCCTCTAGTATCACCAGAAATTATTACATGAGTTTAATGTTTGTATATGGTACATGTGTGTATGTAGGCTTATGTGCACAGTGGTACTGCGTAGTACTCTGAATACTGGATTTTATATGCTTATATGCCTTCCTCCCAAATATTATGCCTATGCATGGACGTATGAACATATGATGCTGCTTTATACTGCATCACAAAATTGTCCATATATCCCAGTATTAGTTACTGCATCTACTCTGCATTACTGATGTAGATTCTCAATAGGGATCTTTCTCAGTCCTGTTACTTGAGATTCTTTTCATTGAAGATACCTGAGACTGAACTAGAGTATTCTGCATGGAATGTCAATATTCAGTAGTGAGTAGTAACTTAGCTATGGAGAAGTAGTAACTTAGCTATGGAGAAGCTCACCAGGCTGAGGAGGTAGAAGTGCTTGATCTCACTTTCCAACCACATGTTGGAGATCAGTTGGGGAGAGTATCACCAAATTTGGCCAGTTTAAGCCAGATGATTATTCACTATCTATACAGATAATTGTAACAGTTCACTCTTAAGAAGTGACACTAATGGCTTGTTCAGTGAGGTCAATCTAAATGTACCATTAATTCTGTTTCAAAGATAGAGAAACACACTTTCATGCTAAAATCATATACTCTGTAACTTACTGGTGACCTACCTTGTGAACTTTAAATAAAACCTCACAGAGGTTATATATTTTTTCAGCTCGTACCCAATCTAACGTGCTTACCTGCAATAATAAAATAAATATTGTTAGAATACTGTGTGAATGTAAAAGCCTTCATGAAATTTGAGTAATTTTTGTTCTGTATCATAATCTATGTTGGCCATTTTATTTAAAGTTGTTAATTATGTGTGCACCATCAACACCACTATACTTCTGCAACTGCAGATCCTGGAGTAACTTTTATGTACTAAATTAATATGTCTCTTAACCCCCCTGCTAATAACATATGGGTCCCCAAATTTTGACAAAACACTTAGGGAACTTTTATCATTTCTTCATTTTAATAATTAAATAAATATTTAGAGGCTGAGCTTTTTAATTTTAGAGGCTGGGCCCTAGTTTTTCCCAAAGAAAAGTGGAAAACACAATTGGCCAGATCTACGCTGCCCAAATACCATTATGGTATTTGCCCAGTCTCCTGCCAATGTTTCTTTTTTTTCTTATTTTGTTAATTGAATTGAAGACTAAGCACACACCCTGGCTATATAAATATATACATTTTACCCCCCCCCCCCATAAATATTAGAGTTGTTCTTTGCTCAAAGGGTAGTGTTGCCACCAAGCCCCCATACCAAGGTTTTTCCATTCACCTCCATCATGAGGGGCCCAGAATATGTTATTCTCTCCATTTACAATATAAAGGGCAAGACTGGAAGAATGGGGGAAGAATGAGAAAGACACCCATCGTGTTCTTATTATTTACTTGCTAAAATGAGAGATTCAGATAAACTCCAGTAGGACAGTTAGACAATTAATGAGGACTCATCAGCTTTCTTTGCTATTAAAGTGTTCTAATTCAAGGACGGACAGATGATGGAAGCTGAGAATATGCTATTAGGAATATTGCCCAACAAATTACCAAAAGTTTTGAAAGAGATGTTCAAATATATGGTGACAGCAGACAGAATCATCTATGCAGCAAAATGGAAACTAGGCATTTGTCCAAGCTTAGAAGAATGGGAAAATAAACTTGCTGATTATGCAGTAATAGTGAAATTGACAACCTATTTCCTTTCTTTTCCTTTTATACCCTTAGAAGCTCATTGATTCACAGATCTTGAGCAGCAGAAGATACTTGATTCTTTTTTTATGCAAGGGCTAAAAGGATTGAAACAAATATTGCAATGCTAGAGTAAATTTAGGATCCTTATCACTGAGCAAAAGAGCCAGGGTTTCCAAAATGTAGGGGGATGGTTGATTGATTAAAGTCTTAATATAGTGATCCCTTATATTCTCAAAAAACCTGCATTCAAGCAGGACGTGGCAGAATCATAGAGTTGGAAAGGACCTCCAGGATCATCTAGTCCAAAACCCTGCAAAATGCAGGAACTTCACAAATACCTTCCCCTCCACATTCGCAGTGACTGCTGTTCCATGCCAAAAAGATGACCAAAAGCCTCCTGGATCTCTGGCCAAACCGGCCTGGAGAAAAATTGCTTCCTGACCCCAAAGTGGCAATCAGCATTTCCCTGGGCGTGTAAGAAAGGGCCACAAGAACTAAGCACTGAGGAAACCCTTCCTGCCCTCCCTCTCATGATCTGCCTGAGTTCACATAATCTGCATTGCTGTCAGATGGCCATCTAGCTCTTTTTAAAAACATCCAGAGAGCCCACCACCTCCCAAGGAAGCCTGTTCCACTCAGGAAGTTTTTCCTAATGTTTAGCTGAAAACTCTTCTGATTTAATTTCAACCTGTTGGTTCTGGTCCGACCTTCTGAGGCAACAGAAAACAACTCTGTACCATCCTCTATATGAAAGCCCTTCAAGTACTTGAAGATGGTGATTTATTTATTTATTTCACATTTGTATCCTGCCCTCCACGTGAGCGGGCTCAGGGTGGCTCACACTAATCAGTAAAAATATCATACATTGACATAAAACATTTAAAACATATTTAGAACATTTAAAAGCATTTTAAACCAGTCAGTCAATAATCAAAGTGCTAGATGATAACTTTCTGCATCTAGTAGGATGGTGTACAGCAAGATTTCCAGATCAATGATCTTCCGGCTTCACCCAATGATATTGCTTGATCTCCAACTGGGGCCAGGCCAACCACCACAGATATTGGTGGTAGTGGTAGGTGGCTCCTAATTAAAAGCCTGGTGGAAGAGCTCCATTTTGCAGGCCCTGCAGAACTGCAAGAGATCCTGCAGGGCCTTGATCTCCTCTGGGAGCTCATTTTACCAGGATGGAGCCAACACTGAAAAGGCCCTGGTCCTGGTGACAGAGAGCCTGGCCTCTTTCAGGCCTGGGATGGTCAATTGGTGTTGAGAACCCAATCGTAGTGCTCTCTGGGGTATATATGGGGAAAGGTGGTCCCTCAGGTATGTCAGAACCTGGCCATATAGGGCTTTAAAAGTTAGCACCAGCACCTTGAAGCAAATTCGGTATGCTATTGGCAGCCAGTGCAGTGCCTTTAGCACTGGCCGGATGTGCTCCTGTCTAGGGAGACACATCAATAGCCTAGCCACAGCATTCTGCACTAGCTGCAGCCTCTGGATTTGCAACAAGGGCAGCCCTATGTAGAGAACATTACAATAGTCTAGCCTCAAGGTGAGCATTGTGTGGATCACTGTAGCCAGATTGTCATGATTGAGGAAGGGGGCCAACTTCTGGACCAGCCGAAAATGGTAGAAGGCTGACTTAGCAGTGGCTGCTACCTGGGCCTCCATTGCCAAGGAGGGTTCCAGGAGCACTCCCAGGCTCCTAACCATCAATGCAGGCACCAATGGCACCCCATCTAAGGCTGGGAGCAGGAGCCCCAACCCCAAACCGCCCTCATATCACCTCTCAGTCGTCTTCTCTTCAGGGTAAACATACCCATGTTAATACCTTAATATGCTATTAAGGCTAGAAGGGCAAATTCTCTCAGAATAGGGCCTATACAAAAATTTCCACTCTAAAATCGTTGTAGGTATAATATTCAGTCTTGTAAACAAAAAAGTTCTACAGTAACATGGGATGGTAAGATAGTACATATGGGGGGGGGGTAAAGATCACCCCAAAAGATAGGGGTGAGCAAACTCTGTGGGCTCTCAGGATCAGACTATTATAATTGATTTCTAGGATACACTTTTTGATTACAGAAAATGCTATGGATTTGCCCATCTCAAAAATATTATTAATTGATATTCCAACTATCAATTTTTCATCCAGGCTTTCATCCAAGACAATTTGTCGGCATCTCGATTTAGAGCATCAAACAAACCATCTTCAGCACAGAGCTGTTTTAATCTCAGTTTAAGGGCATAAAGCCATGCTCTGGCTTCCAAGAGTCTGTCCAAATTCTGCCCACAATATGATGTTTAACACACAGCAGGGAATATTTAGTATTTTCCTTAAAAATTAGGCTAAGGGTTGAGCAATGTTATTAGAGATAGCTTTAATCCAAATAGTTGAGCCATAAAGGATGAGAAGAACCACTTTCAAATTAAAAGCTTGCACCACTCCAGGAATATACTCCCCTCCTATTGTAGAATAACCTATTTATGGCACTTGCACATAGTTTAGTTTTATTAAGTGCTGTTCTAAGTTGAGAGGTCCAGGATAGATCTGCCAAAAACAAAATCCCCAAACAGGATAAGGCCTTGACTTGCTCAGTATTGGACCCGCTAATAGACTATTGAGACAGGTTCCCGTTTTCTGGTCTTGGTGAAAACTAGGATCTTAGATTTCAAATAGTTAATCACCAGGCTTTCTTGAGAGCAATAATTAGAAAAATGTTGCAAGGTCTTTTGTAGCCCAACCCTAGTTTGGGATAAGATCACGGCATCATCAGGGGTCTGTTGGAGTGGGAGTGCACAGGAGCGCAGCTCTGGAAGTGAGGAGCCCAGGGGGCAGGCACATGACCAAGCCCCACCCCCTGTCGGCTTCCCCGAGCAGTGCAGAGGCGCAGCGCCTCAGGGAAAGTCCTGCTAGGGTCTTTATTGTTTTTAATGTTTTGTTTTAATATTGATAATTTTATCATTGTTCCTTTTATGACTGTGTGCTGCTTTTCCAGAGACTTGCTCAAGGTGGCATATAATTTTTCTAAGGCTGAGGACAGACTGGCAATCTGAAGCGGAGGCAAAGCGGAGGGAACTGGAGCGGGGGGAAAAACCCACGGAGCTGGCCGTTCACACTGGCCAGAGCAATGCTGATCAGCGGCGATATGGAGCGTTCAGACTGCCACGGAGCGTTCAGACTGCCGCATAGCCAGCGCGCGCGGCTGCACTTTTTTTTGTTTTCCTTTGATGTTTTTCGCATGTGTGCACATGCGCACATGCGCAAAACTTTTTGCCGGTGCGTTCACACTTCCTCCGGATGCCTCCCGCTTCTTCCAGTTCACACTGTTTGGAAGCGGGAGGCATGCGGAGGAAGGCCCCTGAACACCGGGAAAAACCGGTGTCCGGGTAAAGCGGAAGGAAAGCGACTGGGAGACGGGTAAGTACGCAACGGAGCCGACGGACAGATGCGCATGTCTGAACGTGCTCCTTTCCTCCGTTTGCGAAGCGTGCCTGCCCCGCTTTAGATTGCCAGTCTGTCCTCAGCCTAAGTATACCATTTTTTATCTGGGCACATGGCACATAAGTACTGGAGAAATTTCCCCAACCCTTCAGCAGCTTCCACCCCATCAGTTTGGTGTAGTGGTCAGGAGTTGGACTCTAATCTGGGAGAACCGGGTTTGATTCCTCACTCCTCCACATGCAGTTGCTGGTGTGACCTTGGGCCAGTCACAAGTTCTCTCAGAGCTGTTCTCTCATGAGCAGTCCTGGAAAGAGCTCTCTCAGCCCCACCTACCTCACAGGGTGTCTTGTTGTGGGGAGGGGAAGGGAAATGGATGGGTGGTGCAGATGTCCTGGGTATCTCAAGTCTACTTGAAACCTGGTGGTTTCAAGGGAGCAGGAAGAGAATGAGGGTGTGTTCTTTATGCTTATTTTTATTGCACAAAATATTGGATGGGGAAGGGAATGGAGGAAGAGCAGGTCAGTTTCACTCACCTGTGGAGTGGAGCCTGAGGGGTGGGTGTTGCCTTCTGACACACTTCTGGTATGTTAGGGGGTGTGGCATATGCAAATGAGTTATGCTAATGAGCTCCTGCACCTCTTTTTCTACAAAATGACCCTGGGCATCATCCACTTAAAGTAAAACAGGCACCCCGATCTCAGCTAATTTTGTTGGATGGCAGCAGTCATTAAAGATTATTGCTATGTCATTTAAACATAAATTAAACCAAAAAGGTGCCAACAAGCATCCCTGTCATACTCCCTTTTTCAAATTCAATGGATTTGTTAAATTCCCATCCCACCCACATCGTACTTGGGCAGTCAAACCCAAATATAATAGTTGAATAAATCCTTGGAGTCTTTTGTCCATAGTAGTTTGATTAAGTTTGCTCCACAATCTGGGGTGAATTATAGAATCGAAGGCCCCCTTGAGGTCAATAAAAGCCACATATTGATGCCCCCCTTAAAGGATGAGTATTTCTCAGCCATGTGATAAAGAACTAGGTAGTGGTCGTATGTCAAAGAACCCCACCTAAATCCTATCTGTTCATATCCCAATAAGGTTTCTGATTCCATCCTTCTTTAGTAGATAAGCAAAGTATAGCTTTCCTAAAGAAGAAAGAAGGCTGATTGGTCGATAACAGGATGGATCACTTCTGGACTCCTTTTTAAATATTAGTAACAGGACAGATAACTTCTGGACTTTTTAAAGTAATAGAGTGTTTCCATGAATCAAGTATTTGTCCACTGATGTTACTTTGAGTGAAAATTGGGGCCAGAACTGTGGCCCACCATTGTGGATCAGCTATAAATAGCTTGTTAGGGATTAGATCAGAGCCTGGGGCTTTCCCTAGTTTTAATCCCTTTATAAGACAAATAACCTTAATTGAGACTTCAGACCAAAATGTTGCTACATCAAGAGGAATAATAAAGGATGTACTAGGGGTACTAGCACTAGTATTGGAGAAATAGTTTTCCCATGTTAAAGGGGCAATACAGCACAGGATTTTAGAGACTGGGTTTATAGCAGTATTGACAATAGATCAGAAGGCCTTATTACCATTTTTATTAATAACTGAAATGAGATATCCCCATTCCTTATTAAGGCCCATCTGTCTCCTTGTTTTAATTAGTTCTCTGTATGTTTTCTTTAGTTCCATCAGCTCTTAAGGGTTGATATTTTACAGTTACTTTTAAACTCATGATGCGTCTTTTGAATCCATCTTCTCATTCTTTTACAGTCACCATCAAACCATCTATTCCTCTTGACCATGCTGTGTCCTATCAAGGTTCTTTTTCACATAAAGGAGTCTGAACAATTTTAATACCTCATCCAAATTATGCAAAAAGTTAAGCACTGAATCAGACTGCAAAAACCTGTTAACAAAAATATTACAAGTTATGGAATCCATTATGATTTGAGCCTTGTCACTAGAGTTGGAGCTCCAGTTTAATTGCAGCTGTGTTCCAGAATAAGATAATGTTTTAGAAAAAGACTGGGAGATTATCACTTCCCATGTAATTGCCAACTTTTAGGAACTCAAGGTGTGAGAGATGTTCAGGAGAGGCCAGGATAAAATATTACACTGCTCCTTTGGAACTCACATAAGTGAAATCATCAGTTCCATCAACCTCTGAGTAACCATTCAATGGAATAAAGTTTCTCTGAATCACAAATTTAGCTAGCTCCAAACCACCTCTGCTTATTACATCATCCTTAGATTTTCTATTATGCCAAGAAGGGCTGAGAAATTCGTCATTATCAGGGCCTAATAGTTTATAGAAAAACATAATCGTCACTGCCTATCCTGCATTAAAGTTACCCACTAGTACTAGAGGGCCCAGGGAAAACAGGCCTGCAAGTCATTGACAATTTTCCTAGGCAGTCCCATCTCTGAATCATTATACTAGGAGCAGATGGAGGAATGTGAACAGAGGAACTGTCATGTCATCCAACTTTAATAGAAAAGGAATGATCAGATCATCTGCCACCAGAAGGTCACAAGGTCCTATATTCAAACTAGTTGAAATTAAACAAGCTAAGCCCTCAGTGCCTCCCCAGACTAACTGCTCTTTGAAAGAGAGTAAGATAACCAGGAAAGATAGGTTTGTCCATTAACCAGGTCTCCTGAAGAAGTAAAACATCAAAAGAAGCCATAAAAGCATTGGTATATTTACAACAGACTCTCAAGGCCCAGTAAATATTTACTTTTTCTGTTCTATATATCCTGTAGTGTATAATAATCTTGATATATATGATTTGTTATATAATCTTTTTTTCCTTTTGTATCCCCTCTATATTATTTATCAAACAGAATTAATTCAGGGCAATGTTCATTAATGGTATGTCAGCTGCATTCAATTCTTGGATATTTGAATAGGGATGAGCACAAACCAGGAAAACACAGTTCAGTTCATGGTTGTGGTGTGTGCGGTTCATGAACCATGGACCATCACAAACTTTTTGGTGCTGGAAAACTGATCCGGTTTGTGAGGTTTGTGATGTGGTAGAACAGGACTAAGATCAAGCCAGATAACCTCTGCAGTAGAAACTGAAGGTATGTGGGAGGGGCATTTTTTTTTGCAAGTCCAGCAGAACCGGTGTCACTGTGGCACTGCAAGCTCAACAGGACTAAGTTCAGGCCAGATAATCTCTGCAGTAGAAACTTAAAGGAAGGAGGGCATTTTGCAAGTCCAGCAGAACCAGTACAACGTACAGAGTGCCTATAAGAACCCAATACCATAGTGGCAATGCCAGCTCAACAGGACTGATGTCTAGCACAGAATCACACTCCAGGCAAGGGAGGGCTGCAAGCCAAGCAGAACCAGTGCAATGTATTAGTTCCCAACAGAACCCAGTGCCATTGTGGCAATGCCAGCTCAACAGGACTGATGTCTAGCACAGAATCACTATCCAAGCAAGGGAATGGTTGCAAGCCCCGCAGAACCAATGCAATGTACGAGTGCCCAGCAGAACTCAGTGCCATTGTGGCAATGCCAGCTCAATAGGGCTGATACAGAATCACAGTCCAAATGGGTTTTTTTTTGCAAGGCCAGCACAACCAATTCAGTGTACCAAATGCCCAGCAGAACCCAGTGACACTGTAGTAATGCAAGTAAAAGAAGACTAATGTCAAACCAGATCATTCTTGTAGTACAAACTGAAGGGGAGGTGCTTTTTAAGCCCAGCACTGCCAGGTCAGTGTACAAAATGCCAAGCAGAATCCAGTGCCTCTGTGGCACTGCAAGCTTTAAAGGACTGATCTCAAAGCAGTGTCATAAGAAATCCAAGCCCGGGGGGTGGGTTTTGCAAGCCCAGCACAACCAGTTACAATGTGCAGAATGCCCAGCAGAACACAGTGCCACTGGCATTGGAAACTTAACAGGACTGATCTCAAAGTGCAGAGTCACAAATCCAAGCAAGGGGTGGTGGTGGAATTTTGCAAGCTCTGTGCAAGAAAATGGGAAGGGAACACAAAGGTATGCCACGGTGTGTGTGGGATCCTCTTGATACTGACATGACTAGTTTGAAACTGACAACAGTGTTTCCAAGGCTGAAGAATTCCACATGCCCTAGTTGCTTTGAAGTTTGGTAATCATTTTGTTTGAGCAGAGACAGTCTGACTGGAAATGCATCCATTCACAAACCAGCAAACCTCCACAAACTGCTTGAAAGTTCATGGAAAGTTTGTGCTGGTTCACCTGCCACAAACTTTAGTTTGTGAACCATTAACCACACAAAATTCATCACAATCTTAAGTTCTTGAGTTGATTCATGCCCATCGATATACAGCACTCACTAAAAAAAAGTCTAGTCTTTGGAATACATTACTAATTACACATATATTTCTCTTCCATTAGGAATCTCAGAACAGCTTCGATTCTATGACATTACGGTATCAAGTAGCCTTAAATTATTCTCTGGAAAAGTCCCAAGAAACAATGAACTCCTGATGTGGCACATTATACCTCTAAGTTTAAACATAAAGGTGAATGAAGGATTTTGTCCACAGAATTACTGTTACACATACACTTAAATGTCTTAATAGATCAAGGCATCCAAGTTGCAATGAAGCTGAACAGACTTTCACTGCTAATGATGCAAGCCAAAGCTCTGCTGAAAAAGCAACTTATTCCAGCTGCTAAAAGGTGCTGTGGTAAAACTTCAGGAAAACCTTAAAAGAACTTTCCTCTTGACACTAGTGAAACGACCACTAAGGCACTGGTATTAAAATCTATTGTAGAGTGGTTATATTTATTTAAGTAAAATAGACTGAAGTCCTATGTTTGCACTAATCAAAACCAGTGATAAGCACAACCATTTGACTGTGATCTAACAGAAACTTCTCTTTTCTTCAACTAAAGATACATATGGATGCCCTTCCTCAAAAGAAAAAGGCACCATTGCCTAGTTAAAGTAGTACTACATTTAAATCAATATATCTTAAAGAAATGGCATGGACCTAAAATCCGCATGATTTTACTTAAATGAATGAGAGCCTGTACCCTAGTCTTTAAACCTCAGCTGTCCCACAGGTTCACATTCCTTTTGCGCTATGTTAAACTAGTAGCAAAGCCCATTGTGGAAATAATACAACAGGCTCTAGCAAGACCCTGGGGTAGGCTTCTGCCCCCTGTTTGCAGTGGTGGGCTGCATGCCACAGCCAGGGCTCCCTGCACCCTAACCACACCCTAACCCATCCCCCAATCCTAACCCTTTCCCCCCATCCCAGACCCCGCAGGCACTGCAGCAGGCTCTGGGCTGCCACTGCAGGCCAAAACCTCCATGGCAAAGGTCACCAGTGGCCTGTGGGCTGAGCTCTCCATACCCCCTCTCCCTCCCCTGTCTCACGTGTGCTGTAGCAGGCTCTGGGCCACCACAAGTGCTATAGCAGGCTCTGGGCCACCTCTGCAGGTCAGCGCCTCCATGGTGCAGGTCTCCAGCAACCTGCGGAGTGGGCTCCCCAAACTCCTCTCCCTCCCCATCCCGCATCCTGCAGGCACTGTGGCAGGCTCTGCCAAGACTAAAAAACTTAAGCAGCAACTGGAGGCAGTGGAAAAAAAGAGAACCTCAGATGAACATCAATTGCTATAACTGCAAATGGAAAGATCAGCTTATGTACTGAGATTCCAGGGAGTCCCAGAATGCAATGGAAAAGATCTGAAGAAGCTTTTAAGTGATGCCTTGGCACTGGTTGCAGATACTACAGTGGAACTTTTACAATCGGATATGGATATGGTTTATTGGACCTATCCAGATTATATCAAGAAAAATAATCTGCCTGGAGAGGTTTTTGTGAGATTCTCCAAAAGATCAAGCAGAGATCAAGTACTTAAAGTGATTAATGGGACTACCCTAAAAATCGAAGGTACAGACATAAAAGTCTTAAAAGACATTCCATTTGAAATCAGGAAAAAGAGGAAACAATATAAAAATCTGACAACCTTTCTACAGAAAAATTCCACGTCCTACAAATGGCTGTTTCCTGAAGGGCTCACTTTTAAAATTAGGACAAAAAAGAAAGAGTGGACTCTGTTACAAAAGCCATAGCCTTCTTGGAGTAGTGTCAAACAACAGACAAGCCGAAAGGAACAGAACAGGACGACAAGACATCAGATCACAGCAACTATGATTTGGGAAGACATGGAGACACATCGAGCAGCTCGTCTGAGGAGGACTCTGGATCTGAGTTAGGAGCCGCTGCCCCTAAATTACTTAAAGTCAGATGGGACTTTGATAAAAACAAGCCTATGGGAAAGACACCAAAAAAATAAGAAACATGAATCCAGTTATATGTTTGGAACTATGAATTGCCTAACGTACCTATTTCAGCCTTAAAAAAAAAATCCTTCTGTATTACTAAATAGTATATAAACATAACTCTTATGCTTCATCTTACTAAAATTTATTGTAAGTGAACTCTCAACCAAGCTATGTAACACTGAAAATGACCCCTGCCACTTGGGCTTTTAGTGGCCTTCTTTTCTTTCTCCCATAGTTTGTAGTTCCCCCTTCCTATTTTCTATTGTAGTTTTAGAGAAAAGCAATGAAAACATTTATTAAAAAAAAGAAGAAAAATAGTGTGATAAGAGTTAACAAGATAGTTGCTGATACGGTGAATATCACGTAGCAATACTTTGGAAAATCTTACAAGAATGTGGTTGGTTATAAATTGAATCTCAATAAATCTGAAATAGTTTTAGATAATATGAAACTATCTAATTTACCTTTAGATTGCCCATTAGAGCTGACAATATATGGTGAAAAACACAATAATAATCCCAAATGATAATGAAGATTTGTATATTCTCAGTTATGTTCCTTTGATATAGCCTATGATTCAGTTTTAGAAGCTTTTAAAGTTATTCTTTTTTTGGATAAACTAATTCTTTGAAAATGGCAGTCCTCCCAAAAGTGATTTATCTTTTTTTTTAATGTGCAGATATTGCTTTCTGATAGCTTAAGAAACTTGCAGCAGATACTTCTGGTTTTCATGTGGGATAAAAAAAAAACACCTGCTAACTTGGCTGTAATGTGTGAAAGATGTACAAATTGTGGCTTTCCGTTCCCAGCCTCAAATTACACTGCTATCCAAATAAACTTACATGATTGCCCTCCCCAAAAGAAATATCACTCCCTGAAACAGTCTTACTGAAGTATCTTTAAATGTATTGTTGCAGTAAAAAAAGCCCCCCCCCCGATAACTAAATCTCATAAAGGAAAAACCATATATAAGAGGAAATGCTAAAAATCTGGGCAAACTATCTGCCTTGTCACCATTAGTTTCAGTACTCTAAGGATTTTAAACTGTCAACATTAATTGGTAGTTTTGACCTGTAGGAGCAAACTGGTACATCTAGACACTGTGATTTCATCCAGAACAACAAGTGTAATCTCATTTGAGTCTGTTCAGGAGAAATGTGGTCGGAGATACACCCAGTACATTTTTCCAGATCCGCAGATTAAAAGTTTCCTTACTGTGCAGCTGCAAACATGTCTGTCCCTTAGGTATCTCACAGAATTTGAAGCACTCTCCAACAAAATGCAAGCGGTCTTCTGTTGAAAATTTATAATACTTTGCTTGATCTTGAAAGTTAACCACACACACAAAAACTTTGCTATGAACCATGATCTGGGGTATGATATTAGTCAAGAGGTATGCCCTGCCCTGGATAGCCCAGGCTAGTAGTCTGATCTTGTCAGATCCTGGAAGGATAGGAGGAATACCAGGGTTGTGATAGAGAAGCAGGCACTGGCAAACCACCTCTGAAGGTCTCTTGGCTTGAAAACCCTACAGGATCACCATAAGTCAGCTGTGACTTGACAGCAACTACAACAGCAACAATTGGCAGTATTTATTCTAAAAGGGTTCTACAAATGATGAAACTGTGCCATTTAAGTCCTCTTAAAGATTGCTAAAATTTATTTTAAAAGACTCTGGAAAATGCTGGTTTTGTAATCCATGACATGTCTTTCCACCACGTTTGGTGGGAGTGGTCCAGGGCACATGCCTATTGGAAAGCTATGTCTCAGAAGCTCCTTGAACATTTAAATGTCCTATTATCTTGATTGCCTGAAATATTTCTTTTAAATGTCAAGGCAGTGACACCAAATGAGCTTCAAACAATAACTATTAATACATTAATGGCACCTTGGTTTTTTTTTTTTTTTGTAGCTTCTGGGGAAAATAAACACTAATCCAAGAACAGAGGAATGGTTGTGAAAGTTACACATTTTGATTAGGATCAACATGCTCAAGATGTTAATCAGCTGGACTTTCAGTGGAATAAGTTGCTATGGGTTACGGTGGTATGTTGTAATCTTATAAAAAGATTTTTTCTATGAAATTATTATGTAAAATTTTGCTTGTTTCACAATTAAAAAAGAAAAAAAAAAGTAAGTTAACATAATATTTTCACATAAAATTGTACTTTATTATATGCCTTCTGCAAACCAAGTTTGGGATTGAAAGAATCACAAGTAATACTCAGCATATGTACAGAGATTTGTCAGCTCCCCCCATCAAGTACTCCTAAAAAGCCCCTGAAGTTCAAATATCCTCCAGGAATAGCACCTCATAAGTACAAGGGGCTGCAAATGGAAGGAGAATCAGCTTTTCCCATGTGCATAAAAGAAGCACTTTGCACGTGCACCTGAGGCCCTCTGAGTTAACAACAACAACAAAACCTCAAAAAAATTTCAGGCTCTGTGTTAGCGAATGGAAGCCACAAAACATTATTTTAAAATATTATTCTTGTCAGAACACAAAAAGCTCAATACTCCTTAAACTATTCCCCACTGAGTATTATTTAAAAGTCATATCACCACCTTTTTTTTCTTGAAGAGAGTTTCTGTGCCTTCGACAACTCAATCACAGGCAGAATTTCAATTGGTGAAGTGACACAGAATGCACCTTCTGATGGATTTCCAGTCATATACTTGGCACTGAATCAAACTATTTTGCAAAAGGTGTCAGACTCTTGAACAAACGTACCCTCAACAACACTCTCTTGGTAGTGATTTGTTTATTGAGAGTTCAGGATGTATCAAGCTAAGACCATCTTGTGTCAGAACTGATCTGGTTGGCACCAGTTCAGAAATTATACCTGCTTCAAACAAGCCCCCCTATGTCCCATCCAGTCATTCCATTCATTCAGTCTGCCTAAATCTAGCGTGCACCATTATTCCTCCTACCCGCTTCCCCGGCAACCTACAGTTTATTATCTCTAACAAGCGGACAAGCAGAGACAGGCATACAAGGTCATTCTTCATACTTCCCAAGTTGGGAAGATCCTTAGAAAAACAGTTGCGAAGCAGCTAAGCAGTTTCCCACACACTCACACACCAGCCCACCATTAACCACTAGAGTAGATATGAGTAAAATGGTTACAGAAAGACATAAGCAGAATACATAGCAAATGAGGTTCTGGGTTTGACAAAAGGATTAAAAATTATCCAGGGTATTGCAGTTGTGCCAATGAAGATGTGTTAACAGGTAGCTTCTACTGATTTTCAGCTGATAATTTTCAGAGTATGAAAGTTCCATTAAACTGTTTTAACTCTCTGGGGATTTACAAATTGAGCTGTTCTAAATTCCTGTGAATAGGACATTCCACATAGCCAAAGGAATTACCAAAAAGATGCCAACATTGATGTTTGCCATGGTGTTTCATCAGCATCTTATTCTCTTGACACCTCCTGCTTCTTGTTCATCACAGAATCCTGAGTTCACATAGCTTTTTGATTAGACTAGCTGTTGCAACCCATGTGATTTCATTTGAAAGCATCTGTCATGTTATCATGCCAGATGTAGCATCATCAGCAATACCATGTAGGTTGCTGCAGACCACTGATTCCCAAAGGTTTCCTGACTCCCAATTGCTTCTTTAACAAAATGTCTATTCTCCAGTGCAAAGAGCTAGTCCTGGCTTTCCTCCACCTCACTGGAATAGGAGGTAATTCAAAAAAGCCAAGGAAGCCACACCCTTGTGTCTCCAAAAAGCACCCGTTCAGAAACAGCTTCCTCCATTGTAGGAATGTGATTGTTTTTGCAACCTCCCAATATTTTGTGATTGCTGACAGTTCCCATGGTAGCCATTTTATGATTGCCTCTCCATGACTGTCTGCTTTGTTTTCCTTCATCCAATCATGCTTAATGGTTTTCTGTCTAGTTGATATTACATTGGACAAGTTGCAATTTGACTTTTAAACTAATTTTTATTCACATAATTTTAACAAAATAACCTTTGTTATGTAATTATGAATACTCAGTATTATATTTGTATATTGTATTACAGATTCCTCTGAAGAAGCCTGTTGGAGAAACACAGAGGGAATTCTTACCTGAGTAATAAAATATATTGCTTCCTTCACTTGCACCATCAGCCTTCGCCTTATTTTCATCTCTCAGTGACCGGTGTGGCCCTTTACTTTTTCCCTCTATAGCAGCCATTTTGTGGTGACACCTGTTGCCCATTTCCAAAATTCCAAAAGTGCCCCCCAAATCACCAAAATTGGGGTCCTCTGCCATAGATAATTCACCTATATTGTAGGCTTACGTATTCAAGGGTTGACAGGACAAAAAAGAAGCCCTGCTGGATCAGACCTGTGGTCCATCTAGTCCAGCATCCTGTCTCACACAGTGGCCAACCAGTTTTTCTCATGAGCCAACAACAGGGCAGAGAGGCCAAGGCTTTCCCCTTATGTTGCTTCCAGACTCTGGGATTCAGAAATTTATTGCCTCTGAATGTTGAGATTTCCTTCAGTCACCATGGCCAGCAGCCACTGATAGACTTATCCTTCATGAATCTATCTAATCCCATTTTAAAGCTGTTTATTTCTGTGGGCATCACTACATCCTCTGGCAGCGAATTCCACATTTTAATCACTCTCTGTGTAAAGTGGCATTTCTTTTTGTCCATCCTGAACCTACTGCCCATCAGCTTCATTAGATGCCATCAAGTTCTAGTATTTTGGTGAGGGAAAAAAATGTCTCTTTGTCAGCTCTCTTTACCCCAAGCATAATTTTATAAACCTCTATCATGTCCTCCCTCAGTCATGTCTTTTCTTAACTGAAAAGTCTCAGACCCTTCAGCCTTTCCTCATAAGGAAGGTGCTCCAACCCCCTCATCTTCTTGGTCATCCTCCTCTGTATTTTTTCCACTCTGCAATGTCCTTTTGGAGATACGGTGACCAGAACTGTACACAGAATTCCAAAGGAAGCTGCACCATAGATCTATACAGGGGCATTACAATATCTGCCATTTTATTCTTAATCCTTTTCCTAATAATCCCTAATTAATTAACCTCTGCACCACTGGACTGACACTTTTGTTGAGCTATCCACTACGACCCCAAGGTCTTTTCCCCTCTCAGTCTCAGCAAGTTCAGACTCCATTAGCCTATACCTGAAGTTGGGATTTTTTGTTGAACGCTGAACTTCATTTACCACATTGTTGTCCACTCACTTAGTTTGTGGAGGTCCTCTTGGAGTTCTTCACAGTCAGCCTTGGTTTTCACCACCCTGAATAATTTTGTGTCATCTGCAAACCTGGCCGCAACACTACTCACCCCTAGTTCCAGATCATTTATGAATAAATTAAACAGTACCAGCCCCAATACTGATCCTTGTGGAACCTCGCTGCTTACTTCCCTCCATTGTGAGAACTGTCCATTTATTCCTACTCTTTGCTTCCTGTCATTTAACCAGTTTATAACCCACAACAGAACATGTCCTCTCATCCCTTGACTGCTAAGTTTAAGGTCAGTCCTATTTCTGAACATCAATAGCCCACAGTTTAGACAGCTGCTTTGTGACCCAACAGTGTGCATGCAGGATTCAGTGGGACTTCCATCTTTTGTCTTTGACCAAAAAGGCCAAATGCCTCATCACATCCAGTTTCTAAAAATTTCCTGAATTTCCAAATCAGTTTTGCTGCCATTAGATGCGGGGTTGCTGTGTGAGAAACTCTTGTTCGAAACCACCCATGGAACAAGTGTTGTAGCGCCTATATTGCCACTTTTGCACTGCTGTCACTGGATCAAAGCCAATGTTACAAGTTTATAAAGGATGTACACCCTTTGAGCAAATAGGAGGCACTATAAATCTAAATAAAACTGTTATGTTTAGCATTACTAGATATTTTAAAACACCTCTTTCTAAAAGACAGTATAACTTCTTAAACAGAATGGCTCATATGTTTCTAGAGTTACAATGCAAAAAATAAGCTGATCTAGCTAACAGAATATGCTCACAGATGCATGCTTCGTATACCTGTGCAAACAGGCACTGCACATACGGTCTTTCCCCAATTCATAAAAACTGAGCTGTGTACAAAAAGCTCTGGTCAGCTAATCAGTAATAACCCCAATCATCTATTTTGAAGGGAGGGCAGAGTGAGGGATTAGCTTTATTGCCTGAACAGTTAAGAAGAGGCTGATTGCACAGACAATCTTCATTAAAGAATGACAAGATCCAGCCTGCATGCTGTGTCTAAAGCCCAACTGCTACTGAGTTCATCTGAACACCACTGAGAAGAAATTACTGTGCCTGCTGCTCATTATACAGTTTTCTTGGAAGGAGGAATGCTGTTTTCTAAATTCTGTATTCCAAACAATGCAATGGGGCCAAGTGTTGCAGCATAGATAATCCTAGCACGCATGACCATTTTTCTACACAGAGAGTAGATGGGAGGTGGGTAGAATACAGAACCACGGCATCTAGCATTTCCAATTCTAGCTTGGGAAATTCCTGAAAAATTGAAGGTGGTTCCTGTGGAGGGCAGGGATTTCACTTGGAATCTATGGTATATCATACAGTTTGCTTTCTGAGGCTGCCATTTTCTCCAGAGGACCTCATCTCTGTAGTCTGCAGCAATGTTCCCTCTAAGCTCCACAGTGCTGTAAGCAAAAATTTTACCTCATGAGCAAAAAAAACTAGTAGCGTTAAAGTTGTGAGTCTACAGTTAACTATCACATAAATTATTTTTAAGCTATTTCCATAACCTTGTAAAAATCTCAAAATGTAATCTTTTAAACTATATTTTAAGAATAATTTAATCACGTCAAATTTTATTACAGAAAATGTCCTCTATGGGTGTAGACCAGGCCTCTGGAGAACAGGTCTACCCTCCCCCTTCCCATTTATTGGTAGACATGGCCTCCTGAGAACAGGTCTACCTGCCTCAGTCCACTATATTTCACCTGGCCTCCAGAGAACAGGTCTACTCCCCCCTTTCCACTGTATCGGTAGGCATGGCCTCCAGATAACAGGTTTCCCCTCCCCTTTCCACTATATTGGTAGACCTGGCCTCAGGCTGTCACCCTGCACTGTCCCTTAGAAAACATATCAGCCCTTGGGGTGGGGAGAAAAGTCTGCTTTGTTTTATTTAGTCAAATCTGACAAATTACTGGTCAAGTATAACAGAGGTGAAACAATCACTGTCAGAACCCTGCCTAATCTAACAAGCAGGAAATTACTTAAATGTTATCAAACATCCTCAAACTACTTATTTATTCTAATATTTATATTCCACTTTTCCCTGTGACTTAAGGCAGCTTACAAATCATACTGAAAAGCATAATGGGTGTGCAAAAAAAATTCTATTTTTTTCCTGGCTCCATTATAGCCTATGGAGATCATTATAGTCAATGGGTCCCATAGGCTATAATGGATAATTGATCTGGGGGTATCTGGGGCTCTAGGGGTGCGGTTATTTGAGACAGATGAACCAAATTTGCAGCATAGCTGCTGGTGCCTCTCATCAAAAACCTCCCCAAGTTTCAAAAAGATTGGACCTGGGGGTCCAATTCTATGGGCCCCAGAAGCAAGTGCCCCCATCCTCCATTGTTTCCAATGGTGGGAAAATGCCTTAGTCTAAGCAGAAGTTAAATTCCCTTAGCTGGCCTCTGAAATGTTGTGTGCCAGCACCCCCCAGCACAGCTTAGCAGGAACTCTGGTCTGGAGACACTGGAATTCTGGGAGAACTCCTGGCCCCACCTGGAGGTTGGCAATGCTAAGGGCATCTGATACTTCTTGTGTGGGATCTAGCAGGATATCTAACTTCACAGTAGTACCTCAGTATTGCATTGGAAATAATGAATAACAGTAATTGAGATATTGTGATCCATCCAGCTTCAACCCTCATTTATTAGGATGAGGTTTCACACTTTATACACTTGCAAACTATGGGGGCTGGGTTCCCCCCCCCCCCATTTTCATCTATTTTTTAAACTTCTAATAGTAAACATAATTAAAATGAATTAGATGTGGGAAATGCCTACCAATAGCTTATTGAGAATATTCAGTAATCACATTTGTTTACTGTTTTATTTAACATGATGGTGTCTAGAGGACAACAGCTCAAAAGACCTTGCCAGCAACAAGACAAAAACATAACTTTTCAGCCTCTAATTAGCCTCTTGAGCAACTACGATTACAAAATAATTGCCAAGCCTTACACCTGCCCAAACTTGAAGAGCTGTTTCATTCCTACAGAGATCTCTTTGATGCCTTTCATGGAGCCTGTCATGTTTTAACCACTTTACCCAAAGGTAGAACAAATCCCGATAACTCAAAACTAGTCAGATTGTGCATTCTTAACATCACGTCAATCTGAATACCAAAATATATACATTCTAGGAGTCTGAGTGATGGAAATACAACTAGGTAACTCAACAATGCAGCTAAATTGAAACCTCATATGACAGAATTGTATGCATTCAGGAATAATATTTAACTCATATGGAATTAATGTTGTCTTAAATTAGAATGCTAAATAAATTGTGTAGAAAGAGGAATTTGTTTAATTCACTGGCACCATGAATGAGTTGGAAACATCATGTACCTGGTAGGCTAAGCCTGGCTGCACCCTCCTAGTCCATTGACTTTAGTCCATTGACTTCAATTGATTTAGAACCAAACTACATGTTATGTAGGTCACAGGTCCAACCTGAGTCTGCTGATGCCACTCTGTAATGGAAAGTTTAGCCACGAGGCCGATACTGTAGCAGCACCAGGAGATCTCCCCCCACCCCCACACCATGTCTTTTCAAGTGCCCAAACAGGCAATTTTTATCCAGTTAGATTTTCTTCTAAAATGATGCTGGTGGCCAGGAGTTGGATCCATGGCCACTGTAACATTTAGCTTGGCCCTGAGAAAAGTGTAACTCAGTTAAGGGCTGCTCCGCAAGGGCAGGAGTGTCTTCAGAAATCTCTACTGTTTTCACTCTTTTGTTGTCAATGAGCTGTGGGGAAAAGAAAAGATTTATGCAATCGAGATTCTAATTGTAGCTGCTCAACTGCAATTGGAGAGAATGAAAGTTTATGAATATTTATGTAGAAGCTACTCTGTTCTTTGAACTCACTTATGAACTTATTAAGCCCATTCCCGATAGACGATTTGCTAGATTAATTAAGTTGTTTTTGCTTCCATGGAAATACTTCAGATATTCAGATACTGAATAAGTAGAACAGAGACTGTGGCTCAGTGATAGGGCATCTGCTTGGCATGCAGAAGGTCCCAGGTTCAATCCCCACATCTCTAGTTAAAAGGATCAGGCAGTAGATGATGTGAAATAATTCTGTTTGATCCCCTGGGGAGTGGCTGTCAGTCTTGAGTTGACAATACTGACTTTGATGGATCAGTTATCTGATTTAGTATAAGAAAGCTTCATGTATTCAACAACAGCTTTCAAATTAAGTTCCAAATTTAACTTTTGCAAAGTTCTGTAGCAGTTCTAATTCATTCTGAGGTGAGAACCCTGTCAAGCGTGCTGCTATTAATGGGTGGTGTTTATTAATAGGGATGTGCATTCAGCTCAGCTGAGCTGATTAAGAACCCTAATAATGCCTATTTGGGATGACCAAATACTGAATCAGATTCTCTGATCTGATTCAGCTGGCTGAATAGAGCATCCCCTCATATATGGGGATCCCAAAGGGGGAGAGGGAAAGAATCTCAGGTGCTTTTGCCTGACAGAAGGGCCAGCTCACCAGCCTTTCTGTCAGGCAGAAGCACCTGAGATCCATGCCTTTCCCTCTCTCTCTTCCCTTCACCTCGCCTCCAAGCAGGACAAAGGGGGGGGGGGGGGAGAAAGGGAATCCAGGCACTTCTGCCTTACAGAGGGGCCAGTGATGACCCCGCTGCCAGGTAGAAACATCTAAAGGGAGCCTGTGACCTCTGCAGAGTGACTCCAAAGACTGAGGGGATTTAAAGTTTAAATCCCCCCCTCTGGAGCTGCGCCGCAGTGGCAGCACACTCCCTTCATTGAAGGGAAGACAATTTTAAGGCCATTCACTTCAGTGATGGGAGCATGCTGCCCCCCACAACTGGGGGGGATCATTATACCCTATGGGAGCAGTCCCCATAGGATATCATTGAGCTGGATTAATTCGGTTATACCGATAATTTCACAAACCCTAGTATTATACCAATACTGGGATTCGGGAATGTTGGCAAATGCCAATATTTTTCGGGTTTGGGATATCCGAACCCCCCAAAATCCCTATTTATTAATACCCTTTTCCCAGAGTTCCTTAATTATCATCATTGTGGAAAACTTCTAATAGGAAACAAAAGTGGGCAGCCAGGCTGCCCATAGAAAAAGCCAAAGCCATACAGTAGAATTAATTCAGAAAAAAACGCTGTCAATGAAGTGCTTCTCCATTCCTTCCACCTTTTAACATTATTAAAAGTTAATATGATGTGATCTTGAATATGTGCCCCATGCTCACATCTGAAAACTTACTGTAGCTAGTTATTAAACTGTTTGTCCATAGTACTAGACACAAACACTGAAAGAAAGAGAAAATTATTTTTCTTCTTTTCTTCTGTTCTTTGATGCCAGGCTTCCAGAAGTTCATGAAGGCCTGAGGTACTTCAAATCAAACGATTTCCCTCAGACCAGACTACTGGAAACCCACACCACCATACTGAGCACTCTGCCTGTGCCAGCTCAAGGGTTTTTTTGGTGCTCAAGGTGAACCCTTGACCCTCCCCACTCAATAGAAAGAAAAGTGTCCCATTTTTTTTTCCATTTTAGCTTTGACAGTCTGGCCCAGGAAAACTCAGAAGGCATGGAGGCAGTGAGCAAGCCTAAAAGGGAGAGCAATAGCTCTTTGGGCCCAGCCATACCACCAGCTTTCTGGGTGTGTATGTGCCTGGCTGTCTACCACTTGGCTTCCTTTGGTGCAGCCCAAGCCAGCCACTGAGACTGCTGCCTGCCCCAGCAGTGGTGCCACTCTGCCAGCACCATTCCAGGGGTTTCCCCCCTGTATTCTTTCTTTGAAACTAAACCTACACACAGAAAGGGACGTGCATGCAAAATTTCCTCTTCCGTTACAAGACACGAGGGGTCTTGTACCAGGGTGAAAATTCATAGTTGTGTGGGGTTGAATTTTGAAACATTCAGACAGTTCCAAGTCCAAATTGTTTCCAGAATCAGAACCACTTTATTGTGTGCCATTATCATTAAGAGTAGGGATGGCCAACCTTTTCAGCCTGGATGCTCAGATACTTTATTTAGGGGCTAACGTCTCTCTGCAGCCGTGATACCATCACTCTACACCCCTCCTATGAACACTGGCTGGGGAGGGTCTAGAGCCAGGCTGCAGAAACATTCCAGAGCTCAGAAAGAATAGATATTGACCAGCTGAGAGAAAAACCTGAGTGTGATGTCAAATGGAGCTGTTCCATCAGGCCTTTGGTTGAGGTGGCGAACATCCAATCCATCTCAGCCTCTCCTGCTCACACTGCTTGCTGTGCTTATAGTGCCCACTGTGATTTGCCCTGCTCAAAGAGTACAGCATCGGACCCTGAGCCCACTTGCCGGGGAGGGTGGGATATAAATCAGATAAATAAATAAATAACGTTCATGTAGCTAGAGCTGACACTGACTTCTTTCCTAGTGGCTTACCATCACTGGACATTTTTGCAATGCTCACCTAACAGTGCAATGGAAGAATGCCCTGGAGGCATCCATAAAATTACAGAAGCCCTAGGTGATGTAAGAGAACATTCTTATGAATCAGTGGCCACGTGCATCAACATGTTGCAGCAGGAGTGTGTTGAGATGTCTAAATGCGGCACTAGCCATGCAGAAGACAGTACTGATGTCACACTTAGACAGCACTTCTCTTGGGTAAGCTGGACTGAGTGGAGGTCTCAGAAAACTCAGAAAGATTGGGTCTTCAAACCACACGGTGACCATTGCCAAAATTAGGTAAAAATGCAAAGCAATCTTTAATTCTGTTATAACTACAGAAAAGCTTTCAGGGCATTTAGAATGTTAATTATCAGTTTATCTGACTGAAAGCATGCTCCTGATAGTATTCTATAAATTTTATTTCTCATGCACAGAAGGATAGATTTCCTGGATAAAGTCCCAAACCAAACCGAACAAAGACTATGCAACCCGAGCAGATAGATTAAACCTTTCTGACATGTCAGTTTTGCTATAAAGGCACCATTGTGATCAAGGGATTAAGTCTTTCTTTTCCATTGAATGTTTTTGCTGAAGTCTTCATACAATTCTTGAATAATAGATTAGCTTTTAAAAAACCGGTTTAACCCATCAAGATTGACAATGCTGATACTCGGCTTTGTCCCTATAATTCAGCTTTCATGAATGTGCTGATCTTTGCGAGAAGGGCTCCTTTGACATTAGCTTGCAAGGCTGATGGGGAAAAAAAGTTTCCCAGAAAATATGCACCAGAATGTATTTCTATATATGCAAAGACATGCATAGGAAGAATGTTCTCCTTTACTGAAATGGAGAAATAGAAGCTGATTTTACAGAAAACGTGCCAGTAATTTTAGTTTGCCACCCTGCAGAACTAAAAGCAGTGGGGAAAGCATGGTGGCAGGAAAACCTCCCAGCCTCCCTCTTTGTTGCCTGCCACCTGTTGGCATGGGGATGTCCGAAAAAGTGTTGTCGTGCCAATGGCACGACAACACTTACAGCAAATACTTGGAAGTGACCTCACATCAATCACATGCTGCCACTGTGGCACTAGGATTTAGACAAAACTCTATGTTCTCACTATAGAGTTCTGTCCCCATCTTAGCACATTGCATCACCATCATTCCAGCAATGTGATATCAATTCTGGGAGTTCACTAGAAGTGATGTCACACCATTATTTCTCCCATCCCTTCCTCTCCGACTGTTGCCTCCTGTAGTTTTGAAAGCTTTTTTCTTGCTGCCCTCTGTGAAGCACTAATGGGGGGGGGAAAGCATCAAAGGTATGTTTTTCTAGGAAAAGCTGGCACACATCTCTTTGCCAATCCAAAATAGCCACAAAATAGCCTCCACAAAAATAGCTACAAAATAGCCTCCAACAAAAAAAATAAACTTTGTCCAGATGTTTTTCAAAACCTAAAAGGCAAAAAGCATAGCAGATATGGCAACCTGTTTTCCATTTCCATATCACCCACATCCAAAACATACCAAAGCCCAAAGGAAGGGTCCTCATAAGCTTTGATCTGGTGCTTTTGCTAAGGGCTCAATGGGATAGCAATTCCAAATTCCATAATTCTACTAAGCAGAAGAAAATACTAGAAACTGCACCCGGCAACCTGCCACTACACAAAGCAAAGTCTGAAGCCTTCCTCCAACTTCAAGTGCCTATTTTCACTTAACTTGAAGGAAGGTCTCATTAGGCTGGAGGAACCTCCAGCCTAAGGCCTGATACTGCCCTGTATATTTAGAGAAGCACAAGAACAGGGAAAACCTGTATTGGTATCTTCAGTCAAGAGAACACACTGGTCATAGCAAACACCCTCTTCCAACAACCTCAGAGGCAACTCTACACATGGACATCACCAGATGGGCAACATCAAAATCAGATTTATTATATCATTTGCAGTCAAAGATAGAGAAGTTCTATACAGTCAGTAAAAACAAGACCTGGTGCTGACTGTGGCTCAGATCATGAGCTACTCATTGCAAAAGTCAGGCTTAAACAGAAGAAACTTGGGAAAACCACTAGGTAGAGTTGCCAGGTTGGGGTTGGAAAATACCTGGAGACTTTGGGGGTGGATCTAGGAGAGGGTGGGGTTTGGGGAGGGGAGGGACCTCAGCATGGTACAATGCATTAGAGTCCACCCTTCAAAGCAGCCATTTTCTCTAATATCTATTAGAGTATGTTTTTAGAACCAGGGAAATAAGGGTGCATTTCCCACCAACTTTTCTTTGTTCTTCTGGTTGCTGATCTGGTGCTGTTCCAAAAGTATGTGTGTAAGCTTTCTCTCTTTTTAATAAATATTTTACTCTTTGAAGCTGGTAGCGTTCTCTGAACGATTCCCCAACCACCTTAGATTCCCCAACCACCTTAGACCTCCCTGCTTTAAGAAAGTAGTCCCAGGAAGGGGGAAGGCAAGCAGTCAAGCCACCCATTGCCAATCCTCCAGGCCCCCCCCCCCCCGAAGGAGTTTGGTCCTGTGGTAACCAGGCACTGTTTGAGAAGGGGTGTCAGGAGTATGTCCCTCCTGGCAGGAAGACCCTAAAAGGCCAGTGGTGGCAGCATACCCTAGTGGAAGGAAGTGGAATAGCAGCCACAAGGAACTGGCAGTAGCCAAGGAGGGGGCTGGCAGAACACGGTCTGTAAGTCAGAGCAAGCATGTTCTATCACAGCAGCTATCTCTTCAGAGGAGTTGGTCTCTGAAGTCTGGAGATCAGTTGTAATTCTAGGAGAATACCAGGCCCCAACTGGAGGCTGGTAGCCCAACTCCATTTCCACGCATTAAGCCTGTATCAAAAGCTTTTTTTCCCTCTTATCTGTTGGCAACCCTGCCTGCTAGGGCACTTATAGGGTTTTATAACTTAAAAGAAATGTAAGTAAAAACAATGCAAGTATACCAGTCGAAATGACAAATGGGCTTATAGGCCAACAATTCATTAATACGGAAAATACGATTTTGCACAAACTATTTTGTCTCCTTGTGACGATTAAAAATAGCTTACAGTTAGTAACAGAAATGAGCATATCAATTCTAGAAGGAAATATTAGAGGAGTATTAGATTTCTAAAGCATGAAATGACAGCGGAGCAATTACAATGATTGGTACTGAGGAGGTTCTTCTCTTTGTCTTCTACGTTTTCTCCCCTGGTTTTGCCTGAAGTTATTTTATAAAACTCCCCTTTTAAAAATCAGTTAACAAGGGCATGCGCATGACTTTATCATTCAGTGCTAGATGACTAGCAGGGGGATGTGTGAATGGAGCCCACTAAACGGCACAATGTTTGAGGCGATATAAGGTGTTTTTTTTCTGTGATGTTAAATTATTCACACCTGCTGGATTAATCAACTAGAACGGTGGTGCTATGTGGTCTGCAGAGAGCCACTTTCACAATCCCTATCAACTAAAAGATCCCCCGACTACTATATACCTTCAGAGAGTAGCCATGCTGGCCAGCTAGACTTGAGTCCAGTAACACCTTAGAGACCAACATGATTTTTGCTCATGAGCTTTTGAGAGACCTGAGCTTAATTAGCCAATGAGCAAGGAAGAAATTCAAGGAACTAAAAAAAAAAAATTAAAATTAAACATTCATGCATGAACTACTCTATAATTCACTTTTCATATGAGAACTTCATACGGAAAGAAAGCAAAGCAGTGGATTTGGTCAGGGTATTGCAAGAACACCATTACAGTAAGTTTTAAGATAGCAAAAGTTAGATAAATGATCTTTCCTCGGACTTTTCCAAATGGGCCTAAAAGCCCTAAAAGAAATGACGGAATTTCTCTTTTTCATTATATGTAATTTATTGTCTTAATATTTCCTTTCTGTTCATTTTAGCATTTTAAACAAGAGACGTGGACAGCAAGGACAGTAATTCGTTGGTGTCTATGTTCAAGAGCTAAGAATTGTTCACTTAATTGCATGTCACAATTCACAGTAGTGTGGTCTTTGTTATAATTAGAGAATTTCCAGTCAACTTTTATTCAACTTTTAATCAATGTGTTTTTTTCAGTCTGTGCTGGCTGTTGTTTCAGGAGTAGCCTTACTAACGTCCAAACGCATGCTTCGGAAGTATATTATGCGAAAATTACCAGCCTGTATTCTAATTGTGCAGTTTTGATTTGAACAAAGCAATTTCAATAGATTTCCTGCTGTGAAAACACACATGGATTTGTCAGCTGAGGAATGCCCATGCATAATAAGCCACCACAGTAGCTGCCAGGGCCCTGACTGTCCACAGCTCCACCACCACCCCGCCCCCAAGGGAGGAGGGAAACAAAGAAAATGAGCACCACCACTCGCAGCCATCCTGTCTGGGACTTGGGCCACCTGTTTGCAGCAACACTTGTGGCAGCACTGTCCCGAGCCAGGTACACCCATCCTTTTCTGGGCTCATGCTGCTGCTCGCTGGGTCCAAGCCAAGCCACTGAGTTGTTGATGCAATAGCTTGAACTCGGCTAGTGGCAGCAAAGACCCAGGAGTGATGCCAGTCATTTCTCATGTCACTATTGAATGAGAGTGAGCTGAACCCCCACAGTATATCAGCACCCTCCTCATTGTGTCACCCCTAGCAGTCACTTAAGTGCCTTGGCTGGAAGCCCAGGCCTGTTAGCATGAACTGAAAGCACACCCTGCAATAGCTCCCCTCTACCTTGTGGCTGTTAATTACAGATAAATGGACAATGGTGGTAGACAGTACCTTTCAGTTATGCTTGTCTGCCATTATGGATCTTTCTGATACATTCAGAATAACTGGATGTTCAAGGTAATGCAGGTGTGCAGTCATCTACAGTGATTTTATGTTTCTGTGGTGGCTGAAGTTAGAGAGCCATGAAGCTGCAGGATTGCATGATCTTAACTGCATGTGACTGTAAAGCAGGGGTCCATTGGAGCGGGAGCGCGCAGGAGCACAGCTCCGGGAGTGAGGAGCCCAGGGGGCAGGCACATGACCAAGCCCCACCCCCTCCTCAGCTTCCCCGAGCAGTGCAGAGGCGCAGCGCCCCGGGGAAAGCCCTGCTAGGGTCTTTATTGTTTTTAACGTTTTGTTTTAATATTGATAATTTTATCATTGTTCCTTTTATGACTGTGTGCTGCTTTTCCAGAGACTTGCTCAAGGTGGCATATAATTTTTCTAAGTATACCATTTTTTATCTGGGCACATGGCACATAAGTACTGGAGAAATTTCCCCAACCCTTCAGCAGCTTCCACCTTATCAGTTTGGTGTAGTGGTCAGGAGTTGGACTCTAATCTGGGAGAACCAGGTTTGATTCCCCACTCCTCCACATGCAGCTGCTGGTGTAACCTTGGGCCAGTCACAAGTTCTCTCAGAGCTGTTCTCTCATGAGCAGTTCTCAAAAGACCTCTCTCAGCCCCACCTACCTCACAGGGTGTCTTCTTGTGGGGAGGGGAAGGGGAAGGGGAAGGGATGGGTGGTGCACATGTCCTGGGTATCTCAAGTCTACTTGAAACCTGGTGGTTTCAAGGGAGGAGGAAGAGACTGAGGGTGTGTTCTTTACGCTTATTTTTATTGCACAAAGTATTGGATGGGGAAGGGAATGGAGGAAGAGCAGGTCCATTTCACTCACCTGTGGAGTGGAGTCTGAGGAGTGGGTGTTGCCTTCTGACACACTTCCGGCATGTTAGGGGGTGTGGCATATGCAAATGAGTTATGCAAATGAGTTATGCTAATGAGCTCCTGCACCTCTTTTTCTACGAAATGACCCCTGCTGTAAAGTACTGTCGAGTCACAGCTAACATGGCAAGGGGCTTTCAAGGGGCTTTCAAGGCAAGTGAGAAAAGCAGAGGTGGTTTGCCATTGCCTCCCTCTACAAAATCTTCCTTGGTGGTTTACCATCCATGTACTGACCCTCCTTAGCTTCCAAGATCTAATGAGACTGGGCTATACTATACCATTCCACATCCACATAACTGCCTGCAAGATGTTAAAATCTTTTGGTTATTGTTATTACTGTTCTGGGGTGGTCCCACACTAAGGAGTTTTACTGTCCTGATCATTTTGCCAGCACAATGTTTTCTCATTTTGCACTTACTACAGAGATTTCACGTGGCACAATGTCATCTGGTTTTTCCTTTTCACACCAGGCATACATGACCATCACCCTCTGTTGCGGTCTCTCCTCTGTCATGAACCTCTGACCACCCACTTTTCTCTTTAAACTTTTTTGGGCACTAGCATAGTGCTGAAGATGAATTGTGCAATAACACACCTTCTGAGTATTTATGTGGGAATAACGCAGAGCTTGAAGCCTTCCACCTCTTCTATGCGTGTCTATTATAGCACAACTCTCCCTCCACCCATGAACAAGTTCTACTTCCACAAGTTTGCCACATTTCAGCCCTGAGCAGGATATTGTGGGTGATTTCACCCACCCACGAGTTAATTACAGCACTGGGAGACACATACAGCTGTGGTTTTGAACTGCCATAGTTGAATAAAGGCACGACAAGATTATGACACAACAGAGATAAAAACCAAAATTTGTAAAAATCTAATGGACAGGTGGAGGACGGAGGATGTTCCTTTTGATGGATCCCAAAGGTCTACCTTTTATTTGGGAATCTTTCTTTTGAAATCCCCTACCCCTCTTTATTCTTAATGCCCCGACACACAAACATTACTTTTTAAAAAAAGCAGCATGTTTTAGAAAAGCCTAAATACAGTCACCTCCTTTCCCTTGCAGTTGTAACTAAGAGAGATTTTTTTAAAAAGTAAACAACTTTAATGGATAGATGGAGGAAGCAAGGGAGGTGTTCCATTTAATTGAAATTGAAGCTTTACCTTCCATTTAGGACACATTGGAGGGGGGGAAACACCCCAGCAATGCCATACAGGGGAAATCCCCCCCCTCCCGTTTTTTAAAAAAACATTTCTTTAGAGACCAAAATGGGCTGTCCCCGGTTGGGGCATGAATGCAAGACGTCATGTGGAAACATAAAAAGGAATGCTGAAGCAGGGAAAATCCTCCATGTGCAAGTGGCCCTGGCTATATGATAAGAAAGGGAGGGCCAGGGACCAAATTATATCTTGCATCAGCTGCTGGATGGGTAGTCTTGCCCTGTCAACCAACAGATGTTGGAAAATCAAATATATGTTCTGAACAAAGAAAATTACATGATGGTTATAGGAAAACCAAATAAATTTATTCTCTAAGATATCTTACAAATAGTAGACAGTCCACTTTAATTTGGCCTCTAAAATGTAGCATTAAAAAGACAGGAAAAATGAAGATAAAATCATTGCCTAAGAACATGAAATATATAACAAATAGGAACTTCAATGCAATTCCGGAATTGCCACGTATAGACACACACATGTATGTATGTATGCCTTATTAATAAAATGCATATTATTGTAGAACAAGGGCCAAATCAACTTTTCCTACCATATCCATATGGCTAACCATCATGGAGTGTTTACTTCAATGAAATGATTAAGAACAGCTCATTCTTCTTGACCATTCTTCATATTAGCAGTGCTAATTAGTGCTAATGACAGTGATGCTTTCTGCAATAAGCACACCTGTTTATAAGGAGCCGAAGTATCTGTCATCACATTTTATTTAACAGGTGTTCTTTTGAATGAATGGAAGCTGGCAAATTGGGCATACTTGTAATCAGGGGTCCTTTCGTAAAAAAAGAGGTGCAGGAGCTCATTAGCATAACTTATTTGCATATGCCACACCCCCTGACGTCACCGGAAGTGTCAAAAGGCCACACATCCCTGACGTCATGGGCAGTGTGTCAGAAGGTAGGAAGGGAGGGGGAAGGAAGGAAGGAAAGGAAAGGAACAGGAAGGAAGGTAGGTAGGTAGGTGGGGGAGAGAGAGAGAAGAAAGAAAGAAAGAAAGAAAGAAAGAAAGAAAGAAGAAAGAAAAAAGAAAGAAAGAAAGAAAGAAAGAAAGGGGGAAAGAAAGAAAGGAAGGAAGGAAGGAAGGAGGGAGGAAGAAAGGGGGGAAGAAAGGGGGGAAGGAAGAAAGAAAGAAAGGAACAGTAAGTTAGGTAGGTAGTTGGGGGGGAGAGAGAGAAGAAAGGAAGGAAGGAAGGGGGAAGAGAGGGAGGAAGGGGGGAAGGAAGGAACAGGAAGGTAGGTAGGTAGGTGGGGGGAGAGAGAGAAGAAAGGAAGGAAGGAAGGAAGGAAGGAAGGAAGGGGGGAAGGAGGAAGGGAAAGGGGAAGGAAGGGGGAAAGGAAGGAACAGGAAGGTAGTTAGGTGGGGGGAGAGAGAAGGAAGGAAGGAAGGAAGGAAGGAAGGAAGGAAGGAAGGAAGGAAGGAAGGAAGGAAGGAAGGAAGGAAGGAAGGAAGGGCGCTTCTCCCCCCACTGGGGCTGGTGTTTCCCTCCCTCCCCCCCCCTTGCTTGGGCCTGAGTGGCATTAAGCCACTCAGGCCCGGCTTCTCCCTCCCTTGCGCCCCAGGAACAGGTGAGTGGGGGAGGGAGGGGGTTCTTCCCGGCGGGCAGCCTGCCGCAGCAACGGAAACAGTGAGTGGGGGAGGGAGGAGGCTTCAGTGAGTGGGGGAGGGAAGGGGCTTCTCGGGAAGGATCTGCTGGGGGGGGGAGGATCTGCTGGGGGGGAGGCAAGGGAGGATCTGTTGGGGGGGGAGGCGAGGGAGTTCTCCTGGGCCGGCGGCGCTTGCCGCCAGGCCCGGGAAGCATCTGCTGGGGGGGGAGGCGAGGGAGGGAGTTCTCCCGGGCCGGCGGCGCTTGCTGCCAGGCCCGGGAAGCATCTGCTGGGGGGGGGGGGGGAGGCGAGGGAGGGAGTTCTCCCAGGTCGGCGGCGCTTGCCGCCAGGCCCGGGAAGCATCTGCTGGGGGGGGAGGGATGGGTGAGCTGGGGGGGAGGGAAGGGGCTTCTCCTGGCCAGCGGTGCTTGCCGCTCGGCTGGGAAGGGTCTGCTGGGGGGGGAGGGTAAGGGCCTTCTCCCCAGGCCAGCGGCGATTGCTGCGGGCCGGGGAACGATGATCCGGGGAGGAGGCTTTCTTCCGGCTCCGCGCCGAAGCGCGGGCCGGGAAAGCGAGCTGGGGGGCAGGGCTTTGTCATGTGCCCGCCCCCCGGCCTCCTCTCTCCCGGAGCGGCCCCAACGGAGCTCTGCTTGTAATGCCAGAAGATTAAAATAAAATAGGCATTGCTTTGTATGTATTTCTGGGTACACACAGAAAGAATTTTAAAGAACATATTGTATAATGTACTGTGTAACAGGGTTTTAATTTTTTAAATATTTTGTTTGAATGAACATAAAACAAAATAACAAATAGAAATTGTGTCATATTGTTGCTTGGCATCCTAGGAAGTGTTCCTAGTATGCCAAGCAATTCAGTTTCACTTTCCACTTCCAGCTCAGTTTTTTTTAATGCAGGTTTTCTCCTGATGTACTTTGCCATTTTAATTAAAAGTTCCTTTTGGTTATGTATATCTTCTCTGTGACCTTCTCTTTATGAGATTTAACAGAAATGGTAAGAGCTTCCATTTACAATTAGAACTGTTAGTTTTCCTGAGACCCTGAATTGATCCAGACTAACCCCAGAAGTCATATCGCATTGCTCTAGGAATTGCTAAAAACTCTATGGTTTACTGGTGATCACTAGAGAGGCATGACATTACTTCCAGGTTTTCCCCAATAGTGATGTAACAGTGTTGACTGATGGTGCCCTCCATGTCCCTACTCCCTAGACTCCTGCCAGTTGCCAGACAATGGTCCCTTCCACACGCACCTATTTGCCACACTAGAGGGATGCTTCATCGATGGATCAAACTGGCGCGATCACACCACCACATCTGGGAAGCGTCCCACAACCGTCAGAAAGCTGGGGCAAACCGATTTGATCCGGCAGAGAAACAGGGTAAAAAGCTACTGGTGAAAGACCGGTAGCAAACGGTTTGCCGCGGCCCACAGCCAGACTTTTCCTGTGTGATTGTGTCAGCGCAGAAGTGTGGTTTTGCGGATAGCGTGATCACACGCTATCCCAACGCCACGCTGTTGTTCTTGTTCCCCTTCCGTGTGCACATCATCAAAAGCCCGTAGGGGGGGAGGAGCAAGTCATCGATCCCCCCTTCCTTTGTTCCAGCGAGGCATCGATCCCCCCTCCTTTCTTCCAGCAAAGCATCCATTCCCCCTTTCTTCCAGCGAAGCATCCATCCCCCCTTTCTTCCAGTGAAGCATCGATCCCCCATTTAAACACCTCAGAAACCCACCACAAAAAAACCCCACTCGCTCATGGTTGCGTCTGATCACGCAGTGGCAGTTTGCCCTGGCTGGTCCATGGAGCTGTGTGATCGTGCAACTGCAGGGCAAATTGCGCTGGGGCAAAAAAGCCTCCATCCCCCTCCAGATTATCCCACTCCTGTGGAAGGGACCAATAGCTGGCAACCCTAATCTGGATCCAAGCCCATTAAGTTTGCTAACCTCCAGGTGGGGCCTGAGATCTTCCAGAATTACAACCAATCTCCAGACTACAGAAATGAGATCCCCTGGAGAGAATGGCTGCTTTGGAGGAGGGACTCTATTGGATTACTCCCCTCTGGGGTTCCTCCCCCCCACTTCCCCAGGGTCTACCCTCACATGTTGAGCAATTTTCCAACCTGGAATTGGCAACCCCAAATCCTATATTTGTATGATGTTATTTTCAAAAACTCATATCTTGCCTGTATCTTAAATTCCTTAGCACCTCAACTTTCAATAAAAAAAACCCCTATCCAGGCCTCAAAGTCTGTAAGGTATATTTGTAAATATTCAGGCAAGATATGCAAAAGGCAGAACCAAGTATTCTGAACATATCCGTCTACTGATTTTTTTTAACCATCTCGTTTGCAACTTGCTTTGACCACCACTGTATGCCTCACCTCTGAACATAAAAAGTTTCAAAATCTCAAGCGTTAGTTGTATGCTAAATAAACATGCATATATAAACAATTCTGAAACCCCTTATCGGATTTCTTTAATAAAAAAGGATTTTTAAGGTTTTCTTGTTGCTGTAATAATTTTGTTATTAGTCACATTTTTATACAGTAGGTAGAAGATTAGCAATCTTCTACCTACTGTATAAAAATATGACTAGTATCAAAATTACTACAGCAACAATTCCACAAGTCATTCCACTTGCCAAATATATTGGCTTGGATTCTGTGATGCTGTTCCTTCAGAGCAGAGGCAACTCCACCAGCAAAACCACTTTTTCTGTTTGTAAAGAAATGGAGGGTGATATTTGCCCATTCCCTTCTCCTGTTGTAGGGTCATTTTACACCTCCCCTCTAAAGTAGTTTGACTGCTGTCTTTTCCTGTGCTGATTTCACAGTGGTGTGAAATTTCACTCCAGGGGGTCTAAGTGCACTAATCAACAGCAATTGTTTAAAGCAGAATCAAGCCGGTTGAATACTAGCTTGACCACAGGAGGGCAATTAGTAGATGTGGACATTTCAGTAGCAGCACGGTTTCACACCGCACAGAGGTGTGGGCAGGTTTTTTTGGAACTAGAATGATTCCAGTGGGAAAGTCAGATGTAAAAACAGCCGTAGACTCCCAATTTGTCCCTCCCGTTGTTCCTTCTGGTCCACTGACCCAAAGGATTTCAGAGGGAAATTAAGGCTGTGGTAAGAGGGGGGAAAGGGGAAGCAGCCTCTCTCCAGTGTGCCTGCACTCATGTGGCTTAGGATTCAAGCCAAAGATGCTTTTCCCTCTTTCATATTATGAGCTGTCATAACTAAATCGTTTTCCAGCATTATACTTTAGAACCCATTCACTATATTGAACCAGATACTGTGCCACTGTGATGCTCACCATCCTTTCCAATTTTTTTTTGTAGCTCCTTCTTTTAAAGCTTCAGAACAGCTTATGAGGAAAAATAACATGCTAAACTGAGTATGCAAAGAAAAAGTAGGTCTTTAAGTGATTCACCTTGGGACACAATCAAGAGGAGTCCTGCTAGCTTTGTGTATGAAGTTTGTATAGATCTTTGCATCTGAGAGACTTCTAACTCACAGCGCTGTACTGCAAACTACTTTTGAAACTTCCCTAAGATACAAAAGCAGTTTGGGCAGGGAAAAAAATGTCAAAAAGCCCCACTGCTTATTCAAAAGTCACCATGCGGCCTGCTATACTGTGCTCCTGATCTTCCTAATATGCCATACTAGCATATCTACCTCAAATCCCACATTAAAGGCAATGTAATAGTTCACTGGTGACACTTTGGATCCTTGGATCACACCACTAGGGTCTCAAACTGCACTGAAAAGCAAAGCAGTCTCACAGGCCATTATTAAAACTTTGAATAGTCCAGCTCTTGTGGATCTTGATGTTTTATGCATGGGAGAAAAAAGATTAAAGGTGTCTGAAAGAGTTATTGTGAACTTCCTTTGTAGATTCAACCTTCCTTCATTATCTGAGAGGAAGGGAATTCTCCTCCAGTACCGGCAAACGATTTCCATAATAATCACATACAAAATGGTTGCTTACCGGAGGTGTGCTGAAAATGTAGAACGATGAACCCTTCAGTGCCAGGAACTTGAATTTATAGAGCTGGGGGGAATCTGCTCCCTGAAGCCTCTCATTCACCCACCCCATATGTATCACCTGCAGAATAAAACCTTTGAAAATTAACGTCAGCTGAATCCATCAGTACTCCTATTACCTTAAGCATGATTCCTGTGCTTTCTCTATCACTTTCATAATGGATAGAAATGAACAACATTGTTTTTAATTGTATACCCTCTCATGTGCTCTCTAATGAACAAGTTCATCATGCATGGGTTGCAGTACATTGCATCGAAGAATCCTGTTTTGCTTTGGTTTCATATAAACCTCTAAAAACCATCTGACGATGACAGTAAATGCAGCATAAACTGAGCAATAGAAACATATCTTAAGGTATGCACATATGTCATAGTTATGCACTAGAAAAGCCACAGTCTGAGGTACTGCACATGATTCTCAAATTAAAGCTATCAGGTTCAGTCCCTGCCACCTCCAGTTAAGGCCTCACATTGCAGGGCTAGGATCCTGAAAAGCTGGCAGCCAGAGAAAACAATACTGGGCCTGACAGACCAACAGTATGACCCTTCATACGTTCATTTTTATACAGACTAATCCTATGTTACTTAATGAAATTTGTTGCTATTCCATTATGGGTTAGATCCTATGGATGCAAGCCCACACAGAATGCAAGCCAAAAGGCCGAGAAGCGATATGGATGCAAGCAATAGAAGGACCTCACATTTCTGAAGGATCCAGACTTCTGTTTTCAAGTAATTCTCATTATTCTGCAAATATTATCTACCAGTTCATTTTGAAAGATAGCACTCATTTTTAAATATAACATTATAGAAAGCAGTCCGACGAACAGATTGTTCCTCTACTCTCCATCAGTGTGCATTACAGACCAAATAAATATTACTCATCCAAATGCCATTATTCATTTTTTATCAACATCTCAGAAACAACTTACACATAATTACAAATATATCACACTGTTGTTTAGAATAGAAATTAGAAGACCCTGGCTCAAATTCCCCAACTCTCTCTCAACCTAAATCATCCTCACAGAGTTGTGAGGATGAACTGGGAGAGGAGGAACATGTACAGCACTTTTATCTCCTCAGAAGAGAAGGATAAAAATGTGCTAGGCAGGTTGGTCTCATAATGTGGTGCTGAAGTCTACTATTTCTATCCAGTCACTCATTCTGATAACACCTGTATGAACCTGTTGGGAAAAATTTGGAGAAGAGACCTCCAAAATATTCTATCGTTAACAGCCTAGTTTAGGGCTTGCATACTGAGAATAGCTTCCTCGACTGAGTCAATCCATCTCATGTTTGGTCTTCCTCTTTTCCTGCTGTCTTCTGCTTTTCTTAACATTGTTGTCTTTTCCAGTGAGTCTTGTCTTCTCGTAACTGTGGCCTAAGTACAATAGCCTCAGTTTTGTCATTTGAGCATCTAGGGAGAATTCAGGCTTGATTTGATCTAGAACCCACTTATTTGTCTTTTTGGCAGTCCACGTTATCCAGAAAACTCTCCTCTCCTCTCCTCTAACATCACATTTCAAATAAATCAACTAGGTAAAATGGCTATGCTCTGCAAATGTTTCTGATGAGTCAATTGTGTAGCGAATAGGGAGATTGACAACCACAAATAATGCAATTTATCTGAAGAATTTACATCTGCAGTACTTTCTCTGGAAAAATAAGAATGAGGAATTTCATTAGTTTTTAACAGAACTGGATATCTTTGTAAGAGGACTGTGCGATTAGTTTGAATCTGATGATTTATTAACAGTCTAATTGGAAACAATTTTGTTTCCACCCTAAAATGTCCACCACTGCTGATTATGGCAAACCCAAATTTGCATCTGGGTTGGGGTTTTTGTGTGTGTGTGTGTTGCTGAATGAGTCATGTTACTTAGAATTGAACTCCATTTTCTCCCAGGCAAGACTGGCTTTTGAGAGATGGACATTTTGATTAAGCCATAACTAGTGACAGCCACTTATCTAAATCACCCACAAACAGTTTGATACAATGGCTGGGTTCAGATGGCTATGTCACCTGTCAGCCACCTATAAGCTTAACCTGGAGTGTCTGAATTGTAAGGCACAACAATTTTCTGTAGCCTCCAACTATGTAGATAGCCCCAACATTATTATGATCCTGCAGCTGCTCAGAAAAAGCTGAAAGCTATGAATGCTGGACAACCATCTTCCAAAGGTTATGACAAGCCTGAAAGTGGCGGTCATGAATTTCCCAGTTTTATGACTCCAGGTGTCAGGAGTACATAGGAATTTAAAGTGGGAAGTTATTGACACTTTTAACAGCACAATAGGAAAGGAAGGCATTCCAGAGTGAATGTTTTAGGACCAGGGTGTTAAGTAATTTCTTTATATGCAAGCATAATGTATCCTGGACCCATATATATGTACTATGCTTATGGCAGCGCAGTATATACTCTGCCTGCTTGTAGAGAGACTCTGTTCTATCAAGGTGTTATGTATTGACCATGCGGTCGCCATGTGCTCCAGTAATGGCGACCACCATGTGGCCAGAGCACATGGCCAAGAAACTACCTGAGCTTCAGCCAGGTAGAACAAAGGCCAGGTGGATTCAAACCGGCCACCAATCATGTACCTAGGTTTCTTCCCAGGAATCTATGAGATGTAAATAGACTTACAATAGCCTATCAGGCCAGTTGGGTGACCAGCATAAAAGGAGGGCTTCAAGCCCTGGGTTGTATGCTTCATCCGAACCAGCAACAAAGATCTCGCTGTTTCACTATTCCGTGGACTCCCGACTCCAATACTTATCACAAGGATAGAGCTGTTACCGCTTTCGCTGCCTCCTTCTCCACCCTGTGGATTAGTTTGTTAATGGCTATTATTTTATTGTTAGAGAACTTGTGTTTTGTGAAATTTGATGGATTTTGTTTTTGGGTGGGAAGACACTGAAAGCCACTTTGAGTCCACACTGAGTGGAGAAAAGTGGGTTAAAATTCTCAAATAGTTTCTCAAATAATTTCTAAAAGCAAATGTTCACTTATTTTTGTGTAAATACTTACCCATCCTACAAGGAGTTAAGGACTGTATAGGATTTCCCTAATTAAAGGAATGTCAGTTTGGTGCTTGTGAGGAACTGGATAATGGGAATGAATGATTGTTAAATCTCTCCCTGATCCAAATCTTGCTCTCCCAAAATACTGTCAATTTCCTCAACTCTTTCTATTTCACTGTCAATTGCTCTCAATTTTCTAAAGGTAATAAACATGCTCAGCTCTTATTAGGCTACTGGGGCACAAGTTTCTTTTTAATATGCAAGTCAAGTTGTTCTGCATTCTTGACTAGTCTCCTGAGTATGCAGAAACCCTTAGCTTATCTGTTCTGTTGCCCTATTGATAGTTCCTCATCACGTTCAGTATTATAGGGAATGAGCTGGGAGAGTCTTCAATGTATTAATTTCAGCTAGATACCCCCAGGTGATCTCAAGATATAACACTGCTGCAATTCTCCCAGACTAAATGAAACAATGTTCTTAATTTTGCATCAGTGATGCCTGTTGCCTGTGAAACGTTATTGCCCCCTTTCCTGAAAAGTAAGAAAGTTGTGAAAAAGACTTGCAAATAATGCCAGTTTGAAGAACAATATATTATATGTCAAGAACTCATTTTGGAAACCACAAGAATGTAGGCAAGGCAAATTACTGAGTATAACACTGGAGTGCCAACAGGTATTCCACAAACATAATTTGTAGGCTGGTAGGGCTGTAAGACAGCACAATTGAAAATGGGAACAATGACTTCAGTGGGAGCAAGCTCTGCCTTTAAGTAGGTAATTAATGATTTGCCATGGAGCATCACACTGCAACCGAAAATGAAGAAGGCAAATGAAGTTGTGGCTTCAGGCATCTCAGGGTGTTTGTGTGGTCTATTTATTCAAATACAAATGAACAGTTGGTGACAGCAATTATATGCAAGGAGCAACAAAGGATGGGGTGCTGGGACGACCTAAAGTTGCAGCAGATTTTGCCTCTCTGGAATGCTATATGTTTCACATGAATAAATAAATGACAATCAAAGCTGGTGATTGTTGTAATAAACTCGCCCAGGTTAAGAGTCAGATCTGAAACCAGCTGGTATGCCAGCGTTATATGATGGGGTATTTTGAGTACTTCAAAACCAACTGGTGTAATTATACCTTAGGGCATAGTTTTGAGGAGCAAATTATTTATGCTGTAACAGCTTAAGTTTTTAGAGTTATAAAACTTCTTGCACACAACTTCTTTTGGCAATTTAGTTTCATCAGCTGTTCCTGCAAAAAAATCTTCACCAGACTTTCCCCAAAGAGCAGTGCAGTCTTAAGCAGAGTAATACCAGTCTAAGTTTAGGATTGCTCAAAAAGTATGTGAAATATTTATCCCACCATTCTTCCAACACTGCCTACTCAGAGCAGTGTCTGAGCCTCAAAACAGCCCTGTCAATAGCTCAGGCCGAAAAGAGGCAGGCCTTTCCTCAAAGAACTGGACAGACTCAAATTTCACAGAGCGAGAGGGATAGGGTTGTCAGCCTCCAGGTGGGGCCTGGAGATCTCCCAGAATTACAAATCATCTCACGTCTACAGAGATCAGTTCCTGGGAGAAAACTGAGGTCTCGGACACATGAGCAAGATAATCCGGGGGGGGGGGGGGGAAGTGAGGCTATTTGCTCCAGAGTAATTTGACCCGCAGTTGCACGATCACACAGTTCTGTGAAATTGCGGGCACAGCCCGCCACTGTGTGATCAAACACAATCGCGGGTGAGTTGAGTTTGGTGGGGGATTTTTGCCTTTTCCCCCAATGCACTTAAACAGGGGATCGATGAATCACATCTCTGCCCTGAGGGCTTCCTAAGACAGTATACACATACTGAGAAGGGGAAAAACAATGGCATGGTGTCGGGATAGCCTGATCAGCCTATCCCCGACGCCATGAGTGCACACTGGAGCAACCACATGGGGAAAGTCCGTCTGTGGCCTGTAACAAACCTGTTTGATACTGGACTTTCCCTAGTATCTTTTAACTCTGCTTCTTCGGTGAAGAGAAACGGGTTGCCGATGGGTGTGGGATGCTTGCCAGATGTTCTGGTGTGATCACGCCCTTAAAATCCGCATGGCATTCATGCCTATCGCACAGCTAATTCTGTGTGTGATCGGGGCCTGAATTTCCCAACCCTACTGAGAGACAGGAGGTGCAAGAGTAGCAAGCAGTGAAAGAACAGCACCTTCCACCTCTGCAATGAGCAACTTTATTTCCATTTAAGGGAAATATATGCACAAGCAGCTGCTTCAAAGTGGCTTTACAATTTTTTCAAAGCAACGTAGCAATAAATTCTTGAACAACAGTTCTCTATTAATACTAATAAAAATACCCCCATTTTAAAATTCCAGGAAGATAAGGAGGGGCTGATTCCTTTAAAGCTACAAATACAATTCAAAGCACAAGGTTGCTTTTTTTTACCCTCTATACAGATAGTATCATCAAATTTAATGTTTCATTTTTAAAAAGTCAGTCATCCAACGATGTGTACATTTTTGGAAATTGAGTCACAAATCTAGCTGCCTCCTCAAATAACATTGAAACAAGTGGTCTCATTTCTCTGAACATTATGATAAATTATACAAGTCAGACCCAAAAAAAGTGTTAATATTTGGAGAGTAGTAATTGTAAACATTCTACAAGTTCCAACAAGATGATATACATGTTTATGCTATTCAGCTGACATTTCATTTTCACATTAAGACAGATATATGAGCCTTAAAACAAAAACCTCACAGAGAAACACAATATATTAAGGAAAAATAGCTATATTGAATGTTCTTGTATAAGACTGATTATGTTTGACCTGTTCTTAATCTATATAGTAAAAATTCTGGAGTGAATTTTGTAGCAAACATAAATGAACATGGGTACAAATTGCAATAAAGTGTAACAGAGTGATGAAGATATTCATGATATGTATAATGATACACACACACACGGAGAGAGAGAGAGAGAGAGAGAGAGAGAGAGAGAGAGGAAATGAGAATCATGCTTTCGACAGTTGCTTTGTCATTCCTTGTATGACACATGCAGATGATGTCATGGTTTGTTCAGCACACACATCTCCTCATAGAGCAAATGTGGAAATCTCCACCCTTTAATGTCTAAAGGGGTAAGTACTGATACAGGAACTGTGAATTGATCATCTCTCTTCTACATAATTCTCTGCATGGTGGTGGCACGCTCCTGAAGATTCCACACGCCACCCCGGCCTTTGGTCCCCTGTCATGTCAATCAGAAGCTGTCCCTATCCACTGGCTGTGAATACTCGCATGCTATTAGCTGGGTGCTACTCCTCTTCCCCGCCCACTCCTTCAGCCTCTGTGCTCTGTCAGAATTTCTGACAGACTGGCTTTCTCTCTTGATGAAGACGCTTCTTGTGCTTCCCTCCTGGGGGGGATTAACTGTTACCTCAATGGCTGTTGGTAGGTGAAATGAAGAGCTAGTGCTGAAGAGCTAGCGCTGTCCAAAGATGTCTCCATGTCAATGTCTCCAGCATGACTAAACGCCAAGGTGCACAGAATGCTGTTACCTTCCCACTAAAGGGGACCTATTTATCTACTTGCAATTTCTTGCTTTCGAACTGCTAGGTTGGCAGGAGCTGGGACCTGAGACGGGAGCTCACTCCGTCATGCAGCACTCGGGTTTCGAAACTGCTGAACTACCGAGCTTCTGGTCTTGGGTAGTACACAGTTTTGATAATCTGCAACAACAAAGTGACCTCTGGCTCACAAAGTTTATGCCATAAAGGCCAAGCAGACTTTGACCAATGAAAGCTTATGCCACAATCAGAGTTGAAATGATTCCAAAATTAAATAAACTACATTTTAGGCCCTCTTATTATGAGTGGTCTTTAAATACAAAACAATTACTAAGTTTGAAGAATAGCAAACATTTTCTTTTTTAAAAAACATAATTTTTATTTAATGTCTTCTCAAAGAATAACACACATTTTCAACAGTGTCCTGGAGCCTCTTAAACTTGACATAGTTTAGCACCTCAGCATGTCTTAATCTGGCCTGACCAGAATAATTTTGGTAGCCTTTCAGGCGTCAAAGACAGTTATTTTTGCAGGTAGTCATTTATACCCACACTGACTTGGCCGTCACATTAAATTTAAGTTTTGTACTGAGATTAATTTTGAACTCTCAAGTCACCATTGCTTGGATGAGTTTTAGTTGATTTCAGCTATTTAACAAAGCACTTTTAAAAAGTACTTGGGAAGTTTTGTGCCACATAAATCTGGTGGCATTTTACAGAATAACAACATTTATTTCAGTACTAGAAGTAAGGCCTATTGTGGGAAGAAATACAACAGGCTCTAGAAAGTCGCTCCAGGTGAGTGTCCCAGCTGTGGCTGGTGGGGGCAGCGGAGGGAAAAAGAAAATAGTGGGAGGTGAGCCATATTTATTTCCTTCCGCTTAGCTATAAGTTAGGGCTGTCTGAAGTCATTTTGCTGCCCCAAGTGGGTAGTGTGGGAGGAGAGCTGCATGGTAACAGGTATGGTTCCTTCCACCCAGACTTATGTTGATTTGGGGCTATGCTGTAGCAGTTAAGGTAGAAAAGCACCTCTTCCTATCCCATGTTTTCTGGGTTCCAAGAGTCTGGAAAGTGCTTCTGTAGCCAGTTACAGGGTTGCCAACTCTGGGTTGGGAAATTCCTGTAGATTTGAGGAGTAGAGCCTGGGGAGGGCAGGGTTTGGGGCAGGGAGGGACCTCAGAAGGGTATAATGCCACAGAGTCCTCTGACCAAAGCAGCCATTGTCTCCAGGAAAACTGATCTTGGTCATCTGGAGATCAGCTGTAATAGCTGGGAAATTTTCTATAGGGGAAATGATGTGCTGTGGCTGGGGAACACAGTGATTTCCAGAAGATCTCCATGCCCTGCAGGGAGATTGGCAACCTCAGTGAATGTTTAGGGGAAGATTGGGAGATGTATTTTAACTTAGGACACATTCAATGACTCACAACAGCAACAGCAATCTGTTTAGAATGTTGGTGGCGAGGGCCATTCAGGCTGCATATGGAAACGACCTCCGCGTTCCATCTGGCTATTGGGGGGGGATGATGTGTGGAATGAAGCAAGGCCCAATCAACCCACATATGCAAATGATCTTGAAAGGCTGCCTCAATCAGATAAAAGGTGAGTTGTATAAATTTAATTTATACCCCACCCTCCCCGCAGGCAAGTTCAGGGCGGCTTACATAATTGGTCCGTGCAAGACCATTAAATACACATAAAATTAGTTTAAAATTATAATCACAATAAAAACATCAAATCAAAAAATCAAATCAAAGTGCTCGTGCTGATACAATAATTACACAAGACTTAACCACATATTCAACTTTGCACCAAAAACATAAAGCACTGGATGCAATGAACTATGAATGGAAAGTTGTTAATAGAAGGGGTCATGCAAGAAGGAAAAATGATTTTTATCAATCAAGCTGCTCATTTCTGCACTGTCCCAATGTTCCTGTGGATAGTCTGCCCCTTAAGACCAGACCGTTGGAAGATCTAGGTAGATGAAAGGGAAAAAGTTCCATTCTATTAATTCCTTTTTTTTCATTGTTCAAAAGATCCAACCCATGCACTTTAAAAACACATAATGTTGACTACATATGCCTTGTTTTTTAGAAAAATAATTGCAAGTAAAAAGGAAGTGACAGATATTTACCAGTAATAAAATGAATAGCATACCTGGTCTGAGGGGGAACAGCATTTATTTGCCATCTTTATCTGTAGAAAGAGATCCAGATAGTTGTGTTATTTATTTATTAATTTGTTAATTTATTTATTTATTATTAAACTTATAGGCCGCTTTCCCTGAAGCACAGGCTCAGACTTGGTGAAACCAAGATACATAAATACATTAAAATCAATTAAAACATGATAAAACACATCAGATCAACCTATCTAATAGTTATGAGTTTCATGCATATGGTCCCAATCACTGTACTTAGCTATACTTTCAATATAATTTAGTATAGGCATTTTGTATGAAGGCCAGGTAATGAAAAATATGGTTTTCTGCATAATCTTTACCTTCCCTAGTACAAGAAAATGAAAATACTGTTCCTTAAGTTAGCTCATAGGATCTCAGTCCATCAATGTATCTTGAGAGACAGCAATGATTTTTAATTCCTATTAGTTTCTTTTCTGCATTTTTCACCCTTGTTCACTATGGAAAGATAAGGCAGAACTATAGGTTTATTATATGTATCATTAATCAGGGAAGTTGGTTTTAAGATGGACTACACCTCTATTTCCTGGAGACATTTATACTAACGATAAACCCAAAGGAACGTCTGTGAGAATGGAAAATATTTTCTTGCCTCACTGGTGTGGAACATTAACCACACGGAATCAATTCTTTTAAAACTTAGCTGCTGTCAAGAGTGACTCTTGAAATAAGTAAGACCAGCACAATCTGAACCGCTGGAGAATTCTACTATTTTATATGAGATGCAGATTCCCAAGTCTGCTTACACAGGTTGAAGCATTTACAGAATAGAACCTTTGACTACCTTAGCCTAAGATTTACTTTCTTACCCACAACACTTTCCCCAGAGTAGTTTCCTAATGCCCACAACAATAGCATTATTAAGTAGTTTCCTAATGCCCACAATAATAGCACAATCATTTTAATAAATGCAGACTATGCATCCGGAAAAGAAAGTGCTGCCCCTTGTTTTCCTGGAGGGCCTATTTTTTATACCTGTTTACACTCTATTTCTGCAGCCACCCCTTCCATATTCTAGAAAGTGCTCTTTGTGGGAAGGGAAGATGACTGTGTGACTTAAGGCACAGACCACCGCTCAGTTATACAGCAAAGGCTTTGCATGCATGAGGTCCCATACTCACTCCTTGAATAGGGCTGCCAAGTCAGCCCGGGGGGCGGGGGATCCCCCGCTACAGGGGTTCCCGATCCGCCGGCCAGCATTCGGCCGGCGGGGGGAACCCCACCCCCTTCCCCAGCATAATGATGTCACCCGGAAGTGACGTCATCACGTTGGGGACATTGCCGGGACGACGCTCTAGCAATCGCCCCAAAACTCTATGGTAACTCTATGGGACGATGCCCTGGCAATGTCCCCAACATGATGATGTCACTTCCAGTGACATCGTTGCAGCACACATGCAAGCGCTCACACCGGGGAAGCTCCCAGCGGCAGGAGGACTCTCCCCCGCCAGTAAGGAAAAAGGACTTGGCAACCCTATCCTTGAACAATGATCCCACTTAGCAGGGTTGGAAAATAACCCTGTCTGAGACCTTCCAGCCTGAGTAAAACAGGATTAGATGGATACAAGTGGTGGTCTGTGATACAGGGGGGGAAATCCCATTTCCGCCCCACACTTTCTCTCCAGGCCCAGTGTGGCCCCTGGGTTCCCCTGCAGCTGCCAGGCCCACCACCTCCCCCCTGCCCTTGCTCTTGACAGCTCTCCCAGAATTGCTCCAGGTGGGCTCACTGAGGCTTCCTGTCTCTCCTCCCCACTCTTGGCAGCTTGCACAGAGCAGTTCTGGGTGGGCTTGCCGAAGCTTCTTTTCCATCCTCCCTGCTCTTGGTGGCTTGGCCAGCACTGCTCCACGTGGGCTCGCAGAAGCTTCCTTTCCCCCCTCCCCACTCTCAGCAGCTTGCCCAGAGCAGTTCTGGGTGGGCTTGCCAAGGTTTCTTTCCCACCCTCCTCATGCTTGGTGGCTCGGCCAGAGCTGCTCCTGGTGGGCTCGCAGAGGCTTCCTTTCCCCACTCTTGGTGACTTGCCTGGAGCTGCTTGGAACTACACTTGTGCAGAGAATGCTTCTTTACTCTTGGGGAAATTACTCCCCCTCATATAGTTTTTTAAAAAGATTTAAGATGTTTCAGCACACCTATGAAACAATACTTACTGCAACCCAGTCAGACAAAAAAGAGTTAGAATGTTAGTTGATAAGCCAAGGAGATCCTTGAACGCAGGTTCATGTAGCCTTTGTCCTTTCCTTTATATATGGCTCAGTAATTTAAAAGCCCTCTACTTTTGCTGCCAATCAGCATTTATCATTGCATATGAACCCCAGATCCCCCCACGCCAGATGCCTCAGCATTAAACTGTGGCGGGGGAATCTCTTGGGTTTATTCAAATAACCATTATTTATTTTCAATAATACTAATTCTGTAGTCTGCCATAATTCACACAATAGAGAAATACTCCAGAATTTATTTATTTCCTCCCTCCCTCCCTCCATGCCAGTCCCCAGCTTCGTGTGTGTTATAGGCTTCCACAATCGATAAACGACTTCTATTTCTCATCCTGGCCATTCATGAGCAAACTATCCTTAGAGTCAGGTGCAGTTGTCTAGGGCATCTGACTGACCCCATCCAAACCACTAAGGGAGTCAGGCAGGGTTGTCTCCTAGCCCCTTCTTTGTTTCTTTTTTACACCAATAATCTGGCAAATTTTATGTGAGATCCTGGATTTCATCCCCCTAAACTAGCAAATCAGCACATTCAAGTGTCATTATACATAGATGATGCCGTAATTCTCTTCAGAACTCCCATAGGGTTGAAACGGGCTCTGAAAAAAATTCTCCCTTTATTGTGACACTGAACATTTTATAATTAATTATCTGAAAACTAAGGTTCTGACTTTTGGGGAAAACTCTAAGATCAGATGATGGAACTTCAGGGGTATAAGGAGAGGAGGAGGAGGAGATTGGATTTATATCTCGCCCTTCACTCACTTGGAGTCTCAGAGTGGCTTACAAACTCCTTTCCTTTCCCCTCCCCACAACAGGCACCCTGTGAGGCAGGTGGGGCTGAGAAAGCTCTGAGACAATTTGTCCTTGAGAGAACAGCTGGTACAGAGCTATGGCTTCCCCAAGGTCATCCAGCAGGTGCAAGTGGTGGAGTGGGGAATCAAACCTGGTTCTCCCTGATTAGAGTCCGTGCACTTAACCACTACACCAAACTGGCCCTCAAAGCTGGAACATGTCCATAAGCTGGAACATGTCTTCGCTTCAAACATCTAGGTGTAGTATTGCAAGCTTCTGGCACCAATACAATTCATTGCAGTTGTGCCGCCGATGTAGGAGAGAAAGCAGCAAATAGTATTTTGAATTTTCATCAGTCTCATGGGGGGCACTAAGTTTCGGCTGCTCTGAGATTGTTTAAAGCAAAGTTGCTGGCCCAGTTGACTTATGGAACATTCCTGGGGCCACCATCTTCCTCCTTTACCCCACTAGAGAGTGTCCAGTCTAAATCCTTTAGAGCATTATTACAAGTACCTAAGTGAGTGTCAAACACTTGAGTCAGACTGGAAACAGGAATGCTTCTGGTAGAGGCTAGAATTCATATCCTCTCCATTTATAAATGGGTAACAGGAACTATAAACCCCAGGGGTCTGTTCCCTTTAATCCTTCAGGACCAGTTTCAGTCCAATTGGCATACAGCAGTCTTGAACTCCATCCAGAAATTAGGCTTTTCTCCCCAAGCCCTTCGGGATCTTGGTATAGACCAGGCAAAATCACTCATTAAGCAGAGAGTGACTGACACTGAAAGACAATGGGATATTCTCAGTTCTCCTGGCTATTTCTCTCCAGCAAATACCAGATATATAGTTGCTCCTGCAGCCTATTTACATTTTCTTGACTCCAATAACTCAAGAAGGGCATTCACGTTAGCCCGAAGAATGTCCTTGCTGTCTGCAGTATTGGAAGGGAGGTTTAAAGGGACCCTTCACTCACTGAGGTTCTGTTCCTGCCCCCTCTCTAGAACATATATTTTTCAACTGTGTATACCATAGGGTGATCCATATGGAGACTTAGTCTGCTGTTAGAAAGGTTTCCTGGCAGATCAAATAAAATTAAACTCGATTATCTCCTCTCTGACAGGAACCATCAAACAACAAGACAGGTGGCTAGATTTTGTGCCCAGGTTTACAAGGAAGGTAAAATGCATGGCAATTAGATTTTCCAATCTTTTATCTAAATTATACATAAGTTTTATGGCTGTCTTATTTTATCTCTATGTCATAGTAACAGTTTTTTAAAATTTAAATATGCCATTGTTGGTCTTAACCCATATTTCTTATTCAAATATTTTTTTATGTAAAATGATTGTGGTGGTCATTGATTGTAACAATAAATTTGATTTGATTTGATACAGTGCTTCAGTGTTCTCAAGATTACTGCGAGATATATGTATGTGAATGCTCTAAAAATCTCTATTTAAATTCTAGATGCAAGCTTTTGAGCCATCTGAATTCTTCTACATTTAAACAAAGAAAAATAAATAAATCAGTTCCTATGCTCATTCTACGAACTTTTCAGTCTCCAGATAGCTGGAATGGTGTGTTAGAGAAATGCACTGCTGACCTTCGAAAAAGCTTGGAGACACAGCATCTCCATGAATAGCAAACTCATGTTAGAGTACTGCATCTCTATCTTTCAGCAGAGCAAATTTCCCTATGGAAGAACTTTTTGGTTCAAACCCAGATTCAGATTACTAAAATGCTTTCAGCATCTATTTGGTTTTCTTTCCCACATATTTTTCATACATCACAGATGTCTCTCTTTTAACAATAAGAGAGGATGAGATAGTTACAAGGAAGCAACATGGGAGGGGTTTCACGTTCACAAAAGCTCTAGAGCTAATATTCAGAAAACTGACAAGGCAAAAGCATTTTGAATGGGGACAAAAAAACACAAGCATATGCTGAGAAGATATTTTTAGTGTCCTATTTTCTGCTCTTCCCACTACAGTCACTGAATGATTAATAGGTGTGCATGAATAATTGATGAACACAAAAAGGAAGCACCTTTTTGAAGGGATAGGCTGCAGTCCTATGCATACTTACATGGCAGTATGTCCCAGTGAAATCACTGGGACTTACTTCTGGGTAAACATGCACAGGATCAGACTGTAATTCATCTAAACACAGGAAATAACTGTGGGCTGATTACTCTGTTACAAAAACTGTTGGAATGTGGTTGTGCCCATATGAGTACGCCAATATCTAATTAACATTATCTACCTTTTTTTTTAAGGGGCCGCAGTGGCTCAGTGGTTAAGATGCTGAGCTGCAGACCAGAAGGCCGGTAGCTCAACAGTTTGAGACCCTAGTGCCATGTGACGGAGTGGGCACCCATCTCTGGCCCCAGCTCCTGCCAACCTAGCAGTTTGAAAGCAAGAAATTGCAAGATTATAAATAGGTACTGCTTTGGTGGGATGGTAACAGCATTCTGTGCACCTCGGCATTTAGTCATGCCAGTCACATGACCATGGAAAAGTCCTCCAACAGTGCTAGCTCTTCGGTTTGGAAATGGAGATGAGCACCGCCCCTTAGAGTCAGACTTGACGGGCTTTTGAGCAAGGGAAACCTTACCTTTTCTTAAGTTATAAAGCAACAGTATTCAACTTCCATTATGATAATTTATCACATTTTAAACAAATGCACGGAACACCTTGAGATAGAGCAGAAATTTCTAGGAGGCTCAGAGAACCTTTCTGAAGATATAAGAAGATCAGAAAGCAGAAGAACTGCAGAAACTTCAGTATCACTGATGCAAAATGTTTCTTGCCATTTTTATCTCACTCTCATAGTGCAGTGATAAATACTCCTGATAGGGAAAAAGATTTCTTGGTAGAGCTGAGCTCAAACCCTGCAATTTCCCTGTACATGCATGAGGGACAAGCCTAGAGAAATTTCATGGTCTAAGGTGAAAGGTTGTACAGGCTCTCAAAAACTGTCAGCAGGCACAGCAGAAGATGCTCCCCAGCACTGAAAGAGGCTTAACCCAAATGGGTCCCAGTAGAGGAGTTCCCTGGCCTTGTACTCTACCAGCACTGTTATGAACTTATGACAGACCCCTGACTCTCCCCCACTCCCAGGCAGATTTTCCCGCCAAAAAAATATTTTTAGTTCTCTGTGACTGAACCACCCTTCAGTAGTGTGTTTTCTTTATTTTATAAGCTTTAACTATCCCACCTGTCACAGATATTAGTTTAGGCTTCTGACCCAGCACAGGAACTAAAGGGAAAATGCAGGAGCTGTCTTGACTTATATTTAAATTCTTGTAAGGTGAAATCCTCAGGGTCTTATGACCTTATTTTTAAAAGATAGATTCCATTTGTCTTGGACAAAAGGGATCATCCAGAATCTTCAATCTATTGGACTAGCACTGGACAAAATCCTCTGTCTAGACATTACCCCTCCTAAAGCATTAATTCAACAAAGGATATTTGATATTGAGAGACAGGAAGACAACACTAAGGTATCTCATTTTTTGATTCCGGAGAACCACAAGTACTTAACTGCACCAACCACGTATCTTCATTATTTATGGTACCCAAGCAAAGAAGAGCCTATACACTGGCAAGATGGCAGGCCTGCAGTTCTTGATGAAAAATACAAAAAGATCCCTTTGGATCAAAGATATCATATGTGTGGCTCTAACAAGGTTGAATCAGTCACTCATATTCTACTACACTGTAACATGTATGTGGATTTCCATGCAAAGTTTATTGTCTCCTTGTTGTGATCTTATCTTGGAAGATCAGATACTGAAATCACACAGAGTCTCCTATAAGGGACTAACTCTCAAATAACTATTAATTGTGCAAAATTCCTCGCAGCTGCCTATAGAATACATCAGAGACTTATAGCAACAAATTGATTTGTTCTATTCTTGGGTGGTATAGTATTATTAAGTTGTATAATGATTTTAAATAACAATAATACCATTTTCTATTTACTTTTATGATTGCTATGCTTATGTTTACGTTTTATTCTGATCTACGATCCTAATAAATTTCTGTACGTATGTATTTAAACCCTTATTGATATGGCACTTGAGGCAAAGTAACTTTCAAAACACAAATAATATTTTATTGGTCAGGCATAGAATATATCTAATAGGAGATTGTCAAGGTTTAGAAAGGCTGAGGTAAAACTTCATACTATATACAGATTTGAAAGCTTAGATCATACAAGAGAATGTTTTCGTGGCTTATTTTCAGAGTTTCAAGATCTTTTCAATGAGAGGTGCTTTGTTTAGTATATTTCACCACTAACACAGGTTTTTAATACTGTTTTCCGAAGAATAGCGCTTGCTTATAGTTTCTAGATTTTTCCCTCAGAGTTCTAGGTTTTTAGATATTACAGCTTTTCATTAATTCCGGAGGTGTCTAAGCTTCTCCCCTTTATCATAGACCAGGGTTCTCTTCCCAATCCCTTTCACTGGCATGAAGTTATTCTCCTTGTCCCTAAGAAGCAATAACTCCTTTTACTATTTGGCTTGTATGGGAGTTCTCTCTAACTACCCAGACCTTCTGCCAAATCCTTCTCCAGTATCCATTGTCTGTATAAAGCCATTCTGTAGCTCTCTTGATCCAGAATCAAAATTCTCCCTCAGAGTAGTTCTAATATATTTAAGACAACCATGTCCCTCTTCTTCTCTTTATAGAAGTACTTTGCTGACGATTCTTTGACAGAAATCACTGACTCCCAAAATCTCTTCACTCAAAAGTCAAACCCTCTGGCTACTGATCCAAACATTAGATTGCAGACCAAGACCAAAAGTGAATGAATCTTTTCCCTCCAGATTAGCTACTCTATTTCCTCTCTAAAATGATGCTGGCCAAGCAGAGAGTGAGTAGAGCAGCCAATCACATAAGCTCTTTTCTACAGGGAAGATTAACTCTTATGGTCCCTGACTCTCTGACACAAGCAGCATTTTTAATAGCCTGCTTTTCTTTGCAATCTGTCACAACTATCCATCTATTCCCTTAGTAAAACCGGCTGGGAGCCTAGGAGCCAGCTCAACTGGGAAACTAAAGGCAGGGCTAACCAGGATAGACACCTCAATTTTTTACCAGTGCTTCCTTTTCAGGCTTGCAGAAGAGCACACACAGGGTTCTCTAAGGTTCTCCTCACATCTCTAGGGATGCGATGTTGTTTCCCTTAGAACTGTCTCCAAAACTTCATTTCCAACATAGTTTGTTACCTTTTTGTCTGAAAACTTTACCCTGCCAAAAGAACAACATCCAATGCAAAAATCAAAGGAGGTGAATATTTAGCCCTTGAGCAAATGGGTTGCCACAGTTGTTTCAAAGAGGACAATAAAACTCTACGGAGAATGAACTGCATACACTGATCAGCTGCTTCTGATGAAATGAATGGGTGATTCTGATTCTTTTTTTTTCTTGGGCAAAAAACAACATCTGAAGGTCACTTCATACAACAAGCTAATAGTGTGTACCTGGACCATATTGCCTATGTGCAATGTTTCTCCTCATTCAAACCTACACATGCACAGTTAATTTCAGCATATTCACTTGTTCTTTTTCTCAGCACACACAATGAAGTCAATCTTGCTTAGAAAGAGGTGGAGAGTATTTCATCAGCAGTGGAAGTAGAAAATGGCAGGCAGCAGAAATATACCATATATCCTGTTCTCACAGTGACCCCACACAGGGCTCATTTCTTAGCAGGAGCTCCTTTGCATATTAGGCCACACACCCCTAATGAGCCAATCCTCCAAGAGCTTATAGAGCTCTTCTTACAGGGGCTACTGTAAGCTCTTGGAGGATTGGCTACATCAGGGGTGTGTGGCCTAATATGCAAAGGAGCTCCTGCTACGAAATGAGCTCTGACCGCACATGTCTACCATTTAGGATTACAAAATCATTGCAAAAATAGTCCCACAGCAATCCATTGTTTTAGCCACTCTACAAGCTATAACACTGCAGTCCCTGAGCTAGATCTGCTGTTTCTGCACTAAAATGCTGTTTTTTGTCTGTAACTTATCCCACCCTATCTCGAAAAGCTCAGAGAGCATTACAGAAAAAGACATTTTCCAAATCCATACAAATGAGCAGCATGTGATGTGTTGTAACAAAACTCATGCAATGTGAAGTAGAGTTTGATTTGCTTAACCATACACTTAAATGTATGGTAGAAATTATATCAACAAGTAGAGAAGCTGGCTGTTGGAACAATTTTTTCTTTCTACCATCATAAAAAAAGGCAAACAATTGACATTGCAGGTATAAGAGTCTTCCTTTTTTACATCAAAGAGAGTGACAGAAGTTCCGGTTTCGGGCTCAGAACAAGTGGGCGTTTGTCAGGGGAAATCAACTTTGAACCATTGTGCTGTCTTGTCATCTGGTGAGCAGATATAGTAAAGAGAGGCACTCTTAAGTTATTTGTAGCCTTCCTACATTTGAAGGGAGCCTTCCACTCCATCCTTGGAGACCTTTTATGAAAGAAAACTAAGGGACCTGGGTATTGATGAGAGGTTGCTCTTCCTGATTGGGAAGCTCCACCTCAATACTACTTGCCAGGTGAGATGTTCCAAGGAAAGTGACTTAACCCCTAAGATACCAATAAATGTTGGAGTAAAACAAGGCTGCATTCTAGCCCCTATATTATTTAATCTTTCTGTGAACTATCTAGACTGTTATTTGAAAACCACTGATGGCCATAGTCCCAAATTAGGGGTGATCCATCTCCCATTGCTTCTCTATGCTGATGATGTGGTACTTCTTTCCCTGACACAAATGGGAATGAAAAGTCTCATAGGCTGCATTCAAACTGGCAGCTTAGCCCGATATAGGCACCTTTCACAACTGGATTAAATGGGCCCACTCACACAGCCACAGCTGTCAGGTGTTCCCCGGGCATACTCACCCCATTAGAGTACGACTTGGAGCCGGGTTAAAAAGCCATCACCTCCAAAGTGGAGTTGTTGTTTCCCACACATTCATTGCACATGGCGGCTGTCTGACACAGGGGAGCACACGCAAAATGGATTTGGCAGTCCATTCTGCCGCTAGGGAAGTGGCTTTTTAAAAAAATTGCCCATGTGTGTGTATGCACACGCATGACTTTTGGCTGTTTTTGCAGTGCACTCCGTGGCTGATGTGCTACAATAATGTGGATGCTTTCCCACGGGATGTCTCCATGGGTAACCTGCAGTAGAGTGTGCTGTGTGGCTGATATGTCCCGCAACATTTTAAACTGGGTCAATTAGAGGCGGCACTATATTGTGACAAGCTGCCAGTCTGTCCTCAGCCTTAGTCTGCTTTCTTGAATATTGTGATGTTAATAAATTAACTTTAAATTTTGGGAAATCTAAAATCATTGCTTTTGGGAAGATGTGAAAGGCTAATAAATGGAAGGTAAGAGGTAACCTGATTGAGCAGGTTCCAAGCTTTAGATACCTGGGAGTACACTTTCATCATAGCCTTAGATGGACTGTACATAAAAAGGAAATGACCAAATCTGTTAATAGTACCATGCTTGATGTTTCTCATTTTCACTATACTAAGGACAATCAGTATGTGCCCGGGGCCCTGAGGATTTTCAACCATAAGATCAGTGCTAAACTGATGTATCGGGTTCCAATTTGTGACTATTAATAAAGATATAGAAAAAGTCCAATCTAATTTTTTATGGAAAATATTAGGCCTTCCCCCATGTGTGTCCTATGTGGCCATCTGTCTGCAGACTAATCAGAGGCTTTTGGAAATGAAAACTTGGATTATGACATTTAAATTTTGGCTCAGGTTACATTTTAGAGCTAATTTCGGTCCTCTTATTTCACAAATGCTTACCAAGTCCTCATCGTCTGCATGGTTTCTCCATATAGAGAGTAAGATCGTGCATGTAGGAGTTTTGGAGAGCTTCTTTTGTCAGAACGTTCAGCCTTTGGCTTGATAAAACAAAGACTCCTCGACATAGAATGCCAAGAGCTGATTAGCTTGGCTTCAGGAACATGTTCCCCTTTGAAGGTAGGGTTTTCTGCCCAAGGGTTTATAGCAGAATATTTTTTCTGTTTAACCACTCCTCATTATTGAAGAGCTTTCATGTTAGGCCATTTTAATGTAAAGGCCTTCGGTTGTACTGAGTGGCAGGTTCTCTAAGACTCCATATGTGGATAGACTATGTCCTTGTGGTGTTAATAAAATCGAGAGTCTGGATCATATCCTTCTGCACTGTATCTTGTATGTTCGAAGATTATATCTCGAGCCTTTATTGAGAATGTGAGATTGTTGTTCTACTAACCATGTATGTAACTTATCATTAAATTCAGCTGCTGTAGCAGAAGAATGGAGAGTAGCAAATATTATGCTGATTTTTAAAAAGGTATCCAGAGGGGAACCAAGAAATTACAGGCCAGATGGCCTAACATCTGTCCAGGAAAATTAGCTGAAACTGTAATAAAGTATAGAATTACTAGGCATATAGAGGAAAAAAGCCTGCTGAGGGAAAATCAGCATGGCTTCTGCAAGGTAAGTCTTGCCTCACCAACCTTTTGGAGTTCTTTAGGAAAGCATCTAGAAAACGGTGACCTGGTAGACATTATATACTTTCAAAAAACTTTTAACAAGGTAACCCACCAAAGAATTCTGAACAAACATAGCAGTCATGGTATAAGAGGCTGGGGTCTCTTATGAATTAAAAATTGGTTAAATGACAGGAAGCAAAGAGCAGGAATAGAATAGTAGCCAACTTTGCAGATGATACAAAATTATTCAGAATGGTGAAAACCAAGGATGACTATGAAAAGCTCCAGGAGGATCTCCACAAATTGGGTAAGCGGGCAACAATGTGGCAAATGAAGTTCAATGTTGGTAAGTGTAAGGTGATGCACACTGAAACAACAGCTACAAAAAATCCCAGCTTCAAATATAGGCTAACTGGGCTGGGACTGAGAAGGAAACATGTATTGGAGGCATAGTACATAGCTTAATCAAAGTGTCAAGTTGTCAACCCAGTGTGCCACAGCACTGAAAAAGGCCAACTCTGTGTTGGGGATTATTAGGAAAGGGATTGGAAATAAAATAGTTAATATTATGTTTTTGTATAGATCTATGGAATGGCCTCATTTGGAATACTGTGTGCATTTCTGGTCACCGTATCTCAAAAAGGACATTGCAGATATGGAAAAAGTACAGAAGAGGGCAACCAAGGTGATTAGGGGGTAGGAGAACATTTCCTATGAGGAAAGGCTGAAGAGTCTTGGACTTCTCAGTTTAGAAAAGAAACGAGTAAGGGGGGACATGACAGAGAATTATAAAATTATGCATGGGGTGGATCGAGTTGACAAAGAGAACTTTTTAACTCTCTCCCAAAATACTACAACTGAAGGACATTCAGTGAAGCTGATAAGCAGTACATTCAGGAAGGACAAAAGGAAATATTTCTTTATACTAATGACTAAAATGTGGGTGTAGTGATGGCTTTAAAAGGGGATTAGACAGATTCATGGAGAATAGGTCAGATTCATGGAGGATCAGTGGCTACTAGCTATGGTGACTGAAGAGAACTTCCACATTCAGAGGCAGTAAACCTCATTCAGAGGCAGGGAAGGTTATCAGTTAAAGCTCAGAATACATTGATTGCAGAAAACACTTGTCTTACCCATTCACTCTGAAATGAAATATACTTAACCAAGACTGGATAGACTTAGTTAAGGAGAAAACATGGGGTAATATACAGTCCTTAGCAACTAGCTGCTGTTTCAATTTATTGAAAAGAGCCCTCACTAGCTATCGGCTCAGTTGCTGATGTCTTCCAGAATGTCTACAAACGTTCCAAATACTCACAAACTTGAAGTTGTCAGCACACAAAGTCTAGGAGCAGATGGGCTTTTGGTAGGAAAGGGTTAAGCACAGGATAAAATACTGTCACATTATTGATAATTTATTAGATAGTAACTCATTTCAACTAGTTAGCCAGGTGTGGACTTTACTGGGAAGAAAAAGATCTGGCCACTATAGTGCATGCCTTGGTTACATCCAGGTCAGATTAATGCAATGCACTCTATATAGGGTGCCCTTGATAAGTGTACAGAACTTCAATTAGTGCAGAATGCTGCCACTAGGATGTTGAATGGAGTGGGTTGTAGATACCATATCGGTCCAGTTTTGGCCCATCTACACTGGCTCCTGATTTGTTTCCAACCTCAATTCAAGGTGCTGTTGTTGACCTTTAAAGCCCTATCTGGTTTGGGACCAACATACTGAAGAACCACCTACTCCCTTATGAAGCTGCCCAACTACTACTGAGATTAGCTGGGTGGCAACCCATGAGAGGGCCTTTTCACTCATGGCACAGAAGCTCTGAATCTCTCTCCCCAGGGAAATTTGTCTGTCCACTTGTTGTCATTTCCATCAGAAGTTAAAGGCTCTTTTGTTTTATTTAGCATCCCGCCAGTGATCCCTCCTTTCTGACCAATGTTTGAGTTGTTATTTTTACATCCTTGTATGTATTTTAGCTCTGTTTTTAGCTGTTTTAATGATGTGTGGATTTGTTTGGTTCATTTTAATTGTTTTAAAATGTAATTTTATTATTATGGTTTTATCTGTTTGCCATTTTGGTGGCCATTGTGAGGGCAGTAATATCAACTTTGTAAAACAAAATAAAAATCAATAACATTTCCAATACTGGAAAGAGCCATGTTAATTAACTGTGGTTTGTGCAATTGTTTGAATACCAGCTTCTCCACTAGCTAGGGTTAGTCTGAGTACATTAAAGCAGAATCTGAAGTTGATTTAATGTGTGCATTTACTCACACACACAAAACCTTTATTGGCATAAAAGCACAAACATCAGGAAATCCCAGCAAAATACAAAGATGCATCCGACACATACACTTGGCTATTCAAGCCACGTCTTCTAATTGCATAATATAAAAATTCTGCAACAGCCTCCATTATTTCACAATTAGAATTGAACAGAAGAAAGGGAACAATTGTGTCACGTTCTAACCTTATTTTGGTTTAATCCTGGCTTCTCTCTGGTGATACCTTCTCATGCAACAGAGAAAGGAAAACAAAACCAATATTTATCTAGCCCAACCAGGACTAGAGTGACTTTTTGTATACTGAATCTGTTTTAATTTATGTATGGATTTTAATCCTATATATTGATCCTAAATGTCATGTTTAACTTACTATGCCAATAAAGGTATTGTACTTGTACTTGTGAACTGAATTTTGGTTTCATGAACTGACCATGGTTTATCATTAGGTCTAAACTTACTTAGCCTATGTTTATGTGAATGTTACGTGTATGGGAGTAATATATAAATGACATATTAGAGTACTGTATGCTTATATGAATAAGGGGATGAGAAGGAGACGGACACAAAAGTAAACATTTAAAAATCCACACTGGTTTCCACCTGTACTATCTTTCCCTCCCCAAATCACCTGTTGTGTTTTATGAATAACACATTTTACTAATTTGGGTAAGTGGTAAAACTATTTTGAATCTCTGAACAAAAAGGGGAAAAGAAAAAAAAGCTAGAAAGCAACGTACATTTTGTAGTGTCAAATCATTGATGTTAGTTGATAATGCTCTCAGCCAGTCAGCACTCTCCTGGGCTGTACAATACTGAAGTATCCCAGAGCTAACTCCATCAAGTGCCAGTACTTCAAATGCATTAGATCTGCAGCAAGAAGAAATATACACCATCAAGGAAGCTATACCAGCAGTTATTAGCCCTCACTACTTATAAAAAGACTTCACAATCTGGTGCTCCTTAGTACTACAGCAATACAGAATCAAATGTCACATTAGTAGTGCTCCAGCATAAGAAGGCATAGGTACTGTATTCTCTTGCTTATTGAATATTATTAACTGTTTTACTTTTCAAAACAGTTTTCTGCACAAGTACACCACACTTGGAGCTGAATCATACCAACGAATTACATTGAGCTGGTGGATCAAGAAAGCTGATTTGTGTGGCATACGGAGCCATACCTAAGCAGCGTTACACCATTCCAAACCCAGTGACTTAGAAGGGTGTAATGCAGTTGAGGAGGGCACTGAAAATATAAAAATTCAGCAATGAAAAATCTGCTAACCAGATTTCAGCTCAGCTACGAACCCATTCGGTGGCCTTAAGCAAGCAGCTGCCTCTCAGGCTCAACTCTCCCCTCTGTAACATGGGGATTAAAAACATTGGTCTAACTTGATAGGATTAGTGAGATAACAGACAGGAAGGGAAAGCACTAGGTAAATGGCCAGAGTGACGACTGAGTTGAAAACTGAGCTGAATTTCTCCTTGAGACTTCTGTGTTTTATACCAAGGTCAAGAGTTCATCAACACATACCCCAATTTACCACACAGCCACAAAGCTTCTGAATGAAGGGGAAGTGGGAAATTAAAATTGAGCTGCAAAGCTGCAGCAAGCTGTTGGTACTACAAAAATGTTAAAACTGTATTTGCTGAAAAGTGAGAAGACAGTGGAAAAATCACGAAACACATAATAAATGGTAGAGCGTCCACCCACAACTCATCAAACCTACAGATCATCAAACCTACAGAATATGACCCATTTGTCATCAAACCTACAAAGCATCACCCATTTGTGATGGTCTGTGTGGGAGCTAATGACACGGCCATGAACAACATCAAAAACATTAAGGCTGAGTATGAAGCTCTTGGCAGGAACCTGAAGGGAATGGGAGCACAGGTGGTGTTCTCTTCGATCCTCCCTGTCATAGGCAGGGGAATACAACAAGAACAGAAGATAATGGAGGTGAACTACTGGCTGTGTTGGTGGTGCTGGCAGGAGCGATTTGGATTCTGGGACCATGGACTAGGTTTTCTGGACAACAACCTACTAGCATGCGATGGACTTCACCTGTCAAGGTTGGGGAAGAATGTGTTTGGCAGAAACCTGGAGAGATTCATCAAGAGGGCTTCAAATTGATACCACAAGAGGAAGGAGATGACCAATATAGAGATTTAAATGAAGGGGAACAAACAACAGAGGCCCACCTGGGAGGGCTGGGTCTAATGGAGCCAAAGGTGTGGGGCTTCAGGTGTCTATATACTAAAGACCAAAGCTTGGGTAATAAGAAGGAAGAGCTTGAGCTTCTAATGCAGACTGAGGGATATGATTTAATAGGCATTAAAGAGACTTGGTGGGATGATTCATATGACTGGAATGTAGTAGTGGATGGATACGAGTTGTTCAAGAAAAACTGAAAGGGTTGAATAGGCGGTAGAGTGGTGTTGTATGTGAAGAGAGGGTTTGTTTGTCAGGAAATACTACAGGACGAGGGTGACAGCCAGGTGGAAAGTATCTGGGTGAGGATAAGGGGAGGAAGGACAGACAGTATTGTGGTTGGAGTCTGCTACAGACCTCCTGACTAGGATGAGGAGGTGGATGCTGCCCTCCTTGAACAGCTTGACAAGGTATCCAGACAACATGACCTGGTAGTTATGGGTGACTTCAACTTCCCTGATGCGTGCTGGGAGACAAACTCTGCAAAGCATCCACAGTCACAGAACTTTCTGACCCGTGTGGATAACTTCCTCCATCAAATTGTGGAGGAAGCTATGAGGGGCTTGGCCATACTCAACTTAATATTGACCAACAGGCAGAAGATCACAGATGGCGTGAACTTGGTGTGGACCTTAGGGGGAAGTGACCGTGTCCTGCTAAAATTCCTTTTGCTGTGGGGGAATAAGGAAGTTCATAACCACGTGTGTACATTTGATTTTAGTAAAGCAGATTTTAATAAACTCAGAGGTATGATGAGAATCATTCCATGGGCAAGACTGTTGGAATGGAAAGGAGCAAGTGAAGAGTGGGCTCTCCTAAAACAAAAGCTCTTACAAGCTCAAGCTATTCCAACAAGAAGGACACATGGTAGGGGATCCAAGAAGCCAATGTGGATGAACAAAGAACTGTGTGATGTGCTAAGGGAGAAAAGGCAAATGTTCAAGAAATGGAGGCAAGGGCATACCTCTAAAGAAGAGTATCTGCAGGTGACCCATCAGAGAAGCCAAAGCTCACAGTGAGCTAAAGCTGGCCAGGGAGGCTCGCAACAACAAGAAACTCTTCTTCAGATACATGAGGAGCAAACACAACATAAAAGAGGCGATGGGCCCACTGTCGAGTAAAAATGGAGAAACTTTGACAGAGGACATAGAGAAAGCAGCAGGTTTTTTTCCCTGAAGAAGAGAAAAGGCTTATCTAGAGATTGCCATAGGCAAATCGCATCATCTGGGCTGCTTGTTGACATGGACAGAGAGGTAGTTGAGAAGCACTTGGCTGCATTGAATGAGTACAAATTCCCAGGGCCAGATGGTATGCCCCCAAAGAACTTTCTAGAGAGCTTGCAGAGCCTTTGTCCCTCATCTTCCAGACCTCCTGGAGGACAGGACACATGCCACAAGACTGGAGGAGGGCAGATGTTATCCCAATTTTCAAAAAAGGGAGGAGGGATGACCCAGGAAACTACAGGCAAATCAGTCTGACCTCTGTCCCAGGGAAGATACTGGAGCAGATTTTAAAGGGATAGATCTACAAGCATCTAAAGGACAACTTGGTGATCTGGGGAAGTCAGCACAGATTTGTCCCCAACAGGTCCTGCCAGACCAACTATCATTTTCTTCTTTGGAGTGACAAGCTTACTGGATCGATGGAATGTTGTTTGCCTGGATTTCCAGGTAAAGCTTTTGACAGGGTTCCCCATGATGTTCTGCGGTAAACTAAAGGACTGTGGACTGGACTGTAGGATAGTTAGGTGGATAGGGAACTGGTAGGAGAACTGCACTCAGTGTAGTTGTCAATGGCATTTCATCTGACTGGAGGGAGGTGTCCAGTGGGATGCCACAAGGCTTGGTTCTGGGCCCAGTATTTTTCAATATTTTTATAAATTATCTGGATGAGGGTGTGAAGGGGCTACTCATTAAATTTGCAGATGACACCAAATTGGGAGGAGCAGCAAACACCCCAAAAGACAGAGATAGAATTCAACGAGATCTGAACACGCTGGAAAAGTGGGTGGATGTGAACAGGGCTCCGTTGGGGCTGGGGCACTTAAGAAAGCCCCGCCCCCCGCTCGCTCTTCCCAGGCTGCGGCAGGCTGCTGCTGGCCTGGGAAGAAGCCCCCTCCCTCCGCCCTCCCACTGCTCCTGGGGCTGCGGCAGAGTGCCGCTGGCCCCAGGAAGCCCCTTCCCTTGCCCCCCCGTCAGTGCTCCCGGGGCCGGCGGCGCTCCGCCGGCCCCGGGGAAGAGAGGCCCATTTCCTCCCCCCTCCCCTGCTCCCGGGGCCGCGGCAGAGCGCCACCGGCCCCGGGAAGCCCCTTCCCTCACCCCCACCCCCCGTCAGTGTTCCCGGGGCCGGCAGCGCTCCGCTGGCCCCGGGGAAGAAAGGCCCTTTTCCTCCCCCTGCTCCCGGGCCACGGCAGAGCGCCGCTGGCCCCGGGAAGCCCCTTCCCTCGCCCGCCCTGTCAGTGCTCCTGGGGCCGGCGGTGCTCTGCCGCTGACCCCGGGAAGAAGAAGCCCCCTCCCTCCCCCCCAGTGAAGAAGCCACTTGGGCCCAAGCAAGGGGGGGAGGAAACGCCAGCCCCATTGGGGTGAGAAGCGTCTCTCCCTCCCTCCCTCCCTCCCTTCTCTCTCTCTCTCCCCCACCTACCTACCTACCTTCCTGTTCCTTCCTTTCCCTGTCTTTCCTTCCTTCCTTCCTCCCTCTCTCCCCCCTTCCTTCCTTCCTTCCTTCCTTCTCTCTCCCCCACCTACCTACCTACCTTCCTGTTCCTTCCTTCCCCTCTCCCTTCCTTCCTTCCTTCCCTCTCTCTCTCCCCACCTACCTACCTACCTTCCTGTTCCTTCCCGTCTCCCTTCCTTCCTTCCTTTCTTCTCTCTCTCTCCCCCACCTACCTACCTACCTTCCTGTTCCTTCCTTTCCCCGTCCTTCCCCTCTCCCTTCCTTCCTCCCTCTCTCCCCCTTCCTTCCTTCCTTCCTTCTCTCACCCCCTACCTACCTACCTACCTTACTGTTCCTTTCTTTCTTTCTTCCTTCCCTTCTTTCTTCCTCCCTCCCTCCTTCCTTCCTTTTTTTCTTTCTTCTCTCTCTCTCCCCCACCTACCTACCTTCCTTCCTTTCCTTCCTGTTCCTTTCCTTCCTTCCCCCTCCCTCCCTTCTTGCCTTCTGACACACCTGACGTCAGGGATGTGTGGCCTTATGACACTTCCGGTGACGTCAGGGGGTATGGCATATGCAAATAAGTTATGCTAATGAGCTCCTGCACCTCTTTTTTTATGAAAGGACCCCTGGATGTGAACAAGATGCATTGTAACCAGGATAAGTGCTGAATTCTACATCTAGGTAACAAAAATGAGGAACATGCATACAGGATGGGGGGATACACTTCTGAGTAGTAGTATGTGTGAACAAGATCTTGGGATAAGGGTGGACTGTAAGTTAAATATGAGCAGCCAGTGTGATGTGGCAACAAAAAAGGCTAATGCGACCTTGGGGTGTATCAACAGAGGCATAACATCCAAATCACAAGATGTCATAGTCCCACTGTACACTGCATTGGTAAGGCTGCACCTGGTATATTGTGTGCAGTTCTGGAGGCCTTACTTCAAAAATGATGTGAACAGAATGAAGCATGTGTCGAGAAGAGCATCGAGGATGACTGGGGGCCTGGAGACCAAGTCCTGTGAGGAAAGGCTGAGGGACTTGGGAATGTTTAGTCTGAAGAAGAGGAGGTTGAGGGGGGACATGATTGCTCTCTTTAAGTATTTGAAGGGCTGTCACTTAGAGGAGGGCAGGGAGCTGTTCCTGTTGGCAGCAGAGGATAGGACTCGCAATCATGGGTTTAAATTAAGGGCGGGAAGATACTGGCTGAATATTAGGAAAAACTTTACCATAAGAGTTGTGCAACAGTGGAATCAGCTGCCTGGAGAGGTGGTGAGCTCCCCATCATTGGCAGTCTTTAAGCAGTGTCTGGACACACACTTGTCAGGGATACTCTAGGCTGATCCTGCATTGAGCACGGGGTTGGACTAGATGGCTTGTATGGCCCCTTCCAACTCTGAGATTCTATGATTCTATAAATCCGCTTTAATTCCAGTGGCTCTCATTCCTACTAGTATGCTGTTTGCCTGAGGAAACAGGGATTATAATCATGACTGAGAAACTTTATACTGGTGTGCAAAGTGGTCCATAAGGCTACAATCCCATACATGCTCATAGGCTTATATGTGAGCAATCCCAATTTGACACCAGTGGATTTCCTTTAAATTAAACACACAATGAATTGGGCTACATTTGTCACTTATTTCACCCCATCATCTCCTTCATTTGTATAATGATATTACTGCCATAACAAATTAAACAGTGCTTGCCTATTAATTTTGCATTGTTGGTAACATCCTGCGCATCTACTTATCCCTCATTACAAATTAAACAGAACATTATTTTAGAAAATTTAATAAAACTTGCAAAAACTATTCTTCGGGATATTTGTTATCTTGTGATATACTATTTCCATTGTCTGAAAGTAATATGCTCTCTGTCCAGGGGGACTTCTAAAACTGAGTCCCACAAATGCAAAAGGAAGTGTACATGAGTGAAAACTGACTAGGAAATGCAGGAAGATTGGATGCTTACCAGTTGAAAACTTTTAGTGGAAACAGCAACCTTTCCAATTTGATAGTGTGTCTCCTGTTTGTGGAATGACCAGTACTGACTTATGCAAATCAAAAATGGAAAGTTGTTTAGTATTCTGAATGGCTGTGGATTTCTTAACATATAAAATACATATTTTGTACTCTAACAACTTTTTTAGAAGTTTGTCACACAGTTGTTTACTACAGTTTTGTTTAGTACTTTCAGTGTATGATAAGGTTGCCAACCTTCAGGTAGGGCTTGGAAATAAGGCTTCCATTCCCCTGATGGGGACGGAGGGGGTTGCCTACTTTCAGGGCCCCTAATCTGCCTGCCCCAATCTGGCTGGTGAGGGAACCCTGCCCCCAAAGTGCCTTGTTTGCGTTGACATACCCAGCACAGTGATGTCATCCAGACGCGACATCATTGTGCAAGGCATGCTGTGGGAGGACACTATCGTTTGGGAAAAATAGAGCATCACAATAGAGCATCAACTGTAACGTGCCCTGTGCAATGACATTACTTCCAGGTGATGTCATCATGATGCATGCACCCGGAAGACATCCCAGACCAATGGAGGGACACCCCCCCCCCATGCTGGCAGCCAGGTAAGACCTGGCAACCCTACTTGGAAATCTCCCAGAATCACAATGTATCTTCTGACTACAAAATGGAGAAAGTGGCTGCTTTGGAGGATGGACTGTACGTGATTATGCTTTGCTGAACTTCCTCCCCTTCCCTAACCCCACCCTACCTAGGCTCCACTGCCAATTCTCAGGAATTTTCCAGCCCAGAGTTGCCACCCCAGTGCATGCACGTTCCTTTAGTTTTCTCCACCCTTTATCTTTATTGTAATCTGATTTATTTTATGATGCTTACTATAAAAAATTATGGAGCTTTGCTTTGGACTGTTATTAATGCATGTTATTCTAACATGAATGCCTTCACTCTATATTAATGCTTTTTATTGTTTTATAACAACTTTGCTGGACTCTTTGTTAGATTTTCTCTTTCCCTATTTATAGTAGTTATACAAAGCTTCCCTTTGCTATACTTCACTACAAGGACATTCCACATTGTTATGGTTATACCTTTTCTCTGTTTGACAATATAATTTAAAATATACGAGATATTTGAGAAACTTTCATGAGTTTTTCCTAGCAAATGTCTTTCTTTGTCATACACCTTTATGACAGTCTTTAATGTACTATTATCAATGCCTGGAAACAGAACATACTAAAATGCTGTATCTTCCTGTTCTTCAGCGTAGATATCACTTTTTATCCTTACAGAATTTCTCCTTTTGAACTCACATAAATATTTTTCATTTCCCCTTATGGTGCCATCCTAAACAAAGTTACACCTTTCTAAATCCATTGAAATTATTGGGCTTAAAAGGGTGTAATTCTATTTAGGATTGTACTGTTAAGCATTTACAGTTTCTTTTCTAATTTGAAAAAATTGCTGCTGTCTCAGTGGTCTTTTAAAAAAACCCAAAACAACAGCAACCCAAAGATAGTGTTCAAATGTGAATTACACTTGACTTCTGACTTCTGACTGAAAGGTTGTGAAGCCACATCATAAGATCTTGTGAAGTTACATCAGAAGATCTCAGCTTCTGTTTTGGAAAAGGGAATTGTAGCCGCCCACTGCTATTTGAGCCAGGAGGATGGGGGAAGAGCAGGAGCCACTGCCATGCAAGCCAGCCAGGTGTACAGGTGAGGAGGAGGCAGGAGTTGCTGGCCCCATCTCCAGTGCTGCAGGTCGCCAAGTGAGGCAGGAGGAGAAAGAGGCTCCATTGGCTCCCCCCACTTCCATGGGAACTGTCATCATGTGAGCCAGGTGGTGATGCTGCAAAGAAGCAGGTGGGGGAGCCACCATCCCCCCCCATAGCAAACTTTTTTTTTTTTTTTTTGCAAACATTCCTGGTTTTCCATCTTCTTTATTACCAGATATTTATTTTCTTCACTCATTGGTCCACTCATTGGATGTAGAAAACTCTGCTTAGGATTGCACTATTCTTCTTCTAGAATTTTAATGTGGGTAAAACTATATAAGAATACATTGCAAGCCAATCTGAACCCTTGGGATAGGGAGGGAAAGGAACTGATATAAATGAAATATTTTTTGTTGCAAGATTTAAATACAGATGAATATTACTTAGGTTCCAATACACTTCAGCTAGTGTTACAGAGTATACATTCTTTATTTATACAGAGTTAGGAGTATCTGAACCACTAAGTAAGCTTAACATCGATAGTATTTGGTTTTAGGGAGCCACAATAAAATGGGCTGGTGTTTTATAAATTTATCATCCTTGTCTAAAATCACAATTTATAGCATTTAAACATAAATGGGGAAATCATTGCTATATATTCTAATATTTTTATGGAATCCTTCTATGGCAAATTTCTCCTTATTACTTATGTTTCTTATTACTGGAAACATTTTTCAGAATGAAACTTTTTAATGTCAGAACAGAGAATTCTTTTCAGAATTGTATATAGGATAATAATAAGAATAGTAGTAGTAGTAGCAGCAGCAGCATGGCATTGTTTGTAGAATAGCCAGGAGATTCTAAGATTGTCTGGCAGCCAGACATTGAAGCTCTTTCAGCATTATGCACCACTTGGTGGCAGGCTACACTTCTTTTTTAAGGCAAGAGATGTTTCAGTGGTGGTTTGTCATTACCTGCCTTTGAATTATGACCCTGGTCTTCTTTGGAGGTTGCCTTTCTAAATACTAGCCAAGGCTGACCCTGCTTAGCTTCCAAGATCTGATGAGACTGGGCTAGCCTGGGCTACCCAGGTCAGGGCTGTATACAGGAACATAAAAATTATAAAGAAAGAACCAGGCAGCCCCTATTGTGTGCCAAGGGGTAGTTTTCATAAATGAGGCAAGTGTCTGTTTTCTTTATTGTTCTTTATTGTTATCATTTGTATGTATGTAGGAACATAAAAATAACAACAAAAACGCAAACTCTTGTAAAATTAACCTAATTTGCCAAAACTACCTCTTGGCACACCATGAATATAAAATTAATTAAATGGGGGGTTGCCCAGTCCTTTTCTGTTACAGATAATAAAATTGTGTTCCATGAAGTCACAACTGACTCACGGTGACACCAGGATTATGGGATTTTCAAGGACAATGCCTTCCTCTCCATAGCAACCTTGATGGTCTAATCATGGCTGTCCCAGCTTAGCTTCCAAGCTCTGATGAGTTCAGGCTACCCAAAAACAAATTGACTGTATTTGGGGGATATTATTTACTAGTGTGCAGGTGACAATGTCCCAAAGGGACTAAGGAGTAGCAGTATTCTCTATGCATTGTGCTAAATTTTGCGAAAGAAAGAAAGAAAGAAAGAAAGAAAGAAAGAAAGAAAGAAAGAAAGAAAGAAAGAAAGAAAGGGAGGGAGGGAGGGAGGGAGGGAGGGAGGGAGGATGAATTTTCACCAGTGTAAAAAACCCCTAAAGAATTTTGAGAATGTGTTCTGCTCTATGAGTTTTTAAGATTCCAGAATGGAAAAATGTAAGTGGTAAGATGCTTTACCTGGGAGACACTGTTTACTGAGGCATGTGTGACAATGTCACCAAAAGAAAGTGCAGCTGGGGGAAGGGTATCATTTTTTCCCAAATGCAGTGTGTGTCTGTGTGTTTGTGTGTAGTACAAATGACTGCACAAGAGTGCAACTGAGCTTAAGTGAAATATAAAACTTTCAGAAATTTGCCTTTTTTTTTCATGTTACGGGGTGTGCGGCTGTCCTCAAAGATGGGAAATTTAAGATCCTTTTAGGCTTAAGCAGGAGGGAGAGGGGAGGAAGTCCATTTTGCTAATAGAAATCCCTTCCACTCACAGAGATTTACCACGGGATCCAAGCCAATCTCTTCTGAAGACAAAAAAGGAAAAGGAACCCCTTCATTACTAAGCCTCTCTATGGAAAAAAGGCATTTGAATATTTAAAGTGTTTTCAGCACACCAAAGCGTTGCTTTCCCAGAGATTGCTTGTTGATGCAGGAAAGCATAATTGCACTGTTGAGCAACACTGAGAATACCTTCAAAATATGACAACAGAAGAATAAAGAAATATTTTCTAGTATACACAGTCTTAGCTTTCAAATAGTTCCTCATTTTTTGTTACTATGTGGCAGAAAAACAAGAAAAACAATGTTTTAAAATAATAAAATAAATTAAAATTCATTTTTAGTACAAAAGGGACTCGTTTCAGTGGGAATTCTGTTGCTTTTTATATTGCTAAAGAGTTAAACGGCCTTTTTTCATGCAGCATTTTATATGTTGCAAGAGGCGTAAGTACTACTTCTGAAATGATTTTTGAAAGCTGGTTTTTACATTGTACAGAGTGCAGCTGTGCTGTTGCATTTGCTTAGAAAGGCAAACTTTTTTATTTTGGGAAATTCCCCCCTCCACATATATTGATACCTCTCAGTGTTCCCCGAACAAAATCAATTATCTGCTATTTGAAATTCTCCTTTCTTATGAAGTAACCCATAAGGAACTTTCAGCAAGGATGTATAAATGGATTGGGAAATTAACTTAGGGAAATGTCCAATAAGTGTAGAGATGTAAATGTTGGAAAAAGTGAATGTAAGACTCTCATATTTAATATTCAAAATCAGCATACCCTATGTTGTAATTAAAAAATCTATAAATATATATATTTTTTTTAAAAAATGAAATTCTCCTTTCTTGCTGGAAGGCAACCATAGTGGAACCCAAGGCAAAATTGTACCACAGAACAGCAATGGAACAAAACATTGACATCTATTTATCCTTAATAGTCATTAAAGCTATTGGTGAAATAGATGTCAGGTGTTTTGGGCAATCATTCTTCCTGAATAATTACATTGATTGCAAATATACTTGTTTTTTTCATGATACCACAATGGGAATATGTAGAAGACAGCAGAAGGATTATACATGAACTCACCCTAATGCCATTTATTTGAATATATGTTGGCACACTGCATTTGTCTTAATGATACTTTACAACTGGTTCGATAGGTCAGTACTTTCAATATGAAGATATAATACCCGATCTTGGTATCTCCTGACCCATAAAATAACTAGCAAAATCCATATTCAGCTGAAAATTATCAGACTGCCCAGCCATTTTATTGCTAGTTCTGATACACTTTGATTCCAGGCCCCAAAGGTCCTCTGTAGAACGAATTGTATTAATGTGCTTCACTGAATGGCCAATTATATGCTGAAGGTCCTCTTTTATTCATGTTACCAGCATGTATCAATCTGATTAATAATATCCAATCATATTGGCTAGTCAATATGAATGGTGTTCACGCTTATTTATGCACTGTTCTGCAGATGTGCAAAACAATTATACAACTTCTCGATTTTAACATTCCCCCCTAACATTGCCAGAGAACCTGTGAAATGATAGTTCAATAATTCTGACACTACTTCTTCAACTGTTTTCTAATGTCTGAGTTCATGAAACATCCAGCAAGGCAATGTGCGGTAGGACTAGGGATGGCCACAAACTGGCTAATGAACTAAAGTTTGTAATGAATTTTGGCTGGTTTGTAGTTTACAACTGAAGTTCGTGGCAGGTCAACCAGCATGAAATTTTCATGAACTTCCAAGCAGTTTGTGGCGGTTCATGCCACTTTGTGAATTGATACATTTTGAAACTGTCTCTGCTCAAACAAAATGTTTACCAAACTTCAAAGCAATGGGGGGGGGGTCTTCAGTCTTGGAAACACTGTTGTCATTTTTAAACTAGTCATGTCAGTTTCAAGAAGAAGAAGAAGAGATTGGGCTTTTACCCCGCCCTTGACTACCCAAAGGAGTCTCAGAGCGGCTTACAAACTCCTTTCCCTTCCCCTCCCCACAACAGACACCCTGTGAGGTAGGTGGTGCTGAGAGAGCTCTGACAGAAACTGCTCTTTTTCAAGAACAGCTGTGCCAGAACTATGGCTTGCCCAAGGTCATCCAGCAGTGGGGAATCAAACCTGGTTTTCCCAGTAGAGTCCGCACCCTTAACCACTACACCAAACTGGTTCAAGAAAGTCCCCCCATTTGCAGGTGTTCCTTTGTGTCCACTTCCCATTTTCTTGCATAGAGCTTGCAAAATCCCACCCCCCGCTTGAAATTTGTGACTCTGTACTTTAAGATCAGTTCTTTTAATCTTCCTATGCCAGTGGCACTGGGTTCTGCTGGGCTTCCAACCCCCCCTTGCTTGGATTGTGATTTTGTGCTTGACATCAGTCTTGTTGGCATTGCCATATTGGGCACTCTGTGATTGCACTGGTACTGCTGGGCACTTTGTACATTGTACTAGTTCTGCTGGGCTTGCAAAAATGCCCCCCTCCAAGTTTCTACTGCAGAAATTCTCTGGTTTAACCTTAGTACTGTTAGGTTTGTAGTGCCACAGTGGCACTGGTTCTTCTGGGCTTGCAAAAATGCTCCCCTTCAGTTTCTACTGCAGAAATTCTCAGGGACTTTGATTCTGTTCTGCTGGGCTTCTTTTGCCCTTGCTGTTTTTGGCTGTTTCTTTTTCCTCCATTGGAAACAATGAAACTTCATGTTTAGAAGGCAGGAACCAACAACCAAGTTTCCATAATCTTTCTATATATACAGACCAGGGATCACTCCTCTCTTATCTCCCTTTTCATTGGGAAGGGATTACTTCTTGTAACAAAAACCAATTTCCTTTTTTGGCTTGAATGGGGGATCCTCATTGATCCACTCACTTCTTCTGTCACTTTCCCAGTTCACAGTCAGGGATAAACTGTCACTTTTTTCAACTGTAAGTTCCCAACTGCAGGCCTGTAGCTCCCAGGGGCCCCTGGAGGGGAATGCCACATCACAAATGTGCCATGCCCCTCCTCTCCTGGTCCCCTCCCCTCCCCCAGGAGGCAGAAGGTACTCTGGGGCTGGTTCCAGGTGTGCCGCTCTCAGTTGCTATACTGATGCAGCCCTCCCAGGAGGCAGGGGCTAGGATTCAGCAGGGCAGGTCATGGGCAAGGTTGCAGAGAGGAACCAGGGTCCAGTCCAAAAGTCAGGGATTCCAGAGAGCAGGTATGAAAAGTCCAGTCTAGGGTCAAGGGATTCAGGCAGCAAGTCCAAGTCCAGTCCAGGGTCAGGAGTTCCAGAAAAGCCAATAATCAGGTCCAGTCCAAGGGTCAAGGTTCCAGTGGTCTGATAGCAGCAAGGTCAGTGGTTTGTAGCAATGTGTACTTTTTGTGTCCACAAAACTACTGTTTCTCCCAGCTGATTTTATAGCCAAGTCTTAACAAGCTACACTCCCAGGCAATTCCTTAGCAGTCATCCTGAAACTACTCATCCATCTCATCAGTTGACACCTGATGATGGGCCATGAGTCTTGCACTCCTCCTTTCCTGCAACTACACTCACCTCTGACAGTATTGGCACTGCAGGGGTCTGGGTGAGCTAGGTGGGCTGGGAGTGGCTCCTGAAGCCTTGTTTACTGTTTCAGAACTACAAGCCATTGGCTTGGTTTCAGCTGTAGGTTGTGACTTCTGATCAGCCAGTAACCTGATCTCTTGTTGCTCTCCTCCTGGCTCAGAGCCAGCTGCAGCTGGTTGTTCAATTACTGGCTGAGGGCCAGCTGCAGGTAGCTCTTCATCTGAGCACAGACTGACTTAGGACAGTTGCTTTCATGCTGCCTGGACCTCCTCCTCACAGCGTGCCCTCAAGTGCTGCACGTCCTTGGCCAGCTGCACCCAGTCCAGTGCCAGCTGCACCTGCATTACCTCAGCATCATCTAGCTGGGCCCGCAGCTCATGCAGCTCACCCTGGAAGGTGGCTGGGTTTGGTGTGGTGCAACTTGCCCTGGAAGGTGGCTGGGTTCGGTGTGGTGCTGCCTCAGTGTGCCCAGCTAGGCCTCAAGCAGGCAATTGTGCTGCTCCAGCTGGTGCATCTTTGCAATGTGGCCAGCAGCTGCTCCTTCTCATTGGTGTGGGTCAAGCGGAACTCGTTGCTGAGTCCTGTCACCTGGCTCAAATCCAGGCTCTCCACCAGGGCTGGCTGGTACAAGACTATATGACTGCTGCAGGACACTCAGTGTGAGTGGTAGCTGCAAGCCACGACCTAGCTTCTCAGGCAAGAGGAGAAGCACGGTCGCTCCCCAAAGATCTTCTGGCAGGAGGAGGCCAGGTAGTGAGGATCAGAGCTGAAATTCCTACAATGACACTGACAGTGCCATCCAGAAGGGCTATGTGGAACTTGCCTCATCGGTGAGATGGTTCACTGGCGTCAACTACAGGGGGGCTCAGGCCACCCCTGAAGTTTCCCAGGGGGGATGAGCCCCACCGGCCCACTGCCCACCACCACCACAAGAGCCAGCCGCCTGGCTGATTGGCTCCCTCCCCTGAACCCACTGGCTCCTTCCCGGGACCATCCCAGCATGATGATGTCACCCGGAAGTGACATCATCACACTGGGCACATTGCCAGGGCGATGCTCTAGCAACTGCCCCGAAACTCTATGGCACCAGGCTGGGGGGGAGGCTCCCCTATGCCCCTGAGATGGTTGCTCTGGATGGCCAACCCTTCTCCTTCATGGAGGATATGACACGCGGCCTTATAATCTGCCATTTTGTGGCATTCTGTGAGGTGACTGATCAGGCTTGACTTTGCTTTACTGACCAGTACCCTCTATCTACCTTATAGTCTCTTCGGGGTTTATTTTAAATTGCTTTCTAGGTACGTTGAGGACCACTGCTAGATATCTTTGGTGTTGGTTATGAGAGTCAGGCAATCAGGCTTTTTACTTCACAACAAAACAGAACTATATTTCCAGAAGCAAACAGGGGAATGGAGGATGTATATATACTTGACACTTTGTTCCTTTATAGGCTGGCACGTTTTGCTTAGAATACACTTTGGCAGTATGCTATATTGCTTTCAGTTTCTTTAGCTGTTCATAAATTCACACAACACGTTCATATGTACTCTCTCCTGTCCTGGGTGGTCTGTCCTGTCCTGTCCTGGGTGAACTGGGAGGTCAGCAGTGGCTGGGATGCCAGGTGTCCCATGGTGGAGGATTCACCAGAGATGATCATGAGGGAGCACCCTGCCAAGTCCCCTGAGCCCATCTCCATTGATCCTCTGGAATACTGGTCATGCAAGGCAGCCTCTCTTGTATGGCCCTGAGTCTCCTTTCCTGCCCTCCCACCAGTGTCCAGAGCAAGCAGATGTTCTCCCACCTGGGAGACATCCTCAGTCCCCTCCGCTCCTACCTGGACCCAGCCAGGGTGGATGAGTTGGCCTTCCCCTGCTGGCTACCCCTTTCTGGAACCCACAGGGAAAGGTCAAAGCTTCCTGTTGTCCCCCTGTGTGTCCCCCCATTCCTTCCTGAGAGCCAGTTTGGTGTAGTGGTTAAGAGCATGGACTCCAGTCTGGGAGAACTGAGTTTGATTCCTCACTCCTTCACATTCAACTGCTGGTGTGACCTTGGGTCAGTCACAAGTTTTCTCAGAGCTGTTCTCTCAAGAGCAGTCCTTGAAAGAGCTCTCTCAGCCCCACCTACTTCACAGGGTATCTGTTGTGGGGAGGGGAAAGGAAAGGAGATTGTAAACTGTTCTGAGACTCCAAGTGAAGGTTGGGGTACAAATCCAATTTCTTCTCCTTGTCCTCCTCCTCCTCCTCTCTGGGTGATCCATTATGTGGCCTGCAGGTTGCACCCTTTTTGCTTGAGTGGGAAGATGGCTTCCTCTGCCAGGTGGGAGTGGGCTCCCTCACCCAACACCTACCTCATGAAGCAACATCTATCTCATAACAAAACACCTACCTCATGATCACTTTAAATGGAAAACTCTGATTTCTTCTGGTCTGGTGGGACTGGGGTGCCAGCCAAGCTGTTGTGGGGTAACTTTGGGGAACCCCTATTGGAATTTTCTTCTCAAGTCTGCCTTTCTGTTATTTCTCACTAATTACTTTAAATGGAAAACTCTGATTACCACAGGTCTTATGGGGCTGGGGTGTCCACCAAGCTGTCGTGCCATAACTTTGGGGTACCTCTATTGAAATTTTCTTCTCATGTCTGCCTTTCTGTTATTTCATCACTAATTACTTTAAATGGAAAACTCTGATTTCCATTGATCTTATGGGGCTGGGGTGCTCACCAAGCTGTCGTGGCATAACTTTGGGGAACCCCTGTCAAAACTCTGGGGATGTCTGCCTTTCTGTCCTTCAGAACCTGAAGACTTGGGGGGCTGCAAGCATAGGGGCTATGCTTGCCTTGCTTCCAGTGTCTTCCGGGGGGGGGGGGGTCTGTCCAGGTGAAGTTTCCCTGTGAGTTTGGTGTCCCTGGCTTGTTCCTTAGCCATTCCACAGACTCCTGTAACTGCAACTGTCTTTTCCAGAGAAAGCACTGGGGAGACTGTTTTTGGAGATCTGTAACTGGGATCACAGAAATGTAATCTGCCCCCAACTTGGAGAGACTGTAGAAGAGCAGGTGACAGGGTGAGGTTCCCTGTGTGTTTGCTGGGTGTAGGGGGTGGGGTGTCCATTCTATACACTTTTGAACCTGTGCCTGACATTTTCCCCAAAAGCACTTTCCTGGCTTGACCTTAGTTATGTTGGGTTTGCACTGCCACAGTGGCAATGGTTCTGTTGGGCACATTGCACTGATTCTGCTGGGCTTGCAAAAATGCCATCCCCACCTTCAGTTTCTACTGCAGAGATTCTCTGGGACTTTGATTCTGTTCTGCTGGGCTTCTATTGCCCTTGCTTTTTTCTTTTCTTTTTTTTGCTGTTTTTTCCCTCTATTGGAACAATGGAGATGGGTGCATCTTCTCTGGGGGCTGTAACTCAGACCCTGTAAATCCAATCACCACCAAACTTGGAGGGCAGGTAGAGGAGAGTCAGCTGGAGATCACCTGTGAGTTTGGTGTCTCTAACACACTGGTGGGAGCATTCTACCACATCACAAACCTCACAAACTGGATCAGTCTAGCACCAAAAAGTTTGTCACAGTCCATGGTTCATGAACTGCACATGCCATGAACCATGAACTGAACTGCATTTTTCCGGTTCATGTCCATCTTTATTCAAATATCCAAGAACTGTATGCAGCTGACATACCAATAATGGACATTGCCCTGAATTAATTCTGTTTGATTAATACTGATTTAGGATATATTATCATAAAGATAGAACTAAGCTCAGGCTCTGTGCAACTGCGAAATTACAACCAACAAAAAAACAACAACTAAGTTTCTTTGTTGTGGTACTTGTTAATTATTTCAGCATTACAGTCCCATTTATAGGAGGATTGATTTACTATTGCTTTGATTCTTCCTCTGCAGTTAATCATGTGATGAAGTTCTGAGAGGCAGAAGATAAATGTAGAATGTTCAGCTGTGTTTGTCACAAATACAGAGATGAATTTTCTGTTGTGGGTCTCTTCCGAAAACTTTAGAAAAAGTTTCCAGGTGTTACTGGTTCTATATAACAGCCATAATATTTTCAGAAGGATTGCCCTGATCCTGGAGAGAGCTTTTGTGAAAACACCAGCAACAGCCAAATAGCAAAGAGAACATAAAGACAGAGCCAGTTTGGTGTAGTGGTTAAGTGTGCGGACTCTAATCTGGGAGAACCGGGTTTGATTCCCCACTCCTCCACTTGCACCTGGCTGGATGACCTTGGGCAAGCCATAGCTCTGTACCAGCTGTTCCCTCAAGGACAGCTTGGGAAAGAGCTCTCTCAGCCCCACCCACCTCACAGGGTGTCTGTTGTGGGGAGGGGAAGGGAGAGGAGTTTGTAAGCCGCTCTGAGACTCCCTTGGGGAGTGGAGGGCGGGGTATAAATCCAATCTCTTCTTCTTCTTCTCCTTCTCCTAGGAGTTATTCAGAAAGTAGACAAAATTTTTAGTCCTACAACTTCGTTCCCATATTAGCTGCTCATTTTGCAGGACAATCTCAATATAAAGCAGCCCTTTTAATTACAGACATGAAATGAACTGATATGTACATTTAAAATCAATTAAGATAAAGTACCAAATTAAGGGACTGAAAAACCAAGAAGGGGAATATTTTGAAGGGAATATAGCTGTCATAATAACATTTGAACTGATTTATAAATTAAGAGACATTATTTTCATATTTAAGTATGTTTAAACTGTAACAAATAACACTAAAATTATGTGAATATTCCCTGCAATCATTCTGAAATGGCACTGGAGATTTTTTAGGCTACAGTACATATCTGCACTATCATAATCTATGAAAAACAAGTCAGAAAAGTTCAACAAGATATTATAATCAAATATTCTGAAAATACTGACATGATATAGTTTGTAAGAAGACTGATGTGTACAACAAAGATAGAGAAGCACTCAGGATCAGATAGTTTATAACCTGAGGACAGGCATATTGGGGAATATTGGGGAAGGGAGATTGTTTCAAAGTTTCAACCAGCAGAATGAGAAAAAAAATGACTGGACTATCACGGTCATTTTAGGCTGTTTGTTGCTTTGAGGAAATTTGTGAGAAAAAATTGGATTTATGACTCTTTTCGTGCTCCATGATGCAAAATATGAAAAAAAACCCACAGACATACACTGAGAATATTATACTATTAATAGAAAGCATTTAGAATGAGTGGACTTCCTTAGTTCCATTCTTTTGAGGGCTCTATCCCACCCCAGTCCTAGAATTTTATCAAAGTTCTTCCAGCAAGAATTTCAGTAGAGCATAACATTAGATGTAGAAAGAGACTAGTTTCTCTCCCCACTTTGATGATTCCCCCCACCCCGATACTGCAGCAGAAAAATTATGATCCACACAGTTACATACTGGAAGTACATACCTCTGGGCTCAGATTAGTAACCCAAGGATTTTCAGAATCATTTCTAAGGATCAGTGTTGATTTTCAGGCTCAAACTTCTTTGGACTGTTCAACAGAAATCCTTTGGAATGGATAAGATCAGATAAGCAGTCTAAAGGAGTGCCCCCTGACACTGAAATTCAATCTCATTTACTTTTGAAATCCTCTTTATAATTGTTCTGATAAGTATGCCCAGTCATTTGATGACATCCAAACCTAAAGAGGATAGAGGGCTAATATTCATAGAGAAAGGCTACTTCCATGACTCACAACATATACTCTCTTTTGACTGCCTCACAGTTAATTGGCAAGGTATCAGTCAATGCCATACACAACACTTTATATACACCAGCTATTTATTTGAAGCCATTGCTCAGAAAGCTGCTCTTCTAGAAGTATAGGGAAGCTCAATCTATTTGTGGTATTGATGTTCGTAACATTACCAAACCATGTGACACCCTTGGTAGGAAGATAGAGTTCATAGCTGAAATCAGACTGGAGTTGTAATGGGTGTGGTGACTGGCTCCTTAACCAAATACTCCACAATTTAGAACAAAGATTTTCAGAGACTAATTCCTCTACCAGTGGAAGCAACTGGAAACTCTGCATGATGCACCTTCTCCCCAAAGCCTGTATCAGTAATTTCATTGGCTCAATGGCTTGGCCCTCCCTAATGCAAATAATTTTAACCATCTCTATCAAAGGAGGACCTTCAGTCTATGATTTACTCATTGAAGTATGGAGTTGTATCACACTGCTTGTGTTGCTGCTTGTGAATCCACTCAGTGAACTGATTTGACTTCCATATTTAAAGGGACCAAAGTCTAAAAACCAGTGGCTGACTCAGCTGCACACCCAACTTCTTCCTTTCACTAGTTCCAAGAATGAAAGGCATAGTTATCAAAGGGGTAAATCAGACTTTCCTCTCACTTTAGTGATTTTATTTTTAACCATTTGCAAAGCAATGAAAATTCCTATAGGTTCTCACTTTTATTGTAATTTCTTTTGTATTAAGCCCAATAAATGTTCCTGGCATCTTAGGTGCCATTCATGCCTCTTTCTTAAATAAAAATAAACCTTTAACATTTCAAGTTATACTCATAATTCTTTTGTTACTTCAGTCTTCTACAGGGAAAACATATTTGGTTCTCCTTTTCTACAACTTATGTTATATAGTATCTTTCAAAAAACTCATGAAAATCTTCAAAATATTGATCTGGGTAGTGTTAGTCTATAATCCTTTTTTAAAAACCCTTCCTATATAAGTATCTATTGGCTATTCATATGCTTACATGAATAAGTAGAGCACAATAGAATATATACAAACAGTGTCTATGTTACTATGTTATGCAACACATTTAGCATCTTCTCTGTGCAGGGAAAAACAACATGGATGGCATATGATTTTTGGCAGCAAAAACATTGGAGTGGAAAGAATTTAAAAGCCTCCTCCTACACACATACTCCTACATGAATTTTCCACAGCAGATGAAGCTTTTATAGCTGCATTAAAACATACAAACAAACAAAAAATCCACATGGGGAAGAACAACATATAACTCAATCTTGCATGCAATTTGGCCCATAAAAGTCCAGCTGCACCCTACTGGCTTTTAAGACAGCTACAAGACTATACATTTAAAATGAATCCAAAGGATTAATGATTACAACATATTCAACATCAAGGTGAAAATGTACAAAGAAAGTTGAACTATCATTTCAGGACTTGGTAGTGATAGGAAGAATCATGACAAATCATTAAAAGTCTCCATGCTCACAGCAGGGTCAAAAATTGTGAAACTTCTGTGGAAAAAAGTTGATTCAGTTTCTGGTTTCGGTGCTCGCCGGGTGAGCACGCTTTCATCAGAGCTCTGATGATAGCGGCCCATGCCCACGGCAGCTGGGAGGGGTACCAGCTGGATCCAGTCCCCCCTTGAGACCAAAAATCATGGTGCCCAAAGTCAGACCTTCCCCAGGAACTGTGAACTCAGCCACATTGTCATCTAAATCAGAAGTAACTATAGACTTTCCAAACATGTTAAATGCTGCATTGTGCCCTCTGCTGGACCAGATGACAACTCCTAACACAAATTTGATACTCTTCAAAAACGGCTTGAAGAAACTAATTGGAGATCAGAAGAAACTGCCAAATCAGTTAAAAAATGTGGATACCAAGACCAAAAAGTTAAAACAGCGACTGGAGGCAGTGGGAAAAAAGAGAACCTCAGATGAACATCAATTGCTACAACTGCAAATGGAAAAATCAGCTTATGTACTGAGATTCCAGGGGGCCCAGAACACAATGGAGAAGATCTGAAGAAACTTTTAAGCGATGCCTTGGCACTGGTTGCAGATACTATAGTGGAACTTTTACAAACAGGTATAGATACGGTTTATCGGACCTATCCAGACTACATCAAGAAAAATATTCTTCCCAGTGAGGTTTTTGTGAAATTCTCCAAAACATCAAGCAGAGATCAAGTACTTAAAGTGACTAATGGGACTATCCTAAAAATCGAAGGTACAGACATAAAAGTTTTAAAATACATTCCAAATTAGGAAAAAGAGGAAACAATATAAAAATCTGACAACCTTTTTACAGAAAAATTCCAATTCTTTTCCTCATTATGGATGGTATTTCACATGACATTTGTCCCTGCAGGTCTAATGACCTCCAGAGTAGTCTATTCAGTAGTCAAAGGAGGACCCCTCCTTTTTTTCACTTGTAAAAAGTTGGCTGGATCCAACCATCTATCCTCTTCAAATTCCATGAGTCAATAGAATAGCAGTTTCTGTCTTCTAGAATACCAACAACAACATACCAAATACCTTATTTTACATTATTAAGTCAGTCCTGTACATGTTGTATTGTCACATCTACACGATGATGCCTGTATTCAGTACAACATTTGTAAACATCTTGAGCATGGCTTACACAGGAAAAGTGGCTGTAGATCTCCAGATCCTGCTGTGTACCAGGAAACTTCTCAGCTTTTTCTTCAGCCTTGATCTGAGACTGTTTGCAGTGTTTGATCATGATGTAAATATTTCAGCATCATTTCAGTGTCACCTGAGTTCTTTATTTGATGTGTGCAGAAAAGCCTGTCTGATTCAAATGTTTCTACAGGAATGAGACTGCAGTTTACCTGGCACATCCCACATTTTAGTGTCATACCAGGATATGATGATGTTGTAAAGAAAGAAATGGTGGGTTTGTGCTGGGTTCTGGCAGCTGCAGTTAAAGCTGGTAGAGAAGGACATCTCCAACACTCGAAACATTGGACCCTAATTATCTTTCTTTCTGGAATGCAGTATTTCCACCTTCCCTGTCTCACAGCAGCCCTCTCCAGAATACCATGAAATATGACCTGAGGGCTGCAGGTACAAGGGGAAAATCAATAAAAACCAAGGATGTACAAGTATACCTTTGGTTCCAAATCATAGTTTTTATCAGTTTTACTATGATTGACAAATATAAGTCTTAAGATTATTGTTGTGTACCACAAGCCATCAGGATGGAGCAGGCTAGAAATGTAAACTGACTGCACCCTTGCTCGATTTCCCAGCTGCCAAAGTCAGTAGCCTAGCTTCCCATGTACTAACCTAGGACAAATTGTTTGATGATATTTTTGTTATACATAGCTGAAGCATATTATAAAACCAGGGGGAGGCCTTGCTCCTGCTTGCTTTAACCAAAACCATAGACTTCTACAATTCTTGTAAATGGATTTGGAAACAACCAATACAGTTACTGTGAAAAACAAACACCAACAACACCCCCCCCCCAAACTAGGTGGCCTAATACTTCCATTTCAAAATTACAAACCTTAATTTATTTGTTCCGGCTTTGTATCTTGAGATTCGAGCCATCGACAAAGGAACAGATAAGGTGTCCAGCCAACGCTTCTCATATTTTGGTTCATTAGCTATGGGCGAAGAAGGTGATGATGGTGCCTGTACAGGATAAATGAGAAATAACAGCCTATTGGATCCAACAGTGCCCCAAAAATTGATATGCATTTATAGATGTGCTTAAAAAAAAAGAAACAAAAAGAGGAATACCATTTTTTTTTTAGGAAATCCAGCGTGCCGGAAGGATATAAAATAATCATTTATTGAAAAAGGGAATATCTGTGGCCTGAGTTGATTTTCCATATTGTTTGTGTAATGACAACTTTGCATTTATTATTTATTTTATTTATTTATTTATTTATTTATTTATTTATTTATTTATTTATTTATTCGATTTATACCCCGCCCTCCCCGCAAGCGGGCTCAGGGCGGCTTACATGGGCATAAGTTAAAAGCATAAGCCTCATATCTAATTGACAACAGAAATAATGTTTACATACAGCATTTTTCTCTGAAATCATATTTACTTTAAAAAAAAAAAATAACACAAGAGGACATTGCCAATTGCAAGACAATGATTTATTTTCTGAATGTTTTATATAAAGGACTGTTTAGAACAATGGCCTTCATATGTCATCATCAGTCTAGCACCAGTGTGCTACATTTACTTAATTGTAGATTTAAAATATATACATTTACAATGCATACTATGCAAAAGCAGTTCTACTGTGTTTATTGAACAAAAAGCTGTGTAAGTTAAAATTGTGATGTCTTATTCTAGACATACACCAATATTGGTATTATAAGTACCAAAGAATTCCCCCATACTTTTAGAAAGATGAGAAGACTTAAACAACAATGATAATGGGATTCTGGTATGGCCAGTTTTGATCCCGGAAGAAAACTGAATATATCAATCCCGGAAAAGTCATGGAAGGCAAAGGCTTAATACCCTCATGCTTCTCCAGTCCAAACATTCTTTCAGTTAGTAGTTCCAGTTGCTTAATTGGCCACCCCCTTGCAGGTAATGAGTGCATAAATTGCATTGTTTGCTTTGTAGCTGAAGGTTATTTACCAAAAACCCCCAAAACAAAACACAAAACCCTACCACTATAGCCTGAAGCTGTAAACTAAGTTTGTCAACTAAGAAGCAATTAAGATATACTCTCTCATTAGCCTGTGAAGAAACACAAGCCACTGAGCGAAAACAAAAGCAAGTCAGCATGCTGCCACAGACGATTTAGAACATCAATTTATTCCACAGCACCAAGGGAAGCAACAGGGTTACAAACAGAAGAACTGGGAGCATGTACTGACTCACTCATTTACCAGCTACATTTGTGATGATTCAAAAGTTTGCCATTAAGGTTGGGGAATATGATTGAAGAAATGTGGTGCACCGAAAGATTTCAGAGCTCACAAAATTAGGCATTTTTTTCTATTTTTACATAAAAATCACTGGCAGTTCATTGTTCTTCACATTGCCACAGGAAGGGAACTGAAACGTTAACAAGAAAAAATAATCTTGCTAAGGTTCATTGAAAACTGTATACATGGCGATCAAAACATTTCACTTAGTAAAATGGTAAAGGCCATTTTAAAAGCCTCAAAACGAAGAGATGGGCGGAACAATCCTAAGGGGGTGGCTAAAAGTGCTTAGGGAGGCAACTGACCTGTGCATCTGTGTATGTCAGAGATACGTCCACGTAAGGGCCAGTTACAGTGGCGTAGGCCCTTAGCGCCTCTCCGATGCTTGTGGGTGCTGGTGGCAGGCCGCAGCAGCCACCCGTCAGCACAACTGATGTGTAGACCCCTGTGCTGGTGTGGTTGTGGGTGGTTCTGGGAGCATTGCCAGAGGTAGTTGGCTCCCTGAGCCCTTTCAGCCCGGGAACACCCCCTGCCAGAGGTGGGAAGTTACCCAACAAGAAACATGGTATAGCCCATAGGCACCAATTGAACTTAAAAATCAAGTCGTCCCCTTCCACTGCGGCCTTGCCCATTAGGCTTGGAGGAGCTCAGGATGCCAACTACAGGCTTAGCCAATCACCTCCCTTCCCACTGTGGCAAATCCCCCTCCCCAGCACCCAATCGAGGCTCCCCCCTCCTCCAAAAGCTTCAGGTAGGACATCCACAGCTCTTGTGGGCACTCTTGGAGCTCCCTGCCTTGTGGAGTTAGAGAAAGGGGTGAGGCACTTTGGTGGTGGCAGAAGCACAGAGAAGGCCCTTAGCACCACAGGGTGAGCACTTTGTGCTAATATCCAAGGAGGAAAGCAAAGTCCGTCCTCGGTGACTGACCACTTCCATTTCAGAATCCTAATAGGCACCCCACCTTTGGAGGCTCGACCCACAGGGGCACTGACAGGTAAGCAAGGACAAGGATCCCTAACCTGCTCCCCCACTCCCCTCACTTGAGGCTGGGTGTCCTGACAGTGTTTCTTGCACTCAAGCCCAGCATTGAGTTCAGGAGTGGGGTGGCACAAGCTGTGGCCGTGCAGCGCCATGGCCCCTATTATGCCATGGGAAAAGTTACCAGGGAAGTTTTCCTGGCAATCTGGGGGGAAGGGGAATACTCTGTCATTTCCCTGGTTCCCAGCCTTGGCAGAGCACAGCCTGTGCCTGTGGTTGGCGGCGGGGGTGGTGGTGGTTGGCAGCTGCTTGCCTGTATGTGGTGAACCAGCTTGGCAAATGTCCCTTTAAATCATTCCCTTGCAGAATCAGAGGCTTGAGCTGCAGCTGCAGTGGTGGATGGATTGCAAGCAAACCAGGTGCACTTCACCACAGGACATATGAATGTAAATTGGCTGGTTCCATCATGCGCCTCGAGAGGGGTTTGTGGTGGGGCCCTCCCATGAGGCTGCATTTGCAAACCCTGGCAGGACAAGACATCTATGGCTGATGCTTGGCATGGCACTTATGCTTGGTTGCCATGGCTCTGTTTTACTCTCTTGCAGGTAGAAATTCAACAGAGAGACTTGTGGGTATGGAACATCCCCCCCCCCCCGCACTCTGCTCAGTCTGCTGGTCCAGCCCTGCTCTGGAAGTGGAGTATTGCACCTGGCAAGCCCTTCCAAGTTCCACCTGCAAGACCATCCCACTTAGGCACATGCCATGCCCGAGATCCTCAGTCCCCAGAGCGGAAGTGTACAGAGTCCTCACCCCTTGCCATGGACTCCAGTGCAATGAAGTCTATCTTGTGCCACAACTGTGTCTCTGCTGCTTGGTTTCTGCTACATGACAGAAGCTCCACACCCCTCCCTGCCCAACTCCCTCCCTACCCCATCTGCCACTTCCCTGCAGGCTTCCTGAGGAAATGTCTAAGAGAGAGGGTTCTCGGGTGCTGGGGGTGGCTGGGGTGTGTGTGCAGGTTCCACTGGTCACAGTCATCTGCCATACATAGCAGGGGCCCAGCTACATAGACTCCTTCACTCACCTCGCAGGCTTTTGTGTGAAGGGGGAGGGACCAGAGAATAAACCCGCTTATCACGGTGGCTAGAGTCTGAAACTGGACCTGGGAGACCCAGATTCTGTTCCCCACTTGTACCATGGAATCTAGGTGGGGGGCCTTGGGCCAGATGCACACCCTCAGCCTCACCAACCTCATGGGGTTGTTGTGGGCATGAAACCAAGAAGAGGGGAATGATGCTAGCCATGTGGAGGTCGCTAATGAAGTGAGTGCATGGATGAGGCTCTTAACTGTGTGTCTCCTCCAAGAAGGGCATCCTCAGCACCCCGGAGGGAAGGCATCTGTGCAAGTAGCAATGAGGGGGCAGGAGATCACAGGGGTTCCCTGAGGGGGGGGGAGCCACTGCAGTGGGCAGATTCGAAGTATTTGGGCTGGGGTTGGCCATGGGACATGCTGGCATGAAGGAACAACAAATGACAGCAACTGCATGCCTGTCATTTCAGCAGGTCTCTGTCAGGTGGTGGGGCAGGAAAAGAGAATAGGACTCTTCTGAGCTGCCCTTGCTTGCCTCCTTTCTGTGATGTGCCCCGGGACTGTCAGCTCCTGTTGACCAGAACTGCCCTACCTCTCATGCTGCACTGCCTCACACTATGCTGTGAGGCCATGCTGTGGCAGAATCACCATGGACACAGCCTTGTGAACAGCCAGCTACACTTCCCTCCTGCTCCACTGCAGCATAACTTGCCCCTTAGGGAGCTGACTAGCGTTGGCGCCTCTGCACCACTGCTGTCTGCTGTAGCATGGGCAGGGGCCAGGATTGCTCAGTTAATGATAGTCATTAACTGAGTACATTTCACTGCACAATTTTAAGTACACTTTCCCGAGAGCAATGCTCCCTCTAAGATGTGGAGTCTTGTGAGCAAAAATTCTACTTTGTGAGCTATTGGCATTAAAGTGCAGAACGCTGCGGCTAGGCTACTGATGGGTCTCTCGGTTTGAGACCACATCCAGCCAGTGCTGAGGCTGCTGCACTGGCTGCCTATAGCATACCGGATCAGGTTTAAGGTGCTGGTATTAACCTTTAAAGCCCTATATGGTGAGGGGCCTGCCTACCTAAGAGACCACCTTTCCCCATATATACCCCAGAGAGCACTGTGGTCAGGAACTCAACACCGCCTGACCCTCCCTGGCCCTAGGGAGGCCAGGTTGGTATCTACCAGGACCCGGGCCTTTTCAGTGGCGGCTCCGTCCTGGTGGAATGAGCTCCTGGAGAATATCAGGGCCCTGAGGAACCTTTTACAGTTCCGCAGGGCCTGCAAAGTGGAGCTCTTCCACCAGGCTTATATGTAGGAGCTGCCACTGGGGAAAAAGGGCCACTGAAGTCACCGGTTGGACGATCTTGGCTGGGAAATCAGCAAGGAAATGCCACCTGCCCAAGGAAATGCCACCTGCTCCTATTGTACGCAGGCTCTGCTTTGCCGCTATCTGTTGGGTTCTTATATCTGTATGTTCTCATTACCTGTGTTTTTATGTAGATGAGTTTAAAATTTTAAATTGTGCTGCGATTGTTGATTTTATTGGTTGTTAGCCACCTAGAGCTGGCCTTGCTGACTAGGCGGGGTATAAATCTAAATAAATAAATTGTGAGCGAGTGATTTGGCTACTGCATAAATTAGTTGGCTCTGGAGCCCTCTTTCCTGAGCGAAGACAAAAATATGTGAGCTGGAGGCTAAAAAACGGTGAGCTAGCTCACACTAACTCAGCTTAGAGGGAACACTGCCCGAGAGTAAGCCTCATTGAATAGATCGGATTAGAAATCTGAGTAGAACTGGAAAGGTTTGCTCTCAAGGTCCCTATAATGCCCTTTTTACGTTCATTCAATATATTTATTTATTCACTTCCATATAGGACACAACGTTGAAATGCCCTAAAATAAAGAAATAAAAATATAGACTTCCCATTGATGTCAAAATTCCAGAACTGTTCATGATGGGCACATTTCTTTTCTCTTATAATCTTAGGGAGATAAAAAAATTATTATTATTTCTCGACTGAATATTTCAGTTTGACTGATACCCTTATTTGGCCCCATGTCTGTCATTAGTCACAGAAAGATTAAATGCTTGTCCAAAAATTTAAACTTGGGACAATATTTGGGCAGCATTTGATGTCACCAGTAAGACACTGTGATGTAGTCATATAACTATTGATTGCTGACTTTTGCTTTTATTCATAGCACTCTGTACTAGAACTTCCCTCCATGTCAGGAAAGACCCCAGTGGGTAATTGACAGATTCCATCCTGAACTCATGTCATTTCATCCCATTTAGTACCAATATTTATATAAATAACATTTCCCCCCAAATGCAGGGTAATCATTTCTTTCTTTTCATGATTGCAGACAAGAAGGAATCTTTGTTCAATAAAAGTATGCTTGTGACTCATTCTCTATTATGCCTGAGATGTGTGCCTTTTGTATGTTCTGTAGTCATGAATATTTATAGTGGCTTTTCATAGCAGCTGTGTCTTGTCTAAAGTCTAAAGATGTGCATTTCTCCCTGGGGAAAATATGTGCATGCCTAGGCTTTCTATAAAATGTAGAGGCATGGTGAGATGAGGATATGGATGGCTCCTGCTTCCATGTTGTGCCATAAATGAAGCCACAGCTTAATAATCAGTTATACTAAGTGGTCCTTGATTGCAGCTCAGCATTATAAAATTTGATAGTCGATGTCTATAACGAAGCAGAGATGTCATCCGAGGCTCCAAATGGGGTCCACGGTATTAATCCATACACGTTTGTGGCAGGATGCAGCAGTAGCAGGTGGGAGCTTAAAGTACATCACCCTTGCTTTTCTTTGCGGGATGCATTCTCCTTGCACCCACCTTGGGGGTGTGAAATTTCTCCCTTTGGTGTCCACATCATGGGATGGAGTACCTGGAAATATTCTGAGCATAGCAGTGTTAGGCAACGTTTGTGGTGCTAAGTACCCTTCATGTGCAGTTTCCACTGTCAAAGTGCATGGTTCCATGCTCTAAGTGTGCCCAACCTGGGGCAGAGAAGATGGACCCTTGCCCCAGGAGTGATGCGTGTCCTCAATGGAATTTGCATGGGACTTGGGACAGCTGCAGTGGGCTGTTATGGAGAGATGTGATAGACTGCTATGGTGGAATATGACTGGCTGCTGACTTTGTCAGAAACCTAAACTTGGGTTGGTGTGGGAGGCATAAAGGGGTCATTTGTTTTTTCCCCCTCACAGGGACTCATTCAATTGATTTGATTTACACCACTGTTTTCAGTGGTATAGTAATGCATTGGTGTGGGGTGGTGTATCGACAGCTAAAGGTACTTAGACTTCAAGCTAAGTTCCACATCTCTGGCATCCCGTAGTTTTTCACCAGCATGGTAGCTGCACTGGATAGATGGCATAGGTGTTAAATATCATTAATTATACAGAGTAGGAAAGTACATTTTCGAGCTATGAATGTACAGCTACTATGATTATCTAAGGTACTATGATGGCTTTCAGATGGTCTATGAAGTCAGAGAAAGCTACATGTCTTGTTTGGATTAAGCTTCATATTATTCTGGAAAGCATATACTAGTAGATAGACTGGCAACACTAAAAGTAGCCTATGACTTGTGTTTTGAGCATAAACTGTCTGTAATAAGTTAATGGGAAAAAATGAAATAAAAGTGGAATCCATGTGAAGTCTGCAATGGTTTTAAATGATGCCAAATTTCACTAGAATTTTCTGGAAGTAATTAAAATGAAATTCAATTATATATTTGAAACCAACAGAAAAGCATAGGTATTCTTTATCAGATTTTCTAAATATTGTGATAATGGTTCTTGATTCCCCCCCAAAAAAATTATTTTATCTTGGCAGAGTTTTCTGATGTTTGATGAAGGTTTGGCATTTATATAACCCACATCACTCAACCACCTTCTCCAATGTATTAGCAGAGGTCGGTAAAAGTATCTAAGAATCTGGTTTATACAAGAGTAGGGCATACACTCTGAATCAATATATGCGTTAATAATACTTGGTTTGGGCTCAGAAAGATAATGGGGGAGCAACAACAGAAATCCCAAGAATTTGTGTCCAAGATACTTAACTTTGAAATAATGAAACCAGAATAAAAGAAATATATCCATGAACAGACCAATCAATTAAACCCATTTCAAGGGGGATAGAATGTTAACTTCCAAAGGAATAGCGCAAAAGACTATTCTACAGGGAATACCAAACTCAAGAAAATATTCACATCATTCCTGATACTGAAGTCTTGTGTTAAAGGAAAACCTAATGCTCACTATGTGATTAATTATACATTATTTGATTATACATTATACATACAGTAATTATACATTAATTGAATTCATATATTCATACTTCAAGCTTCAAAGCCTTATTAAGAACATAAGAGAAGCCAATGTTGGATCAGGCCAATGGCCCATCCAGTCCAACACTCTGTCACACACTGGCCAAAAATACCAGGTGCCATCAGGAGGTCCATCAGTGGGGCCAGGACACTAGAAACTCTCCCACTGCTGCTCAAGCACCAAGAATACAGATAATCACTTGCCCCATAGTTCCTATTTATACCTTGTGGCTAATAGCCACTGACAGATCTCTGCTCTGTATCTATATATCTAATAGCCAAGGTGCCCCCTGCATATGGATATCTAAATCTGCACATCAGGGGGCACCTAGGGGGCAAAGAGATTTGCCAAGATCTCTCTCTTGGTCAGTCTCTGCCAGTTCAGACCCCATCAATGTGTTTTTATAGTTACGATTTTTGGCTCCAATGTGCATCACCTTGTACTTGGCCACATTGAACCCCATTTGCCATGATGATGCCCACTTGTCCATCCTTGACAGATCCCTTTGGAGTGCCTCACAATCCTCCTTGCTTTTCACCACCCTGAACAACTTTGTGTCATCTACAAATTTAGCCACTTCACTGCTTACTCCCAACTTCCGAATTTGAAGTTGGCAAATTTAGCCAACTTCACTGCTTACTGAGCCTGCTTTGTGGGGAGAATGGGGCACAAATTAAACAAACAAACAAATAAATAAATACATAAATAAAACTCCAAATCATTAATGAACAAGTTAAAAAGCATCGGACCAAGTACTGAGCCCTGTGGTACTCCACTGCTTACCACCCTCCACTGAGAGAATTGCCCATTTATTCTCATACTCTGTTTCCTTTTAATTAGCCAGTTTTTGATCCACAAAAGGACTTGTCCTTTTATCCCGTGACTATTGAGCTTACTTAGGAGCCTTTGATGAGGAACTTTATCAAAAGCTTTCTGGAAAGCAAGGTAAACAACATCTATTGGTTCCCCCTTGTCCACATGTTTGTTCACTCCCTCAAAGAACACTAACAGGTTAGTGAGACAAGATCTTCCCTTGTCTGAAGTAAGAGTCCACATGTAGATAATTAATGAGAGAAATTGGGAGGGTTTGACAGGCAGGACTTTCCTGCCCTTCCTCAACAATAATAAAGGGCCAGGATCGCTCAGGCTGAGGTTCCATCTACATATTACTAAGTCCTCATATTTGTTGCTCAGAACTATAGAATCTTTCTGCTGCATTTCTTTTTTTAAAAAGATAATCTGAGCAAATGAGTATGAAATAGTGTTTAATGGTTTGGATACACAGACTAACAAATTGTGAGGTAGGTATCAGGTTTAGAACTTAGAAGATGAACAGGCAACAGGAATGAGGTAACTTTATATAAATAATTTGACACAATCAAGTAGCTGTTTTATTATACAGAGAGGTCTTTAAAACTGTGGAGAGAGATCTCTTGGCAATCACTGCTCAAGTAAACAAGTATAAACTTCTTTGACTCAGAATTACTTAAGTTTGTGAAGGCAGGAACATTCACATAATTCCAATTTTCCTCCTTAACTGCTTGATAGAGATCACCCCCTTTACTAGGAGCGATTTCCCTCAGGGAAGGGCTAATCATCCCAGTTCCCTAATTCAGGATCCTCCTTGATCCTCTCACTCTGCTTCACTGTACTTCACTCTCCTCACTCCACTCTCAACTGTCATTCTTAAGTGACACTCTCTTTTTTGGTTATGTGTATGTGTGTGTGTGTGTTTGCTTCCATGCCTAGAAGTTATGACAACTTCTGGCGGCCCCTACTGTGGGCTTGGACATTTTTTGAAGAGGTGGCTTGATAGCCTGCCTCTGCATCCCAAGCCCTGGCATTCCATGGAGGATTCCTGTCCAATTACTTGCTAGAGTAGGCCCTGCTTAGGTTCCGAGATCTGACAAGATCAGACTTGCCTGAGCTATCCAGGTCAGGGCTTAACTGACACTCTCAAGAGCAGAATTTGATTTAAATCCCCTATCACTCAAGGTTCTCAGACCGAGTTAAAGTATTAACCATTTACTGTCTGTTCCAGTCAGCAACAGCCGTTCCTCAAAAATTGTGATCTGGGCACAATGATTCATTCTCTGATTACATCCAGGTTAGATTATTGTAATGTGCTTTCTGTGGGGATGTCCTGAAAATGGTCTGAAGACATCAACTGACCTGGAATCTACAGCTGGTCCAGAATGCAGGACCCCTTTGATAGCACACATTCAACCAGCACTTTGCCAGCTACACTGGCTCCAGATTGAATATTGGATCAGGTTCGAAGTTGTGGTATTAACCTTCAAGGCCTTGAATGGTCTGGGACCAGCATACCTTTGGGGCTGCCTCTCCCAATATACCCCCAGAAGAGCATTACGCTCTGGAGAGCAAAATCTCCTGATGATCCCTGGCCTGAAAGACATCTGGCTGTCCTCAACCAGAGCCAGGGCCTTCTTGGCCCTGGCACCAGCCTGGTGGAACTCTCTGCTTAGTGACATTCATGCCCAGAGGGACCTGGTACAGTTCCACAGGGCCTGTGAGAAAGAGAAGTGCCTATGGTTGAGGACAGCAACATTTCACCATTGAGCCAGGCCTCCATAGATCACCCCCTCTCCCACTCCCTCCCTTTGAGGAAGGGTATAAACTGGTATTAAATGCCATCTGGATAATATTTTATTGCATATATTGCTGTGTTTTAATTGTTGAACTATTTAACTTGATTGATATATGTATCCATATATGTTCTACACCGCTCTGTGTCTTCCACGGGAGTGCAGTTTATAAATTTAACAACATCAACAACAATAACTTGTCCAAAATACAGAAGCCAGGCTATTGACCGAGGTGGGACGCAGGGATAATATCACCTCAGTGCCAAAAGACCTCCACTGGCTGCCCATTTGTTTCCATACAGAATGGAATAATATAAACTGCTGGTTCATACCTTTAAATCTGTAAATGGCTTGAAGCCAGGGTTCTTGAAGGACTGCGTCCTCCAATATTGTTCAGCCTGCCAGTTAATATCTGCCTCTCAAGCTTTGCTCTCTTTGCCCCCACCTTCAGAAGTGGGACAAGGCTTTTTCAGTAGCGGTGCCTTGTTTATGGAATGCTCTTCCCTCTTGAGGCTCACCTCGCATCTATGTTGCTTTTCTTGAGGCGTCTAGCCAAAATGTTTCTGTTCACTCAGGCTTTTAATTTTCCCCACTATTTCAGCCTGGAAATTGTTTTAAGCTGTTTGTGGTTTGTTTTTATAATTGATGTTTTTTGGCTGGGTTGAGGCTTGATGCTTAATTTTTATTAACACCTTTTCTGAAACACTCATGGATGAGATAATAGTTATACAAAAGGTACATTCTAATAAAATACTGTTAATGGACAAACACACGTGAGACATCATTTTCTTATGGACTCATAATGACTAATAATCCTTCAGGAAGTCTTCCTCCAGATTAAGGACTTTCCCTCCAACTTAAGTAGCTTTTCCATTGGAAGAAGAGCCACTAAGTTACAGGAAGACTTCTCAGCTTGGATAAAGGCTTCAAACTTTTGCTCAGTATGATAGAGATAGGATCCACCTAGTGTTTCTGTCCCTTGATTTGGCGCTCATCCGATGGCAATTACAAAAAAAAGTCTGTTCAGGTTAACAGGCAAACTCTCTTATATGTACAGCAATTGGTGTCACTAAATTTAGAAATGAAGGTCTGGTTGTATGGTTCTCTCTTTGAATTGTGAATTTAATGTTTTTTCCCTGTTACCATATATTTTGTGACCTACTGGAAATGTTTAGTTCAGTGTTCAGTTATTAAGTCACTGTAGTCAACCACAAGAATGTGCATTAAAAAACCCAAAATGGCTCAGTCTTTTCAGAATATTAGTCATTGCACTGGTTCCACAAAATGAGAAACAATGAGCATGTCAGAAGATACTATTCAGTAGCTCAAAGTGGGGTCAAGCAACCAGTTCCTGTATAAGTAGCAGAACTAATCAGACATCCTTCTAATGTAATGTGCCAACCATGTACTTGAGGAGAAAAAATGAGATCACAGCTGGTTAGAGCTTGTCAGCTTTTTATGTCCCTGTGACAAATTATTTACAGTGTTTGGGCAAGTTACTATTTCAGTTCTCTCCTTGATTGTGAGACTCTATAAGGAAAAAACCTCACACTCCTTAGACTGCCTGAGTAATTTAATTTGAACCTTCAATTAAGGCTGTCTCTGGAAAAATCAACACACAGTCACTCACTGAAGGTTCGGAAATGTTTATTTTACTGAATGGACACTGAATGAAAAGAGTTCAATTATTTCTGTTAGCAGGGATGAACCACTTAGTACGGAGGACCGCATGAGATATATGATCTCACAAATTAGAGGCCAAACAAACAGATACATTTTACTTGCATGAAATCAACACCGGATTTCATGGATTTGTCCCAAGGGGCAGTGGTGGATATTCTCCAATCACTTATTATATTGTTATTTTGTATTTGTTATTCTCTTTTGTGAAATGTTATTCTCCTTTGAGCTCAGTCTTTGAAAGATAGTTGCATATAGACAAGGAAACCAGATGGAATGAAAAACAGTGGAAATGTGAATTCCATTTACTTGGTTACTTATTTCTAACATCTTGGTAATAATGAAAGCTAATGCATTCCTGATCATGGCCAATGGACCAGTGGTTCGCAAAAGAGTTTGGTAGCCCCGTATTTCATTTCCCCTAATTAGAGGGTGTGGCACAATAGTTCTGCTCTGGCTGGCAGGCCCTGTTCCAACCTGCCCTCCTGGGTTTTCCCAACACCTGGCGGGGCTTTTCTCTCTCTCAGTTCAACCACCTGACCTTTGTAGGAATTGCCCACTGGGGGGGGGGGTCAGGACTCCCAGCTTCCCTTCCACATTCTGAGACCTTGCCTCTGTGTCTCCCACTGCCCAGTGCCTGGTTACCATGGGACAGCTTGTTGCCTTGTGCACTACTAGGGGAATAGCAACTTGCCAACTGACTGCCCTCCCCTTGCTCCTTTTAAAATAGCATGTCCAAGATGGTAGAGATCTATGGGGCACAGAGAACCACTACCAGGATCAAAAGTTATAAAGCATTTATATTTTTTTAAAATGTTCACATAAGCATACTTTCAGCACAGCATCAGATTGAGCAAGGAATTCAAAAGAAAAGGATAAAATGCTATTTCTCTGTCCCTCCCTCTGTTCATCCCCTATCTAAGGCAGACTCCTTAGTTTAGCAAGTTACAGACTTTTACAGGAGTACTATTACCTTCAAACCTTTTTCAAGTGTGCAGGCCAGCACATGGCAATGGCCGCCTCCTCCAGACCTCAGTTAAGAGCTCTGTTTGTTTTGATGGAATATGCACCTAAGAGATGTTCTTCCTTGCTTCCAGACTTGCTTCCTCCTTGCTTCCAGATCTCTCATTTCCCCACCCACTGGCCAAGTCAGAATAGATCAAAGAAGCTTTTCCTGAAGTCTCCAGGAGTTTCTTCCTGGAGTCCCTCTAGTCTTAATTCCTCCAAATCTCTGTTCCCTGCTTGGGGGGAGGACTGGCCCACCCAAGTGTCTCTAGCTAGACCTATTAGCATTTGTATGAAGGTGGGCTGAGATAAGTCTGGAAACAATTGAACTGGCTTCCCCTCTTCTCTGCCCAGATAGAGGGGGAAAACTTTTAAAACCCAGAGTAAAGGTTTTGCTCATTTCAAACCTCCAAAGAAAAAAATGCATTTCTTCTTAGAGGATATCATTAAGGCTCAGATCCTACGAACAGATTCCATGCATAGATTGTCTCTGCCATGGACCACACTTCTCTTGCTCATGGTTTTCAGTGAGCCTTGTGCATTTTTTGCTAGTAAAAGAGGAAGCTTGCTGTGTGGCAGAGACTAACTAGCGTGCATGAAACTCATGGATCCAAGCTATAGAGCTTTCAATAGCTATCAGCTCTGTTGTATATTTCTGTGGCAAATTTAAACAAAATGCTGTGTGTGTTAATCTTTGGGGTTGGAATAGTGTTTGCTAGAAAATATAAGGAAACAATCCTAAGTGGATCTACTTAGAAATTGGCCCATTTCATTTAATGGAGCTTACTCCTAAGAAACTGTTCTCAACTCTGTGCAGATAATATTATAGAAAAGAAGACAAGTAGGAAGGATTAGGATTATACCTCTGATCCTTTTCCAGTTGTGGTCTAAGATTCACCCAAAACTCTTGTCATTCCTTGACACTGTACTTTCTGTATACCTTCAGCCCTACACGTATCATAGTCTAGGACTCATCATAAAGTTTTGTCACACATTGTATTTCCTGAAAGAATCAGGCCTGCTGGTCTAGCAGAACTATTTGTCGTACCTTGAAGACACCACCCCATATCAGGACAGTCACTACCCTTCAGCATTCAAGATGCCACTGGCACTGAGGCCTTCATATGTAGGCTTCTTTAACAAAATCTACAACCTCTTTTTTTCTTCTTCAGAATATAGGGTTACCAGGTCCATCTTTGTCCCCAGCAGGGGACCTTGGGGGCATTCCCAGAGGGGGTGGGGCATCCCAAACATGATGATGTCAGGTTGGGGACATCCCAGCTTCAAGCCTCCCCCCCCCCCGCGGGGCCTTCTGACTGTGGGAGGACCCTGCCTGCCCAATCTCCGAGTGGCATTGCCACTCGGGGATCAGGCACATGGTGCCCTGTCCTGCCTGCTGTGAACACTTAAGTGTCCACATCAGGAGGCCCCCCATCTCTGAGCAGCAATGCCACTTGAGGATTGAGCATGCGGCCTGCAGCCACCCCTCTCCCTCCTCTCTTTAAGAGAGAAGGGAGAGGGATTGCTGCAGGTGTTGGGGCTTGGGGGTGGGGCTTTCCCCACTGGCCAGCTTGCCAGGTGGCAGGTAGAGCCCCCCCAAAAAGCAGGTAACCCCTGCCAAACTGGGGGTCTGGCAACCCAATCAGGGTATAATAATCATCATCCTTTATTGGCATAATATACAGAACATACGACTTACTTTGCAAAGAATACTGAATGCCTTCTTGAAGCTTCATACAGAAATTTTTAGAACAATTTCAATTATTACATGATTCTGGGTTGTCAGCAAAAAAAAATAAATCTTACATTTATCAGGTTTCCCTGAATACTTTCTCAATCAGGGCTCAATAAATATAAGGTGCAAGTCAGAATAAAAAGTATATGAAAGAAACACATGTTCAAGAGTTTCTATCTCCCGCTTAGTGTAGGAACACAATCTACTGTCAAATGGTTTTTTTTGGAATCTCTCATATAATATTGCTGATGGCAACACATTAAACCTGGCTAACATATATATGCTCTGCACTGCCCTGGTATAATTAAACAATTAGATATTCAGCCCTGTGACCAAAAGGTAAAAGCCCCAAATTAAGGGGTGAGCAGCTACTCTTTGCAAGGCTCTCAAGAACCTGCCTCTCAGGATCAACCAGTTTTTGCCTAATCAGCCTAAAAGCTGACTTTTCTGTATGCAGAGATAGACCTCCAATATTAAGCCCAGTTGAATTAATTTTTTCTTGTATATGACAAAGCCATGTAGAAGACTGTGACTCTATTAACATGTGAGCAATAAGACTATTTTCATCTCTTTTAAAAAGTAGGTGTAACCAGAACTTAATGGCAATAATCCATACTCTAGTTTCAAGGAATCTTTGGTTTGTTTCTAAACACATAGCCGTGTATGGCACACATGAGAGTAGGCCCAAAATCTTGCAAAGAAAATTAGACTGAATTCTTTCCATGTCCTTATTAAAGGCTGTTATCCAAATGGGAGCTCTATGAAACATTCCTGCACTAAGTTTATGATTAAATACTTTAATTGCAGTGGGAACATATTGATTTCCTTTAATAAAATAGAAACGAATAAGCGCTGACAAGTTACAATTTGTGGATTTAATAATTTCCTTCCTGTGTGGGACCCAACTAACTTGAAATAGATTCCAAGATATCAGAAATTTTTAACCTGTTCAATCTGATTATTTTTTATGCTCCAACTTGAGGGTTTCCATGCCCCTCAAAATACCATGATTTTTGATTTCTCAAAGTTCAACACCAACCTATTTAGTTCACAGTATTCGCAGACATGCAAAAGGGGTCTTTTCATACCAGTCCATGTGAGGAAAAGCAGGACTGCATCATCTGCATATAAAAGCAGCGGCACGTGAGTAAACCGAAGTCTTGAACTATGTCCATCCATTTCTTTCAAAAAAGAAGCCAGACCATTAAAAAAAAAAAGACTGAACAACAGTGGAGCTAAAATGCACCCCTGCTTTACCCCCACATTAAATGAATTTTTTGGAGTTAATACCCCATCATGAGGGCATCTCACCCGGCAAGCTGTATTTTGGTGTAGATTTTTAATCAAGAATAACACTCTGATCAGTCCCAAAAGCTATTAGTTTCCTCTAAAGTAAATCTCTTGGAACAGAGTCAAAAGGACACTTGAGATCCAAAAAAGCCACAAATACTTTAGAGCCCAGTGCTTTCTTGTAATTACCAGTAAGATGACTGAGAATTAAACAGTGATCTAATGTAGATTTCCCTTGGGAAAATCCAACTTGTTCTGGCCCCAAAATTCTGTCAACCAAGCTCAAAGTTTATTAACCAGATGTCCTGCATAGAGCTTTACAGCAATGGACAAAAGACTAATGGGCCTGCAGTTGCCTGGTGATCAAATCTCCCTTTTCAAATATTGGTTCCAGAATTGCATTTGTCCAAGCCTCTGGCATAATCCCAGTCCTATCCATTTCTGTGACCAAAGCAGCCAGAAAGGGAGCCCACCTACCTGGGAATGCTTTGAACAATTTGGGAGGGATTGCATCAGGCCCAGGAGACTTCCCAGGCTTAAGATTTTTAATAAGAGATTCTACCTCTTCAGTCTGTACTGGGGGCCAATCAGGGCAATTAACCAGATTCAGAGCAGGGTCCTCTGCTGAGTTTTTCTCTGTCCTTATAGAAAATCGACAAAAAGTAATCATGCCATTTATTAACTGAAATTGGGCTGTATACAACCTCCCTCTTACCAAGGGAGTTTGAAACCAAAGCCTGGAGCAGCTGGTCCCATCTGTTTTGAATCAGAGCTTTTTGCTTATTACAAAAGGTTTGCTTGAGTAGATGTTACATCTCAAAATATTCCAAGGACAAACCAGCTAAATTCAATTCTCTAAACTGCTGGTTAACTGCATGAAGGTGAGCTTTCATTTTAAGGCATTCGCTATCAAACCACTCTCGGGTGCCTTGCTCCCTGTGGTCTTGGGAATTTTCTGATTGCATCCCAAGAGCAACAACAAACTGAGTTATGACCCTTTCATACAAATAAATTATCTCAGGGCTTGCCCGGGGGGGGGGAAGGGGCTTCCAGGATGCAGCCATTACTTCAACTAAGGGAGTTGAACTGAAAAAAAATTGCAGCCTTACAGGCCACCTTGAATGACCAATAGATTTTTGGGACCCTAATTTCTTCACTCTGGGAAACCACCGTTTCACTAATCTGACTCTTCGGTGCCAAAAAACAGCTAATAGCCAAGATCAAAGAGAAGTGATCACTTTCAGCTTCTATTTTAAAGGAAGTAACCTGTCCCACAAGAGAGAGAGACCAATACGTAATCAACCACACTGGACCCTCTAGAAGTTTCTGGTAACAGAATTAAGTCAGACCTCTTAAGGAACTGTCTAAACGCCCAATCAGAAAGATTGGACTTCCATCCTGCTATATTCCAAGAAAGAATCTTGATATCTGTGGAAGGAGGGGCCCCCAGCAGTCAATCACGTTTAATTATGTTCTTCAGTGATTTGTTGGTATCAGGATAGATACTACCATTCCTATTCAACTTATGAGCATGCATTGAAACTAGTTCACATTCACTACTGGAGCCATGTTCTTCCACCTGCCTAGAATCTTCATCCTTGGAACAAATTGTCTGTATCTCCATCACCTCTTCTATTCCACACGACTGAGCCTGTGGACTTGAAAATAAATTGTGAATCTCTGCTGAGCTTTCTATCTCGAGGACAGTTGGTGCTATCGGCTTCTCAGCTCTACATTTAATCAAGTTTAATTTCAGGAGCTCTAGCCTATTTATAATCCATTGTTGTTCTTGCTCAGACAAAGTTATAAATGACTCTTGATTAGTCTCCTCCACATCTCCCATCTCCAACAGCATTGCCAAAGATGTAGCTTGGGTATTTACACTGGCCGTCCCTCCATTCGGTTCCTGGTCACTGCCATTAGTATTGGGCTCATCACCCTTTGTGGACTTATCAACTCTCTTTTTCTGTTCATGTCTTTTCTCTTCCTCTGCACCTTTCAGCTTAGATAATAAGGGCATCACCATCATATTTGTAAAGACATGAGCAGGAAAAATGCTTTTGATCTTTAAATAGTCTTTATTCCACAATATAAGTGATGGTATCTCTGTTCTCTTAAACGATAATATAACCCTCTGTACTTGGTTCACGTTATCCAATATTTCTTGCTCTTTAATATCTACCACTCTCACCTGATCATCCAACAGGACTTTTAAATGTTTCATAATCACTGATTTTGAGTTCCAGAGAGGAATATGTCCATTATGTTTACATATGGTCAAACTGACCTTAAAAGGTTGAAGGACTAGGTTATAGATCCCACTAGGTTAGCAGGTTACCACAGGTGATGACTTTACATGTCCTCCGTATGCTCTAGGTCCATTCAAAACTTCTGATGTTTGGGCAGGGATCCCATTCTTTGCACTATGTTTCCTACTCAATACTCTCCTGCCCCCTAAAGTGTCCTTAACCCGCTTGCAGATCTTATCCACTTTATCATGCAATACATTTAATTGTTTATAGATGTTATCAACAGTTTTTGCAGTTAATTGTATTAGCCCACTAAAAATTAATTCTGTACTATCAGCAGCTGTTTCTTTAAATTGGTCAATAAAACTCCCATTATCTGCTTTATTTCCAGCATTTTCATCCAACACAGCTGAAAGCAGTGCTGGGGCATCTAAGTCTGCCGAAGGATCTGTTTGCTCTGCCAGCAATGCAAACCGGTTTGTAGTAGGTATCTGAGTAGCATAGAAATCATCAATTTTAATTTGCTTTGAGGTGGGTGGAGAGTAATCTTCAACCTCTCCCGCTCTCTTAAATGATCTCATACTGTTACACCACAGATTATATATATATATATATATCTGCAATCAGAAACAATTAATCCTTGTTATTCCGCTGAATCTTTTATTCACACCCTGCACTGCCAGCCTAGTTAACTCAAAATAGCAAGGTGTCAAATGGCGACTCTATCAACATCCTCCTTATCTTAAAAAAATGATAGCCTTGTTTTGGCTATGAGCTAAAATCAACTATTCCTAATTAGATGTAAAACAAGTAAAAAAGCTGCCAAGTCCTCCAATAGGAGAAAGTTAACACTAAAAACAAATTAAAACTACTTAAAACTATTTAAAATGCTTAGCATTTGTGGAGGCGTGAATTCAGCCGTCTACTGCCAACACCCGCCGGAAGCGGAACTCACACCCTATCAGAATATGAATTTCTTACAGGCCCCTGTACTCAAGGTACCTTGACTAAATTTGATTGTACTGATATCAGACAAATGGAACATGAACAATAAGTGATTAGGCCTATATGCGTACACTCACTTACTTATAACATTCAGTGCATAAATATGAGGTCTTGGAGAAGGGCAGACAAATGCACATCAGTTTTATACAATATGCCAAATATGCAAACATGACTAAAGATTTTGGAGTTGCACAGTACATATCGTATAAAAGTTGTATTTCAGCACAAACCTCCTTAGGTTTTACTTCATTGTGCTTAAAAGATTATAACTCTGTTTAGGATTTCATTGGTAGTTACTGAGGCAGAGAAAGTTATTTACCTAATTAATTGCTATGTTATCAACCAGGATAAACATCCATTTGATACTGCCGCTAATACAGATCAAAAAGTAGGGTTGTGAACTCCATGTTGGGAAATTCCTGGAGATTGGGGTGGAACCTGAGGAGGAAAGAGTTTGGGGAGGGGGGAGATCTCAGCAGGGTATGATGCCATTGACTTCATCCTTCAAAGCAGTCATCTTTTCCAGGGAACTAATCTGTGTCACCTGGATTTGTTGTAATTGCAGGAGATCTCCAGGCCCCACCTGAATGTTGGCAACTCTTATCAAAAAGTAATGACACAGAAGTTACATATACCTTACCAGACTATGTTCCAATGGCTTGCCTGCTGTTCTGAGAAAAATAAATACAGTTTATCTTTCTTTTTCACTTGTGTGTGTAGGCAAAATGTGTGATGGTGTCCACATGGCTGCCATGAAGACAATATCTCAATTTAAAAGAATTTTAAAATGCTGTGAGGTCTAATCCTAATAGGCCTACAGCATGGAGCTCTTGTCCCTTCCCCATATTTCAAGTGCCAAAAGAGCCATGTGTATGTGTGTGTGTGCGGGGGTGCTGTTTTAAAGTGGCAGCAGTGTCCTCACGGTGGTCATGGGGACATCATCACACATGCAAGCTAATAAAAAAATTCAAGCTTTGCTGTTATCATGAGGGCTTGTCCAGCAATGTGGCGAAATCCAAGGTCTTAGTATTCACCAAAAGGAAAAAGGGGGAAATCTTCAAACGAGACAAAGCAGGCCAACCTATGGAACAGGTCAATCAGGGCTATTTTTGGGCAGGAACGCACAGGAACGAAGTTCTGGCTGGCTTTCAAGTTGGCCGCACCTACAGCCTCCCCCCGCCCTGGGTTCCCCAAGTGCCTTGCAAGCTGCATGGCACCTGGGAAAGCCAAGCTGATTGGATTCCCCAGGTGCCCTGTGGGGCGCCTGGGGAAGCCGATCCATAAACTGCCTTCCTTCCCTTGGGTTCCCCAGGCGCCCTGCAAGCCGTGGGGCACCTGGGGAAGTCAATCCTGGGAAGGAGCTGCACTGTCAGGGGTGTGGCCTAATATGCTAATGAGTCTCTGCTGCTGGGTGTGGCTTATTGTGCTAATGAGTTTCTGCTGGACTTTTTCTACAAAAAAAGCCCTGAGATCAATCAATTTCAATAACTGGGAATCTACTTTGAAGCATCTCTTACATGGACAATACACTTGGATCTAGCAAGGAACACTGCCTGTAGAGTAGGGAGGACAATTGTAAGATACTTCTACTCATTGGGATGTGAATGTGTCCCCTAGGCCTTAAAGGTATTTAATGCTAAGGTTCTAAGCCAATTCCTGTATGTTGAGGAAATCTGGATTCAGGCTGCCTCTGAAAAAATGGATTCCATCCAGTATGACTTTTTCCAATGCTTGTTGACTACTCCTAGATGTGTCTTGGGTATAGCACTAAGAGTGGAACTATGCAAATTATCAGTGGAATCCAGGGCTTGGATTAAAGCATTTCTCTTCAAAGTAAAGGCTTTAAAATTTGAAGATCTACTCTATTCGGGCTTATCCAGGCAGATAAACATTATAGCAAATGGGATCAACTACTGAAAAAGAAAATGAAATGCCTAGTAATAACAAATTATATGATTAAGAATACAGAAACTAAGACATTATAAAATGAATTAAAAAATGTGTAAGGAAGTTGGATGTTACAAGTATGTTGGCTGTTACAAGTATATTAGAGCGTGCAGGCTATGTTCGACACTCCATTTGGGAATTGCCCTCCTGATGCAACTGCCGAAATAGTTTTATCAACTGACAGTCCCAAAACTAAGAAGAGCTTTTACTTTGCAAAAATGAATGTTTTTCTCTCGGCGATTTTGGAGGGCATATATAATAGAGCAAGGGTGGCCAAACTTGCTTAATGTAAGAGCCACACAGAAGTAACATCAGATGTCTTAGAGCAGGGGTCCTCAAACTTTTTAAACAGAGGGCCAGTTTACTGTCCCTCAGACCGTTGGAGGGCTGGACTATAGTTTTTTTAAAAAAACTACGAAGATGGGCTTTTTCTTTGGTTATTTTGCGGGTAGGGAAGGCGCGCGGGGGGGGGGGAGGTGTGCAAAAAGGCACTGTTGATGGGGCTGTTGTCTTTCCCTCTCCGAAGAAACAAAGAACTCGGCATCCTCACAAACTTTTTAAGGCAGCAAGCCCCCAGCTGCTTCTCCCTGAAACTCCACTACTGCAGGCATCATGATGGGAAAGAGAAACCTCTCTCTCTCTCCCCCTCCGATTCCCAGCAGCACAAAAAGCCTAGAAAAAGACCCCCGCCTGGCTCTTGGGACTGGCACAGGTCTCCTAGCTGGCTGAGAGGCCTCTCAGCCGGCTAGGAGACTTGGGGCCAGCCGGAGCACCTGCCACCCCACACTTATCCTCTTCCAGTCTTCCTTTTGCCTCCTCCTGGCTGACTGGAATCAGGGGGGGCGGGGCTTTGTCATGTGGCCCAGGACGAGTCAGCTGCAATTTTTCCGCTGCTTTGTGTGCTGCTGGGAATTGGAGGACAGGCAGCGGCACACCCAGCGGGCCAGGAAAATGCCCTCGGCAGGCCGCATGTGGCCCGTCGTTGGAGGACCCCTGTCTTAGAGCCACAAAACATGAACAAAAATTACACACGTTTTTATTATAAAATATATGCAAATTTGCTTTTTATTAACATTAACATTAAATTAGACTGCCAGAAATAAAACCAAAAGGGGTAAAAACAGATAATGATAATGATATTTAAAGAGAGAAATGCTTTCTCCAAGTCAGCTTGGGGGGGGGGGGGTTGAGAACACATTTAAAGTTAAAGTTGCTTTCTTTCTCTGCTCCCCACCCACCTCAAGCCTACCCAGGGAGGGGAACGCTGGCTGGAGAAGGGAAGACTGCCTCCCCTTCACTTCCCCAGCCACCCTGCCAGAAGCAGCACAACATGTGTGAAAGAGACGCATGTGGCTCCTGAGCCACAGTTTGGCCACCCCTGTAATAGAGTATCATACTCTAACAGAACATGCAGATGCTTATATGATAAAATCAAAACCATCGAACATATGATTATGGAGTGTCCTATATTCCACAAGTTGATGGCTAATTTAGTCACCTCTTTATTTAAAGATTCAGAATTGCTATATGTGTGAGCCCAGGTGTCATGGCTACTATCGGATACAGAAGATTGTGTCACCCTCTCAGTGGCAAAATTCAAAGGCGCAATAATCAAATATAAGAGAAATAATACTAAGGTCCTTTTTTTAAATTGTTCTAATTTCTGCTTTAGGTCATAGCCATATGAGCAGAGATGATAGGTAGATAGGTAGATAGGTAGATTGGTAGATAGATAGATAGATAGATAGATAGATAGATAGATAGATAGATAGATAGATAGATGAGTGAGTGTTGCCAAGAAGCTGTTCCAGATGGCACTGTTAAAGAGTCTCTTTTACTCTCAATGCTTTCCTGGACTGTAAATTGTGTGCCAGGGCAATGGACAGAGCTGCGGTCCTAAGCTGGGTGCCCCATGCTGGACTATGGACTGTATACTGTGGCCAAGGGAAGCCTTGTGCCAAAGGCGCATGCCAAGCCAGGCTGGGGCCCGAGACTCCAGAAGACTTCTACCCATGCACCTCTGCATCTGCACAAGCACCATGATGCAGACCAGCAGCCCCAGTCTCCTTGAACCCAGACCCAGCCGCAGACCAGAGAGAGAAGCCATGTTCTGACAGAGGACAGATGTTCCCGCAAAGAAGCCATGAAAGGATTGTTTCTTCACTACGCAGCACACTCCTCTTCCCCCGAGTCATTCTCAAACAAAGACTGTTGCTCAGCCAGAAACAAAAGAAGCCTTCCTGTCACCAATCAAGAGAATGCTCACGACAAGCACCAAATTGTTAAAGTGACTGCACCCTCCTTCCCCCTTCCTGTGTCACTCCCTTATGCACATCAACCCTAAATTGTCCACCTTTGTCCCAGCCATCCTAAGATATTGTTTTTTTTTAATTCTGCATTTCCTGGGAACCACTGACTGCCTGGCCACTGCCTCAGGTCACAAATTTGCCTACTTAAGGTGAACTCTCTGTACATGCAGCTCTCACTCTTGCGGAGCTCTCACCCCCACCCTATCTTTCAGTTTCCATCCCTGATCAGTTTGGGACCACTCCGTATGTGTTGCTGGCCGGCTCATGATCCATTCCCTTTTCTACTTTCTCTTCCTTTTTCACTGCACGGTCTACTCATCTCACCAGACACGTAACATATCACCCACCAATGATATTCCAGCTAACACGGAAGTCACTGACTTTTCCTGCCTAATTTTCCTAGACCTGTATTGAGTGTGTGTGTGTTTGCTAATTATTGTTGTACACGTGAGGATTATTAAGTAAAAGACCAATTATCACAGCAACCTGGTCTCCTCATCTATTCACAGGTTCTGGGAATTCTGACTCTGGTATACATTGGTTATGTCCCTATGCTATATACCAATTGCCCCTTTAAAATCATAATTCCCCCAAGCTTGCTAAAGAAATAAGGCAATTCAGCTAACAAGAGTGCATGGAAAGCCTAAGCAGGATCCAAGTAATAACCTGTAGTAATACAGCTCACCAGGAACACTTTCTGCATCATAGAATAAAATATTAACAAAAGCATAACTACAAAACTATTCACAGAATCCTGAATCAAAAAGGAAGCTCAATTTTGCCAAATTCCTGTTAAAATTAACAGCAGGAACTAGGAGATAGTTGTGACAGGGAGATGCATAATATTTGAAAACAGTAACCTTAATTTATACTGGTTTTTACTTTTTATTCACATTTTTCCTTTGATTTGCCTGTTGCCTTTGTTTCCAGTTTTGCCAGTCATTCAATCTGCTTCACTTGAAAAATGTATTTACAGAACTGTCACATTTTGTTCATATTCAATAGCTACTGATGGGCATCCTTTAAAATGGCACAGGAAAAAAAGGATGAGTCTCAATTTTTAAAATCATGTTGGGTAGTGATTGCAGAAATCTAGAACTACACAACTGCGGGAACAGAGACATCCTATGTAAACTGCTAATCAGCCCAGATGTTGTAGAAGAAGGCGCTGGTATGTGGACATTGTTATGGCGTTCTTTGTTAACTATTTGTTTCTACCCCATATCGTCTATCAGTATGAACTCACTCATATTTAGGCATTTAAGGGGTGCTTAAACAAGTAAGTGATCTATCCATTGAAATTCCTTATTCTGATATTCTGCATTTAGAAGCCAAAAGAGTTTGGCAAACAACAACTGTTTAGTAGGACTATTTGTGTGTATAACAGAACGCTTGCTTTTCAGATGACAGCTGGGGCAGAGACTTTAATGTATCATGAAATATTTGGTATCAGCAATTCATCTCACAGGACTGGGGACACAAGACCTTCATTTCAACCTTTCAGCATCTGAAGTTGCAGACAACAAAAGAAAAAGATGTTTCTCTATATATATTTATATCAGTATCATAGCTGCAACAAATGGTAGTCTTGTCTCAGTAATAGGGACTGTGCTAGCTAACTTAAATCTATGCTCAACTTTTGTACTCCCATGTTGCTGAAAGAGTCAGGTCGATGTGGGACCTGGTATGATAGTCTTTGAAATGTCACAAGGTGCTATTTAAAAACTGGGTCAGTTCTGGAGGAAAGGAGCACACAAGAAACAAAAAACCACTGCACAGTTTCACTGAACAAATGATGACATTTCTTAGGAAAAGAAATACCTCTAGTTTTTGTAACTGACATTTCTCAACCTCTTCATCTGCTCATTTTGATCATAGTTCAGTCTGATAAATGCTTCCTCATGTTTTTGCTTTCAACAAGCCACCTTAGAAGCTGGAGCCACTTTCTTTCTCAGACATCTGGGAACCTTGCCGTTTGAGCTGTTCCCTGATTTATTACAGATTTCTAACATCCTGAATCTCTCTCCTCTCTTTCTCTTTGGCAGACACATATCACTCTAACCATAATGAGCAGTGACTAAAAATGAAGAAGTTTTCAAGAAAGGCAGTACATTATAACACTCCTCCATCATCTGATGAATGAAGCAAGTTGCTACAAACATACAGATTCTTAAGTAAAGTTCCACAAAACTTGTGAGCCATCAATCTGAATGCAGCCCATCAGCCATGAAATATCACTTGACAGGTGTTCAAGGATCTCCATCTTCAGAGGCAGCAAAAACATTTATCTACCCCCTAAGTCAACTGAACCTGAACCAAAAAAATATATATCACAAAATAGTTATTTTCCAAAACTGGAACAGACCCTTAATCTTTATTTGAAACATTAGCCTGAACTGGAATAATTCCTTTCCAGAGTTTCTGATAAAAGCTGCAGTATTATCCTTGCATCACCACCACCAACATCACCAACATCATTATGGCTAAGAGTAATGAAGAAGTCCTGTAGCCTACTGGCAAAGCAAGACCCAGAATGAGAAAATTCCATCAACCCATTTGAATCCTCACACTACCATGGAAACTCACTGGGTGATCTTGGAACAGCCGATCTCTTTCAACATCACCTACATCATAGGGGTTTTGTGAGGATAAAATGGAGAAGAGGAGAATAGGGTTGGAAGCTTCTTTGGGTCCCCATTAGGGAGAAAAGTGGGGCATATACACCAAATATATAATAATAATGAATCTATCCAGCAGGAAATATTCCTCACCACCACCCACCTAACCACCTTTTTTCCTTGTTTCAACTTCAGTTGCTTTAGACTAGATGCCGTGGAGGATTTCTGTGACTGGGAGGAGAAGCCTTTGCAAATTCCTCCTCATACTACACACCTCCTGATGTCTGCCCCATGCTGATCCTGGAGGTCACTTATCCACCAGTATCAGAATTTTGGTCTGCAGCAGGAGAGAAAAGGAAGGTCCACTCTGTGAGTTCTGTTCCATCGGAGAAAATATTTTGCCCTCATTCCTGAGCTTTCAAGAGACTGGCACAAAAATGTAACAACTGCTTCTAAATTCAAACGAAAATTGAAAATAGAACTGGGTGTCATCTGCTTATTGATAACAAACATGTAAATCCAAATCTTGGAATTCTCTGTTGCCAACAGTTTTGTTCTCTGTTGCCAACGGTATACATATTAAAGACTAATTTAATACTCACTCAGCAGCTTAAAGGGCTGTCATCTAACTATTGCAAATCTAGGTCTGTTGCCATAAGAACATAAGAGAAGCCAATGTTGGCCAATGGCCCATCCAGTCCAACACTCTGTCACACAGTAGCCAAAAATACCAGGTGCCATCAGGAGGTCCACCAGTGGAGCCAGGACATTAGAAGCCCTCCCACTGTTGCCCCCCCAAGCACCAAGAATACAGAGCATCACTTGCCCCAGATTGAGAGTTCCTATCAGACAGAGAGTTCCTATATACCAGCATCTCCTAGTCCTCCCAGACCTAATCAATTTATGTTTTCATATGTTACAGTAATCATCCTTGATACTTATAGACTAATGAGGAACATACCTGTTCTCCAGCTACCACATCGTATGAATCGTATATGCAGTTTAGTTAAATTAACTCACTCACTGTATTTGTGGAGTTTCCATTTAAATGTAAACCACTGTCAAAGAGAGGGGAGGAAGCACCACTGCTGTGATCACTGGATGGTCCCGGAGAACCTGAAATGCGGCATTAAAAAAGGCGCTTTATATTTGTTATGCTATATTAAGGGGACAACAGATAAATAATATGATTTATTTTTTTTAAAAATGCAGTTAATGTGAAAAAAAGTTAGCATCCAAATACATTTAGTTGCGTAGCCATACATTTCTTAACAAAAAAAATAGTATGCAAGAACAGAGTCAGTTGACTGTATAATGAAGCTGGTCTAATATTAATAGTGTGCAAAAATGAGCTGGATGGCAATTTAAAGTATTATTTCCTTATTGCTTTAAACATTTTTGCAGTTGTATTCATGTGGTCCCTCAAGTTATCGACAGATATACATGATAAGTAGGTAGCTTCAAACCTATTAATTTATTTTATTTTCTGACTTTTGTTTTCCCAAGGGCTTGAGACTGGCTACAAAGCTAAACACAACAAAAACAGAAGGCTCAAGTTCATATACTTTCACCCATTTTACAAGTTAGTCAAAACAGGAAACGATTTCAAAAGGCATAAAGCCAACATTTAACGGAGCGAAGGGCAAACCTCCAAGAATGCCTGATTACATGCTTTTTGGTGTTCAGAACTGGCACATGGACAGAACTGTCCCCATGATATTCTTGGCTGGTCTCACAGAGGTAAACCATTAATGGCTTTAAAACTCAAGATAAACCTACATCTTGAATTGTAATCATCAAGTGACAGGGAAACCAGAGCAGATGCAAAGGAAAATGTGACAATTTGGAGCATTCTACCCTTAAGGTACTTCACCTGTGTTTGGCTACTACTCTTTCCATCTCCCTGCTGGAACACAATCTGATTCAAAGTATAGATGTAATGACCTCTATTATTCCGAAGACCAACTCATTTGTGCAAACTGAAATTTCAGAACAGATCATGGGACTAAGCCACCGAAACACTGGAAGAATATAGTTGGATATAACTATCTTAACCACATGCCAACAAATCTATCAACATGGGTTGATAGATGCTGGTTTCAAATGCCCCTGAGAACAGGCCAATTTAACTGGATCTGTGTTCCCAGAAGGTAATAAACAATTACAACTATGTTATCTTGGCAGTAGAAATAAGGGGATAAATCCAGCATGTATACTGAAAGATTAACATCATAGAGGTCAAGTGATCCAAGGCTCCACCTAAAGGGACATCTTTGATATTCATATTAAAATTCTACCGAGAATCATATATTTGGTGTTAGGAAATATTATAGCAAGTATTCTTGACAGATCACTGTCATTCATGACTTGTGTGTATAGCAAAAAAATTGTTAAATCATTGACTCTAAAGACTCATCTCATGTTATAACTGGCTAGTTTACTCATCTTACAGTATCATAAAGCTACCTCAGATCTGTGTCTGACTGTAATCAGCATGTTGCCTCAACTACATTTGTCCCTGAGTCTGTAATACATGTACCTAAACATTTTAAAGATAATTATATCACATTCTCCACAATGCTTTCAAATGATCCTTTACTGACTAACAAGAATCTTTTTAGTTTGGATTTTGACCCACTTTGTGGACCACTTGGTTCGCCAGGCCGCCAGCCCTTGCAGTTGTGTGGCCTTGGGGACACATTAGCCTCCCTGATAGGAGGAGAGACAGCTGGGAAGGCAGCAAACAGCCACATACATGTACTAGCTGGGGGATGGGGCCAGAAGCCTTATAGGCTGGCCTCTACGCTCCCAGCTTCAGTCTTCGCACTCTGTTCGGAAGGCATGGAGTGCTGAGTGTCACTCTCTTTGGGCCTAGGCAGAGCTGCGTGGGCAGGCCAGAGGGAGCGGCAGCAGTGGAGAGCTTTGGTGGCCCGGCCGCAGCGGTGGATCCTGCGGTGCACCGCAGCGGTGGCCGCAGCGGTGGATCCTGCAGGCACCCCTGTGGGGCCTAGGCGGGCAGTGTAGCTTGAGGGAGCTAGTTCAGGTGGTAGTGATGATCAGCCATGCCCCTGCATTTGCAGCAGCTAGCGGTAGCGAGACCCTTGTGGCCCGGCCACAGGGCCGGACCTAGCCAGGCTTTGCGGTGGCAGCTCGTGGGCTCATGGCTGTAGCCATGTGAGCCGGCAGCAGTGCAGCCTGAAGCAGTCTCTGATGCCCATTAGTTGGTCAGCAAAGGGGGTCGGCAAAGGGGGGTACTCACCCTGGGGCAGTTTGGGGCAGCTTTCAGGCATTCCCCGGGCATTGTGGCTGGGTTCTTGCTGTCCAGGGGTCTAGACCCTTGGAATAGGGGTGACTTTGGCAGGGCTTGAAGGGCTCCAGGGGGTGGATCAAGGTCCCCCCTTTTGCCTGCTCCATTGTATAATTTTCTTTATGTAATTGGTTTTAATTTAATGGCTCCCTGATAGTCTTACTTTCGGTGGTGGCCATTTTGTGAAGGTGGCCATCTTGTATTGGCACATGGTGCCATAGGAGTGGGTGAGGAAGAGCTGACAGAGCAGGCAGATCATGCAGAAACCGCAGCCGGTCCCTCTGAAGCAGCAGAGGAGGATAGCTGGCAGCGGCCTGCATCAGCATTCTTCACACCTGGCACAGATAAAGGGGAGGAATCCCAAGCTGAAAGTCCTCCCAACTCGCCTCCACATGTGACTTGTTTAAGGGAGTGACTGTGTCAAAACTTAGCAACCAGGTTACGAGAGGCTAGGCTACAGGGAAGATGCTCGCTTAGCCCAGAGTTTTAACAGGAGCCTGGACGATCATGCAGCTGGCTAACTGGTAGCAGCATTTAGCTCCACACTCTGGGCAGAATTCTTGTGGAAGCAACGAGTCAACTTCATGACACCTCGCATCCAATTCAGCTCAGCTCTTAGACCTTTGGACCCTCTGGCTTTGGACTACACTTCTGGTTAGTGATTTTGGACTTGGCTCTGTGTTCCTGGCTCCTGACCCCAGCTTGGCTTTGGACTTTGCACTGTCTTCTCAGCTCCTGACCTTGGCCTGTTCTGGACTCTCTCTGACTGGCACCCCAGCCCATGACATATGGCTCCTAAAAATGGTACTGGTACGGCCAAGGGGAAGCAGCCTGCCCCAAGCCCTCCCCCCCCTAAAAGGCCAGCCCTCACACTCTCTTTTTTGGATGAGGATGAGGGTGATGTGGCACACCAGGCTACTCTTGACAGGCTAAAGGCGGTGGAGGAAGCTATTGGAGTCCCCTGGCCCAACCCACCAGCTGCGGGGGGGGGGGGGGGGGCAGTGGCCATCAAAAAGGACTTGTGCTGCATCCAAAAGGCATTTTCAGGCTGATGTTTTAACTCAGTTTTATCTCTCATTAAGACCAGGACTTCAGCTGCTGGTACCAGCAGTACAGCGCCTACATGCAGGAATCCTGGCATGGCAGACTTGGCTGAAGCCTCAAAACAGCTACCTGCTGCTGAACCAGGGCCTTCATTTGTGGGCCCCTCTGCTCCTGTGGATAAGTCTGACCTGCCTCAACCTGGAGTTACATGGCCGTGGGGTCCTTGGGGCAACCAGCCTATGGTGGGTACCCAACCACTGTGGCTAGCATGGCTACTGGGCAGCAATGGGGAATTCTGCCCACTCAGGTTGTTTCTCAGGGAGCTCCTGGGGTTGGGGCAGCACAGCCACCACCCATGCCCAGGCCTTGGGGGGGGGCTACCCTCCTCCATCAGGGGCTGCATATGCATCGGTTCCCAATTCGGCTTTTTGTTTGTTGGCCCCTATGGCTCTGGTCAATGTGTGCTCTTGTTGAATGCATTTTTGGATCTAGCTGGGGGTACCTTTAGCCCATGAGAAGACTGAAGGGCCTTCTTAGGTTCTAATGTATCTAGGGGTGAAATTAGACACAGTGGCCCAAGCCTCATGGCTTCCTGTTAGTAAGCTAGTTGATTTGTGCAGGAGAGTTGTTGAGTTTTGGGGTAAGAAAAAAGCCTCCTTGTGTGATTTTCAGCAGCTAGTGCTGCTGAACTAAAATGAACTAAAGTGGCCCATTTAGTTAACCCAACATCAGTGTCTGTCTCTTTATTCCAGCTTGGGGGGGAGGCAAAAAAAGCACCTTACTCACTCTTTTAGAGCACCTATACTTTAGAGAGAGCCAGTTTGGTGCAGTGGTTAAGTGCGCGGACTCTAATCTGGGAGAACCAGGTTAGATTCCTCACTCCTCCACTTGTACCTGCTGGATGACCTTGGGCAAGCCATAGCTCTGTACCAGCTGTTATCTCAAGGACAGTTGTCTCAGAGCTCTCTCAGCCCCACCTACCTCACAGGGTGTCTGTTGTGGGGAGGGGAAGGGAAAGGAGTTTGTAAGCCACTCTGAGACTCCCTTGGGAAGTGAAGGGCAAGGTATAAATCCAATCTCTTCTTCTTCTCTTCTTCTATACCAGAATGTGACTCTGCTGAGTCTTGGATCTTTCAGTGGCTTCTGATAACATAATCTGTGATATCCTTCATGAACCAAACACTCCAAGACAGGAATGAATCCTGTCAGCAGAAGGCACCTAGGATCACCTATCTTTCTATTTTCTGCTATTTCTGACCCTGGGAAAGTATTCTTGGAGTTGTAGGACCCACATGATCCCTCTTGTATGGGTGAAGCTCCACTGACAGAAGAGGTAGCAACGACACACAGAAGAGGAAGAAGGTAGCAACTGCACACACACACACCCACCCTCTTCACTGCAGCCTTCTAACTTGTGTGACTATTACTCCATGCAGGACCTGTTATTCCAGGAGTTTATTCCTGGGCAATAAACGGCTGCTGGAGAGAGAGGAAAACCAAGAAGACTGGTGATACTATGTAATCCTCTCACAATTCTTGCACCAGATCCAACCCAAGGATTGCTTCCAAATTTCTCAACGAAATACTTCTCTCAGAATGAGCTGTTCTGAACTGCCTGACTGCAGCCAGAGAACAGAATAATATATTTCAGCAGTTTGCTTTTTAAAAGTTGAATTGATGGTACTGGTTTGATCGGTTAAGGAATTCATAGCCTGAAAACTGTTTCGGTAATTATTTCTCTGTGCTTTTTACATGTGGCAGATGCTATTGCAATGTAAACCACCCTACTCGACTGCTGTAACATCCAGTAACATTGTTTATATCTTGAATGTCTTTAGAGAAGCAGATCCACACATTCCTTACATTGTGTGTTCTCTGCATGAAACAACTGACATTATTGTTTTTGTTAAGCTGCTTCCTTCAGACATGGATATTCTTGGGCTTGTTACGGATCTATTTTGGTGTTTGAGAGGAAACTCATCATCTTAGACATTATGAAAAGCAACAGATTAATCCATAGATCACCATCATAACTCTCCATTCTTTGTACCTTTTAAATTGCATATGTATCACGCGCTTGCTGAATAACCGAACCAACAATTCTCCCATTTCCTCATCCTCCCAACCTTAAATGCTTCTTTCATGCCTACAATGTGTTAGGGTACAAATGATTATGCTGCTCCCATCTATGTTCCACAAATAAATTATTATGGATGAATACATTTTCATAAGTATTACTATACTATACACAGAGAAGCTGAACTGTATTTTAAAATGTACCTCACACAATTAAATACAATTCAAATATTGTTTCTAGGTTTTCCTCAATAGCAAGGAAAAACATCATTTCAACATGACTTACATACGTTGTTGTATATATTCAAGATTTTTTCTAGGTGAATATAAAAAGACTTTAGAGTAACAACCTAATCTTACACAGTCAGAATAAGTTAAATGAGGTCAATGGTATTTAAGATAAAGGTAAAAGTTTCCCTTGCTTGAAAGCCAGTTGAATTCGACTCTAGGGGGCAGTGCTCATCTCCATTTCCAAGCTGAAGAGCCAGCACTGTCCGAAGACATTTCTGTGGTCATGTGGCCAGCATGACTAGATGCCGAGGCACATGGAACACTGTTACCTTTCCACCAAAAAGTGGTACCTATTTATCTACTTGCAATGTCTTGCTTTTGAACTGCTAGGTTGGCAGGAGCTGGGGCCAGAGACGGGAGCTCACTCCATCATGCGGCAAAGTAAATATGAATAGGATATATATACTATAACACAATGGGATAGGTGGGAAATTGTATGACAGGAAAAATCCTATAACATACATCTTCCAGGAAATTCATCCCAATTTGGTGGCAGTTTGGATGGGACAGGAGGAAGGAGGAGGAGAAGAAGGATTTATACCCCACCCTTCACTTGGAGTCTCAGAGTGGCTTACAATCTCCTTCCCTTCCTCTCCCCACAACAGACACTCTGTGAGGTAGGTGGGGCTGAGAGAGCTCTGAGAGAGTGGCTTTTGAGGGAACAGCTCTGAGATAAATCTGACTGACCCAAGGTCACCCAGCAGGCTGCATGTGAAGGAGTGGGGAATCAAACCCATTTTTCCAGATTAGAGTTCGCCACTCCTAACCACTACACCAAACTGGCTTTGGAGGGTTTGAAGCAATTTCTGAGGAAAATTTTGTTTTTTTATGAGAAAGCAACAAAAGAGGTTCCTGTGGGAAGATTTTGCTTTTTGTGAGGGAACAAAATAAGGAAGGGTGTATGTATTTTTTAAGTAAGACAAAAGGAAAAAAATTCCTCCCCAGTCTTGAAGAGTTTTTTGTTTTCACTGTCAAGTCACAGCTAATTTATGGCAGCTCAATGTTTTGAAGTCAAAAGAGATGTGCAGAGCTGGTTTGACATTGCCTGCCTCTGTGCAGCCAACTTGGACTTCCTTGGTGGTCTCTTATCCAAGTACAAACCAAGGCTGACTCTGCTTAGTTTCCAAAATCTGGCCAGACTGAGCTAGACTGAGCTATCCAGGCCAGGGTATCTAGCCCCCAGGAATTCACTTATATAGCCTTGAACATTTAGGCTCAGTACTCATAGCCCCCTCCCCCAAATGTAGGGGACAAATCTTACAAATCAAGTCTCTCTTCATATGAACCTCCATGTGGACTGCCCAATGCCCACTTCTCCCCAATGGGGAGAAGCATACATTCTCCCTCCAGCATGCAATAATGATGAGGGAATGAACCATATTCTCTTTTAAACTCTCCTAGGAATAAATATTGAATAAAAGGGGACTTAACATACTTGCTTAGGATTGCTCCCACAGACTCACAATAATACATGCAGCAAAGAGACAGAATCATTTGGAACTATTATCAACACATTAAGTGCAAGAAACTTAAAATGCTTCTTTAATGTATTTGATAATCTTTTTTAAAACTCCATCTCAATTTCATTCATGTTGCAATCAACAGATCATACTGCTTCAAAAGTTATTTCTGCTGACTAGAACACACTGACAACGAACATCATTCTTCTTCCTTGTCTATTACTTAGCACAGCACAAGGTTTTCTGATTTCTGATCTACATTGGTGCAGTAAAAATCCTTTTCTAACGTACAGAATGTAATAGCAAAAATGTCAGTACTCTTAGCAACAGTGCTTGTTAAACAGTTTTAATAAGATGGTAAAATTTTCATCCTTCAATCAGTTTTCAGCGTTTCATCATCTTGTGAATCTGACATATACAAACAACATTTGAAACTCTAATCAACAGGAAGCAGAGGAGCATTCATCCGGTGCTAGCACACGCTAAACATACCACTTTAATGTGCAAGAACTGCACACAACTGCCTGTCTCTTCCCATATTCTTTCAGCATCAAAGCACACAAAGAAACTAGCACAGCGATGCATAAATCAAATGGACTCCCATAGCATCCATACTTGCATGTACTTATGTTGAAAAGTTTATAGAATTAATTCATACAATAGAGGAGCTGATAACTATCAATCAATGTACTTTGATGCAGAAACCTGTACAGCAACATCTCTTGGGGTACCTGTCAATTCTCTCTGTCCATACAGTTTGGAGAAAAGGGCAATGGTATCGTGGAAGGGGATCATCCCATCTATAAGTGGCTTAACCATGGAGCCCATGGCAGTCCCTACTCTTTGAAGCAGAGCAGTCTGAGAGAGTGAGAGGCCAATCGTCACCCAAAGAGATTCATGACCAAATGAAAATTTGAATCTGGCTTTCCCTGGTTTCAAAAGGTGAAAAAAAAGGGGGGAGGAATTCAACCCAACAAATAGCTGCGAACTGAGATGGTCAAGCTAACAAAAGAATTATTATGAAAGATATAGACATTTATTAGGGTGTACACATAAATAAAACAAAATTAAATTAAAAGAGACAGTCCAAGTATCAGACATTTAAAACTAGGTTCATTAAGGACTAATTGCAGTGCATATCAAACTGATGGATAAAACTTTTGACCTAAGGACCATACGCTTTTTGGCCCCTATGGGCCTTCCTCAGTGGTCAATATTCCTTATTATAAAGTGACATACATCAAAAAATACATGCATTCAGAATTTTGTATATACATATATAAATAAGACCACGTGTTGCTGTCTTGAATGCTATATATTTGCTACAACTAGTAAAATAAGCCTGTGGTAGTTGCACGAATTCTCCAATTTAGGCTATGGTCACACACACTAAATAATCCACTTTCAATCCACTTCCAACTGGATTTTTACTGTGTGAACTGGCAAAATCCAGTTGGAAAGTGCATTTAAAGTGGATTTAAAGTGGATTAGTCTGGTATCAAATGTCTGATTCGTCAGGATGTGTGTCACTTTCCTTAAGTGAAATAGTCTAGCATCTGTGGTAATATACATGATGAAACATCTCCCAAGAGACTACTTTTCACTGGGATTTATGTGTTCCTTCCCACACATTACACAAGGAATTATCACAACCACCATTTGTATCTCCAGTACTTTTCGTTCTCTATTTTCACCATCTTTCCTGCATCTGGCAGTAAAACTTAATTAGTGTATTCTAGCCTTAGAAACTCCCTACATGAATCAAATTCCCAAACATTTTAAATAGCTGACATGGCAATCTGGCCCAATCAAATTGAATGATTAAGGATTCTTGGAATACACTTGTTACATTTTTGAATTAACTGTCACACTGAGAAAAACTAGGTACAGATAGCTCTTATTACTTTCAAAAGGACACACATGCACATTCGAGCATTGCACTGAGCTGACTTTTCACAACAGACTAGGACAGGGGTGGCCAAACTGTGGCTTGGGAGCCACACACAGCTCTTTCACACATATTGTGTGGCTCCCGGCAGGGCAGCTAGGGAAGCAAAGGAGAGGCATGCCTCCCCGATTGGTCTTCCCTTCCCCAGCTAGTGTTCCCCTCCCTGGGTGGGCTTGAGGTGAGGGGGGAGCAGAGAAAGAAGACAACTTTAAACGCACTCAAAGCACACACACCCACACCCATAAAGCCTACAAATATCACTGGACAAATAAATATCATTATCAATATCTGTTTTTACCCCTTTTGGTTTTATTTTTGGCAGTCTCATTTAATGTTAATAAAAAGCAAATCTACATATTTTTCAATAAAAATGTATGTAATATTTCTTCATGTCTTATGGCTCTCAAACATCAGGTGTTTATTCTGTGTGGCTCTTATGTTAAGCAAGTTTGGCCTCCCCTGGACTAGAAGCTGCTTTCCCATAGCACTATTCCACCTTGCTGTAGTATTTGTGTGCCTAGTACTACTACATGGTATGACTGAGTGCACTGGTCTTTCTCACCTAGTTGGTCTTCACTGTTCAATTTGCTGTGGCAACCTCAGCAGGGTATAATGACACAGAGGTTACCATTTTTTCCAGGGGAACTGATCTCTGCCATCTGAAGAGCAGTTGTAATTCTGAGTGATCTCCAACCCTCCCCTGGAGATTGGCAACAATAGTTCCCCAGGAGGAAATCGCTGGTTTGGAGGGTAGCCTCTATGGCATTGTACCTGTCTTGGAGATAGCAACCCTATCTCCTTCCCAGCCAACCATCAACATACCATTGTCTACCCCTCTGAGTAGTTTTTCATCTCCCCCTCACACCTGGAGCCTCTTCCTAAGAAAAATACAGTCTTTCTCCTCAATGGGGACCCCAGCAGGAGGGGAAGCAACCTCAGGAGGGTATAATGAGTAGGAGTCCACCCTGCAAAGCAGCCATTTTCTCCAGGGAACTGATCTCTGCCATCTGGAGAGCAGTTGTAATTCTGAGTGATCAGAATGGCAGCAGTGGTTCCCCAGGGGGGAAATGACTGGTTTGGAGGGTGGAGATGATGACATTGTTCCTGTCTGAGGTCCCACTCTTCCTCAAACCCCACCCTCTCTAGGCTCCACCCCTCAAATCTCCAGAAATTTCCCAACCCAGAGGTGGCAACCCTATTTCTTTCCCAGCCAACCATCAACATACCGTTATCTGCCCTCTGACTTCAGGTGTCCATCTCTTCCCCTCTCCCTGTAGCCTCTACCTAGGAAAAGTACAGTCTTTCTCCACAGTGGTGACCAAATCAGCTCACATCATTCTCCTCTCCCCTTTTTGATTTGCACAACAGCCCTGTGAGGTAGGTTATGCTAAAAGTCTGTGAGTGGTCTGAAATCATACAATAAGCTTCCACAGGAAGAACCTGCTCTGAAGTGCTAACTGCTAAGTCACACTGGCTATCGGGGGGGGGGGCACCTCAGCAAGGTATAATGACATACAGCCCTCCATTTTTTCCAAGTGAACGGATCTCTGCCATTTGGAGAGGAGTTGTGATTCTGAGTGATCCCCAGCCCTCACCTGGAGACTGGCAACAATAGTTTCCCAGGAGGAAATGGCTGGTTTGGAGGGTGGAGTCTATGGCATTGTACTTGTCTGAGGTCCCAGCCCTCCACAAACCCCACTGTCTCCAGGCCCCATCCCTCAAATTTCCAGGAATTTCCCAACCTGGAGGTGGCAACACTCACCTTCCCAGCCAACCATCAACCTACCTTTATCTTCCCCTCTGACTTCAGTTTTCCATCTCCCCCCACCCCCCGCAGGCTCTATCTAGGAAAACTATTGTCTTTCTCCATAGTGGGGACCCAAGAAGGAGGGAAGTGACTTCAGCAGGGTATAATAACACATAGTCCACCCTGCAAAGCATCTGTTTTCTCCAGGGGAACTGATCTCTGCCATCTTGAGAACAGTTTTACTTCTGAGTGATCTCCAGCCCTCATCTGGAGATTGGCAGTAATGTTTTCCCAGGAGGAAATGGCTGGTTTGGACGGTGGAGTCTATGGCATTGTACCTGTCTGAGGTCCCACCCCTCCTCAAACCTCACCCGCTTTAGGCTCCACCCCTCAAATCTCCAGGAATTTCCCAACTTGGACTTGGCAACCCTGTCTCCTTTCCAGCCAACCATCAACCTACTGTTATCTACCTCTGATATCTACCATCTGGAGGGCAGTTTTAATTTTGACTGATCTCTAGCCCTCACCTGAAGATTGGCAGTAGTGGTTCCCCAGGTAGAAAATTACAGTCTTTCTCCATAGTGGAGACCAAAGCAGCTTACATCATTCTCCTCTCCCACTTTTGATCTGTACAACAACCCTATGAGGTAGGTTAGGCTGAAAGTCTGTGATTGGTCTGAAATCATCCACTTAACTTCCACAGCAAGAACCTGGGTCTAGCATACATTGCTCTGAAGTGCTAACTGCTATGCCTAGGTTAGCCAACCTCCAGGTGGAGCCTGAAGATTGCTGGGTATCACAACTGACTTCCAGACAACAGATCTCTCTCCCCGCCCAGAGAAAATAACTGCTCTGGAGAGTGGGCTCTATGGCATTCTATTCAGCTGAGGCCTCTCCCCTCCCCAAACTCTGGCTTCCTTAGATTCCACCACAGAATATCCAGGAATTTCCCAACCTGGAGCTGGCAGCCCTAGTCAGGACTGGCCCCAGTGACTTCCCCACAAAGGCCTGGAAAAGGCTTCTTTCATTTGCCTTTTTACTGACAGATCCAAGCTTGGTTGCCTAGCAACAGCCACTGAGGGAAAAGTTAGTCCCACGGGAGCCAAGCAGGAGAAGTGTCTTTGTCAGGAGAGACAGCCATTTTGATAGATTATTCTCTGAGGGAAGAGTGTCCACACTGGCAGTGGGTGGGGGAGAAGAGTGGACCCAGCATCCAGCCAATGGCATGCTAGTACTCTTGAGTGACGGTTGATGGGCCAGTGGCTGATGGAGCGCACTGCACAGCCAGTGGGAGAGCTGGAAATGGCCGTATGTAAAAGAATTATATATATAGGATTACATCTTGTGTGTGGTAGCAGCACAAGGAAGAGGCTTAAATATGTGCAACTGTATTACATCACTGGGCCATCTCACTCAATATCGTTTACTTAAACTGGTGGTAACTCTCTAGGGTCTCAGGCACAGAAGAGTCTTTCCTAACACATGCTACTTGAAATCTTCTACATGCAAAGTAGGTGCTCCATTACTGAGCTGTGGCCTCTCCCTTTCCCATCTAGCACATTTTAAAATTCTGATTGGAAATGTTTCTCCAGGGTCAAGATAACGGTCCCAAGGGCATTGATATACCTAAGCCCTGACACCAAAGATCCTGTGTAATTCGAGATAACGGGGATCAGACCTGCGACATTCTGCATACAACGCATGTGCTGAACCATCAAGCCTCTCCCTGCCTTGCATGTAACTATGGGTGTATGTAAAGAAGATAGGCATAAATAAATAATAATGTAGAATTCAGAGTACATAATGTTTCCCAAACCAAAACACTCAATGAATGAAATAACATTGGTGTGCAAGTGTCTGTCTGTTACGAGAAATATTGCAGAGGAAAACATTGTACCGAGATCCATTAATTTTGCCTTACCCAATGGGAGCTTTAGAAATGATGGAGCTTCCCTGAGGTACTGAACACTGATGGTAACTTCATCGCCAGCATTTCGCAGTAGATGCACCTGTCAGTGAGACAAATAACAGCTACTTTATATCAAAGAAGAACCAGACACAGAGAGCAAAATAGTCTACATCAAAAAATAAAATAAAATCTCAGCAGCTTTGTCAGGAATCCAATATTCACATTTATCGCCAGAATGAAGAATATCTTGAGGGTCAGACCACAAAATAAAAATAAAAATGATAAAGGCAAGTGTATCCACAATCGTGGCAGTGTCTGAAAAATTAAAATTTGAAAGGCAATCTATATTCTCATACAGCAAGGGTGGAGATAAAAACCCCTGATATGCTTCAAAGACATGTCTTTTAACACAGCAGGAGCGAGCATTTTAAACTCCTGTGTATTTTATTGGGAAAACATTAAGCAAATACTAGTATTCTGCATAAGTTGGTGGGAGTTCAAATGCTTATCTGTGGCTACATTGTGCCCATATTCTTGTCAGGTGATCTTTTGAAGTTTTGTAGACTGGATTTTTGGCTATAACCAGCTTTCTGTCACTATAAACTTGCCCATTCCAGGGTCCGCACCCCACAGGTGAAGGCATTACTTCATCATCTGTAACTTGACATACTGTTAACACTACCATCTTGCCTGCTTGTTTTAATTTACTGGCCCTACATAGGGCTGCCAAGTCCCCTCAGGGGACGGGGAATCCCCCGCTAAAGGGGTCCCCAATCTGCCGGTCCGGATTTGGCCGGCGAGGGGAACCCCACCCCCGAAGTGGCCTGATCAGGCCGACTGCTCAGCGTGAAGACATCACCCAGACATGGGAGGGGTGCAGGGAGGCATTGAGATGCCTCCCTCTGGCTTCCTCTGCCCGCTTGCCAAAGCGGGCAAGCAGAAGAAGCCCGGCAGAGGCTCCCCCCACCTTTCCTAGCTCGTTTGCCAGGCGAGCAAGCTAGGAAAGGCAGGGGGGTGTAGGGAGGCATTGAAATGACATCATCACGCCGCGTGCATGCAAAGCATGCATACAAGGCTCCCGGGACAGGAGCGGGACTCCCCCGCTCCTGGGGTAAGTGACTTGGCAACCCTAGCCCTGCAACAATCCATAAACTTTTCCTTTAATGAACCACAGTGATTGGGGGAGGGGGGCAGCTAGGCTGCAAGCCTAGTACCCTGATGTGGACTATTTATAAAATAACAGAAATAAAGTGGACATTTTTCTTTTAATGACTCATCAGATTGTATATCTGCAATTAAACAGTGCATGTCTGTACAAGTTTGTCCTGGCCCAGGAACATAATGCTTGGATCATGTATATCATTGGCACAAGGAAAAGATCTTTATGGGCAAAAAGGGCTGTAAAGTTTCTCCTACTGGCCTTAGGCACACGGGAGTTAGCAGGTCATCTTTTTTTCATCTTATGGGTTAACACAAGGGTTGGTAAGCTAAAGACAAGCTTCAACCAATGAGGCTACCATGTATGACACTGAAACTGGCTGGAGCACACTGTAAAATGGAGACTCTGCTGATGGCTCAGATAAGAGCATTCAGTGCAGCATCAGTCTGTAGAGGGGAATATGAAGACTCTCTCTCTTGTTGTACATTGACCATAATATGTAGTTCCATCTTTAGCAAGGGTTGTGTTTTCAGAAGAGAAAAACAAGACATTTAACAGTTACGTGACCCAAATGAAGAGGTTTAGGCATGTTTGACTCCGTGCTGGATTCTAACTGTTGTCCTTCTACAGACATCAGCAGCAAAAGCTTGACAGAGCACAAGCTTGACAGCTAGAAGTCATCAGTTATCTTTTCTAATATCAAGATCCTATTTGGTGGCAGAAAGAGAACAACATATAGATCCAAACAGGGGTCATTTCGAGCAGGAGCTTGGGGGAGCGCAGCTCCGGGAGTTGGTGCCAGCCCCCGCCGCTTGTGTCATGGCTGCAGCAAAATGACCCCATCCCCTGGAAAGGTCCTTGTTCCTCTGACCAGCCTTCTGAAGGCTTCAGCCACCACTGAAGCTATCGTCCCAGAATAGTGGTATTTTTGAGGCTTGGATTAGCAGCTGTCCCCTCCCTCCCTTCCTTCCTTCCTTCCTTCCTTCCTTCCTTCCTTTCTCTCTCTCTCTCTTTTTCCTTTCTTTCTTGCCTTCTGACATACTTCCAGTGAAATCAGGTGGTGTAGCATACACAAATAAGTTATGCTAATGAGCTCCTGCTTCTCTTTTTCTACGAAATGACCCCTGGATCCAAATAATCATCGTCTGCAGCAAGAGCAGCAATGTAATAAGGAATGAAAAGACTCCTTCGGAAATGGGAGAAAAATATACTGCTCAACAAATCACTTGTAAGTGGGAATTAACAAGAAATACCCTGAACTTGATTTCAGTGAAACAGATGGAACTTAGATCTGTACAAATTAAAAAAATATGATTCTATTGCTGGTAACAGTGCTGGCATTTGATCATAACTTTCTGCATATGATTTAAAGATCAATCCACTATTAGCAAAGAAGTACTTTCCAATTTGGTTACAGGACAGAGAGAAAGAAGGCAGAACAGGTCAGACCTATAGTAAATGAAAAGTTTAATTGCAGGTAATATTACTACCATTCAGATGTGCTCACCTTCCCTCAGGTGCCTCCTGTGAGCCTTAAAAAGGCAATACTGAGAGTTGGGCGACCTACATAAATGAAGGTGCAGTGCTCTGAGGAGGGGGAAGCAAGAGTAATCACCTCTTTCTTCTACAGCAAAGCTTTTTGTATCAACCCAGTAACATTCAAGATTTTTGTATATATGCTAGTTGCTATGAAACTGATCATTGTGTCACATTCTCCTTCACATCATAGTATTGATATTACATTGTGCTCTTGCACATGCCAACAGATGAATCAAACACGTGAAGCTGCTGAGTCTTTATAGCCCAGTATTATCTATATTGACTGAAAACAGTTCTTTGAGGTCTTATGCAGAGATCATTCCCAGTTCTGGTGTCTGAGATCCTTTAACTAGACTTGTCATCAGCACCCTATACATCTAGAACATGTAGGGTTGCCAAGTAATACTTAAGTTTTGGCGGGGGGAGTCCTTGCTGGGTTTTGGAGTGTTCTGGTGTGCACACAAAGCGCATGCACCGTGATGACGTCACCTGGAAGTGATGTCATTGTGTTGGGCACGTTGGGGGTGGGACCTCTGTAATTTGAGGGAAAACCATAGAGTTTTCCCTTGAATTATAGAGCATCCCCCCCTAAAACGTGCCCGACGCAATGATGTCACCTCTGGGTGACATCATTGCACCAGGCACGTCTCCACAGCCTGGCAATTTGGGGACTTGGCAATTAGGCAATTTTGACCTGGCAATTTAGGGAGCGGGCCGTTCGAGCAGGGGTTTCCCCACCCCCCCGAGGGGACTTGGCAACCCTAGGAACATGCATTCCAACTCTCATTTATCATCCTCCACCAAAGTTCATAGCCATCTTAACCAGAGGGGAGAAGAAAACTCATTCTCTAGACTTCAGATGTGATGATTACTTCAGTACTGAAAAAGGAAGCCAAAACTGCGGGGAGCGCGATCCGTACCCGGCGGGAAGAAGGGGCTCTGGACTGGTGCCGAGCCCCCAGAGACCCCAGTGAGGGGGCTCTGCCTGGGGTGGCACGAAGGGGATCTCTCCCTACGGTGGCGACAGAGGGATAGAGATCCCTTTTCATCACCCCCATAGGTTCCCCCGCCGTGGGAGCCGTATGGCTGAAAGCGCAAATCTGAGAAGCAGCAGAGAGTGCGAAGCAATGAGGCTGGAACTGACAGTTACGCATGGAGAAAACGTGAGTCTGAAGTAAGAAAAGCAGAACATAGCGGGAAGACGACGGGAGGAGTGAAACCCACCCACCCCCTCCCCGGGACTAGCGTACTTACGAGACTCTTTATGTGGCGTTACTGCAGGAATAAAACCCCATCCGTCTTGCTAGATGGCAGCATCACTCACTTGGAGATATAAACTTTAGAAGGACATAAGTGCTGTTTGAAAATTTGCTCCTTTCGTTCATCTTATCTATCTATAAACAAAGAGCGTAGCCTCAACAATGACGGGGAAACCGAAACCTTCCCCCAAACTAGGAAGTACAGCTCCGAGTTCAAAGGTTGATACCACGGAGATGAGCGCGGTGTTCTCCTCGTTATTGTGATCTCTAGTGGACCAAATGACAGCTCTCAACGTTAAGATGGACAAAATGCAGCTAGAACTAAAAGAGTCGAATAAAACCACAGAGAAGCTGCAGCGAGAACTTCTGGAAGTAAAAACTTCAGTAAAAAACCAAGACGCAAGACTACAAAAGGCAGAAAAGGAAAAGGCCTTCCACCACGATCAGCTTTTGAAATTACAAATGGAAAGATCGAATTTTTTCCTAAGACTTCAGAATGTGCCAGAAAATACAGGAGAAGACCTTAAAAATTTGCTAAGTGAAGCACTTGAACCAGTGACAGGCATGAAAGCAGCAGATATAAAAAGCGATATGGATATGGTTTACAGAACCTATCCAGATTATACTAAAAAGAAAAGCCTGCCTGGTGAAATTATGATAAGGTTCTCCAAAAAATCTACAAGAGACGTGGTGCTTAGGACCACAAACAAAGCAGCTCTGAAGATCCTGGGAGAAGAAGTAAAAGTGATGAAGGATATCCCATTTGAAATAAGGAAAAGAAGGAAAGCCTATGGAAAATTGACATCTTGGCTCCAGTCTGAGTCTATCATCTATCGTTGGAATACTCCAGAAGGACTATGCTTCAGCATCAAAGATAAGAAGTATAAGATTGACTCTGTTCAACAAGCGAAAAAAATTCTGGAAAAAAGCAAAGAGCAGAAAACTGGGAGAGACTCAGATGGTTCACTGGCCTCGCAAGAAAGCATGTATGGATTTGATAGCTCAAAGAGTGAAGAAGAAGTGTCTGACTCGGAAAAAGGAGCTGCAGTTCCAAAAGTAGTTGAGACTGTTAAGACAAGAAGAGGACAAAAGAAGAAATAGTGATTAAACTGTTTTATTAAGCATTGCACTTATGTATTATAAATTGTTTAATTAACCGTATTTCTCTAGGTGGGCGTGCCTGCCAAATAGTTTTGATATTTTTTATAGTAGCAGTAACAAAGTAATTGAAATTTATCCAAGGTTCTAAATGCTTCATAATTATATTATGTAATAAGGTAGTATTAAGCAAATGATAAAGTACTCTCTGTATAAGGTATATGTAGCTTAGATTGTAGCGTTATAGTTGTAGTTACAGGGAAAAATCAATAAAAATTTATTTTAAAAAAATGAAAACCCCGGTCTCTAATCTGCCTTATTTAGGCAAATTAATAGAGAGGGTGGTGGCGATACGGTTGCAGGGATACCTGGATGATGCTTTGGTATTAGATCCCTTCCAGTCAGGCTTCCGCCCGGGGTTCGGGACCGAGACAGCGCTGGTTGCCCTTACTGACGACCTCCGGAGACATCTGGATCGAGGTGGTGTGGCGGTGTTGCTGCTGTTCGACCTGTCGGCTGCGTTCGACACGGTCGACCATCGGCTACTGTCCCGCCGCCTCGCCGACGTGGGGATTCAGGGACTTGCTTTACAGTGGCTTGTCTCTTTTCTCCAGGGTCGGGGACAAAGGGTGGTGCTCGGGGAGGAGCAGTCCAGGAGACACCCGCTTGAATGCTTGTCCCCGATGCTCTTTAACATCTATATGCACCCCCTTGCCCAGATTGTCAGGAGGGCAGGGCTGGGTTGTCACCAGTATGCTGATGACACCCAGCTCTATCTGATGTTGGGGGGCCAGTCTGGCGTGGGACCGGATGACTTAGACCGGGCATTGCACGCTGTGGCTGGTTGGCTCAGGCTGAGCAGGCTGAAGCTGAACCCGACAAAGATGGAGGTCCTGTGCCTCGGTCGGAGTGGCCCATGGTTGGGGCTCCCACTCCCGACCTTTGATGGGGCGCCATTGGTGCCTTCGTCGGTGGTTAGGAGTTTGGGTGTGCTCCTGGATCCCTCCTTATCAATGGAGGCCCAGGTAGCAGCCACTGCCAAATCGGCCTTTTATCATCTGAGGCTGGTGCGGCAGTTGGTCCCCTTCCTGGATCGCTCGGACCTGGCCACAGTGATCCATGCAATGGTCACCTCAAGGCTTGACTATTGTAATGCTGTCTACATGGGGCTGCCCTTGGTGCAAATCCGGAGGCTTCAGCTGGTGCAGAATGCCGCAGCAAGGTTGTTGATGTGCCTCCCGAGATGGGAGCACATACGATCAATGCTGGAGGCACTGCACTGGCTACCAGTGGCGTACCGGATTCGCTTCAAGGTGCTGGTATTGGCCTTTAAAGCCCTAAATGGCCTGGGTCCGACCTCCTTTCCCCGTATACACCCCAGAGAGCACTTCGGTCCGGGGCCCAACATCGCCTGGCCATACCTGGCCTAAGAGAAGCTAAGCTCACTGCCACCAGGGGGAGGGCCTTTTCGGTGGCAGCCCCTAGCTGGTGGAACGAGCTCCCAGAAGAGATCAGGGCCCTGTGGGACCTGATGCAGTTCTGCAGGGCCTGCAAGATGGAGCTCTTCCGCCAGGCATTTGGATAGGGTCCGCCGCCCTCGTTTTGTCCCCCCTGTCACTTAGTGACCATCAATGCACAACATAACTTTACCATCTAGTCGCTGAGGACCTTTTATGCTACCAATAGTAGGTGTAAGTAACATCATCTGGTACGCCATCAGATAGCACTGAGCACTTTAATATCTGTATTAGGTCATGTTTTATGTAATGTTGTAATGTTTTAACTGGTTTTAATTGTTTTATTGTGAATGATGTTCACCGAATTATGTAAGCCGCTCTGAGCCTGCTATGCGGGGAGAGTGGCCTAGAAACTGAATTAAATAAATAAATAAATAAATAAATAAATAGCCTCTCCTCTTTCCCTGTTACCTTCTCTCCTTCCCACTCAACAGCCAACTTACCTTTACCTGCCCCTCTGTCTTCAGCCCTTCCCCCCAGCAGCCCTTACCTAGGAAAACCCTAACCCAGGCCCACTTGCCTACTAGGGAACTGTTAAGGACTTGAGGGAGGACATCATTTCCTCTGAATTCATCCTCCTCTCCCTGTATTTCCCTCCTTTCTAGCAACTCTCATACCCTCTCCCCTTTCCCTGCCTCATTCCTTCTCAGCTATTCACCAACCGAACTTTTATCTGCCTCCCATCTGCAACTATATTTATTACTTATTTACTTCATTTATAGCCTGCTTTCTCTGTTTATGTTCTAATTTCTCCAGGAGGGATGAATATAGCTTACATGATTCTTTTTTTTCTCCTTTTTATCCACACAACCCTGTGCAGTAGGTTATGTTGAAAGTATGTGACTGGTCCAAGCTCACCCAGTCAGCTTCCACAGCAAGATGGAGATCTGAACCTGGGTCTCCATGCAAGTTGGGTGGTATCAAGTCAGCCAGAGGTTGCTTCCAGGCCTCAGTTTACCAATCTCAATGTCAGACTTGGAGATGTCCCCGAATTACAACTGAATACAGGGGGAGATCTGCCCCCTGTAGAAAATGATCTGAAGATCTAAGGCTGATGGATAAACTGAAAACTTGAATCTCTGTGAGAAAGGTGTACCGTATGTGAAGTGAATAAATGAATAAAATAAAACTATCAAGTCATCACATCCCCTATAAACCTACCTAACTACTTTGGAGACTCTTCTTTGGCGGCCCCTGCCATCTAAAGCTAGATGGATGCCAAACTGAGAAAGGGCTTTTTCGGTTGTAATGCCAAAACTTTGGAACGATCTCCCCAGCAAGATTCATCTGTGTCCCTCTATCATCCTCCACTAGTGAGTGAAAACATTTTTGTTTGGTGCTCCCTTACTAATTCTTATCAGCCCTTATATATTGTGTTTATATTGTGTTTTATTTATTTTAAATATTAGACATATATTTATATTGCTATCAAGTCACAACTGACTTATGGCAACCCCATAGGGTTTTCAAGGCAAAAGACATTCAGAGGTAGTTTGCGATTTCCTGCCTGTACACAGCAGCCCTGGACTTTCTTTGTGGTCTCCCATCATAGCTCTCTCTCTCTCTTTCTCTCTCTCCCTCCCTCCCTCTTTCTCTCTCTCTCCCTCTCTCTCTCTCATATCATGTTTGCTGCCCTGGGGGCCCTGAATTGGGTGTAATGGTGGCATAGAAATGTTTTAAATAAATGACTATTTAAAGGTTCTTAAGTGCAAAATGTGAACTTATTGCTAAAGCCGGCCTATCTTCCAATGAGTTAGAAGTTAGAAAATGTAATGCCAATTTCTAGAAAGGGATCCAGAGAAGATCCAGAATCTCTCTGAATTGGGTGTGAGAAACATGGAAATTAGGTTCAATGTAATTGTAAAGTGATGCATATTGGGGCAAAAAAACAATACAAAACACACCCTTAACTTTTAATATATACTGATGGAGTCTGAACTGGTGGTGACTGATTAGAAAAAAAAGATCTTGGGCTACGGTAGATAGCTTGGTGAAAATTTCAGCCATTCATGGCAGCTATCAAAAATGGAAAATTCCATGCTAAGATTTGAGAATAAAACTGTGAGTAGAGCAATGCCTTTATACTGTTGTGTATCAAGATCGCGGTCGCCATGCACTCGCGTAATGGCGACCACCATGTGGACTGTGCACATGGTCTGAATCTACCTGAGCTTTGAACAGGTAGAACAATAGCAGGTCAGATCCTAAACGACTACCAATCATGAGCCTAGGTTCCCACCCGGGAACCTATGAACCGCAACCACCTTTTAAGGATACCACCTCCTATCAGGACATTTGGGTGAGGTCGGAGGATTATCTCTGACCGGCATAAAAGAGGGCTCTGAGCCCAGGGTTTCTTATGTTCCATCTTGACCCACAATAAACTACAATGCTGATTTCACTATTACCGGCCTCCTGACTCCAGTACTTTTCAATACAAGTCCCTGTTAGAACTACAGTTCTGGTCACCACATTTCAAAAAGGATACTGGAGCTGGAAAAAGTGCAGAAAAGGGATTGATCACAGGGTTGTAGCATCTTCCCCATGGGGCTCAGATAAAACATCTTGAGCTTTTTAGTTTAGAAAAAAGATGCTTGAAAGTTAAAAAACAGAGATCAACAAAAATTATGCATGGTGTGGAAGAAGTGGATAGAAAGAAACGTTTCACCCTGTTCCCTTAAACTAGAACTTGGAGGCATGCTATGAGACTGATCAGCAGTAGATTTAAGATCTGGTGATGTCTGCTGGCTTAAACAGCTGTACAAGGGGCTGGGCAAATTAATAGAGGATAAGTCCAGCACTATCTTTAATCTTTATGCCCTGCTCGTAGGCTTTCAAGTAACATATGACTGGCTACCATAGCAGAATGCTGAATTAGACGGTTGCCCTTATAGTCTTATGTTAGATTTTTGTTAAAAGCTTCTGGGCCATAAAAGCATCTATTATTTAATAGCTTTCTGCTCCATTAATTCTTTCTTGGGTGTACAGAAATTGATTTTCTCTCTTTTTGGGTATGTGAAGTTCTATACTGTTTGCCCTTTAGCCATCTCATATGACCGTAAAATCCCAGAAGACGGTGAAAAGTCGGTAACCTTCAAACAGTTTATTTTGGTAGCTTTTCTTTGCCCCTATATTTTTATTCCAGGTGTTTTTTCTCCCAACAGGTATTATTTTGATTACAATTCATGCACTAGTTCTAGACTTGACAGAGAACTGTAGCAAGGCCTGTTAATAAAAACCTTAAGTGAAAAAAACTCTGTTATTTAATATGTGTTACTCTTTCTGCCATTTGTAGATTTTGACATGCAGATATGTCGTAACCGCTTTAATTATATCTTACTCATAGTTGTCATTTCAAATACTTTTTGGGAAATCACAGATGCCAACAGAAGCTCGCAGTCCAATTTTAAATGCATGCTGCATGCTGATGTGTTGTTGGAAGGTATTTAATTAATTGGCCTTATGGATGTACACTAGGGTTATGCAAAAAAAAAAAAAAAACCCTGGTATTTTTCTGGTATATTCGACTAAAAAAAAATTGGTATTTCTCAATATTCTTGAATCCCAATTCTGGTATGGTATTTGGATTTGGGAAATATTAGGGAAACATGATTTTTTTTCAGCTTCATTATACCAGGGGACCATTATAGTCAATGGTCCCCCTAAGGTATAATGGAGAATCAATCTGGGGGTATCTGGGGCTCTGGGGGGGTGTATTTTGAGGTAGAGGTAGCTGCTGGTGCCTCTCCTCAAAAAACTTCCCAAGTTTAAAAGAGATTGGACCAGAGGTCCAATTCTATGGGCCCCCAAAGAAGGTGAAATCAATGGAGGGAAAATGCATTTAAAGGGATCACAGTCCCTTTAAATGCCTTCTCCAAGTCCTGTGACTCTGTGGGTTGGGAACTCTCCAAGCCGTGGAGTCACACAGTTTGGAGAAGGCATTTAAAGGAACCGCAATCCCTTTAAATGTCATTTGTTCATCTATCTGGTGGTCCTGAAAATCCCGGATATCTTTGAAGTTTGGCCATTTTGGATAGATGAACAATATCCAAAATCACTCTTTAGCTGACTCAATAACTGAACAATACTGATAAGGTGAAGTGAGATCTGGTGAAGTGTGCTTGGACTGATAAAAGCTTGTGCTGGAATAAATGTTATTAGTCTCAAGTGCCACTGGATTTTTGTTTTATTTGGATACACACAGTCTACTGTAACAGCAACTGCCACAAAACAACATTGGTATTGGAAGACACTATGTATCTGCCATTTTTTGTACCAACACACATTAAATAAAAACATTTGTCTTCATAAATACGTCAGGAATTGTTTATTTTGACAAAAAGGTTGCAAATGAGAAGGTGGTCTTTTCTCTATTAACTTATGAAGCTGAAATTAATGAAGTAATTTCACCAGAAAACTATACCTCTTTGCTACAGTTATTTGCTTTCTTATTCCATAAATTATCTGTAGAACACCTGTGGATTCATTTGCTCTTTCAATATTAGAACATATTTATTCTAAAAATAAAAATATCTAATGCTTCTTTGACTGCTTCATTATCAAGCAGATTAGCAGAGAGAGGGGAAAGCATTTAGGTGATATAGCTGGTCTGGAAAGAAGAGACAATTCATCCCAAAGCCACATTTGTCAGTTTAAAAAGCCACTTTTGTCAGTTTGGGAAAAAAATGTTTAGGAAATAAATACTTTCCCATTTAAAATATAGACAAAAACTCTACCAACAATTTTGTTCACCTTTACTTCAACATTTAAAATCAAATGACTTTTTAATATGCAAAACATTGGTAGACTTATTTTAAAAAGCTACATCAAGCTACCTCACAACCAGTTTACTGCCACCATAAGTGGCAATACCACATTGATCCTTGTCATCACCATCACAATCACCATAATATCCTGTATTCTAACAGAGAAATTGGCCGGATATTTGGGTACTTAAATCCAGTGACAGGAGCTGTGAACGAGCAAAACAGATTTTTCTATAAACCTGAAAAACACCCCCGGTTTGTAGAACAATGTGAAACCTAAACAAAATACACAGGGTGCTTTAAAAAAACCTGAAAATGATAAAAGAAGTATCTGCAGCATTAAGCAATGGATTCCTGTAGTGATTGTTGCTAGGCAGTCACAGTATTCCAGGCTTGGCTTTGTCAGTAAAAGGCAGGGGGAGGGGGCAAAGCCCTTTCCAGGCCAACTTTAGCCTTTGAAGAATCATTTCTTGGGACAAGGCCTGGCTAGAGTTGCCAGCTCCAGGTTGGGAAATTTCTGGAGATTTTGTGGTGTAGTCTGAGGAGGGCAGGGGTGGGGGAGGGGAGAGGCCTCAGCCAGATACTATGCCATAGAGTCCACCCTCCAAAGCAACCATTTTCTCCAAAGGAACTGATGTGAGCTGTCCGGAGTTTAGTTGTAATTCTGGGAGATCTCCAGGTCGCTCATGGAGGATGGCAACCTGAGGCCTGGAAGCAACCTCTGGGTGACTTGTATGACTCAGCTAGGCCGGGCTGCTTGCTACTTTTCAACAGTCATTTCCATCCCCAAACCTCACTCTCCCAAGGCTTTACTCTAGGGTTGCCATGTCCCCTTGACGCTCTGGCAGGAGGATTGGGGGGGGCATTCTGGGAGTGGTCAGGGATGCCCCCAAGCCCCACCCCACCCTAAGCCCCATGACCAGCTCCCTTCCCACCTGCCTGATTTAAAGGGCTTCAGCTGATCAGTGAGGACCATGTGGCCTCAGGAGGAGGGAGGGAGGGCGGTTGCTGGCCACATGCTGGGCTCGCAAAAAGACCCTTTAAAGTGAGAAGCTCACTTTAAAAAAAATATGAGGTTTTGAAGATAATTCAGTATCTCAAAACTTATACTAAGATACCAATGTAGGATCCCACTGAGTTGCTCCAAAATGCTGATCTTTTAGGAGAAAAAAAGTGATTACAACCCAATCAAGAAAAAGTGTTTTGCAAAATCAGTTTACCAAAATTCTGAGAATGGGATTAAATTATGAGAGTCCTCCTTTGGATACAGGAATTTACATGAGGACCTGCAAGAAACTTGCATGGAGGGGGCATTCTCCCCTTTGTTTCCACCCCTTTCCCCCTTCTCTGCTTTCCATTCTTTCTCCATCCTGTCACCCCATCTCTTCCTCTCTCAGGGATGCCCCCTACCCTATACCCTGGAGCAGCTCCAGGTGAGCTGGCAGAGTCTTCCCTCCCCCAGTTGCTCACTCTAGCTCCCAGTTCCTTCCAGGCTGCTGGACCTAGTGCAGCTCCTGGCCTGCTGTGTAGCCAACACCAGGCCTGAGGGGAAAATTTAAACCCCCACTGTTTTTTATGTCAGATTTTTCTGCAAACCTAGGGGGAGCCCTGAGTTTGCAGAAACATCTGTGTGGCTCTGATTCACTTAAATAAAGTATCCACCTATGGGGGCCACAGCTTGCTAATATTACACAGATTGGGTAGTTGCTGAGGATTAGGAAAATTTGCCACTTGTTTGTATGATGATACCTTCATAGAATCAGTAGCAGACTTTCCTACAGCTAACATCAATGTATTCCATAAGTAAGGGCACAGTTTCCACCTTCCTTTGCCAGCTTCTGACATACTTTGTCCTCAAGCTGGCTAATAACGGGGCTAATTAACTTCTGGCTTGTGAAGAGTTCACTCATTTAATGTTATAAATCAAGATATGACAAATAGTTTGCTAAGGATACTATTACCCAGAGATTCCCTAAAGAAATGAATTGCTCCCATCAGCCTGGCTTGTTCCTTTCCATTGAATGTGTCAGCAGCAATTAGGGAGCTTCAAAGCAGAGTGATGGCTACCACTAAGAACAATCATCTACACCAGCTTATCAAGGTGGCAGGTTGAGAAGGCTATTCTCTTGGTTAGTCGTAACCAGAGCAAGTTATTTCAACCACTTACATCCTTAGATATTTCAGAAAGGTTCTTCCATTAAAATCAGATGTTGCCTGCCACAGAATATAGGAAGAACTAACAAGGTTATATCCCATTTGACACTTTGCTATCCAGCCTTGATAGAAAAACTATAGACATTATGTTATTTTTTTTAGTTTGACCATAAGTGCATTGTGTGATGATAGATTCTCACATGGGCAGAATAGAAAAATCATGCAACAAAGCAATCTCAGAGAGAGGGCGGGGGGAAGCCTGCTTCAAAGTAAGTAACAAATGAACACTCCACTTTCAGGAGTTGCATGTATTTCAGATTAATTTATCCTATAAACATATTCAAAGGAACACACCACACCTACACATTTTACTGCAAAGAAAAATTCAAACAGATACATAAAAAGAGAAGAATGATTTTTTTTTTGAATATTAAGCATCATTCTCACTTTATGTCCATTAAGCCTTAATTGGACTATATTGAAAGAGGAATAAACTTTGTGCTGACACACTTCAAAGAAATCACACTATAACAACCTTTTGAAAATTCTTCATACCCTGCCTCTTTCTCAATATTTAATCCCACCACAAAAAGCCACTCTTAAAACTGAGCACATTTTCAAACTGTCCTACTGTGAACTCTAAATATTCTAAACATGTACACAGTCTTCATCATAAAATTACTAATACAATAGCAAAGAGAAAACCTTAAAATTAATTCTAAATTGTAGCAACATGGGTTTAAGAGAAGAGTTTATACTCTTACAATTTTGATCATGCTCCCCCCTGAAAAAAATTCTTGCTTTTTTGGCATTTCTCTTTTATCTGTTCCTTTAGCTTGGCATTCCATGTCATTACTTTCAGCATGAACCCACATTGTTATTAAACATTTATATAGCAATGACTTTATGTTCAGTGCCTCCCCACCAAATGGAAGAAGAAGAGAACCAGGGCTAAATATGGAAATGAGACTCAGGCATAGCTGCATGGATCCTGTTGTAAGCAAGAATGTAATTCCAAACTGTAAACTGACTGTGTGATGCTTCTGCCCCAGCACCCAGCAGGCAACTCTCACTCCCCACTCAGGCAAATGACCATTGAGCAAGGGAGAGGTTGCAGCCCTGCTCAGAAACTAGAACAGATGTCATTTCTTTGGTGAGGAAGATCTGCTTGTCAACAGCAGAAATCCCTCATTACTCCCCCCCCCAATAAAATGGGGTTCAGAAACTTTCCCATCAGTAATCACCACACCTCCTATTTCCAGCTCCCTCTCTGTTTCAGTGGCCAGATGAAGCTGTCAAAACAGACTGTGTTTGTAGCATGGGCCAGGAATCCAGGCCATGCATTCTTAGCCAAATCAACTTTATCACTACAGCCACAACTCTAGAGTTAATAGTTTCAGGACTAGGGTACAGATTAGAAACAGAAAAGAAACGCAGAAAGGTCGCTAACCTACTTGAGACTTACAGATCCTGGGCATCTGCTCTTTGCTTCCTGGTGGGAAATTCAAACAGTTGTATGTGTAAGGAAGATGCTGCCACTAGGGTTGCCAACTCTGGATTGGGAAATATCTGAAGATTTTTGGGGTGGAGCCTGGAGAGGGTGGGGTTGAGGGAGGGGTGGGACTTTAGCAGGATATATGGCCATACAGTCCACCCTCCAAAGCAACTGGGTAGAGAAGGGGAGTTTTTTTTTTAGTTCCACTGTTTTCCACAGAAGTGCAACTAAAACAGCAATTTTGTGAAACAACAAAAGAGAGAAATGAACTCCTTCAAAACTAACCCCTTGTTAGGGTTGCCAAGTCTGGGTTGAAAAATACCTGGGGACTTTGGGGATAGATCTGGGAGAGGGCAGGGTTTGGGGAGGGGAGGGGCCTCAGCATGGTCCACCCTTCAAAGCAGCCATTTTCTCCAGGGGAGCTGATCTTGGTCAGCTGGAGATCAATTGTAAAAGCAGGGGATCCCCAGGCCCCACCTGGAGGCTGGCAACCCTACCCCTTGTGTGTCAAAAAATATCTAACTTTTTTGGCCTACAATTTCAGTTTATTTTAAAATGTAGTATGTGTTTATAGTATTATACCACTGCAGCCTTGTGCCATCACACCATTTTAAACACATGCAAACCAGTTCATATCATTTTTTCTGATATTTGGCCAGATTAGACTGTGCTCCAGAAAGATTGTTTTTGCAGATTTACAGACTGATGGGACAAATCATCTTGACATTAGAATTAATAAGATTTCCAAGCAATTCAAAAAACTCACTGATGCTTCTGTTCTATGCATAATGATTTTATATTAGAAAATGAGGGAAAAAATCTAATGCCAAGCAAAGGAAGATACATCAATCATTTGTTTAAAGTGGTATAGAGAAATATGTTCCTGGGAGGTAGCTTGAGAAAAGTCAATACTGAAAGTTAACATCACCAAAAAAGAAAAAAGAAAGAAAAAATCCCAGGGCATGTAAAGGAAACTTGACATCACAAAAGACTAAGGTCAAAATTCTAACTCACCAATGGAACACATTAACATAATAATTAATATAGTACAAGCTTTGTTATCTGGCATTAATGTTATCTGAGGGTTGCCAGTCAATGACATGTGATAGTTACTCAAGGTTTACAGCATATTTGTTCCGAGATTTCCTTCCAGCCATGTTCCCACTGTGCCAAGTGCCAAGTGGCTACTGCATTACTTCATTCTTCAAGCGGTTCACTGTCTCTGCTGCTGGCTCACCCTTCCTCCCTACTGGTCCTGATGGCCCTCCCATGCAGGTCTCCCAGTTGTCACCATGGCTCACTGTCTTTTGTCCCCACCCACTGACCATACAAGTCAACCTGGTTAACCTAGGACGTGGATAGACTTGAGTTCTGCCGCACCGTGGGGGGGGGGGGGGAATTGCCCCCGCCACACGGCGTTTGCACGCCACTGCAAGGAAGCCGCCTGCAGCGTCCAGACTGTGGGCGGCTTCCAGTGGCGGCGTCCGAACGCCGTGCAGCTCCCCCGGCCCGGCGCGCGTTCACACCCGCCGGAAGCTGGTGGAACTGCTTCCTCATGTTCAGTGTATGGTCTACTATCACACTGCTGCCTCATGTTCAGTGTATGGTCTACTAAGACCCCTAGATCCTTTTCACACACACTACTGCAAAGACAAGTCTCCCCCATCTTATAATTATGCATTTGATTTTTCCTACCTAAATGTAGAACTTTACATTAATCCCTATTGAAATTCATTTTATTTGTTTTAGCCCAGTTTTCCAGCCTGTCAAGATCATCCTGTATCCTGACTCTGTCTTCTACCGTATTTGCTACCCCTCCCAATTTAGTGTCATCTGCAAATTTAATTAGCAGCCCCTCTGTTCCTTCATCCAAATAATTGATAAAGATGTTGAACAAAACAGGTTCCAGGACAGATTCCTGAGGCTCTCCACTTGTCACTCCAAGAGGTTGAGGAACCATTAACAAGCACTCTTTGGATGCAATCTGTCAACCAGTTACAGATCCTCCTAACAGTTTTGGATCCAAACCACATTTTACCAATTTGTCAACAAGAATATTATGTGGAACCTTATCAAAAGACTTACTGAAATCAAGATAAACTATCATATGAGGTTGCTGAAATATTCCTTGTACAAGCAAAACTGCCAGTTGGGATAGTCAAGTTGGCTTTGAGCAAGGGCTGCTGGCAATGAGTTTCTTGTATTTCCACTTGTGTAAGAGCTCATGTGTGACCAGAAATGTTCTGTGGGACCCAACCCCCTGGGACAGGGATGCCAGCCTCCAAGTGGGACTTGGGGATCTCCTAGAATTACAGCTCTTCTCCAGACTACACAGATCAGTTCCCCTGGACAGGAGGAGGAGGAGGAGATTGGATTTATATCCCGCCCTTCACTGACTTGGAGTCTCAGAGTGGCTTACAAACCCCTTTCCCTTCCCCTCCCCACAACAGACACCCTGTGAGGTAGGTGGGGCTGAGAGAGGTCTTTCCCAAGCTGTCCTTGAGAGAACAGCTGGTACAGAGCTATGGCTTGCCCAAGGTCATCCAGCAGGTGCATGTGGAGGAGTGGGGAATCAAACCCAGTTCTCCCAGATTAGAGTCTGCGCACTTAACCACTACACCAAACTGGAGAAGATGGATACTTTGGAGGCTGGACTCTTTGGCATTGTTTCCCACTGAGGTTCCCATCCTCCTGAGGCTCCACCACCAAATCTCTAGGAATTTCCCAACCTGGAGTTGGCAGGGGGGACCTTGCAACCCTACACTGGCATCATTCTTCACTCCTTCCCCTTATTCTTATCAATTTCCCGAGGTCCCCTCTTCAGTAGTGGAGCTAGTTTGTGGTTCAGGTAAACACTGGTCCTAAACCAAGTGCCAAAATATTAATTTATCGTATGTGTATTTCAAGAATTTCCTTTCCATGAGTTACCAGACTGCATAAATTCATTTCACTGCATTGCAGACCTTCTTATCTGACAGTTCACTAATTATAGCTATGTGAAGTGATCACTGTAAACTTATGTACAGAGGCTAAATACTGATGGTGATATAGTTTCTAGTTATCTTAGACATTGCAAGCTTCACGTGCCTGAGGGCTGTTACATGAAAGGATTACTCTTGATAAAACATGTTGGTTTGAGAAGATACCGTTTCTGACAAATCTTCATTAATTTCCCACCAGCTGTGCTATGACATGGCAATGTAGACCATTCTAAGTTGTCATTAGTATGCACATTATGTTGGCTTATTTTGCTAAGTGGTAAATTTATCCAAACGTTTATGAAAAATCTAAATTTTGGATTATTTTCCTCTAGAATGTCCTTGGAATGATTTCATCTGATACAGCATTAATCTTGAAACATGAAGTTTTGTGTTAAAATTGTAATAGCTCTGGCACATATTTTTCAATCACCCTGTTGAAAAACACAAAAAGTCTGGGTGTACAAAAATTTAGAACATCTAGTATGAAATTGTGCTGGATTCTCCAATTTATTCATAAAATAAGATAATGGACACAAGCCACAGGTAATTAAAAGCATGAGCATGATGTGCCATTATCCCATTAGGATTTAAGTATTCTTAATGTTCTCTGGCATATGTTCATTATATTCAGTAAGTTAACTGTCCGTTATATTGAACAATTATTTGTGCTTCTTGTTCCATTTCAGTTTACATTAATATTACCTTGTTCATGAATTAAAAAGGAATTCTCATATGTGATTTTAACTGGTGCTAAAATGCACTAGCTATAGGAAAGGAAGCATTCGTTCCAAGAATGCCTTTTGGTGAGATATAGGGCTGCCAAGTCCCCCGGTAGGGCGGGGGAAACTCTGATTTTTAGTCCTTCCCTCCCGCTTTTCCAAAGTTGCCCACCGGGGGGACAAAATGGCTGCCTTAAAAGGGAAATGTCTGCAGAGAGCCTGCCCTGCAGTAAAAAGCCTCAACAGACATTTCCCCTTTAAGAAAGAGCAAGAGAGTCCTGCCCAGAGAGGCTCTTTCTGCTGAAGGGCCTGCTTTTGCATGTGGTCTGCTGCTGGAGTAAGCTGCTTGGGGTAAGCTGCTGGGGTCTGCCTGCTCTTTTCCTTCTCTCTCTCTCCCCCTCCCCCTTTCTTTCTTTTTTCTGTCTGTCTGTCTGTCTGTCTCTCTCTCTCTCTCTGTCCCCATCCAGCAGTGGTCTATCAGTGGCTATTATAGCCACAAGGTCTAAATGGAGCCCTTTGTCTGGGGCAGTGATGCTCTGCATTCTTGGTGCTTGGGGGGCAACAGTGGGAGGGCTTCTGGAGTTCTGGCCCTGCTGCTGGACCTCCTGAGGACACCTGGTATTTTTGGCCACTGTTGTGACACAGAGTGTTGTACTGGACGGGCTGTTGGCCTGATCCACTGTGGCTTCTCTCCTGTTCTTATGATATGAAAATCATATTTAGCACTTGTGCAGCACTTAGTGCTTCATATTCTGCCGAGATGAGGAAGGATTCAGTAGGGCCGTTGCTCAGTGATAGAGCATCTGCTTGACATGCAGGAGGTATCAGCCTCTTCAGCTAAAAAAGGATCAGGTCATAGGTGACATTAAAGATCTCAGCCTGAGACCCTGGAGAGCCACTACCAGTCTGAGTAGTCAATACTGACCTTGGCCTGATTCAGTATTAAATAAAATGGTTCCATGGCACTGCAGGGTTTTGAGCCAGGCTCTCCCAGATCCCAGCCAAACAAACTGACTGCTACATAACACAGACTCTTGTTCAGCGACAAAAAACAGTGGCATAAAAATCACAGTCTGGGTAATGCTGCTTGCAAGCCTATAAAGCTCAAGGCAGCAGCAGAAGCTCAGTATTAGGAAACTTCATGAGTTCATGTGTCAGCATGTGGAAGCAACATCACAGGATGTGACATCACAAAATGATATCACTTCCTTTCTCCTGGCTCCACCCCCAAAGTCTCCTGGCTCCACCCCCAAAGTCCTCAGATATTTCCCAAGTTGGACTTGGCAGCCCTAGTGAGATATGAAAGGGGCAACATAATGATTTTCATGCATAGGACAATTTTTTCCTGCAAATTCATGTAGCACAAACCATTGAACATTAATAAGATTATTCTCCATTTTAATGGATTATAGCTTTTTGAGGACTCATTTATTTATTTACTTCATTTATACCTTGCCTTTCTCCCCAGTAGGAACCCAGACCACAAAGCAGCTTTCATTGCTCTCTTTCCTCTATTTTATCCTCACAACAATTCTGTGAAGTAGGTCAGGCTCACAGTGTACAATTTGCTGACAGTCACCCATCAAGCTTCCACGGTAGAGTGGAGATTCAAACCTGGGTTTCCCAGGTCCTAGTCCAACTCTGTAAACACTCACCACAATGGCTTTCTCAAATGTTTTTTGAGAAAGTTTTATAGACCGATTTGATTTTTATCCCGCAATCAGGCACAATCCTGTCTGCGAGCATACAAAGGGCTTCCAATTCTTTACTGTGAGACATAGCAAATAACTGAAATCATACTGCATGCAATCTTGTGGCTACTCTTTGACCAAGGGAGTTATGAATAAATATTATTTAACATTTATTATGCCTCTATTCCATTTGTAGGACTGTATGATTTATACAGACTTTCTGTTCTATCAGGTGAACATGTGAAAGCATGGCAAGTATTATACAAATAAATATATGCCTCTCATTCAGGTAGAAAGAAAATATTGATGCATATTTTCATCTCATAAGTTGATGCTGACTAGTTCTATAGCAAAATTATATATGACACATTGGCATGTTTCTGTGCAACTGTATCAATATTTTTTAAATGATTGGTTATGTAAGTTAAAATACTGGGGTTATACTGGATCCAGAATTATTGCTGGAGAGGCAAGTTAATGCAGCTGTAAAAATGCATTCTTATAGCTCAGTTTAGCCCAAAGGATGCCCCCTACCTTAACTGATCTGGACATATGGATCTATGCTACAGTTAACTAGACACTAGACCAGAGGTCTCCAACCTTTCTGAGCCTGTGGGCACATTTGGAATTATGACACTGCATGGTCAACACAGCAAGAAAATGGCTGCCACAAAATGGCTGCCACAGGAGGCAGAGCCAGCCTCAAAATGATTGCCATCCTTAACTTCAGTAACATGGTGCTGATCCTTGCTCTGTGGTGGCAGCTGCTACCAAAGCAACATTTTAAAAATCTGCACAACCAATCAAATACCCAATAGGCAATCAGAAAATTTGCTAGGCAAAAGCCCTACTTGGCCCTGCCCAATTTCTAAAAATACTTGTTGGGTATAGAAAACATGTTGGTGGGCATTATGGTGCCCATGGGCACCATATTGGGGACCCCTGGACTAGACTATCATAATGCACTGCACAGAGGTCTACCCTTGAAAACAACTCTAAAACTCCAGCTGGTGCAGAACATCATAGCTCATAGTTTTTGTTGCCTTAGTCGGGTTTTTTGTTGCATTGTTTTCGAATTCTGCAGTCCTATAGTCCTACTTCATTGTTTATTGGAATTCTTTGTAATTTATTTTAATTAATTTGTATGTTTTGTAGTCTACCTTGAGTCTCACCCAGAAAGCTGGGTTATAAATGAAGTAACTACCACAAAGCTCATGATTTGCTAGTAGAATCATTGGCTGATAGCTGGAGGAAAAGTTGCTTGTCAAATAATGATTTATGATGAATGCTTCAGAATTTTGGATAATATCTACATCATTACCGTACTTGGGAAGCAAGTTGACTATTAAAAATAACAAAACTAAACTAATTTGCCTCACTATTTCAAAAGTTTTAAATCTTTATGAAAGGGAAAGAAAGATCCTCAGCTATTTTAAAAAGTAGGAGGATATCCACAATCAGGAATGGAGACCTCGGTCTCAGCGATTCTATATTCTAAATATTTTGTGTTGACAATGACTTGTGAATTCCATAAACACAGTAATCTTGTTTTATCAAAGACAGTGAAAGGGTGTCCTAGCAGGGTATGTGAAATAATCAAACTCCAATGTATAATTTATGTGGCATGTTGTAGGAATAGGAGCTTTTTAAGAGTGACATTATGGACAAATGGCATTCCACCCCCCAATCATAACAGATGCTTTGAATGTCTATTGCCATTTTAATGAATACCTTACTAATCAACACTAAGAGCTTGTGAGATCCCTGTAAACTGAACAGCAATGTATGAATAAAACTGTGCAAAACAAAACATGATTTGGGCTGGACTCTAAGGGCAGATTTTCATAGACCAGATCATAAAATGAGGAATTGTTAAAAGCCTTAGGCCAATGAAAGCTAAAGAAACTGGAAAGGAGGGGGGGGGGGAAACATATCCCTAAGAGTATTTGGCATGGAACATTAAATAGCTATTTGGAAATACATTTATTTATTTAAAGGTTTTTATCTGGAAACTCTACTACTGGTAGTATAAGGTTAAAATGGTAATTTTTTTTTTTTTGCCTTTTCTTTTGTCATGAATCTTATGCTCCAAGCAGCATTTTAAACAGAATTATTTTTTAAACTTGGCACTACAACAAATGGCCATAGAGAAATAATTGGTTAGCTATAGAACAAATGTAGACTATATCCTCATGGAACATTAAAAGTCATTATACAATTGTACAAATTCAAGCATCCCTAATCCCAAAGTTCACAATTTATTTTCTAATAAGGTGAAATTTCTTGTTTTCAATGCACCCTGTGAAGAAATGCCTGCCATCCAAAGACTTCAGTTATTGTAACTGATGGTTGTCCATGGACCGTAGGAGAGCTGCAAACTAAGTAGCTAGCAGAAGGGAGGTGGATGGAGAAAGGAGCCACCAAGCTCCCAGCACAGAGCATTCAAGCTCTTAGTTATGCTGGTAGCTTACTACCTCGGAAGTCACACCTAGAGTCATAAAGCTGGCAAGATTAAAGTGATAGAAGGAAAACTCTTCCTTTGGGACAGGAACACCATCCCAAGGGAGGTGGAGAAAGGCAGAGGAGATGAGGAACAATGCTCTCTTTCCTTTTGGACAGCTCTTTGGATGGGCACAAGCCATGATCAACTAAGCTTTCACAGGAGACCTAAGGTAATGATGAACTTCAAGTTCAAGTAAAGTTCAAGTAAAGCTAACCTGTCCTAACTTAAAAATCATTTAGGAAGTACCTTGCATAGGGTTTAAAAAAACTGCAAGTTTTCACCTTTTCTTTGTTCCCTTACTCAGCCTGAAAGCTTAAAAAGAAGGTGCATGTTTTTTTAATTCATTTATTAAACTTATATTTTAAACTCTCTAAGTCTAAACTCTTGGAACTCACCATACTTATTTATTTATTTATTTATTGTGATTTATATCCCGCCCTCCCCACTGTACTTATTTGGTCTTGCTGACTGAAGTGCAGTAGCAGGGAGGGGCAGTGGGGAAGTTTGCCATCCCTGGAGCACAGCACTTCTAAATACCAAAGTTGTGATAGATTGCCCCTGCCCTCACTTACTTCTAGAAGTACAGGAGGAGGTACAACGACTAGGCAGGGCTTTTAAACTGCAACACACAAAAGAGATGAGCTGGCTGCAGCAGCTGCCTCCAGAGCACCAGGATCTTCCCCGGGGAAAGGTAGTGACAGCAGCCACCAGGCGGCTGGTTCAGCCTCCTGCTCTCACCACTCAGCTCCCCTGGGCCCTCCACCTGGACCATCGCTCGGAGGAGGAGAGCTGTTCAGAGGGCATGTGTGCATGGGGTGTGTTGTCACACACAGAGCCAAGAAGGGCTCTGAGGATAGGCAGGTGGTGGGTGCCTTCTCTTACCCTTCACAGACTCCTCTGCGAGTGGCAGGGCCGGCCTCCCCCTTGGGCCCACCAAGGGGGAGACTGAGAGAGAGAGAGAGGGCGCCATCATCACCTGGCCTGGGGAAAAGAGACTCAGCTGCTTTCACTCTCTCTCTCGTCTGTCCCTCCTGGGGGTCTGGGCTGGGGGGCCAAAGAGACCCTCCCCTCCTCTTCACCTCCTTGAAGGCCACTCCTGGCCACCAGCTCCTCACAAGCAGCCAAGGGAATGAACGGCATGAATGAATGTATTCGAAGAAAGTTTTATTGTTGGTCTTTATGTTTTTTGCTATATACTCCTCATATTCCGTTTTTGCCTGCCTGATCACAGATTTGCATTTTATTTGACATAGCCTGTGTTCCCTTTTATCAGCCTCTCTGAGACTAGCTTTCCACCACTTAAAGGAATCCTTCTTACCTTTTACAGCTTCCATTACCTTGTTAGCCATGCAGGCCTTTTTCTATGCCTATTTGTGCCTTTCCTAACCCGTGATATATATTTTATCTGAGCTTCTAGGATTGTAGTTTTAAATAATCTCCAAACTTCCGCAGTGGTTCTGACCCTTTTTACTTTCCTTTCAGTTTCCTCTTCACATGTCCCCTCATTTCAGAGAAGTTACCCCTTTTAAAGTTAAAAGTGGTTGTGTTGATCCTTTTGGGCAATCCCCTATTTGTGCAAATGTTGAACTCAATAACATTATGGTCACTGTTCCCAAGCAGTGCAATCACTTTTATGTCTCTCACCAGGTCTTGGGCATTACTTAGGACCAAATCCAGGATCGCCTCTCCCCTGGTAGGTTCTGTGACCATCTGCTCCATAGCACAGTCATTGAGAGTGTCTCATCAGTTTTAGGGGGGAAATGTTAACACTTTGTTATCAACTAAATAGAAAATCAACCATGCACCACTAAGATTATTTTAAAAGTTACATTATGAATGCCATAATATTTAAATACATTTCTTAATTTGAATGATTGTGTCATTTTCATTTATGCCTTTTTAAATGGAGTCCTCAGACTCAAGGAGAAGATATTGCTAGACATTGTCATTATGGAAATAAGGGAAATGTATATTTAGAATTGATTATTTTATATATCACTAATGGATAACAGGGAAGTCCAAGCTCTTGCTTACTCTCTTTCCTTTCTCCTGAAGTATTTAAGATCTGTATTCAGCATTCACTGAATTGGACTGGAGTGCTTGTTTATTCTGTATGAGATCATATTTTTCCCTTTAGATTCTAGACTTGCTTTGCATACGAGAGCTTGATGTGATGTTGACAATAGCCTCACATAAAATGTTTTGCTCACATCACAATTCATCCCTCAGGGGCAAAAAACAACTCTGTCTAAATGGCAAAACGTACCAGACAGTTAAGCTATAAAACTCAGTAAAGGTACCCCCACAACAAAGTGTCACTTTCAATCTAAGGACATTCACAAACATCCCAATCCACTTTTGAGTATTTTCATATTCTGAAGTGCACTCACAAAACTAGCAACGAAGAAGCAATTTGGCTGGAAATATATATCGCTCTATTGAAACGCTCAGATTGCTTAACTCTCTGCATAGGCCTCTTATCTTCTTGATGTTCTCTTTACAATGAAGCACAGATTTCTTAATATCCTTCGCTCAACAACGTATGTCTATCCAACTGAAACTACATAGGTGAACTATCACAAATTTCATCACTGTGCCCTCAATAGAAACACAAAACGAACACATTTTGAGAAAGAAACACCTTTAACTTTCACACACAACTGAATAAATACTGCACACATTCTGTGACAGACACAGCAAACTGATGATATCAGGCGTCAAGTTCTCAACACCAGTCTTAGGGAGATGCTTTATGCTTTACACTGGAAACTTCCTCCAGACTTTCTCATCTGCAGCAAACACTTCTGGATCTGTTGTCTAGTGCTTACTCCTTTGCACAAGCACATGCAAGCACCCTGGGCTACATTGCTGGGGGAAAAGAAGGAATGAGGTGTGGCCAACCCTATAGCAGAACATCTGTTCTAGTGACTATTTAACCTACAGGAGTCAAAGGAAAGCTGATGGAATGTAGCACTTTCCTGTAGCAAGGACATTACCACAGTACAGGACAGAGCTCAGTAATTTTGACCAGCTTGCGAAAGAAAAGATGCCACTTGTACTGTTGTGAAACAATCCACTGTTTCCCTGATTGCAACCAAAGAAGATGTACAAAACGTGGCTGTGAAATAAAACCTCCATGGATTTATACAGGCTCTGGATAATGAATGTTACATTTGTTAACATCTCCTTACGGTAGATATTAACAGTTCTGAGAAGCTCCATGACAATTGAGGACAGATGCTGCTAGTTACAGCTAGAGAACAACAAATTTAGAGTCCAGTGGCACCTTTAAGACCAACAAACCTTTGTTGGTCTTAAAGGTGCCACTGGAGTCTAAATTTGTTCTACTGCTTCAGACCAACATGGCTGACTAGCTGGATCTAGCTAGAGAACAAGTTAAGCATGACAGCTGAAGCAAGTAATTTCCAGGAAAAGAGAAAATGCTATCAGAACTAATGGAACTCCTTCTAACCGCGGAGTCAGCCTCACAGCGGTTGTGCTTCGGGGTCGATTTGCCACCCCCAGAAGGAGACAGTGATATGTGATGCCAGTGTCATGATGTCAGTGCCAGGGGTGGAGCCAGCTGAGATTAAATGTCAGCTCTGCCCCCAGCTGGCCTCTTTGACCATGTGCTTGGCCTGAGCAGGACAGAGCCAAGAAGGTTAGCGTGGGATCTAGGCTATGGCCCTCATAGCAGCCTAGTGACAGGTTCTACAGCCCTCCGTGGCGGTGACTGCCTCCTTCAGTGGCAGCAGCATGGCAGCGTGTTGTGAGAGGCAGTGGACATACCAGTGCAGGCCAGGTGAAATGGGCCCCATTCTTTTTCTGTGTTGGGGGCTGGGTAGAGGGCCAGGGAGTGGCAGGGGCAGGCAGCATGGTAACCCTTGGGCTAGAACCCAGACTGGGTGGCAGCAGGGAGGCCGGAAGGGCACCCACCCCCTTTTAGCCCTCAGAGGATGGCTGTGAGCCTGGGGTGGGTGCTAGGGACCGGAAAGGGCTTGAGGCCAGGCAGGGCCACAGCTCCAGTGACGGGCTGAGGAGCAGTTTTGGAGCACCATTCAAGAATTAGGAATGAAGTGCTAGATGCCCCAATGGCATTACTCTTTAAAGAAATGCAGCCCTCCATACAAGAGATTTTTTTTTGTCATATACAAACATTGACCATGCCCCTACATCAGGGAGGATGTTGCTAAGATTTTATTACAGCAAGAAAGCTATTGGATACATAGAATATGCACATTTGCTCTGTTTGGACCTAATACTAGTGTAGATTTGTCTGAATATATAGTAATATGTATATAGCTTTAAGAATATCTTGAAATAGATCTACTATGCATACTCCAGGCCTTTGTTAACAACACCTGATTTTCATATAAGAGCAGCCATCAGCCTGATGTTGTAAGAACCTTGTGAGAATAACTTTTTGAACAGTAGCAGGCTGGGTTTTGAAGTTTTGCTCATTTATGTTGGGGTGAGTTACATGTTATAAGTATATTTTAATTATTTTGTATCTTATTTTTATTCATTATATATCAAAGAGAGTTTATTGTTAGCATATCATTATAATAACCTTCTGTTATTATACTCGGCATAACATTTCCAAACAAGCATTGTTGAAAGTATAGCTGTTGGAAGCAGGTTGAAGAAATCATTAAACAAAACCACTTTCAGTCTGGAGGGTGTGCCATGCTGTTTTGTAGATCAGTCAGTGGAAGTATTGCTGCTGTTTTGTATACCAGTCTTTGGAACTATTCCCTGTTTCATCTATACATACTTGTCTAATGGATGCAAGCAATTTAACAGAGATCTTCTCCAATTTAGAAAAAGATCTATGAGCCAACGATGATCATCAAATAATGGCTGCCATCGTTAAACAATAATGTTTACTAGCACTTTATAATGTCAGAAGGTTTTAGAAGGTTTTAGGATTGTTTTAACTGTTATTTATATATTTTTATTTTCATGTAAGCTGCCCTGAGCCAGCCTTGGCTGGGAGGGAGGGGTATACATTTGATAAATAAATAAAATAAATAAATAAAAGTCATTGCTTTTTGTAATGAACACTGTAATTCTAGCACTATCTTGTTTGTTGCATCAAGCAGAGGAAACTTTTAGCTTAATGCATCATGGATGTTACTCAAGATTGTATAAATTTTTATGAATACATTGAATGTTGCTACATGATAAGCGATTAAAGTTATTGTATAATTCATGTTAAAGAGTGTTTAATAGAGAGCTATGCAACGTTTGATGGTCTGTTTTCGGTGTAATTTTGTTTATAATACCTGAACTACGGCAACAGCAGAAGTGTTTGAGCCAGTACACCTGTTAGAGGCCGACAAAGCTGTTTACAGGAAACACCTGGTACTCAGCTAGAACTGTACTCACCCACATTTTGGAGAGTAAAGAGGGAAAAAGAGAGAGAGAGAGAGAAGAGAAGGGGCAGAGACAGAATGTCATCATCAGCCTTACAAAGGGGGGGCATGGGGCCAGGCACAGTTTGACTTTCTATCATCGATGGAATTCTCCTGCTCAAGCAGCCTGCTTGAGCCTCAAGTAGCTTCAAGCAGCCTCAAGCAGCCTGCTTGAGCAGCCAGACCATTAGTTCTGGCCAACTTAACCTTTGGATGAGTGAAGTATGACAGACTAGCCTAGGATGCAAAATTGCCTTCAAGAAAGCTTTACTTTAAAAAACAATCCTGACCATGACCCTCTATCTGTTCTCTGCTGGATACAAAGCCAATGGGCCCAAGCCCAAGGTCACCCTAGGGTTTCATTTGTCCTGGCGTACAAGGTCAGTGGGCCACATGTCCAATTTTGCACCTGACATTTTCCCCAAACTGTTCCAATCTGATTTGTGAATGCTTGCTATTTGCCTTTTACTGATGGACAGAGATCTGTGATCCTCTGAGATTCTGTTTTGGGCCACGGACTCCTTGCTTGCAAGCAGATAGTGCTCAGAAGCAAGAAACTTCCAGTGCTAAAGTAATGCCACTCCTATCACTATTTGGGACACAGTGCCCTTGTCAAAAGCTACACCCTTCACCTGCTATTCCAGAACTGCTGATGGGGAATTTGCATCAGGTCTTCCCTCCTGCTTAGGTTTGCTTTGCTTTTTTGTCTGTACTTTGGGTTGCTGCTCCATGTGTCTGACCTGTACATTGTCCTCCTTATGTGTAACCTGTTAGTATACCACATTAACATGATTTCCCATAGCCTTCTTACTTCTCAGGGATTTTTTTGTCTACCCAAACCAATGTTTCTTCTGATCTTTAGGATCTTATAAAGAAATAACCAGAAATTTGGCATAATTATGGATGCACGTGGGTACACAAGAGTGTTATATGGATACACAAGAGTGATACATAGAAAGGCGTTCTTGTCTTTTCTATCAACCTGTAATTCCCAACCCCATTATGTAATTCACCTTTTGCCACCACCTCAGGAGCAATGGTCTATTTAGCTGCAGCATAGCCCCTAAAACCAAACAGTCATTCCTCTTCAGTAAGTAGGCTCGGAGTAATCTTAGGCTGAGGACAGACCGGGGATCTGGAGCGCAGTGTGAGCGGGCAAAAATGCCCTGGGGCCAACCTGTCCCATGACTCCCCATTCGCACTGGCTGCAGTGCTGCAGGACCCTACTGGCCGGCCCCTGGAGCCTCCACTGGTGCTGCAGGCGGCACATGGCTGTTCCGGCGAGGTGCAGCTATTTGCATAGCTGCAGCAGCAGGAACAGCCCATTCACGTTTCCAGCACCGCTTCCTGCATGCTGTAGACATGTCCACACCACCAGGAAGTGTCAGGGATGCGCACCCGGATGGCTGGAGACCGGATCCAAGGGGTCTCCAGCTGAAGCGCGCCAACAGCACCTTGCGGACGGGTGAGTGTGCGTGGCCGACAGGGGACAGCTGCGGCAATGTGGACGGCCTCTCTTCCTCCGCTTCTAAAGTGGAGGCATAGCGGCCCACATTGCCAGTCTGTCCTCAGCCACAGTCATGAAGTCATCTATCAGCTATAGGAGAATACACTGTCGACTTCTTACACTGTAAGTATATTTTACTGCAGTTCAGAGGAATAAGGAACAAGTCAAAAGAAAGCACAATAAAAATCACTGTTTAGCAAGGCACACAGAAGCAATTCCATGATACAGATTTGTTTCAGCATTTTCAACGATACTTTATGATTGACATTATATTCTGTGTTTTATTGTTTTACTGGTGCTGGTTTTTATTAACTTGGTCCTACTTAGTTTTTTTTTTTTTTTGGTGCTGTTTATTTTTAATATATTTATATTGTGTTGTATTTTATACCTTTACATTTTTAGAAATTCTTCAGTCCTTGGAGGCTATAAGTAGTTTATAAACATTTCCAACAAATAATGTGTCATTGCTGAGTTCTACCATGTAATAAACTGTAATTTCTCCTACCCAGCTGGGATGGAGCAGGATCAGGCAAAGTACTGACCATAACCCATGAAATTACAGTAACAGTATTTTCACAGCAGTAGGCATTTCATTCTAGATACATATGGGGTTTACCATGTTCTAAAACCATCCTTCCCCTCCATGGAACTAAAGTGAGCACTTAACTGAGTAATTGTTTTGGGACAACTGCTACCCATGAAGGTGCCTTATGCTGAGTCAGACCATTGGTCCATCAAACACAATCTTTACTTTGACTGGCAGAGGTTCTCTAGATTCTCAGGTGGAAGTTCACAAATTACTGTCTGATACCTTTCACCAGAGATGCTGGGGGTTGAATTTGGGATTTGCTGCATGCAAACATCTTCCCAAGAAGATTCTCCAAAACATAAACAGAGGTGTTAACCAAGGGGAAAGAGAAAATAAATGACCATATGGTAAGCCATGTCATGTCTGTTGACTTAGAACTAAAAGTTGATATTGGGACATGCTGGGTAGAGGTGATTAACACCCATGCTACAGGAATAAAGCACATTTGGGAAAGGTATTAACTACCAGGGTTAATTTGGCCAGGGCTTTACACAGGTTAATTTCAGAGTAAAGTGCTGCTTACATGCCAGTTCAGATTTAGCAGATGAAGAGATAAGGAATTTTACAGAAATAACAAATTAGCAATAAATCAAAAGGTCCCATTCCTGGTCTAACACACACACACACACACACACACACACACACACAATAACTTTCATTCACCTGAATAGATCTTAAAAATAAATGGGGGTTGTTACCATTCTAAAAATAATAACATTCTAAAAATAATAACAAATGGACAATTTCTCTGAGGAGCTAACACTGGTAATCAGGGGTCATTTCGTAGAAAAAGAGGTGCAGGAGCTCATTAGCATAACTCATTTGCATAACTCATTTGCATATGCCACACCCCCTAACATACCAGAAGTATGTCAGAAGGCAACACCCACCCCTCAGGCTCCACTCCACAGGTGAGTGAAACTGACCTGCTCTTCCTCCATTCCCTTCCCCATCCAATACTTTGTGCAATAAAAATAAGCATAAAGAACACACCTTCATTCTCTTCCTGCTCCCTTGAAACCACCAGGTTTCAAGTAGACTTGAGATACCCAGGACATGTGCACCACCCATCCCTTCCCCTTCCCCTCCCCACAAGAAGACACCCTGTGAGGTAGGTGGGGCTGAGAGAGGTGTTTTGAGAACTGCTCATGAGAGAACAGCTCTGAGAGAACTTGTGACTGGCCCAAGGTCACACCAGCAGCTGCACGTGGAGGAGTGGGGAATCAAACCCGGTTCTCCCAGATTAGAGTCCAACTCCTGACCACTACACCAAACTGATGGGGTGGAAGCTGCTGAAGGGTTGGTGAAATTTCTCCAGTACTTATGTGCCATGTGCCCAGATAAAAAAATGGTATACTTAGAAAATGTATATGCTACCTTGAGCAAGTCTCTGGAAAAGCAGCACACAGTCATAAAAGGAACAATGAAAAATTATCAATATTAAAACAAAACATTGAAAACAATAAAGACACTAGCAGGGCTTTCCCCCGGGGCGCTGCGCCTCTGCACTGCTCAGGGAAGCTGAGGAGGGGGTGGAGCTTGGTCATGTGCCCACCCCCTGGGCTCCTCACTCCCAGAGCTGCTCTCCTGTGTACTCCTGCTCCAACGGACCCCTGCTGGTAATCCATCTGATAGAGGGGCTTCCATTCCATAAATCTGTTGATCTTTTAGGTGTCACAGGGCACCTGTGTATTTTTTACCAAAATACTGAGTAATGCAAAGAACAAGAACTGGGAAAGATAAAGGCAGTATTAAAATTCAAAAAATATTGTTCTCATTCTTTCTCTCTGTTAATGTTTTGTTCATGGTTTTGACTAAAGAATAATGATTACCAAACCAAGTGGAATTTGAGTTATTATTAGGATTGCCAGGTCTTACCCCCAAAATCTCAGTTGATGGGGCAGCATGATGTCATTTCCATCCTAAACTCACAAGCGACATCACACCACTCTAGGATCTGGTGGAATCCTTCAGTGGTGTGATGTCATTTCCAAATCTGGCCTGGAAATGATGTCATACTGTCACTCCAACAGCATCCCCATGCCCCACCCTCAAAAGCTCCTGGGATTGCCAGGCATAGTCCTGGCCATAGTTCCATCTAAGCTGTGCTAGGGGGCACTGGCACACAAACTTTTAACAGGCAGCACAGGGACTACTGCTTTCAGCTCACAAGGTATTTTCCTTCTATTGAAAACAATGGAGGATGGAGGCACCTCCTTCTGGGGCCCATAGAATTGGACCCCCTGGTTCAATCTTTTTTAAACTTGGGAAGGGGGTTTGAGGAGAGGCAACAGCAGCTATGCTGAAAATTTGGTGCCTCTACCTCAAAAAACAGCCCCCCCAAGCCACAGATACCCCCAGATTGATTCTCCATTATGGTCCCCATAGGTTACAATGGAGCCGGGAAAATGATTTTTTTTTTGTACAACCCTATTATGCTTTTCAGTATGATTTGTAAGCTGCTTTGAATCACAGGGAAAAGGGGGGTATAAATATTTGAATACATAAGTAGCTTGGGCAGGTTAATAGTGGTGGACCCAGGTGGAACTCCTTTAAATAGAGAGAAAGGAGTCAGAGATATGGTAATGCTCACACCCCTTCCCACCTGTGTCCCATCCTGAGAAATGTCAGTAGCAGGGCTAGAAGTCAATACCTATCTCCAACACTATTAATAATAAGATCTCTGTTCTCTGAGATTATCTTGCAGAGCAAAATATAGACCTGGCTTGTGTGACTGAGACCTGGGTGAGGGAGGGCGAGACCATTGCCCTTAATCAACTCGCCCCACCTGGATTCTCGGTCCTTCACCAGTCCTGGACAAATGGGCGGGGTGTGTGTGGCATTGCTCATCTGAGAGCAATTTTCCTTTAAGAGGGAATAAGAAAAAGAAGAGAGTGCACAGAGGGGAGAAGAAGAAGAAGAAGAAGAAGAAGAGATTGGATTTATACCCCGCCCTCCACTCCCCAAGGGAGTCTCAGAGCGGCTTACAAACTCCTTTTCCCTTCCCCTCCCCACAACAGACACCCTGTGAGGTAGGTGGGGCTGAGAGAGCTTTTTCCCAAGCTGAGAGAGCTTTTTCCCAAGCTGTCCTTGAGGGAACAGCTGGTACAGAGCTACGGCTTGCCCAAGGTCATCCAGCCAGGTGGCAAGTGGAGGAGTGGGAAATCAAACCCGGTTCTCCCAGATTAGAGTCCGCGCACTTAATCACTACACCAAACTGGCTTTCATAAGGTGTAAGATACATAGCAGAAAAGGTGTACATACATACAGAAAAGCTGTACTTTTTTTCCTTTCTAAAAGACCACATAAAGTTGAGCTGCAGCTCAAAATCAGTCCTTTGCATTTGGAATATATTTCCCTTTCTAGGCTGTAATGTTAGTTGATCTGTCATTTATGCAGCCCTGAAGTGTGACAGTCTGGGCCCAAAGAAGTCCAGGACTAGAAGAAGAAGAATGGTAAATCTACCACTTTGAGTTTTGAATGTACATATACAGGAAAGTAAGGTCAAAGAGTTCAAGGCAGAAGAAAACCACACGCTGATAGCTGAGATGGTATATGATCCAAATTTAAATTTCCAGTTTAAAGTCCAGATATTCCTCTTCGATCGCCAGTAATCTAACATCATCTAAATGGCATCATCCAACTCTGAGGACCTCATCACACTTTCCTTTGATATATAATGTACTGCATGTATTTGCAAACGTAGCTGCATAAATATGCCAAAGTTGGCTAATAAAATAACACCAGAAGATATTGTCTCTCTTCTCCCTGTCCTTAGAAATATTCCTTTCTAAACTCTGGGTCCAATGTCATTTTAAAAAAAAAGAGGAAAGCAAGATAAGGTTAATTGAAGTAATTGTTTTTATGGTCAATGCTGCTGGTTTTGGAGGGGGAAAAGTTTCTCACATGATGCAGCTTTCCTTTCAGTTTCTTTTTTGAGGAGGAAGATGGCAAACACACACATACACACATACAGAGCATCTTCACCACATGTTACAAAATGTGTGTGCTGGAGAAGAGACATAGGGAGTAACCTCTTTCTCCACCTCTTGAAGAAAAATGCCAGCGCACCAGGTTTACCGGCTGGGCCTCTTTGAAAAAGTAGTTGAACCCATTTTTGTAATTTAAAAAGTGCACTGAAAAATTCACAGCAAGGTCAGGAAAACAAAGGCACCAAGCAAAGGGGAAACAGCACACAAAGGGGAAAGAAGCAACAGAAAATACAGAACTTACCACTTCTTCATGGGTAGCATTTTCTACATTTATGCCATTGACCTATAATAAAGACACATTTGAAATATCAGGTTAATAGCATGTTTTAATTCAAAAAGGGGGAAATAGCGATGAGCTTGAATCAAGTATATTGAATAAACTGACCTGCATTACTGCATCTCCTATAAATAACATTCCGGATTGGTCCGCTGTAGAGTCATAAAAAAAAATCACACATTAATTGGGAGACTTAAAATTATGGCTTAATTTGCTTCAGCAATTGTTTCAAGGACTATTCTTGTAACAGTCATTTCTAAAACAACCTCTCTTTTTAAAATGCCAGTAGCGCAGCAATCACTCAGTAAAGCTAAACAGATCGGTACCAATTCAAAGGAAATTAAGAGAGCTACTTTCCAGTCACAAAAGATTATTCAATATGGAACACAAATGCCGTTTCTCACTAATGATGGATTTCATCAAATTATAGAAGAATGGTGATTCATATTTTTCATTAGCTTTGGTAAGGCAGTAAAATAGGAATGTTGTGTCTCTTGTTCTTTCTTCCTGAAAAGATGTGCAAAGACTACTATAATCAAAGGGGATGCACGCAGAATTTAATAAAGCAATTTGGCATGAACTTTGAATCCACTTCATTACATAGAGAAATGTTATTTATTATTTCCACCAGTACTTTATAAAGTTTCAGCAACATGAAATTAGCAGGAATGTCACCTTGCCAACAGCGCGCATACCAAAGTACCATGCAGTACCTTTATTCTTACTGTTTATTTTTATATAAGGCGTCTGTTACATTAGAAACCACAGTGGTGTCTCTTTTATTCAGACCAACCAAACTAATGAATACAAGCTTTTGAATATCCCGGAACACATCTGTGTTTCAACCAGTATTTCATTCAAACACAGTGTTTCATAAAATGTTGTTTTAGAGAATCGCTAAAGTCTAGATTATTAAGGGCCTAGTTCACGTATTACTGCCAACCTAGCAGTTCGAAAGCAAGAAATTGCAAGTAGATAAATAGGCACCGCTTTAGTGGGAAGGTAACAGCGTTCCATGCACCTCGGCGTCTAGTCATGCCGGCCACATGACCATGGAGACGTCTTCGGACAGCGCAGGCTTGTTCAACTTGGAAATGGAGATGAGCACCACATCCCTAGAGTCGGATTCGACTGGCTTTCAAGCAAGGGAAACCATTACCTTTACCTAGTTCACATATGTGTTGCTGCTACCACATTTTCTACAGTTCATTGTCCTCGGTTCATATTTCTCTGCACTCACATGGAAATCAATGCTTTCGTACTTAGTTAAAATTGTACCATTTGTGAAACTGAGACTATTGTGATGAGCATTCAGGACAACCTTTGGCATAAACCCATCCCTATATGTTCATATTCTTGGCTCTTACACAAGTAAAAACAATACATAGTGCTAATCTCAATATGGAGGCAGGCGTATCACCTGAAGGTCATGTGAGTACAGCTTATTTGAAAATATCACCAGCATGATATTACCTTCCTAGGAGTAGAGAACTTTTGAAGTTGGAGGGGTTTCAAACAAGCACTTCTCCACTACCACATAAATTCTGAGGCAGTCCAATCATTAGAGGTTTGGGATTATCAAACAACTGTGTTGCACTACTGACAATTCTTTATATTCAGGGAGCTGTTGTCTTTGTTATTATGTCTTTAGCTTTCATTTATGTGTTCAGTGGCATTCACTCAGCATGGGATGAACATTGACACTGGGACCAGAGCTTGCAATAAACCCAGAAGCCAACTTTGCTGCCACAAGAAGGGATGTAAAGTATTTGTCGCAGGGTTTTCAGTTAGGTTTTAGAATTCCCTTTCAATGTACAAGGGCTGCATTCTGTGTCAGTAACCTTAGTTTGCCATCTTGGCTCCTGAAGATGCAAGATACAACTACAATGGATTTAAATGTATTCAGATTACATTTGAGCTGGTGACCATCACTTAATTATAATGTACACTAGGAACTCATGACAAGGTTTATATGAAAATACTCAAAACACTGTTCACCATGTCACAAGGAAACAAATCAAAATCACATGTAGTATCACATTTTACCATTTCTAATGACAGTCTAAATATTCCTAAAAGGTAAGTTAAATTTGTATCTTCCTATTTTTGTGCACCCAACTTGTGTACTCTAATCTTAGACCAATTCATACTATATCTTTTATTTGGCTGAGTAAACTTTTTTCCTCTGTACTAAATTGAACACACAATGCTATGTGGAAGCTGCTTCCTGATGGTATCTTCCTACAATGCTCTGGTAAACACTTGAATATGGAAATCACAAGTGGGTCCCATTGCCAGATTCTTCCTGATCCAGACATAACCCTCTTTCCCAGCTGTATGACCATCTGGTGGGAAGTAATCATGCAACTGGATATATGGTGGCAGGAAAAAAAGGTCAAGTCATGTGAGGTCAAATCCAACACCATCCAATTCCATGATTCTGCCAAGGCATAACCTGCATTCGAGATCTAGGTGTGAAACTTAAATTTCAAGTAGTATTTGGCAGGGGTCCTTTCGTAGAAAAAGAGCTGCAGGAGCTCATTAGCATAACTCATTAGCATAACTCATTAGCATATGCCACGTCCCTTGACATCACTGGAAGTGTGTCAGAAAGGGAATGTCAGTTTCAGCCCCCATTATACCCTATGGGCCGTTGAAATCAATGGCAAAAACTCATAGGATATATGAGGGGCTGGAGGAAAGGGGATTTGAGGGAGAGGCTCCAAACTTGCAGGGTAGCTGCTGGAGCCCCTCCTCGAAATACCCACCAAGTTTCAAGAAGATTGGACCACGGGGTCCAATTCTATGGCCCCTCAAACAGGTTGTCCCATCCCCTCCATTGTTCTCTATGGTGGAAAATTTTTTTACCTTTTTTTCTACCATAGTGAACAATGGAGGGAATGGGGGCAACCTGTTTGGGGGCCTGTAGAATTGGACCCCCTGGTCCAATCGTCTTGAAATTTGGTGGGTATTTGGGGGAGAGGTCCCAGCAGCTACCCTGCAAGTTTGGAGCCTCTCCCTCAAATCCCCTCCCCTCCAGTTGCTTTTAAAGTTGTGCCAAGTTTCAGCAGCAATTCGGCAGCAGGCTGAATCAGATCAGAGAATCTTATTCGGCCCATGGCTGCCCTTGTGGCCACTCCTGAGCTGGCGGAGCTTTGCTCCACCTCGCTCCGGCCCCAATGGACCCTTGGTATTTGGACATATATCCTACTTCTGTCATTTTCTGCTTGATAGAATATGTTGCTTTGTAGGCCCTGAAGTTTCTTTATAAAGGCAAGAGAATTAATGTGTTACAGATTACTTCTTCAAAGATTAGGATACGTTTTGTATTATATGAGAAGAATTCAAACATTCTCATGTTTTAAGGTTTACGTGACCATGCCTTGAAGTGCTGTTCCCTGTCTTCTGAGGAACACAAGCATGTTCTGTACAATTCAACTGGCAAGAGCTTGCAATTCGCTCAGTCTTCAAAAAGATTGCTCAAAAATAATGCTTTTATTCTTGTTTTCTATATCAAGAAAAGTGAGAAACTGAATGAAATGGCACAGAAGTATCTTTTCTGAAAGCCTGAAAATGTCCAATGTATACATTAGGGGCTGAAATTATTGCTGTCCTTATTATTGGAGAAACAAGAGCAATACACAAGAAGCCATAACCCAAACAACATCATTGAGAATTCAAGAAGATTGTTTCATTCAGAGCAAAATGAATACAATTGAACACCTTCAATAAAGGCCAAACTTTCTCCTCATAAATTGTACACTGCAAATAACACATCACTCGTGGGGGCTGAAACTGTATTATCATGAATATAAAAAGTAAAGGTGGCAAAGGAATTCTTAGATTGCTCCAAAACTACATTTGACAGCTGCAGATCTGCTGTACTGAGGGAATATAGTACTCTGCTCTTAAAGTTCATGACAGTTAGTTCATTATTAAATGAGTGTTTAAAAATACTCTGTTGGATTCTGCTATAGTGCACCCTTACATTTTAGGTAGAGAAGAGACCAAGTTCTGTGTGGAGTTTTCACTGCGCCCACAAACTTCATTATACCAATAGAAGCAAATGAGATAAGCATCACAGATTAGGGAAAGGGGAATCAGCATACATACATCACAGCTGGTCAGCTGTTACAATGATATGATAACATGTATCCATGGAGGATGGAGCGTATTGTCTGCTCTGACACTCAGTGATTCCCTCCTGCACCCTACCTGCTTCCTTTACACTCTGAAGTATAGAGCATCCATGTGTATTGGTCAGACGCTACTTTGGTGAGGTTTGAATGGACCACTTAAAACATGGAGCAATAAGGAACACCCCAGCAGAGCCAAAAAAGTGTCAACTGTAACACCTTTTATTTTCATTTCCTCTCATTGCATTGCTAGATTTTAAGCATAACAATATGCTTTGCAGTAGTATGTCTGTTCTGCTGTATTCCAAGAAGTTACTCCATGAGTAGTAATGAATGGCTCAGGATTACAAAACTAGTTCAAGATGTGTATTTTCAAAACGAAAGCTCTAGTGTGCACTACAGGGCACTGCTGTTTCATTCTAAGAATAGGAATATAACTTTCTTTTTATTTAGCTTATTTATAGCCCACCTTTCTCACTGAGACTCACAGTGGATTACAGAGTACAAAGAGAAAAAAATGTAGTCATACAGTATAGGGATGTGCAAAAAAAAAAAAAAACGGGTTCTTTGGATTCGGGTATATTGGACCTGAAAATTATTGGTATTCCTGAATATTCCCGAATACCAATATCAGTATTGTATTAGGATTCAGGAAGTATTCGGGAATCCTGAATATATTCGGGTCCATTATACCATATGAGACCACTATGGTATATTCTACTATGGTATATTCAGTGGTCTGGGGGCAGGGTTTTTGAGGTAGAGGCACCAAATTTACAATGTAGCTACTGGAGCCAAAAGAACCCCCAAATTTCAAAAAGATTGGACCAGGGGGTCCAATTCTATGTGCACACAAAGAAGATGACCCAAAGACCCAAAGAAGGTGTTTCCAATGGGGAGGGACAGCAAGGTAATACAAGCCCAGCAGAATGTCCCAGAGAATCTCTGCAGTAAGTGAAGTATGTGTGTGTGTGTGGGGGGCATTTTTACAAGTCCAGCAGCAGAACCAGTGCCACTGTGGCAGGACCAAAACCCAACAGGACTAAGGTCAAATCTGAGAATCTCTGAATAGGGGGGGGGGCATTTCTCCAAGGACAGCAAAACCAGTGCAATGTATTAGTGCCCAGCAGCAGAACCCAGTGCCAACTACTAGTGCCCAGCAGCAGGGCCCAGTGCCATTGTGGCAAATGCCAGCTCAACAGGACTGATGTCAAGCACAGAATCACAATCCAAGCAAGGGGGATGGGGGTTACAAGGACAGCACACCAGTACAATAGTGCCCAGCAGCAGAGCCCAGAATCCAGCTACGAATTGTGAGCATAAGCATCAACACCTGGAGGAGGGGCTGCATGAGCAACAGGCCCCTGCCTAGTGCCAGCACCTACAGCCACCTCTCCAGGAAGCACCCCAGCAGTAGCCACAATGAAGAAGGCTGTGCGTGGTTTCTTCATTGCACCACTCCTGCCAGAGGTCAGACTTGTGGAAGGTGGACACGGAGCAATCCACAGGTGGAGAAAAAGCCACAGCCTTCCCCTCCACACCTCTAGTCTCCTCCTTAGCCTTGCCCGAGGGCCTTTCTGCACTCCCTTCCTGCCACTCCTGTTATCCCAAGCCAAACTCTCTCTAACTTGTGGGGAAAGTATTACCTTGGTTTTTGTCTTTCAGAAGAGTCTAACCTACACTAGCCTCAGTTTTGGTACTTTCTTTTTTGGTTGGGTTTTTTTAAAAAAGTTTTTTTTAGAACTAGTGAATGCCAACACAGTCCCTTACTATGGTTTAAGAAACTAACCTTGGGATGGAATGTAGCAGCCCTTTAAACATTTATGGCTCTTTATTGGAACTATCCTGATTTCCTGTGTGGAAATGCAGGAGCTCCCTTCGGAAGACTGAAAAACTACAGGAGGATCATCTAAACTGAAGACTCAAACTTTGTTCTGTAAAGGTACATAGTAAACAATGCAACTGAACAGTACAACAGGACAAGGCGTATAAAATTAAATGACAGTGTGAACAGTCAGCTGCCCAGGCTGTCATAGTGTGAGCAGTGTAGAATGTGGAACTACAGAGATACAGGCAAATCATCTACAGAAGTCCCAAGCGTGTACACAGAAAGCTATTTATTTATTTATTTAATTTCTAAGCCGCTCTCCCCGCATTCGCAGGCTCAGAGCTATCTTAGGCTGTTTTTACATCTGACTTTCCCGCTGGAATCATTCTAGTTCCAAAAAAACCTGCCCACACCTCTGTGCGGTGTGAAACCGTGCTGCTACTGAAATGTCCACATCTACTAATTGCCCTCCTGTGGTCAAGCTAGTATTCAACCGGCTTGATTCTGCTTTAAACAATTGCTGTTGATTAGTGCACTTAGACCCCCTGGAGTGAAATTTCACACCACTGTGAAATCAGCACAGGAAAAGACAGCAGTCAAACTACTTTAGAGGGGAGGTGTAAAATGACCCTTAGAGCACTGGCCCAAGCAGCAGTTTTCAAGCAGTTTCCTACTTCATCTCGGCTGTATAAAGTCTGTGAACTGGAAAGAACCCGGGATCCTTTACCACTGTGCTATGATTCTCACCTGACTTGCATAAATATAGGCGCCGTGATATTTCATAAATGGGTGACAAATGGAATTGATGGGGGGAAATAATAAAACTTAGTTCTTATGCTGCCACTGCATTTGTTTAAATACACGCACAATGGGGAAAAATTACTCTGTTTTTACTCCTCATTTTCAGTCCTTTTTCGTAGCATGTTTGAAATGTCACAAATACATGCAAACTGCAACAGCACACACATTTTAGCATCACTCTTGAAATTGGAGCACTAGCAAAAAGCTGCAAAACAATGTATACATTACTTCTTTGCACTGATAGTATTCTAGTATTCAGTACACTGTTCTTTATGACAGAAGCTGCGCCATGTTTTAGCCAGAAGTTAACAAGCGGTAAAATACATTAAGGTTAAACTACTTAAAGTTCCACTGATTTCAGCAGAACAATTCAGACTGAAACACCCTGTAGGTATAAAATGCCTTCAAGTCACAGCTGACTTATGATGACCCCAGGGGGTTTTCAAAGCAAATGATTACGCAGAGGTGGTTTTACTATTGCCTTCCTCTGCAGAGTCTTCCTTGGTGGCCTCCCATCCAAGTACCGACCCCGCTGTCAGACTTCTGGAGAAATCAGTTCCCAACAACAATCATTCAAAAGAATAAACAGTTTATATTGAGACCTGATTCAAGCAGGATCTTAATGGCCCAGGGCTAATCACACCTAAGGTAGAGGTCCACCAAAATAACAGCCCACAGCTCCCAGAGGAAAGGTGATGCTAGTCTTGGCCAGCGCTCAAGGTTATTTATCTAAGCTGAATACGATAATAAGAAGTAACAGCGAAGCAGCAAAAAGTGAAAGGGAGGATTCCCCCTCCCCTTGAATCTCCATGGCAACCAAGCCCAATAAATCGGGGGAAGGAGACACCTGCTTAGCTTCCGAGCTCTAACAAGATCAATCCACAAAATACCATTCCACATCCAAACACCCTACGCAGTGTTAAAAGGATCACCATGTTTGGAAGAATCAGCAACAATGGTTGCCCATAATGTGGCTCCCATCTTGCATCATATTATACATACACACTGGCTTACTTCTGTATGACTGAGGCTATACTCAAGTATCATACTAAACTGTAGTTTATGAACGATGACGTGATCAACACCTTGGCTGAGGACAGACTGGCAATGTAAAGCGGGACAGCCCCATGTTGCAAGTGGAAGAAGGGAGCGCGTTCAGACATGCGCATCTGTCCGTCAGCTCAGTTTCACACTTACCCGTCTCCCACTTGCTTTCCATCCACTTTAACAGGACACCAGGAGAAACCGGTGTCCAGGGGCCATCTTGCGCTTGCCTCCCGCTTCCAGGCAGTGTGAACCGGAAGAAGGCGGGAGGCAAGCGGAGGCGGCAGTGTGAACGCAGTGTTTTGCCAGTTTGCGCATGAGCGCACATGCGCAAATTGCCGAAACAGCCCTATTACGAGCTGTGGAGGCCGGTCCACGTGGGGCCACTCTGCAGCAGTCTGAACGCTCCATATCGGCACCGTTGCACAATACACCGGCCGGTGTGAACGGCCAGCCCCGGGGAGTTTTTCCCCCGCAGCAGTTTCCTCCGCATTCATCTCACTCCAGATTGCCAGTCTGTCCTCAGCCCTTGTTAGTTGTGACACCTGAATGCAGACTGTCCAAGGACCAATTGCAGGCATCAAACCCAAATTTCAAGCTGGGATGTGTAGCTAATATGTTAACCACAGTTGGTACTAACTGTGATTTGTTGTGACATCTGAATTCACAAATCATATTTTGGAGATGTCTGGACACAGAAACAGCCATATAGGAGAAATGTTTTTATTCCTGGCAGGTGGAGAATATACAAGAGCAGACAACCAGAGTTTTATTCACAAACTGGATTTATCATTTGCATATCTGCGATTTACGTATGTGTGTTATTTTGCATCTAAGGAAGTGAAATTTGCTTCAAGAAAGCTGATGCTAAAATATGAAGCACGGTTTGTCTTGATGCCTGAATGCAGACTTAGCAGGCAGAAATATGCAAAAGCAGACTCAGTCATAAAAACAACTGACTGTGTAATCCTACACAGTGTTATACCACTGAAGTCACTTGGCTTGCTTAGAAAGGTGCAATTCTGTTTAGGATTGCACTGCAGGGTGATCAGGAGAAAGGTGGGCATATTAATATTCCAATAAATATAGTAACTGTGTACCACTGGGGATTAAACCTGAACCCAGTACCAAGATTTCTTATCAGTGCTTGGCTGATGGAAGAGAATTTTGGCAGGACTGAAAATTAGGGAGAATACATGGTCTCGTTTTATAGGCTTTTGACCTGGCATCCGGTGGAATTTTTGGTTGTCCAAATGAGACAAAGTACAGGAAGGAGATTTGCTTGCCAGAAAGACAGAGCTGTCTGCACCGCTGAAATTATCACGCATTAATAGGATGATGCTTCTCTTGCGATTTCTTGCTACCTCTGGATAATGGGAAAAACTCAAGCTGCCAACCTGATCATTTTATCTAAAATGTATTTTATTTTGTAGTTGCTTTCTGCTTTCCCCTAGATGGCACATCAATCAAAACACAGCTTCATGGACTTTATTTATAGTCTCATGGATATCATATTGGTATGATGCTCCAATATAAGCTTACTGCAGTGGTGATAAAGAGACAATAATACACATTTTTGATATCAGAATATTAACTTGAAACAGTACCAAGGGGAAAGGAAGCAAAGGATTAGGGATTTAAGTCCTGCACTTTAATAAAACTCTGTTTTTTCAAAAGTCAGTAAAATGAACCTTACACATGATTTAGAAATGTCTAGAACAATATACTGTATATTTATTACACATATACCCCCTTCTTCCTTTGGGAAATTCAGAATTTGTAAGGTTTTCTCCCATCCCGACACTGAACAGACTGAGTGCACTTAGACAATGATGCACAAATTAATATAGTTCTCTTTGTATGTACACTGCAAATTTTAATAAAACCGTAAAAAAGAGTCCAGTAGCACCTTAAATACTAACAAAATTTGTGGTAGGGTACTACTGGACAATCTGTGGTAAATTGCTACTGGACTTTTACTCTTTTCTACTGCTATAGACAGACTAACACAGCTACCCATCTTGATCTTTAATAAAATAGTATTCTTGTACAAAAGGGCACGTATCCTTCCATAGCTTATGCCATGTAAGAAATAATGAGCTCAAATGGTAACTGGTTTTTTCTCTGTCTGTACAAAGAATTAAAAAAGCTGGTATATATCTTTTCCAAAGTGACAAGAATATATATTTCAAGAAAGAACCCCCCCCCACACACACACAAACACACACTTACCACGAATTTCCATCCCATCCTCTGGATTGGGAAGTCTGCTATTGCTCGAAAAGTACCTTCTATGGTCATCAGGCAAGGTCCTAGGTTCTGAAAAATTCCAATAGGAGAAGCTTCCCTAATGATCCCTAGAGCAACAGTCCTTCTGGATACAACTTGAAAAGAAAAACTCCCACTAAAGGCTAATTGGCTCCATGGGTGAAGAGAAAATTGTAAGAGGAGTCAGGAAAAACAGTGACATTCCCCTGGACTCAAACTACCTAAACCTGTGATGGTACGTACAGGCTATCCCTAAGGAAGCCATTCCAAGGCTCTCAAATCTATATTCTACCATAGACAACTCATACTGGTGTCAGTGAAAATAACCCCTGGAACTCCTGAGAATGGAAATTCATGGAAACTGGGCAGAATTGTCCCTTCTCAAAAAGATCAGGGATGGGGGGGCAATCTGCTAAAGGACTGGTAAACTTTAATACAAACACTCCAATCCACCTGGACTTTCCAAAGTCCTTAGTTTTGGTCATATAAAAACTCAAGGCTCTTCTGATGTCCAAACAATGCCATTTCCCCTACCAGAAATGGGAAATATTGGTGTATGGGGTGTGTGTGTGTTCAGTGGTAGGTTAATTTCCTCAGCCCAGTAGAAAAGAGAATTAACATCAGGAATGAAGACACAGCTGGTCATAGAATCATCAAATCACAGAGTTGGAAGGGGCCATACAGGCCATCTAGTCCAACCCCCTGCTCAAATGCATGATCAGCCTAGAGCACCCCTGACAAGTGTTTGTCCAGACACTACTTAAAGACTGCCAGTAAGGGGGAGCTCACCACCTCCCTAGGCAGCTGATTCCACTGTTGCACAATTCGTATGGTAATTTCCCCCCCCCCTAATATCCAGCTGGTACCTTCCCACCCTTAATTTAAACCCATAATTGTGAATCCTATCCTCTGCTGCCAACAGGAACAGCTCCCTGCCCTCCTTTAAGTGACAGCCCTTCAAATACTTAAAGAGAGCAATCATATCCCCCCTCAACCTCCTTTTCTCCAGACTAAACATTCCCAAGCCCCTCAGCCTTTCCTCCTAGGGCTTGGTCTCCAGGCCCCCGATCATCCTTGTCACTCTTCTCTGCACTCGCTCCATTCTGCCCACATCCTTTTTGAAGTGAGGCCTCCAGAACTGCACACAATACTCCAGGTGTGGCCTGACCAATGCAGTGTACAGTGGGACTATGACGTCTTGTGATTTGGATATTATGCCTCTGTTGATACACCCCAAGATCGCATTAGCCTTTTTCGCATAACACTGGCTGCTCATATTTAACGTTCGGTCCACCCATACCCCAAGATCTTGTTCACACACACTGCTACTCAGAAGTGGATCCCCCATCCAGTATGCCTGTTTTTCATTTTTGTTACCCAGATGTAGAACTCGACACTTATCCTCGTTAAATTGCATCTTGTTCACATCTGCCAACTTTTCCCAAGTGTTCAGATCACGTTGAATTTTGGCCCTCAGGATCACTTTCTTGTTTTGGAAGATGCAAAACTCTTGGTTGACTGAAAGAGCACGTGGGGAAGATTAGGTGATGTGCCCCTGACAAATGGTATGCTATCTTCCCTGCCACCTTAAAGTGGCATGGTTGATTTCCCTCTGCCCCTTTGGCCTCAGAATGGGAGAGGGACAAGGGTTTCCAACTTACCCAATCCTCCTCCCCGGGGAAGGTTGACTGGCAATTTCTTCTCTCTTTGGGATGTCCTCACAGCTGTAAGCCTATCCTTCTTGAGTGGAGAATTTGGGGTTTAAATAGTCCAGGCTTGCCTTCCTTGGCTCAGTCCCCCATTTCCTGTTGTGGCTGTTCATATGGCCTTCTAAGCTTCTTCCCACAGTCTGGCTTTGGGCAATGCCTAGGTCTCTTGCCTCCTTGAGAGCAAGGGCTACCCTGGCCCCTTTTAGCCTACTGCCAGTACCTCCTAGCACTTGCTGCAAATGGCACCTCCAATTGCAGCCATGCCAATGCTGTCACTGCTGCAGGTTTGTTATGGACAGCTTGGTCTTGGGTTCATTTTACCAATTACTGTAATGCAGCTACGTACACAGAGGGGACATTTTTGAGTTCTATAGATGGCAGCTCCCAGTGATGTTCAGTAATCTCTAAGATCCCATGGCCTGAGGTACTTCTTGCATTGCAAAAGGACTGGTGCTAGGTACTGATCCCACTGTTTGGGATGGTTGACCAACCCATCTGTTTGGGGACGGTAGATGGAGGTGAATGCCCTTCCAGTGCCCAGGAGGCACACATCTGTTTCAGAACAGTGGCCATAAATGGGGCCCCTTGATCTATCAAGGTTTCACATGGTAGCCTGGCCCAGGCAAAGTACTGAAAGAGGGCCCACACCACCCCTTCCATGCACATGGACCTGAGTGGAATGGCCTCTGGGATCAGGTAGCATAATCAACCATCAACAACAAGAACCAGTGCCTGGAAGCTATTTGAGACAAGAGCCCCATGAAGTCCATGGAGATCCATTCAAACTGTGTTCCCACAATGGGCAACAGTTGTATTGGGGCCATGCGCCCCTCAAGTGTTGGCATTAGAGGCAGGAAGCACAATAAGTTATGTCCAGGAATACAGAAAGCAAAAAAACAACAACAAACCTCTCCAAGACCTTAGCCAAGGTCTTGTTGGCCCCCAGATGCCTGGACCATGGGGTTCTATGGGTGGCTGCCAGTATCTGATTTCTATACCCTTTGGAGTACTAACAATTGGTGTACCTGCTGCCTGGACTGTGGGCCCCATGTTAGGTGACAACAGAACAAAAAAGAAAGAAAATGCCAGGTGATGGATCACTGATTTATTATACGAAGTCCCTACACATTTAGGGGGAATCTATAAAAACATAAGTTTATAAATACAGACAATAAAAGGACCTGTATTAAATATAACATTATGTTTTTATAGGAACCCCCCCCCTCCCCGACAAAGCCTGCATGGTGAAATGCGTAGGGACTTTGTATCATAAATCAGTCATCCATCACCTGGCATTTCCCCCTTTTTGTTCTGTTGGCACATTGCTGGGTGCAGTCCAGTTTTTCTTTATCCCTGTGTTAGGTGCCACCAACTGCCCCTCTGTACTATTATGTGGGGCATCACCCATCACCTCCCTTTCACTCACTACCATGCCCCAACATAAGTATTCTAATATTTCATCTTGATCCTGGGCTGCTTGGAACTCTGTATCAGCCACACAATTCTCTTCTTCCAAAAGTGGGGATCTCTTACCTCCTCTGTCAGTGTTGTCACCAGAGTGGCTGTCACCTTACAGAGGACTTGGGTAAAGTCTGGAGTGCCCCAGCCCAACAGCAGTGGGATGGTAAATTCCTTTCATAGAGGCAGCAGTTACTCTGTGCCCCAGTTCAGGACCTGCATCTGCACCACTGGCAAGTAGGCACAATGATGGTGGTAAATGGAAATGGGAGCCCAGCCCATCACCCAGCTTCTGATTGGCACCAAGTTCACAAGAACCATGGACACGGCACTATCAGAATCAAGGACAGTGTCTGTTCCTGCCCATCTTCCAACTGGCTTCCAATCTCTCTCAAGTTCCTTGCACCACCTGCACCATTTCCCCATCTTAGAAGAATGGCATTTCTTTGCATCAGAAGCCTTGGAAGTTCTCTCAAGGGAATGTTCTGGAATAAATCTTCCTGTGTTAGTCATGGACTTTGTTTGGAATGGTCACCATTCAATAATGTTATCCATTTTTTTATAAAGGTGCTGAACTTTCAGCAAGGTTCTGGAATAAAACAAAGCCCAGGGAATTGCACCCTGGCAAACAAACAAACAAAACCACACACACAACCCCCACCCCCAGCATCTCAAGAAGCTGTGCCAACATTTCCTGTGTCCACTTTAGAACTGATTGCAGCAATTCACTTGCCTCACTTATACACCTTGTATAATCACTCCAAACTGAATGATCTGCTGCATGAGCATCAGACAGCTCCTCTCTTTGTTGATGGCAAAATCAATCTCCTACAAGCAACACAGGGCGAAATCCATATCCTAAAGACTCTGCTGTAAGTTGGATGACCATCCCCAAATGGGAAGACTGCTATTCCCTTGGTATAAAGTAGTAAAACTATCATCACCAGTACCAGCACCATAGGGTGGACAACAGGCCAAAGGGGATGGCTCAGTACTGGCATTAGTTTCACAGACTGGCAAAGCAAAGGAATTTTTGTGAATACAGATACCTAGATGTGTTTCCATGAAATCCATGGATTCCATGTTGATGGCTGAAAAGACTAGGGATGGGAATGAACAGCATTTTTGCGGTTCGGCTCATGGTTCGTGGCTGAACCATGAACTGGATCACAAACTGATACGTTGGTTTGTGAACCGAACTGGTTCATATCGGTTCATGAGCCATTTCAAGTTTAAACCCCTGCTATCTGCTCCCCATGGCTTTTCGCAGGGAGCAGAAAGCAGGGATTTAAATGGCTCTGAGACATTTAAAACAAACAGCTGATGTGACATAAACAGCATCAAAATTCATGAAAGTTCATGGCACTTCTTCAGTTTGTGAACATTGCTTCACAAACCAGCCAGAATTCATGACAAACTTCTGTTCATCAGCCAGTTTGTGTTTTCTCTAGAAAAGACAGAGTGAATAGGGAATTGATATGGCTATGAAACAGAGGAACAGAGTGAATAGGGAATTGATCAGTCCAGCCATTTCAAGAAGTATAACACATGCCCCCATTTTTTTTTTTGAAATGTTAAAAAATGAATAGATCCCTGAGGTCTTCTGGTCTTCTGGGACAAGCTCCATAATCCTTATCTTCAGATGGTGCTGAATTGCTGAGAGGAGGATTTTATGTTTGGTAGCTATTTTTTGATACTTGTGTGGAGGTTTCTATAGATACAAAGTGTTTCTATCAATAATCATTTCCAGTGCCTGTCAGTGACTATTTCCACACTTCCACAAAAGGCACAGACCAAAGAGGAATCTGCTGCAAATCTTCCCTGAATTCTTTAAGTATGCCACTGTCTACAGAAAAGAGATTACTGACCCAGAGATAAATAGCCTAGAAAACAAGCTGCATATGTCTAAAGTTCTTTCTCTATGACAAATTAATCCTTTTGCTGAGGTGATCCCTAGGGAGCCCGCAAGGTTCTGCTGGAATAGAGTAGGAACAAAGAGTTGCCACACCAAAGGTGGTATATTGCAGTCAGCAGCTTTGGATCTGCAGAATGAAACTTGGAACTCAACTGATGGTCAGATTTCATTCTACCTGGAATATACTTTGCTTGCAATACTTTATTAAAACTTTCCAAAAATACTTTCTAGAGAAAGAGGTGTGGTTGACCGGTGAATGTTCTTCGGACAAGTCAGCCTTTTTTTGGTTAGAAGTATCTGAATAGCCGTAAAGTATGGAATTGTGGTGCTGGTGAGCACTACCGTTTCTCCCAGCTAGCTGAGCAGCATAAGGATCAGTCTGTTCTGGGTACTCTAAAGGCCACTTAGCTGAACAGGCACACCCCCCCACCCCGGCTAAGGCTGGAAAGTATATTCTTCAACTGCATCTCTTGTGCTTCTGCATCTCTGCTCTTTACTCTACTCTGTGCGTGTGTGTGTGTGCATGTGTGAGGAGTGTGCAGAGAAACTTGGGCAAGAGAACCTGATTCTGCCAGAGCAGTCTGGTCCAGGGCTTCAGAGTACCGGTCTTTAAGATTCTGGCATAAACTAAGAAATTGGGAAGCGGGGGGGGGGGGGGGGAGAAGGTAGGCTGGAAAGAAAGGAGTCACTATGCTTTGGTAATAAACTGATGAGCTGCTGTTTGCTAAGTGAGGCTGATAATACTCCTCAACGGGAATGATACAATAGCACCCCTGTGGATACGCACAACTAAAATGTCTTATGGAATTCTTCCAAGCTAAGTTGCACTTTTAAAGTAAAAATTGTCAACTCCATCCACCTTTGTTATAAAGATTAAAAGAACTTTACCTTGTAAATTCCTTTTCAGTTTCTAAAAATATTTTTTGAACCAAGTATTAAACCCACTATTTTGTGCAAAGCAAAAAAAATAAAATAAAACAAACCAAATCACTCCGTTTAAGGTACTACAATATACTTGAATAATTGAGAACAGGGAGGTTAGCGCCAGCATAGGCATGATTACTATCTCAGGTTAGAAAAAAAGTCTTACTGAGCTGAATAATGTGATGCTGAATGCACCAAAGTAATGAGCATTTAAAGTTTTATAAGGAAATAAAAGAAAAGCAGCCTGGTGTCTTCAGTCTTTCCATTTGAAAGATGACACTGGATGTCAGCTAGAGATCTTTTTTCTTTTCTTTTTTGCCTTAAGACTACCCAAAGAAGACTTCCGGCAAGACTTGCGCGCATGGCGGACGTGCTCCTCCGCATCTGCGGGGAGCGCAATCCGTACCCGGCGGGAAGAAGAGGCTCTGGACTGGTGCCGAGACCCCAGAGACCCCAGTGAGGGGGCTCTGCCTGGGGTGGCCCAAAGGGGATCTCTCCCTACGGTGGCGACCGAGGGATAGAGATCCCTTTTCATCACCCCCATAGGTTCCCCCGCCGTGGGAGCCGTATGGCTGAAAGCGCAAATCCGAGAAGCAGCAGAAGCAATGAGGCTGGAACTGACAGTTACGCATGGAGAAAACGTGAGTCTGAAGTAAGAAAAGCAGAACACAACGGGAAGACGGCGGGAGGAGTGAACCCCCCCCCTCTCCGGGACTAGCGTACTTACGAGACTCTTTACGTGGCGTTACTGCAGGAATAAAAGCCCATCCGCCTTGCTAGATGGCAGCATCGCTCACTTGGAGATATAAACTTTAGAAGGACATAAGTGCTGTTTGAAAATTTGCTCCTTTCGTTCATCTTATCTATCTATAAACAAAGAGTGTAGTCTCAACAATGACGGGGAAACCGAAACCTTCCCCCAAACTAGGAAGTACAGCTCCGAGTTCAAAGGTTGATACCACGGAGATGAGTGCGGTGTTCTCCTCGTTATTGCGACCTCTAGTGGACCAAATGACAGCTCTCAACGTTAAAATGGACAAAATGCAGCTAGAACTAAAAGAGTCGAATAAATCCACAGAGAAGCTGCAGCGAGAACTTCTGGAAGTAAAAACTTCAGTAAAAAACCAAGACGCAAGACTACAAAAGGCAGAGAAGGAAAAGGCCTTCCACCACGATCAGCTTTTGAAATTACAAATGGAAAGATCGAATTTTTTCCTAAGACTTCAGAATGTGCCAGAAAACACAGGAGAAGACCTTAAAAATTTGCTAAGTGAAGCACTTGAACCAGTGACAGGCATGAAAGCAGTGGATATAAAAAGCGATATGGATATGGTTTACAGAACCTATCCAGATTACACTAAAAAGAAAAGCCTGCCTGGTGAAATTATGATAAGGTTCTCCAAAAAATCTACAAGAGACGTGGTGCTTAGGACCACAAACAAAGCAGCTCTGAAGATCCTGGGAGAAGAAGTAAAAGTGATGAAGGATATCCCATTTGAAATAAGGAAAAGAAGGAAAGCCTATGGAAAATTGACATCTTGGCTCCAGTCTGAGTCTATCATCTATCGTTGGAATACTCCAGAAGGACTATGCTTCAGCATCAAAGATAAGAAGTATAAGATTGACTCTGTTCAACAAGCGAAAAAAATTCTGGAAAAAAGCAAAGAGCAGAAAACTGGGAGAGACTCAGATGGTTCACTGGCCTCGCAAGAAAGCATGTATGGATTTGATAGCTCAAAGAGTGAAGAAGAAGTGTCTGACTTGGAAAAGGGAGCTGCAGCTCCAAAAATAGTTGAGACTGTTAAGACAAGAAGAGGACGAAAGAAGAAATAGTGATTAAACTGTTTTATTAAGCATTGCACTTATGTATTATAAATGGTTTAATTAACCGTATTTCTCTAGGTGGACGTGCCTGCCAAATAGTTTTTGATAACTTTTATAGTGGCAGTAACAAGTAATTGAAATTTATCCAAGGTTTTAAATGCTTCATTATTATTTTATGTAACAAGGTAGTATTAAGCAAATGATAAAGTACTCTCTGTATAAGGTATATGTAGCTTAGATTGTAGCATTATAGTTGTAGTTATAGAGAAAAATCAATAATAAAAAAAAAGACTACCCAAAGAAGACACGCAAAAAACCTCCATAACAAGAAGAAAAAATGAAGAGGGAGAAGTAACAGAAGGGTTTGGGGCTTTTTTTGCTGTTGAGCTGTGCAGATGAATGGCTAAACATAAAAAAAATGTAGTTTGGTAACAAGTACTATCAGCTCATTAATTCTTTCTCTTCAGTTTTTCTCAGCCATTTCCTGAGATTTACTCAGATTTTCCTGAGATTTACGTCATCAGTTACATAAAAAATGTATTTGCAGTATAAGGCACTGATAATATGCATTACACAGTGATAAAAAAAACATGTTTCAGCATACAGACCTTAAGCTAATTCACATGAGAGTCTTCATAAGTTGTCATGGGGAGAGGGAATTTTGGTATGTAAGTAACAGTGCAATCCTTCCAAGACCATTGGCTTCAGCAGAAGAGTGCAGCTCTGCTTAACATTACTTTATAAATCTCTGCCTGTCTTAATGGTAACCAATGCTCCCTCTAAGCTGCGGAGTCTTGTGAGCAAAGATTCTACTTTGTGAGCTACAGGCATTGGTGAACGCTCTTTTGTGGTGAACGCCATTTTGTGAACGCTCTGTCAAGATCACACAATTACAAACCAGCATACCCTGAACTCAAACTGCTTTTCATATGTCACTACAAATAGAAATAGTTTGGCTCCTGGATCTTTGACCTGAACCATTGTAGTGACAGCCAATGTGTATTTTATTCATGCTTTCTCTTGAAGCCTGTGACCCTATTCCTGTTCAGAGATGTCTGCAGTTACAATGCACAGAAGACAAAAGGAGGTTACGTGGCTCAATCAGAAACAAAAAGAGAAACAGAGAGGCAAAAAAAGCTCTGTTTTATCATCACAATACCTTTATTATAGGTCGTTAGGCTGAGAGAAATAACTGGCTGGCCAAAGATTATCCAGTGAGTTTCAGGGCTAGGTTGAAATCTGAACCCAGGTTTAAACAAAGCACTGTAACTGGTTGCTGCAACGGGTTCTAACACTGAATACAACTGCTAAAAGACCAAGCTGGTGTCTTGTGAAGGAGATGAGTGTGAATGGTGAAATCCACATTTTAAATTTTATTTTAGCTATGCATCTGCTAGGTGACTTATAGTGCAATTGTAAACTGTTATGTCATTCTAAACCTATTGACTTCAAAAAACTTAGAATTTATTTATTTATTTACTTCACCTTTCACCCCTACGGGGACCGAAAGTAGGCTTGCCAGCCTCCAGGTGGGGCTCAGGGATCTCCCGCTTTTACAACTGATCTCCAGCTGACAGCCTGGAGAAAATGGCTGCTTCGGACAGGGGACTCTTTGGCATTGCACCATGCTAAGGTGACGCTATCACACTGGGCATTCACCCAGGAGGGAGGGGGAGGGAGAAGTGACCAGGCGGCGGGGAGAGGCAGCGGAGGGTATGGTGGCAGGCAGGTGGGCCCTTCTGGCCTGGGAAGGAAGGGGGCCTGAAAGAGGCCTAAAAGGCGCAGTGGTGGCAATGGCGAGCAGCCCAGCGGGTGCTCTGTTTCACCAGGGGGGGCTCAGTCCCCCCCAGGAAATTTCAGGGGAGGCCTGAGCCCCCCGTAGTTGACACCTATGCTCTAGAAGGATAACGCTGTTTAGGATTGATTCAGGTGGGGTAGCCATGTTGGTCTGAAGCAGCAGAACAAAGTTTGAGTCCAGTGGCACCTTTCAGACCAACAAAGTTTTATTCACGGTATAAGCTTTCGTGTGCTTGCGTACTTCCTCAGATACATTGAAACAGTTTCCTCAAGCCTTACTTATAGGGGGTGGGGGGTTGTTGTCAGCAACCTTCCTGCTTGCAACCCCCCCACCCCACCCCTATAAGTAATGCTTGAGGAAACTGTTTCAATGTATCTGAGGAAGTACGCAAGCACACGAAAGCTTGTACCGTGAATAAAATTTCGTTGGTCTGAAAGGTGCCACTGGACTCAAACTTTGTTCTGTTTAGGATTATACTATCAGATAATAGCCTAAGCTTGCAATAGCACTGTGGGTTTGTTTGTTTGTTTTTTACATTTATCATCCATGGAGCAGAATGTGGGGTGCACATGCTTCTTGTGCATGGAGGACTTTAAAGCTTTTTATGTTCAGGGGGACTTCCAGAGCTTATGCTCCACCAATACAAGCAATGGTGCAGTTTATGTCCTTGACAAATAAAACATCTGTTATAAAATATACAGAATTTTTTTTATCTTTTTTCTAAACATAGTACTTAATGGTTCATGTTCTGATTATTTGGTTTTGAACAATACAAAAAAGGATTCCTTTGAAGGAGAGACATGAAACCATCATGACTGGGAGAGGCCCCAATCAATGAACAACCAGGGTAGGTAGTATTTATATTTCAGTGCTGTATTTTCATGTAACAACCATCTTGCAACTGCTGGTAGAGCTGACAAAATACTTCTAAATACATGCACAATGACTTGCAAACCAAATCTACACAACCTACACTATATCTAACTTATGTATTCATAGAGAAATATATTTGAAAACACAGCATTTAAAGCAGCCATAATTTATGGACTTACTCTGATCACTGATTCCTTCACTCAAGCTGGCATAACCACAGTGAGTAAGCAATGAATCAGCATTAGCATTTTAATAGGTATGACCATGTTTTCCCCATATTAGATCTTTATCAGTTTTGGCATCCAGTTAAAAACTGCTCCACTAAATATCCCATCATATCCAATTTTATTTTATTTTTCCTTGCTGTGGACTTCAGCATGCTTTGGTGAACTAAATTCATCATTCTGTTTCAGCAGAGGCCAATTCTGTCTTCTTCTTGCTGTTTGTCTGACTCCACATGCTGGAGCAGATGCCGACACAGCAGAACCAAAAAAGACTTAGAATAATACCAAAGCCCCACAAGGTTCCACAGAAGTGGGAAAGGGCGCAAGGGGCATCGTCACATAAGTGTCAACATTATGCAACTGTTTATTTTGAAAAGAATCCCTGTTAAACTCTTTATTTTATGTAAAACAAAAATACCCCTAGGCTTTATCCACAGGAAAAGTGGCCTTCATTATGTTGCTACTACTATTTTCCTTCCCATATACTACTGTAGGCTGTGCAGTCATCCCTATTTTGGTGGGGGGACTGCTGCTTTCTGTGGAGTTAGAACACTTTCCTGTTCAAATTATCTATATTAGCTGTGCTATTAATATATTTCGTAGTCAGTTTGTAAGCAGTCCCTCCCCCCCTGGCTGCCCCTTTCCATCTAACTGATTTGCTGATGGGATGAAGAACATTCATTTCCCCCCCACACACTGTTATATGTCATAATTGGAATGCCTAATGCACTATAGCATCACTTTGGATACAGTGCTAAATATAACACAAACTGGACCACAGGAGCTGTGATTATGATTTGTTGTCCCCAAGCATGTTTGTGATGTGGGCTGCCAGACTGTGTAACATCTTCCAACTCAGGCAAAACAAATTAAAACCAGAACAAAAAAGTGCTGGGGAATTCTTGAGGGTAGGGGTTGAGGAAGGGGTGCTGCTGATTAAAAAAATTCAGGGGCTGTTACAGATGCCTTTCAAAGGCCTTTTTAAGGACAGGCCCTGTAGGGACTGGGGATGCACACAGCATTTCCTTTTTTTACCATATGTGCCAAATTTCTGACAGATAAAAGACTTTTTCACCCCTGTTTTGTAGACTGTTACAATTCTAGCTTGCAAAGCAGGCACAGGACATGCATTTGCCCGTGGGCATTTATTTATATCCTGTCCTCCTCCCGCAATGGGGACTCAAAGCAGTTTAAAATACCCTTCCACTTTCCTCCGTTCTCTCACAACAACAAGCCAGTGAGGTGGGTTAGGCAGAGTGAATGTGACTGGCCCGAGATCACCCAGCTAGTTTTCATGGCAGAAGCGGGCATTCAAACCTGGGTCTCCTAGGCAATGCTCCCTTCTAAGCTTAGGAGTCCTGTGAGCAAAAATTCTACTTTCTGAGCTACCAGTATTAAATTTTTGAGCAGGTGATTTGGCTGCTGCATAAATTAGTTTGCTCTGGAGCCATCCTTCCCGAGCTAAGGCAAAAATGTCTGAGTCAGTGGCTAAAAAACTGTGAGCTAGCTCACACTAACTCAGCTTAGAGGGAACACTGCTCCTAGGACTATATTCTGACATCATATCCATATGTACAGATGTGCTGCTCCAGAGAATACAATACCTTGAGCGAACAGGAGCCCCTGCTTTTTAAGAATCAAAGCCTACCTCAAGCCAGTGAACCAGCAATGTGTCTTCAGTGGCAAGATCTGCATAATTCTGCTGACTGGAACACATCCAGAAGTGGCAAAACCCAGCAAAGGCAGACATCATTCAAAACACTAATTGGTTTGCTCCTGCATAGGGTTCTAGGTTATTGTACAAAATGCTGTATTTAAAGCAACTTAAATGTGGGAAAAATTCGGGCCACAAATCACATCTTGACTTTTTTGCAGTTCCACAACAATTTTTTTGGGAAGTTTTCAGGAAACCAGGTCCCTTTCTCCCATTTGTGAATATACTACTTTATTTTAAGAAGGGGAAAAAAATAACACTGCCACTGAAGCATCACTGGTGGGAGATACAGATAATGATACAGTCAGTGTAAAAAAAAAAACAGTTCAGTGTAAGAAGTGTTGGAGAAATGAGCATGTAATGCAAGGCCTGAGAAATTCAGTCATTATAGGGTTAACTATGCAACTTGTTTGTTTACCTATGTTAGCCTGGAAGCGATACCTGGCAGCTGGCCAATTGACTGTAGACCCGGGAAAACTGAAGGTGTACTGTCTTGCTAATTGGTCAATGATATCAGGTGTTTCCTTTCAGGGGTCAAGAAGAAGGAGAGATCCTCCATTACAATCTCTCACTCTCTATCAGTATGTCTTAGTGTGAAGACGGAGCACAATGCAGCTCCTTAGAAAGCATGTTTTGTTTATTTGTAGCTAATCCTGTTTACCTTTTCCCTTTAGTAATAAACTTCTTTTAAACCAAAAGAAGCAATCTCTTCTTTCCAGAAAAGCAAGATTCATTACTCTGATTTTTCTGATTATTGGACAAAAGTCCTAACAAATGGTAGCAGAGAGGATGGTTCTTAAAAGCTGCTTCTCTTAAAAAAAGCTTTCTGGATTGATTGAGAAAGAGAAATAGGGAATAAGAGCTAGAGGCTTGGATTTTTAAAACGACCACTTTTTTTTTCCTTCCTGCTCTCAGAGCAATCTTGCAGCCAGAAAGGCCCAACCCTGTTTCCTTGCTGATCAGGGGAAAACCTATGCTGGATTGTAGTTTGCCAGGAGCAAAGGATCTTTTTTGACTGGATTAATTTTTGCCTGCTGTAAGTGGAGCTGAGCCTTGGAGCACTGGAGAGAGGACGCTGCTGGGAGAACAAAGGAAGGCGAGGCAAAGAAGCTTTTGAACTTCGCGCTGCTGCTTCTGCTGCAGAGAAAGGAAAGATTAACCCTGCCAGCTCCTGGAGAAGTAGATGACTGAGCCAGAACCTGTGCTTCTACCTCAAATCCAAAGGGACGTGAGTAAAAAAAAAGAAAATGGCTTTTAATGCCCCATCCCAAGAAATGCCAAACCTCAGACTTACAAAGGCTAACTATCAGTGGTGGGAGGAGTATTTGAAGAGTCGCCTGCAGACTCACAATGCCCTTCAAGTATTAACAACTGAAAATCCTCCAGAAACTGACCCTGATAAGACACAATTCCTTATGATGGATGGTTTTGCTAAAGCCCTGATTTTAGGGAGTATTCCCTACACAGAGGTACCAGGATTAAGAGGGCTAGCCACGTCCAGATTGATGCTTCAAAAGCTAAAAGACAAATTTGATAAACACAGCAAGAGTAAAATCTATTCCCTCAAGGGAAAGATTTTTGATTTCAGGATGAAGGAGGGAGACTGCCTTCCCAAAGAGATGGACAAATTAATGGGCATTTACACACAGCTTAAAGACCTGAATGAAGCACCCTCTGATACAGATATGATTTCTTCAATTCTCAAGGGTCTGCCTGGTTCCTATAAGTCTGTAACCAGTATGATTAGACTGAAAGATGATCTGACTTTAGAAGGTCTTTTGTCTGCACTAACTGAGGAATATGATTCTAGAAATTTGAAAGAAAGTTTGTCTGATGAGATGTCTGTTTTGAGTCTAAAGCATGGACAGAGATTTAAAAGGAAAATAGAGTGTTTTATATGTGGGAAAAATCATCTTGCAAAGTACTGCTCTTCTAAGTATGCACCTAATAATGAGCCCCAAGAACAAAGAGCCACAAGAGCACATGGTTCCAGTAACAAAGAACCAGCCAGTGGAAGGGGAAGCCATTATGGGAGGAGCAGAGGTCACGTTTCACACGCACAGCACAGAGGAAAGAAGTCTGATGCAGAGGCACAGAACAAAGGCAATGCTTTTAGGATCACTGATGATTTTAACACAGATGATAAGAAAATATTTTTAATCGATTCTGGCGCTTGTACACATGTGTGTAGAGAAAAAGCCTGTTTTAGTAACATAGATGTTGAGAACAAACCAAGAATTTACCAAGCTAACAGGGAATTATTGAATGTGGAAGGCGTTGGGACTGTAAAATTACAATTGTCTACTACAGATAATCAATTAATTGAAGTTGAATTGCAAAATACAGCTTATGTGCCTGAAGCTGTTGAGAACTTAATTTCAACAAAAAGCCTTATGAATACTGGCCATATTGTAGTGCTCAAACCAGAGCAAGGAAGCAAGGTCTCTACCAAGGATGGAGAGCTTGAATTTAAAGTGGAAGAGAAAAATGGCTTTCATTACTTTGTAGCTTGTGATGATGAGGAGACAGAAACTTTTGATGTTGATCCTGATGAGGAAATAGAGACTGTTGATGATAAGGAACAGGTTTGCCAGACTAAGGATGCTTGTGATGATGCTTGTAAACATGAAAAATGTTTATTTTCGTGGCATATTAAAATGGGACATAGAAATTTGAAATCTGTTGAGCAGTTGTTAAAGCAATGTGGAATACCTGTTGTGCATTGTGAAAAGAGTGAAACTAGATGTGAGACATGCCTCAGAGCAAAGGGAGATGCCCCAAGTTATTCTGGGAAAACTCCAGCGCAAAATCAAGAATTTTTGGAAACTGTATACAGTGATCTTGTTGGGCCTTTACCTGCATCCCTAGGTGGGAACAAATATTTTGTGACTTTCACAGAGAATAAAACAAAATACACTTATGTGTATATGCTGAGAAGTAAGGATGAAACACTGCGTAGATTTAAAAATTATGTGGCTATTGTTAAAAATAAATTTGGCAAAGCACCTCAAAGGTTACTCACAGATGGAGGTGGTGAATATTGTAATGCTGAATTCAAACAATTTCTACAAGAGCAAGGAATTCAACATAAAGTATCCATTGCTTATTCACCCCAGCAAAATGGAGCTTCTGAGAGATTAAATAGAACACTGCAGGGGATGTGCAGAGCTATGCTGATGCATTCTGGACTGCCAAACGGTTTATGGGCAGAAGCCCTGAACACAGCAGTGTACTTACACAACAGATTACCCTCAAAGATTATTGGAACCTCCCCTTTTCAGGCTTGGTTTGGAAGACAGCCTGGTCTAAGACATATCAAAGCTTTTGGCGCAAAAGGGTATGCACACATACCAAAGGAAAAGAGGGGAAAGCTTGATTCCAGATCTGAAACTGGACTTATTGTAGGCTATCCTGTTGGTGGGAAAGGATACAGGATATACAATCCCCAAACCCACACAGTAGAAGAACGCAATGTTGTTTTTATTGATGAGACTGTATTGCCTAGTGTTTCCACTGCAGCTGATCCAAAGATGCCTGGGACTGCACCTGATGAGTTCGTTGCTTGGCTACCTGTAGTGACTGCTGGTGAACTGGCCGGGGAACTGGCAAGTGAAGCAGCAGGTCCACCTTCTGAGGAAACTACTGAAACAGAAGGGGAAGCAGGGGCCACACCAGAGGAAGCGGCTCAACCCACGGCAGAACCCACAGCAGAACCCACACCCAGTGTGAGGCGATCAGAAAGGAGCACTAAGGGAAAACCTCCAATGAAGTATGGATTTTGTGAACTTGTGCAACCTGCAAAGGAACCCAAGAACTGGAAGGAAGTTTGCAACTTACCTGCGAGTGAATAAGGCAGATGGCTTGAAGCAATGGAACAGGAGCTGCTATCCATTAGCGAAAAAGAGGCCTGGACTCTCACTCAACTACCTCAAGGCAGAAACCCTGTTGGATGTAAATGGGTCTTCAAAATTAAGCACAAGGAAGATGGAACTGTGGAGCTATACAAAGCACGCCTAGTAGCTAAAGGCTACTCGCAGCAATATGGGACTGACTATTTTGAAACTTTTGCTCCAGTTACTGACCAAGCAACATTCAGAACACTTCTAAGTGTTGCAGCATCTAGGAACATGATAGTAGAGCATCTTGATGTAAAGACTGCTTTTCTCAATGGAGAAGTATCTGAGGAGATCTACATGGAACAACCTGAAGGTTTCAAGGTCAAAGGTCAAGAAAACTTAGTCTACAAACTTAATAAAGGACTCTATGGCCTAAAGCAAGGTGCAAAGGCCTGGTATGACAAACTTACTGAACTTTTAAAGAAGCAAGGCTTCAAGCAAGGGAAAGCTGAACCTTGTCTGTACACTAGAATCAGAAATGGACAATACCAGTATGTTCTTGTTTACGTTGACGACTTGATCGTGGCTTGTCAAAACAGAGGAGACATCAAAGCAATAGCTGATGGACTGAATAAGGAAGTGGAAGTCAAACAGCTAGGAGATGTTCAACAATACCTCGGAATGCAAATTGAGAGACTCGAGGATGGAACTTTTCTTTTATGCCAGAAAAGAAAGATTATGGACTTTATAGAATCTGTTGGCATGAAGAACTGCAAAGCTTCAACAATCCCACTTGAACCTGGATATCTGAAGGAGAAGGACGGCACACCACTAAAGGACATAGGAGGATACAGAGAGGCTGTCGGAAAGCTCTTGTACCTGAGCAAATCAACGCGTCCAGATATTACAGCGGCAGTTGGATTTCTAAGCAGAAAAGTAAGTTCGCCAAATCATCATGATTGGAGCGCAATAAAGAAGATGGCACGTTACCTAAGAGGAACAATGGACTTAAAACTAAAAATTGCACCAACTGAACAACCAAGACTAGTCGGCTACATGGATGCCAGTTGGGGAGAAGAGATGAACAACTACAAGTCTACCAGTGGATACCTATTCTTTTATGGAGATGGACTGATAGACTGGACTAGTAGAAAACAGACTGTTGTAGCGCAATCCACAGCAGAAGCTGAGTGCATTTCAGCAGCAAGTGCCTGCAGCAGACTTGAATGGATCTTTGAGATGTTGAAAGATTTTGGAATAATTGAACCTGTACCTATACTTATGTTAGAGGATAATCAAGCTTGTATAACTATATGTAAGGAAGAGAGCACGACTGCTAGAAGTAGATCTATTGGTATTAAATGTGCATTAGTTAAAGATTTGTACCAGAAAAAGCTGATAGAAATTAAGCATTGTCGTACAGAAGAGATGGTGGCTGATATTCTGACTAAGCCACTGACCAAAGACAAGTTTGAAAGACTTCGTGAAATGTTGAATATGCTTGATGCTAATGCTGGATAATGTTTTGTGTATGCATGTATAATGACTTGCATTTCAGGTCTTGAGAAGGGGTGTTGGAGAAATGAGCATGTAATGCAAGGCCTGAGAAATTCAGTCATTATAGGGTTAACTATGCAACTTGTTTGTTTACCTATGTTAGCCTGGAAGCGATACCTGGCAGCTGGCCAATTGACTGTAGACCCGGGAAAACTGAAGGTGTACTGTCTTGCTAATTGGTCAATGATATCAGGTGTTTCCTTTCAGGGGTCAAGAAGAAGGAGAGATCCTCCATTACAATCTCTCTCTCTCTATCAGTATGTCTTAGTGTGAAGACGGAGCACAATGCAGCTCCTTAGAAAGCATGTTTTGTTTATTTGTAGCTAATCCTGTTTACCTTTTCCCTTTAGTAATAAACTTCTTTTAAACCAAAAGAAGCAATCTCTTCTTTCCAGAAAAGCAAGATTCATTACTCTGATTTTTCTGATTATTGGACAAAAGTCCTAACAAGAAGAATCATTGAAAAAGAGTGAGTGACAAAAATCTTATAGCCAGTCAAAGCAGAAGGTAACATTTTTTGGGGGTTGCTACTCAATAGCAGCAACAGCCCTATTAAAGCATGGAAATTTCAGAGCATCAATACCATCAATTGCTGATATTATACCCTTGATTGGACACTGTCTCCTTTCTAATGGAAATGTTTTTTTTTTAATCTTCACTGGAAAGAAAACAGAATTTATTCATGCAGGTGCTATTTCACAAAGGCACATGGGGTATCTTACAAGCTGAAATAGCTGGTGTTGTCTACTTTCTGCATACATCCTTTGCTCCTTTTGGATACTTTTGCTCAGATCTAGAGAGGAGGCTTGGATTTGTGGCGTGGTACTATGCCTGGATGGCCCAGGCTAACCTAATCTCATCAGATCTCAGAAGGGTTGGCTTGGATTAGTACTTGGATAGGAGACCACCATAGCAATCCAAGGTTGCTATGTAGAGTCCAGCAATGGCAAACCACAGACAGTCTTGAAAAACCTGCAGGGTTGTCAGAAGTCAGCTGCAAGTGGATGGCACTTACCACCACCACCACCACCGCTTGTACTCATTTCACCACCACCACCCTATCCTAAGACCCATTCTCCAAATGAATATCCTATAAAACAAACTGCTTCAGGTTAACTTCCTGTTGAGTTAACCTGTTCCAAAATTCAGAGAACAGGGTAGTGAAGATCAGAGTTTGTAATGGAGGATGCAACTGGCAAACAGTGACAGGTCTGGCTGGGTTCAATGAGAGCCTTGTGCTTTTTATTGGCGAGAGAAGAGGAAGTTGGGGAGGCAAGCATCAAAATTACCTATCAAACTGTGTTCCACACTTCCTCCAAGAATCTCAGAATAATGATTCACTTTTTACTCTCTCAAGAACATGCGAGGTAGTTGGGGTTAAAAGTTTGACCCAAAGTCACCCTGTGAGTTTTATGGTTGACTGGGGATTTGAACCTGGGTTTCCCAGTTCTAGTCTGACATTCTAGCAATATTCCCTAATGCTGTGGTCTTTAAGCCTTGGGCCAGGACTCTCAGACACTTCAGAGATTCCCACATGCTAGGTCATGTTCTTATAGAATGGCTATTTCCCCATTTTCAGAAGGCCCTAGTGCTAGTGGAAGTGCTTAGAACAAAAAGATGAACTTACTCAACAGGGGAGGAGTTCTTTTTGCACGACTAGATTCAGAGGCTTTGATTCCTGGTCTTCCTGTTATATGATTGGTGTATGATTTCCTGCCATGTGCTGGCTATTTAATGGGTCCCATATTGCCACCTGGAATTAAAATTGGGCCCCAGATCTAGGAAGCCTGAAGACTACTGCCCTAATTAGCTATTAGATAAAGAAAAGACCATTGTGGAAGACAGAACCAATAGGAGAGGCAGGAAGAAGTCTCAGAAACACAGCTAAAGACACAACTGGCCATGAATATCATGCAAAATGTTTGTATCTCACTGTCAGAAGACTCAGAAATATTGTTCTTACCTAAAGCACAATGTTCATCACATGAAATTGCCTTATGTTGAGTCAGACCATTTGTCTATCAAAGTTGGTATTGTCTACTCTGACTGGCAGCAGCTGTCCAGGAACCTTACAAAGGATAATTGCTGGGATGTCAGTTGTGGTTTTGGAAAAAGAACTGACATCATAATGAATTTTCAGATCTCTATGGTATCATTTCTGGACTACATTAGACTCTAGATTGCCAATTTCACAATGCACTACTAGAATATAAAACTCATTTTGTCATATTAGAAATATCTACTGTTCTCTCCAAAATTTTGCTTGAAGTCAATCCTTCCATTTCTATGCTTTTCTATTTCTTTATCCCAGTCTCTGACAATGATTTTCCAGAAAGCTCCCAATGATACCTTCCCTCCACCTTCTTTAAACAAATATGGGATATTGAGAAGGGACACCTCCTTTCCAACATTACTAAGAACTGTGGCATTGAAATAATCCTCAAATACATGATATTTTTTTTTTAAAAAAAATCAAATCGAGCTTCATACAAGTTAATAAATATTCCATGTAGAGAAAAATTTCTTGCAGACACAGTTATGCCAGAATGTGATAAAATTATGTCTATTTTGCAATGACTGCATTTATAGGATATGTTGATGCCCATGAACTACAAAAAACATCATAATGTAATCTTATCTTATTCAGCACTGAATTATGTTCAGTTTTGTTTGCAGCGCACAATATTTATTTATTACATTTAACATATATCAAAAGTATCCATATATACAAGGACATTGACTTTACCTGCTTGGTCTTTAAATATTTTCGATATGACAACAGGCACTTTATGTTCAGCACCACCCTGTAAGAGACGTGTAACAAAAATCAGCTCATCTTAGCTCAGGCCCCAGGTGTCACAAAGATAAACAAGAAAGGAGTTATGCATACCTTTATACTTAAGCCCAAGCCACCAACTGGTTGTCTACGAAGTTTAACAGTTCTGTGCTTTAAAAAATGGTAGAAAAAATAAATTCAGGTGAAAATACAATATTAGATGTATGCATATCAGATGAGTGCTACTTCACATTGAAATAAAACAGATGCGTGCTACTTCATATTGAAATAAAAAATCAAAGGTTATACTTCACAGTAGAATATCTGGTTGGATCCAATGACTCCCTTCTCTGACAGGTCTTCTTCCAGTGGAAACTGCATTGGAGGAAGACTTCTCACTTAGGCTGAATCTACATATCAATTTACAACCAGTGTGATGCCTCTTTTATGCAGAGTAGTTTAACACTGCTCCACTTCAGGTTTCAAATTACTTTATTGGGTGGTGTCTGCTATGTCCTGTTGCCAAGAACATCCACCAAGGTAGAGGTTGGGGAAATGGCTTTGCTTTCCAAAATGGCTTTGCTTTTCCAAATGGCGGGGAGGACAGGATATAAGTCGCATGAAATAAATACATAAATAAATAAAATACAAATTAAAAATAAAATAAAATATAAAACACACAATCAGTTTGTGACTAAAAATTTGTGGTAGACGGGGTAATCAGGCTGGGAGACCAAGTGAAGGCCAAGGGAATTTTGAAAATGTCTCAACAAAAACGTTATTGCAAAGAGGAAAAAGAGAGCAAGTGATTTTAGGTAAAATGAACTGAACACAGCTGTGTTTGTAGTTGGCACAATGGCTTTCAAACTCTTTTAAAAATTGTTTTATTTTTTTTTTAATTAACACTGTTTCATTATTGGTGCACGCCTGACGGGATAGCCAATGTAAACAAGCACCACCTGGTGTATTTTATGAAGAGTTAGTGGAGCAAGGGTAGAAAATGTCTGCATGCGATTAAACTGGAATGAAACCAGAATGGTGGACTTGTAAAAACAGCATCCAGTTAAACCAGTGTAGTGCGGGCATGACAATGGCTTCACCACAAGAGGGCAGTAAACAAATGTAGACAACAAAATTCATAATGGTGCAATACTGGTTTCAGATCAGAAGGAAATATAGACAGTTCTTTTGGGGGATGTTATGAAACCAGCGTGGAAGTCATATGTAGATTTGACCTTAGTGTGAGGAAGTCACTGGAGTATAAAAAATTAATTACCATTGGATGACCACAAATTCTTTTATATTTGTTCATGCACTGAAAGAAAAGAATCATGTCCTCTGTAGTAATATCCATTTCACTGGTATCTTAGATTATATAGTCCTCTGTTAATGCAATTTAGCCAAATACATACAGGGACTTCTTGATTTCCTATAGGAAATTTTAGTCCATTCTCCTGTTTACATATGAGAACGTATGCATATATGGGTTACCCATCTTTTCATTCAAGCCAGTAAGTCCCAGACACTAAGTGCAATATTACAATTACTGTCCTACTGAAAAAAAATCTTGCTGAAAAGAACGGGAACAGTGCATGGCACATTTCAACTACAGAGATGTTTGACAGGGTTTTTAAAAAATCTGCCCTTGTCAAACCTTTTAAAAACTGCACAAAAACTTTGCTTCAGGTGTATGCCTATACACAAGCTTGTTTTCTTCACTGTCATCATTTAATGTATACTCTTTATTCTATAGGGTCCCCCCCCCCCCCAGTTTTCAAATTGATCTTTTCCATATCTGGCTGTCTTTTCTACAGTGAACTCCCTCTACCATTAGTCTATTTCTCATAGTTATTTCTTCAATACTTTTTTTGGGGGGAGGGAAGTAAATGAGATAAAATCTTTATGGACATTTGCTATAGCAATTTATCTCACATTTGATAGCAACTTGCATTTTGACATTTTATTCATGCTCACTTTTCTCAGTGCTTGACATAATAATAGAACACCAAGAGCTTATTTTATCTATTGACAGTAGACATATAGTAATACAGTTTTGCAACATGCTGAGCACAGCTCTATCTTCCATGCTATATCGCATCACCAGGAACAGGCACGGTTTGATGTTTCAAGGGCTGCAATCACACACATGAAATAATCCATTTTCAAACCACTTTCAATCCACTTTTGAATTGGATTTTGCCAGTTCACACAGTAAAAATCCAGCTGGAAAGTGGATTGAAAGTGGATTGAAAGTGGATTCTTTAGTGTGTGTGATCACAGCCAAGGTTATTTTTTAAAATTCTGTGCTAGGGAACATTATTATTGTTGTTTTCAACATTCTTTTTGTTGTTCATAATTTTAACGTAATTGTTGCTTTCCAGGTTTTGCTTTCCAAGTATATACTAAATTCTTACTTATTTTCACAAATGCTTTTGGACAGTTCTATATTTCTATGCATGAAAAAATCAGCTTAAGGGAAGTAGTGATAAAAGTTCATTTTGTTGCTGCATTAGAGATAAGTAAAAAAACAAATTTGCAAAACAAATTGCATGTCCTTCTTTTAGCTCCATGTTTAAGAAGCCCATGGGTTTATGAGAAAATATGTAAACAATTGTGATCTAGAATGCAATTATAGGTCAAAGCCAGTTGTTCTCCATAAAATGACCCATTTTTTGCGGCTTCAGAGAAACAAATGGGAAACCACTAATTCCAGTTTGGTGTAGTGGTTAAGTGTGTGGACTCTAATCTGGGAGAACCGGGTTTGATTCCCCACTCCTCCATTTGCACCTGCTGGATGACCTTGGGCAAGCCGTAGTTCTTGAAAAAGAGCAGTTATGTCAGAGCTCTCTCAGCCCCACCTACCTCACAGGATGTCTGTTGTGGAGAGAGGAAGGGAAAGGAGTTTGTAAGCCACTCTGAGACTCCCATGGGTATTAAAGGGCAGGGTGTAAATCCAATGTCTTCTTTTCTTCTTCTTTAGAACCAACAAATTGCTGCAACCCTAATACATCTCAGTGGGTGCATTCAGATGCACAATTTAATCAGGTTTAAAGGGCCCCACTCTGTTGCAATTATTTTTTCTCTGGACAATTGCAATCACACGGGAGCATGTGCCGGGTTTTTTTAAAAAAAAATTCTAAGTTTGCGCATGCACATACCTGCTTATCTGTAGAATTGAAAAACTTTATCCTCATGCATGCGCAGAACCACTAGGGTGAAGCTTTCGTTTGACAGTCTCACAGAGCACTGTGATTTCACCACTGTGACAAAAGACTTCCCTTTAAACTTTTCATTTGAAACTGGCCTCTTTGGGATCCCAAACTCAAAACTAGTGCCCATTTAAACATTGGTTTTATAAACATGGGAGCGAAGCTCCACTTATGTGTATACTCCCAACGCACACACAAAAAAAGGCGGGCAAAAAGCAGAAGGGGGTTTAAACTATCGAAAGTGGCTTGACACCAGAGGAGCAATCACACAGGGAAAACTGCAGCTTTAAATGGGAGAGCTGACAAAACACCATTTGTGCTGAAGGGGGGTCTTGAGCAGGAAACCAACGAATCAGGATGGGGGGCAGATGTTGTCGTGTGAATGTGCACATAAAATCCATTGTTGATCAGTCACAAAACCTGATTAAACAGCACGTCTGAATGCACCCTCAACATTCTTAACTGGCCTGTGTTGGCCCAGAGGGGTAAATTATGATTTTTTTAAAAAACTGAGTTTCAGTTTATTGGCCCTCATCCATGCCACTACTTTCTCTGAGCACCTATTCAAGACTTCGAAACATACTTTACTCAGTTGTTAAGGAGAAATTGAGCTGGATGTCATTCATATATTGGTGCAACTCACTCCAAATCTCTAGATGACTTTTCCCAGCATATTCATGTAGATGTAAAGCAGATAAAAAGACAGTGTCTTTTGTACATGAAGGAGCACAAGGAGCTCTCTGTTTCTATGACTGAATTTATTTATTGACAGAATTTGTATCCCTAATTTCTGCCCTTACAAGGACCACCAAGGTGGCTAACAATTTAAAACATACATGTTAAAATTATATTTTAAAACCATTAAAATTAACCCACCAAAAACACATAATTAAAACAATTAAAAAACAGAGTTAAAATACATACAAAACATAAAAGCATGCATTAGGAAGCAGGAATCACTGAGAAAATTCCAAAAACAAAAAAATCTTCACGTACTGGCTTGAAACAGCAACAGAAGGGGACAGACAAATTTCCCTGTGGAGAAATTTCCAGAGCTTACCAAGAAGGCCCTCTTCCAAGTTGCCATCCACCTGTTCTCAGAAAGTGGGGGCACCCAAATTAGGGTCTCCAAAAATGACTTTAGTGGTTGGGCAGATTCATAAAGGATTAGGTCAGGGGTGTCGAACTCATTTGTTACAAGGGCTGGATCTGTGCGAGCATGTGTGCACCTGGAAATCATGGCAACCTCTGGTGACTGACCCCTATGGGGGGGCTGGAGAATATTCAGAGGGTTGGTCCCCACCTCCTGCCTCTGGTATTTCAAAGAGGTCTCCCATCCAAGTACTTGCCAGAGTCAACCCTGCTTAGCTTCTGAGATCTGATGAGCTCAGGCTTGCCTGGGCTATCCAGGTCAGGGTGCTTTATTTCATTTTTGAGGGGAAATGGACAAATAGGTATCAGGTTTAGGACTTAGAAGGTGAACAGGCGACAAGAATGAGGTAACTTTATATAAATATAAACAATAGTTTGTCACAAAGAAGTAGCTGTTTTGTTATACAGAGAGGTCTTTAAAATTGGCAGTCACTGCTTAAATAAACTAGTATAAACTTCTTAGTCTCAAAATATACTTAAGTTTGTGAAGCCAGGAGCATTCACACATTCCAATTTAACTTCTTAGCGATCTGATAGAGATCACTTCTAAGAACTATTCCCTCAGGGAAGGGCTACTCATCCTACTTCCCTAATTCAGGATCTTCCTTGATCCTCACACTCTGCTTAACTCTCTTTCACTGTTCTCACTCCATTTTCACTTTTCACTCTTAACTGACACTTTCAACAGTAGAATTCCATTTGAATCCCATCACTCAAGGTTCTCAGACCGGAGTAAAGCATTAACCCTTCATAGTCCGTTACAAGGTGACACCTTAGCCTAAATTTGCTTGCTTTTTACTTTTCATTTTTTTGCTTTTCTTTGTTGTTATGTGTACACTGTAAGTTGTTCTTCTCTTTGGGGAGTCGGGTGTGTACTTGATGTTTATGCCTGTGTTTTTTTAAATAAAAAATTATTTCTTAAAAAAAAAAATCAACAATCAATCAGATAAGTTTATTGTCTTAGCCATAGGCCATAACGGAACACAACACATCAAGGTTGAGTAGAAAAATACATCAAACTGTAAAACTGATAATGTAAGCAACAAAAATAACAATATCTTACATTAAACCCTATGCTCTTTTTACTTTGTATTAAATACTAAACTCATTCTAATTTTCCTTGTTACTAAGGCAAATAACACCATCCTACTAAAGACATAGTGATCAAGATCCGAGAGTAAAAATTTGACCAAATCCAGATTGGAAAGTCCATTATGCGGCAGAATAATGGGGATAATATACTTTAACCTAAGAGCTTCATGCCATGGGCATCTCAGAATATAATATCCTATATCATCTACTTCCCCCATATCACAAAGACAAAATCTAAGGGGGGCAGGAATACCAGAAAAACATCCAGTCCTGATCATTGAGGGCATGGAGTGAAATCTTGAAGCCATAAAACCCGATCTTAATTCCGGGGTGGTTAACTTCTCCAAATAAAGGGACCTACTGATCAAACAAAACAAGGTGATGATGGTGGTGGTTCTTTGTACCACAAAGTCTTCCAACCAATGTTGAAAATGCTACAGAAGAAACAGGGGGCCCATGGAGGCGGAAAGTGGTCAGTGTGCAAGTGACCAACCCTCCAGCAGAGGCCCAAAGATACATTTGGTCCCTATGGTAACCAGACACTGGGTAGCAGGATATTTTGAGGCCCGGCCTCAAAACTGACAAAGGGAGTCAGGAGTCAGTCTGTCCCTCCTGGCAGGAAGGCCCCAAAAGGACAGTGGTTGCAGTGGTACCCTAGTGGATGGAAGTGGAATAGTTCCCTCCAGGAGTTAGGAACCCAATGGAGGGAATGGGCAGAAGCAGGACTTTTCCACCACAGAAGCTATCTGTTTATAAAGATAGGACAACAGAAAGACATAGAAATTATAGTTCTGCACACAATACAGTAAGAAAAGGGGAAATTTCCCAAGGACCTAAGAAGGGGTAATAGTTACTAAAAATCCACACTGAGCTAGGAAGTATTTGGGGTCAGCAGAGTAAGGTGGAAAAAGTTTGAACCATCATCATTTGGGACAGGGGCTAGTTGCCACTGGTTGTTTTGTTTAACAAGTAATTTTTCTATTCTAAAAAATTAGCTTGCATGACTTAAATGGAAGCCAGGACATTACAAATTTTAAAAGTATGCTTTTAAAATCATTGAGTAGGGCAGCACATTCACATGCCCCATCCATACTGTAGCACTGTCGCTGGCTACTATCCAAAGGCAACGTTAAAGTAAGGAAACTACCTGCAGATGTAGCTTTCTCAGTTCTTTTTACTATTAAATTTTAGTGGTTAGCCTCCTTTACTGTAGGAGTTCCATTAGTGAAGATCTGGGCTAGGGAAAAAATGAGTGGCACTTCCCACAAAAGCGACCTTTATTGTGCAAAGATTACTTAGCTAATGCATGTGAAGTGCTCTGGGCACTTAGAAAAAACTGCTATGAAATGGAAACTAGAAATATTCAGCCAGCTACTTTTTTGTATCTTGCAGAGAGTTATCAGACTACCCAGCAGACGTACCAGCAGGAATCACAATGGGGAAGGGGGGAAGAAAACAGCTGGCCACTGAAATGTATATTTGAAAAGTCATAGTATAAGAAGACTTATCCAAATTATTTTTAAAATGGTTAAAAGACCAGAAGGATAAGTCATATGTTTCAAGCTACTGGCTCTTTGGTAATGTAGAAGAAGAAGAAGAAGAGATTGGATTTATACCCCACCCTCCACTCCCCAAGGGAGTCTCAGAGCAGTTTACAAACTCGTTTTCCCTTCCCCTCTTCACAACAGACACCCTGTGAGGTAGGTGGGGCTGAGAGAGCTCTGAGACAACTGTCCTTGAGAGAACAGCTGGTGCAGAGCTATGGCTTGCCCAAGGTCATCCAGCCAGGTGGAAGTGGAGGAGTGGGGAATCAAACCCGGTTCTCTCAGATTAGAGTCCGTGCACTTAACCACTACACCAAACTGGCTCTCATGTAATTGCTGAGAGAGGGGTTGGGGGATGGAGGATCAGAGGGATGGAGAGAGAGAGGTGGGGGGAGAGATGGGGGAGAGATGGGGGAGAGAGAGAGAGTGTCACTGGGTTAGATCCAAAGGTCCATGCGAATGCTCTGATCCAGAATAGATCTTTTCTGGGTTTCCCTCCTGTTCTCCCTCCTGTTCTCCTTGAAAAGTGGTTCCTGAGGAATGGGGAGTACCCTTGGGAACAGCAGGATATGAGGTTCTGCAGCAGGAAACAGGAATCAGCACTTGTGAAAGTGTCTTTCTACTTACTGAAGAGAGAGTCGGGCTGTAACACATTTTATTACGACTCCACTCAAGCCAGTAGAAAGTAGTAAAAATTAAAATAAGGTCTATTAAACCGTTAAGGATTAGGGAACTAATGAATTTGTGGCATATTAACAATCTAAGATCATAGATACTTATGTAGTCATAAATTGCAATTAGTAATTCTAGAAAGGGAAGGAAACGAACACACTGAAAGAATGCTGTAATTAATCTCCAACAGATATGTGCTTGATAATAGAGTCGCCAGTTAGATTTTAGTAATAAAGCTGATAAATATTTAATCTAGATGAACCGTTTCTGTAATTCGGTAAAGTATTAAAAACATTAACTAGTCATATTAACTGTAGCATTTAAGTATTTTGTAACTCAGTTAACAGTGCTATTAACTATTTTGCTTCAAAATATATTAAGATAATGGAAAAAACTAGATATTAAATCTTAACTAATTCTAAATGTCAGCTATTTTAATTAAGATAACAATTAGAACAAAAAAGCATAATATAGATGTCTGATTTGTAAACTTTTGCTGTGCCAATTTACTTATCAGAAATATGCCTTTGAACAGATTCAGTATGTTGTATAAATTTATTTCACTGTAGTATTTATGAGCATCCATCTGGATTCAAGGTACACAAAGGCTCTGTGTTTTCTTAGGCATGGTTAACTTAACTCTGCCTGAACTCAGCAAGACTTACTTTTAAATCAAGATGCATAGGATTAGCCGAAGGATCTTCAGCCTCAGCAAACGTGCCACATGTTCAATCCCCAGATATCATTTACACAGGGCATAGTGGTTAATTCTCCCCTGCCCTGAGTTCCAAGCCTTATTTGATCTGGCTTTAGAATTGTCAGGCAGGGTAGCAATGAACATGTAGGGGGACAAAGAGCAGGAGTGGACTGCAAGTGAAAATGGTCCTGTAGTAGACAAGCCAGTACTCCAGAGTCACTCAGTTCAGTGGGGCCAACAATGGGCATTGGCTCGTCCATTGCATTCTGTTCCCAGCACTACAGGAGGAGACAACTGGTGAACTGAATGGCTGATAGGTCTGAACTGTGTGGCACCTGAAGCGTCAGTAAAGCTGCCAGGGCTTGGCTCTTTTTGTTCCTGCCCCTCTAGGGCAGTGGCTCACCAGGAACTTTCCCTAAGTTAAAGGCCAGTCCACCCCTGAGGATGACACTCGCCCCCCCCTGCCAAAATGCATGCATTCACTAGAATTTGTGCACTGGGAACTACACATACAAACATCCCCACACATATAACCAATGGATAAGTTAAATGTACCCTGCAAAAAGAGGGGTACAAAACTACAGTTTAGGATCTATATGACTCGGGGTATCATGGAATAGGTCAAACAGACACAAATCCAGTTCCCCCTGCCATACTTCATTTGTACACTGGTTGTCATAGATTATGTATCTTATACTTTCCTGAAAAAATGAGAAGGATCTGAATGTTACCTGTCTAAGGTCAAATCTACATCTGACTTTCCCGCTGGAATCATTCTATTTTTTTTTTAAAAAAAGTCTATACCTGTTTCTAGTTTCAAACCATACTTGTTCTAGTTTAAAAATTACTGTTCACATTCATTAACTGCCCTCCTGTGGTCAAGCTAGCATTATACTGCTTTAAACAGATCTTGTTGCTTAGTACTCTTCAGACCCAGGGAGTGAAATTTGAAAGCAGCGTGAAATGAGCGTAGGAAAAGACAGCAGTCAAACTACTTCAGAGGGGAGGTGTAAACTGGGCCTAACTGAGACCTTAAATAGTATCTCTGATCAGAGCCTTGTGAAATTGTAGCCAGGTTGTATGTTTCTTTGCCAGAACATCCTGTACCTCAAAGAATAAGGTCCCCCCCCACGTGCTTTTCGAAATACCTCTGCAGCCATAGAAGAAGAAAAAAAAAACTATGCTATTAAAAATTCAACACTATGCTATTAAGTAAATTATTCCCAAGAAAACCCTTTTTAAATGCTATGTTATAGGCCAAACCCGATTGCTATGGTTTAAAAGGTTTTAGTGAATGAAGATTTCCTGAAAATTAATCCCAACAAGAGACCTATCTTTTGCAACAGAAATTATTAGTCATGTTCACAAATGACTACTGGCAGTGGAAATTCTAGATTATGAACTGCTATTACTATAATCACTTTTTACTGTCTCTGCTTCATTTTTACATGCTGCCAAATACTGGAATGTTCTGGTGGCAAAACCTTGCCACTGACACATTTGTTCTACCATACCTTTTAAAAAACAAAATGTGGTTAAAATGATAATTATGAAACTTTACTGCTGCAGAAAAGCCATGCGAAAACGACAACTGATGATTCATATTTTATTACAAATAATATTTTATTAGTTAGTTAGAGACACTGTTGTTTAACTGGCAGCATATATGTTTTACAGAAAGCAAATTTACACAGAATTGGTATTCTTTGCTTCATTGTCATCAAAAAGGAAAGTAAGGGGACCAATTAATTCCTCCTTGGGCATAGCAAGTGAGGGGTGTTGGCACAGGAATGGAGTATTGGTAGAAGAATTCCCCTCTATTCTTTGGATCCAAATGGCACCCTAATATTTTTATTACGGTTTACAGTTAAATCCAGTGGGCTAATTTTTAAAGAATATAAGATAGTTGGTATAGGAATTCTATTGTCACCACTTGTAGACACTGGAAATGCACGGTCTGTGATAGCTGACATGACAAAAGTATCAAATAACCAGATTGTCATGCGTCAGTGGATTCCAAAGGCCACATTTTTCCTTCTGGCGGCATGATTGTCATTGGAGTCTTTTATAACTTGTCAGCTTTCACAGATAAAGCCTTTTCATAACATGCAAACAGAATCCTACCATGAGGGGGAAATTGTATTACTTGAAGCATTTATGTCAATCCACCTAAACTCCCTGTATTAACCAATACACATAGTATACTTTTTCAAGCTTATCTTGAATTTTATGAAGCAGAAAGTACAAGGCAACAATAAAAAAGTACAAACAGAGGAGAACAGACACATTTATCTCCTAAATAGTATGATTCTTACATTGTCCTACTTGTATCACCTCTATCTCTGCAAGGAGCAGTATAAACACATAACAATTGGATTTAGCTGTACTATTTCTTTTTGTTAAAACTCTTTTTGTCACATCCACTAAGTTTAACATGCTTCTACAGAGCCCTGGACACAAACCACCACAGAGTGCCATGTGGGAAAAATATTATCTATGTAACGTATTTATACATCATGTTCTCATTCTGTGAACTACCAAGGCAGATAACAATTAGCAAAAGCCCCTGTAAAATACAAGGCAACTATAAATAGTTGAACATAATAATATATATCGTATGTGGATACTTCCAGTGCCTTGCACATTACCTTATGAAGATGCAGAAAATCTATCTTTTTTCCAATCACATTATTATTTGTATTTTTCCACAGAAACCATATATGGATACTAAACATGTGATTAAAGAATTCTCGCAGTTGTACATGCTGGTATAAATGGTTGCCAATATCTAAATGCAATGGTACAATTCAGTCCTATGTATTTTCCCTGTATAAAAGATAGCAGACCCTTGAGTTTTACAACAGCAGGAATTAGGGTTCCCAGCCCCCAGGTCCAGGCAGGGGTTCCCTCACTTCTGGGGGCTCCAATCTGCCCCTGAGCCAGCTGGATGGCAGGGGAAAGCCCTGCCCCAAGCCACAGCCACCCATGTCCATCCCTCTCTCCCTCCCCTCCTGCAGATATTTAAATGGCTTCAGTTGATCAGCAGGGAGCATGTGGTTTGCTGATCAATTGGAGGGCCCTTTAAATCTTTCAGCAGGGAGGAAGAGGGCCCACCACCAGAGCACCCCCCCAAATTCCCCCTCAGGAAGGATGAAGGGACCTGGCAACACTAGCAGGAATATAAGACATCAATAATATACTTAGACTACAGTGGTTTCCAGACTGAAAGACAAGGCAGTAAGTAATGCTGTGGACTAGGCTCTTATGCCCCCCGCCCCCCCAAAGACTAACTATGGGATTGCCTATTGTGATGAAGACTATTTAAATCTTGCTTGCTTTTCCGCTTTTAATTTCTGGCTCTAGTTTCTGTGTTTCTTTTCTTTAAAGTTTTCTAGTGGCTTTTTTGTGAACCTAGATCACTGCGTAGGAAGCTAAAAAGGGAGAAAATGCTGGTAATTCAATTTAAAGATCAACAGAGAAAAACTGCTAGACATTTTTTGCATGTGTATTACTTTAAAAGTACAAGAGAGTAACCAGAGTAACAAGAAGAGACACGGTTGGTTATTCAAAGCTTCACATACACTGTTGCTAATGCCTATATTTATATATCCTGCTGGCTACACTCCAGTCCTTTGATGTTCATAATGTTTATCATAGTTCTGCCCTTAGTTCCTTACATCTCTGATCTGAAGCATTCCCACCCATTTATCTATGTTGCATATTTCCTCTAATGAGTTCATGGTGGTATCCATGGGTCTCTTCCTCCACCATTTTGTTCTCTAAAACAACCCTATAAGTAAATCTTCCCAAAGAGTACAACAGAACCTGCATACTTCTGTACAATCTTGGTACACTGAAACCAGAGTATAGCTGCAGGGACCAGATTCTAACTGGTGGCCATGAAGTTGAAGTTTAGAGATAACTTTCCTTCAGCTACTGGTGGGCGGTAATGAATTAAGGTTCCCAGCACTTTGTTGGTGTTCTGTTAAAGTGCTGAGTGGCAGTAAGTCTGACAGAGGAAGGGGAAGGGCTCCCTACTCAACCTCTACAATGTTCAATTGGATGTCAGGCATGTCAGGAGGTAGGTGGGGCTGAGAGAGTTCCAAGAGAACTATGACTGGCCCCAGGTCACCCAGCAGGCTTCATGTGGAGGAGGAGTGGTGAATCAAACCCAGTTCTCCAAATTACAGTCTGCTGCTTTGGGTCCACATTTTGGAGAAAGGCAGGGTATAAATGAAATAAAAATTGAATATGGGGGCAGATAAAAGTTGATTGGTGGGTGGGAAGGAGAGAAAGGTAAGGATATGGGTGCTACCAGAAGCAGGGAAATGGGAAATAGTTTGGGGAGAGGAATACAGGGGAAAGTGAGGTGTCCTCTTGCAAGTCCTTGCAGGTTCCCCACTGTGCAACTGGACCTGGCCTGGAGGCTGGCACTGTACAACTTGGCCAGATTTTTCCCAGGAAGAGGCTGCCAGGGAAAGGAGGAGGGGAAACTGAAAATGCAGGGGGAGATAAAGGTAGGTTGGCTGGTAGGTGGAAAGGAGAGAAGGAAGCAAAAAAAAAAGTGAGAGGCATTCAAGGAAGGGGAAGAAGACACAATGTCGGGGTGAGAGAAAATGAGATGCCCCCACAAGTCTTTGTGGGTCCCCCCATTTCTAATTAATATAATAGCATTATTCTTAAAGCAGCATAATTACTACTTCCATGCAAATGAAACCTACACTTCTCCAGTAATATCAGAACAGAATCAAATGGGAGCAGTGAATAATATCAACAAAGCAACTCCTTTGGATCATGGGATTTTTTCACAAAATCCATCAGTTCCTTGCTAAGAGCAACCGTGGGCACCCTTATTGCATTATCCAGAGTATAACATTCAAAATAGTCCATACATTTGTCTAAATTTGAGAGAGTCATTGGTATTCTTCATATCATTCTGGGATTTTCACTTTAGACACTTGATTTTCTCTTGGACACTGACAGAAAATCTTGCTTTGTTACATCGTTAGACATAAGAATGACTTGCAAGCACACTCCTCAATACCTTAAAAAACTAATCCTGAGCCCAAGTACACAAAGGCTTTGGAACACAGGTCTATGCCAAAGTCTTTGCGTTGCACCATTTGTTGGGGAAACCCTATCTTTTTTGCAGAATTATGTATCAACTAGGAATAAGGCCTGTAGTGGAAATAAATACAGCGGGCTCTAGAAAAAGGCTCTGGGTGGGTGCCCTGGCCTTGGGCACTCAGTGTCAATTTGCTTAGGTACCTCAGCAACATATAATGACACAGAGTCCACCGTTTTCTCCAGAAAATCTGGTCTCTGCTGTAATTCTGAGTGATCTTCAGCCCTCACCTGGAGATTGGCAGCACTGGTTCCCCAGGAGGAATTGGCTGGTTTGGAGGGTAGAGCCTACAGCATTGTATCTGTTTGAAGTCCCACCCCTCCTCAGACCCCACCCTCTCCAAAATCCACCCCTCAAATCTTCAGGAATTTTACAATCTGGAGTTGGCAACCATATCTCCTTCCCAGCCAGCCATTAACCTACCTTTATCTGCCCTCTGACTTCAGCTTTCCATCTCCCCCTCCCGCCTGGAGAGCAGCTGTAATTCTGGGTTTGGTGGTAATGTGCTAAGGTAATGGAATTTTGGCAACTGATCCTGGGAAAGGTTGATAATTTATGTAATGTTAATATTGAGTTGAATGATAAAGTGTTATTTATGGGAATTCTGGGAAATAATAAAGTAAATAAATTCAAAAAAGGATTTATTTAAAGCTATGATTGTAGCAGCTCATGCAGTAATAGCATATGGATGGAAAGATGCTTTAAAATGGACTTTGGAAAGATGGAACGGGTACCTATATGAATGGATTCAATCAGATATTTTATTGATAATAAAACAGGATAAGACATGGGAAGATAAGGCATTGGAGATAAGGAAGAAATGGTTTGGGTATATAAGATGGGTAAAAGAAGGGGGGGCAATAATGATGTATTTATAAAACTCCAAAGGGTGTGCTCATGGTTACAGATATAATAACAAAGTTTTTCTTTCTTTCTGGTGGCTTGTGTAAGGGGGGAAGGGAAAAATAAAGGGGAAAATTGATGTATTTGATGTTTGGTTATGTAAAACTGATGAAAAGGATTGTGAATGGATATGAAATGTAAGACATCAATACAATTAAAAAATGAAGTGCTAACTGCTATGCCACACTGGCTGTGGTATCGCCTGGTATCACAACTGAACTCCAGACTATAGAGCTCTTTCTCCCCCCCCTGGAGAAAACAACTGCTTTGGAAGGTGGACTTTATGGCATTCTGTTCAGCTGAGGCCTCTCCCCTTTCCAAACCCTGGCTTCCATAGACTTCAGCACAAAATCTCCAGGAATTTCCAAACCTGGAGCTGGCAACCCTAGTCAGGACTGACCCCAATGAGTTCTCCACAAAGGCCTGGAAAATGCTTCATTCCTTTGTCTTTTTACTGACAGAACCAAGCTTGGTTGCCTAGCAACAGCCACTGAGGGAAAAGCTAGTCCCACAGGAGCCAAGCAGGAGAAGTGTCTTTGTCAGAAGAGACAGCCGTTTTGGCAGTTATTCTGACAGGGAACAGTGGCTGAGGTGGCAGTGGGCGGAGAAGAGGAGTGGACCCAGCACCCAGCCAATGGCACGTGATTACTCTTGAGTGGTGGTTGATAGGTCAATGGCTGATGGAGCACACAGCACAGCCAATAGGAGAGCTGGAAATGGCCATCGTGTTAGGAGAATTATATATATGTTTGTAACAGGATGAGAATTCTATGCCTGTAATTTTTAGGTCTTGAAAGATTCTGCAGACAGCTGCGATCAGTTCTACTTTTATTAATGATTTATGCTTCCCTGCATGTTTTACAAGCTAGCAACATTAATGATATGCTACTTTCTTTTATGTTTAGGTGATAATTGTGTCCTCTCTCAGCTGGGCTATTGACTACACCTCAGGTGCATTTCCCCCCGTCTTTGGAAATCTGTCGTGTCCCTTTTGTCATCCTGCTCTGTGATAGTCATTATCCTTTCATAAGAGCAACCAAAACTATACCTAGTTTGAATAATAAATCCAACACTTTCATCATGCTTTCAAGTAGTGGAATTCCTTACATGTTCAGTTTTTGATCTGTACTTCTGAGAAGTGTTAGCGAAGAGGGTTTTATTACAATATTACAGCAGAAAGGGTCTCTGCTCAAGATATAGATCCTGCTGGGTTGAACATAACAGAATGACATTGTCATTTTATACACTGACTTCAATAGACCCCAAAGGTAACCATTCCTTTAATGCAATGCATTGTATTTTCACCTGATTAACAAAGCAGTTAAGACAGAATGGCATGGTTTATCTGGTTAGTAGACCACTGTTTTTATTTGCTCATAAACTTAAATAGTTGGGTCACCTTTCCATTCTTTCCTCTACCCCACCCACATTGTCAGGCTTTTGCTATTAGCATGCCAGAGCAAGGTCACCAGGGCTTTTCTGTAAATATGAGGACATGAGGCTTAGATTCAGAATTGTTCCCACCAACTAAATGGGGTCCATTTGCATCTTTGTCTGGATAAAGACTGTACTGTCCCCACCTGTTCATGGCCATACCAACTCTCGTCTTACCTTCCCTCAGGTCATCTTTGTCCCTGGGTACAATACATAGAATCAACACATAGATAAATGTCATGCTGTGTAAGAGGACCCTATTTGGGCTAGTCTTGCTATGGTGCAGTGATAAAAGTTCCTGTCTTTAGTTACAATTTTTGTCAGACTTCTATGTAATCATCTTACCTGATGCCAGGGCAGGGCCCCTCAGATCCTCTCTAGAACACAGGGAGACCCTACCTCAAAGCACTAGCTAAAGGACTAGCTAGGATGCTTGTCCAAGAAGAATGGCCCTCTTGTATGGACTTAGGCGGGCAGATTTCTCTATAGACAGGGACTCATTATGAGAATTCTTCTCAACACCACTGGCTATTGCAACAGGACATCCTATGTCACCTCCCCCATTGGTTCCAACAATATGCATTCCCTTAGTTCATCGTTCAAGAGAATAAGATTTAATGCCCTATCCAATCTCAAGGCAGCCAAAAAGAAATAATTTAATGTTTTCCTTCAATGGCAAAAACTCATTGATTTTAGCACCTTATAGGCCACAACACAAGTAGCATTTGGTTTGGTTGGACACACTTTGTATAGTTCTGCTGTAATGGTTGAAAAGATGATGAAGTGATAAATTAAAAGGACAGGAGGCTGACAGGTGAAATATATAGGATTATGAGGGTGAGTGGGAACCTAAGAGAGATTAATTTCCTGGCTGGACAGATTACCACCAAGCAGTAATGAATTCCTTCGTAAAAGTTATATTGGCATTGCTATTATGGGTGGAAAGATGGAGAAAGAGGAGGAGCAGGGCACTATGTGAAAAGAAAAGAGAAAAGCAGAACAGATGAGAAATGAAATGGGAGACTTTAAAACTTCGTGTACAATGCAGAAATAACTTTTATTGTATTAGTTCTGAGCCTGCTTTCAAGTAAAAGTTTGGTAAGTTCAATGAAGAATTGTAAACTTTAGTAACTGTAAATTCAAACTGGCAGGACACATGAACAAGATGTTCAGAAATTGAGATCTTTATTACTTACTTCCCCCCCCCCCTCCTCGTTCCAGTTATATCACTCTACAGGCCAGTACAGGTTCAGCATCTGTGAATGGTGCTGAATTTAAAGGGTCTTTTTGTGAGCTGAGTATGTGGCCTGCAACTGCCCCTCTCCCTCCCTCCCACTAAATTTAAAGAGCCCTCCAGCTGATCAGCAGGCCTTTGTCCCTGTCGATCAGCTGAAGCCCTTTAAATCTGGCAGGAGGGGAGGGAGAGGGGTGGCCGGGCAGGTGGTTGTGCTTGGGGGCATCCTCACCCACTCCCAGAACACCCCCCAAATCTCCCTGCTGGAGCGAGGAGGGGACCTGGCAACCCTATGCATAACTTAATGAACTTCAATGTTACTAACCAGTAACATGGAGTTCAGCAGTGGATATAATTAGCAAAAAAGTTTCAACATCAGCCTCGCAACACTGATTTTTTTTTTTTTTAGCAATTAATGGCATGAATAATGTTGTGTGGTAACTGATGTTAACAGGCTAGAAAAGTAATTGCTGTGTTTGTTCTCAGTAAAGTACAAGGTGCACTGTGGTAGTACACCGCTTCATTTGGTTGAAGACACCTTCAGTACAAAGCCAGTCTGTCTGCTAAAAATACATCCCAGTTCACTGAGACGCATCACAACATCTTGCTGTCCCCTTTGACATTTGGATAAATTATTTCTATTGTACAGAGTTTGCGCCCCAAAATGACTTTCTGGAACAGGTAAATGAGAGAGAAAATAATTGCGCTAGAAATATGCCCTGCGGTGTTCCCAGATGACATTAAACAAAAGTTTTATAAATATTAGTTCTGTCAAAAGTGCACGGTATAATTCAGTCTCTGCCTTTCAGCTTCAGGAAAGGGTCACAAACTTGCATTATCTCCCTAAGCACTAGCCTTCACATTTAATTTAAAGATGTCTAAACTGTATAAGCAGGCTGTGCCTTCCACAGAGACCTATCCACAAATATCTGCCGTGTGACGGGTACAGCACTGAGTAATCCAATGTGGATATAGCTGGATCCAGATTTAACAACATGAAAAATAAATAACAGTTAGGTGCTCAGGTGCTGGTCTGGCAGCACAGTGCCTTTTCAGGGATCCCACTAGAATACTGAATCATGGCAGCAGGTTGACTTCTTAATAAACAACTAGACTGAACACTGTTTTCATAAGTAAAAGGGTAGACCCTAACTCAAAGAAGTACATTTTTCCTGCCTTCCTCTTTGCCCAGGCTTCCTGTCTCTGCTGAACAACAAGGGACTGCTCCTGAACAAGGTATCATGCAATACTGGGGGAGGCTGGCAGGAAGATGAGGAATTGGGCAAAACTGCCCCCTACATCTTGTGCAAGTGGAGCCAACCTTGAAGCTAAGCCAACTATTACAATTTTAAGAAGAAAAGAAATGAAACGTTAAATTTTGGAAGGAAACAGGTTATATGGTCTCTTTCTCTCTCTGTACCTGCCTCATGATATAGGCTTGTTCTTTTTCAATGAAATTTATCTGAAATTCAATGTATATCAGTTATCTTCAGATTGGCTTGCCAAAATCCAGGTCATAGCTGGAGATCTCCTGCTATTACAACTGATCTCCAGGTCACAGAGATCAGTTCACCTGGAGAAAATGACCACTTTGGATGGTGGACTCTATGGCATTATACTCCTATGAGGTCCCTCCACTCCCCAAACCCCGCCTTCCTTAGGCTCCATTCCCCCCAAATCTCCAGCCATTTCCCAACCTGGAGCTGGCAACCCTATCTTCAGGCAAATAAATAAATAAATAAATAAATAAATAAATAAATAAATAATTTCTATCCCACCTGTTCCCCAAAACTGGGCTTAGTGTGGCATACAACATATCTCAAACAGTACCTAATAAAAGCATACAATAAAAATAAACAATAAAACCCACACAATACATTTAGATTCCAGCATCATTCGATGGCATCACACATCTTTACTGCAAGCAGCTCAGGTGGCTAGTGTGGCATCATATTCCACCAATGGGAAGGTTCTTAACCCAGAAGGGTATGGGGGATAAAAAAGGGGGGGCTGGGAGGCCATTGATCTCATTAGCTGTCGCTATCCTCAACCATATGCTTGGTGGAACATCTCAGTCTTACAGGCCCTGCAGGACTGAGTCAAGTCCTGCAGGGCCCGGATCTCAGTAGGATGAGAGTTCCACCAGGCTGGGGCCAGGGATGAAAAGGCCTTGGTCCTGGTCAAGCACAGCCAGACTGTTTTGGGACCAGGGACTACCAGCAAGTTGGTACCAGTTGAGCATAAAGTGCTCTGAGGGGTATATAGGGGGAAGCAGTCCCACAGGCACAATGGTCCCAGACCGTTTAGGGCTTTGAAGCCATGTACATGGCTTAAGTACATGGCTAAATTATATAACCGAGGGTTTATTTCTTGGCCTTTGGAAAAGAAAAGGCAGTAATGTTGCCTAAAATATGGACAGGGTATGACACGTAGTAATGTTGCCCTTCCAGCCTCGTATAAAGTATGGACTTGTAATCTAACACTATATCTGGACTGTGAAAAGAGTGTGCCAGGGAAAATGGACTAATTGGTGACCATGTGGCAGTGCCAACGTACTGGACAAGGAGACATGTGCCCAGCTGAGGGAAACCTTAGATGGACATGTGCAGCACCTGATCTGGACCCATGGAAGACCCGATGCCATCCATCCCTGCCTCCCTAAGGTGACTGCAAGCCCAACCACCCTGAGACCCACAGCCACATGGAACCAGCACCCAGAGTAATGGAGAAGCCATGCTTTGTAAAGACAACAAGAACTTTCCTGTTCAAATGCCATGACAAACCTTGTCTTCAACATGCAGGCATTTCCCCCCCTCCTTCTAGCAACGGCGCCTCGAAACTGCACGCATACGGTTTCAGTTTAAAGAAAGAAACTTGGCTGTGACAAGATTAACTGGCTGACTCATCCATCCTGAGCCCATCAAGGTAACCCAGCTGCCAAGCATCAGACCATTAACATTAATGGCTGGCCAAACATCTGAAAGGACTCCCTTTTCTCCTGCTTTTGTCTTGAACACTCCTCTTTGAAAAGTGTCACTGGTTAGAAACATTAATTATCCAAGTACTACTCCTATCTCCTGGTCATCTCTTGACCATCAATAACTTGTTTTTCCTAGTTTTCCTGGGGACTAAATGACTGGCAAGGCATACACCCACCTAGCCACTTTTTAGGGTATAAAAGGAGAGCACATGGCCATTGCTCTCTCTCTCTCTCTCGCATCTCCTATCTGATCCTGCCCTACCTTACAGACTCTTGATCTACTACTGTCCAGAGTCTCTCCACATGTTCTGCAGGTCAGAACACGATCCCTTCCCTTATGGTCTCCCTTACCCCTTTTTCCACTGAAGGATTATTTCACCACATCAAGACAGGTACATATCACCCACCAATGAAATACCTGCTAATGTGAACGTCGCTGTATCTTTTCAGATCTGTATTTCTTAGATCTGTGTAAGTATGTGTGTGTGTGTGAAGTATTGTTTGTGTGCAAACTATTCGGTAAAGAAACTATTTCTTTAAGACTTCATATCTGGGCCACTGGAAAAGGCAGGACTCCTATATACATAAGTAATTGATCCCTTTTCTTGCCAATTGCCATTTAATAATACTATTCCCCATATTTGATAAGAAAATAAGACAATTTGGCTAGCAGCAAGGCCATGGCAGACTGAAAAGCTTTAAAGGCATGGGAGTATCAATATGAGATATTCAGATGAACAGTTGCTACTGCAGAGAATAGGTTAAGCTTTCTGAAATATTTCATTGGGACAACCACTTCCTCAAAAAAGGAAAATACTGGTGATTCCTACATACTAGTATTCATTTCCATATATATGTTATAAGGATGCAGCAGTTCTGTTGCTTAGAAAACCTTTAAATATTTCTATCTGAAAAATGTTTTGTGACATAATTTTTTTTATTACCTGTTTAGAACAATTTACTTTCAGGTAATTTTGCAAGAAAAAAAATATGGTTGGGAACACAAAATTATAGAAGCACTTACATTTGCACTGTGATCACTTCCACTAACACAGATGACATCTTGTTTTTGAAGTGTTAGTACCTCTTTCGTAAGCTTCAGTCGGATTTCATAGGTGTTTTCGGTTATTTCGTCGTACAATAATGCAATACCAGTTTTTGTCTGTGGAAGCAAAGTAATAAAATACAAATGAAAGATGCCAAGAACATGAGAAAAAATGACAAGAGATAAAGATGGCTTTATAACACATGTCTTATGTGCTCAAAATAGTAGTTGTTTATATCTGTTTGGACAAAGGCTATAATAATAAGTAAGGAACAGAAAGAAAAATAAGGAACAGAAATAGAAAAAAACTACCAAAATAATTTTTATGCTTTAAAAGAAAATATCCTGCTTTTCTCCCTAACTGGGACCCAGAACAGCTTACGACATTGTTTTCCCGTCTTCTCCTATATCCTCACAGCAACCACCTGGTGTGGCAGGGTAGGTTGAGAGAATGCAACTGGCCCATAGTGTCTGAGATCAAGGCTCAAAATTTCATCGTGTTGTTATTTACTGTGGCTTGGAGGAGAGGTTCTCAGCATTTCTGTAAAAAGGCTTTTTGCTTGTTTTTATATAATTTACATAATACAGATTTAAGCTCAAAATACTCCTTTGGAGGATATTCTATGCTTGATTCCCTATAATGATGGTAAACAGACTGTACTTGGGCCTTCATATTGCGACATTCACTATCAAACTAACCTCTCACTGGCACCTCCCTTGCTCCATGTTGTTGTTTAAAGTGGGACCTAATAACCTCAGAGAGTTGATCCATAATTTTATCATGCACCTGAAACAACTCTAATGTCTGGTTCAAATCCCTGGGTTGTAATAAAAACTCTTTCAGACAATGAGACTCTAGAACACTAGCTACCTCCTGGGCAGTTGTGTTAGACCAATATACTCTGGGCATCTTATTTGCTGCCATCTCAGAAACATCCCACAAATGATCCCTTCTTTGAGAGGGGGAAGGGAAATTTAGTACCAGCACCACAGGGAAATGATCACTCTCCACACGTTCCAAGATCAAAAAGGCTCCCACATCTTCCTTAAGGGTTGGAGAAGTCAACAACACTACAGCCTCAACTTGATGCATAGGTAAATTCACCAGTAAGGTCATAGGGAGGTAAACCATTCAAAATAACCAAATTAAACCTCAGACAGAGTTGGACAGCCCCTTGTCAACTGCCTACCTGCCTCCTGGCACTTTTTTTTTTTTAAATAGCATGTCCAACACAGTGGAAGTCTATGTGGTACAGAGAACCATTCCCAGCATCAAAACTTATAAAGTATTTATAAAAAAGAAAATGTTCACAAGCATACTTTTAGCACAGCACCAGACTGAGCAAGGGATTCAAAATATATGCATAAAACACAAACCCTCTGTCCCCCATGCCCTATAGGGTTGCCAGCCCCCAGGTAGGGCCTGGGGATCTCCCGCTTTTACAACTGATCCCCAGCTGACAGAGATCAGCTCCCCTGGAGAAAATGGCTGCTTTGAAGGGCGGATGCTATGGCATTATACTATGCTTAGGCCTCTCCCCTCCCCAAACCCCACCCTCTCCTGGCACCACCCCCAAAGTCTCCAGATATTTTCCAACCCAGACTTGGCAACCCTAATGCCCTATCAGTTGTTAAATATAGGACAGGCTCCTGAGTTTAGGAAGTTACAAATCTCTACAGAGTTTTACATTACCTTGAAGCTTTCTGTAGCTCTTCAGGACAGCACATGGTTAAATGCCAGCCTCCTCAAGATGTCAGTTAAGAGTTCTGTCTGCTCTGATGGACCCAGTACCAAAGAGAACTTCCTTACTGAAGTATTTAATTCCTCCAAATCTCTAGTATTTAATTCCTCCAAATTTCTGTTCCCTGCTAGAAGGAGGGGCAGTTTGACCATCCCATTGTCTAGACCTATTAGCATTTGTTTGAAGGTGAGCTAAGTCTGGAAAGCAATTGAACTAACTTCTCCCCTTCCTGCCTGCTCTCTGCCCAGAGGAGGGGGGGAATGTTTAAAACTTAAAATTAAGGTTTTGCTCATTTCAAACCTTCAAAGAAAAAAAAAAGAAAAAAAATTGCATTTCTTCACGAGCACAAATTGGAACATTTTTAAAACCCTAAATTAGAGTTGAGACATGAGTATTTATCCCAGATATAAGATAATAGGAGCATATTTCAAAGCAGTATTAATGACTAATAATCAATGTATATAATCAAGTATAAAAAAGGTCTTTTTAAAATGTTCATAGTCGTTCCCTTTTGATGTAAAATGTGACTGGGTCACCTGTTTGTGGCTACTGCTGGACATTACTCATCCCTCTCTTTGTGTCTCTTTTGGTTCTTTGCAAGCATTCCTCCACTAGGGACATGTCCCCTTTCCCTCAGAACCTGAATCCTTTTGAGAGAGGTTGTGGCTCTTCTGTGGGGATTTTTCCTGCCAAATGAACCAAAGAGATGTCTGTTGACAGAGTCAGGTTCCAGCTGAGCTGAGAACAGTGCTGTGGCTGTCTTTTATCTTTATTTTTAGTTTTATTACGTATTTCTGTCAGGTGTTTTGCTGGCTGGTAGCCACATTGTTAAGAAAGGAGTTAGTTACTGGTACTTGTTGTTTTGGCTCCCTAAATTCTTCTTAAAGGAGACTTGAGCAAGGCTGACGCTATTTAAAATGCCAAAGTGTCTTGCTTTGAGAGCTGGCTATACAGGCTGTGTAATACTGCCTTGTTTGGTGTAGTGGTTAAATGCGTGGATTCTAATCTGGGAGAACTGGGTTTGATTCCCCACTCCTCCACTTGAACCTGCTGGATGACCTTGGGCAAGCCATAGCTCTGTACCAGCTGTTCTCTCAAGGACAGCTTGGGAAAGAACTCTCTCAGCCCCACCTACCTCACAGGGTGTCTACTGTGGGGAGGGGAAGGGAAAGGAGTTTGTAATCCACTCTGAGACTCCAAGTGAGCGAATGGCGGGATATAAATCCAATCTCTTCTTCTTCTTGTATGAGAGACACTTTTTCTTTGTATTCCTCCCCTTTAAGTTAAGAGCTTAACTTTAAATTTATTTCCTCTTTTCAAGCTCTTAAGCTACAGTTTTAAAGTTTTAATTTAATTTTAAAGCTGAGTTACCACCTCTGTGGCTAGTTAAAAAGCTGCTTAATGACCTGCTAGGGTGTTGTCTCAAGCAGGCTTGGAAAGTCTTGAAAACTGTGTGGGTCAGTGATGTTAGTGTAGAACTGACACCTCACCCTCAGGCTGCTGTCATGATAGCTATTAATTTTATAACAATTTTAACAATAATTGTAACATACGAGACCAACTTAGTCAAATACAGCTCCCTAAGTTTTTGTCTTTTCCTAGTACAATCAGAACAAAAAGGGGAAAACTTCAGATGATAAATGACCGATTTATTATACAAAGTCCCTAGGTGTTTCACCATGCAGGCTTCACCAGGGAGATCTATAAAAACATAATTTTGTATTTAATACAGATACTAGAAAGACTCCTTGATAAAAATTACTCCAAAATTATTTAGAATAGTATAAAAGGAACAGGAGCAAAATTAGTTTCCAAATATAGATAGATACATATTAGTCAATATTATGATGTTGTTCTAGATCCCCCCCTGACCAAGCCTGCACAACAAAACATATAGGGACTTTGTGCAATAAATCACCAAGCTCTCCCATCCCCCTTTTTGTTCTGCTGACACATTCCCGGGTGCAGCCCATTTTTTTTCTTTATCTTTGGCTTTCCTAGTACCATTATTATTGATTTATTATTTTACTGATTTATTATTTTATATTAATCCTTATATTTAACTCCAGGATGTGTATGTGTGTGTGTGTGTGTGTGTATACGTAGATACCCCCCTGAAGAAGGAATACAATGCGTAACAAAACAGAGCAGGCTAGAGAATTTCTTTGGGATAGAAACAAAAAATTGTTTTGATGTTTTGGACCCTTCTGAAAATCAGTTACAGCATGATATGATCAAGAGTTGGAGGAGAGCAAAGGACCTAGGGAAGCAGCCAAGGGAAGAAGTGAGCTACCATTACAATGCTCTCTATTAAGTGATATAGATGCTGAAATGGGTGACCATAGGGCTGCCAAGTCAGCCTGGGGGGCGGGGGATCCCCCGCTATAGGGGTTCCCGATCCGCCAGCCGGCATTCGGCCGGCGGGGGGAACCCCGCCCCAGAAGTCATCCGGTGAGGACGACTTCCCCCGTATAATGACATCACCCGGAGGTGACGGAGGTATAATGACGTCACCCGGAGGTGACGTCATTACATTGGGGGCGTTGCCAGGGCGACGCTCTGGCAATCGCCCCAAAACTCTATGGTTTTGGGGCGATTGCCAGAGCATTGCCCTGGCAATGCCCCCAACGTGATGACATCACCTCCTTCTGGCACGCGCCAGAAGAACTCCCGGGGGGAGAACAACTCCCCCCCACCGGTAAGTAGATCCTACTTGGCAACCCTGGGTGACCAGTAGTTGTGTACAGGAACTAGAGAAGCAGCCAAGGGAAGAAGTGAGCTACCATTACAATGCTCTCTATTAGGTGAAACAGATGTTTAAAAAGGGAAGATAGCTTTAGTTTATTGGCAACCAAAACATATCGTATTGCAAAATCTCTTGATAAAATTTGCCAAAAATTAGGTGTACTCACTACTTACATCCTTCACAAAAAGAAGCAAGGGAAGAAAGCAGCCACCAGTTGAATCTGAGATCTTAAATCCCCCCCCAAAAAAGATCATTCTCTGTAAAAGAACAGAGAATGTACTTAACTTCCTTCTGCAGAGCAGACAACAAGGGTGTCCAGGAGCCTCTCTGGGCCCAGTTGCAGTGGCAGCTGACTCTGGGCCTGGCCACAGCAGTGGTATCTGGAAGCCATGCCAGGCCCAGTGGCTTCCAGACACTGCTGAGGCCAGACCCAGAGGCCTGGAACTGCACCTGGCTTGGGGAGAATAGGATTTGCTCCTGTAAGTCTTGCGGGGCCCCACCAGCAAGAGCAGATCAAAGTAAGGGGGGGAGAAAAGGAGATAGGAAAATGTTGACAAGAAGAGGAGGGGGAAGAAAGAGGGACACTGTCAAAGAAGGGAGGAGGAGGAGGAGAATTGGTTTTTATATCCTTCTTTTCACTATCCAAAGGATTCTCAAAGCAGCTTACAATCGCCTTCCCTTCCTCTCCCCACAACAGACACCCTGTGAGGTAGGTGAGGCTGAGAGAGCTCTAAGGGAACTGTGACTAATCCAAGGTCACCCAGCTGGCTTCATGTGGAGGAGTGGGGAATCAAACCCGGTTCTCCAGATCAGAGTCCGCTGCTCTTAACCACTACAACACACTGGGTCTCCAGTGGGGGAGTAGGGGAGATTGATGGAGAAGGGTTGGGGGCAAAAAAGAGAGGGGGTAGGTTAACAGATAAAGGGACGGGGAAAAGAGGGGGGATTGTCAGAAACGGGGAGCACGGAGAAATAGAGAAGGGAAGGATTGAAAGCAATTGGGAGGGAGAGAAAGAGAGGGAGAGAAGATTGACAGAAAGGGAGGGGGTAAGAAAGAGGAGGGAGATTGTTAAAGAAGAGAAGAGAGGGAAGGAAGCAAAAGGGGGATGGGATGGACTCTTTCCACAAGTTTCTTGCAGGTCCCCACTTGTATTTTATAATATTGTATACTTTCTTATGCATTTTAACAGCAAAGTACATTTTGCCAGCTTTTGATTTTTCAAACTAAAAGAGGCAGCAAACTATTTCAGATTGCCCTGTCTGGCAAAAAAGTTAAAAATGGTCAAACACAAATTACATATTAAACATAGAATACATCTGGTGTAATTCTTGACATGGGATAGTTTGTTAGTTAATCCAGAAGCCATTACTTAGAAAAATAGGTGCAGGGGCTCATTAGTATAACTCATTAGCATTACTTATTTGCATATGCCATAACCCCTGACATCACCGGAAGTGTGTCCGAAGGCAACACCCACAACTCAGGCTCCATCCCAAAAATCTCCAGGTATTTCCCAACTCAGAGCTGGCAAGCCAGCTCTACACTTTGACTAAAGACACTTTAGGTTTCCTATGCTCTTGCAGGGAAGCTACCCTACAACAAGCATGAAAATACAGATCAAGTTAGCATGCTTTTGCTTTTTTCCACAGCGCATCACCATATGTGCCCGCTCCTGGGTCTGTTACTCCCGGAACGGCATTCCTGCTCGAAATGGCCCCTGTATATGCGTTTGTTAACAAGCCAGATTATGGCAAGGGTACTTACTCAACTACCAATGGTGCCAGTGCTGGCTATGTTTCAAAGATGTGTGTTCTTGAAAATATATGTTCTTGAAACATGTTCTGTTTCTCAAGTAAGTGACAGGATGTGGAGTATCTTCTCCAGCAGAAAACATGGGATGAGCAGGCCCATGCTATCAGTGGTTTCCATTATACAGTCTTCTAAAATGTATCATTTATTACTTAAATCAAGTCTTTCAACTAAAAGCCTTGTTAAAAATAGCCCTGGGTTATAATGCAGGCAGTTTCTGGTAATTATATTAGCCTTGGAACAGGAGTGATTAACAGCTGGTTCTCAATCTGTGTGATCTTAATCATGAGAAAGTAAGCAGTAATGGCTTGTTTAATTACTGTAAACACAGTGTGTCACCAGCTAATTAGATATGATTGATTATTGTCAACTGGATTCTCTACTCAAGACATCAGACGCAAACATCTGAATTCAGTAATACATGCTCAGAATTGAACTTTCAGAATAACTTTTTAAATAAAAAGACAGGTATTAAAAATGCTACTTCCACTGAATATACTTCCTGGATATAGCTGAATTGCAAGGGCAGTCAATAACACTAAAGTAGACACGATAATAGTGAGTGAAATTCTGAAACAAAAATGGACAATTTTTATATAAAACTGACAGGTAAATGTGTCTCACAACCGGATGTTTAAATTTATTGCTAAAATGTCCACCACTTCTGCAGACAAAGGGTTAGATACAGTAAGCATGTAGCCTTTTCCTCTTTAAAAAAAGTGACTGCTTTTGCAAGGGGGGGGGCACGAGCATCAGCAAATTTGTCCTGGCCAGGCTGCAGAGACACTGTGTGACTCTCCCAGGGGGAGGGGGCAGATAGCACAGTGGCCTCCTTCTAGCCAGCAGCTACTCATGACAGTCTCCTTACTTCCTCTGACCAACTAGCCCCAGATGGGATGAATCAAGAGATCAGCCCCGAGGGCCATCAGCCCAACATGACTTTTCCCATGACAGTCTCCTTTCTCATGACAGTCTCCTTACTTCCTCTGACCAGCTAGTCCCAGATGGGATGAATCAAGAGATCAGTCCCGAGGGCCATCAGCCCAACATGACTTTTCCCATGACAGTCTCCTTTCTCATGACAGTCTTCTTACTTCCTCTGACCAGCTAGTCCCAGATGGGATGAATCAAGAGATCAGCCCCGAGGGCCATCAGCCCAACATGACTTTTCCCATGACAGTCTCCTTTCTCATGACAGTCTCCTTACTTCCTCTGACCAGCTAGTCCCAGATGGGATGAATCAAGAGATCAGCCCCGAGGGCCATCAGCCCAACAAGACTTTCCCCAGTATCCATAGCAGCCGATCTGCTGCTGAGTTCAGGCCAGCATGCAGCATTTTTCTCAGTTTTATCCTTATCACAACCTTTTGTGATAGGTGTGACAGGCAGGTCACCCAGTAGCTTGGGAAATTCTTGGAGATTTGGGGGCGGAACCTGCGGAGGGCAGGGGTTGAGATGGGGTCATCAGGAGGTATAATGCCATAAAATCCACCCTCTGAAGCTGACATTTTCTCCAAGGGAACTGTAGTTTGGAGATCAGTTGTATTTCCGGGATAATTCCAGAGCCTCCCGGGAGAATGGGAAACCTAACACCCTGTGAGTTTCAGATGTAGGTAGGAATTTGAACTGACCTCCTCCTAGTATATTATATTTCAGTAACATCATACATAAAACTCATATGGGTTCCATATAATACCTGAGCTCCTTGGAGTAAGGGTACAATAAGATTTCTTATATACATACATACACAGAAATTTATTGGCATAAGGATTTCTTATATAGATAAGAATACTAATTTTTAAATTTCCAACACTTCCTTACATTCATTAAATTTATATCTGTCAGCCCACACCCTCCGTTCAGGTGGTTCAAGACAGAGTTAAGAGTTGATCCCAGCCTGCTCAGTACAACTTAATTAAAAGTCAAGTCAAAGCCTGAAAATCAGAACTGAGTATAAACTTCAGGGTCCTAAAACAACATGCCACATGAACAAAAAGCACCACCAAGTAAACAAATGGGATAAGATGTTACTATTTTATTTCAGAGGATATGAAGGGGAGCATCTACCGCTGAAAGGAGATGTTCAAAACTCTCATGTTCAAACAGAACACTACATGAGATTATTTGGCTTCCATCTTCTAAAAATAAATCAATATAAAAATAAGAATCAAAATTATTACTATAACTCAGCTACATACAACAAATAACATCTTATATATACATCAAAGAAATTTTTATCAATAGTCTGACAAGTAGGATGTGTTTTACCATGGATGTATAAAATCTGATTTCTTTCCAAATGATAAATTTGGTTAGAATAGATCATCTAAATTTGGATTAATCATAGTTATATGATTTATGAAGCTTCAGTAATCCAATGCCGAGGAAGAAGCCACCAAAGAAGAAAACTGATATAGTAAATGGCTCTGAAGTATTCAAGAAAGGATCTGAATTAGTAATTTAACACTTCCTCATAATCTCTTTGTCTTCATTCTTCATTTGTTCAAAGAATGGTGAGAACATAAATCAATTCATGCATTATAGTTGTTTAAATATCAGGGGTTACCTTGGGAGACTAAAAACAGTATAGCTTGGATTTGTACATCAGGTGCCAATATGCAGCAGTGGAAAGTTGCAGGATGTTTTTTTTATTATTTCCACAAAATCACAAAGGTAAGGAAGAGATGAAAGCATTTAGAAGTCCAAGGTCACTGAAATAGATGCCCATGAAAATTATCACATAAACAATAACCTGCCAGGAGAGGTTTATAGAAAAGTCAAGTAAAGCTAAGACATGATGGATAAGAGATTACAGTATGTCAATACAAAAATACTTAGCACTATTCAGCATAGAGAGAGATCATCTCTCTATATTATAAAGCCAGTTTGGGGTGGCACGTAGAATGCGCTCCCTCAGCCATAGGCTGAAGGAGCCACCACTCACCCTGGGGACCCCGGCCACTGGCTGATGTGGCAGTGGCCCAAAAGTGCCCCACGATTTGTCCAGGCCATGCCAGGGTCCGGCCCACCTGCCTGCAGAACCCCCGTCCAGCCTCACGAGATGGATGCTCCACGGGGCGGACTGTTACACATCCAAAGGAGGAGATGGCCTGTGGAGGTGCCCGGCAGGCTGCTGGATGAAGTGGGTTGTCCAGGACCCCAGGAGGGTGCCACAGGATGTGGCTGGTGGGGATGCCTGGGACTGCGCACCAGAGGAGGGGGGTGGTCACATTGCCCGCCAGGCCACCAGAGAACCTGGGCTGTGGTCCAGCCAGGAGACCACTGGAGGAGGTGGGGTGTGCGCTCTGCAGCCCAGAGGCCACTGGACACCTGCACCACTGAGGCACTGCCCCCCAAAGCCACCCCAGGACCTGTTGTACCACCGCCAGTGTCTGGGAGAGGGGGATGGCTGCCACAGACCCTGCCTGCACCTAACAAGCTACTACAAAGGGATGCCATGGTGGCACTAGGCTGCGGAGCTGGCCCAGGGCCTGCCGCATCTATGGCGGACTCTGGGGGGGGGGGTGCTGGGGACCCTGTCTGCAGCCTGGAGGCTGTTGCACAGGGGTGCTGCCAAGGTGCTGGCCCACAGAGCTGTTGGGAAAATGAGCATGTAACGCAAGGCCTGAGAAATTCAGTCATTATAGGGTTAACCTATGCAACTTGTTTGTTTACCTTTGTTAGCCTGGAAGTAATACCTGGCAGCTGGCCAATTAACTCTAAGCCCGGAAAAGCTGAAGGTGTACTGTTTTGCTAATTGGTCTATGATATCAGGTGTTTCTTTTCAGGGGTCAAGAAGAAGGAGAGCTCCTCCACTGCAATCTCTCTCACTCTCTTTCAGGATGTCTGCTGTCTTATCAGCAGTTATTGTGCAGATGCAGCACAATGCTGCTTAGTAAGCATGTTTTGTTTATTTGTAGCTAATCCCGTTTACCTTTTTCCTTTAGTAATAAACTTCTTTTAAACTAAAAGAAGCAATCTCTTCTTTCCAGAAAAGCAAGATTCATTACTCTGAATTTTTCTTGATTATTGGACAAAAGTCCTAACAAGAGCCATCCCAGCCATGTTGCACTCTGGGAGAGGGGAGATATGTCCTCGGGGACCCTATCTGCAGCCTGGAGGCTGCTGGAGAGGGACACCACTTGGCCATGGAGCTGACCTGGCCCTTGCTGCGGCCATGGCAGAATTGCACGGGAACCAGGGGCCCTGTCTGCACATGGAGACTGCTTGACAGGGGTGTCATGGACCCACCCTACCCACAAAGCCATCTTTCTAGAGCCCATTGTCTTCCTGGCACAATGGGCCTTGCTTCTAGTCCATATATATAACACAATTCATAGATCAAGAAAACTCTATACTTGCTATGAAAGAGCTTCTGAGAATTTTCAAAACACACTTGCTTTCCAAAAGTGTACCATCAATATTACTTGCACAAACTAAAATTACAGCAGCCTCCCCAATTATACTACTTTTCCTATATAGCTACAACATACCAAAATATAGCTCAAAAATAATGATCCTGCCACCCCACAAGTGCTTTCTCCTCTAAAATGGACAAGATACATTTCTTCTGATTGTTTTTCTCACATGGTTACCTTTTAGTTTATCAGTGTTTTAGGGTTTGTACTTTAGGATGTGAACACCTACAAACAGTGCAACAGCCCTCTGCAGATAGGGTTGCCAGGTACCCCCTGACCATGAGAGGGGGGTGGGGGTAGGTTTGCCAGGTCCAGGAAACTCCTGGAGATTTGGGGATGGAGCCTGAGGAGGAGGGGGACCTCAGTGGCATACAGTGCCAAAGAGCTCTACCCCAAAGTATCAATTTTCTCCAGGGGAACTGATCTCTGTAGTCCGGATATAAATTGTAATTCCAGAGGATCCCCTGTTCCTACCTAGAGGCTGGCATCCCCAGCAGTTATTAAGTTCATGAAAACTAGAAGCATGATAATCACACATATCATGAGCTAAGGTTGCCAAGTCTCTTCACTGGCAACGCCCCCGACGTGATGGCGTCACTTCCGGTGACGTCGCCCGGCACGGGGGAAGTCGTCCAGGCTGGACGACTTCAGGGGTGGGGTTTCCCCCGCTGGCCGAATGCTGGCCGGCGGATTGGGAACCCCTATAGCGGGGGATCCCCCACCCCCGGGCTGACTTGGCAGCCCTATCATAAGCACATGGTCTCCATGAAGCACCCAACTGCACAATTGCTATGTTGTTTGAATTGGGTAATGTAATGCATGTATTTTCTGTGGTTTGCGTATATGGAGTTAGCAGGGCTCCGTTCGAGGGGGAGCGAGGGGGAGCGACGCTCCGGCAGTGAAGAGGGCAGGGGGCGGGTACATAAGCCCCACCCCCTTCACCCAGCGGCCCAAAGTCAGTGTGGAAAGAAGGAGGTAAGGACTGGCTTTTGGGTTGTTTCCCCCTTCCTGGCCGCCCATTTTTGGGGCGGCCGGGCGGGGATGCGGGGGTGGGGAGGGCTTTTTGTTTCCCCTTCCCAGCCGCCCATTTGTGGAGCGGCCAGGGCGGCGAGCGTGGGGAGGGCTTTTTTTTTTCCTTTTCCCGGCCGCCCGTTTGTGGAGCGGCCGGGGCAGAGGGGTGGGGAGAGCTTTTTGTTTCTCCTTCCCGGCCACCCGTTTCTGGAGCGGCCGGGGCGGCGAGGGGGGGAGAGCTTTTTTTTTTCCTTTTCCCGGCCGCCCGTTTCTGGAGCGGCCGGGGCGGCGAGGGTAGGGAGAGCTTTTTTTTCCCTTTTCCCGGCCGCCCGTTTCTGGAGCGGCCGGGGCGGTGAGCATGGGGAGGGCTTTCTTTTTCCTTTTCCCGGCCGCCCGTTTCTGGAGCGGCCGGGGCGGCGAGGGTAGGGAGAGCTTTTTTTTCCCTTTTCCCGGCCGCCCGTTTCTGGAGCGGCCGGGGCGGCGAGCATGGGGAGGGCTTTCTTTTTCCTTTTCCCGCCCGCCCGTTTGTGGAGCGGCTGGGGCAGAGAAGTGGGGAGAGCTTTTTGTTTCCCCTTCCCAGCCGCCCGTTTGTGGAGCGGCCGGGCGGCGAGGGTGGGGAGAGCTTTTTGTTTCTCTTTCCTGGCCGCCCGTTTCTGGAGCGGCCGGGGCAGGGGGGGGGGAGCAATGCTCCCTCTAAGCCTTGGAGTCTTGTGAGCAAAAATCCTACTTTGTGAGCTACCGGCATTAGAGTTACGAGCGGGCGATTTGGCTATAGCATCAATTAGTTTCCTCTGGAGCCCTCCTTCCTGAGCTGAGACACAAATGTGTGAGCCGGAGGCTAAGAAACTGTGAGCTGGGCTGGCTCACACTAACTCAGCTTAGAGGGAACACTGGTGGGGAGGGCTTTTTGTTTCCCCTTCCAGGCTGCCCGTTTGTGGAGCGGCCGGGGCGGGGGGGGGGGGGGAGCAATGCTCCCTCTAAGCCTTGGAGTCTTGTGAGCAAAAATCCTACTTTGTGAGCTACCGGCATTAGAGTTACGAGCGAGCGATTTGGCTATGGTATCAATTAGTTTCCTCTGGAGCCCTCCTTCCTGAGCTGAGACACAAATGTGTGAGCCGGAGGCTAAGAAACTGTGAGCTGGGCTGGCTCACACTAACTCAGCTTAGAGGGAACACTGGTGGGGAGGGCTTTTTGTTTCCCCTTCCCGGCTGCCCGTTTGTGGAGCGGCCGGGGCAGAGGGGGGGGGGGAGCAATGCTCCCTCTAAGCCTTGGAGTCTTGTGAGCAAAAATCCTACTTTGTGAGCTACCGGCATTAGAGTTACGAGCGAGCGATCTTTAACAGAGCCACAAAGAGGAGGAAAGTGTGGAGATGTTGCTGCTTCAAGTCGATCGTTCATCGCTGGATGCCCAGGACCCCAAGGGTGATAGAAGAAGAAGTTGGGACAGCCCTGTGCTGCTGAGGTCAGTTCTTCTCCATGTGCACTCTGTTCCAGGGCAAAGTATGCTCTCTTTCCCTTTTGGTACTGATCGTTGGATCTTCTTCTTTAACAGAGCTACAAAGAGGAGGAAAGTGTGCAGAGATGTTGCTGCTTCAAGTCGATCGTTCATCGCTGGATGCCCAAGACCACAAGGATGACAGAGGAAATTGGGGACGTTTCCAAAGTCTGGCAGTTCCAGCTCCCTCAAAGATGAGTAAAAGTTTGAAGTCAAAATTCACTATGTGAACTTTTAACTACAATTTATTTTATTTATTATTATATATAATTTTGTATTTATTTAACATTTGAGACTTTCTTGTCTTCTTTCCAATGATGTGGTTGCTAAAACTGCCTTTGGTCTGAGGGCCTATCCTGAGGAGCACTGAAGATCCTGTCTCATCATTAATTGTAGCATTATTTATTGTTATATTGAAACCAATTCACAACTTATTCTTAACTATTTTCTTTCTGCTTTTGAAGCAGTTTTTCTCCAGGTACGGGGAAGTGGTTTGCAGCCTTTCAGAGGACTTAAAGGGAAGGGAGGAAAGAAGCACAAACCAAGAGGCATGGAATTCAGCTTGAACCATATAAAATCTGCTGGTGTATGGCATTCACACACGTGAGTTTTTCATGCTGCAAGAAATGATGTATAGAGAACCTGGGACTGAATGAGTTGGAACAGACGTTTCTGCTGGGGCTGTTCTTTATCAGTCTCTCAAAATCAGTAGTCTTGGTGTAGTAGTTAGGAGTGTGGACTCTAATCTGGGAGAACCGGGTTTGATTCCCCACTCCTCCACTTGCACCTGCTGGATGACTTTGGACAAGCCATAGCTCTGTACCAGCTGTTCTTGAAAAAGAGCAGTTTCTGTCAGATCTCTCTCAGCCCCAGCTACCTCACAGGGTGTCTGTTGTGGGGAGGGGAAGGGAAAGGAGTTTGTAAGCCGCTCTGAGACTCCTTTGGGTAGTGAAGGGTGGGCTATAAATCCAATCTCTTTTCCTTCTCTTTCTAGAACCAGGATCCTGTGAGCTGCAAGGATGTGATATCAGAGTCATGTGACAGGAAGAGGGGGAGCTGGACCGTAACCAACAGACTGAAGGGGCCAAGGGCAAGAAACAAAAACCAGTCATCACTGAACCAATGGTTGGCCCCCCGAAGGTGACCTCACCCTGCCACCCTGCTCTTCTTCGTGTGCATCCAAAGAGAAGTAAGATCTATGGCACCCTTGCTGTGTCTATACATGTGTGGGGACTTCCAAATGGCTTGGGGGGAGTGGCTCTGTCTGCCAACTCCTAGTTGAAGACCACAACTCTAGATCATTGGGTTTTGTTTAGGCAAAAATTAGTGGCTGTGATTTTGTTGTTCTGGATCCAGACTTGGCAACATTATTTATTTAAAAATGGATAACCTGCTTTCCCTCTCTGAAAGTAACCTTGTTGCGGCTGACAAAAATGACACTAAATGGCAGAGATATAAAATCAACTGTAACTGTAACAGTGAGGAAGGCTGCCAGTCAAACAGAAAAGGAACACTAAAAGCACCTCAGCCGTCAATGCCAAGGAGAATAAAAATATATTGGCCTGGTATCCTGGTATTCCCCCCTCTTTACCTGACATGGGTGGTTTGTTTCCCCCCACATGTGCCATCGGATAGGCTCGCCAGCTCTGAGTTGGGAAACACCTTGGAGAATTTTGGGGTGGAGTGGTGGGTGTGGCCTTCTGACACACTTCCGGTGATGTCAGGGGGTGTGGCCTTCTGACACACTTCCGGTGATGTCAGGGGGTGTGGCCTTCTGACACACTTCCGGTGATGTCAGGGGGTGTGGCATATGCTAATGAGTTATGCTAATGAGCTCCTGCAGCTCTTTTTCTACGAAAGGACCCCTGGGAGTTAGTATCCACATGGGAAATCTACACTTTTCACTGTTTTAAGATGATATAGCAATCTTGCATATTGTATGCATCATGTGAACCATACACTGCCCCAGTGTACGGTTGGAGGGCTCCCAGTTCTTGTGAATGTAGTATCTGCACAAATCTTATATTTCCCCTTAATTACATTTATATGTTACTACATGGCTGCAGCCACCCACATTTTCTAGTGCATTATCCAGAGGGCTGTTAGAATGGTCCTTATCTCCTTAACATTAGTGGAAAGTTCTTTTGAAAAAAATATTAATTTATTATGTATTTTTTGTTAAAATAATTTGTAAAGTAGAATTACCTTTAGCATTGCTTTGAATTTCTTTAAAATACATTCAAAATGAAGAGATCTCTATGTAGACAGATGAACACTTAAAAAAAGTTATAGAGATCTTAATTCTATGGAGCAACCACCTAAGAATAATCTAAATGTTTAAATACAATATAGCTAGCATTTTCATGCTACTTCCTCAACGCATCATGGCAAATTTAATGAGAATCAGTCTCTCGGTAGGTTGACAAGTGTCTCCTTCCATAACACCTCTTTAAAATGTGTATTACCTGTCAAAAGTGCCAACAGCACAGGTGAGGATGCAGAAGGTGAAACTGTCATACAGACTGAATGTTTAGATTTAAAAAAAAAATCAGTTAAAAGCTTTAAAAAGAAAAGGTTTGTACTGGGACTGAGAACACAGATGAGAACTGGAAGATCAGTGAAAATACAGTGTTTACTAGGCAGGCAGAGAAAAGAATAGCTTTTGCTACTGTTCTGGAACTGTTATTTTGCCTACATACTGGACTGAAATGAAAGAAAATATAGGTATTGTACGTAGTGATTACACAGTTGCACTGTAGTAATATGAATGGAAACACAGTGTAGCTCCTGTAGCAAGAATAGTTCTCTGAAATGTTAGTCCAATCAGATTCCTGCAGGTTTAATTGAAGCTCTTCTTCCCATCTATTTTGATATTTTAGTTTGTATTCATTGTCCTCTTCCAGTATAATTTTGTAGATTCTTGAGAGTGTCCCTTTTAGTGATTTTGGATAAGATTATCTTTTTCAAATTTGATAATTTTCGTTGGAATATTCCTGTTTTGGCCAGATGCTCTATTAAATTTTTTAGTTGCAAATATTGAAACCAGGGGGTTTGTTCCCATATATTTTTTTATCAAAATAATTTTTTTCTTGTATTTTCCCTTTTTGCACCAGGTCCTACAGTCTTCCTAAATCTGCTTTTTTTCCAGTTTTCAAATGCTTTAGGTGACATACCATGTGGGAACCATTCTTGATTTGTGTAAGTTGCTAATAATGATATGCTTGGAGGGAGTAGCTTCTTCCTTTGGTCCCAAATTTTAATTGACATCGAGATCAAAGTATTATTGTTAATGGTTTTCGGAAATCAGCTTCACCACCAACTATATCAGCATGGCAAGAAAAGGTCTGGGATCAATTTATTATGGCTAAAATCACAGACCCATTAAACAGAATGAACAATAGTAATACACCAACCTATTCTAAATTTGTTCAAATATGGGCACCAGTTCTTGATTACATGGTAACAAATTATATACTTCCATCAATACAAATATGTCATAAATGGTTATACTTATAGATCACTTCCACCACAGAAAAATATTGGAACAAATAAAATAATTCACAACTAATAAGAGCATCAATAAGAGAATAGTCGATAACTCACTGATAAACTTTCTTTTAACTGCTAAATGTAAGTATTTTATTATAAATAATATATAGTTATGATATGATCTATGATAAGACAGTGTTACACCTGTAATATACATAATGTGTTTACTCAGCATTCTGTAAAGTCTTTAAGAAAACTAATAAAAACATTTTTTTTTAAAAAAAGAATAGTTCTCTCATCATTTCCCACAGAAAGCCAGTATATCAGGGAAAAGAGCAAGCCAGACCCTTCTATTCAACGTAAGTTTTTCACAAGTAGACAAACTAGATCACCACATCCATTTCTTAAAGATCATCACATCCTCTCCCATGCCATCTTAAGAACCACAGACTACTAGACAGATACCAGCTCATGTGTTAGCAAGAAACAGGCATTTCTCCATATAGACATCATTGATAATAAATGAGGAAGTTCAGCTCCAGAACAAATATCTGAAATCAGTTTGACACAAAAGTAATGCTTTAAAGAAGGTGAGACCTTCAACGAGATTTCTTCCTACGAAAGACTATATGAATACAGTACTTTGGACATGTCTAGACAGGAACATCTGGCAAATGTTCCTCTTCTGTGAGCATCCCATTTTGCCGCGCTTGGGAGATATTACTTTAAATCTGGAGTTTTCGGTTCCAGATGGGCCAATTGCGAACTTTCTGCCATCTGATTGTTTGCTCCAGCACACAATCGGCTCGTTGGGATGGTTCCGAGTGGGCACCATTTAAAAAAAAAAAATCTCTACCCAATATGCACTTAAATGCATGAAAAGTACTGGAAGCGGAGTCCGGTTGCAGTGAAATCAGCATACATTTTATTGAGCAGGAACAGATGAGGCATGTGGGATGGAAGTCAGGGGGGCTGAATATATGCACAGGTAAGCTGCACCCTGACCTCGCCCAAACAAGGTAATTGGATAAGTTTCCCGCCAGAGGCTATTATAGGACAATTTGGATATCCTAAGCCTCTGATAGGGGGACAATTAGGATCCAAGTGTACTGTTGTTCTCTGGCCCCAAGCTCAGGGCTTAGCCAGGCCATGTGTTCTGCTGGGGCCATGTGGCCACCACCATTACATACATTACACCACATATACAAATGAGGCTGCAGAGCCCTGGTCAAGTGCTATGAACACTTTAATGTTTATGACAGACCCATGAATTTAAGGATATCGGAGCTGGAGGGAGGATGGGTCTTTCCACATGCAAAGTAGTCCTTCCAGTGAGTCTGACTTCAGTGGCAAGGGGGATGGCCGGGACTTGTTTCATCCAGCCCTTCACCTCACACGGTGCTTTGGTCATTCAATTCCATGATGTCACGCCTATGCACGTGCGCAAATGGTTTTAAAAAAACCCCACTGAGTGCGCCTTTTTCAGTGGATGCCGTCTAGACAATCCACAGCAGAGGTGGCACACTGTAAGATGATTCATTAGGGGGGCTGTCTGGTTATGCAATGATGGATTTAAAAAATCAGGATCAAAATAGAGCCGGGCTAATGGTGGGATTAGCTGCCTGTCTGAACACACCCTTAGCTATGCATTGGTAGGTGTTCCATGAAAACAAAGCCTCTGACCCATGAAGAACACCCTCCCCCCTATCTGATTCCACAGTCACCTTGCCATCATGATTTTTACAGGCATATGTTCCACTATTTCTAACTCAGTTCTTTAATTCCTTGCCCAGAGGAATTCAAACTTATTTCATCTTGCCTTTTCCAGCCCTGACAGATGACCTGAAAATGGCCTAGGTATAGTTTTCATACTTATAGGCCATTTTAACTTTTTTCTTCTGGCAGTCAAGTTGCAGCTTATTTGTGGCAACCAGTTTGGGTTTCAAGGCAAGAAACATTCAGAGGTGGTTTGCCATTGCTTGCCTTCTACATAGTGACCCTAGTATCCCCTGGTGGTCTCCCATCCAAATACTGAGCAGGGTCGACCCTGCTCAGCTTCCGAGATCTGATGAGTCCAGGCTAGCTTTGTCTACCCAGGTCAGGGCTTAACTTCTATAGCTCTCTAGGTTTTAAGTGTACCCATTTCAGCTGTAATGGGAGAAGTCTTAGTAAGGACTAGCCTGCGGTAAAATCTGCACATGAAAGCTCTTTTCTGTTTGCAAAGCAAGAAAGGGATCAAACTGCAGCGCTAAATACCCCAGGAAGAAGGTGATCAGGTTTCTCCATTCATCTTCTGACGCAACAATATATGGCATACAATATGGCAGAATTCCAATCAATCTGAGATGCCTGGCAGATGGTAAAGCTGAAAAAGGTCATGGAGAATTCAAAAGGTCAATATGAACAATCTGGCCCAAGAGGATGAAGCAGCAGAAGGTAGCAAAGGACGGAGATCACACCTGAATCCTAACTAAACTTCTCATTGACCTTTACTTTCCTCTTTCTCCAGGGACAAACTGTTTTGATTATTAAATAATTAAGTTCTTCTATACTTTTCCGTTTAATTGTTTTACAGTACCAGACACTACACAGACACAGTTGATCTCTTACATCTTACTGCTTTTTAAGAAAACTATCCAAATATATAGAATCCACTGAAATCATTGTTAGGATCCTATTCCTTCCTTTTACTCAACTAATCTTCAAACTGTGTATTAAATGCCTTCTAACATGACATAATGGAGGTGCACTTGTACTGTGAGAATTAAGTAACTAAATGTTCCTGTGAATCCAAAGAACCCATTCAGAAATAACAGTGATGCCACTGAAGTTTGCATTTCTGTAATTCAAAATACAAAGTTACTTGGTTCACAACACTCAATACTCTGTGAACTGAGTCCCCCACCCCACCCTCAAGATTCAACTTTGCCTCAACATGTAAAAATAGGATTCTGTGCATGCATGATCAGGCATGATCTCTAAAAATTATGTGGTACAACTTAGGGTGCATCTGCTACAACACTTAGACGCTCAGCTTTGGACTTGGTGTATAGTACTGAAGAATATGGTGCTTCAGTATGGCTCAACAGCCCCATGTCCACAAACTTGATCTCCAACTCAATACAATGAGAACCATCAGAAGATATATTAAACCTGCTCCGACCTATTGGCTCCCCATGTTGTGTCACATCACTCCCCTGCATCTCTGAAGAGAAGATGCTCTTCTTCATGGATAGAGAAAGATCATTAAAAACAGAGAGTTCCCATCTACAAAGACATGGCTGATGTGGGTCTATCCAGACTAAGATCCTGATACCCAGTAATAAGAGGTGAACAAATCCTGCAATCACAAAATTTTGATCTAGGGAATGAATGGTTGCAAACATGGATACAATCAATTTCACCCTATATCCATAACCTGATAAACACCAGTGAGAGGCCTGCAGGATTTGACTTGCCATGTAAACTATGGAAGATGGCCAATAGAATATAAACAGGCTTTGTCAGTTCTGCAGACCTATTGTTTAAATGGGGCAAAATACCCGGCCCCAAATGTGATTGTGACGCAGGCAGCCAAACTATTTTCCATCTGTACCATGAATGTGAGCATTCAGGGAGATGTGATGGAGTTCTCTCTACTCTCTCCAGCTGCAATTGAGTGGGTTGAAAATGTGGATTGCCCAACTGGTCTACATACCTGCTGTATCAACTTGGTTATGTATTTTATATTATTATACCCTTCCTAAGTGTAACTCTGCCATATGATAAATAATTAAATAAAATAATGGCTGGTATACAGAGTGTATCATTAGTCATGATCTATCTGTTGATGGATGGACAGACTCCACCCCAGAGACCTTGGATGGGGCATTACAGCCCGTGGCTGGATGGTTACAACAGAGCTGACTGAAACTGAATCCAATGAAGATGGAGGGGTCCTGTATCTGGGGGGGGGGGTAGGTGGGTTGGGAATACATCCTTCTATGGGGCCCCATTGGTGCCAGTGCTGAGGGTGAGGAGCCTTGAGGTGACTCTGGATGCCTCACTTTCCATGGAAGCCCAGGTTTCCTCCATTGCCAGAGCAGCCTTTTATCACCTTAGGCTGGTTAAGCAATTTGCTGCCTTACCCCCCCCCCCCCCCCCCAGATTTAGCTACAGTGATCCATGCAATGGTTACTTCCAGACTGGATTACTGTAACTCACTCTACATGGGGCTGCCCTTGACCCTGAACTGGAAACTACAGCAAATGCAGGATGTGGCAGCATGACACTGATGACAACGCCTCCACGGGTGCACATTCAGCTGATGCTCCGCGAACTGCACCGGTTGCCAGTGGAGTACTGGATTCAGTTCAAGGCTATGGCTCTAACCTTTCAAGCCCTATGCAGAGAGAAACATGCATATCTTCGGGACCATCTCTCCCCATATATGCTCTACAGAGCTTTGTGCTCTGCAGATCAACATCTTCTGGTGGTCCCTGGCCTGAAGGACATCTGTTTAGCCTTGACCAGGACCAGGGCTTAATCGGCCTTGGCCCTGGCCTGGTGGAACATGCTCCCATTTGAGATCAGGGCCCTTTGGGACCTGCTACAATTCCGCAGGGCCTGTAAAATGGAGCTGTTCCACCTGGCCTTTGGCTGAAGCAATGGACATCCATTACATCTAGGCTTCCCCTGAGGTTCAGAGATGTGTTTAGTGATTAAATATCTAGAGACTCCGCCAAATGAATTTTCCACTGCAGCATTGTCTACAGGGTGATCATTCAATCATCTGATGCTTTAACCAAGACTGTTTTTAGATTGTTTCAATTCCGTTGTATTATTTTAACCCTGTTTATTGTATATTACAGTCACTACATTTGCTGAGTTGACTCATGTAACCCACCCTGAGCCCACTTGCAAGGAGGGCGGGATATAAATCAAAATAAATAAATAAACAAGACACCCATGAAAGAAAAGTTCGAGCACATCACATTAATTCCATCTTCCTACTCCAACTAAGCAGAGAGTTCTATTAGCGTAATTGATTTAATTAGGTGACTAAAGACAAACATGGGCTTCTGTACTTGACTTTATAATGGTCTTCACTAATGCAGCTTTTATAAAATGGTCTAGACTTTTTTCTTTTAAATAAAGAGCCATAGTAAATATTCTATGCCATCATCTAATTTATTTTGCTTATGACAGCCTAACTCCTGCCTTAGTCAGGGAGTATAGAGTATAAATTATTTGTTCTTACTGTATGCCAGGAAACAAATACTATTAAATGACAAAGAATACCTGTGTAGAAATACTGAACAACAAATTCTATAATGTTTGATATTTCAGTGTGTACTAATGCCATCAAAATTCAAAAGAGGAGGGGTGCCTCACGTGGGACACCCTAATCTCTGTGCATTTTGTAAAAGAGCCAAGGCATAATCCCAAATAAAGGGGAATGTTGTCGTTCTACCACTGGGAGCTTCCATCTGCAATGACAGAGGAACTGTCTGCAGGAACGGTAGAGAGGTCGGTGAAGAAGACATCAAAGCAAAAGTTTAAAGACTCTAATGCACATAATGAGATGATCTGGACTTGAACGTAGGCCTTTTCAGGTGCCCTCCTTAACACATAAAAATCATTTGAAACAGCACCTTTTTCTGTTCCAGGGGTAGGACTGAACTGAATAATCTAATTAATGGGAGACAGGCAACCTCCTTTCAGAGGAGAGGTGGAGAAGATTTTGGGTCTGAGCCCACAAAGCAACATAGATGTGAAGAGAATTGTAGGAAACCTGTGAGTGGTGGACAAGACCAGCAGACCAGAGAATTTTTTTTCTTTCTTTTGTAGATTAAATCACCACAGAGGAAAGATAAAAGAATTTAAAGGATTTTTGACAAGTCCAATTATCAGAGACTTTTTCAGTAGGAGATGCCAAGGATGAAACCTGGCATCTTGCACATGGAAAAAACATATGCACAACCCTGAGACACCACATTATTTGAAGGAGGGGAAGAAGAGGTGACTCTTAAGAGTTTAACAGCAATCCTTTTGTCCAACTGGACTGAAGAATTCATAGTATCTCTGTAGAATTCCCCCCCACACTAATTCCTAGTATGGACTAAGGTAAAGGTTTCCCTTGCTCAAAAGTCAGTTGAATCCTACTCTAGGGGGTGGTGCTCGTCTCCGTTTCCAAGCCAAAGAGCCAGTGCTGTCCAAAGACTTTTTCCATGGTCATGCGGCCGGCATGACTAAACACCAAGGTGCACGGAACGCTGTTACCTTCCCCCCAAAGTGGCACCTATTTATCTACTTGCAATTTCTTGCTTTCGAACTGCTAGGTTGGCAGGAGCTGGGGCCAGAGATGGGAGCTCACTCTGTCACACGGCGCTCAGGTCTTGAACTGCCGAGCTACTGACCTTCCGGTCTTTAGCTCAGCATCCTAACCACTGAGCCACCGTGGCTCTAGAGCAGCATAAAAAGACTGGCCCAGGTTAAAGGAACAGATTTGTCATCACCAGCATATGCTGTGGCAAGCTCTCTTCAAAGGGGGTAGTAAAAAGGGCCACATTGACCTACTGATTCACAACTTAAAGGGAAAGTATGGCAGAGAAATTCTGCTTCTCATCTTGGCTTACAATTTACTGCTGTAGCTGAATTAGGGATGGTGCTATCTAACCTGCAGGTCATTAAGAACAATAGAGATGACCAGTGGAATCAAGCATATATTTGCTAAAGGATTGTAGTAGAGGCTGTAACATCAGCTAATAATTACAGTTTGCACGTCAAAGGCTTTGTCACATGAACACACATGCTACTGAACACATGAAACTGCCTTATGCTGAATCAGACACTTGATCCATCAAAGTCAGTATTGTCTACTCAGACTGGCAGTGGCTCTCCAGGGTCTCAGGCAGATGTCTTCCACATCACCTAGTTCCACATCATCTTTTAACTAGAGAAGTCAGGGACTGAACCTGGGATTTTCTGCTTGCCAAACAGATGCTCTACCATTGAGCCACATGGGTCTCTCTCCACGGGTCAGCTGTTTTGAGTAGAGCACATGAGATAGCCTTTAAAAAAATGGGTATGGGGTTTACCTTACTTCCCAATAGGGACTCAAAGTGCCTTATATTTTATACTTTTTCATTTCATCCTTAGCAGAACACTGGGAAGCAGGTCAGGTTAAGAGAATGCAATGGACCCAAGGTCACAAGCAAGTTTTCAGACAGAATGGCATTTGAACCTGGCCAGATCCTAGCCAGGGAGGAGGGAGGTGCCTTTATTCAGGCTGGTGCGCAGCCAAAGCCTCTGAAAAAGAGCTGTTTTGAGAGAAAGTTTCCTCAACCTCAAGAATGAGGTGGTGGTGGTGGAGAACAGAACAGCATTAACCCTCTCTCCTCCAACCCTTGGTCCACTATCTAGTTACTTGGGCAGGACCTGCTCAGTCCTCCTTGGCTGTGGGAGGATCCACCTAATAAAGCGTTGTTCAGGGGCAGGGCCACATCGGGCTCATCCAATACCTCTCTCTGAGGATAGCACACAAGCCCATTCTAGGTCAGTGGACCAACAGCCACCCTCAGGTCTTCCCTCACTTGGCCTCCTCAACTGACCGGAGGCCTCAAAAAGCCCTTCTGTTGGTTGGTGCTGCCTCCATAAGGTAATTGTTGCTGGCCACTGCCTGTCTGATCCCTCCCCAGACTTCTGCCACATTCCTGGCCCATTCCTCATGGCCTGCCCCTGAGTTGCCTTCCTCCATGCCTACTGATGCTGGGTCTGTTACCCCAGCTTCCTCCCAGCTGCCCCTGAGGATGACTCCAAGGGTACTGACTGCTCACCTCGCCTGTCCTCTGCAGCTGTGTCTTCTTCTGGACTCTCCTGTTGCTGGTCTCCCTTAATGACACCTCCTGGTGCTTTCCTAGCCCAACTGTGGAGCCCTATAGCTGGATGCCTCCTCCACTCTGCTGCAGAGGATCCTGGAGATGGCAATGAGCACTTCCTCACCTCTGGCATGACTGCACCACTGCAGCTCAGATACCTGGTGTTAGGTGAAGATGGCTGGGGGAAGCACTACCAGCTCTGTCACCACTTCAGGCCTCTCGCCAAGCCCTGGAATCACAGATGAGTGTGTGGGGGTGTCACTAGCTGATGGACAAGTGGGATAGGAAAGCCTAAGGATGATTTCTTGAAGGCAACAGTAATCATTATTTAGTATTACAAGGTCTAACATAGTTGGTAGTTGTAGTCTGAAGCTGTCCAGGCAATTATTTTGTGTTTTACAAATTTAAAAGCTCACTTCCTCTGTTTTAAAGAAAAAAGCTGAAAGCAAAGTATGGGAAAGATGAACCAAGAGAGAGCAAGTTACATATTTATTTATTTATTTATAGCCCTCCTTTCTCACTGATACTCAAGGCAGATTACACAGTGTAAATTAATCAGTCAGTAAAATATTACAGCAACCTAGAACAAGGGATAAAAGATCAAACAAGGTATGATTTACACAATGCAGAGAATGGTATTGTGAGAGTCCTACAGAGTCAGTCACAACAAGTGTCCTTAAACAGGAATGCTTTATTGAGAAAGGTCTGCTATGGTCATCTACACTTCTTGTGTTAGTAACGGCTGACACAGCCCCAAGCAGGACAATTATACCAAATTCAAAAAGGGTCTGGTAAGGAATTGCAACCAATCACCAAGCCAAAGAAAAGGCACTTAAAATACTGGTTTATGGTTCCCAGGGAAAAAGTGGGAAGAATTAGAGTCAGACAGGAGAAGAGATACATGGGCAGGCACCATCAATCTCCCAAGATCAGAGCAGCTTGAAGAGCAATAAGCATGCCATGAGAAATATAACATAACATTCCACAGACCCGATGTCAAGGATTCACTCATCCCACCTCCTGGGCAGGAGATGGCAGCATTAGCTGACAGGTATTACATAAGTATAAAACCAAAGCAGCTATACATTGCTTAGAAAGCTACGTGTGAAACTTCTTGTATGATGTCATTATGAGGAATTTGGAAAAGTTGGACTAGCCTGACCTTATTGGATTTGTTCTATTGGATTTTGTTCCATTAAATTATAGAGTTGTATGATGGTCCTTGCCTGATGATTTTCAGAAACGGAAATTGTTACCGGATGCTTCGTTGATCTAGTTTTGGACCTCCATTTATTAATTATTATATTAAATCAATATTTTTGCATCACTTTATGTTTTTACTATTGTGCTTTATTATTGTAGTACGCATTCAGCAATAGGGTCATTCGTATGTTCCACTGTATAGCTGTTGTTCTTCCTTTTGCTTTAATAACAGAACTGCAGCATTCCGTGCCAAGTGAAGTCTCCAAATGAAGTTCAAGGACACACCCATCTACAGTGTGTTACAATAGGCTAGTCTTGATGTTACTGTGGCATGGATCCAAGTGGTCAGATCTGACTAACCAACTATGATGGACCCATCCACTTCCCTCCTTCAGAGGCACGATTTTCCATTTTTATTTCCCTTTTATTTCCCTTTTCTTCTTTGCTGAAGAACTCTGGCTGTCCCACCATTTGCCAGTATGGTATTTTTGGCTATTCACTCAGCCCAGGAATCTGAGGGAAGGATCAGGAGCCTGCTTTAACTTAAACCTCTGAAGATAGCACTTGAGACATTTTAAAATTCAAAAATAACAAGATATTTTATTTAACATAGAGGGGAAAGGTCAGGTGAAATCAGTGGCTGAAATTTCTGAAGTAAAACCAGTATAGGCACAGACCCTAGCTCTTATGTATCAGGCTAATTAGAGTTTCTTAAGCTATTCACAATTACTTAAATCTTTATGTTGAGAGGCTTTCCCCCCAGTGTTTCCCCCAAACACATCAGCACACTTTCTATGAGTATTCTCTGGCTCTTAGTTTCCAGAAGGCTGGTGCACTCTTTTCAGTACCCAAGCCCCTTCTCTTGAACCACCAGTACTTGTCTTGAGTTTTTAACTGACTCTTAAGATCTCTACAGGCAGTTTCTGACCACACCAGGCCAGGGATCTCTGCACTCTTTTTTGACTGGGTAAGGAATTTATTCTCCCTCTAGAAGATCTATCCCTCTTCCTTGGCCCAAATGGGAGTCTTTGCCTACTTCCCAAACTTCCTTGCCAAATTTTCTCCCAGTTCTCCTGTCTCTGTTAAATTGCTCTTAGCTAAAGCTGAAATCAGACTGCATTCAGACAAGGCAGAAATCTGTCAGAACTAAACCCTTTTTCTGTCAGGGCTAGAGTCAGACTGTCTCAGTATTCGACTCTTCTCAGTCATGGCAGAAATCTGACTGAATCTCTCCTCAGCATCCAGCTGTCTTCAGAGTTTGTCTGCTCAGCTGACGCTAACCAATCTCTGTTTCTGTGAAGAATTAACCCTTCACAGTCCTTTATCTGTTTACACAGCCCTTTTAAGCTTTTAAAAAGTGCAGTCCTTCACACCAGGGCTCATTTCGTAGCAGGAACTCCTTTGCATATTAGGCCACACACCCCTAATGTAGCCAATCCTCCAAGAGCTTACAGTGCTCTTCTTACAGGTGCTACTGTAAGCTCTTGGAGGATTGGCTACATCAGGGTTGTGTGGCTTAATATGCAAAGGAGCTCCTGCTATGAAATGAGTCCTGCTTTACACCAGTGTTGTCATGGCCATGTTCAGGGCTAAACTGTGAGAAAGCATTGTTTGCAGCTACATTAATTTGCTTCTGCTGTACTAACACTGAACCCAATTGGGTCAGCAAACATGAACTGTAGATCCAAGAGCTTGTTAAAAGATGGACAAAGACCAAACCCCTTAAAATACTGTCAATTAATCAATGCATTCTGCAGATCAAACTAAACTGTGGAATTCATAACAAACAGTAGAACAAAGTTTGAGTCCAGAGGCACCTTTAGAAGCAACAAAGTTTTATTCATGGTATAAGTTTTCGTGTACAAGCACACTTTCTCAGATACAGTGGAACAGAACCTCCTCAACCATTACTTATAGGGGGTGAGGTGGCATGGGGGTTGTTGTCAGGAAGAGCCATTTAGAGTCAAGATGCATCAATACTGGGTGATCACAGCTGAAATTGGATGTAAGAAACATTTTACATCCGACTGCTGGATTCTTGTAGCTGTGAGCCTATTAATTGTATTGTGTTGACACATCAGTTATCTCCCCCTCTAACAGCATAAAATGGAGATCCTTCAGAAAACAGACTAGGACAAATTACAGAAACAGACAAGACAATCTGTACAGTGAAGAACTGAATCCCTAATCCCTATACAAATAAACATAAGTCTCGCAGCACCTTAAAAATGAATTGATTTTTTATTATGGCATAAATTTTCCTGAATTAGAGATCTAGGTTTACAAAAATTGCTGCTAAAATAAAAATGGTTTTGTCTTTAAAGTGCCGCAAGGTTCCCCTTTCTGTGACTGTATGAGTCTGTGGGAGGGGGACTAAGAAGGTCACATCTCCCCTCAGTTAAGGCACCTTTAACCTGAAGCTCTTCCCCAACAAAACTCTGCAAATCACCTGGTTGTTTTAAGAATTCTCTGGATCCTAGTCTCATTGGTTTCTATGTTATTTTGTACCAGTGAGTCAGACACAGATTCCTAAAGAAGTTTGACCTGCTTCCAGCTGGGCCTCAGGCAGCTGCAGAGCTTCAGAAATGGTTTGGGACTCCAGGACTGCTTTTAGCAATCACCCAGAGACTGAAGCCAATTCCTCAATCTCCTAGGCAGGCTAGGTGGACACCAGTGGGCCTCCTGGGCAGTTCTTGGGCCCTGGCAACTGCCTCTGTTTGTTGATTGCTGACACTAGTCCTGGTCCCAACCCACTAGGGCTGCCAAGTCCCCCCGGGGGGCGGGGTATCCCCCACTAAAGGGGTCCCCAATCTGCCGGTCTGGATTCGGCTGGCAGGGGGAACCTCACCCCCGAAGTGGCCCGATCAGGCTGACTACCCTGGCAAGTCCTGCCCCCAGCATGCTCAACGTGATGACATCATTGGTGAACAGGTAGGGTTGCCAGAAGACTCCTGGGCTGGGAAGGACTCCCCCTGGCAAAAAGGCAGGTAGGACTTGGCAACCCTACCTATTCACCAGTCTTACATTAGGGGAGGACGCGTCAGAAAAAATTAAAAGAAGTGGTAAATACTGAATTTTAAACTAAATCAGAACAAAAATAGTGAAGGTATATATTTTTTTTTATTACTTCTCCAAAGGAGGGGGGAGTATACTACCTAAAAGAAATGGGCTTATGCTGCACTGTTATAAATTAGGGCAAGTAGAAGTCTACGCAACAAAGGCAGACTGCAAATGAAGGAAATAAATATATAGGGGAAAGAAGAAAAACGAAATATAGGAGGAGACGCCATAAGGCTGATTTCATATCCCATTTATAGAACTTTCTTCCACATCTTCCACGTTTGCTATATGTCCCTCTAAAAATTACAGCATTCCACTACTTAAACCTGGAATTATTTATTTATAAACTAGAGGATATTGAACTTCAAAAGGTCCTGAGGTTTATTTCAGAATACCACGGGGAAAGTTCATGCTTATCGTAGATTTATCAAAACTCATAACCACCCCATATGTAAAAGGGAAGCTGCTTGATAAATAGTCCGGTGATATTTTTATGGTACCTTTTGGTTCTAAAACACCAAGGGATTTTTTTCCTGAATTCAAAAGTTTTGCAGCTGCTTTTAATCTAAATAAGGAATAGCAAGCACTGCTGTTGTGAAGCCACCAACCGTTCATTTAAATGAGGGCTTCCTGCAGGAAGCCCCCACAGACGCTTTAGATCAGAGTGGTCCTAGAGCAGCAGGACCAGTGGATTTTCCTCAACAAAGTTAGCACTCTAAAGTCTCCCATAAAAATTACAGTATGAACAAGTTTGAATTCTAGTCTCCCACTCAAACACACACCATCAATACTCCAATCCATAAAGATATCCAGTGATTTATTGATTTATGTATTTCTACCATGCTCTTCTCCCCAGTGAGAACTCTAAGCGGCTTACAGCGTTGCTCTCCTTTCATACATTTTATGATAGGTTATGCTGAGAGAGGGACTAGGTTATGCTGAGAGAGAGTGTGACTAGCCCAGATTGCCCAGCAAGCTTCCATGACATAATGGGGTTTCAAGCCTGAGCCTCCTAGATCCTCATCCCTTAATACTACTTCCCTCAATCAAATAACCAGTCTGCTCTGCCTGAGCCAGACACTAAAACCCACTGATCCCCTCAACAGTCAGATCCTTTTCCCTCTAAAGAATTGTTGAAGTTGTCAGTTCACTCTCAAGTTTCCCCTTCCTCCTCAGCATTCCAACTGGGCTGTTTTTCAAAAATTATTGCACAAAATTCTGAACATATATGAAATTGATAACACTGTCTTGATTGTAGCTTAAACTGACTCACAGAGGAAGTTGAGGCATAGGTATGGCTGCCAGCCTCCAGGTGGGGCCTGGGGATCTCCCGCTTTTACAACTGATCTTTAGCTGACAGAGATCAGCTCCCCTGGAGAAAATGGCTGCTTTGAAGGGTGGACTCTATGGCACTGTACCTTGCTGAGGCCCCTCCCCAACCCCACCCTCTCCTGGCTCCTCCCCCAAACTCTCCAGGTATTTTCCAACCCAGACTTGGCAACCCTAGGCATAGGCCATTCCTCTCAAGCAGAGCCTCACATTTGCAAGCTACCTCTATGGAGATTTTGTACACAAATCTACTACCTATAAACTATAATATCTAACGGAAATAATCTACCCATGTAAAAACTAAAACAGGAGTCTTGTGACCCCAATTGTAACGAAAAAAGTTAGTCCAGCCTAAGCTTGTCTGAGGCAGAGGTAGAGATGTGAAGGCAAAGGTGGGGGGGGGAGAAATAAAGGAGGGGTCTGTTTCTTTCCTTACAACTACAAAGTAGAATTTTTGTTCACAACATTCCACACCTTAGAGGGAACATTGCCTGTGAGGTAGCTGGGGCTGAGGGAGCTCTGACAGAAACTGCTCTTTTTCAAGAATAGCTGTGCCAGAACTATGGCTTGCCCAAGGTCATCCAGCAGGTGCAAGTGTCGGAGTGGGGAATCAAACACGGTTCTCCCAGATTAGAGTCTGCGCACGTAACCACTACACCAAACTGGCTCTCAAAAGATAAGGGGGAGAGAGAGAAGTCTAAATGTCTAACTAGCTAGGAGAGAGCCAGTAACCAAGATGAACTCAGCAGGAGTGGGGAAAACCCTAACTGAGCCAATCAGGAGACAGGAAGGAGACGATCTGGAAATATTAGGAAATCCCTAATCTCACTATGCTAACTAGTTGTCTCCTCTGCTGCCCCCTGCAGGATGTTCTTGTCATCTTCTTTATCTGTGCATGATAGATCTTGCATATTCCAACAAACCCCACCCTCCTCAGGCTCCACTCCCAACCTGGAGCTGGAAACCCTACATGGGTGGCATTAGATTTAAAAATTAAAACGTAGAAATTTGAAATTCTGATTGTAGTGGAGGCAATGGCTTGTTAATCACATGCACAACCTACCTTTGTCTTTTTAGTCCACTACGGGCCACTCTGACTGGCAACAACTCTTTGAGGCCTCACAACGCAATCATTTCCAGCCCTGCTATCTGTGAATTTTTAATTGGAGATGTCAGGAACTGAATTTATGAAGGCAAAACCTGGTGCCCTGCCACTGCATTGTAATCCCTCCCACAATAAAGGCCCTTGATTCAAAGGCCTAAATTAAAAAATGAAAAACGCCTTGATAATCAAGCCATTTAAACAGGAAAATTTCTAGTTACCTTTTGAATTAGGAACTTCCAAGGAAGAGCCAAAAAAAAAAAAAAAGCTGACATAATTAACAGAATTTTCTTTTCGACAAGATTCCCTTCAGGAAAGCTGATTTAATGAGCAGTTGAGCTGAAACTGAAGGAACGTCTCATCCAAGATTGAACATCTCATCCAAAGAAGACACTGATTGTTGGTTTCGCACCTGAATTTCCCAAGGGTTTGTAAAAAAAATCATGCAGCCTGAAAGGCACTACACAACACGCAAACACACACACAGAAAACTCATGCCAAAATGTACAGTGCTGATAAAGAACACTAAATATTCCCATAATGTGCTTAGACATCCCACAAGAATCACAGAACATCGCCCAAAGCATATGCACTTGCTTTCATTAACAAAACTTCCCCCATCACCAATCAAATAATTAAGCTGCTTTGAAAGAAATAATCACAGCTAACTCAAAACAAGATGCTTTCAGTCTTAGATGCTATTCCTTTGTGCTTATAAAAACAATGTTTCTCTAGAAAAGACAGTACTTCAAGTTGACAACTGAATCTTCTCACTTCCGTGACACAGAAAGGGACTATTCCATTCTTGCAAAGCTGATAAAGGAAAGGGCATCCATTGGGAGGGCAGAGCAAATAATTTATGAGCCATTATTCTTTCAAAGGTCTCTGCGTTTCACAGAACTTTGGAAGCACCATTTCACTTGCCCCAAAGAAAGAGATTCAAGACAGAAAGATCAATTGTCATGGACAATTCTGACAGGAAAATAAATTACCAGGTGCTTCCAGAAGATTTTGTGTGTGTGTGTGTGTGTGTGTGTGTGTGTGTGTGTGTATTATTATCAGCCATTTGTCACTATGTGCTTCTTTCAGCATGAGAACTGTGCCCTTCCCTGTACAGATTGCTTCTACCACAAACAGAGTAGCAGAATCAGCAAAGGTGGCACAACAAATATAACACTGCAATAGTGATGGTAACACCACCGCCATATGCTATTTCCCTTCTATCAGACTTTCCTATATTTCAGTGAGGAACCACTGCAACCTGGACACAGGACAGGACTGAGGTCTGAATATTCCATATGACTCCTTGAAAGGCTACTCTAAAACACTATCATTAAAAAAGATAGCAGGAGTGAGAACTAGATCTGGCCACTGTACCAAACCAAACTGGTGTTTTCCAGAACTGAACCGAAGGCTACATTTCTAAACGTTTGCTAAGAAGAAATCATATTTGAATTCATAGGGGCTTTAGTATATTTTTATCGGGCTGTAAGGTTTTGGCCCTCACGGTTATAAGTAGCTTGGAATTCAGCATTAAACAGATTGTGTGATTTAAAAGCCAGCATACTATCATAAAATTCAACCAGTACAAAAATAGTAGACATAATGCAATCCATCCATGCCCAAACTGTGGAGGAACAAACGATGTGCATGGAAAGGCTTTTTCACTTGGTCTTGTCCAGGGGTTTTTTTGTAGAAAAAGCCCAGCAGGAATTCGTTAGCATAACAGGCCACACCCAACAGCAGAAACTCATTAGCATATTAGGCCACACCACTGACAGCACAGCTTATTAACATATTAGGCCACACCCCCATGTTACCAGAAGAGTGGTCATCCAGCCACACCCACCTTTTGCTTCTTATTCTGTTTACCTTGTTTATTGTCAAAACTCAGGGCTTTTTTGTAGCAGGAATTAATTTGCATGTTAGCTATATACTCCTAATGTAGCCAATCCTAATGAGTTTCTGCTGTTGGGTGTGGCCTATTATGCTAATGAGTTCCTGCTGGGTGTGGCCAACTCAGGAGCCAGCCGGAACTCTGTTCCTGTGCGTTCCTGCCCAAAAATAGCCCTGGTCTTGTCTAATTTTCCTCCTTAGTACAAGCCCCAACCACATGGCTTTTGTTCACCTACAGAAAAGCTGAATGGCTCCACCATTATTTTCTCAGACTTTTTAGGTAGCAGTTGCACTTGCCTACCCTGCTTTTAGTGCACTCCTCAGTCCTGATCTGCAGCCAAAATGCTGGAGATTCTGGTAGCTTAAAGATCAAGTTTCTTTATTCCCTCCATCTGGTAGAGGACACTTACTAATGGAAATTTCCAACACTCACTGAGAGACCACAGCCCCAACATAAGCCAAAGATAAAAGTGAGACCACTTCCATACAAGCCTTGAAGAGAAAACAGAAACCAGCTCTTGCAGGTTTAGTGAAAGCTGTTCAAAGATGCATAGATCACAGTTCAACCCCTGGTACCGTCAGTTAAAAGGATATCAGGTAGTAGAGCTGAGAAAGACTCCTTCCTTGGAGAGTTCCCCTTTTCAGAATACTACTGTGATGGAAACTAGAACTGGTTCAGAAACTCAACAGCCAGTTATTGACAGGGGCTTGCCAAAGGAGGAGGAGGAGGAGATTGGATTTATATCCCGCCCTTCACTCACTTAAGAGTCTCAGAGTGGCTTACAAACTCCTTTCCCTTCCCCTCCCCACAACAGACACCCTGTGAGGTAGGTGGGGCTGAGAGAGCTCTTTCCCAAGCTGTCCTTGAGGGAACAGCTGGTACAGAGCTATGGCTTGCCCAAGGTCATCCAGCCAGGAGCAAGTGGAGGAGTGGGGAATCAAACCTGGTTCTCCCAGATTAGAGTCCGCGCACTTAGCCACTACACCAAACTGGCTCTCCAAAGGAGGCCAAGCCTCCAACATCTGATGATCACTGCCAGTGACATTCCGACCAGGGTTACATGCACATAGCTGCACATTTTGATGAATAAGGGACCAAATACATGGTTTACGTCAAGTTGTGTACTTGACCGTAGCAGCAGAAGCCATTTCACCTTCCAGTTCCCAAGTCAGTAGTGCATTCGGATCAAACATGTGCACTCTATCTTTGTTAGTATCAGAACAGATAGGAAACAGCCAAGACTATTACTGGATAAAACCAAACAAATATACTGTTAAAAGCCCAGGGAAATAGAAAAAATACCAGAAAATGTTACAAACATTCATAAAATTATTATTTTCATGGTACACACTTCCACCATGTTTTGTTTAAATAATGAATATTTTGCTTCCTATCCCCGAAGATTTCAGGCACAGAAAATCAGATCTAATTTGTGAACATACATAGAAAGTGAGCTAGATGAAAATGGAAAATATGCTAATGCTGATAATATGCATTCCACTGAACTACTCCTTTGAGTTTATTTAATCAAGTATGATATTAATTAGCAACACTTGAAGAGGAAACTAGAAGATGCCTAGAATTAATTGAATGTAAACTAGAACAACATTTTTAAAGTCACAAAAGTAATTTAACCTGGTCAGTGTCTTCTTCCTACTACATGACAGAAATATCCATAATGATTCAGAGCATGAAGCAGGCTATTGAGCAAAGTGAAAAGCACAGGGTACATTAACTGTTGCTATTCGGGCAAATATCCACATTATTGTGGTGTTGTTGAATGCATTTGACCAGGGCCCTCTTGGGAATGCCCATGTTTTAGCATCTGTGACAACAATGTCAAAACTATAACATTGCTGTTCACTGTTTCCCAAGAGATGAGAGGTGTAGACAGGAATTCCCTGAGCAACACAGACTATTACATATCACCACTCTGGAAATAAACATAGCTTCAGCATTTTACACAGATATTCACATATGTATTTCAGAAATAATGTGAGAAGTGGCATCATGCATAATACATTGATCGTGCACAGGTCAAGCACTTCGGATGAGGTAGATATTGTAGGAAATACATGGCTGGTTCTTTCCATCAGCACACAGTTGCTGATAAATGTCTGACAAAACATAATACATGGCATCATCACTTGTATCCCTGTGTTACTTCAACAAATGAATTGGAACAGAGGTGAGGAAATTCCAAGCACAATGACATAATCACACATTTGGTTTTACCAGATGTTACCAGTACATGAGACATTTGGGAAGGGGTAGCCTCATGACTCCTTTGAGGTCGACTTCCACTCTTGCAGTGAAAGGTTTAGTTATGTCTAATTAGTATATGAAGGCTTCTTCCTTTGGTCCCTCATTTCTTCAGCTCAATTGTGCTTAGGGCTGCCAGGTCCATCTTTGTCCCCAGCAGGGGACTTTGAGGGGCACTGCCGCTTGGAGATTGGGTGCAGGGAGCCCTGTCCCACCTGCTGTGAGCACTTAAAGGGGCTCCTTTAAGTGCCTGCAGCAGGCGGGCCCTGGCTGCAGCTGCCCCTCTCCCTCCTCCCTTTCAAGAGAGAAGGGAGAGGGATTGCTAAGGGTATTGGGGCTTGGGGGCAGGGCTTCCCCTGCCGGCCAGCTGGCCAGGCAGCAGGTAGAGCCCCCTCCCCAAAAGCAGGTAACCCCCATCAAACCGGGAGGTCTGGGAACCCTACTTGTGCTTCTTCAGCTCATTTGCATGTCTGCCTTCAACAGCAAACAGCCTCTGCTTTCTTCAACTAATATGTACTGTTTATTCCAAATCTGCAAGGCGGAGCTCTTCCACTAGGCCTTCAACTAAGGAGCCACACTATATATTAACATTATCATTTATACTCTTTCTCACTGGATCCTCAGTGACTGTTAGTCACTGCTGTTTTCTAAGCCCTCTGCATTCGCCTCCTGTATTTTCCCTTTGGTCTCCCTGGACATTCAATAACACCAAAATAATGCTTGTATTGGCTAGTTCTTAACAAATAACAGATATCAGTTAGTTTAATAATATATGTAAGTTTGTTCCCAGCTTATAATATTCATAAACACACAGGTACATACGTTACGTATCATCACCCTGCTTGCTAGAAAAGCCTAAACTGTGCCTCAAGCTCTGTATGAAAAGAGCCAGTTCATGAAAAGATACCATATTCTCAGAGGGACTAAACACCACCATTTCGTCTCCCTTTGGACAAAATGGTCAAATTCTCCCTGACATATGAAAAATAGCTCCAGCAATATGTAGAACCCCAAATATTTTTTTAAAAAATAACATGTTTATGTATATAGAAAAGTTAGCTGCAAACTACAAAAGCTTAAATCAACATCATTTTTTAAATCTTTACTCTCTCTTCCTTTATTATTATTATTATTATATCAGACTAATATGGGTTATATCTCCAGAAAGCATTCCCCCACAACTCAGTCGCAGCTTGCATAATCTCAGTGGAGCCAGGACTCTTAAAATTATTAGCATAAAATTCCATACCTATGCAAAGCATATGCTCAGATAAGAATTTGCAAACTGTTCTCCAGCAGTCCACCCTGTTCTGGGATTATTTTGCAGATCTTGCCTGAAGCACAAACCCAAAATAGATTGAGTAGAACTGCATCTTTGCAACAATCTTGTATGTGAAACAGTATGTATCACCTTAATGATTTATTCACTGCCAGATTTCTCTAGGTTTTCTTATCTGCAGGCTGGCTTGCAAGATGATATCACAGAAGTCTGAAGAGCCTATTAACATAATAACTCTATAGTATTAATTTAAAATCAAACAGAAAGGAAGAAGATATTTTTTTTGTTATTCAGGGTTTTTCCTAATCTCAGGGGATACTGTAAACATCTCTAGTTGTTCAGCTCAACAGATAAATTGTCTGGGCCCCAGAGAAGCCAGGCTGGCTGTGAAGAGGGCCAGGGCCTTTTCAGTGGTGGCTCCGCACTGGTGGAATGAGATCCTGGAAGACATCAGGGCCCTGCAGGACCTTCTACAGTTCGGTAGAATCTGCAAGGCGGAGCTCTTCCACTAGGCCTTCAACTAAGGAGCCACACTATATATTAACATTATCATCACCATCATTATAACATCATTTAAACAGCTGGATATAACCACACCAATATTAACATTATCATCAACATCATTTAAACAGCTGGATATAACCCAGATTACGCTGGCTGCTGATTGTTTGTATTGTTGGATGCTGCTCACGCCCGCCGTCATATATGAATCATTCTAGCACTAACGCTTTATATGTTTTTATGTGTATTTTGTTGTGATTTTAGATAATTTTGTTTATTATCTTATGTAAGCCGCCCTGAGCCTGCTTCGGTGGGGAGGGCACGGCAGAAATTAAATAAATAAATAAAGTCCTGTTGCCTTTTAAATTTATACTGACAAGTTGCATATTATGTACCTCTTACAAGAAATATTTATGGCATCATTAACCCATAGCAGTGCACCAAATGCATTCTTCTTCTCCGATCACCTTGCAGAACATTACGCATGGCATGTATAATTAATGTAGCCATAAAATACATACAGTACAGAGGCAATAGTTTTAATGTGTAAGCTGCATTAGAGACAGATTTTTTTTAATGCTCCTACAAAGATGATATATGATAAAGTCGACAAGGATCGTGGCAGGAAGAGACTGCTCTGTATCATGTGCCTGACATTGCATGAATAGATGTTATGTTCATGAAGCTTAGCTAAAGCTGACTGTGATAAATGTACATCATTTCCTGACACAGTTGGTCTATGAAATCTTCACTACAGACCAATCCTCTGCAGATCCCTTTGGTAATGTGGATGTCAACATCTCTGTGAGGTTACATACCCAGCATGATTTTTAAATTTTTGCATCAGAAGAAAATAAGGTCACTTGTAGAAAGAGAAATAAAATTGATCTTATGGTTGAAGATAGTTTCCCATGCAACGTTTATATATAGGTACAAAATGCATGTATATCACATCAGCTGCAAAAGGGTACAAAAATGCCTTATTTTGTCCTTGTGCCTTCAAATACTTGCAAGAAAGAATCATTCACTGCTTCCATTTATTTTAAAGAATGCCTATCTACATGCAGAAAGCTGCCCTAGGATAATAACTAAAGGAGAAGCCACAATAAACTTCAGCCAGCTACAAATATTTTGGCTAACAGTTTAGGATACCCAACTGTAGATGTGTTAACAATGAGAAGCAGAGGAATATACACCCACAGGCATTCAGTAGTGCATGTAGCAATACAAAAATGGCTGGTTATGTTCAATGTTCCCTCTAAGCTGTGGAGCATTGTGAGCAGAAATTCTACTTTCTGAGCTACTGGTATTAAAATTGTGAGTGAGCGATTTGGCTCCTGCATAAATTAGTTTGCTCTGGAGGCATCCTCCCTGAGCGAAGATAAAAATGTGTGAGCTGGAGGCTAAAAAACTGTGAGCTAGCTCACACTAACTCAGCTTAGAGGGAACACTGGTTATGTTGTATTGTCTTGGAGGAAATGGGAATTAGATGAGGGCAACACATACGGTTCTCTTCAGCTGGGCCTCAGAAGAGTGAGAAAAGGCCACAGACTTACAGAGCACTGTAAATGAATTTATTTACATTTATTCAAATAAAGTTGTACGTTTTCTCAAAGTCAAAGAATGCCTTTAGGGAGACAGAAGGACAAACTTTGAAATACTGCTGACAGGAAATGTAAAAAGAATGAGAAACTTGATTTTTTAAGGGTGAGATTTATTTATTTAAGATATTCTTACCCCACCTTTATACTAAAAAGGGCTCAACATGAAATACATTTTTTTAAAAAAATACTCAAACAAAACAAGCCATTGAAATTTACATAGAACACTGATTAAAACAATTTCAGATTACCAGAAATCCTTTATTTGATATGAAAATGTTACACAAATTATTTGGTTGCATTGGCTTCTCTCTAAAAATCTTGATATGAAATTCCTGTGATTCTGGTCATTGGTTATTTTCCTTAACAAAAATCCCCTTTGTTCAAAATGTTTTACTTGGTGGTTTTAGGTGCTTCTCTGAATGAGTGCCTTCACCCATTCTGACTGAGCCCCAGAATAGGGATGGGCATGAACTGAGAAAATGTGGTTTGGTTCATGGTTCGTGGCCGAACCATGAACCGAACCAGGAGGTAGTTTTGCAAACCAAACTGGTTTGTGGTTCATGGCCCCACAAACCCCATTAAAAGGGAACACGGTATTACTCCAAGACAGCTTTATTAAATAAATATCTTGTCTTTGCTTTGGTTGGGGAATTAGCTACAAAGGCAGAACTAGCAAGAGGCTGGGGCATAGCATGGATCTGCTATCAGTTTTTAAGGAGATAGTTCCCTTTAGACCCTTGGTTTAAGGCAATAACCAGTCCAAATTATGGCAGAAACGGGTTTTATTTAACTAATAATAATAATCTAGATATTTACATTCAGATCAGAAGCTGCAAGCATACGAGAATATATAGAAAGTGGTTAGCAGACAAATAGAGAGGGTTGGGGAATGTCAGGGTTATACTATACATATCCTGAAGAGATGAAGAAAGGAGATGTGTGGACCAACCAGCAAGACCACAGAGGACTTGAGTTGTGCTCAGGGGTGTTAGCTTTGTGCACGCCCAACTAAAGTCACACTGGGCATGTGCAAAACTGGGTACAATTATACCCCAAAATGCATCCTGTAGGTATGTTAAAGTGTGGTAGCTAGTTTCACAATGAATTGATGGGATTCCCACTGTGGAATTACAGGACAATCTGATGTTTCCATTACCAGACAGAGGAGAAAATCCTTGACAAGATGAAGCTGAATGGATTACTATTCTACAGCAATGTTTACCTTGATGGGTCTGGCATAGGTGAGAGAAATGCAGATATCTTAGACAAACAGATAGATGTAGAAATGTAAGGATCACCAAGAGGTATTTTCTGAGTTCCAGGGTGTAAAAGGACTTGGGACAGAAAACATACAACATATCTCATTCATTACGGAGACACAGTGACCAGTGGCTTATTGTCTCTGCCCGCCTGTACATTTGACAGACAAAAGACTAGTCATATGGTCAGTAGAAGATGACCGAGGCAAGGGCAGAGACTTGCCCATTCTAGTCCTTTTTGGACTGGGCTGAGAAGGGGGGGGATTGCATGGAGGATGTCTGACCATGCAACTGGCCTGAGACTTGGCCTAAGCTTTCCCAGGTAAAATGTGGTTCTCCTAGCCTCCCAGCAAAAGCCACTGTTTAAGCCAAGCCTGGCTTCATAGGGCACTGCTTGTGGAGGTTCAGAGGTAGTTTTTGGGGTGTCTCTCTCTCTCGGGAAAGACTACCCCAGGTACTGGGTCTGTGCTGCTGGTTACAGCAGTCCCTTCAAATGGAGTTCACATGAAGGCCAAAAAACAGCTGAATGACAGGGAGAAGCTTGCTCCCCGCTGCTCAGCTGTTTCAGGCTATCTTGTGTAGTCCCTTTAAACTTTTGCTCTTTTGCGGGGAACAGAAAGCAGAAGTTTAAAGGGACTCCGAGTCCCTTTAAACCTGTTTTCTGATCCAGCCACAAACCACCACAAACCACCACAAACTGCTTTAAAAGTTTGTGGAAGTTTGTGACTGTAGACCTGTCACGAACCATGAACAGGGCAAAATTCATCATGAATTTTGCTTTGTGGTTCAGTTTGTTCCCTTCCCAACCTTAGAAAGAAGTACTTGGTAAGCCATTGTTTGGGCCACTGTTCGTAACTGTTCTGGTCCCTGTACAACCGCCTCCAGTCATGAGAATCAGTGCATTCATCACGTCTGCTTACACAGTGGTTGCTGCAGACTTATAATTCTAGAGAGGCAGCCATGGCAGTCTCTTGCAGCAGAAATAAATAGAGGTCTTGTGGCATTTTGGTTGTGTTCAGTGCTGTCAAGCTGCTTCCAACTCATGGCAACAATATGAATTAATGACCTCTAAAACGTCTAAGGTTAACAGCTTTGCTCAGGTCTAGCAAACTGAGGGCCATGGCATTTTAAATACTAACCATGTTTTATTCCAGCATAAGCCTTCATGGACAGGGTCCACTTCTCCAAACACTATGAGTGAATGCTCACTTTGCATGCATTTGGGAAAGCTGGGGGAAAAAAAATAACAGCAGGATCAAGAGATCATGAAATAAACTACAGAATGAAGTGCACTTACGTTAGAACTAAAATCTAATAAAGAAGAAATACAGAGCATATTGATTAAGCTAATTAACACTAAGCTAATTAACACCTGTAATGGGAGGGGAGTCACATGTTTTGTTAAGATAGTTGCAGTTCTAGCAAGATAAGAGTCCTAATTCCTTTAGAATGGTGCAGCTCTGCTTAGGAGGCCATTGTTAGCCTCAGTTCAACTTGGGGTGGAATATAATGCATTCCAGTTGCAGATACCTGATCCAGCCATCCTATGATCCCTTCATCTGTGATAGTGTGTTTGGTGTCAGCTTTGAACATTGCCAAAGCTCAAATAACATTTTTCATTGCAGCAGCAATAACCTGACTGGTAGCCTGAAAATCTAAGAGTGGTCATGTGTACAAACCCTTATGTGAACACATCTTTCTAATGAATAATGGATTATAATAAAGGAAAAGTTCTTATAAATGGGTTGCTCTGTTTTATCTTTTTATGCCTTTTGTTATGCATTTTGGTATGCATTTAAATGTGATACACCAACTGCTACCATTTGCATTTCATAACCTTAACCACACAGTTTATTTATTTATTTATATTTATGTATTTACTTATGTTGTTTATAAAGGTGTTTCTCACTAGGACTCAAGGTAGATTATACAGAGTAAGTCAATACAATAACCAGGATGGAACATCCAATGAACAATCCAATAGGATTTGAATTGTAGGAATGTGGAACCAACCAGAAAACAGAACTGAAGCAAAGCATAAGTATTAACATGATATGTTAAACAATGCAAAAATTACACAGCAGAATCCTCTTTATAACAGGCAGTAGGAGCTTTACACAGTAGTATAAACCACCAGTTCTAACGCTTTAACCAGGTAACTTTTTGAATCCTTTTGTTACAGTACAATGCTGTTACAGGTGTAGAAAAGCCATTAGTTTTGCATAGTTTATAGAAAGCCAGGAGAGTGGGAGCCTTCCTGACTACATTTGGCAGAGCCTTACACAAGGCGGGGGCCATAACAGAGAAAGCATATGTATGGGCAGTCGTTGATTTTGCCCATTTGCAGATTGGCACATGCAGAAGGCCCTGCTCAGATGAGTGAAGATGTCATGGGGCATAGGGGTGGTTATGCAGATATGAGGGCCCAAGGCTTATGAAGGGCTTTGTATGTGACAGCTATTGCCTAAAATTGAGGCTGGTAACTGATGGACAGCCAATGGAGCAACTTCAGAATGGGAGTAATATGCATGCTCCACCCAGCTCCCAATAATAGCCAAGCTGTGGCATTCTGCACCACCTGGAGTATGCAAGTTGATTTTGAGGGGAGACCAATATAAAGTGCATTACAGTTGTCTAGTCTTGATGCTGATGTGGATCCAGGTAGCCAGGTATGAAGGTAGAGGGCTATCTTCCAGGCTAGACTGAATTGAGATAATGTGGTTTTTGCAGCTGCAAAAACGTGGTTTTTGCTTCTCCAGTAGTAATGTTGGATCCCGTATAAACCCAAGGCTCTTAACTGATTCAGCAAGCATCAGCTGAACTCCCATCTAAATGCAATGCCCTTCAAGATCTCTGCCTTCAGGACCTGAATCAGTGATTCAGGACTTCTACTGCATCATCAGGAAATTTGAATAAGGATACATAGAGCTGGGTATTGTCAGCATATTGATGATAACCAACTCAGTAGTCAGGCATGTTTCCCATCTGGAAAAAAAACACTTGATGCATTTGATAAACCAACCTCTAGTCTACCACAATATTGTGTATGCCACAATAAATCCATTAATCTTTAAGGTATTACAACTAGGGATACCACAAATTTCATAGCAAATACATTCAACCATCAAATTTACTTGGTAGGAAAATTGCTTCACAGAATGCAGCACTTATCTCGGGTAGTTCTTTAAGCAAATTTCAAGCAATTTGGTTTCCAATGGTTTCCTACCTATCAGAGGGAGACTTTATACCTAATAATCATTATTTCCAGGAACTTGTATATTTTTATTTCATCTTAGTCTGTATCGACAAACTGGTCTATGTTCAGGCTGTTACTATGGAAAGGTTTACTTTACATTTCTGTAATCTTACAGCTATACAGGTTACTGACTGTTGTGTTATGTTATTTTGTGTTGTGTTATTTTATGTTATGTTATGAAAAAAAATTAAATAAAGTCTTTAAAAAAATTACTTGGTTTGACAGCTGTGTCCTAGATTTGTTCAATTTGATGGCCAAGAGCTAGTTTGTGGCTGAATATTAACTGTGCTTGCCAACTTTTAGTTTCTTGAGAACACGAAGGTAGCCAATCATAACACATGCGCTGATAAAATAGGCTATCTAGTAAAAATCTACTCTTTGACATGTTTCTGATTGTGCTGCACAATTTTATTTTTTATTTTTCTTAACTTTTTATAGACACAAAAAGCAAACACAAGGAAGGAAAATACAACTCCTGTGGTGCTTTGCAAACTAACACACGTGTTAAAACACTCCTGAGACAAACAGATCAGCAGTTATTACTGGCACTGACAAATACAGAAAAGAACAGTGAACTGTAGTGTTTTGTTTTGTTTTAAATACAGCATTGATGTGCCAGCAGTTCATATAGTTATGGTTGATTTAGCTCTGTTTGGCTGTGGAGCAATGTGGTAAGCAGCAATGCGTAGGGGTGCAAGGAAAGAGCTCTATGGTGCTACGTGTGCCAACACGTATGTGTCATAGCTGACTGCTATACCATGCAGCACTGGGAAGGAATACAACAATCCTACAAACAGCCATGAACAGTTGAACCTGTCATCAAAAAACTGGCACTGGTGATCAGGAAATGATTTGAACCAGCTGGTGTTCAAGCATCACTAGTTACAATAGAATACTGTGAATACTCCTCCTAGGGCATTTATTATTTATTTTTATTTATTTTATTTCCAAGATTTATAGCCTGCTCTCACAAAGGCCACCAAGGCAGCTAGCAAATTAAAACATGCATAATAAAGTCACATTTTAAAACCACCTTCCCCCTTTACACAAAAACACACATAACTGAAACAACTAAAAACAAAGCTAAAATGTATACAAAGACATAAAAACAATAATTTAAAACGTTAGTCAGGAAGAAGGGATCACTGAGGGAATGCCAAATGAAACAGAAAAGTATTCACACAAAGGGGCAGACAAATTTCCCAGGAGAGAGAGTTTCGGAGCTTTGGTGCCATGACTGAGAAAGCTCTCTCCCAGGTTGGCATCGAGGGTTGCCAGGTCTCTCCTTGCGGGGAATGGTGGGGGACTTACCAGGAGCAGCACGGAGATCCATCCGATGTGCAGCAACATGTCCATGTCACTTCCCAGATGACCCAGAAGTGATGTCATCACATCCAGGACATTGGGCTGAAGCTCTGGTATTTGGGCAAAAACTCTATGGTAAATTTGGCTTCTACCATAGAGGTTTTACCCAAATACCAGAGCATCACCCTGATGCCCTGGATGTGATGACATCACTTTCTGGTTGCATCTTTCTGGTTGCATGGGCAGTGAATGTCTCTGAATGTCAGATGGATCTCCCTTTTTATCAGGGTAAGTTCTCCCCTGCTGGCCAGCTGATTGGTGGAGGGGAGGTGGGGCCTGAGAGCAGGGGACCCCTGCCTCCACTGGGGGGTCTGGCCACCCTATTGCCATTTGGCTAAACTTAGAAAGCGGGGGCACCTGAATCAGGGCCTTTGAAGATGACAGTAGTGTTTGGGCAAGTTCATAAGGGACTAGGCAGTCCTTCAGGTATGTTGATGGCAAACCATGTAGAGCTTTTAAGGTCAAAACCAACACCTTGAATTGTGCCCAGAAACAAATTAGGAACCAGTGTAGATGGGCCAAGACTGAAGTGACATGGTCCCTATAACCTACTCAAGACAACACCTTAGCTGCAGCATTCTGTACCAACTGAAGTTTCTGAACACTTCTAAAGGGTAGCCTCATGAAGAGCGCATTGCAGTAATCTAATTTAGATATGTAACCAGGGTGTCCACCACAGTGGCTGGATCTTTTCTGCCCAGGAAAGGTTGCAGCTGGCTAACCAGTTGAAGCTGGTAAAAGGCACTCCCAGCCACAACTGCTACCTGCTTAACCAGTAGTAGGCATGGGTCCAAGAGCACCCCAGACTATGGAACTGTTCCTTCAAGGGGAGGGAAACCCCTTCCAGAACACATAACACAATAAATACCAAGTCAGACCTTCCACCCACCAGTAGCACTTCTATCTTGTTGGGATTTAACTTCAGTTTATTAGCCCACATCCACTCCAAGGGTTTCTACAGCCTCCTGGGGATTCAGCTGAAAGCATGAGACAGAGCAGAATGTCAAATTATGCAGGTTTCCCAAAGGCTCATGGGAATGCTTTTGAAAGACTCACCATGACCTAGGTGGTATACAGCAGGACTGGGTTAGCAGAAAGGGGAACTGTTGGAGATGTGTTGAAGGTACCACTCTTGAGTGCCCTTCTAAGCTTTCTTGCCCTATGGAAGGGAACTCAAATTTGAATGCCTTCTAAAGGCAATTAAATGCTCTCTGAGCTGTCTATTTCCAGGTCCCATGACCCCCCCCCCCCCCAAAAAAAAATCCCACAGTGGGAGGGAGAGGAAAGCCTGAGGGCAAGCCATGGTGTTCTCACCCTGGCTGCTGCCAGCAGCAGCAGGTCTCTCCTCAGAAATAAGGTTTCTAGAATGGCTATTTGTGGGGCTGGTTTTTTCATCAGGGTGGCAGGGTCCCGAAATGCCCCCACTGTAGCTACGGGCCTGAGTTTAAGCCATTCTTTGCCAGTCTTTACTATACCTTTAAAGTATAGAAAATCATTAGTGTTATTGATTTTTTTAACAAGGTTTCACTGAAATGTATATTATTGTACATAACAAATAGATAGCCTGAAGGGGAATGAGACTTTAAAACCTAGTAATTTGTTATTCTAGACATTTACCTATTGTGTTTTCAAATGTTGTATAAGGGAACAATAAAACTAGGTGAGTCCCAGTAAGAAGAGCTGAGACCATGTATTTCCTCCATCTATCCATAAAGGCAGCCCAGATTTACAAATCGGCTAGAGATAAGCTAGCTCCCTTCAGTTCTCCTTGGGGTCATACGGGGCGGGAAAGGGAGAGAAATTTAATCAGTTAACCTCAGCTTTCTCATCGAAACCAGCTCCCCATGTTGCTATTAGCATTTTAAAGGGAAAAAAATACAAGTCCTTAAAACACCCATATTTTCCTCCTTTAAAATCATAACAGCCGCACAGCAAGCTTGGTTTCAATTTTTTTTTTTAAAAAAAGTAGGGGTTGAATGATTAAATCTCTTTTCCCCTATGGCCCCAATCTGAATCAAGGCTATACATGCAATTTGTCTTTTAAAGACAGACAAATGTGTGCCCTGAGATACAACCAAGGACTCACAGGTTTGACTGCTCATTTACCAGCCAGACATATTCTACTGTATTATTCTGTAGCAAATCCCAATAAGACATAAATATGATTAAATATAAAACAAGCTGTGAAAAGGTGTAGTGCTTTTCTAATGATCTTATGCTTTATCTCTAAGTTCAAAGGAAATGTGTAACTTTGCTAAGCCTTTGTAAATACTGGAAAGACAGAATTTTGTTGCATTTCTTATGGCTGCTGGGGCAGATGTATGCAGGTCTTTGATCTGTGCTGGTCTTTGTATTAGCCTTCCTCCAAGCAACTTGTTTTTTTCTTCATAAAACCCCTGTGAGGTAAGTGTAGCTGGTAGATTAGGACTGGTCCAATGTTGCCCAGTGAACTTCATGGCTGAGTGAAGGATTTGAAGCTAGGTATTCCCAAAACTACAGTTGTTCTTGTGATACATTTTTACTAATGGAAAGGAAGGCTTTGTTTGCTCAGTCTCCCCTCATAGTGGGGATCTTCTGTCCCTGAGGAGCAGCATTTCAAAATGGACTGTAGTGAAAGCAGGTAGTGGCATGGAAGTCCCATTTTGTTGACAAAAATGCCTTCTGTTAGTGGAGATTCACCATGAGATCTAAGCCCTAGCCTGCCACTGTAACAGGTCAGTAGCAATGAGGTGACAGAAAGTGGGCAGGGACAGTGGGGTTTGGAGGCATCAGGGTTTCTGCCCAACCACTGGAGATTTGATTGGCTTTGCAGAGGTTTTTTTTTAAATATATGAATTATTATTATTATATGTATGAATTATTTCATACATATACAAGACAAACAATAAATTTGGAAATTAAGAAAAAACTAAAATATCTTGGAATAAACATAACAAATCGATGTAGTTATTTGACTGAAAACAACTACGCTCAACTTATTTCAGAAATTAAGAAGGATTTAGAAAAATAATAATCTAAATGGTCAATAACAATGCACAGAGGCCCTTCTCCTTACGTTGCCTCCTGGCTCTGGGGTTCAGAGGTTTAGTGCCTCTGAATGTGAAGGTTACCCTCAGTCACCATGGCTAGTAGCCATTGATAGACTTATCCTCTATGATTCTAATTTTTTAAAGCTGCTTATTCCTGTGGCTATCACTGCATCTTCTGAAAGTGAATTCCACATTTTAATCACTCTCTGTGTAAAGTAGTATTTTCTTTTGACTGTCCTGAACCTACTGCCTATCAGCTTCATTGGATGCCCTCAAGTTGGAAGGAGAAAAATGTTTCTTTGTCAACTCTCTCCATTCCATGCATAATTTTCTAAACCTTTATCATACCCTCCGCCCCCCCCCCCCCCCGGATTCTAACCTGAAAAGTCCTGGGTTCTTCAGCCTTTTCTCATACGGAAGCTGCTCCAACACCCACATTATCTTTGTTGCTGTCCTCTGTACTCCTTCAAGCTCTGCAATGTCCTTTTTGAAATACGGTGACCAGAACTACAATATTCCAAATGAGGACACACCATAGATCTATACAGGGGCATCACAATATTGGCTGTTTTAGTCTCAATCCCTTTGCTAATAATCCCTAACATACAGTTTGCCTTTTTCACCACCACATCACACTGGGTTGACACTTTCGTTGAGCTATCCACCATGACTCGAAGATCTTTTTCCCTCTCAGCTGTGGGGTGCATGGACAAGCCAAGGGAAGGGGGTTTAAACCGTCTTCCCTCCAAGGGCTGGCTTGCCCACTCTCCCTGCAGCCGTGGGGCACATGGGCAAGCCAAGGGAAGGCATTTTAAACCACTTTCCCTCCAAGTGGGGGCTTGCCCACTCTCCCTGCAGCTGCCAAGTTTAAACTGCCTTCTCTCCAAGGGCCAGCTTGCCCACGCTCCTTGCAGGCGCTAAAATATCCTGGAAGTTTTTAACCTGGAGTTTCCAACCTTTATCTGCCTGTCTGTCTTCAGGTTTACATCTCCTCTCCACTCCCCACAGCCCCTGCCTAGGGAAAGGGCAGTCTTTCCCTGCAGTGGGAACCAAAGCAGCTGACATCATTCTTCTCTCTCCCATATGATCCGCACAACAACCCTGTGAGGTATGTGAGGCTGAAAGTCTGTGAATGCTGTGAGGTATGTGAGGCTGAAGCAACCCTGTGAGGTATGTGAGGCTGAAAGTCCATAATCTCCCAGGCAGCTTTTATAACATGAACCTGGGACCTGCACACCATCCTCTGAAGCACTATCAGGTACTTATCAGTGGCAGAAATAGGGTGACTGCTGGCACCTTTTCCTGTCATTTTTGCCTTGTGGTATTCTGCTTGTGGTGTGATCTGTCTTTTTTGTGGTGTGGCATGGTTGTGTTATTGGGTTTGTTTCTTTTGAAGGGGAAGTGATGTGTTGTGCCTGAGGACATATTTTACCTCAGGATACACTGAGCTGCATATGCAACTGATGGTTCCAACTGTCTGGGGGGAGTTTGAGGTGCAAAATGGAGTGAGGTCCAATCAGCTCCCATATGCAAATGACCTTGAAACGCTGGCCGAATCAGAGACAAGTGGTCTAGGCTACAGTGGGTGGGAGAGAAGAGTGGACCCAGCACCCATCCAATGCCAACTAATTACTCTTGAGTGGCAGTTCATCTGCCAGTGGGTGATGATGTACCCTTCAAGGGCCAGTGGGGGAGGACACACACACACACACACACACACACACACACACACACACACACACACAGAATAGGGCCCCTTGTGGGAATAAATACAATGGGCTCTAGAAAGAGGCTCTTGGAGAGTGTCAAGGTTTTGGGCACTCAGCGTTAATTTGCTGTGGCAGCCTCAGCAGGGTGTAATGATACAGAGTCCACCATTTTCTCCAGGGGAACTGATCTCTGCTACCTGAAGAGCAGTTGTAATTCTGAGTGATCTCCTGCCCTCACCTAGAGATTGGCAGCAGTAGTTCCCCAAGAGGGAATAGCTGGTTTGGAGGGCAGAGTCTATGGCATTGTACCTGTCTGAGGCCCCACCCCTCCTCAAACCTCACCCTTGCCAGACTCTACCCCTCAAATCTCCAGGAATTCCCCACCTGGAGTTGGCAACCTCATCTCCTTCCCAGCCAAGCATCAACCTACCTTGCTCTGAAGCCCCTCTTATAAACACAGGTAACTGCCGTTTCGTTTCACCTACTAACAGCCACTGAGATAACAGCTGAACCTTATGGGGGAACATTTTAAACAAACCACAGGCAGCAGCCATCTTATAAACACAGGTAACTGTCATTTCGTTTCACTTACCAACAGCCGCTGAGGTAACAGTTAATCCCCCCACAGGAAGGAAGCTGGAGAAGTGTCTTCATCAAGAGCAAAAAACCGTCTGTCAGAAATTCTGACAGGGCACAGAGGCTAAAGGAGCAGGGAAGAGGAGCAGACCCAGCCACTGGCATGCGAGTATTCACAGCCAGTGGATAGGGACAGCTTCTGATTGATAGGCCGGGGGACCAAAGGCTGGGGTGGTGTGTGGAATGTTCTAGAGAGTGCCACCACCACCAGAGAATTATTATATATAGAGAGAGAGATAAGACAAGAAGCGGGACCCGCAATACTCACGGGGGGGAGTATTCCCCACAGCTCAGGGCCTGCTGAAGCCGGAGGAGCTCTGGAGGAGCTCTGGAGAAGGAAGAAGCGGCAGCAAGTGAGCCCTTATCCCTCCTCCCCCAGCAGCAGCAGCAAGGCCAGCCCACCAAGCCTTCTCTACCCTTCCCCAGCAGCGGCGGTGGCAACAGACAGTTCCCAGAGCAGTCTCTGTGCATGTGCAGGGAACTCTTTTTTACTTTTGGTAGGATTTAAGTATCCCCTGAATAATTTTACACTTTTTGGATTTTCCTGCACATCTGGGGAGTCCCCCAAGTGTGCAGGAAAATCTCTTTGGCCCCTAGGTGCCCCCAATGTGTGGATTTAGATATCCGCAGGCAGGGAGCACCTTGGCTATCAGATATATAGATGAGGATACTTAGAAGAAAATATTATATTGTTACCATGAGAATAATTTTTGAGTCCAGTGGCACCTTTAAGACCAACAAAGGTTTACTCAAGGTATGAGTTTTCATGTGCACTTGTTCAATACAATAAAATGGAAACAGAAATAATAGTCATACATATAGAGGGTAAGCAGTAAATTAGCATACAGAATAATGAATAATGAAGATGTTTTTAACAGATTAAAAGAATAACAAGTTTAGTGTATATGGCTATTATCTATTTGGGTTCAAGTCATGGGAAAAACATATCAAGATGATAGCCATGTTAACTAAGCTTGTTATTCTTTTACTCTGTTAAAAACCATCTTCATTATTCTGTATGCTAATTTAGTGCCCACCCTCTATATGTTCTTTTTTTTTTCTATTTCCATTTCATTGTATCTGAACAAGTGTGTGTGCACATGAAAGCTCATACCTTGAATAAACCTTCGTTGGTCTTAAAGGTACCACTGGACTCAAAATTTGTCCTACTGCTTCAGACCAACATGGCTGCCCACCTGGATCTATTGTTCCATGAGTTAAGTATTCACAACTGACATTTTAAACAATTAATTGTTTCACATTCTGGCAATGAGGGATGAACAGATTAGCCCCCACAAGGAGAACTACTGTTGAGAAAAATGTTCAAAGGTTTCCCTTAATATGGTTATTTTAAATGATTAAATTTGTTGGAAGTTGGTGGTGGCTACAAGCATGGACGGCTTCAAGAGGGAATTAGATAAACACAGGGGTCCTTTTGTAAAAAAGAGGTGCAGGAGCTCATTAGCATAACTAATTTGCATATGCCACACCCCCTGACGTCACCGGAAGTGATGACGTCATCGGCAGTGTGTCAGAAGGCAAGAAGGGAGGGGGAAGGAAGGAAAGGAACAGGAAGGAAGGTAGGTAGGTAGGTGGGAGAGAGAGAGAAGGAAGGAAGGAAGGAAGGAAGGAAGGAGAGGGGAAGGGGGGAAGGAAGGAAGAAAGGAACAGTAAGGTAGGTAGGTAGGTGGGGGGGAGAGAGAGAGAAGGAAGGAAGGAAGGGAGAGGGGAAGGAAGGGGGAAAGGAAGGAACAGGAAGGTAGGTAGGTAGGTGGGGGGAGAGAGAGAAGGAAGGAAGGAACAGGAAGGTGGGTAGGTAGGTGGGGGAGAGAGAGAAGGAAGGAAGGAAGGGGGAAAGGAAGGAACAGGAAGGTAGGTAGGTAGGTGGGGGGAGAGAGAAGGAAAGAAGGAAGGAAGGAAGGAAGGAAGGAAGGAAGGAAGGGGGAGAGAGGGAGGAAGGAAGGGAGGGAGAGGGGAAGGACGGGGAAAAGAAGGAACAGGTAGGTAGGTAGGGGAGAGAGAGGGAAGGAAGGGAGGGAGGAAGGAAGGGAGGGAGGGGGGAAGGAACAGGTAGGTAGGTAGGTAGGTAGGTGGGGAGAGAGAGAGAGAAGGAAGGAAGGAAGGAAGGGGGAAGGAAGGAACAGGAAGGGAGGGGGAGGTGGGGGGAGAGAGAGAGAGAAGGGAGGGACGCTTCTCACCCCACTGGGGCCGGCGTTTCCTCCCCCCCTTGCTTGGGCCCCAGTGGCTTCAGGCCACTGGGGCCCGGCTTCTTCACTGGGGGGGGAGGAAAGGGGCTTCCCGGGGCTGCGGCGCCGCGGCCTCGGGAGCAGTGGGAGGGGGGAGGGAAAGAATTTCTCTTTCCCGGGGCCGGCGGAGCTGCAGAAGCCAGATGGATGGGATCTTACACTTCCCTTTTACGTTCTTCCCAACTCATTGACCCATCCATCACAGCGTTTGCATGATCCAGGTGGGTCACCGTGTTGGTCTGAAGCAGCAGAACAAGGTTTGAGTCCAACCGCACCTTTAAGACCAACAAAGTTATATTCAAGGTATGTTTTTGTGCACACAGTTTCCCAGAAACAATGAAATGAAAACAGATGATAGCCATATATACTCAGCTTCTTATTCTTTCAGTCTGTTAAAAACACCTTCATTAGTCTGTAAGCTAACTGACTAAAAAGAGAAATGTTTCCCTCGCTCGAAAGCCAGTCGAATCTGACTCTAGGGGGCGGTGCTCGTCTCCGATTCCAAGCCGAAGAGCCAGCACTGTGTGAAGACTTCTCCGTGGTCATGTGGCCGGCATGACTAAACGCCGAAGTGCCCGGAACGCTGCGGGAGTCTGGGGAAGAGGGGGGGCTGTCCCCCCCCAGCTGGGTCGCGCACGGGCATGGTCTCTTCGGCTCGGCCCATCCTCCGGTGTCGAGGGGAGCCTGGCGAGGCCGGGGAGCACCGCTTCTGCCCCTCTCCCCCGTCTGGGCCGCCGCCACTCCTCCCCCCTCCTCTCCGCCCGCTCCTTTCCGCTCGGGGTAGCCAAGCGCACCGAGACTGGCCCTCGCTCGGGCGTCATCGACGGAGGAGTTGGCGGGGGGGAGCGAGAGGAGAAGTGCCCTCTCTCTGTGCGTGTCGAGCCTGTGGGGGACCCTTGCCCGAGGGGTGGGGGTGGGGGGATGGGCTCTGCCCCACCAGGTCACCTCCGAAGCCTCTCTCTCCGCACCCCGGGGGAGCCCTCTTGGCGGCCAGCTCCACGCCCACCTGCGCGCCCCCGTCGAGCTGCTGCCGCTTGGAGAAACTTGGTGCCCGCAGGGAGCCCGCCACGCATCTTTCCACCCTGAGCGAGGCCAGCGCGCCGCAGCCAAGGTAAGGCGCCTGGCGGGAGCGCACTGCCTGTGCCAAGGAAGAGCGCCCGGCGAGCCCGCTCCCTCCCTCCCTCCCTCCCTGGCCGGGCGAGGATCCCGGGGCGCGCCCAGCCCGGGCCGCCCCTCTGCCGGCAGGGCCCTTTGCTCGCCCCCGCCCCGGGACCGCCTCGCCACCGCCAGCAGCGGCCGGGGTTTGGCTTGGCGCCGGGCGCAGCGGCTCCGGGCAGAGCGCGGAGTCTCCAGCCTTGGAGCTCCCTCCCGGCCCGCCTGCCCTCCGCAGGAAGGAAGCCCTTTCTCTCCCCGGGACGGGGACGCGGCAGGCGGGGCGGGCAGGAGGCACTCCCGGACTGCCGCAGCCTGGGAAGAGTGAGCCGGGGGGCGGGGCTTTGTTAAGTGCCCGCCCCCCCGCCTCCTCTCTCCCGGAGTGGCGCTCCGGCGCGCCCCGGCCCCAACGGAGCCCTGGATAAACATATGGAGCAGAAGTCCATCAGTGGCTATTAGCCACAAAGTATAGATAGGAACTCTCAGTCTGGGGCAAGTGATGCTCTGTATTCTTGGTGCTGGGGGGGCAACAGTGGGAGGGCTTCCTGCCCCCCACTGCTGGACCTTTTGAGGGCACCTGGTGTTTTTGGCCACTGTGTGACACAGAGTGTTGGACTGGATGGGCCACTGGCGTGATCCAACATTGGCTTCTCTTATGTTCTTATGTTCTTATGAAGTGCTTAAATTTCTAAGCCACCATAAGCAACAGTTGCTTACAAATGAATTATTCATTTAGAAGAATTTTTAAGTTTACTTTGTGCTACTACAAATGTTATAGATGCATGCATTTAGCACTAAGCATAGCTGGAATAGGATAGTTAGCAATGAGAACTGGGATTTGTAATTGGTTTAACATGAAGTGTTATTATTGTAAAATTAGTGTCTTAAGACCATGAAAGAAAACCTAACCATAGCATTCTAATTGGGAAAATAAAAAAGATGGATCTGAAGTATTGCCACACACTATGTAAGCAATCCTAAGTAGGTCTGCTCAGAAGTATGCTCACAGGAAAGTGTTCTTAGGATTGTAGCCTATGCTAGCTAAGACAGTCAGTAACTGAGAGGTAAAGGTTATATACAGTATCTGAACAATTTCCCTCAGCACAGTGAACATTCCTGAGAGAAAGCTCTTCATCCCTAAGGCAAAATTCCTTTCAGAACTACCTCCAGAACAATGCTTCCCACCATCACTCCCAAAGTGAGAACTTTGCCTTAAAGGCAGAACTGAGCCTTTTGGCAATATATGTCAAACTCAGAACTGTGTTTGCCATGATTTTACATTTCTTTTCCTTTTTGGTTATTCTGACTCTGTATGGGGGGAGGGAGTGAATGTATGTATGTGTGTGATTAGCTTTGCTCACTTTGCTTTGTAACTGTTTTCCTAAGGAATCTCCCACATGGGGAGAATGCAAACGACCTTGAGAGCTCTTTCTGCCAGCTTAGCTGCCACAGATAAAGTAACAGTAGATTTACAGGTGGGAGGGGGAAGACCTATTTGGAGCATTAGGTTTGGGCGGGCAGGATGGCTGGAATGATTGGATGAGTGGGGGGGGGACTTGCTGGAAACATGTATAATTTCTGAACTGGCGCCTAAGGCCTCAGTTCTGACATGGAAAGTCTCAGCTTAGAACTTACCATTGCCTCATTAAACATATCACTGTGAAAGAGAGTGTTGTTGGGTGCACATTTGTCCAAGAGTCTGACAATATATTGCTGGCTTTCCCAAGTAAAGACAAAAAAAAAAAAGAATTTCCAATTTTACTCTGAGTAGATACAAAATATTTTAAAAAGCAATGAAAGGTTTTCACAAATTTGTCACACTTAAGCCGATAAAAGCCAAAGCCTATTTTATCCATTTCCTCACAGATATATTACCATCATATTAAATATGTTACTGTAGAAGAAAAATCCTATTGCTTATATTAGCAAAGAAACTGTGATAGACAAAATATACACACAAAAGAACTTCTGTGATTATATACATTAAGCCTGTGTTGACACTAGTTTGATTATACTTCCACAAGGACTGGGTAACAAAATGGCAGAAAAAAATTCAATGTAAGCAAATGCTTGATAACCTGGGAAGGGTAATCCAAATGAAAGCATCTCCAAAAGTCAGAAGTGTTTGAGGTTTGAAAGCCCTCTGAGTTATGCTGCCATTATCACTGATATTGTTCCATTTGACTAGGGCAAGTAAGTGTCCTGCATGAGTGGGAAGAGGGAAGGAAGAAACCAAACCAGCAGATATGTGCCAAACAAGCATGTCAAGCCATCCACCCAAAATAACCTGATACTCATTCTGCTAAGGGCCATCCTAAACTATACAGCATCCCCCTACCCCATGCCTTTTCAAGCACTGAAACAGTCCCCCACAGCTGTTTCAGCATATGAAAAGATGAGGGTGGGGGCACAAGATCGACTGGCCCTATCATACTGCAGGCTCAATCCTCTCACAACATTTTTAAGTAGCTCAAAGTCACTTCTAAAATGGCAGCAGCGTCCATGAGTTGGACCTGTGGATGTCCTAACATCCACTTTGGCCCTAACAATCATTCAAAATCTGCCTTTCTGGTTATCAGACAAGAAGAGAAAGATGCCTCCTCCTGTACTGTTTTTTACAAGATATGCCATCGCTGAACATTAACATAATTCAGACATTAAGCACCCTGTGACAGTCTGGAACCTTTAATTCAAATCTTCCCATTCTCCCCAAAGTTCCTGCAGACTACAAGACCCGGCTTCAGGTCTCCAGTTTTGTAATCCTTAATTATAATTCAATCAAAAACTTCCTCTCCTATTGCCCTTCCCTGGTATCATGTAGTCAGTTCTATAGTGAGTACCTATTTTCAAGGCTGCCTGTCCTTTGCTCTCCCTCCTATGCTTTATAGGTATCAGGACCTGCCCTCCCACCTCCATCTCCCTCTTACCCTGTCCTCCCACCTCCATCTCCCTCTTACCCTGGCCCTTGTCGGAGGTCTATGTTTGGTGTAGTGGTTAGGAGTGTGGACTCTAATTTGGGAGAACAAGGTTTGATTCTCCATGCCTCCACATGCAGCTGCTGGTGGGACCTTGGATTAGTTACAAGTTCTTTCAGAGATTCTCTCTCACAAGCAGTTCTTGAAAGAGCTCCCTCAGACCCACCTACCTCACAGGGTGTCTGCTGTGGGGAGGGGAAAGGAAAGGAAATTGTAAGCAGCTCTGAGACTCCTTCAGGTACTGAAGGGCGGGGTATAAATCCAATCTCCTCTTCTCTTCTATGTGGTATAGAGAACACTACCAGCATCAAAAGTTTTAAAGCATTTATTAAAAAGAAAATATCCACAAGTATACGCTCAGCACAGAACCAGATTGAGCAAGGGATTCCAAAAAAAAGGGTAAAACACAATTCCTGTGTCACTCCCTCTGTACATGCCCTAAGAAACGTTAAATATAAGGCAGGCTTCTCAGCTTAGAAAGTTACCTTGAAGCCTCTTTCAGGTGTGCAGGTTACCACATGGCAATGGTTGCCTCCTCTAAACCTCAGGCAAGGGTTCTCTGCCTCGATGGAATCAGCTACCAAGCGACTCTCCTCCTCGGTCCCAGTAGTTTTAGCATCTTTCTCCTCCCACTGACCAGATCAGGCCAGGTCAAAGAAGCTTTTCCTGAAGTCTCCAGGAGATTTTCCCTGAAGTCGTTTCTAGTTCTTAATTCCTCTAAATCTCTGTTCTCTGCTAGATATCACCTACTTAGCTAAGGCAGGGAGAAGCTTGACCATCCCATTATCTCTCGCTAGACTTATTAGCATTAAAAGGGTGGCTGTGGGGAGGGTGGAAAGAAATGGAATAAACTTCCACCCTCCTACCTGTTCTGTGCCAAGAGAGAAAAAAACTTAAAATTCCAGGAGGTTTTTTTTCTTCTTCACAGTCTTTAAGGTACTACTGGATTCTTCTAGCACAGTGATATATTCCCTATATTTTGTCATTTCAGGGAGCTGAAATCCATTGGGGGTTGCAGTTTTTTTCGTATTTTTATATGTGCATGTGTGTATGTCAATGTGTATGCACCTGGAAGTCATGGTGACCTCTAGTGACTGACCCCTACTGGGGGCCTGGAGGATATTCAGAGAGGTAGCTGAATAAAGCTTGCCCCTGCCTTCCACCTCTGTTATTTCAAGGAGGTATCCCATCCAAGTACTTGCCAGGGTGGACCTTGCTTAACTTCCAAGATCTGGTGAGATGGAGCTTGCCTGGGCTATCCAGGTCAGGGTGAGCTGGAATCCATTTTAACATTATCTAGAGAAGACATCTCTGTCTTAAGGCAAGATCCAGCATGTTCCAACACATCAAATATCTTACAGATCAATCCAAATCTAAGTACCATTTCTCATTTCTGATTACATTCATAGTTTAAAGCCATAAAAGTGAGGTGGAACCAACACTAAATCATAGGGATCTTTGAGTAAAGGAATGACAGCTTCAAAATATCAAAGGAAGACTTGACAGGAAAGAAAGAAACAAGAAATCAATTCTTCTAAGAACTGTTATACTGGTATCAGAGCAGCAATACTAGGATCTCACCAAGCCAAAGGCAGCATAGCAACCATGTATCATAGACTGCAAAGGGCTTGTAATCTCTCACCCCACCCCTAGCAGCAAAAAGATAAGGGTTTTGAATCTATGGTACATTATCATATTTAGGTAGGCAAGCTGCAAGGAACATCAGTTGTGCAGGACTGATGGATTCATGTTTGTGAATGCTTTTGACCATCAAACCTGAATACCATGTGTGATGGACTGTGCTGTAAAAGCTCACAAGTGCTGTGTAATCATGTGAAGGACTGTGAAGGTTTAACTGGTTAACACTGGCTAAGCAGAAAGACTTGGGAACTGACTGCTGAAGAGAACAGAGTTTAGCTCTGACTGATGAGAGTTTTGCGCTGACAGAGAAAAATTTAACACTGACTGAGGACTGGGAAGGTTGGCAAGGAGGAGAGGGAGGATCACTGAAGACCACCATTTGGGCCAGAAAAAAGGGATAGATCTTCTAGTTAGAGAAGTGATTCCCTGCTCAGTTAAAAAGGAAGGTAGCTCAAAGAGTGGAGTGCGTCTGGTGTGTCTAAAGAAGGAATTTGGCTACTTGATAGTGCATCCCTGACTTCTAAAACCTGAAGAGTCAGTTAAATTCAAGAAAGTGAACTGGTGTGTTTAGAGAAGGAATTTGGGTACTTGGTAGCATATTCCTGCCTTCTGAAACCTGACGAGTCAGTTAAACTCAATAAAGTGAACTGGAGTGTTTTGGAAATGCTGAAATCAAAGCACCTCCCCTCTAAGATTCCAATAGAACTTTGTGAAAAACTTTTAAACTCTCACTTGTTGGAAACATATGAATGTGAAATTATAAAGCTACTTCAGAGTTCATTATTGATTTACCTCAGATATTTTACCCCAGATTTCACCCGACTTTTTCCCCTCAACGTTGAATAAAATATCTTATTTATTTTTAATGTTCTAAAGCCTTTTGTGTGTCATTTTCAGAAGTTTAAGTTAAGAGGGTGATCTTGTCTCTTCCCACAAGTTCCTAGGCTGAGCCAGCACCAGAATATAATACTGTGACATGGTGGGCAGTCATAGGCTGTGGTCAGACATACAGTTTGATCTGGTGTGGCCCTGCCTTTAATTGATGCAGGGTTTTTTTGTAACAGAGTACTCATCAGACTCACCCCTTTCAGCACTCTTAAAAGTCCTTGAGTAATCAGATGCAGCAGCCAGTGGGGCTGTCAGCCATTTTTTAAGTTTGTCCTTTGAGTAGGCACACAAGCACTGATGAGCCCACTGGGATATTTAGTTCATGGGGCTGTCAGACATTTTTAAAAAAGTTTTTCCTTTGAGCATGCATACAAGCACTGTTGAGCTTCCTGGGATAGGTGATCCTCCCTCTCTAATCTTTTGAATTAACCTCTTCCCCAAAGCACAGGAAAAAGCTGAAGTACAGAGGCATCTTTCTTTGAAAGTTTTAATAAAGAAAACACAGTTATGAAAAGTCCCTGTGGAAGGGGGGAATATGCAGTTAACTGCACATCCCTAACTAGTAAAAAAATGGTGGCTGGAAAACAAGAGACCAGTCAGACCTGCCTATTGGCTTGGGTGTGCAACAGAGCGATCAGATAACAAGAAATCTGGTTTGAAATCAGCTCAGCCCAAAAGGACCAGACTTTCACAGTATCAAAGAAACACACAGTTAAGGGGAGGGGCACAGATGATTGGGGCACGACAGACAGACGCTGCTGTCTGATCGTGCATTTTAAATCTGGAAGGGAACAGCAACAGATTAAACTCCACATCTGACTGCAGCCATATATCTTCAGATAAGAAGAAAATAAAAGGACGAAAAAATGGAGGGAAATTGCTCAGTCAGAAAGGACGAAAAAATGGAGGGAAAATCGCATGTATGAGTGAGGAGAAAGGGCTGGGTTGCTGTACTATGCCATTATTTTCAAAAATTCAGAAACATTAAATAAAGATTATGAAATGATGAAATAGTACTGGAATATTTTATATTCCATAAAATTTGTGACAGGATATGAGCTTTTGTGAGTCACTTCTCACTTCTTCGAATAGCTTCCCTATATCAGAAGAACTGAGCAGTGGTTCACAAGAGCTTATACCCGGCCATAAATTTTGTTAGTCTTTACGGTGCTGCTGGACTCTTGCTCTTTTCTACTGCTACAGACAGACTAACATGGCAATCCATCTTGATCTACATTCCATAAGAACATTTTATACCTACCTGTGTTGTGAAATATATTTTATTCCATTTTTGATGTGTCAGTTAAAATCATGTTTACTATTTATCAAGATGTTTAGGTACATAAAAAACCCCCAGAAACTTCACTGTAAAGAAATAAACTCCATATATTGTAGGCATACAGATAGAAACATATTGTGGTAAGAACACAAAATTATTATAATATGATAGGTAGTGACATTTGACATTAACTATCATACCTCCTGCAAGTTACCAAAGATTCCTCAATTCCAATCAGTTTCTGCCTACACACGGCAAAGATCAATAACACCAATTACCAAGTCAGATTAATAAAGATTTGCTGATGTACTATGATTATTCATCTAAAACCTCCTCACAGAGATATCATTTCTAACTGGCAGGAGAAATTAAATACGTAGGTATAATTGCATCTTCAGAGGTACATATTCTAGAAGTCACAGGGTTCCACAGGAGTCAAATGATAGGGTGGCTTTCATTTGCGAGACTCATATATTTTTGTGAATGATGAGCAGAGCATATGCTAAAACTCAGGGCTCCCAGCACAATCCGAAAGGATTTGTGTTCTGATTTCGCATGGCACCACCTTGCATTTCAAAGCTATGTCAGTCATGGGCACTGGCATTTCAGTAGATGACAAGTGAGCCTTTACATGGTAGAGAAAACACAATGCATTGTTAGGAGTAGAGACTACGGAACCAGTCCGGTTCCAAATACTGCCATTGCCTCGCCCAGATTTTTAAGTGATAATTATCTTTTTCTTTCAGAGGCAAATGAGGTAGAACTTATCTGCTAAAGAGAATGCCATGGTTGCTGTTATGAGACTTGTATCTCCAACCAGTTGTGAAAATTGCCTTGTTAAATAATTCAACTGTATAATGAAAGAAGGAAGAACTATAGGAGGATTTATGCATGCATTCATAATTCCTTACTTTAGCATTTCTTAATTAATATCACAAGACACACTATTGCTGGAGTGTTATTTTATCATATTCCAAGAAGATGATACAACTATGAACAATTGGTTTCTCATTTTTATTATTTATTTGTTTCTTAGGCAAACCAATAAAATAGTATTATAAACATTTTATTTCATGTTCATTGTCTCAACTGTAGAAACTATTTTCATACCTTCTAACCAAATAAACGAGACTAATTCCCTTTCCTCACATGCTTTACATATTTTCAAGTCGGACAAATCTTTGGATATCTGGAAATCTGGTGACTGGAACTGTGAACAGACAAGACAGATCTTTCTACAAACCTGGAAAGGAATCCAGATTTGCAGAAAAATGTGAAATCTAAAAAAAAAAGATACTTTAGAGGGTTTAAGGAAAAGTGAAAATGATAAAAAGGAGTGTCTGTAGCTTTAAGCAACAGATTCCCTCAGTGGCTGTTGCTAGGCAACCACAGTATTCTAGGCTGGTAGGGCTGCCAAGTCCCCCCGGGGGGCAGGGATTCCCCTGCTAAAGGGATCCCCAATCCACCGGTCTGGATCCGGCCAGTGGGGGGAACCCCACCCCTGAAGTGGCCTGATCAGGCCGATGTGCCCAGTGTTATGACATCACCTGGAAGTGATGTCATCATGCTGGGCACATTGCCGGGGCAACACTCTAGCAATCACCCTGAAAACTCTATGGCAAAGCGTGCACACCAGACTTTTGGAGAGGGGCCAGGACTCCCTTGTTTTTTAAAAGGTAAGGCTTGGCAACCCTATAGGCTGGGTTTATGTGAATAAAAAAGGCAGGTGGAGAGGGCAGGACTCATTGGGGCCAGGCCTGGCTATGGTTGCTACCTACGAGTTTGGACATTCCTGGAGATTTTGTGGTGGAGTCTGAGGAGGGCAAGTTTCGGGGAGAGGATAGGCCTCAGCTGAATATAATGCCATAGAGTCCATGCTCCAAAGCAGTCATTTTCTCCAAAAGGACAGATCTCTGTAGTCTGGAGTTCAGTTATAATTGTGGCAGATTTACAGATCCCATTTGATTGCTTGATACTGTTCAACAGCAGCCACCCTATGAAAGCCAGTATGGTATAGCAGTTAGAGCTTCAGAGTAGGGTCTGAGAGACCCTGTTCAAATTGTCATCTTGCTGTGGAAGCTCAGTGGGTGATTTTTGATCAGTCACATACTTTCTGCCTAACTTACCTCACAGTGTTGTTTTTAGGGTTGCCAAGTCCAGGTTGGAAAATACCTGGGGACTTTGGGGGTGGAGCCAGGAGAAGGCGGGGTTTGGGGAGGGGAGGGGCCTCAGCATGGTACAATGCCATAGAGTCTATCCTTCAGAGCAACCATTTTCTCCAGGGGAGCTGATCTCTGTCAGCTGGAGATCAGTTGTAAAAGTGGGAGATCCCCAGGCCCCACCTGGAGGCTGGCAACCCTAGTTGTTTTATGGATTAAAAACATGAGATAATGTGAGCTGCTTTGGTCCTCATTGTGGAGAAAGTTGAAGCATGAATGAAGTAAATAAATAATAAATATAGCTGAATATGGGAGGCAGATTAAAGCAAGGTTGGAGAATGGTTGAAAAGGAGAAAATGAGGCAGGGAAAAGGGAAAGGATATGGGGTTACCAGGAGGAGGGGAAGAAGAAGAAGAGAAGAAGAAGAGATTGGATTTATACCCCGCCCTCCACTCCCCAAGGGAGTCTCAGAGCGGTTTACAAACTCCTTATCCCTTCCCCTCCCCACAACAGACACCCTGTGAGGTAGGTGGGGCTGAGAGAGCTCTTTCCCAAGCTGTCCTTGAGGGAACAGCTGGTACAGAGCTATGGCTTGCCCAAGGTCATCCAGCCAGGTGCAAGTGGAGGAGTGGGGAATCAAACCCGATTCTCCCAGATTAGAGTCCGCGCACTTAACCACTACACCAAACTGGCTCTCAGAGTAAGTAATGTGGGGAGGGGGATACAGAGGCAAGTGAGCTGCCACCCAAGTCCTTGAGGGTTCCCTACCATGCAAGTGGGCCTGGACCATTGTCGGCACCATACAATTGGGTCACAGTTTTCTTAGGTAGATGTTGCTGAAGGGGGAGTGAGCAGGAAAGCATAAGACAGAGGTCCAGGTTAGGCTGGCTACCAGGTGGGAAAAAAAACTAGAGTTGTCAACCTCCAGGTTGTGGCTGGAGTTCACCCAGCTCTCCAGATGAAAGAGATCAGTTCCCCTGGAGAAACTGGCTGCTTTGGAGGGTAGACGCTATGATATTACGCCTGGCTGAGGTCACTTTCCTCCCCAAACTTCACTTCCCAAGGCCCCACCCAGAAGTCTCCAGGAATTTCCTAACCTGGATCTGGCAACTCTAAGGGGGAACTATAGTTGGAAGCTATTTTGTGATTGTAAATATATAAATGTGACATTCTGTGGCAACTGGCAGCCTATTATTTGCATTAAATGACTGGGCTCATCTATGTTCATAAATAGATATATACAGACATCTTGAGGAGAAGCTACAATTATTAATATTGGTCAGCTAGTCTGTTTTCCCTAAGCTACAGTTTAAGAATGGATCAAAACCAGTCTGCTCAAACTTCTATAAATGGTTCAGAAAACACGAAGAAGGAGGAGGAGATTGGATTTATACCCACCCTTCACTACCCGAAGGAGTCCCAGAGTGGTTTACAATACTTTCCCTTCCCCTCCTCACAACAGACACCCTGTGAGGTAGATGGAGCTGAGAGAGATCTCCCAAGAACTGTCCTTGAGAGAACAGCTCTGAAAAAATGTATGACTGACCCAAGGTCACACCAGCAGCTGCATGTGGAGGAGTGGGAACTCAAACCCGGTTCTCCCAGTTTAGAGTCTTAACCACTACACCAAACTGGTGTAGAACCCTTTCTTTTTATCATCGATCCATTTGTTCTGTTTTAAGGCATTAACAGAATATTTTAAAGCTCTGAAATCAAAATAGGATATGATTTCTTTTATTTATACTGCTCTCAAAACCTCACTAAAATATTCTCTGGCACCACACATCTGAGCTGATCAAACTGAAAGCAACGCCTAGGGGGACCCCATACTTCAGTAATCCTCTCGTTCCCTGCTCACACACATGCACACCGCCACCTTTGTAAGTGGAAGTCCCAGAGAGCTACTTCAGACTAACAGTGATGCAAGTAACCCTCTTTGAAACCTCTCTCACAAATTCAAAGCAGCATGTGAAAATCTAGGCTTGTGCTGTTCCACTAGAAACCGGTTCTACTGAGAATCCAAAAAGAATAACTGAAATCACCACCATAGGCATGTTCCGCTCACAAAAAGGCCCCTTTAAAGGTTTTTTTTACAAGTGGGGTGGGGGCCGTGGCAAGCAGGGCTGATTTCCCAGTGGTGATTTGCCACTTGGGATTCAGGAGTGCACACCGCCATCTCACTAACAATGAAGGGGTGGTGGCACACCAGGCTAGATGCAAGAGGGGCTGACAGTGAGTGGGGTGGCAGCGTGCATGCCTGAATCCCAAAAGGTGAATTGCTGCTCGGAAATCAGCCCCATGTGCCGCAGCCCCCACACCACTCGCAAAAAGACCCTTTAAGGGGCCTTTTTGTGAGTGGAACATGCAACCCATGACAAGCACTCTCCCTCCCTGCTGAAAGATTTAAAGGGCACTCCAGCTGATTGGCAGGCCACGTGCTCCCCGCCAATCAGCTGAATCCCTTTAAATCTTGCAGGAGGGGAGAGAGTGATGGGTGATTGCTCTTGGTGGGGCTTGGAGGGGGTGCGTGGGGTGTCCCCACCCACCCCCAGAAATGCCCCAAATCCCCCCCTGGAGCAACCAGGGGACCTGGCAACCCTAGTGGTGAGCCACCCTGAGCCTACTTGCAAGGTAGGGCAGAATACAAATTGAATAAAATAAATAAATACATAAAATAAAACTAACATCTGAACATATATGGTACCACCTACAAGACTGAGGTGTGAATGGGTATTCACCCTGCCAGGTTGGGATGATGTTTTTAATTCATTCAAAGGCAAAACATGAAGTTTTATTTTCACAACTAAACCAAGTTCATGAGTTGTCCTAGGCAAGGTGAACTGAAGCAGACAGGTGTGATCCAACAAGAACTGCTTGAAAGCAACTGGAATTCATGCCCACCTATCTATTCTGGTCATCTCTGGAGGCCTTGCTTCGGGTGCCCCTGTCATTTGAGGCACCCCTGGCATTGAGGCATTCATGCCTACCCATTCACTTCAGACATCTTTGGGAGGCCTTGCTTCACGTGCCTCCACCCTCTGAATCTACATGGGTGGCAAACTGAGAAAGGGCCTTCTTGGTCATGGCACCAAAACACTGGAACTCCCTCCCCAGGAAGATTTGTCTGTCTGCCTCTATCATTGTCTCCTGCCAGCAGGTGAAGACATTTTTGTTTTGTTTGGCATATTCCCAGTAACTGTTACTGGCCCTCCTCCCTCGATGTGGTATGTGTTTATATGTTCTTATTAAATTATTTTACATATGCTTTTTAACAAAATCTGTTTTAATGTTGAAATATTTTGACATTTGCTGCCAAGAGGGACCTGTTTGGACAGAAACCTGGCATAAAAATGTTTTAAATAACCCAATGAATAAATTCACTTTTCTACAAACAGCATTTAGTTAACTATTCCTGATTTTTCAGGTAATAAACATAATCATCAAAGTGGAACAAAAGGAATTAGAAAAATATATGCCTGCGACTTCATACATCATTCTGCAGCTATACAGGGATGCACTGTGCAAATTTTACATAGTATTGTAAGCTATGAAATAGTATTGTAAGCTATGAAATAGGGGCATTTTGTACGCCATCAAAATGGTTCAGTGGTGCTTATGCATATTCCGGCAATTTAAAAATTAAAAATGAAAGATAAATTAATATAATCAACAAGCCAACCAATTGAGATAATTAAGGCAAATAAACAAAAACAAAAGCAAGAAAGGATAAAGCAAACACTGAAATGGTTACAAGGCATGCTATTTTCTGCTTAAGAAAATTAACCGTGTACAAAATTAACTGGTATTTGCTTGGTTGGACAATCTAATAACAGCAAGGACAACTGCAATTACTGGTTAGTCACAGACTGTGGCTGGAATATGTGTTTTCCCAGCAACAGATGTTCCTGTCATTTAATGAAAGTGGCCTGCTGTCCATCTCAAACTACTGCTCCCTACTCTGACAGTGTTTTAGCGAGGACATAGATGTAAAGAGCACAACAGGTTTTCTCCCTCCCCTCCCCATTCTCTTCAGTGTTGGAGCAATTTACTGAAGGACGTTTACTCATACGTACAATTTTTGTGCTGCCAAAATGTGATACATGACTACATATTTTTGACATTTAACAACTGAAACAGCCCTTCCTGGCAAAAGCAATCCTCAATTACCCAGCAAGTGTCAGGAAAGAGTGACATAATAATAAAGTTTTCTCCTTTTTTTGGTTTTAAGACATCAGCATGCGCTATGAAATCGCTACCTGTCTACTGGTGTGTGTGTGTGTGTGTGTACATGCGATGCTGGCTTAACCACAAATATCTGAAGAAATTCTGTTGATGTGATAGAAACAATTTTTTTCAAATATTTATGTGTTCAATTAAAATATTTATAACCCATTTCTCAGCCTGCTCCTCTCAAGGTAATTTCCAACAATGATTAAAATAAAAAAAATTAGATGGATTTTACATGAGCATCAACTAAAAGAGATTGTGGATCTTCTCCATCTTTCCCTTCCCTTAGAAACCTTTGGCAGGCCTTAAGAGTACTTTTAGGACCAGAGCTCTCTCGAGGGCCAGGGCTCTTTTCAAAGAAGAGCTGCAGGGAGGGGACCTGAGCAACTCACAATAAAACAATAACAGAAATCAACAACCAGATAAAACCAGCAATAAAATCTAAGAATTCACAATAAACATCATAAAAATGCTCATAATAAACAGTAGCAAAACACAAGGGTGAAGCTAGCAACCCAACCCAACAAGAACCCTGGGGGGGGGGGGCTGTTTGTCTTTGTTAGACATTTGTCATTGTCAATATGAATGCTATCTTGGGAGTAAACCCATTAAATAAAACGGGACTCACTGCTTACGATTGCAACAGGACTCACTGCTAACGATTGCTCTTCAAATCCATTAGATGTCCAGCATTTATCCCTTCAATGGACATAATTAATTTTTTAAACAGTCTTATTCCCATCATCACATTGGTGGTTAATACCAGCTAACAACATTTATTTTAAAAGCAGTACCTTGCTTGAAAGAGACATACATGACGTAAACCTTTGAATAAAGATTCAGGCAGGGTCTGAACAAGCAAGGATTCTGAAGAAAAATTAACTTAAATTATTCATATGTTTAAAATGCTCTACTATAGCATATCCATTTCCTGCACTACAATTCAAATGTAAAAGTTTGAATGTAAATGTGTCTTAAAATGCAATATGCAGATATACAGAACAAAGTTTGAGTCCAGTGGAACCTTTAAGACCAACAAAATTTAATTCTCTGCGTATAAGCTTTCGTGTGCATGCATTAATAAGTGTGCATGCACATGACAGCTTATACCCAGGATTAAACTTTGTTGGTCTTAAAGGTGCCACTGGACTCAAACTTTGTTCTGTTGCTTTGGACCAACATGGCTACTCACCTGAATATACAGATCGTGTATAAGTACTTCAGTTACACTTCATGTGAAACTAAACAAGGCTTCTATTCTCAAAATTACTTCCAGTGGCTACAAGGAAAAATGTCAGTAATGTTTTGCTCATTAATTCATACAATAGTGTATATCACAATTCTCAAACACCTTACTCTAGGAACCGCTGATAACTTCAGTGGACATCTTTTGTAATAACTGATTTTTAGGCAGGGCTACCAAGAAAGGAGGGCAAATTCAAGAGGTGCGAGTCAACCTGAGCGCCTGCAAAGACAGAGTCATGCTGCATTTAGAAAATGCATTTCAGTTTATTTTACTTTTAATACTTGTCTGATCACTCCAGCGTGAAGTGAACCCCCTTGCCAGGTTCACTTATGGCGCCATTTTTAAAAAGTAGTTAGCGATATGTGCGTATGCACATATGCGCATAGGTGCATAAATGCATTCACCCATCACATCAGTGTGCAGAAGTCATGGAAGTCAATGAATAAACACTTATGAGCATGCACAAGTGAGGATTTTTTTAAAAAACCACACACCACCTCGCGCAGTGGTGAGTGTCTGGAGGGCAGACCGTGGGGTGTCTGATCATGTCACTGCAGAATAAATAAACCCAGGTAATATTTGAGGTGTGTCAACAGCATGATAATTACACTGTCTGATCACAACCTGGCACAGCATTCATTAAGTGGGGTGGAGTCACAGGTGAAAGAGCTGTCTGGGTGCAACACTCCACTCCAGGAGGCGGGTAAGGACAGCAGACTGACAAGAGTGTGTGGCGGGGTGGGGGTGCTGGCCATGCTCAGAGTCATAGGTGACTCTGTTGAAACCACACCTGCAGGAAAGCTAAACAAAAACTCATGCAGTGATGACAACCAGGCATAAGTTCCATGCTGGCACTGCAGCACGGTCCACAATCCAACGCCCACAAGGAGGAGCTTTACCTCAGCCCCCCTGAGAGGTAGATGATGATGCCATCCAAACTATGCTCACCTATCCTGTGTAAAAGTGCTCAGCAATTGCCAATGGTCCATTCACCGGAACACCTACAGCAGCTGCACAAGGCTCTGATCTTACAACAAGTTGTAAGTTACAAGGGGGTTACTATAAGAGTTGCCTGGCAAGCTTCTTCACCAAATAGGGTGGGGTACCTGCCAGACTCCCCCAAACCTCCAATGCACTGGCTGGGTGGGGGAGGAGGAGAAGGAATGCGATCTGACTCCCAATCTACATTCTGCCATAACTAACAACTACAAATTCATACCTTTTACAAAGAGCTGTGATTCTGGGGGGAGGGGGGTAAAATGTGTATGTGTAAAGTGCTGCAAAGTACACAGCCAACTTATGGTGACCCCAACAAGGGCCTTTCAAGGCAGGTGAAAAGCAGAGGTGGTTTCCCATTGCCTTCTGCAGCAGAGTCATCCTTGGAGGTCTCCCCTCGAAATATTCACCCTGCTTAGCTTCCGAGATCTGAAGAGATTGGGCCACGCCATATCACCTTCCCTTCCATTTTGCTAAAATGTTGTTCTTGTTCAGTCGCACAGTCGAGTCTGACTATTCGCGACCCCATGGACCCCATCACCCCAGGCCCTCCTGTCTTCCGTCACGCTCTGGAATTTGTTTGCTAAAATAGGGGTACTTATTTGGTATAGGAAATCTTCCCCAAATATTCTGGTTTCATTCTCTGTTATTAATGCAGCTTTTATCAAAGCTATTTAGAATTTACACCGAATTCCCAGGGGTGACATTTTTTAAAACAAAGAAGAAAACTTATACATAGATAAAAGAGCCAGTATACTTAAATATAATCAGTTGAATTCTCCAAGAGGGTTATCACAAATGTGAAACCAGTTTGTTTCCCCAAGAAACATAATATTGTTAGATGCTTATGAGACTTTTTCAGCTACAATAATACATCATTTGCCTTTAAAATAAATCTAAACAATTTTCTATCTACAGTGCACTGCATCATGCAAGAACTGTTTAGGAAAATAGCCTAACAGCATCTGGCCAAAAATAATTTGATCATAAAACGGAGTCTAAAATATTGAATTAAGAACGAAATCAGTACATAACAGTCCTCTGGATTTACAAAACGGCGTGTTGGTTTTTAAGTTACAGGCAAATCACACTAACATGAACTATGGAATTCCATTCCATGCAATTGACATTTTAATATCATCCAACAAGAACCCTACAACGTTCAATATGTCATTTGGGACTTCTGTTGCTTTTCTCAGAATGTATAGTGAGCCACACATACACCTCACTTAACCTCAATGGGATTCAAACCACCATAATAGGAATGAACATAAGAGTAAAACATAAGGTCATAACTTGTAAAATGAACAGAACATCAGTTAATTAAGTATTCACTGAGAAGATAATTAGCTAATGACTAAGCATACAGTAGCAAAGCTTATATTTGACAATTCAACACATACAGTGCTGCCAATTCCTTGGTTTTCCTAGGAAAGGTTAATAATGTGTGAAGCAAGTCAATTTACTGTTTCTTCCATGGCTGATGGCATTGAAGATGTACTTTGGACTCTCTAGGATATTCTTTGTTTTGAAACCTGTAGGCATAAACCTGATTTGCACCTGGGTGGATGTCCATTTATACAACCCAATATGGTATGTCATTGCTTTCAATATTCTGTTTTGAATGAACAAAGGATGTTGGCACAAAGAGAGCCAGTTTGGTGTAGTGGTTAAGTGCGCGGACTCTAATCTGGGAGAACCGGGTTTGATTCCCCACTCCTCCACTTGCACCTGCTGGATGACCTTGGGCAAGCCATAGCTCTGTACCAGCTGTTCTCTCAAGGACAGTTGTCTCAGAGCTCTCTCAGCCCCACCTACCTCACAGGGTGTCTGTTGTGGGGAGGGGAAGGGAAAGGAGTTTGTAAGCCGCTCTGAGACATCCTGGGGTAGCGAAGGGTGAGGTATAAATCCAATATCTTCTTCTTCTTGTCTTTGCTTTTGATGGTATGATCATTTAATATGCTTTAAGATATTCACCTGTATTCTTGATCCTTTGACTAGTTTACATAAGGGGTTGCACGTTATGGCTGCATATTCCTGGAGATTTGGAGATGAAGCCTGGGAGGGGTGGGATCCTCCTCAGCCGGGTATAATGCCATACAGTCCACACTCCAAAGCAGCCATTTTCTCCAGGGGAACGGATCTCTGTTATCTGGAAGCTGTAATTCTGGCAGATCTACAGACACCACCGGGAAGCTGGCAACACTACTGTGCATCCAGCTATTGCTAATCCTCCCCAGTAAATGATAGATATGCCATAAAAAAAAGGTTTAAAATGATTCTCCTATCAACAGAAACATAATAACTGTTATAAAAATTGAGTCTACTGCCCTGCCATTCTATTCATTTTGAAGGAACAGGATCTAATATCTGATCTAGGGCTTTTTTTCATCGGTTCTGGCCCCGTACTGCCTTGGTTTATCCCCTGATTTTGACATGCATTTTTATTCCTTTAGTTTTCACTTCAGGGTTTTGGGGGGTTTCTCCCCCTTTCCCCCTGGTTCTTTTGAGACCACTTTTACCCTGATGTTTTTCTGGAAGCAGATTTTGAGTTGGCCTTTTGTTGGTTTTCTTTGTCCCACCCACTCTGACCTATCAACAGCCCACTAATTGATGACTGAGCTGTTGTGGTCTAACCACTCCCTCTCCTCACTTTTCCCACCCTGAAGACGAGTGATTTTTTTTTCTTTTTTAAAAAATAGCACTGAAATGTTGATGTATTGTTGGAGCATTGTAACAATAGGCTTCAGAGGTTCTCTGAATTCCCAGCTTTCATTTTTTTTTAAAAAAAGTCTCTAGCCTCTTCCCTCACAGAGATATGCTTTCTTCCTTATATGTCTGCAAGGGAAGAGACTGAAGATTTACTTTTAAAAAAATGAAAACTGGGGATTCAGATGAGTTCCTAAGCCTATTGTTACAACACTCCAGCCATACATCAGTATTTTAGTTTCATTTTTAACAGAGGTATGTGTGCTGTGATGCCACTGATGACAGCACCTTCCTTTGAAAATCTTCATTATAGAAGGCAGGTGTGGAAGAAAATAAACTGACTTCACAACTCTGAAAATGCACAAGGAGGGTAGATATGTGGAAGAACCATGCCCAAATCAATTCCAGTTCTTATACATTGACTCCCAAGAGAATCAGGAGTAAGTCAAGTATGCAGAAAAGCCCCTGGTTGTCACCAAAGTTCAACTACAAGCTACAAGCACACATGCAAAACAGAAATGTTTAGAAGGGCATTTTTTAAATAAAGGATCAGAATTACAGTACAGTGGAACAGCCCAGGAGGATGTACTTTTAAGGGAATGGGATTATTGTAGTCTTGTTGTATGTATCACCTTGCTTTTACTGCACTATCTTCAACTTGCTGCGCGGTATATGTTGCCTTAGACAGTTTTATTTACATTGTTTCCAAATTTCTGCAATCCTAGTCATATTGCATTTTTAGTGGATATCTTATGCTGTCTGATTGAACTGTTTTTAATGTTTTGCCATTTGCTTTGAGGATCACCGTGAGAAAGGTGAGCTATAAATGAAGAAAAGAAATGAATAAAACATCAGGGATGGCATAATTTAGGATTATGCAATTTATTTTATTCAATTTGACTACTTTAAATGGGGAAATACTGATGTATACAGTTTGATGTATCGGAAATGAGTGCGTTGTATTCAGTAAATTTTCCAAGAGGTTTAAATAGGTTAACACCAAATGTGAATGAACATAAAAGGATTAGATCAGTTTGGGTAAGTGTAAGGTGATACTTATCAGAACAAAAAATCCTTGACTTTAAGTATATGCTGAAGGGGTTTGAATTGGCTAAAATTTAAAGAGATCTTGAGGTGGCCAAGGAAAGCTCAATGAAAAGGATGCTAGGAATTAATAGGAAAGGCACTGAAAATACAACAGGCAATATTGTAATGCCCTTGTGTATAGTTAGGGTGCAGCTTGATTGGGAATACTGTGTGCAGGCCTGGTCACCATTGCAGAGCTGAAAAAGCACAAAGAAGAACAACTAAAATTGTTAGGGGATTGGAGCACCTTTCCTAGATAGAAAGGCTGGAGAGCTTGAGACTTTTCAGCCTAGAAAAAAGATGGATAAGGGGAGACACGACAGAGGTTTATAAAACTATGCATGGGGTGGAGGAAGAGAATAGAGGGAGCTTTTTTTTAGTTACCACCAATGAGGGTAACTTTAAGCTCCTGATATTACCAATGAGGAAACCAGGAAGGATTCATGCTGCAGTACCCTTTGCACTGCTGCAGATAACACGGTAAAGAACCCCCAAATCCTTTGTCCTAAATACACATAGTTTTTCCAACACTGGACATTTACCATAGGGCAAACAAATACTGGACTGTCTGCAATCCTAAAAAGCACCGCCCCCCTCATATGCCATATCTTAGATGTTCTTAGATGTTCCCATAAATGACCTAGGGCAGGGATGTCAAACTCATTTGTTATGAGGGCTGGATTTGAGATAAACTGGACTTTGTCGGACTGGGCCATGCGTGTCATAAAATGTAATCCCAGGTAGCAGAGATATACATTTTATAAAGGACATAGACAAGCGCAATTTAAGATATTATAGCTGCTATTCCATTGGAGCCCCACATTAGGAGGATGTGTGTGTTAAAAATAATATCTCTCGGCAAAACTGAAGTTCCTTGAGTTTGTTGAACTCTATATTTTAACTGGGGTTAGTCCCAAAGTTCCCCCCCACCCTAAAAATATAAACTACACATATAAATGGTCTGAGCCTAGGACCCAGGGGAAAAACACGAAATGGCTGAGCATTGCAAGCTTCTTGCCCCCTCCAGGTCTGCTCAGAGTGGCAGTGGCTTTCCAGGGGCTCAGGGTTGTTGTTGTTTTTAAACTGGGTGGTTTGAGATAATAATTGTGGGTGTCCTCTTCAGCATTTGTTCTGCTATTATTCCTTTGGAGTTCTGCAGTATGAGGATGTGTGTGTTAAAATGAATATTTCTTTGCAAAACTGGAGTCCCTAGAGTTCGCAGAACTTTATATTTTAACCCTGGCTGGTACCCCCCTCTCCCCCTCGAAATATAAACTATAAATATAAATGGTCTGAGTTTAGGACCCAGGGAAAGAATAGATGAGCAATGCAAGCTTCTCCACACACACCCACACATACCCATATTTAAGGGCAGGGTTTGGGAGAGAAGCCTCAGCATGGTACAATGCCATAGAGTCCACCCTTCAAAGCAGCCATTTTCTCCAGGGGAGCTGATCTCTCTCAGCCGGAGATCAGTTGTAAAAGCAGAGGATCCCCAGGCCCCACCTGGAGGCTGGCAACCCTAGCAAGGAAAGTTTAATGGTGATATTTTTTTTCTTATTTAAAAACAAAAGGAAGAGGGATCATTTTTCTTGTCCTTCCTCACTGTGGACCCCCATGCTACATGGGATTTGGTTTGGTTCAGTAGGACCCTGAGTTTCAGCTTTTCAGTATCACAGGGGGGCTGGTTGTTGAGTAGCCAACATCTAGATGGGGCCCGAAGTTATCCTGAAATTATAACTGATCTCCAGACTATGGAGATTAGTCTCCCCAGAGGAAATGGCAGCTTCTAGCACACTATGGTGTGATTCTGGAGGTTCTAATCTAGTTTCTAATCTATTAGTGTTTTACTCTGCTGACTGCTCATTATATTAATTGATGTTATTTTAATGCTGATTAGCACTGACTATTTATTGATTTGTTTACAATCAATCCAAGCCCCCTTGAAATCTATTGGGTGAAAGGCTGGTTAGAAATATGTTAAACAAAATATATAAACAATGGACTTTTTCTTCTATATGTCATTTTGACATATTCTGCATATCACCGTGACTATTTTGGAGATGAATAAGAAGTTTTACTAGAAGCTAGACCTCAGTTCTCCTGTAGTAAAACTGAAGACTAGTGAATGCACATCAGGTACCACTGCTGGAAATAGTTTAATATCAGGTCTATTGACCTGTCCTTGCACTTGCTGGGTAGCAATTCAAACATCAATCCTGGTGTGTCATTAACCACCATGGGAGCATTTCACTTCAGATATACAAGTGAAAAACTGCTTGTCTGAAATCGCTTTCATATCAAAATCTCCCTGCATGTGTAATGCCAGCAGGTTAACTTGCAGAGAGGCTTAGATATAAGGGAGAGTTTTCCCATTGAAACATCCTTTTTGCTCATTCTCCTCCCTCTTGACTGTGTGTCTCACTTGCTGGAGAATTAGGATGCAGCCTGGGTTACCAAGCCATTGTGGTTACAGATCATAGGTTCCCTAGAGGACCCTAGGCACTAGATTGGTGGCGAATTACGATCCGGCCAGCTATTGTTCTTCCTGACCCAAGCTCAGGTAGCTGGCCTGGCCATGTGCGTTTGGCCACGTGGTGGTCGTCATTACAGGGAGCACATGGTGACCGCCCTTGCATACATTAAACTTCCCTTACAAATTCCCTGAACCTTTCCTTTATGAGTATTATGTCCATCGTGTGCCATTACATCTTCACCAAGATGAATAATGGCTACTTTTGAAGCAGAGTTTGAAATCAGGATTTAAAGGTGGATGGTACCTTTGGTTTCTGTAGGTATATTAGTACTGCTAGGGTTGCCAACTCCTGGTTGAGAAATTCCTGGACATTTGAAGGTGGAGTCTGAGGAGAGAACAGACTTCAGTGGGATACAATGTCGTACAGTCCATTAATCAGACAGCCATTCACAGTCCCTAATGCCTGGCCCTGGAGATGGGGCCAGCATTAATGACCAGCTGTTGGGACTTTGACACAGACCAAATGAAATCCTTCCAATCTGGTGGGTGCACAGAATAACGCCATTTTGGTTGCAGGCAGCTTGTGCATTGGCCAGAAAATGCAGACAGGGAATATGTCAGCTTTTGTACCCCCCCCCCCATTTCAAATAACTAAAGGAGGTTTAAACTGCATTACATGCAAGACAAAAGAAAGCTACTGGTTTAGTGTAACACGCTGCATGTTCCCTCCCCCCGTAGGCCCCAAAATATACATGTTTGCACAATGCCGTCTGGAATTTACTTTAAGTTCAATGATTCTGGGGGATGAGGAGTGGAAATCCCAGGAATGAAGCTACTCCATGTATTCCATACATTTTAGTTTTAGAGAACAATGCTTTACTATATGCAAAAATGTGTCTTATCGCTCATAAAACAGCCAAGCTTTGCTAAATTTTTCCTAAGAAAGAAAAAGATGAGCTGTTCATTGCCCAAACTAGGGCATATTCAGATTACTGAATAGGAAATTAGAGAGTTTCCATCGTGTGCATATATTTCCATCATTTAACAAATTAAGCAGAGACTGCATGCTCCCTCCCCCGCCCCCCAATTGCAAAAACAGTGTTTTTCTGATTGCATTTGACTTCTTGCTGAGCCTGAGCCTGGCTGAACTGACATCAGCTTTGCAGTACAGTTTGAGTTTATTTGCAGGTAACTCAGCTGAACGTGGCTGTTTTTTTAAAACACTCTGATTAAAATGAGTTATATACCAAGAACAAAATGTAATTGTTTCAGACAAATAATGGGTCACATCTACACTCCATTTGAAACATATTCAGTGACCAATGTGTCAAGGAGGCACACAGGGAGGGAGGGACTGTCAGTTTTCGCAAAAGACTCTACATATATCTCACAGCTGTTATTAGCATTAAAACAGCTGGTATCTCATTAAGCAAGGCAAATAAAAGTCTTCCCATGGTATAGTGACACAAAAAGGCATTACTAATTCATGTAAGGTTGTTTTTCCTGTCCAACAAATGTGTGCAAGTGTCTAAGCACCTAGAAAATTTGGAATCACAACTTTGGGTCCATAAAATACACATAGACACAAGCACACCCCTTAATATATTTTGGCATCCATTAGACTCCAAAACGCATATTCAAGAAGTATGTAAAACTTTCCATCCTGATCTGTGCCATAGCAGGTAATCTGCTAAAAACAGAGCTTGTTCTGCAGTTTCTTCCCATCCCTCAGCCATTTGTTTGGCTCTAAACCAGTCCTTGGGTGAATGGAATGAACATCGTCTTGAGAAACAAGGAGATCCTTCTGAAGCTTAATGCAGGCAAAGAGACAATGCAAGGAAGGGTTCTCAATATCAGGTTTTATTCTTCTATCCCTCTTTTAGCCTCTACTCTACTTTCTCCACCCTCTTTGTCCCTCCATTCAATTCTGCTTTCTTCCCTTACGAAAGAGGGTTCTAGCCTGCCCAGCTACAGACTACAATCTCCTTAATAGGACAAATTTTTAAATTTCAACAGTGAAGTAAAGCACAACAGATCTACAGTGTTCCCAGCAGGCCCGTAACCATGAGGGGGCATTTGGGGGTGATGCCCCCACAGATAAGCCCCACCCCAGGAGGATGCCAGACCCACCCACCCACCACAGTGTGTCATGTTCCTTATTCCTGCCTGCCATAGCCTCACTGGCTCTTCCTGTTGCTTCCTCCTGTGGCCGAGCAGGAGGGGAGGAAAAGGGGTGGCCTTGCTGCGTCTTCCTCCCTTCCTGTTTGGCTGCAGCTGGAAGCAGGAAGCAGTAGGAAGACCTGGCAACCAGAATCCGCCTCATAAAATAATTTTGCATGGTCTCTAACAGAGACCGCAGCGGCTCATCCCAACCCCAAATCTCTACCCCATACAACATGAGGTTATCTTACTAATGTATAATTTGACAACTGGATCTATCATACCTCAGCCCCTAGAGAAGTAAAACTTCAACAAAGCCCCCAAATTGTTCATAGCAACAGTCTTCAATTGTGTAATATGGGGGCGCCAAGAGAGGGTTTCTGAGAAAGTTATGCCCAGATACCCAAAGGCTCACCCGTGGCACTGATGAGGGCTGAACTGGGTATGGTATCTTTGGAAGCCAGGGTAAATGTGAGAATTCTTTCTTATTGGAGGAAATGCTTAAAACGTCCCCAGGATATCCTAGGTGTCCGAAGTTTTATATCGCTTTTGAAATCCTCCAAAAGATTAGGTGACCACCTGACCTCTATTTTACTGAAATACTCAATTCCAGACGATATATGGGACAGTGAAAGTCAAAAGTCCAAATTGAAGGAATGGGTATTTAATAAGGATGGGCTTTTGAACCGCCAAGCGGTGGTAAGTTGTCGTACAGCCCCCTTGTATAGGATATTTAAAAGAGATCACTGTAGGACTGTTTACCTTGAGAAATTAACCACCCTTGATCTAAGAAGGGCTTTTACCGCCCTAAGGTTTCATGCCATACCTTCAATGGTCTGTATTGGTCGCTTCTTGGGCTCCCCTGCTGTCTCTAGAATATGTCAGTGTGGTGTAGGCGAAGTGGATGACGTCGAGCATTATATTATGAGATGCTCTTGGCATGAATCACTTAGGCAAAGGTTTATTTACCCCATTATACCTCTGCATAATGGAATTTCAGATCTGGACATGACTGTTTTTTTGCTCTCTGATAATGACACATATATTACCAGCAGAATGGCTTTGTTTGCACTGGCGGCAAAAAAGATAAGACTAAGTCTTGGATTTGCAGCAAGTTACTGAAGGGCCTATCCCATTTTGGTTTATAATGTCTGTTGTATTTTGTTTTATCTGTTTTATTTTGTTTTGTTTTGTTATGGCCAATGGCCAAGACAATAAACTTGACTGACTGACTGACCTGGCAACCTGGGGGTGGCTGGGCTGGCACAGGTGCAGTGAGGCGCTGTGGCAGGCCATTCTGCCCTGCCTGCCTGCCCCCTCTGCACTGAACCTCTCTGGTGCAAGACTTCCCGCCCCCCCCCCCCCGTTGGCTGGCAGCTCTGGTTCTAGGAAATCGCTTCCCTGTTCCTCTGATCTGCCACTGGTCTCATGACCTGGCATCATCCATTTCCTAAGCAGCACAGGATCCTACTGTTAGCAACTAGCTACAGCAGCCTCCCTCCCTCCCTCTCCCCCAACCCTGAGTCTAGCCCTGGCAAGTTTATGCCCCCCCCAAGCAGTAAAAAGTGACACGTCACCAAAGCCTGTGGCTCTCTGACCTGCTAACTTCCACTGTGGAGAAAGCCATTCTCCTCCTCTTAGCACTGACAGATCAATATGGAGAACACAGAGCTGATGCTGCGTCTCACTAAGGGTTAGTTTTCATCTCTCTCTGCCCCTTGGCAGCCTTCACATTATCCCATAAAATTTATTTAGTATTTCATGGATACATAAGCAGCAGGCAAATGCCGGCTTTTTATATATTTACATAGTGTCAGGCAGGGGAGAATGGCCTGCCCCGGAGCCAATCATCAGGTTACTTCTGGATGACATCACACGTCAGGGGCACGTGCCCCCCACCCCCTGCTGGAAATTTTCTGGCTACAGAGCTGGTTCCCAGAGTTCTCCTCCCCTTTGGTTAGGAGGCATGATGGGCAGTCTGTGACATCCACAGGATCTAAGGTTACTTTAGTAGGGATTAGGGAAATGCACCTATGGGGAAAAAATTAGCATTTTTTGGATCACATGTCAGGGAGTTGGAAAATATTGGTAATCCCAGTTATTGAGGCTCCAACTTTTGGTTTGGAGTTTGGATTTGTTATTCCTCCCCCCCCCCCCGATTCTGATATTATTTGATGCCATTATTATATAGGGAATCTTTCTGGAGGGATGGAGGGGGCTGTGTTTTCAGGGGCCCCAAAATTGCAGCAGAGCTTCTGTTGGCTGTTTCAAGTGAATAAGAACAAGAGGTGCAATTCTGTGGGCCCCTGAACAAAGGGCCCCAACCGTTCTCCATTTTTCCCTATGTGTGTGTATGGGGGGGGATTCCATGCTTTCTCCGTGGCAGCCAAGTACAGAAGAACAAGCAAAGCAACCCCTGGCCAAAAGCCTCTCAAAGCAGGCAGAACTGACGAGACCAAAGAACCAAAGCAGAACCAGGGAATCCCAGCAGAATGTGGCAAGCCTAACATCTAGCCTCTCCATGGGTGAGGGGTAGGGCCTTGAGCTGCTTCTCCTCATTCCTTCAGGGTTAGTCCCAGAGGGGTTGATTCTCTCCCCAGTGTTATTTAACATCTATATGCGCCCTCTGGCAGAGATTGTCAGGAGGTTTGGAGGGGGATGCCATCAATATGCAGATGACATCCAGCTCTACCTCTTATTTGAAGAGCAACTAGTGGTCAGAATTCTGGGTCTCCTGCCTGGAGGCAGTTGTGGAATAGCTAGGTGAGAGTTGGTTGAAGCTAAATCCATTCAAGGCAGATATCATTTGGGCGGGGAATCCCAGACAGCTGGGGTGGCCACTTCTACCGACCCTTGATGGGTTCTGACTTTTTATGGTCAATTCTATCAGGAGTCTGAAGGTGTGTCTTGACTCTTTGCTTTCCATGGACAAACATGTGTCCCCGGTGACAAAGAGAAGGACCTTCTTGGTAGTGGCCCCTGTCCCATGGAACCAGCTGCCTGAAGAGGTATGTGTCTTGCAGGACCTCCCTAGATTCCACAGAGTTTGCAAGGCCACTCTTTTTTGGGCAGTCTTTGGGTGATCATAACTTGCCAGGCAGCTGATAAATTATGCTCCAGCTGTGTCTTTCAGAATCCATGCATCCTACCCTTGTTTGATAGCTGATAGATTTTAACCATGGTAGATTTCTAATTGTGTTATATTTTTATATCTATTTATCATAATTTTGTACTGTTTCACCTGATGTATTTTTATATGTTGATAGCTACATCAAGTCCCGTTCTGAGGAGAGGGAGTGGGATATAAATTTGATAAATAAAATAAACAAATGCGCAATCCGAGAATTCAAGACAATAGCAAACCAGAGAAATCCTCTGACATAGGAAGGCTAAATACAACAAATGTAAAATTAGCGAATCCAACCCAATGCACAATCTGAGAATCCAAGGTAATGTTGGAACAGAGAAACCACTGCAAACCATAAACCTGACACAAACCAACTAGTTAGTATTTGGATGGGAGACCACCAAGGAATACCAAGGTTATGAAGCAGAGGTAGACAATGGCAACCTACAGGGTTGCTGTAAGTCAGCTGTGACTTGATGGGGGGGTAAGGTTTTGAGAATCAAAGCTCCCTTCATCGCATCTATCAAAGTGAGCTTTGACTCCTGAAACCTTTACCTTGAAAATCTTGTTGGTCTCTAAGGTGCTACTGGACTCAAATCTTGTTCTATTGCAGACCAACACCACTACCCTCTAAAACTGTATCAAGAAGGCAAGACTGCACCATAATATTTTCAGAGTTGTAGACGGCGAGTGCTGTAGAAATTAAACACACTAACACAGAGGTGTCAAACTCATTAGTTATGAGGGCCAGATCGGACATAAATGTCACTTTGTCGGGCCAGGCCAGGTGTGCCATAGAATGCAATGCCAGGTACCGGGGCTATAAACTGTATAAAGGACAGCAGCTGGTAAGCTCTGAGTTGTTGTATCTTTACTGCAAGGCCCCATGGGCTGGGAGGGGGTGCAAAGGACAACCCATATGGGCGGACCAGAGAGCCAGCAGTGCAGCACTGGGCAGATGCTCCCACGCTGCTTGACTGCTGCAGACAAGGTTGTTCTGCCATGCTGAAGCCATAATCAAGGTGGCTCTGTCCACTCCCCCCTAATCAGTCTCCTGTTCCCTCCCTTGCACTAGTAGCTCGTGCATAAGAGACCTTGATGGGCCAGTTTCAGCCCCTGGGCCTTATGTCTGACACCCTGTGCTGCTCCTCAAGGGTGGCTCAAAGGACCTTTAGCTGTACTCTTAGGGGAAAATGAAGTAACCAGGAAAATATTACCTCCTCCATCATCCAGGATTCCTGAATGAATATAATTTCAAATGCAGATTAAAATATCCTAGTGCAGTGGTGGTGAACCTATGGCATGGGCGCCAGAGGTGGCACTCAGAGGCCTCTCTGTGGGCACGCACGTCGTTGCCCCAACACACACACACACCTGGTTGGCCATTGATCCAGGGACAGGCTCTGCGTGCTCCCACTTTGGGCTACTCCACCAATGCGGGGGCACCTCCTCTATGTGGTGCCCAGAGGAGCAGAAGCTGGTGCAGGCCCATCATTTTCCCCCTGCCCTGAAATTGGGTAACAGGCTCCGCCGGACAATGAGGGGAGGCGGCGGTGGCGAAGGGAGAGGAAGGGGGCTTCTCCCTCTAGGAAACCGGGATGGGGGGGCGGGAGGAGAAAGAAAAATGTGGGGAGGAGGGGACCAGAGCTGAGCGAAGGTGAGAGAGAGAGAGAGACCCAGGCGCGGAGAGGAGAGAGAAACAGGAGGAGAAGCCCATGCGCAGAATGGGCAGGGAAGAGAGCCAAGGGAAGAAAAGGGAAAGTCCTGCCAGGAGAGGCAACAAGAGCTCCAGCTGAGGCTGCCACCTGCCCTCCTGCTAAGGAGAGGCAGCTGCTGTGGCCACCGAGCAAAGCACCTCTGTGGCGGCCCCTCACCCCCCCCCCCCACAGGCAGAGGCTTCCAGGCCACCCACGCCACACCTCAGTTTCCTCTCTCCATGGCATTCAGTGGCCCAGGCCAGGGACGCTGGCTCTCCGGGGCGCTTCTTGCCTTTCTGCCTCTTGCCAGAGTCTTTGGCCATAGTGGGCACTTTTTTCTTTCTCGCCCCTTAGGGTACGCTTTCTTGGGAGCAATCCCCCTGGAATGCGACGGGATGACTGGCGAAGCAGCAACTGTGAGTAAGCGCAGTCGGCCATGCAGTGCCTCCAACACCCGGGGCATACAGGTGTAAAGGTGCCTGCTGGGAGGGTGAAACCAGCTGAATGACTCGCCTTGCCTTTGGTAGATGCCCCCTTTGAACATGGATTTACTTCATTTATATCCCGGCAACACACTCTCCTCTCCAGTGGGGGACCCGGAAAAGCTTGTCTCATTCTCATTTTCTCCTCAAAACAAAACCCTGTGAAGTAGGTTAGGCTCAGCATGGGTGACCGGCCCAGGATCACCCAAGCAAGCTTCCAGGGCAGAGGAGAAATCCCAGCCTGGGGCTCCCAAAGCCTCGCCTGCCACACTAACTGCCATCCAGCACATTCGAAGGCTCGTTTTGACCTCTCCTGTATGTATGAACCAGGCTTGAACTCTAGTGCATAAGACCTTCAGCTGCCTGAAAACAAGCTAATGTTTTCTAATGAAGCAACAATGTTCCTCTGCACAAGCATCTCCATTTTAGATTAACACAACATAAATGACTGCCATTCTCAGTTTTTGCTGTTCACATGACACTCCGTCAGTGTTTGTATGAGAGAAGCTGAGCTAACTTTCCCTTCCCCCAAAAATGCCAAGTATACACAAGCAGTGTTGAAGTTTAACACAGCAATTAGGCAAGGTGAATTCCAAAGGATGCTCTGTGCTAGGGAAAAAGGTGTCTGCAGTTGCTGTATGCCTGCTGAGGGATGGTAAGATTTCAACACAGTCTGTATTTGAACATTGTTCAAGCACATGATATAAATTATGCCTTTGTAGGCAAAATTATTTTAAAGATCTATTATTACATGAAATAAAATGCAAAATGCAAAATTAAGACATGCTATTGAACTATTCACCTTTTCTATGCAGTTCCAGTGTTGTTAAATTATACTTTAGCAAGATGGAGACAACCCTGTGTTTTCTTACTTCTCCAGATAAAGCCAAATTTGAAGAACTTGATCTTTCCTGCTTACACTGGTTAGATTTAGGAAATCTGGAAATGGAGCTATTGGGATTTCAAGAAAGCTCTATCTGGAAAAATAATTTCTATGACCTGTGTGAAACACTTGAGAAGACAGAAGGGATGACAGAGGGCAGCACAGTTAGTTCTGAAAATGAAATCCTTAAGGTGTGGAATTCTCTGCCAAATAATTTTAAGTCAATGAAAGCACTTGGGATTGCTTTCCTTACTTTGTTTGGATCATCTTATGCTTGTGAGCAGCTGTTTTCAGCTTTGAATTATATCAAATCTGACACCAGAAACAGACTAACAGATGACCTGAGTGCTGCATGTGTTGCTCTCAAACTTACAAAGTATGAGCCAAGGTTAGACAAATTATCAGCATGCATACAACAGCAATGATCACATTAATTGTTCAAAAGCATGCCAAATGCAAACTTTTACCTTTCAATAAGAAGTTATTTGTATAATTGAAAGCTCTATTATTGTGTTTTTCTTTTAAGACAAAAGATGTTAATGTATGAATTATTTTTTTCTAAACTAAAACCTCAGTATTCAGGTCAAATTGCTGTGTTGGCACTTTGTGATAAATAAGTGGGTTGTGGGTTGCAGTTTGGGCACTCAGTCTCTAAAGGGTTTGCCATCACTCTCCTAGTGTCTTCACAAGTAACCTTGGAAGTCAAACCTGCCACGTTCCAACATAACATTTGTATTGAGGGAGATTGTGATAGGGAGATAAATATTGATCTCCTCAAGTCTTTTAAGAGCTTTTGTCCTGGCCAGATTAAATAGTTACTCTTCGGTAGTTATGAGGGGTAGGTTTTTGCACTTACCTTACCCAGAGTGAACTTGCTCATGTTCTTTAGGCAAGACTGATACCATTGCACACATTCTCCTGGAGTGTCCTTTGTCTATTAACCTTAGGAGATACTGTATTTTACCATGTATGTCAGCCTGCTCTGATTTGTATTCCTATGAGATAGTTACATCTCCATTTGCTGAGAAGCCCCCCTCCCTCCTAATCCCTCTAGTGGTTGCAAAAACTTTTTACTCCTTTTGTCTATGGGGTAATAAATAATTAGTAATAACTATTCCCTGCTTAAGATCTATGCATCAAAGAGCTTTAATTAGATGAAAGGGGTGGAGAAATATTAGTGGGAAACATACAGGGAGCAACGTTCATCCAGTGCAACAGCTCTAAAGAAAACTTTCCTCTGTTGGTGAAGATTGCGAGAAGAAGAAGAAAGGAAAACACAGATGCTGTTGTAATAGAGATGAACAGCTGTTTGCGCTAGATGACACCTTGCCATTCCCGGGCAGAGCTGAAGGGCTAGCAAGGGAGATGTTTTCAGCTAGGAGACAAAGAGTGGTATCAATGTGTACTGGGCTTCCAGCTAAAAGAGGAGTCAAGATAACCCCTTACTGCCTGCTCTCCAGTTGCAGAATGAGAAAGACCCTTCTGGAAAAGGTTATTTTAAAGCATAGTGTTGCTTCCTGTAGATAATGAGACCACAGCTGAATGTCACCTGATTTAGTACACTTGTTAGTCTGACATATGCAACCATTTTATTAATATTAAATATAATATTCTGATTTACATTTAAAATTATATTAGTTTAAATTTCACACAAGGTTTGAAAGAAGGGAAAAGATACTGACCCACCCTTTTATTAAGTCACAGTGATTTTTTTTAAAACCAGAGTTCATTCATCATTGTCACACATTCAAGGACAAGACTCAAGAGCTTACTAGGTCATAAATTGCCCTGGCCCTACCATCAGAAGTCGCCAACCTGAACCATCTTGTACCGACTGGAATTAGATACCATCTTGGATGCTGCTCAGATAAGGGGGATAAAAGTGTGCCATCTTGTAGCAGTTGGGTATGATTTTTTTGCAGTGGTACTGTATATTGTGTTGTGTATTGTATACTTTTATGGGTAATGCTTTTAGTGTTTTACTGTATGATGGATTTGTTGGTAGCCGCCCGGAGCCAGCCGTAAGGCAGGGCGGGCGGGATAGAAATCCCAAAAATAAATAAATAATAAACACATGTTACAATACAAAAGTTCTTTATTCTTTTCTCAGTAAGAAAGTTCATTAAGTAGAAGCTGGGAAGATTAATGAGTAAAACTTCACTCCTCTAGTCATGAGTTAAGTTCAGTACATGGTTGTTTATTCACACCACAAAAAAGAAATAAGGCATGTCTTTTTACAATAGGATGAGAAGATTTTTCCTACAGTACATCCCATTAATCCTGAAAATAAAAGGGTACCATACCTGAAGTGTTGCTTTGCAAAGCTACAATTCATGAAACCGGGTAGAAAATCTAATTGCAGCCCTAGTTACCTTTATTAAGACCAATTAAAATGTCGCAAATTGGTTAACAAGCTTTCCGGTTTTCCAGAACTTATCATTAGCCTGCATGTTAAGCAAAGCAAATTGGGTTGTTGCTGTTGTTGTTGTTGTTGGGAATGACAGAAAAGCCTTTCTGTCTTCAAATTACAATGGTTTACCATTGGAAGACATAAACCGCTGTACAACCCCCCCCTCCCCAGTATACACTAGGAAGGCTGGGACATAACCAACTGTAGTCAAAGGGTTTTGCAATTGCAACATGAGAAGATCAAAAAAAGCATGGGAGGGGGTAATCATGGGAGCTACCGTATAAAGGAAGAGAGCACTTGTTCATCTAAACCCCATCCCCACACATTTATATCTAAAAAAAAAAACAAAACTGAAGACAACAATACCTGGACCAGAAAACAAATAGTCAAGCAACACCAAGGACAGTTAAGCAGAGAGACGGTATTGGCCATTAAAGCTACCTGTCCAAAACAGTCTGGCTTCTTTGAATGGCAAATTAGCACCCCTAACTCAAACAGTAGAAACAATTAAAATCTGCAAAATAAGGCCCAAATTACGGAAGACTCAACCACATGAAGAAAGATACAGCCCAGCTGATAGATCCAGGTGGGCAGCTGTGTTGGCCTGAAGCAGTAGAACAAATGTTGAGTCCAGTGTCATCTTTAAGACCAACAAAGGTTTATTCAAGGTAAGAGCTTTCATGTGCACACACACTTCTTCATTGTATCTCAGGAAGTGTGCATGCACATGAAAGCTCATATCTTGAATAAACCTTTGTTGGTCCTAAAGGTGCCACTGTGACTCAACATTTAGCCTAACTGTTACGAGATGTAGTTAGGAATTTGATAACTGAAAAAAAATTAATGACTTTCTTATCCAGCTGACAAACAAGGAGGAAATAATTCCAAATGGTGAGTATTTGCCAAGGTATATATCAGATGCAATTATAGTCTATAATAAAAAAAATCCCTGATGATAATTAACAACGCTAGCGTCTTTTCCTATAAAATTGTGATCAAGTATCTGAGGAAGAAGAAGGACTGTTGGTCAGTTCTAATGATTCACGACTTTGTAATGGAACAAACGTAGCAACTGAGACCTCGGATTTAGTAGATATGCTCTCTTAATCCCCTTTGTATGCTAATAATTTATTCATTCAAACGTGCACCCAGCAGGCAATGCCAGGATGGATCTAGCCACCTTTTTTGCTCAATCATGGGCCATTCCCTCTTTATTACAGCTCCCATTCTACATGTCTTCCATCCATGCAGCTCCCATGATCCAATATAGAGCCTTTTGGGGAGGGGGATACAGAGGAAAATGAGACTTCCTCTACAAGTCCTTGCAAGTCCCCTGCTTGTGTATGTGTTTCATGGTCAATTAAAACACTTTGCTTTGCACTCCTTTGGATAATCCTTCACTGTCCTTTGGTAGAGGACTGAGTGAGTGCTTCACGCTCAATGGATACATCTTAAAGAGATTTTTGCATCTTTATCTACCACTAGGGTTGCTAACCTCCTGGTGGGCCTAGAATTCTTCTGGAATTACAGCTGATCTCCAGAGACATTCCACTGGAGGAAACAGCAATGTCAGAGAAGGGACGCTACAGCACTAAATCCCTGCTGACCTCCTTCCCCTTCATAAGTTCCAGCCTTTCCAGGCACCCCACACCTCTCCCCCCTCCCAGGGATTTCCCAAGCCAGAGTTGGTGAGCCTAAATTTGACTATGTGTCATTTTGACTTTTTGCCATCCTGCTGTCCCTGTACAGATGTTAAGCAACACGGATACACAGGGAGAATCCTACAGTATCAGTCAGATGAGAAATGCCTGGAAGTTCTGCATTGCAACTTGAAACAACCTCGTGTTTCACATATTGGAGCAGGGTCATCTGAAGAGCGATTCCATTCCACAAAATAGTCTTATGTTACTACAGTAGATGGGAAGTGGACAGCAACCTAAACAATCGCGTTGTGAAACAGTATGCTTCTCTTAAAATGTTGGAAGTGATTTGATATATAATTGCTACTGAAATTCTGCTGAGCAGAGTTAAAGAGGAGTCCAGTAGCACCGTAAAGAACAACACTGATTCCAGCACAAGATGGTGAGTAACAGAAGTATCATTATGAAGACCACAAGCTAGCTTCTTAAATATAACAGCATATTAGCAGTGCCACTGTGCCATAGGCTTGCCATCCTCCAGGTGGGGTCTGGAGCTCTCCTGGAGCGGCTGCCCTCTATAGTTCGCGCAGGTGGGGACTAAGTGGGAGGGAGGGCCGCCCACTACCCCTGCACTGAAAAGAAAATCAAGTGTGCAGGGGGCTGGAAATCAGTGTGCCCAGCGTACGTAAGTCATCTTACAGGGGTTGCACTTCCCTTGAAAGCCAGGTTTGCACCTTGAGAATGCTGCTTGACACAGTGTTCACCTCAGAAAACCAGGTGGTTGCTGTGGCTTGGAGTGTGTTTGCCCTGCTCCAGCTGGTGCATCAACTGCATCAGTTCCTGGGTCATTCAGATATAGCCACAGTGATCCATGTCTTAGTAACATCTAGACTGGACTACTGCAATGGACACTATTTAGGGCTACACTTGAAGAGCATTCAGAAGCTGGAGGTAGTGCAGAATGCTGCAGCTAGACTGCTGGTCAGGGCCAGCTATTGGGAGTGTGTTCCCAATACTACAGTAATTACACTGGCTACTGATCTGCTTTTGAGCTCAATTCAACATGTTGGTACTGTTCTTTGAAGCCCTTCAGGGCTTGGGACCAGGGCATCTGAAGGACCATCTTTTGTCATACATTCCTGCCCAGAAATTAAGACTGCAAAGACTGTCCCACAAATTAAAAAGAGGGCCTTTTCCATGGCAGCCTCATAGGCTTCCCAGCCTCCAGGTGGGGCCTGGGGATCTCCCACTTTTACAACTGATCTCCAGCTGACAGAGATCAGCTCTCCTGGAGAAAATGGCTGCTTTGAAGGGTGGACTCTATGGCACTGTACCATGCTGAGGCCCCTCCCCTCCCCAAACCCCACCTTCTCCTGGCTCCAACCCCAAAGTCCCCAGTTATTTTCCAACCCAGACTTGGCAACACTACAGCCTCACAATTATGGAACAACCACCCCAGGGAGGTGCTCCTGGCCCCCTGATTGTTGAACTTCAGGAGGCAGCTGAAGACAGTTTTATTTAGAACTGCATTTTAATTGGCAGCCCTATTTGGAGTTTTTAAACTATTGACTTTTATGGGTTTTATGTTGTTTTATGGGTTAAGTGGTTAAGTGCGCGGACTCTAATCTGGGAGAACCGGGTTTGATGCCCCACTCCTCCACTTGCACCTGGCTGGATGACCTTGGGCAAGCCATAGCTCTGTACCAGCTGTTCTCTCAAGGACAGTTGTCTCAGAGCTCTCTCAGCCCCACCTACCTCACAGGGTGTCTGCTGTGGAAAGAGGAAGGAAAAGGAGCTTGTAAGCCGCTCTGAGATTTCCTTGGGCAGTGAAGGGCAGGGTATAAATCCAATCTCTTCTTCTTCTTTATTGTGTTTTAATAATATTTTATTTTTATATATTATTTTTATTTATTTATATTATAAGCCACCTTGAGGTGGCTAATAAATGTTTAAAATAAATACATAAAATAAATAATGAATAGTGCTTTCCACCTATTTACTTAGGACAGAAGTCAAGACTGACAACTCTCTAATTTCCTGAATCTTTTCCTAAAGATTGGCATTATACTAGCTAGCTTCCAATCTTCTGTTAAGTCTTCATGATGGAGTAAACATAATATTTGCCAGTGCAAAAGGCCTCCTGGCAGCAATTCAGTCAACAGCCAGCCACATAATAAACTCTAAGGCAGCTTGCTATGATCAGAAAATCTTCGGGTGAAGGGGAGGGAGAAAATGACATTACTGAAAACAAAGTCCAAAGGTTGTTGGACCGTTGCTTTTATTAATTGCTTTGTACAAATTAAAATATCATATTGTCTGTCCCCTTCTTGTTGCCATCTTCTGCCAGTGAGTGAAGACTTCCTGTTTCGGTTGGTGTCCCCTTAGTGATGCCTTCTTCCTGACCAATTTTTTAGTTGGTCTTTTATGTCTTTGTCTGTATCTTAGCTCTGTTTTTATTTATTTTACGTATGTACGTTTTTGTGGGAGAAGTTGGGTTTTAAATGGTTTTAAAACGTGATTTTATTATAGAAATTTGTTAGCTGCTTTGGTGGCCGTTGTGAGGGCAGAAAGGTGAGATATAAAAGCTTTAGATAAATAAACGATATGGTCATAATAAATAATATCATGAAACTGTAAGCAACGTAATGCTTCCTTTTGGATTGAGGTCTGAGGAAATCAATTCTATCTAGGATTTTGTTTGTTTGCTTAAATATTGTATGTGACGTTACTTGTTCATTTCGAGACTGCCTTTAGCTTCAACTAAAAACCAGAGGTTTCTTGTCCTCTTCTGGGCATGGAACAGTGGTCACTGGGGGGTGTGGGGGAGAGGTATTTGAGAATTTCCTGCATTGTGCTGGGGGTTGGACTAGATGACCCTGGAGGTCTCATCCAACCCTATGATTCTAAATATTATCTGTGATCCAGAAATGTTCCTGTCATGGTCTGCCTATTCCCTTCTGTTCTTGGTTCACTGATCTGGCAACAAGATCATGTATCACTGATTTCATTATACATGTCCAGTTTAGCATATGAGGGAAGGAAGCAGAACTGATTAGCACTAGACTCCAACAAAATTTTAAGCCCCTGGGTTGCCTCTTGGTAGATATAAGTTACAATGAAGAGGAGCACAGCTTTGGAGATGTAAATCAGGTACAAAAATGAAGCTGCGCGTCGATGTGCTGCCAATGTTTTATATATAATCCAAAGGAAACTTATGCCAAACGTCTACAGCACCACTTTCAAAATAATATAAATGTATAACCACAAAGTTACAGTCCAATGGTTTTTGTAGTTGTTCCTATGTAAGTATTCATCAGCTGAGTAGATAGTTGGTGACAGCTGAGCAGATAGTTGGTGATAGTTGGTGAGACGAGATTCTCCGGAATAACTCCCGTTTCTAATCTATTGTTCTTCTTCCATGCCACTATTTCTGTTTTTGTATTAAAATATACCATAAAATTAGAGAATCACACCCAGGTGATGCATTCTCATTAATAGTTAATTGTACACACTCTCAGCACATTCATCAAATACATTACCAGAACAAAAGATGGAAATTCTACATCAGGCGTCTATACATATTTTAGGTTGCCTTCAAACATTATGCCTAAAAATACAAAAAATATACATTTATAGATTTTAATAACTCATAGAATCCATTGCAAAAGCCCAAAAGAAGGGGGGAGCAGAGAAACTTACCCCTCACCGGGGAAAGAGTTCATCCAATACACTCTACAGCTTCATTTTTGTACCTGATTTACATCTTGGTAGATATAGTCATATCTTTCAAAGGGAGAAAACAAAGTTGTGCAGGAATGGCCAACTGGTGGCTGATGGGAAAAATCTAGCCCCCAGGCAATGTTCCTATCACAGGCAGAGCACAGTAACGTCCCGCATGTTAGGACTTTTGTCCAATAATCAAGAAAATTCAGAGTAATGAATTTTGTTTTTCTGGAAAGAAGAGATTGCTTCTTTTAGTTTAAAAGAAGTTTATTAACTAAAGGAAAAAGGTAAACGGGATTAGCTACAAAAAAACAAAACATGCTTACTAAGCAGCATTCTGCTGCGTCTGCACACTAAGACATCCTGATAGAGAGTGAGAGAGATTGCAATGGAGGATCTCTCCTTCTTCTTGACCCCTGAAAGGAAACACCTGATATCATTGACCAATTAGCAAAACAGTACACATTCAGTTTTCCCGGGCTTAGAGTTAATTGGCCAGCTGCCAGGTACTACTTCCAGGCTAACAAAGGTAAACAAACAAGTTGCATAGGTTAACCCTATAATGACTGAATTTCTCAGGCCTTGCGTTACATGCTCATTTTCCCAACACCGCAGAGTCACAGGACCTAATCAGAACAGTGTTCTGAATCAGCCAATAGGAGTTCTGTACTGAAGTTAAGATTCGACCAGAAGAGCTTTAGCTAGAAGTCACATTTTGTAGATTGAGAGTTAGAGCCAAAATACATGATACATGTGACCCAAATTGAGTCATGGGTGCCTAACTCAACTTGTAGCTATACATATGATCAGGGAGACCAAGAAACTGACAATCAGGGCCCCAGCAGCTGTTTCCACAGAGAAAAATGGCATGGGAGGAAGCCTGAAGTGCCACTCCTCACAGTACTCCCAAGCCAAACTGAGGAATGGAACACTTTGAAGGTTGAGTCTCCCCCCCCAAAAAAACCATATTGTGTGGCTACAAGGCGGATCAGGCAGTCATGACCTGACTCATGTTACATGCATTATGCTTTTTGACCCTTAGAAGTAAGGTTTTGTGAGGGAGAGAGAAGAGACAGTTTAACAGGAGTGTGAATTAGAGATATGAGGAGATATTAGGTATTCAGCTAAGTTTCCCCGATTGTATAACAGAGGTGTTACAGGAGGTCTGCAAAGTTCTGCTGGGTCTAGTATGTATCTTGGTTGTAGAAGAATGCTGTATCGGTAAATTATAAACTTGCTGGAGAGAGTGTTATCCTGTAGCCTGTACTGTATATAACCTAACATCCCACAACTCCTGGTAGATTGTTAATATTTACTTCAAGGGTTTTTTTTCTGAATAAACTTTGTTATTGTCCAGTTTTAAAAAGCAAAGCATCTCATGTCTATCAGCTTTACCTAGTGATTGGCTCACATCTGACCGCTATCACTGAACCATGGCAAGTTTGACAGTTGAATGTGTTTGCATTGAAATTCATACCACCCATATATTGAACGGATGGACAGAATATTAGCATCAGATCCCCCTGACTAAATCAGTTCCCAACAGCAGTCATTCAGAAGAATGCAGTTGATTGAGACATTGATAGCATTCAGGTGCATAATGAAATCTTTGTTAGGACTGATTAAGAAAGGTGCAAAGCAAGCAGTTATACTCAGAACATACAGCATACCCGTGGCCCTGGGCCAATCAGGGGCAGGTTGGAGCCTGCCAGAATAACGGACACTGGTTCACAAGAGAAAGCTGATACCAGGGAAAAATACATTCAAGGTTGCCCTGGCAGGCCAGCGTGGATAACCGGGCAGCTGAGAACCGAAACCAAAAATTCCAGACAGACTCCATCACCATGGCAATCAAGCCAAGTGACAGTGAGGTCTGACACTTAGCAGGGCTGGAAGGATGAATGCTATACCTGTCACTTCCTAAGGGAAATCCATTCACATGTGCTCTCATAAGTGCATAAACGAACCTATGAACACACGTGGAACAAGTTACAGCTGGTCATTTAAAGGGCTGAGATAGGGAGAGGAAGGAGAATCTTCCTCCTGCCACTTTGCCTCTTCCACACCTCATGGAGGCAGATCCTGTTGGGACTATAGATGGGTACTTCATATGATTTTCTGAAGTACCAGATTTGTGGCACAAGGTGTAAGAATATTACAGCTCATACAGAAGTAGAAGAAGGGGCAACTTTTCCTTTTCTCTGTTATGGCTTTTGCCAATGCTAAACCAGGAGATGCGCAAAGGAAGGATAATGAGTGCTATAAGCCAGGTTCAAAATAGATTAAACATGACTGGACCAGCCTAAAGAATTATCTGTCTGTGTAAACGCTCTACATTTTAGTTTCAAGATTAATTTGTTTAGTTCTTGCAACATATTATAACTATTGTTGCCAGGGGTCCATTGGAGCGGGAGCGCACAGGAGTGCAGCTCCGGGAGTGAGGAGCCCAGGGGGCGGGCACATGACCAAGCCCCGCCCCCTCCTCGGCTTCCCCGAGCAGTGCAGAGGCGCAGCACCCCAGGGAAAGCCCTGCTAGGGTCTTTATTGTTTTTAATGTTTTGTTTTAATATTGATAATTTTATCATTGTTCCTTTTATGACTATGTGCTGCTTTTCCAGAGACTTGCTCAAGGTGGCATATAAATTTTCTAAGTATACCATTTTTTATCTGGGCACATGGCACATAAGTACTGGAGAAATTTCACCAACCCTTCAGCAGCTTCCACCCCATCAGTTTGGTGTAATGGTCAGGAGTTGGACTCTAATCTGGGAGAACCGGGTATGATTCCCCACTCCTCCACATGCAGCTGCTGGTGTGACCTTGGGCCAGTCACAAGTTCTCTCAGAGCTGTTCTCGCATGAGCAGTTCTCAAAAGACCTCTCTCAGCCCCACCTATCTCACAGGTGTCTTGTTGTGGGGAGGGGAAGGGAAAGGGATGGGTGGTGCACATGTCCTGGGTATCTCAAGTCTACTTGAAACCTGGTGGTTTCAAGGGAGCAGGAAGAGAATGAGGGTGTGTTCTTTACGCTTATTTTTATTGCACAAAGTATTGGATGGGGAAGGGAATGGAGGAAGAGCAGGTCAGTTTCACTCACCTGTGGAGTGGAGCCTGAGGGGTGGGTGTTGCCTTCTGACACACTTCCGGTATGTTAGGGGGTGTGGCATATGCAAATGAGGTATGCAAATTAGTTATGGTAATGAGCTCCTGCACCTCTTTTTCTACGAAATGACCCCTGATTGTTGCAAATGAAAATTTGTTCTGATTTAGCAAGGCAGCCTTTGTCCTTGAGATGGCATGTGAAAAAGCTGAGAATGAGTAAAATATTTTAATGGAATATCAACAGACTTGCTTTGCAAATTAGTGCTATTTGGGAGGGGAGGCCTTAATCTGATGGAAGAAATGCTTTAGAAATTCAATAAAGCTCTTGTCAAGTCACTTCTATTTTTAAAACCCTCTCATCCAAGAGAGTTTACATTCACCTACGACATTTCTTTTACATTAAGGACTGGGATTATATTTTCCTACAAATTTCTTAAGCACTGATTACTGCCAAAATGCTTTTTTGTGGTGGACAAAAGAATTACTTTTGACCTTTAAAAAGAGCAGTTCCATTTTCTTGAACTGCACGTCGGGGGGGCGGGGAACATTTTCATAAAATCAGCTCTTTTTAAAAGAGCAGCTCCCTTCTGCTGCTATGTTTCTCATTGCATCCTCCACCAAACCATTTATTATAAGACACACACACGTGCACACATGCACAGACACACACATACACTCAACTACCTCATGTAAGGAGATGATACTATTGTTGAAAGTTTCTCAGGAGCAGCTTGAAAGTTGCTTGAAAACAGGAGGAAAAAGACACAACAGCAGGGGGGCGTATTGTCTCTTGCCTCCTGCTGTGTGACAAACAGTGCAGAAAGAGCAGTGTTCAAAAATTCCCGGAGCAATGCTTCTTTTCCTTTGACTTCAGATACTGGATTTCACTCTAAAAAGTAGGGTTAGAAATCTATCAGAAAATAGTCACTTAAAATGCCCATGCATTTCATCATGTGAAAAAACAAACATTTTCTACTGAAGACTGGCAACATTGTACACTTCCACATGTACTGCAATGTTTTACAATTTTGCTGTGGACCAACCAATCTCATTTCACTGAATGTCCAGTAAGTTGAAGCCAACATTTGTATTTAAAATACAGGATTTTGTAGGGACTTTTACTCTACTTGCATTGCAGTTTTTTCTCCTAAAGTACTCCAGAGCTTCTGCCAGAGGATTCCTCCCCTATACAAATTGCAGCCCTGTGCAAAGCATGGTGGAGTTGCAGCTGACTTTGCACATGTGTGCACACACACACACACATGCATGCACATGTTGCCAACAATCACAGTTTGCAGTAGTGTCAGTGGGATCTACTGTGCATTCTGTATACTTAACATGTTCCCCCATATTATGAGATGTGACTCTCATTTTTCACAGTGGCTGATAACACAGCAGAGAATCTCCTAGTGCTCCACAATATGGAAAACAAGGCTTTGCAGCTGTTTGTCAGTTTTTTAAAAAGTCTTGTCAATTTCAATCTCAGGTTTTCCCCCTTTGCCTATATTCCTTTTTATTCCCTTTCAACTAATGCTAAAATGTATGCACAAAACCTGAACCATGAGGATTTAAATGGAAGGCATTTGCTGGACACTACTGTGTAGCTGCAATATGGCAATTGTGTAATTAAAAAACAAAAACAAAAAACTTTGGACACCACCCCCCACATGTCATAAAGGTGTTCCACCCCAATTTAGAAAAGTGTGCTTTTTAAATTGTCACTGCCTAAGAACTACACTGGAGGGAAAAGGATGGTGTCTAAGGCAGGCACAGAATCTGAAGTCAAGATTAAAGGATTACTGCTCTGAAAATCTGCAGTAAATTGTGTATGCGTAATAAGCCTGGGTCTTCTTTAAACAGCTTTTCCTTTCTGAAAGAGCCAAGGATACTGAATAGTAAGGGCTGATGCCATGCTGTCTTCTGGTACTTAAAAATGAATTGTCAGGCTTGTAAGCGTAATTTAGATTGAATGGTATTTTAGGAAGAACTGTTACTTTAAGGTCTGATGTCATGTGTGAAAGCATTTTATGTATTTTATCAGACTTGTAAATGAAACACAGTTTTATATATAGCTGCAAAAGTAATAAAAAGAGAGTGCCTGGGGAAAGTGTTATGTTATATAGAGTTATTTGCAATAATTAAGATAATTGATTTTTCATAAATGAAGCAAGATACTCCTAGTCTAAGTGGCAAGGTCAGGTTTTTTACACCAATGCATTAGCATTTTCATTTTGTTTTAATGCTTAAGGTGTGGCCACTGATAATGTGTTTCGGAAATGTTATAAATGTTCGGAAGGAAACTGGGCAAAAGAATTGCTGTCCACATTCAGAGGCAGTAAACCTCTGACTCTGAGTTAGGAGGCAACATCAGGGGAAGGCCTTGGCCTCTCAGGAACTGGTTTGCCACTGTGTGAGACAGAATCCTGGACTCAATGGACCATCACTGGTCTGATCTAGCAGGGCTCTTCTGATGTTCTGATGAAGGCCTCAGCCTCTATGCCCTGTTGCTGGTCCTCCAGAGGAACTGGTTGGCTACTGTGTGAGACAAGATGCTGGACTGGATGGACCACTGGTCTGATCCAGCAGGGCTCTTGAGGCCACTGTGTGAAACAGGATGCTGGACTAGGTGGACCCTCACTGGTCTGAGCCAGCAGGGCTCTTCTGATGTTCTTATGAAGGCCTCAGCCTCTATGACCTGCTGCTGGACCTCCAGAGGAACTGGTTGGCTACTGTGTGAGACAAGATGCTGGACTGGATGGACCACTGGTCTGATCCAGCAGGGCTCTTCTTATGTTCTTAAGCCATTGTGAATTAAGTCTGGGACAGACTTCATCGGAAGTCTGGGGGACCACACTGTTCTGCAGACAGTACTTCAGGAGATGAAAGTACATTTTGGTATATAAATTGGACTCCTCATAAATGGCCAGATTCCATAAAGCCCATGTAGCTCCTATCTGTAAGAAGTTCATAGTTGTGGAACACATGTGCTCTGGCAACATTACTGACATACATGCATATATTTACATTTTAAACATATTGCATACTTCAGATATGCCTCTCTTGGATTTTTTTTACCTTTCATTTCAAAATAATTTTACTGTTGCTTTCAAGTGAAACTGAGAGCTACTGTTTTTGAAGGAATGGAATAAAATTTGGTACAATTCTCAAAGATAAATAACTGTGATGGATTGCCAGAGTGGATGAACATTACCACAGAAGATTTTCTTCTCCCTCACAGTACAATTTCTCACCTAGCCACTATATCAGGGTCCCCAGCAGGAAGTTGAAAGGGGAAATGGGCTGGGGGGGATAGGAGGTGGTCCGGAATATAACTGACCCAAACAATTATATGATCTGTCAGCAAACGAATTGTCTATTTAAACAATTGCTGGCTGAGCACAATTATGTAGCAAGGTTGGAGGGGGGGAACAGAACTCAATCAGGCTCTATGAGAATACGTATGCATGAAAAACCAATTGCACTGTACTGCATAGTTAGTATGGAATACAGTGAAACATCTTGCTGAACACCCATGAACAGATCAAACTGATCATTGATTGATCTGTATGCAACCAGAAAACAGGATGTGAGCCAAACTGGTGGGTATTCGAGCCAGTCTGTAGTAGTGGTTAAGTGGGTGGACTCTAATCTGGGAGAACAGGGTATAATGCCATAGAATCCACCCTGGAAAGCAGCCATTTTCTCCAGCGGAAATGATCTTGGTCACCTGGAGATCAATTGTAATAGTGGGAGATCTCCAGGTAATTCCTGGAGTTTGGCAACCCTAGCTTTGCCCAGTTTTGCCAGGATATCTAGCCCTGTGACATTACTAGGCTATCAGATCAATGTTTGGGGCATTTGGACTCCTTTACAGGGACCATACTAATGGAGAACTTCTATCTGTGAGGAGAAAAGACTAGACTTTCTTGCCTAAAGCTCCCAGGAAAAATGCAGGACTCCCTTGCCCTTTCCGGAGGGAAACCGGTAATGAGCAAGGGGACAAGAACCATTGGAAACTTATAAAGCCCTCTTTCCCAACATCCTAGTATGCCTTTCCTGGAGTTACTCAGCAAGATAGTTACTGTGGGTAGGGAAATATACCCTCACACAAGTGGGGAGAAGTTTGTTTACTGGATTCAGGGTCTGGACCAAGGTAATATAGGAGAACTAGGGATCAATTTAAGGTAGTCCCATTAAGGACTTTATTCTTATTTTCTTGAGTGGTTTCCTCATTATTCCATTAGCCTGATAAAGTAGCAGGAGAAAATGGGGAATGAAATGCAAGCACCATGATGTCACTTCTAGGTCCCTTCCACACGAGCGAGATGATCTGGAGGGGAATCAAGGCTTTGTTGCCCTGGAGCAATCTGCCCCGCAGTTGCGCGATCACACAACTCTGTGGACCTGCCGGGGCAAACTGCCACTACGTGATCAGACACGACCACGGGGAGTGGTGTTTTTTTTGTGTGTGTGTGTGGTGGGTTTCCGAGGTGCTTAAATGGGGGATCGATGCCTCACTGGAAGGAGGGGGGGATCAATGCCTCACTGGAAGGAAGGAGGGGGGAATCGATGCCTCACTGGAAGGGAGGAGGGGGGATCGATGCCTCGCTGGAAGGGAGGGGGGGATCGATGCCTCACTGGAACGAAGGAAGGGGGATCAATGACTTGCTTCTCCCCCCCATGGGCTTTTGATGATGCGCACACAGAAGGGGGACAAAACAACAGTGTGGCGTTGGGATAGCATGTGATCACACTATCCGGGATGCCACACTTCTGCGCTGGTGCGATCACATGGAGAAAGTCCAGCTGTGGGCTGCGGCAACCCATTTGATACTGGACTTTCACCAGTAGCTTTTTACCCCGATTCTCTGCCGGATCAAATTGTTTTGCCCCGGCTTGCTGATGGTTCTGGGATGCCTCACAGATGTGCTGGTGTGATCACGCCAGTTTGATCCATCGATGAATTGTCCCTCTTGTGTGGCAAATAGGTGTGTATGATCGCACCCCTATTTGCATAACTGGAACTGAAATCATACATTGATATGACACTCTATCAATCCCCCAAATTGAGCATTGTGTGACATCACTTTTAGCTATGTACCCAAAAGCTCCTAGTGATTGTCAGCCTTCATTTGGCAACTCTGTATTGGAAGACTTTTTGCCTGGGATTTATTCCAGTCTGGCCCTCCCCAAAAGAATTGTCAGATTTGAAGGTGATTCTCCCTTTCTGGTATGAGTGGGAAGTTATGGTGTAAAAGACTACACATTGCTTCTCTCAGGTACAAAGCCCCCCCCCCCCAAAATTTAGGAGGTTGCACACAGTACATGTCTTACTGGCCTTTATCGTAATCTACAGAAAGTAAGGATACATAAACACAAATTCTTGCACAGCCAACTGTGGGGAAAGGTCTATTACTTTGGACACCATATAAAATTTCAGATCAGTCAGTTCCAACTCAGCCTAATCAAACTCTTCACACCAACAATAACAAAAGGCAAGTTTAATAATGAGCAGCAGTTATTTTGATTTGTAATTTTAGTGAGAGATTGTTTGGTGATCCTAAGGAATTATCATTTAGGATTTACAATTCAAAGTACTTCGTTTAATAGATGTTCTTGCTTAATTCATCCTGCATCAGTGAAGGCTGTGACAATGCCATTGAGTTCACAGGGAGAAGCCTGGGATTCACACACACTAAACTATCCACTTTCAATCCACTTTCAATGCCCTTTCCAACTGGATTTTACCGTGTGAACTGGGAAAAAACCAATTCAAAAGTGCATTGAAAGTGGATTATTTAGAGCAGGGGTGTCAAACGTGCAACCTGAAGGTTGGACCTGGCCCACACAGGGCTCAAAACTGACTCCCCAGGCAACTTTCTTCATCTGCTTCTTTTCCCTGGGCTGCTCCTGCAGCCGCACCCTAGCTTGTTTTTTTCCCAACTCTCTCAGTGGCTCTTTGCTTCCTGCTTCCTGCCTCTTGCCTCCCCCTCCCTCTCTCTCTCACACACACAAAGAGGCACACAGACAGCTCTGCAACTGCTTCCTGCTTCATGTGGGAGAGATACAAAAACAAGCCTTTTCTCTCTCTCTCTCTCTCACACACACACACACACACAGAGCTTCTGCTTCCTTCTCTGAGGCTGCTCCTCCACTTTCGGAGGAAAGAGAAAGAGAAAACAAATTTGGAGTCCCATTGCAGCTTCAAGACCAACAATGTTTTATTCCAGGTATAAGCTTTTGTGTGCAAGCATACTTCTTTGCAGGGAGAGAGAGGGTGGGTGGATTCTTCTGATAGGCACAATGTACATTGAGGAAATTATTTTGGCTTATTCTGAGAAGTTTTTTTTTTTTAAATGATTGGATTTCTCTGTTCCAAAAAGACCATGATTGGGAATCAGAAAACATGGATTGGTCCTTATATCTTGGAGTGTTGAATGATTCCAGCTGCCAAATGATAACAGGACACATTGGTAATGAGACAGGAAAACTAAGTCTCAATTCAGTCTTGGAGGATGTATTGTCTTGAGCTTCATTTGCAGTTCAGCAGTCTCTCTTTCTAATCTCCCTTTGAAATTCCTTTGTAAGAGCACTGCTACTCTTACAGGAAGCAACTGAATGCTGTGGTTTCTAATGTCAGACTTATGTCCATTTATTCTTTGCATCCTCCTAGACTGAATCCTTCTGGATGGAATAGAGACCTAGGTTTCCTGTCTCATTACCAGTGCTGTTATCTCCATGTCTACTATCCCTCTGCGTATCACACCTAATCCAATTAAGCCTTCACATCTGACAAGCATTGCATTCACTATGTGGGGTCTCGACTGCAGGATCAGGCAGCAGACTGGTTCGCAGGCCTCTACAATGTGGGGGGGCCAGAGCTGAGAGATGTGGACGCTTTTATGAGGGCCCTCCACCAGCAATACAAGGATCCCCAGGAGCTGGAGGAAGCCAGGACCCAACTTCAAGATCTGAAACAAGGTAGCCGATGCTACAGAGTGTACTCAGATGAGTTCAAAATGCATGCGTCTAAGCTCCAGGGGTGGCCAGAAGAAGTACTCATCGAGTTTTACTAGGCAGGGTTAAACCACACAATCCTAGACAAGACACTGGCCCAGGACAATTCATTGACTCTGAATGTCTCGATTTAGGTGGCTTGTGAGGCAGAGAATAGATGCAACCTACTGAAGATGTACCGCCCGAAGCCTGTGATGAAAGCGCCCAGACATGATGCAAAGGGGCAGTGGAGTCAGCCTTCTGGATCGGGGAGTGACGGAGAACAATGGATGCATTGGGGTCTGTGCCTGAGATGTGGAGCCCTAGGACACTTTACCATAGCCTGTCCCCATGATAAGAGCCCTGGTGGAGTGAAGAAAGAGGGGCACAAAGGATCCGAGAAGAGAACCAAGCCCCTGGGGAGCTGCCCCAAGCTGACCAAGGCTCTCCAGATTGGGGGGGGGGGGTGAGAGGAGCTGGAAGGCACATCATCCAGTGAGGAAGAACAGCCACAGCTGGCGGGAAAAAGCCGGGAACTGCTGTAACGGGTGCTAAATAGCAGGTCCAAAAGTCTTCCATGCCAGAATCGGTGAGAACCCCTTCCTGCCTTTTTTTACTTGACTGTGACTTTGGTCAACCCTACAGTGGGCATGCACATCTGAGTGCGGGCCCTTACTGACTCTGGGTGCACCCAGGACCTGATTAGTCCAGCACTGGTGATGGGGCTGGGAGCTAATGTGCACAAACTAGAGGAACCCTTAGTGTTCTCCCAGATGGATGGGAAACCCATGAAAGGGGACCCCTGTAGATATTGCACAGTTCACTTGCCAGGAGGGGTGGGCTCCCACTGGGAGTGGTGGTCCTTTGTTGTGAACCCCTCAGCTAAGTTCCTGATGGTGTCAGGAAGCCCCTGGCTCTGGGCCCATGATCCTTATGTCCAATGGAGTGCCAAAGCCTTGCGGTTTCTAGACCCCAGGTGCAAGGAACACACCTGGAACCCTGAATAGGCGGAGGCACCATGGCCGGCAGCAGAGTAAGTATGCCTGGCTAGAGAGGAGCTGGACCTGATCCCCCCCAAATACAGAGATTTGGCCAGGGTGTTTGAAGAGGGGGAGGCGAATGAACTGCCCCCTCACCAGAAGACCAACTGTGCCATTGAGATCTCATAGGGTCACAAAATGCCCAAAGGTAAGCTTTATTCCATGAGCCCGGCAGAGAAAGAGGAATTGAGGAAATTTATTGACAAAATCCTGGCCAGGGCGTTCATCCGGTTGGCACCTTGCTTTCCATTTCAGTCTGCTGAAGAAGGATTCAGGACCCTCGATGTGGAGACCTTGTCCTACAGTTCCCCCTCCCCTGATCATGAATGGGGAGCTCCACCAGGAGGTGGAGGAGATTTTAGATTCTAAAATCAAATGTGGACACCTGTACCATCTCATCAAGTGGAGAGATTTTGACACGAGTTATAATGAATGGGTGTGAGGAAACCATGTTAAGGCCCCTAAACTCATCCATGCCTTCCACAAATGCCACCCAACCAAACTGGGGGGGGGGGACAGGTCTTGGGGGGAGCAGAATGTCAAACTTGGAACCTCATTTGCCTTGTATTATGCTTATGTCTTTCTGTACTCTTTACGACTCAAAATAGAGAAATTTAGATCTAAGCCTTATATTAGCATTGACATTTAAAAGTGGTTGCTGCAAAAGGAACAATTTTGGATTCAAAAATTTAATACTGTAAACCCTGGTGGTCTCAGTTCAGTTTTAGATTTAGCCTGTTTTGTGTAATATACCTTTAAGACAAATGGCAATTGTAAAGAAGGTGGAGTGGATAAAATGCATGTTGTATGATAAGCCATTTTGGGAAGGCATTTTGAGTCATAAAGATTGCAGAGCTGTAAGCCACTTTATATATTTTGTGAACCGTTGCCTCACCTTTAGAGAAATATTGATACTGTGGGTAAGTATCTGGAGGCTTTTGGCATCTGGAGGCTTCTTATATTTGGTTTCAGGACAACCATATGAGATATAATTTTTTATAATCAGGGCTATTTGGGGGCAGGAACACACAGGAATGGAGTTCCGGCTGGCTCCCAAGTTGGCCACGCCCAGCAGGAACTCATTAGCATAATAGGCCACACCCAACAGCAGAAACTCATTAGGATTGGGTGTGTGTGGGTGTGTGTGGCCAGAGGGTGAGTATAAATGGGCAATTTTCTCAGTGGAGGGAGGTAAGCAGTGGGGTACCACAGGGATCAGTACTCGGTCCAGTGCTTTTTAACTTGTTTATTAATGATTTGGAGTTGGGAGTAAGCTGTGAAGTGGCTAAATTTGCAGATGACACGAAGTTGTTCAGGGTGGTGAGAACCAGGGAGGATTGTGAAGCACTCCAAAGGGATCTGTCAAGGATGGGTGAGTGGGCATCAACATGGCAAATGGGGTTTAATGTGGCCAAGTGCAAAGTGATGCACATTGGAGCCAAAAATCCTAACTGTAAATACACGTTGATGGGGTCCGAACTGGCAGATACTGACCAAGAGAGAGATCTTGGAGTCATAGTAGATAACTCAATGAAAATGTTGAGACAGTGTGTGACTGCAATGAAAAAGGCCAATGCTATGCTGGGGGCTATTAGGAAGGGGATTGAAAACAAATCAGCCAGTATCATAATGTCCCTGTATAAATCGACCTCATTTGCGACCTCATTTGCGACCTCATATAAATGCGACCTCATTTGGAGTACTGTGTATAGTTCTGGTCGCCACACCTCAAAAAAGATATTATAGCACTGGAAAAAGTGCAGAAAAGGGCAACTAGAATGATAAAAGGGTTGGAACACTTTCCCTATGAAAAAAGGTTGAAGCGCTTGGGGCTCTTTAGCTTCGAGAAATGATGGCTGAGGGGTGATATGATCAAGGTTTATAAAATTATGCATGGGATAGAGCAGGTAGAGAAAGAAGTCCTTTTCTCCCTTTCTCACAATACAAGAACTCATGGGCACTCAATGAAATTGCTGAGCAGTCGGGTTAAAACAGATAAAAGGAAGTACTTCTTCACCCAAAGAGTGATTAACACGTGGAATTCACTGCCACAGGAGGTGGTGGTGGCTACAAGCATGGACGGCTTCAAGAGGGAATTAGATAAACATATGGAGCAGAAGTCCATCAGTGGCTATTAGCCACAAAGTATAGATAGGAACTCTCAGTCTGGGGCAAATGATGCTCTATAATCTTGGTGTTTGGGGGGGCAACAGGGGGAGGGCTTCTTGCCCCTACTGCTGGACCTTCTGAGGGCACCTGGTGTTTTTGGCCACTGTGTGACAGAGGGTTGGACTGGATGGGCCACTGGCCTGATCCAACATTGGCTTCTCTTATGTTCTTACGTTCTTAAATTATGCTAGTTCAGCAATTTCAGGACTGTCATCTCTGAATACTTGTACTTCACGTATCACTGAAAGGGTGATGGCTGGACAACGCCGAGCCTTTCTGGATAAGACAAATTGTTCAGGTCCCTTCCAATCTGGTTTCAGGTGTGGTTATCGGACTGAAACAGCCACTGTGGTGCATGTCCTATTTACATTCAGATTAAATTACTGCAATGCACTCTACATGGAGCTGCTCTTGAAAACTGTTTGGAAACTTCCATTAGTACAGAACGTTGCAGCCAGGATGCTGACTGGAGTGGTTCGTAAGGAGCATATTACTCCAGTCTGGGCCCACTTACACTGTCTTCCAATTTTTTTCTGACCATAATTCAAGGTGCTGGTCTTGAGCTTCAAAGCCTATATGGTATGGGACCAACATACTTGAAGGATTGCTTAATCCTTTATGAACTCGCCCAACCATTTTGGCCATCTTCAGAAGCCCTGCTTTAGGTGCCCCCAACCTTCTGAGATTAGGTGGGTAGCAACCCACAACAGGGCTTTCTTGGTCATGGCACCAAGGCTCTGGAACTCTCTTCCCCAGGGAGATTCATCTGTCCCCTTCTGTCGCCATCATCCACTAGAAGGTGAAGACTTTTCATTTGTTTGGCATTCCCTCAATGATCCCTCCTTCCTAATCTATGTTTTCATGTTCTGCATATATTTTAACTTCATTTTGTATGTATTTCAACTTTGTTGTCAAAGGCTTCCATGGCCGTAGTTCATTAGTTGTAGATTTTACAGGCTGTATGGCAAAATGTCAGGCACCACAATGCCGAGACCATGGCCATCCAGCCCGGAAAATCTACAACTATTTCAACTTTGTTTTTTAAACTCTTTTCAAAATTGTTTTAATGATCTACGTTTGGGAGAAGGGTTGATTCCAGTGGTTATACAACGTAATTTTATTATGTGTGTTTTAAATGGTTAGCTGCCTTGGCAGCCCTTGTCAAGGCAGAAAGGCAGGATATAAGTTTTGAAAATAAATAAATACATACCTCCACAAGAAACTGGCAGCAGGAATAACCCAAGATGGCCTTCATGATATTTTCCTACATCTGCTTTCTGTACACATAAACAAAACCGGTACTGTTTGCCTACCATTTAAAGAAAGAAACACCAGCTGGTAAAAGAACAAGTGCAACCTTGGGCAAACACTAAGTCAGAAAGAGTTGGCGAGTTGCCATAACAAGTTACTGCCACAGCAAGAACTTGATTCAGACTGTCAACAGCTACGTTTAGTTTCTTCTCTCCCCAAGGGATGTATGTTTATCAAAATCTGATGGCATACTTGAGCTGTTTGGAATTCAGGACCAGCTTCATATGAATCATCTCCATCTACGGTAGCACCTTTTAAAACTCTATTTGCTCTGTTACTTTAGAATATTCTTTGTTGCTAATCTGCCTAACAAAAGAAAGTAAACACATTTTAATGCTAGGACTGGACTGAGTAGCCTAGAAACCTGCGAGAGTATAGGCTGAGGACAGACTTGCAATCTGCCTTGGGACGGCAGTGGGAGCAAAAGCTGTGGGGGAAAACTGGCCCGGGGCTGCGCGTTCCCACTGGCCAGTTTTCTGCAGGAACTTGCTGGAACGGAGCGTTCAGACTGCTATGGAGCGGTCCCAGGTGGGCCGGCCTCCGTGGCTCGTGGCGGGGCCATTTCGGCAATATGCACATGGGCGCATATGTGCATGGCCACAAGGCTGCAGCAGCACTTTAAAAATTTAAGCAAGTATTGGGGCTGCTTGTGCGCATGGGTGCATGAGTGCTCGTGCACATCTCTCCACGGTGGCGAGTTCACACTGCCACATCCACTTGAATCCCGCCTCCTCCCATCCACACAGCCGGGAAGCAGGATCCAAGCGGCAGACGGCCCCTGGATACCGCTTGCTCCCGGTGTCCCTCTGAGGCAGCAGGGAAGCGGCTCCCACACGGGTGAGTATGGAAGGGAGCCGGAGGACAGCTGCGGCTGTTTGGACTGGCTCCCTTCCCCCGCTTCTGAAGCGGAGCTCTCCTGCCCCACTTTCCTAATCTGTCCTCAGCCACAGATGTCTAGGTTGCCAATCAAACCTCTCTACTAGAACGCCACTCCTCAGACATGGTGATTTATAGGTCTGGTCTGAAACTCCTAGAGTTGTTCTCTATTTTTAATCCCTTTATCTTAAATGGGACAAAACTGATAATTCAGGAGGCTCTTACACTTTCTTTTCACCTTGTACGCTAGCTCAATTGATTACCTAGCTGTTTCCTCTAACATTAAATTGAGTAAACCATTTTAGAGTAGGAGAAAGTGTTGTAAGTGACCACTGTCCTCTAATTCTTACATTACATTTTAACAATATAATTTATTTATTTTTTAATTCAAGTATCTGAACCCACCAAAGATATATCTCCTGGCTTTACAAGGCATCAGTGGACAAAGCAGCTACAAGATACAGCCCAAGCTCTTGAAACTGCAGGTCTAAAAGACAGGTAACAAGCCTCACTTCAGCCTGATGCTGGTATAATCCAAAATTATGAAGAACTAGTTCAAAATTTCAAACCACTACTAATTAACAACTATCCTCTTAAACAGAAACACCATCAAGTCTAACAACATATACATACAGAATTTGGAATAACATTCAAAACAGCATTCTTGCACTAAAGTGTCCGCACAAATGCCCATGGCTAACAGCTGTACAAACAATATCTTTTGATAAATATACGAGACCAGTGGCTGCACACATTGGACTTTAAAACAAGGATAACCAAGTTACCTATAAAATACAAAAGCACACAAAAATTGACTATTTTTTATTCTTTTCTATTGGCCAAAAACTGTCTCCATAATTTTCAGAAGTCAATTTGCATGTTAAACTGCCTACAGCTTGTTCAATTCTGTATCTTGTTACTTTTTCATTAGAAATGATTTCTATTTAATTTCATTTAACTCCAAATGGTTTCATTGATAATGACTATTAAACATAGATAGGAGTATAAGCGTGTCTGCAAAAGAGAAAAATTCCCTCCCTTCCATATTTAGACTGTTATAGAGAATAAAATTGAAATCAAGATTGATTTCCTATTTTACTTTTCAAAAGGAAACTATTTTTACATCTTCTTGAAGTATAGGTTGATATCATACATTATAATAGGTTTAAGGTTGCCAGATGGTTTCAATAAAAATAATGACTGCACTTCATAAAAAAATTTCACACACACCCCAAATAGTGTGCGCACACATACACACACACTAAAAAAGAAAAAAAAATGTCCCACCCCTGTAATAGGCTTATGTGTGGAGATGAGTTGTTGAAACTTTCAATGGCATAGAAACAAATAAGATCCCATTAAGCCTCTATTAAAGGGACAAGACATTTTTCTTCAGGCACTTGGCAAAGGTAACCAGGATCTACCCAGTCCTAGTCTGACATGCTAAGCACTAGTGTACCACACTTCCTCCCCCCCATCTAATAAAAACAAATACATACAGGGATTTTGAATAATTGTGCAGCAAGCAGAAATTCAAGACACAAAGCTAATAATAAATAATTGTCTTTATACTGCTATGTTACAACTTCTGGAAAGCAAAACATCGGCGTTCCTGATCATATTCTGGTCTCCAGGGGACAAGTAATAAAATGTAAATAATATTTAAGTACAAGTTTTGCCACAGCTGCTGGTTCAAGTAAGTTTCTCTCAGCTTTTTCCAGCTGCCCCACCCCCCAGCTTTATTCAATCTTTGGGGACATAATACAGCACCAAAGTCTTTGCACACAGCATGCATAGAAAGCTAGTATGCCAGGGTAAAAATGAAGCTGGAGCTCTTCTCTCTGTTACTCAAACTGGACCCAAAGAAGGGGAAATTACCTTTTTAATAATGGTTTCAGAAAGGAATAATGCAGGACCTGTAAGTCTGTGTATATCAGGGTGGATCTCAGTGGGGATACCCCAAAATAAAATTATGAAGAAAGGGAGTGAGAGTCCTTTTAAACACAAACAAATAGCTTTATTTAAAAAATGTTAAAGTAAAATTATAAAGAACCTACATTAGGCACCAGAGAACTAATTCCCTATGTAACCACACACGCACATGCACCAAGAAAGCACACTTATAAAAGGCAGGAGGGAAGAAACTGGGGCCCTGTCCACATGAGCGAGATAAGCTGGACGGGAAGTGACACAAATGTGCGCTGGCGCAATTTGTGCCGCTTTTGCGGGATCACACAGGTCCATGGATCTGTGAGGGCAAACCGCCGCTGCGTGATCACACACAGCCGCGGGCGAGTTGGTTTTTTTTTTTTTCCAGCTGGTTTCAGTGCGCTTATTTGCTTCTACAAGGGATCGATGACTTGCCTCTCCACCCTCGGGGTCATCTGATGATGCGCATACCGAGATGGGAAGGGAAAACCCCCCAAAAAGCCCACTCCCCAACACCACTTGTTTGTGCTGGCACAATCACACCAGGAAAGGTCAGTTCTGGGTTGTCGCAAACCATTTGAGACTGCCTTTTCACTGGTAGCTAAATAAGCCAATTCCCCACCGGCTCAAAGTGGTTTGCGACACTTTGACACCGGCTGCAGGACGCTTCCCAGATGTGCTTGTGTGAACGTGCCACTTTGAGCCAGCGGGGAATCATCCTTCTTGTGTCGCAAATGGGCACGTATGATCGCGCCCTGGGAAGTTTTAGGGAAAGGACATATGACCTGAAATCCTGGGCTTGAGGTCTGGAGAGGTCCAGGGGCAGCTGAGATCCAAGGAGCCAAGTGAGGAGACAGCTGAACAAAGAGAAAAAGTGCAACAGGGGTTCTCAGCAGGAAACCAGAGTTCTGACCAGCAGAGATCTGGACCAGGGATCAAAGGAACAATTTGCTATGGTATGGGGTCCTTCTTTTATGAACAGAAGAGCCCCAGGATAGGTGGGATTTGGGCCATCCTGGCTTCAGAGTGGGTCAAGATAAAAAGTTTGAATAATAACAACAACAGCGGCGGCAGCAGGGCTCAAGGCTGTTTACAACATAATAATACATAGTGCAGGATTAAAATCTAAAACCAATAAAAAGACAATAAATTACCTAAAAAGATGGCGTTAAAAATTTTCTGCAGTGCCACTGCCGCATGGGGAGGCAGGGGGGAGTGCCAGAAGGATGCAACCTTCACTATCCTCAACCAAACGCCTCGCAGAACATTTCTGCCTTACAGACCCTATGAAACTGTAACAGGGCCCACAGGGCAAGGATGTTATTTGGCAGAAAGTAACTGCCTTTATGAGACTTCCCAAATTTCGGATCCTCTTGGCACTTAGGATGTAAAATGGGGTGCCTATTAAAAGGTCCCAAATAAGACTCCACTAACCAAGGGAGTCTCAGCTGAAGGAGGGGGCGGGGTCCTCACATCCCTTGCATTGTGAGCAGTGACTCACAAAAACTCTACCCTTAAATCTATTTTTCTATGTGCAGAAGAGTTTGCCAAAGCAGCTCACATCATTATCTACTCCTCCATTTTATCTTTACAACAACCCTGCGAGGTAGGTTAGGCTTCGAGTGTATTACTGGCCCAAGAAATCTAACGTTTCTAACATCACAATGATATTTAACATAATATCCAGTACAACCCTATGTAGTTACTTCAGTCTAAGCACACTGAAATCAATGACATAGATAGAAAGGGGTAGATCTTCTTAGGATTACAAAGATAGTCTAGCAAATGATATTTTATATAGAATAAAAAGTGCATAGTAAGAAATACAATCCTTCAAAAGCTAAGCATTTTATAATCCCCATTGTCCTGACAGGGAAACAGCATATGTCTAAGGTCAAATTTACATCTGACTTTCCCGCTAGTATCATTATAGTTTCAAAAAAACCCTGTCTATACCTGTTTCTAGTTTCAAACCATACTTTTCCTAGTTTATAAATTATTGTTTACATTCATTAATTGCCCTCCTGTGGTCAAGCTAGCATTATACTGCTTTAAACAAATGCTGTTGCTTAGTACTCTTCAGACCCCCTGGAGTGAAATTTGAAACCAGCGTGAAATGAGCTTGGGAAAAGACAGCAGTCAAACTACTTCAGAGGGGAGGTGTAAATTGGGCCTAACTCTCCCACTGAAATCACTGGGAGAATTAATATGGAATCTTAACTGTGTTTAATCAGAAGTAAGTCTCAGTGAGTTCACAAGTAAACATGCATAGTCTTGCAGTCTTAAAGTACTTAATAGTAATAAACTACCCGTGCCAGAACAGTGCAAAAGACAAAAATGCAAGGCAGGCACCCTGTACCCTGTCCACATACCATCCTCTAAGGGACTCACTGCCTCCGAACTCTCCAGCCTTTTTTTCCTGCCTTGACATCCCAAGATCTCTTCACTTGCCACCATATACCACCATATTCAGTCCTGCCACCATTTCAGTCAAGCTGAAACCAACATGGGAAGTCAATTGGTTGGTTGTGAAAGTCTCCCCCTTTCCAGCTTCCTTCACTTGAGCCAACAGTATTTGTCTGAGAGCATCCTGCCTGCCTGACTGCCGAGTGGTGGATTCAAACCTGGATCTCTTGGGCCTCTAACTACTACACCACACTGGTTGAGGCCAACAGACTGTATCTTGCCTTAGGCTACCAAGCAAGTTTACACTAAGGAAGGATCTGAATTAATGCAAATCATAGCTGACATTCTCAGTCATTACAATTACACATTGAACAATCTGCTCACGGAACTCCAAAGTCACATATAACTTGGTCCAGGGATCTACCAGTGTGTCTAAATACTGCCTATATGATCTCAAAAGAAGAGAAATCAATCAAAAGTAGCCCTCCGTTGAAGTGCTTAATGAACTGAATGAACTTCCAACAGGCAATCAAGTTGGAGTCCACACCTTGGTATGGTTCATCCTATTTCTTCCTCCAGTTTTCCTCTACTGCCTACAGAGTCTGGGATGGGGGAATTAAGAGTGTTGTTGATGTGCGTGTCTGTGATTTAGCTATCACTGGAAAACATACCTAAGGCTTTCATAAGGCTCCCTTCAGTCTACCATGCTTGAAATCAGGGGAAACAACATTGTCAGTTTCCTCACTGCACATTCATGTGATTCAGGCATCTCTGGAAAACACATCCAAGAATTTTCTATTATGCTCTTAGTCATTCTCCAGTGCGTTATTAAAAAACATAAGAAAATCAATATATTCAGATTCTCTAATGTGATATTTAAAGTAATATCACACTAGAGAACCACTAAGTGCAAAAGTAGAGAATGGTCATAACTCCCTGCATGAGCTTCTCCAGAAATTCCTAAATGGTGAAAATGTGCACTCAAGGTTCTCAAAAGAGTTTTAGAAATTACCCGTTGCCCATGCAGACAGCTGGGAACTTTACTGAGACCCTGGGTGCACTTTTCCAGGAATCCATGGATTGAGAACATGGGTACGCATGGCATTCCATGTTTTACCTCCAGTGTCAGTACAGTGTAAGTACAGACTTCAGGGTAAAATGGGGACAGAGGAATGTTGATGAGGAGAGGAGCAAGGACAAAAGTGTCATTCTCTGTACTTCTGGGGTTCTGCTTCATAAAGTTCATGAGCTACAGTAGAAGAGCAATGTGCATCCCCAGAAGCAGACAGAAGTAATTTAAAGCACAATAGAACTGGGGAAGTAGGAGCACCCCTATTAAAAATTACCACCCTGTCATTCAGTTATAGTTTTAAAAGTCGGAAGGATAAAGCACCGTATGCAGCAATTTTGTAGAAAGAATATCACGATTTTGAAGGAAGAACAAAACATACATCAACATGCAAAATGGTATTTTTGCCTGCAGAAAACATGGGGTTTTGTTGTTCTAGTTAATACTAAAGGTTGCTTACGGTATTTGGGGAAAGTATCGGAAAAGATAAATGCAACCACAGCCAACAATGCCTAATTATCCCTACCCCAACACCCTCTTTATTTATTTTTTTAAAAAACAGCCTTGTGTGTTTCAGACTCCTCTCAAAGACCCTCTGGAAAACCATTTTCTTTGCTAGCTTCTCTAAATGCAACAATAACCCAGCTGACCAGGCCTTGAGGGGCAGAGAATTCCATAGTTTGAGAGCTGCAGCTGAAAGCACTCTGCCATATGTCCACCTCAAATAAAGGGAAAGAACATCATCTCCAGATGATCTTAATCTATGGGCAGGTTTACAGGGCTGCCCTAGAAACTTTTGCACAAGACTATTTAGATCAGTGACCGGTCAGGAGAATTTTTAAAATGTTTTTAAGTTGTATCACTTTTTATAACTGCAATGTCACTGAAACCTAAAAGAGGCACAGTTTATGAATCTCTAAAAATGTCAAAGCCACATCTACCAAAGTAAAGACCTTCTGTTACATGACTAGCAAAATAAAATCCAAATGATATTATTAAGAAATGACAATTTAGCCAAGCAATTGTATTCCATTTTAAATATTAGACTTAATTAAACTGGTGAAGTCATGAAGTCAGTCACGACCCAGCCTAAGTATAATATAATCTTATCTGAAAAGCATGAAATTGTTCTGACTATACCCATTACTTCAGTTCTTGACATCTATTATAGCCATTCAGTAACCCAATTACTAAAAATTAGATTGCAGAAGACAAAGTACAGTGAAACCCAACTCTATGTGAATGAATAGAATTGCTAGAAATTGTTTATCTGTTCATTCAGTAACTCCAAGGTATAGATTGCATAAGAAAAAGGCAGATGATGATTTTTAAACTACTCATTTCAATTAAAGTTTGTCATTTGAACACTGCAGTCTTTAAACAGATCCAGTTTATCCTTCATACAGTCCCTGTTAATATAGGGCAGCCATCTGGGGGGGGGGGGGGGATGGAAGGAATATAAGAAGAAGAAGAGTTGGTTTTTATACCCCGCTCTTCTCTACCTTAAGGAGTCTCAAAGGTTCTTACAATCTCCTTCCTTCCTCTCCCCACAACAGGCACTTTGTGGGGTAGGTGGGGCTGAGAGAGTTCTGAGGGAACTGTGACTGGCACAAGGTCACCCAGCAGGCTTCATATAGCGGAGTGAGGGATCAAACCTGGTTCTCCAGATCAGAGTCCACTGCTCTTAACTATTACACCGTGCTGGCTCAGAGAGCCAGTCTGGTGTAGTGGTTAAGTGTGCGGACTCTAATCTGGTAGAACCGGGTTTGATTCCCCACTCCTCCACTTGCACCTGGCTGGATGACCTTGGGCAAGCCATAGCTCTGTACCAGCTATTCCCTCAAGGACAGCTTGGGAAAGAGTTCTCTCAGCCCCACCTACCTCACAGGGTGTCTGTTGTGGGGAGGGGAGGGGAAAGGAGTTTGTAAGCCGCTCTGAGACTCTTAAGTGAGTGAAGGACGGGATATAAATCCAATCTCTTCTTCTTCTTCATAAAACACATTTTTCCCATCACCACAACAGTATCCTCAAGTACAACATTGTACTTAACCCCACAGAAATCCATGTCTACAATTTGCTATTTTAAAGTAAAATAAAGAGCAGCAGATCTCATACATTATGCTGGAATACTAAGTGGACACCAGCTCCTGGAGACTGCAGTGTTACCAGTACAGAGAAGAAGATTAAGTTCCTGCTCAACAAGTCCCAGATTGCAAGGTTTTTTTGTTTTTTTTTGGTGCAGTTCCATTTTTGATGTGCACACAGCCCGAAATGCACTGGTAAAACAACAAGCTGTCATATTTATTAACCAAAATATTTATATTCTGTCTTTTCTTGGTGGCTTACAAATCAAAATTTAAAATACACCCAGTGCAATAAAACTGCAAATAACTCTCCTCTTTCCTCTCCATGCTTGCAGCCAGCACCCCATCAAAAACCTTAGTGAATAAAATGGCCTTGTACTGTCTCCTAAAATGGCACCCAGAAGAATTCCAGATCTTGAACACCATTGTCTGAGGGTGGAAAGTGTCCTCAAGTTGCAGCCTATCTATGATTATCTGCTCAGGGTTTTCAACACAAGAGATGAACAGAGGTGGTTTGCCATTGCCACAATCAGGGTTGACCCTGGTTAGCTTTTGAGATCTGACAAGATCAAGCTGCTCTGGGCCATCCAGGTCAGGGTTTACTTACAACTACTACTCTGGATTTAACCCTAGAGTTTTATCAACTGCCATCAGGCTCTCACAGTAAGTTCTTGCTTTGGGGAAAGCTCTTGTTTTTGGAGGGCATGTTCCAAGATAGATTTCAGAACCCTTCTGTCTCTAGGAACAGGAGTTCTTCCTGTTGGCAGAGTTTAAATATGCAAAGAAGTGGGGCGCCGACTGTTTAGAGAAAAATAAGTAGGTTTATTATAAAAGAACAGACTGCTGTAGAACATAAAAGAGAAAGAGCCTTAACGGTCTAGCCTAACTCCTGAAGGCGGAACAAGAAGAAGGAAGCTGTGCAGGAGCAGGAAGTCTCCAGAAGAGCCAATCAGGAGACAGCAAGGACGTAATTTGAAATTGTGGACAGTCCCTCACCTAGCTATGCTGACTGCCAGTTCGTCAGCTGTCCCCCTGTAGGGTAATCTTCAGATCTTCATAAGGCTACACCATAGACCTTTCATATCCACACTTCTGACCCACTGTTACCTGCTCTTCCTAGATTATAACTCACTAAAAACTCAGAGTGACTGCTGAATTTGCAGCCACACACCTGTCTTCAGCATTTGGTTTTCCAGATTTAAAACACACAAAGATGAAAGGAGAGACTATCTTAGAAAAATAAACCAAAAAGCAGAATAAAGTTTATCTCTGTACTCTTGACTTCACATAAGTAGTAGTTACAAACTGACCCCGTAGTCTTAAATAGTTACTGTGCTAAAAAGTAATACTGGGAGCATCTGAGGTTGCAGCCCTGGCAATCACTAGACATTAACTGCAAGGATGTTTCACTGCCTGGTCACATACCTCTCTTGCCTGCACACATTTCTCTGGGGAAATTTGACCCTGAGGCATCCAACCTCACCATTCAGCATACTTCACCTGATTTACATTGCTTGTTTCAGCTCTTCCAATGACTGAAGTTATAGTTGCCTATGGAAAGAACATTCTAGTCTCCTATTAAGTTCTCTAGGATTGATGCTGTGCTTCTCTGCTATTGATTTCTTGCGGGGTTTTAGGAAGCTCCTGTCTCTTCCAGGCTTACCTAACACATCTATAAAATAGGAACATCAATCTCAGTGACTCGTAGACATGTGAAAATAGAGAAGTTAAGAAACTAAGGTCTTGGCACTGGAAACATCAAAGCACCAGAAATAAACAGAGCTCTTTGTTTTTTGGTCATTGCGATCCCTGGCTTTATAAACGTCAAGCAGGTGTTTGATCAGTACTATAAATACTGTAATGGTCCCTATTCACAAAGTCCATTATCTCCACCAAAACTCTTAATGCCACTTATTTTAAGGGAAAAGAAGCACAATTAAAATAAGAGCATTTGATTTCATGAAAAGAGCTGGTTTGTGCAATGTTTACATTTCATAAAGCTTCATTCTACCTTGGATAATGGAATTTGCGTCTTAGTTTGGTATAATTCAGCGAAAGTCAGATTGCTCATATGTGATTTTGCTTTGCTCTCTTGTGCTCTAGGAAGGTATCCTGCTTTTCAGGACGGCTGTCTAACCATATTGATGCACCAGATGTTACAGTAATTACTCATTTTTACAGTGAACAGCCATGCAAGTGGCTGTATAAAATTAACAGAATATGTTAATTACCAGTAATAATGACACAAGCCGTGCTTGATCACAAATTGCAAAACATCAACAACTCACAGAAAAGGAAAAAAAAACCCCAAGGTTTGCCAGGCTGCATTGATCTGCTGTGCCCACAGAACTACAGCTGCCACCTACTGAATAAAATACCCAAGTTACAAGAGGCTTGCTATATGCAGTTTCATTACACTTGATTTTAAAGATTCTTTCCTTTACATTTTGGAGCTTGTGATGGATTGCAAAAGAACATCAGCAATGGCTCTCTCTCACTCTCTCTCTAAGGGGGACCTGCAAGGAACTTGTGGGGCAGCTATCCCACTCCCCCAACCTTTGCTTCCTCCCCTCTGCCCCTCTTTCTTCCTCATGCCAACCCTCTTCTTACTCTATCTCCTCCATGCAAGTCCCTTTCTCCCCCATCACTGTTTTCCTGCCTTCCTACCTCATCAATCTTTCTGTCTCTTTTTGCCTCACACCCCATCATTCTTTTCCTGCCCCCATCACTCTTCCAGCCCCCTGCCTGCTTCTTCTCTGCTTTACAGCAGTCGTGGCAGCAGTGGTGGCAGCACTCATAGCCACCTACCTGCCTCCTCCCCCACCTCCACAGCAGCAGTGGCGGCGGCGGCTCTTCAGGAATCACAAGCAGGGCTATTTTGGGGCAGGAACGCACAGGAACGGAGTTCCGGCTGGCTTCTGAGTTGGCCACGCCTACAGCCTCCCCCCCCCCCTCAGGTTCCCCAGGTGCCTTGCAACCCGTTGGGTGCCTGGGGAAGCCAAGCCGTTCCAGGGAGGGAAGGTTGTTTAAACTGCGGGGCGCCTGGTGAAGCCGATCCAGAAATTGCCTTCCTTCCCTCGGGTTCCCCATGCACCCCACAAGACATGAGGCACCTGGGGAAGCCAGTCCTGGGAGGGAGCTGCGCTGTCAGGGGTGTGGCCTAATATGCTAATGCACTTCTGCAAATGAGTTCCTGCTGGGCTTTTTCTACAAAAAAAACCCTGATCACAAGGATACACCAGCTATAGAGATCCATTTCCCTTAGGGTTGCCAGCTCCAGGTTGGGGAATTCCTGGATATTTGGGGGTGGGGTCTTGAGACACTGACACTTGGGAAGCGAAGCAACCTCAGCAGGATATAATACCATAGACTCCACCTTCCAAAGCAGTCATTCTCTCCAGGGAACTGATCTCTGTCACCTGGAGAGCAGTCGTAATTACGGGTGATCTCCAGCCCTCACATAGAAGTTGGCAAAGGTAGTCCTCATGGAGGAAATGGCTGGCTTGGAGGGTGGAGTCTATAGCATACCTGTCCAGGAATTTCCCAACCTGGAGTTGGCAGCCCTATCTTTTCCCCACACAACAGCCAACCTACCTTTATCTGCCCCTCTGTCTTCAGCTTTCTCTCTCCACCGCCCTACCCCGCAGCCTCTACCCAGGAAAACTACAGATCAGTAGGGAGAGAGGGGAGGAAGCAAAGGTGGGAGGAATGGGATAGCCACCCCACAGGTTTCTTATGGGTCCTCACTTGCCTTATATTCTAATAGCAAAGTCAGCCAGTCTTTGGATACTTAAATCTGGTGACTAGAGCTGTGAATGGGCAAGACAGCTCTTTCTACAAACCTGAAAAAGGCCCCAGGTTTGCAGAAAAAAAATGTGAAATTAAAAAAAAAAACACCATTGTGAGTTTTTTTAAAAACTCAAAAATGAAAAAAAAAAAACACACCTGTAGATTTATTTATTTATACATACATACATACCCCACCCTCCCTGCCAAGGCAGGCTCAGGGTGGCTTACATAAAACTCATCTAAATACACTTAAAACCAGTCACAAATAGCATTATTATAAAATAACCTAAAGTGCTCAAATATGGGCTAATGAAGTGCGAGAGCAGAGATTTCAAGTTAGCAGTACTACTTAGGTGGTGATGCAGTCCTGCTGGTATTTCTCCCCAGCTCGCTTTGTTCGACTTGTCTATGCAGCGGGCACAGGCTGTAGGTGGTAAGGCCAGGGCACAGGGACATTCCTCGATGTTTGATGAGGCTCATTAGTCAAAAGCCGGGTGGAAGAGCTCCGTCTTGCAGGCCTGGCAGAACTGTAAAAGGTTCCACGGGGCCCTGATCTCTTCTGGGAGCTTATTCCACTGGTACGGAACCGCCACCAAGAAGGCCCTGGTTATGGCCAGCCTTGCGTCCTCGGGACCCAGGAGGGTACAATCAATTTTGGGATCCTGAACACAGTGCTCTCTGGGGAACATGTGGGGAAAGGTGGTCCCTTGGGTATGCCAGACCCTGACCATAATGGGCTTTAAAGATTAAAACCAGCACCTTGAAATGAATCCAGTATGCTATTGGCAGCCAGTGCAATGCTTTCAGTACAGGTTTGATGTGCTCCTACATAGGGAGACCCATCAACAGCCTGGCCGGCATTTTGCACTAGCTGCAGCTTCCGGATTTGGGACAAGGGCAGCCCCATGTAGAGAACACTACAGTAGTCCAATCTCAAGGTGACTATCGCATGGATCACTGTTACCAAGTCGTTGCACTTGAGGAAGAAACCAGCTGCCTGATCAGCCGAAGATGTTAAAAGGCTGACTTGGCAGTGGCTGCTAACTAAGCCTCTATTGTTAAGGAGGCATCCAAGAGCACTCCCAGACTCCTAACCTGGCACCAACTGTGCCCCATTAAAGGTCAGGAGTGGGATCGGCTCAGTCTAAGTCAACCAGCTACAACTTGTAACTTCTAGTCCAGACCTTCCAGTGTAGAGTCAGACTGGCCGCCCAACAACAGATAGAGCTGGGTGTCATCTGCATACTGGTGACACCCTAACCCATGCCTCCATGTAATCTGGGCAAGGGGGCGCTTATAGATGTTAAATAGCACTGAGGAAAGTACCACCCCTTGAGGCACTCCAGAGGTCAGTGGATGCCTTTGGAATAGCTGTTCCCCTAATGCCACCCTTTGTCCCTAACCCCGAAGGAAGGATGTGAGCCACTGCAAGGCAAGCCCCCGAACTTCAGTGTCAGTGAGGCGGTGGAGCAGTACAGCACCGCCAATCCGCCTTGATCCAGATGCCTCCGGAGGTCATCCGTGAGGGTGACCAATGCTGTCTCCCTTCCATGTCCCAGGTGAAAGCTGGACTGGAAGGGATCTAAGCTGGAAGCGTCATCCAAAACGCTCTGTAACTGGACTGCCACAGCCCTCTCAATTAACTTGCCCAGACTGGGAGAGTTGGAAAGCGGCTAGTAATTAGCCAATTTGGCCAGATCCAGGGATGATTTTTTTCAAGAGGTGAGGGACCATGACCTCCTTAAATGCCCCAGGGAACAAGCCCTCTGAGATGGACTTGTTAATAATCTCCCTTAGGGCATCCCAAAACCCATCATGATCCACTTTAATGAGCCATGATGGGCACAGGTCAAGGAGGCACATGGTAGGGTGAACAGTCAAGAGCAGTTTGTCAACTTCCTCTAGACTGAGTAGACTGAAATAATCCATAACCTGACTAGATGATGTGCATGGGGCCTCGAGTCCACTTACTGTCTCAACTGTAGCGGGGAGGTCACAGCCGAGCAACAAGACTTTATCTGTGAAATAGCTCGCAAAAGCCTCACAGCCAATGTCCAATCTCCCAATAAGTAACTCAATTAATTTAGCTATTCAAGTAAATAATCTAATTAGCCCCAAATTAATAACATCATTTAATTAACCCCAATTAATTGCAGCCATCAATAATTCATTGGACAATAATTCATCGGCAGAATTCATCAACAAAATCATCAAATCAATTGCAGCTGTCAATAATTTAATCTGGACTATTAAACCTTCCCTCTGGACTCAATTTAATCTGGACTATTAAACCTTCCCTCAATAGCAGCAGGTATCTCACATCTGGGATTCCCTCAGTTGCTGTTGCTAGGCAGTCACAATATTCCAGGCTTGGCTGTGTCAGTAAAAGGCAGGGGGAGCTACTGTTCAACAGCAGCCACCCTATGAAAACCAGTGTGGTACAGCAGTTAGAGCTTCAGCGTGTGTGTGTATCTCACAGTAAAACCACGGTGCCTTTTATCAGCTTCAGTTGATACAACCAGGGCTATTCTTGGACAGGAACACACAGGAACGGAGTTCTGCCTGGCTTCTGAGTTGGCCACTCCTACAGCCTCCCCCCCCCCACCACAGGGTTCCCCAGGTGCCTCACAATTCGCAGGGCACCTGGGGAAGCCGATCCAGAAACTGCTTTCCTTCTCTCAGGATCCCCATGAGCCCCACAAGCCACAGGGCACCTGGGGAAGCTGATCCTGGGAGGGAGCTGCACTATCAGGGGTGTGGACTAATATGCTAATGCGTTTCTACAAAAAAAGCCCTGGATACAACAGTTATGACCAGGGCTATTTTTGGGCAGGAACACACAGGAACGGAGTTCCGGCTGGCTCCTGAGTTGGCCACACGCAGCAGGAACTCATTAGCATAATAGGCCACACCCAACAGCAGAAACTCATTAGGATTGGCTACATTAGGGGTATGTGGCCTAACACGCAAATTAATTCCTGCTACAAAAAAAGCCCTGGGTTTTGACAACAAACAAGGTAAACAGAATAAGAGGCAAAAGGCAGGTGTGGCTCGATGACCACTCTTCTGGTAACATGGGGGTGTGGCCTAATATGCTAATGAGTTCCTGCTGTTGGGTGTGGCCTATTATGCTACAAAAAAAGCCCTGGTTATGACTATGCCTCAGAACGTATAATTTGGCTATGTGATCACTTCCAGGTTAGAATGGAGAGGGCCATGGTCAGAGGTAGAGTATTTGTTTTGCAAGCAGAAAGCCTCGAATTCATTCCCCAGCATCTCCAGTTTTAAAAAGATCAGCTTGTAGATGATGTGAAAGATCTCTACCTGAGATTCTAGACAGCTGCTGACCATTAACTTAGCAGACCATACTGTTATCTTGTCAGACCAATGGTCTGCCTCACTTTAAGGCAGCGTCATGAGTTCAGGTTATTCTAATGTGCTTTACAGGGGGCTGCTTCTGTCCAGGAATTTTATATGGTTCAAAATACTGATGACCATTTATTGCCAGAGATATAGGCACCATCTCATACTGTGCTGAAATGTCTGCACTAGCTGCCCCTGTGGTTTGGGGCTCAATTAAAATCACTGGTTCTTACCTTTCAAGTGTCAAATATCCTGGAGCTGGGGTACCTGAAGGTGGGGTTTACCTCGGGAATGCTACCCAGAACCTGCATTACTGTATTTTAGGTGCTAGGCCAAAACATTTATTGTTATCCAGGCTTTGAACTGCTCACTTCCAACTTTGAACTGTTGTTTTTATCTTGAATGCTGGTCTGGGGGATGTTTTTTTAATACTATTTTAGGCTGTTTTCTATCTCTAGTGTTCTCTTTGACTGTTTTGTTGTCACTTTTAATAGTGACCATTTTTATGCTTGTGGCTTTATTATTTTATTTCTTGTACTGCTTTTATGTTGGCTTGAATCCCTCCTGCCTAGTCAGGCTGCATTGTGGGGTTGCAATCATATACATTCCAGCTTCAGAGTAAATAATTTCTATTTAATGGAACGTATTTGTGAGACAACACGCTTAGGATTGTGTGCTGTCAGTAGCCCTGCTTGCTGCTGCTGCTGCTGTGGGGAAGGAGCACCACAAGCCACCAAGCTGAGGGAGGGAAGTCGGCCCCTGAAATGGAACACCACCATCACCACCACCTCTACCAGCCCGCCTGTCGGTACCAAGTGCCCGCCCCTCTCTCCCCTTGAGTTACTGAAGGAAGAGGTGATGGAGACTACCAAGCGACAATTGGAGGAGGTTTTATTCCAGCACAAGTTTACATGGCTCACTTCTTCAGATGCAGTTAGTGCCGAACTTTTAAGCAAGGAGTTGTGTTTAAAAACAACAAAAACCAAATCCTAAACAGGATGTGAAATGCTGCTGAATAATATTTATGTATTCTAATATCCTACCATTCTCTAAAATGCTGTGGAAACAGAGAGAAACTTTTATTCAGAGGGGCACATATTTTGGAACACTACATGCCACTGTTCTGATACTGAAAAGGATCGTGTTACTGTGACTGTGTTACGATTACTTTCTCTTCCCCCCCCCCCCCCCAGCAACATTAAGAGCTTTTGGGGGCTGTAAATCTCGAGGACATACATTTTTAAATTCTCTTAAAAGCCTTCTGGAAACTCTGTGGTCGTTATTATTCATTTTTCTCTGCTAATACATGTTTGCTTCTTTGGGTGGATGTATAGATGTATATATGGTTGGATGTATGGGATGGCTAGGGTATGACTGTGTACTAAATTTTATGTACATGGATTTTTATGAGGTTTTCGTATGTAATGAATTGGGTTTTATTGGGTTTTAATTTTTTAACGTGAGCCGCCCTGAGCCTGCTTTGGCAGGAAGGGCGGGATACCAATTGAATTAAATAAATAAATAATAACAAATAGTTATACCCCACTTTTATTCCCCAATAGGGACCCAAAACACTTTGAAATATTATTCTCCCTTCCTCTATTTTATCCACACAACAGGCTCATGAGTAGGATTGCTAACCTCCAGGTGATGGAAATAAGCAGAACAACCGTGATGTATTATGCCAAAGGAAAATATCCAAAGACTATTAAGTCCTTATCCAATATCCAGTTTACTTGAAGCAAATCAATCTCTCGAAATTCATTCACAATGACACCATCAACACAATGGCACATCAACGGACGATGCACATCAAGTCTTGCTTAGTTCACAAACTTTGTCAGAATCAGTCAGTTAGTTTAGTATTACAGTCATCGACCGGTCAGAGTCTGTAGTGTTGAAATTTCGATATAGTTAATTCATTTCACAAGCAATATGGCCATTTCTCATAGCAACTTTCACCAAATCCACTGTGATGGTGGTGGTAAAACCCCCCCCCACCATAATCCTGCAAAAAAGCGCTTTAATTCAACACATCCAAATTTGCCCGGCATGTAAAAATGGCTCCCTATTTGTGGCTCGTGGGCAGAACGTGAAGTGAACTAGCAGCTGAGGGAGAGCGGCCTTAATTTTAAACAGCAAACAATAACCCTGACGTTTATTTGTTTAACCCTAACGTTGATTTGTTTAACCCTGAAGTTTATTTGTTGGCCAACCATACATATTCTATATACCAGAAATCCTACACTGGAGTAGGCATATCTATCTAGCCAGTCGTATTACGTTTGTGCAGAAAACCACAGTATCCGTCAAAAGAGACTTAGGGGATCCCAGTCAGCATTACTATAATACTGTACAAAACAACTGTGAGTTTTGCTATTGATTTTGCTGCCCAAAACTACTTCTCCAAATGTTACAAATGCATTCACATCCCCACTAGAATCCAAGCTTCACAAGGAGATGATAAATGAGGTAATATTGATTAGATTGTGCTAAAGAGACCCTGCTTTTCAAGGTTATATCCTTTGGAGAGTTAGTAAATCTCATTATAGAAATCTGCCTGCTGACATATATGAATAAAGAGACTGGCAGAGGAATTCCAGCATGACAGCATTCTCTGCAGAGTCATGCTGTTCTTGAGATGGAAAGTTCAGCACAATACATAGATGCAAAATGCTTAAATCATGAAGGCAGCCTGTCAATTTTTTTAAGAACTAAATACTCCTCAGTACTCATGTATGGCCTTTGTATAAATGAAGCATTTCTTTGTCACTTATCTGCCTGCTTTCATTTTTCCTATCCCTCTTGTTGGAGATGTCAGTGATGCAAATTTTTAACCTGCCACGTTCCAAAAATATGTGGCAGCAACATAAGCAGCCTGTTTCAGGGCAATATCCTTGGGGTGGGGTAGGGAAACCTGTGCATTTATTCAAAAATGTAAATGTGTGCAACACCTTGAACTTTACAGAATGGTCATCAGTCTAGAAAAAAATGACAGATGACTTAACATCAATGGGATAAGACTATTACAATTTAGCACCAAAAAGAATAAACATCGCCTATTTTTAATGTTGGTTTCTTTAGCCTTAATTATATCTTTATTTTTTAATTGCAAAGAAAACACACACACAAGACCACTATCATTTTTATTGCATTTATTGAAATAATGCACAGACCATCTTTCAACTACAAAGGCTGAGGACAGACTGGCAATCTGCCCCGGAAGAGGTCCGCATGGGAAACGGGGAAAGGGAGCCGATCCAGACATGCGCAGCTGTCCCTCGGCTCCCTTCCGTACTTACGCATCTTGAAGACGTTTTCCTTTCGCTTTACCGGGACACCGGGAGAAACCGGTGTTCAGGGGCCGTCTTCCACATGCCTCCCGCATCCAGGCAGTGTGAACCGGAAGAAGGCGGGAGGCAAGCGGAGGCGGCAGTGCGAACGCAGCATTTTGCCAGTTTGTGCATGAGTGCTCATGCGCACATGCGCACATGCGCACATGCACACATGCGCAAATTGCCGAAACAGCCCTATCACGAGCTGCAGAGGCCGGCCCATGTGGGGCCACTCCGCAGCAGTCTGAACGCTCTGTAACAGCATCCTTGCGCAATACACTGGCCAGTATGAACGGCCAGCCCCGGGGAGTTTTTCCCGCGCAGCAGTTGCCTCCGCATTCATCCCGCTCCAGATTGCCAGTCTGTCCTCAGCCAAAGTATCTGAGGTGGTTGACAGCACAATAAACTACAATAAAAGTTAATTTAAAATAGTAACTTACATTAAAAGTTCAGCAAACTTAATGAAAATTAGGGTACATGTTTACGTGTCAGAACACTGCAACGCTAAGGTTTTTTAAAATATTTATAAAATCAACTGAGATGATTCTTTCATTGGAACACGGAATCAAGCTAAACGTTATGGTGGTAAATCACATGTAAGAGTCAAGTCACAGCTGAATTCATGTAAAGCAAATGGGAGGATGGATATTTAGAAGACAACACAAGCAAGGTGATTGGGTAGCCTAACCTTCTCTGTCCACACATTCCCCTAGAAAGTCTGTTTTCCTTATTTTTTCTGTGTGTGTCTACTGTACTTGATCCTCCACCAAGAGAAAAAAAATAGCTCAGAAAAAGTAGTTTCAGGGAGATGCTGCAAATACGGGGTAGTTTCCACCTTTCCCTCCTGCCTAGTCATGCTGCATTGTGGGGTTACAATCATATACATTCCTGCTTCACCCCTACTTGTAAGGTATCTTAGGCTGAAAGACTGTGACTGGCCAAAGGCCACTCAATGAGTTTTAGGGTTGCCAAGTGTGTAATACTCACCTGTGGGGGGGGGGGAGTCCCCCGTCTGCCGGGAGCTTCCTCGGTGCGCACGCTTTGCGCGCGTGCCCGGCAACATCACCGGAATTGACGTCAGCACATTGGGGGTGTTGCCAGAGCGTCGCCCTGGCAACGCCCCCAACGTGATGATGTCACTTCCGGGTGACGTCATTATGTTTGAGAAGTCGTCCTGGCTGGACGACTTCGGGGGCAGGGTTCCCCCCGCTGGCCGGCAGATCGGGAACCCCTGTAGCGGGGGATCCCCCGCCCCCCGGGCTGACTTGGCAGCCCTAATGAGTTTCCACGGCAAAGTGGGAATCCAACCCATATCTCAGACCAATGCTGCTTCTAGTTTGCTTCAGTGTTAAGAAATGTGTTTTTCATATGTAGTGATAACAGTTCATTTTCATTACACCAGCTTTGGAATAGAACTCAAATATAATACATAATACTTTGTAACACTGAAATGTTTTAGATTTTTTTTAAAAAAATCACATTGTTTATTAAAGGTTTCTCTTTCCTCAGTAGAACGGAGGGGGGAAATGGAAATCACATAGAAATAAATGCACTGTTTCAAGTCATTTAGAAGTTTATCCCACTTTCACTTTATTCTCAATAGTGTGGGGAAGGTATAGTGGTGGGACCAGGCGGGCATTAAAGGGAAGAGGGTGGAGAAATAGAGAAGCTCGGCCCCCTTCCAGCCTGCATCCCATCCCGAGGGAGGCAGTCAGTGGGGCTGGGAGTGACCCCCTTCCAACATTGGTGTTGTGCAGTGCCAGGTCCATAAATAATAAGACCTCTACCCTGCAAGACTTTGTAGTCGAGCAGGGTGTGGACCTGGCATGCATGACTGAGACCTGGGTGCGGGACGGGGAGATGGTGGTGCTCTCCCAGATGGCTCCACCTGGTTTTTCGGTCCTTCACCAATCACGGACTGAGGGGTGGGGGGGTGCTCTTCATTTGGGAGGATTACTCCTTCAGGGCGTTCCCGCCACTGAAACTTGCGGGCATAGAATGCTCTGGCCTGGGAAAACTGGGGAGAGTGTGGCTATCTGGGTGGTGTACCGACCACCCAATGTACCACACACTAGCCTGTCATATCTGGCGAAGACAGATAAGTGTGTGCACAGGTAATGCTATTCTTTTTTGGGAAGAATTTAACCCAAACCCCATTTTTTGATATGATTTCGTTAAACCTTGTACATACAAAAACAGGCTCTACCAGTGAGCTGTGGTGAATTCCACATACCTTAGCCTCATAGATGAATCCAACACATTTTGATTACACTGCTACTTTTCAAAATGCAAGTATATCAATAATGAAATATCATTATATATTCTTACTTCCTTTCATCTTTTCAGACTACAGTATGAAAAAAAAGTGACATACATACTAATATATATCACAGAATGTTAAAGCCAGCTAAAATCACAGGATATATTACTGAATGTTTTGTTAAAATACTGGCCCTCTGAATGTTAATCATTTCTTTTTACAAAAACAGGGGAACTGGGAATTTTGTGCAGGAGAATTGTGTTCCGCGTGATAAAAGCAAATACACACCACCTGAAAATCAGTTAGACAATAACAGAAAACTGAGAGAGTCACGTGGCACGAGTTACTTCAAGCAGAAACTAAAAGCTTATTGAAAAATATTTTTGATTATTGCATTAATTTCAGAACTTAATGGAGCAGCAATGTGTCATTCTGTAGAAATAATGGAACATTTACAATACAACAGCACATCTCATATAGCATTAATGGCCAGCTATTCTGACAGGGGATAGGCTAGATTTCCCAGCTTACACAGGAGTCACAGCACCCTGGGCTTGACATACCCTCAGGGAATAGCTTCTCTGGACAGAGACGGTCAGCTATATACCAAGCTATACAACGCAGCTTGTTGCATCATATCCTTGGAGAAATACCAGTATCATTCCAAAGCTCAGCAGAGATTGCCACAAATGGGATGGTGGGATGTATCAATTTATGCACAAGCACCTATAAAGTTCTTTCCTTCAGCATCTTGCTACTCACCCATGGAGTATTGCTATGAAACTGCTATGAAACCCTTAAATGTGTAGGACCATGGTACCTGAATGGAGAAAAGCCACACAGGATGGAGGTGGTTGTGAGGAGGGGAGTTAGGGGAGACTGAGTGAAAAAGCTGTCTGGATCCACCCAGTGTTTCTTAATGACTGCAGGTATTTACCTCAGTGAGCCTTAAAAGTTAAGAAATGGCTCTGTCCAAGTCTCCATCAGGACTTGAAGGGAGGGGGCAAGTGAGTCTGTGTGAAGAAACAGAGTTGAAAGAGACCCCAGGGGTCATCTAGTCTAACCATTGCAGGAAATCCACAGCTACTTCCCCTCCCCACTCCCCCAGTGACCCTGCCCCTTCCTCTGGACATAGAGCAGGGTCACTGTCTCCAGTGCTCTGTCCCCAAAGGAAACCACAACTTCTGGAACTTTTTACTCCTTGAGAAACTGGGAAGCACATAACAGTATCAAACTCTATGTGAGGGATTGTTAGGAAAGGGATGGAGAATAAAACAGCCAATACTGTAATACCGCTGCACAGATCTATGGTACGGCCTCATCTGGAATATTGTGTACAGTTCTGGTCGCCACATATCAAAAAGGACATTGCAGTACAAACCCAATTCTCCCAGATTCGAGTCCGCACTCTTAACCGCTACACCAAACTGGCTGTCATGATGATTAGGGGGTTGAAGCACCTTGCCTATGAGGAACGGCTGAAGAGTCTGGGACTTTTCACTTTAGAAAAAGAGATGACTTAGGGAGGATGTCATAGAGGTTTGCAAAATTATTCATGAGGGTGGAGAGAGTTGACAAAGGTAATTTTTTCTCTCTCTTCCAAAATACTAAAACTCAAGATAATCCAATGAAGCTGATGGGCAGAGCCAGTCTGGTGTGAGAGCCAGTCTGGTGTAGTGGTTAAGTGCGCGGACTCTAATCTGGGAGAACCGGGTTTGATTCCCCACTCCTCCACTTGCACCTGGCTGGATGACCTTGGGCAAGCCATAGCTCTGTACCAGCTGTTCTCTCAAGGACAGCTCTGGAAAGAGCTCTCTCAGCCCCACCTACCTCACAGGGTGCCTGTTGTGGGGAGGGGAAGGGAAAGGAGTTTGTAAGCCGCTCTGAGACTCCCTTGGGGAGTGGAGGGCGGGGTATAAATCCAATCTCTTCTTCTTCTTCTAGGTTCAGGGTGGACAATAGGAAATACTACTTTATACAGATAGTGATTAAAATGTGGAACTCACTGCCAGAGGATGTAGTGATGGCCACAGGCATAAACCACCTTAAAAGGGGAGTAGATAGGTTCATGTGTTTCCTCTCTGCCCCAGTACCACTGCTGAAGTAAAACCCTCAGACAGTGCCAGAACGCTTTATCCTTCCAAGATGCATTGTTGGGTCATTTGCCTGTGTAATTTTATGTAGTTTTCATTGCTCTGTTCATTATATACTGTAGCAGTGTGTCACTAATTTTGTAATCATTTTTTATTTGTTGATATATGCAGTATGCCGTTCTCTTGTGTATCGTATATTTAGTGTCACCCTCTAATTTTGTAATCCCCTTTTATTGCATCATTAACCGCATTACTATGCTTCTCTGATTGCAATATTTTGTACAATCCACCTTGAATTTCAGTTAGATAGGCAGACTGCATCTTGGATCGATAGAAGGATCCGGTATTTAGTACCTTCTGGGGTTTGGGAGAATTCCTTTGATATTTTGCTTCAGTTGCATTTCATAGAGTGTATGTGGGAGTCCATGATTCAAGTTCTGAGGGGGCAAGAGAGAAAAGGCAGTGAAAGGAGAAAAATGTATAAACAATAAAGAGATACAAGAATGGGCTTTCCTCATCTGATCTCCAATCCAGCCAAAGAGATGTCAGTGCCACAAACCCCAGAAATGTCCATTAACTCTGGTGTTGGTTAACACTAGAGCCCCTAACAACAACACAGCTTGACCACAGATGAGTGGGTGACTTGGCATATTTTACTGAGACAAGCTGGATGACTAATGTGGACCAAGTTTAACTTAGCTTGTTGTTTCTGGAGGTGCTGCCTTTACTTTCGAGTAGCCCCACTAGCAAAGGGCACCCCACTTTCTATCCTGAACCAGAGACTCACAAAATTCAGGCTAAGGAAGACACTCCTGGTTCTGAAACACAGAGCAAGTTATAGTTCTGGAAACAGGGTCTCCATTTTCAGGTTTCATAAGGCAACCTCAGAGCAAACCTCCAACCTTCCCCCTCCACCCAGCAGAGATATGCATATGAAACTGGCAGTTCCACCAGGTGAAGTATCTACATTTCTAAAGGCTGTTCAGAGGACACCTGGCAAATAGTCCTTCTATCTCCAGAACTTCACACAGCCCTTTTGTGCGATTCCCATGTCTATGTATGATACTTGTCCTTCCTTGCTGCATCCGTCAAGATACCGAGATAAACCAATCAAACATTCAAATTACTAATGATCCTTCCTGACACTACAGGGACCCATCTCCCATCTTTTGTCTGTATCTGGGAACCTATTCAACTGCCTTGGCAGAACCATCAATGGTCATAAAATCCATTCAGCTAGCCCCAGTACAGTCATCCAACACCTGGCTTCTATTGTTAATCCAGACTTTGCCCGCTCTGGAAACTCACTGGCCACATCTAGGCCTTGCCCATCCTGATGCCACGCACCCCTGGGATTCATCATTGGCCCAGGTAATCTATTGTTCTCACCTGAGACCAGCCCCCAAGACCTTCTATTGGTCTGCATTGGTTTCCAGTGTCTATATCCATCAGACACATGGCCTCAGACTGTGTGCTTCTGCCCTGATGCCAACTGGCAGTCCACCCCTAAACCCTTTGGGTTTTGGCCATAATCCTTTCTTCATGGATCTCTGCACAGGTAGTATCACCCCATAACTGAACCCTCTATCAATCACCTCTGCTGTCTTAGTTCTGTATTGTGTGTGTGGATACTTGATTTTATGTTTGTATGTTTAAGAATCCTTCAGTAAAGAAATCACTGCTTTAGTAATCTAGCCTCTGCGTCTATTTCTGGGACTGGGAAATCAAACTCCCATATATACAGTTCTGATCCTATATTCATTGCTCTTTAATACTCATAATTCCCCACATTAATTAATAAATTAAGGCAATTTGGCTAACATTGTGCCAGCTGGATACTATGCCCACCATCAAATTCATATGCAACAGCAGGGAAATTATGGGACTATGATCCTGCAGGCGTCTTTCCTCTTTCACAGACATCAGAAGTTTGACTGTTTCTCGTTTTAGAGTTTGGGGATAGATTATGGATTCTGATGGTCTGCCATCTACCCAGCAGATTCCCTGGCTCATCCAACATGAATATGGTATTGGAGTTCTCTTAATTTAGAATGGTGGGAGACTTCAATTTTCGTAAGTCTGCCTTATCAGGTTCTGCTCAAGAAATCTTAGATGCCATGGCATCCTTGGGGTGTCCTAGGTTGTATGAGCACTACACATGGGTAAGGGCCACATACATGATCTGATTTCCTGCTCCGAACTGGGCATAAATTTGTTGGTTTGGCGGTGATGGCAGCATCGCTTCTCCCTCCTCATTGAATCAACTGGAACTCTCCTCTTCAGGATCTATTAAATTCGATATTCAAACCAAAAGATGAGGCTTTAGGCCCACTGTGACAGCTCCACATGACACTGAGAGCCAACCCCCGTGCTAAAGTGGACACTGGTCCAACCCATGGCCACTGTTGCCATTTTTGAGGAAAATATAACAATTGCTGCACAGCCCCCATCCTGATTGGGCCTGTGGCATGGTTTGGGTTGCCAGATGCATCATGCCACCCTGTGGGAGGATTTACCAGGGCAGGGCATGGGGGGGGGGGCAAGACTGCCTAGTGCCACCACAGCTCACAGCCATTTTTAAATTTTTATTTTTTTAAAAAAAATGGCAAAGGTGGCCAAAGGTTGAACCCATGTTTACGATAGCATGTAGTTTGGCCCTTACAATACCATTTATATTCAAACAGACACTGAATGCAGACACCATAGCAGAGATGTCTGAGGCACCAGCTTGTCATTTTGGGGTGGATCATTTTACATTGCTCATCCTAGCTGAAGTGGGCGAGTTGTTTGGGGTCATCATGGCCAGCACTTGAAAATTAGATTCTCACCCCTCCTGACATATCAGTAACTAAAATAATCAAAACTTCCTTGTCAGAAGACATACTCCCCCACCCCACCCCAAATAGTAGTACTTTGTATCCTGCTAAAGAAACCAACCTTGGATAATAGAGATTTAGTCAATTTTAGACCAGTTTAAGATCTTCTATTTGTATGCAAGGGGATTGATCAAGTAGTGGTACAGAAACTCCAGGCTTTCCCAAGTAAGACTTCATTACCTGATCCATTTCAATGTCATTCCATACTTCGGTACATGGCAGAGACTGGCTTTAGAACTCTGGTGTACAATCTGTGGTTGGAAATGAATAGACAGAAACCTCTATAAAAACCTTACTAGATCTTTCAGTGGCCTTTGATACAATTTATAACAACATTTCACTAGATGGCCTTGAAGATGAAATGGGGTGGCAACAATCTCTGATCCGTGTCTTGAAGTCATGGGCAAGTAAATTAGATTAACTAGTTGAAATTAAATCTCACTGAAATTAAATCTAGAGAAGTGAGGTATGTTTCTGGTTTGAGGATACAGACACCCTTAACACAGTGCCCTTGTATCTCTATCAGTCCCGTTAAAATTCTTACGGTCTTTCGAAGCCCAGGACTATTTTTGGGGGCAGGAACGCACAGGAACGGAGTTCCAGCTGGCTTCCGAGTTGGCCACACCTACAGCCTCCCCCCCTTGGGTTCCCCGGGCACCTCACAAGCTGCAGGGTGCCTAGGGAAGCCAAGCCGATCCAGGGAGGGAAGGCAGTTTAAACTGCCTCCCGTCCTCGGGTTCCCCAGGTGCCCCACAAACCACGGGGCACCTGGCGAAGCCAATCCTGGGAGCGAGCTGTGCTGTCAGGGCTGTGGCCTAATACGCTAATGGGTTTCTGCTGTTAGGTGTGGTCTAATATGCTAATGAGTTCCTGCTGGGCTTTTTCTACAAAAAAAGCCCTGTTGAAGCCGAAGCCTACTGTTGAAAAAAATGAGGGAGCCACAGTGGCCAAAAGAGCCTTTCTACATTTCCTGCCAGAAATCTCGCCACGCTAGGCCATCCATCAGTAAACTCCAGGCTGATTACTTCAGTTCACTCTACAACAGGCTGCCCCCAACGACCACTTAGAAGCTTCAGTGCATTCAGAATGTGGCTGCCCATCATCCCTCTGAGGCACATGTATGCAATCAATATTGTAGCAGCTGCTCTTACTACCAGACTGCTTCCAGCTTTAGATGGTGCTCTTGATCGTTACAGCCTTTCAGGCCTGGGACCCACATACCTGAAGTATAGGAGCCCATTCATTTACTGAGATCTCATTACATCTCTGACCCATGGTTCTTTTCCAACTGCTGCAGTAAATCAGACAGGACAAGGGTTAGGATATTATCTGTGGCTGCACACACCTTGTGCAATCCCTTAATTGCAAAGTAAAAGTACCCTTTTGAAACAAACTTCTAACATTTAAAGGGGGTAGTGAAGTGTTTTATGATAGAGCTCTGTACTTTTATTATTCTTGTTTTTTTAAATTTTATATTTAATTGTTTAAGCAGTCTTAAGATGGTAAGGGGTGGTGACGATTGAATTCTAGGATTTATTTAGCCTAGGTCAGATGCCCTGAGTAAAGGCATACAGCTCTCAGATGGAGGCCCAAGCGGCTGCTAAGGATGGCGGGCCTCTTTTGCATGCATGGAAGGAGAGAGGCCTGTGCTGGGCGATTCCCGCCCAAACAGGTATCTGGAGCAGGGTGGAGCTTAGTGCTTAACAGGGGCAGTCTGCTTGAAATTGGCCCTCCCACCGTCCCTAGACAATGTGGGCTTTTGCTGGTTGCCAATTTGGGGCCAGGTAGGAATTTTTCACCTTCTTTTCAAATTGGCCAAGAAAAGGGGGTGTATTGCCTACCTCACATTGTCTTTGCGGCAGGGGAATTGGCTCCGTGGCGGTGCTGTTAAATAGGGTATTGGTGGAAATCTGGCCTGTTTTGGTTATGAGGGGGAACACCAATTGGCAGACCCCCCCTTGTTGGGTTTTTTTTTTTTTGGCACATCTAGCATAAACCATACCTTGGCATGGGCCTCAGATGGGGACTGTGGGTGGCCTGTGATACACCTTGTGGTGTGTCTCCCCTCGTGCTCTGCAGCTAGAGGTGGTCGGCTCACCTCAAGGTGTTAGCATGTCTGCCACCTGGCAAAGACCCTGCTGTGGTTGGCTTGTGCCAGGAGCTCAGTGGTTCACCCCATTTAAGGTGGGGAAAGGGATCAGGGGATCCCTTTGCCTGACGTGAGTTGCGGCCCTTGCCAGTTATTTTAGTCATGTTGAGTTAATAGTTAAATAAAGCTGCCCTTCGTTTATACCAAATACCTGTGTGGGTCTCTTTCTTCTGACTATGCATGCAAGAGTGGGATATTAAACTCTAAATAAATAAAAGTTTTTAAAAAATGTATATATTTCCTCAACATGGGGCAATGAGTGTTTTACTGTCTGTGCCAAAGGGAGCAGGACTGGCCATAAATGATTAGACATCGATGTTACTGTAAGAGAACACTACAGCTTTTAATCTTATAAGTTAGGCAGCAACCTTCACCTTTCACAAAGAAGTATTCCAAAATTGCCATCCATTAGTTTTCAACCCACACAATAAGCTAAAGCTGAGGATAATTGTTATTCACACTTTAAGAACAGGGCTTTCAAATTTAAAGCTCTGGAATAATGTGTCCTAAAGCATGAACTACTATGCCTAAAGCTCTTATTTGCCTATAAAGGTTTTAAAGTATTGCCCCCCCAAAAAAACCCCCACATCATTTTGCATATATGTTCTTAGTATGTTCATGTCCCACTAAGTGTCCCATCTTGAGAAGATCTGCATTATAAAAAGCAGTGAATTTCAGATGCCATAAATTATTACTGCTTAACTTATTAAAAGAGGTCCTAGATCTCAAGTCCTCAAAGCTCCATGTCTTCTTCTATAAATCTTATCTTCCTCCCAAGTAGGTATCTATGAAATTTGGCTAAAGATTGTTCAGACGTAATCTTTTCTAGGCACAGGTGGGGGCAAAAGTCCTAGCTAATGCATGATATGGGAAGGTCACAGTACAATCTTATGCAGATTTTGTCAGAAGTAAACCCCACTGTATTCAGTGGGCTTACCTGGTAGTAAGTCTGCACAGGATTCCACTGTGAGGTTCTAGGATGCAACAGTGGCTTCTCAAACACATTCTAGCTAGAAGAAAATTAAGCCATGAAGAAGAAGAGAAGAAGAGATTGGATTTATATCCCACCCTTCACTCACTTGGAGTCTCAGAGCGGCTTACAAACTCCTTTCCCTTCCCCTCCCCACAACAGACACCCTGTGAGGTAGGTGGGGCTGAGAGAGCTCTGAGACAGCTGTCCTTGAGAGAACAGAGCTATGGCTTGCCCAAGGTCATCCAGCAGGTGCAAATTGAGGAGTGGGGAATCAAACCCAGTTCTCCCAGATAAGAGTCTGCACACTTAACCACTACACTAAACTGGCTCTCTGAAGTTAACATTACCCTTGATCTAGCAGTCAGAGGGCCAGTTCAAAGCATTATTTGTATACAAGCAGATATAGGCATGCAAACGTAATATGTGAACTGGGTAATAACATACATGGGCTTCAGCAGTTCCTATTATACCAGCAACTTCTCCAATCACTGTACTGTTAGGAATTGATGTTGATTTTATCAGTGGTAATCTGGTTTCACACAAGACCTCTGTTGAAGGATATCTGGACAGATGTTTTTCTATGCAAGCAGAACTAAAGCGTGCAAGAATTAGACCTTAGCTGCCTGGCCACATGAATATATCCACAGTAATATATCCATGGACACATTTCATTTACCCCTAATGGAGGATAAACATGTAGGGTGGATATATTCTATTTCAGTGACCGCCAACATGGTGCCCACCGGCTTCTTTGCCAGAGTATCTCTTTCCAAAGGCAGACAGCCATTCTTGGCTTCCCTCGGTCTCACCGGAGCAGAAGGTGCTTCAGAGAGCTCAGGAAGCAAAACCTTTGTGCCCATAAGAAGTACCACTTTAGGAACAATTGCCTCTATCACAGGAAGGCACCAGACTTATTTTGTGACTGGTCCCAGCCCCCTCCCCCTGACGGCAGCAATTCTGGGTTTAGTTGCGCCTTGCCCACTCCCCTCATGACAACCATTTTACGACAGTGATGCCCAGCAGATGTTTTCAACTCTCCAAAAGTGATCCTTGCTCCCACAAGGTAAGGAACTCCCATATTAATCTTTAGTTTCCTGTATATCAATAATAGCACTACGTAGGAAAAGGCACTAACAGCAGCAGGAATCTTTCTTTAGACAGAGGATATCCATATAGTTCATTCACTTCATATGTTTTATAATTGAGCCCTGACAAATAAACCATGTCCCAGAACAAAGACCTGGATCAAACTGAACCCTGGGCAGTAGCAGAACAATGGTGTGTCAAGAAGAGTACTTTCTCCCTCTGGAAGTCACTCTATATTTAGGGGCATTGCAAGCAAGCATTTGTATGACTTGACTGACACTTACGTAACTATTGTATTGACTCTATGTCCGTTTTTCTGTACACATGAAAACCAACAAGAATTATCAACACAAATTCAGCATTAATGTAACAACTTTTAAGGGCACCCAACCCTTCAGTTTGGCATTCATGCCAGAGCAAGCCCCTGCTCACCTTCCTGAGCTACTCCCAATATTCTTACCAAACCTATGAGAGAAAACATTTCTACATTTATGACTAAAATGGGAGAAGCTGACAAAAGATAACAGGAGATCTATTGATCCCATTAACAATATTCAGTCAACTCTCATTCATCTGGAAGTAAAACAAGTGGGAGTAATCCTGTTTGCAGGAAATATTAGCACGGAGCATAAAGACTGCCTCACTTTTTCAGAAGCAACAATGTGGTATTTGAAAGGCTGACAAGCCAACCAGGCAATTAACTTCAAACAACAATAATTAAGAGTGATAAAAGGAGTAATTACTATTATTGTCAATGCCTAGTCAAATCATGCATTGCGTTCTTTATACATCTGCAACTAGCAGCTCCACAAAGAACTGTAGCCACCGTTAACAAGCTACCAAACATTTCTTGTTCAGTGCCAACTGATGAGTCCCAGCACATGAAAATGAAGTTACTTTTGATGCAGAAGAAACAAAGATTTACCATGTCAACCACAATATGGCTGATTTCACCGATTTGGACACAGATAAGTTTTTAAAATAACCATCACGAGACTGTATTGTTTCTTTATTTTAATGTATTCATAAATGATTTTAACATATTCCTAAAGAGGGACTTCTGCCTGGCTCCATTGGCCACCAAGCTGAGATTCATTTAGTTGAACTACACTCGTTTTAGAGCGAGCACGGCAATATGTTCATTTTACTGAGAAATTAAGACTGTTAGCACTTTAACTAACAGCACCTTTTAATTTTATTATACTCCTAACAACTGCTCAGAAAAATAACACAGTGGGCCAGCAAGCTACACATGGAGTGACAACAGGTATCTAATTAACAGGTTCTTTCTGCAGACTTACATAGCCATCACGTCATGCCTTGTAAAACTTATCTTACAAGTATCTCTGACATGGCATGCTTTCTCTGACATGGCTTGCTTTCTATCTCTGCTTGTGAACACCATCCTCAGATTTAAAACATTCTACATTCTTGTACTGTACAGATTCATCTACTGGTAATACTTGGGGGAAAGACTTCCCATATCCATGCAGAAGAAGGTTGGTCTTCTAGCTGGTCTTCATGCACTTTACACTCCTGCAAGCACTACAATTTCTCCGTTCCAGAACAGCTGCCTAACAATACTACAGGCATCCATCTCGCAGCACATGAAACAGAATTTCCAAAACTTGCATCAGTCGAATGATGCAGAAGATTGCCATAATCCAGTGTATAGTTATGTGCACTGAATTCCCACTGAAATGAACTTCTTTAAGCACATCTGGGTAAATCCTAACTTACATGCTGGATTCTCAAATCCCCCCCCCCCCCCAAAAAAAAAATCACCACTTCATGTAGAGTTCTTGCCAATTATTTTTGAAGGTGAGATTCAATTTGGCTTCAAAGAGAACCATCTTGTCTTGAAAGCCAGATGCACCCGAGCAAACTGTAGAATATCGTTTATCTCACGCCTCTCTTCCACCCACAACTCCCTGCCACTTAAAAAAAAATAAATCTTCTTTTAAGCAGCACAAATCCAGGGAAAGGTTTCTGAGGGTGGATGGATGCCAGCAGCTAAACATGAACTATATTTAAAGCCTTTCTGTTGGGTTCTTAAAAACTTTGATGAAGATGCCCCAGCTCGGCGGAGCATGCAACAGTACAAGATGCATGTCACGCGGATTTCTGCGGTATGCGTTCCCACCCCCACCTGTAAGATAAGCGCGGGGAGGCAACGACGGGGAAAGCAAAGGCTTCAGATGCCCTCCCCACTCAGACACACAAAAACACCCGGCTGCTTTTGGTTTCAAAAAGCCGAGAGGGGAAGATAGCCGCCAACTGCGTACCAGCTCTAGTTTGGCCGGGAGGTAAAGCAAGAGGAAGGGCCGTTTCCAACGAGCTAACTTTTCCGAGCACTTCGCTAGTCCCTCGCCCATTGTGAAAGGAGCCCACATGCGCGGTTGCTCGTCCGCTGCCTGCATCCCAGCAGGACGCTCCCTTTGGCTTGAGGCAACCCCCTTCCCCGGAACGCACAGAGACCAACAGCCACACAAACACAACCCGGAGCTGGACGCCTCGCCCGGCTGCCCTCCGCGCGCAACTCCGATGAGGCTCTCCCCAAGTTCCGCGCGAGGACGACAGACAGACAGCCTCTGGGAGAGCGAAAGCCCCCCCCCCCCACCCCACCCCACCCCACCCCAGCCAGGGGACGAGGGCGAGAAGATCGGCTGCCCGAACGAGCACGAGCGCTCCGGTGGGGTTTCAGCGGCAGGAGCTGCTGTCATTGGGGCGGGGGCGGGCAGCCGGGACGCGCCGGAGGGAGCAGCAAGAGAATCGGGGGTGGGGTACTTGCCCAAGTGGGGACGAGGAGGCTGTCCGGGCGCTCGAGCTGGGCTGACGGAGCCGGCTTCCCCGCCACGTTCATTTCCTCCCATGCAGCTAGATTAGTCCTTTCTGAACGGCGAACTCAGCAAGCCTCGTTCCAGGCATTTAATTCCCCCGGCAACACGCGCGCGGACCCCTTGAGCAGCTCTGCAGGCGGCGGCGGCGGCGGCTCGGAGCAAGCCACGGCGAAAACCCGGGAGGAGGAGGAGGAGGAGGGGGGAGGGAAAGGCGGGCGCTTGCCAGGGAGCTCCCTCCGCGCCCGCGCTCAGACTGAGCCGCCTCAAGACGAGGGGCAGCGACGGCTCTCCGCTGGCTTCCCTTCCCCTTAATGGAAGGAGGGAGCAAGTGGGGGCGCTGACTCGGGCTCAGGTTTGTTGGGGCCGGCCGGCCGGCAGGCAAGCTAGCTACCGTCGCCGTCCGCCCACCCAGGGCAGCTGCGAGGAAAGCGAGGGACTGCGGACCTCCCTATTTAACTTCGCGGCTCCCCTCCTCCGAGAGACGCGCAGCAGCTCTTTCTCCCAGCCAGAGACGGGCAACCGGCGCTCTCGCTCGGTGGGACGGGGCGGCCCACGCAAACCTGTAGCCACGCTTGATGACTGCGGACTCGAAGGAAGTCAGTCCCATTTTATTCAGTGGGGCTGGCTCTCAGCAAGGTGTTCTTAGGCGCCAGGCCGAAATCTCTCAGAGCCCTGATATCCTCCCTCCGCCCCCCCCCCCAAACCCTTATGAAACACCATATACATAATTTTCAGAGAAAGAGTCAAAAGCCCCCCCCCCCTCCCATGTTCTGGGGCTGACAGGGGTGAAATCTCCCTAAAACACAAACTGCAAGCCTTTACTTGAGGGTGTTCTATGTAGAAGATTGCATCCAGGCTATAATGACGGATGGACTCACCTTCTAGCTGTATCTGAAGAAGTGGAAGCTCATTCTCTGCCACAAACGTTGTAAGTCTTTAAGGCGCTACTGGATTCTTCCTCTTTTCTATCCCTGTACTGTATTTGGTTTAAAATCGAGGTTCAGAAGGAGAAACAACATGTGAAGGTTATGATCAATGCTCCTTCTAAGCTGCGGAGTCTTGTGAGCAAAAATTCTACTTTGTGAGCTACTGGTATTGAAGTTGTGAGTGAGCGATTTGGCTACTGCATCAATTAGTTTGCTCTGGAGCCATCCTTCCAGAGCTAAGACAAAAATGTGTGAGCCGGAGGCTAAAAAACTGTGAGCTGGCTCACACTAACTCAGCTTAGAGGGAACACTGGTTATGATAGGGGAAAGGGTACTTATTTCATAAACACTACGAGCTTGTTGAAAAATTTTCAGGCGAATCAGCAATCCAGAGGAACCAAAGGTGAACTAAATCCATGTGTTGCCATCATTATTGACTGCAAATAAGGATGCATTATTGACTGCAAATAAGGATGCACCTCAGACAGAACTTCCATCTTAAGTAAACTTTTTTTCCAGTGGAAGAAATTCTCAGCTTCCTCTTAATATCCATGCATGTGTGAATCAGTTATGACATAGGTATTAATTCACAATCAACAGTGCAGATTAATTCTAATTCCGCCTGCAAAACAAGGAAGAAGATCCACTATTTTATCATTACCAAGTGCCACAGGGTGATCAAGGTGTGTTAAAAGCTAAAAAAAATCTATTAAATCGTCTTGAGTATTCACCTTAGCCAAAGATCAGTCCCAGTAGCTATTCCAAAGGGCAGGCCTCAGATCTCAAAAATGAAGAAACAGGGCTATTTTGGGGCAGGAATGCACAGGAACGGGAGTTCTTGCTGGCTCCTAAGTTGGCCGCGCCTACAATTAAAACCTACATAGAATGCTGCCCTCCCCACATTACACACAAGAGGGAAAGGCCGCATGTTAAAATGCCCTCTTTCCTTCTGGGGCGCCCTTCAGGTTTTCTTGTCAATTTCACTCCCCCTGGAGTCAGCTGAGAGTGAAATTGACAAGGAAAAGCCTCTCTGGGCCTTCCCTTCTCTAGCTGACATGTCACAGCTGGAAAGGGGCAGGCAGGGAACCCCCGCATGTTGAAAATGCCTTCTTTCCCTCCCCGACCTGGGGGACGGAGAGAAAGGCATCTTCCCATGCCCCTCTCCCCGCACCTCCCCCAGTTCTTTTTTGCAAAAGTGGAGAGGCTCAGGAAAGGAATGGGGCATATTTGCCTGCCCTCAGTCTGGCTGGGGAAACTGAGGGCAGCCAGGCAAACATGTCTGCTTCCTTTCCCGATCTTTCGGGGGGGGGGGGGGGGTAGGAGACTAGAAAAGCAATGCTGAAGTGCCTGGGATCTTTCAGCATCACCTTTCTAGTCTCCTACCCCCCCTCCCCCCAAAAAAACCCCAGACAACCAGGGAAATGAAGTGCTTGGGATCTTTCAGATCCCAGGCATTTTAGCAGTGCCTCTCCTCGATTGTCTGGTTTGGAGTGGGGGGTAGTAGGAGACTAGAAAGGCAATGCTTCAGCAGCACCTTTCCCCGGCTATCTGGTTTGGAAGGGGGGGGGGGTAGACTAGAAAGGCGATGCTGAAATGGGGCGGAGAAGCTCAGGGGGGAAGGAACAGGCAAGCTTCCATGCCTGCCCCATGCTTTCCCAGCCCCCCCGCCTAATATGCTAATGAGCTGTGCTGTTAGGGGTGTGGCCTAATACGCTAGAGTTTCTGCTGTTGGGTGTGGACTATTATGCTAATGAGTTCCTGCTGGGCTTTTTCTACAAAAAAAAGCCCTGTGAAGAAGTAATAATAAGAATTGGGCACTTTCTGATGCTACTGAAGAATCACAGTATGCACACATTCATATCTGGCATAGGTTGTGGCTTTCTGGCAGAACCTTTCTCTTTATATACTACTCAGTGTTTGAGCGCTCTATGTTCTGTGTATACTGGGCATGTTAATTTAAAAGAAAAGCAGATACAGGAGGTTTCAATGAATGGAAGGAATAAAGGAGAGAAGGTGCTTAACCCTTGACATACCAGCTGCTTTTCCTGTTCAAAATCATCCTCCACCGAGTTTCCCCGTGGCACAGAATTCAGGTGTGGTCTCCTTTTTTCCGTGGGTGAGGAAATCTGAGTGGGAAGGAGACCCGTGTAGAAATGGTTAAACACCTTCCCTTGTCCCTTCCAAAGTTGCTTTTCATTCTTACAAGCGGAAGGAAAGTTACACATAACTCTGCAGAACTTGTAGCTTGAATCAATTAAAGGAAGCAAATTATAATCTATATATCTAATTCCGAAGGCACCCCCTGTGTGCAGATACCTAAATCCACACGGGGGGGGGGGACCGGGGGGGAGGGAGATTTTCCTGCACACATGGAGGAGTCTCTACATGTGCAGAAAAAATCCTAAATGTTAAAAAAAACTTGGGGGGGGAGATATTTAAATCCCCTCAAAAGTAAAAGCTTTGGCAGGGGGGCTCGGAGGGTGGTGAGCCTCACCGCCGCCGCTGTCGGGGAGGGCGGGGGGAGGAAGGGGAAGGGGCTCGGTGTGCGGTGGGTGTCGCCGCTGCCGATTTTCAGGGAGGGCGGGGAGAGGGAGGGAAAGAGGCTGCGTGCGGCAGGTGTCGCCGCCACTGCCGATTTTTGGGGAGGGCAGGGGAAGAGGCTCAGCGCACCATGGGGGAGGGAGGGGAGAGAGGCTCCCCTGCCCCCCCATGAATATCGCTGGTCCTCCTGCTTGTATAATCTAATAATCTAATCTAAACTTTAGGGGTGTTTTTTTAAAGTAGGGCCCGTTGAAGCAAATGGGAGTTCTGATTAAACATGCATAAAAGCAACTTGTGTGAGTGTCTGTCAGCCATGCATAATATTAGACAGTATTTGTCAGAGAGCAACACAACAAATTCAATAGGTCTCTCTCTCTCTCTCTCTCTCTCTGTGTGTGTGTAGTGCCAGCAACTCACATCTGACATGGTGACCCTGTGAATCAGGGGCGCAGAGTTTAGTAAATTCCGGGGGGGGGGGCTCTTTAGTGCACACGCTTTGTGCATGCGCTCGCTGGGGTGATGTCCCCCCCGCCAGGAAACCTCCGTGCCTCCCCGGGCCCTTCCAAGGCCCGCCAGCCACTGCTGCTGGGGCCTCTCTCCCCCCCCACTCCTTCCCTCTCCCTTCGCCAGGAAAAGAGGGCAGGAAAGGGAAGGATGGAAGAGTGGCCAGGTGGGGGGGGAGAGGCACCGGCAGCAGCAGCTGCCGGCCTCGGAAGGGCCCCAGGAGGCACGGCAGCAGGCACTACGTTTTCCCGGGGGGGCTCAGTCCCCCCTGGGAAATTTTGGAGGAGGCTCGAGCCCTCGAGCCCCCCCGTAGTCTACACCTATGCTGTGAATTAATTTTTTTTTTGAAAGAAATTTTTTTATTGCACAATAAAAATATTTCCAATGGTATACGTAATATTTTTTTCCATTTTTTGTATACATATATTCAGTTTCAACAATAAAGAATTACCAAATATTTATAACTGTTGGTAAACCTGTAACTATTCTTCATGCAGTTTATTTATCTGCTTAACCTTTACTTTCCCCCCACCCCTTTAACTAAACAAAAGGTGCTCTGTAACTATACTATTACCATTATGATTAAGGTAAGTATTGAATTCTTGAGGTCAATAATATTCAAAATATTTTAATGTTTTTAGATGTTTGTAGAAGTGTTTATTTGAACCTTGGAGTGTTTAAAGACAAAGCCACTTGATATAGTTGGGATTGGAAGGTATCTCATTGTGTTCTGCCTATGCTGTGAATTAATGACCTCCATCATTAACAGCCTTGCTCAGGTCTAGCAAAATGAGGGCCATGGCTTCCTTGACTGAGTCAATCCATCTCATGTTGGGTCCTTCTCTTTTCTTGCTACCTTCAGCTTTTCCAAGCATTATTGTCTTTTCCAGTTACTCATGTCTTCTCCTAAAGTGACCACAGTATGATAGCCTCAATTTAGTCATTTTCGCTTCTAGGGAGAGGTCAGACTTGATCTAAAACCCACCAATTTGTCTTTTTGGTGGTCCTTGATATCCCTAAAACGTTCCTCCAATACCACATTTTAAATGAATCAACTTTCTTCCTGTCAGTTTCTTCATTGTCCAACTTTCACACCCATACCTAGTAAGGGGGAATACTGTGGCAGGAATTAACTTGAACTTGGTCACCAGGGACACATCCTTTCACTTAAGAATCTCTTCTAGCTCCTTCATGGATGCCCTTCCCAGTCTCATCATACACACACACACACACACACTCATCATCATCTATACTCACACACACACATTCTGCTACATTCAAAGTGGCTTGCAAAACTCAGTTACAAGTATAATCAAAAATAGTTTAAAAGCCATAAAACCTATTACAATTAAAAACACCAAACAAACCTCCTTAAAAACTAAAATGTCCTGCACCAAGAACAAGCAATAAAACCCATAGGCAAACATACTCAAAATCTCAGAATGTCCCAAGTACGGCCATTTCGCAATGTTTCCTATGCCTTGACAAATAGGTCATTTCATGTATCTCATCTAGCAGGCCATTCCAAAGGGATCAAATGTTCATAGAGTGGTCCATTGTGCAGTGGCACATGTTGTTAACTGCCTGGTACCAATTAGAGACCCTTTAATGTGTAAACTATATGTGAACTATATATACAGTGTAAACTATATTTGGGGTATAAGACCTTCTGCCCTTCCTGGCTATGGCAGAATACAGCTTTGGAATCACTGACATGCTAAGGTGCTCAACCCTGTATCCCCTGTTTTGAATTCATTAGATAGATATCCATCTAACTCGTTGGACTCTGGCTGTGTGGTTCCAGTTTGGCCAAGGGGTCACCCAGGGCACGGATTTGTGCATCACATGGAAGATGCTCTCCCTCCCCTCCAATGTTTCCCCTGCCTTCATTTCATGTGAGGAGGAAAGAAGGTGCAACTCATCCCTCAGTTCTCTCTTCGTTACCATGAACAGAAGATGCATTGGAGAATTCTCCTTGCACAGAGTATATTAGTGTTCTGAATCTATTTCGTGAAGGAAAGACGTAACCTCATGTTTCATTTGTTTTACTTTCATAGGTTGTTTAAAAAAACTTACTCAAAAAATGTTCTGAATGTCAAGAGAACTTGACATATAGTCTGATGTCCGTATTGTGTTTTCATTGCCTGGGTGAGTGATATGATATATCTGTTTGTAAACAGTTTGCACCCATCTCAAGAGCAGCATGTCTTTCTTCAGATAATCAATCCCAGTCAGCTTTTGGACTCCAGATCTGAACATATGGAATCAAAAGCAGGCGATATGAACTCATCTGTTAACTCAGCATGGGGGGAGGATGCCTCCCATGGCAGCCTGTCTTAACCACCTACAAAAAGGCAAAGGCAAAGTCCACACATACAAAAAACTTTACAGGACAAAGCTAAATGCAAGGGGAAGGACTTTTTTCCCAATCCATAACAAGAACTGACAATCCTATGCAGAGTTCTATCCTTCCGAATCATTTGAAGTTAATAGTCTTCAAATGGTGTAACTTTACCTAGGATGGCATTTTGGTTCTTCCAACCATCCGATTGTGGTAAAGCCCCAAGAAAATATTTTCCTGCAGCCTTTCAACACATAGAATCGGATTGTGGTCCTAGACCAAGACAACCATGGGATGAGTTCAATAGAGACTGTGGCTCAGAGTGATACAACCACTGCTGTTTATGGATCACTTTTTAATATACAAGAATAGCAAGTTGTAGATGGCAAGGGTTCTTCTCGTGCTGGCACCCAGAACACTGGACAGGAAGGATTTTAAGGAATCTAGAACAGGGGTTCTCAGTCTTGATTAACCTGCAGGCATTTTTAGAATTTTGAGGACAGGGACTGACAAAATAGCTGCCACCGGATGCTGGAGTCAACCCAAAATGTTAGAAGTTTACAAGCCAAGCGTTTTACTATGATGAAGGCAGTTGCATCTGAAAGGGTTCTTTCTGCAAACACAAAGATGATGGCTTCTTCCTCCTGGCTTCTTCCAAAGTCTCTCCTGCTCAAATGAGATAGAAGTAGCATTGGCTCTTTGCTTTGGGGATGCTTTGTCAAAGAGGCACATGGGTGCCAGTGAACCACACCCACAGGCACCACATTGGGGATCACTGATCTAGAGGAACAGTGGAATAAAGGTGGCAGTGGTTGAGGAGACAACAAGTGGGTTACAAACAGGGAAGTTTAGGATTCATGAAGTCAGCGAAATAGACGATTGGACCTTTCTTTCCAATATCATTCCAAACTAAAATACTAAAATTAAAGCAAAAGGAACAGAATGGAATTATAATGGGCGTTTTACTGTGCATATGTGCTATTTTTGGGTAGGAACACTCAGGGAACGCACAGGAACAGAGTTCCGGCTGGCTCCTGAGTTGGCCACGCCTACAACCAAAACCTCTGGCATGCATGGCCACAGAGCATGCTGCCCTCCCCATGATACACACAAGAGGAAAAAGCAGCATGTTAAAATGCCCTCTTTCCCACTAGGGAGCCCCTGGGGATTTCCTTGTCAATTTCACTCCCCCCTCAGTCAGCTGGGAGTGAAATTGACAAGGAAAAGCCTCTCTCTGCCTTGCCTTCTCTAGCTGACATGTAGCAACTGGAAAAGGGCAAGCAGGGAACCCAGGTACATTGAAAATGTCTTTCTTTCCCTCCCTGACCTGAGAGAGCTGTGCTGTGCTGTCAGGGGCGTGCTCTAATATGCTAATGAGCTTTTGCTGTTGGGTGTGGCCTATTATTCCAATGAGTTCCTCTCAGCTGAGTTCCCTCTCAGCTGAGTTAGTGTGAGCTAGCGCACTGTTTTTTAGCCTCTGGCTCACACATTTTTGTCTCCGCCCAGGAAGGATGGCTCCAGAGCAATGTTCCCTCTAAGCTGCGGAATCTTGTGAGCAAGAATTCTACTTTGTGAGCTACTGGCATTAAAGTTGTGAGGGAGCGATTTGGCTGCTGCATAAATTAGTGTGCTCTGGAGCCATCCGGCCTGAGCTAAGGCAAAACTGTGTGAGCCGGACGCTAAAAAAACTGTGAGCTAGCTCACACTAACTCAGCTTAGAGGGAACACTGCTCCAGAGCAAACGAATTGATGCCGTAGCCAAATCGCTCGCTCACAACTTTAATGCCAGTGGCTCCCGAAGAAGAATATTTGCTCACAAGATGCCACAGCTTAGAGGGAGCATTGTATGTGATACTTCTCATAATCAGAAAGATTTGGCACAGATTCATTTCATCAGCACTGTCCTGTCAACCTTGGTAATCATGCTTACTCCCAATTACCACTTCACCTCTTGATTCAGTTTCCACTGTGAGAAACATCTGACACTTTAATGTGTGTTTCTTTTCCGACTGAATATTAGAATAGCTTCCAAAACAAACTCACAGGTTAAAGCAGCCTCTTCTGAAAACTGGTTGTTCCAGGCTGCTGGAGCAGGAATGCTGTGAATATGAGGAAGCAGCAGGCAACGAAAGCCCAGCGGCAGCAAAAATTGCTCATGCTGCTGCCGCCAAAAGAGAATAGAATTTCCTCAGACGGCCTGTTCTCTTTTGCTGTCACTCACTTAGCTATGTAGAGGAGGCAGATAAATATATTTAAAATGTCTGTATTTGTGTGCATGCACACACACACACACACACACACACACACACACACACACACACACACACACTCTTAACGTAGGAGGGAATTTAAATGTGCTTATATTAGGTAGTAGATACAAAGACAAACTTCTGTGCTTGTAAAAAAGGGTGTCATTGTTGAATTTGAGAATCAGATTAGACAGTGTCTATTTTTAATAGTTCAGTTTTCACCTGCAATGTAGCATGATGGTTATGCTTACGTTCATGCAACAAAACCACAAGTGTACAGGTTACCCCAAATAGGTATATTTTGCTTACATAAACTTCTGCATGCCTCTTCTGAATGATATATATTCCTCTTCTGGATTAAGTATCCAGTGCTAAATTCTCAATGTTATTTACTCAACATTAGAAAATACATAATTTGGTTGGCTCCAACGATCCCCTTCTGCTGTGCTACACAATGATTCCCCATTCTCTGTGTTTCATTTTCAGAACTATTTCTCTAAGATTTAGAACAATGTCATTGTATCCAGTCCTATTATGTATATAATACATATGCCACAATATTATAATATTCAGTACCGTAATGATGATGATCATGGAATAAAACCACAGCCAGAAAATAAAACTAGCATAGCTAACAAACTGAGAGGATTTAAAATTATGGGCTCTAGCTATGTTCAAGAGTTTATTGGATGACATATTTAAGACTGCAAACACACCAAGGTAGGTTTTATAAGGAAAAATTATTCATGTAAGGTCATTAAAGTAATTAGTATATATTTGTTTAGGATTTTTCTGTCAGATATTTCTCTCACACCAAAGACTCAAAGCAGCTTACAGAAGGAAAAAGACCCCTAAAAATATAATGTATAAATATAATTATAAAAATATAATTTATGAAAATGTATGTAGAAGAAGAAGAGAAGAGACTGGATTTATACCCCACCCTTCACTTGTAGTCTTAGAGCGGTTTACAAATGCCTTTCCCTTCCCCTCCCCACAACAGACACCCTGTGAGGTAGGTGGGGCTGAGAGAGCTCTTTCCCAAGCTGTCCTTGAGAGAACAGCTGGTACAGAGCTATGGCTTGCCCAAGGTCATCCAGCCAGGTGCAAGTGGAGGAGTGGGGAATCAAACCCGGTTCTTCCAAATTAGAGTCCGCGCACTTTACCACTACACCAGACTTGCTCTCAGTTACTCCCAACAAGTCCCCCAAACACAAACTTCAAGCAGGTGATGAGCTACAATGATATTATCCCAAGCTGATAATAATTCTGCCAGTATGGTGCACACATGCTCATGTATGCATGCAAGCTGCCAGTAATAGCCCAATAACCTGTCCCCCGCCTGGTGGAATGCTCTGCCGGAAGACATCTATGCCCTGCGGGAGCTGCTACCTTTCCACAGGGCATGTAAGGCAGAGATGTTCCGCTGGGCTTTTGGCTGTGGACAGGGACAGGACAGCTTCTGGCACTCTCGTGTGGTTCCTCATTCCTCATAGCCCCTCCCCCAGGGAGGCCAGGGAGTTAGGTTTTCCGCCATCTTAAGCATTGCATATATACTGTTTTTACCTATTGTTATTTATTGAACTATGTAGTTGTATGTGATTGCATAATACTGTTGTAAGCTGCTCTGAGTCCTACTTGTAGGGAAGGGCAGCCTAGTAAATCCAAGTAAATAAAATAAATAAAATCACCACTAGCAATATGGGACCGGGCAGAAAACTTGACAAATCCAGGCATAGCTCAGTGGAAAGGCACTGGGATAGCATGATTGATTCCCCACATGGGGAGAAGCCAGAGGCTCCCCATCCATCCTTCGCTTCCTGTGTGCCTACACTGCCAACCTGGATGATTATCAGATGCCAGCAGTGCTGTTAGGGAGTGTGAGTTCACCCTTGGACCACCAGCCTGCTCCCCATGCAAGATGTACGCAGCAGCCATCAGTATGCATGAGTGAGAAAGGGATGGGGAATGCAGAAGGATGGCTATGTCAGTCGTTTGTAGCTGTCTGAAGCATATCTAAAGCAATGAGCTGCAGTGCATGAAAGGAGCCACTGGACCTGTGTTATATTTCACAGCTAAACAAAGCAGAGGTCCAGTGGCACTACGAAGACCGACTGCATTGATCCCAGCATGAGCTTCCCTAAGTCAGACCTCACCCCCTTGGATATGTGAAGGGGAGATCAGTCTGAGAAGCCCCATGGGGAACTCATGGGGGTGGGGCAGTTGGGGCAGACACTAGCATAGCCTGAAGGAAGGAGGTGTTGAAAGGGGGCAAGGATAAAGTCTCATCTCAACAACAACCAGAAAGTGAGAGAGTTGTAGATCACAGACTTTACTGAACAGCATCAGGGAAATAATAAGGAGGTATCCAGTATGAACCCTGACCAATGCTCCCTCTAAGCTGTGGAGTCTTGTGAGCAAAAATTCTACTTTGTGAGTTACTGGCATTAAAGTCGTGAGCAAGCGATTTGACCATGTAGAGTAGTAGTCAACCTTTGTAATCTCTAAATCATGATGTCCTAATCTCTGAATGGGAGGGCACCAAAGGATTCTAATAGGCTCTCTTCAGTGCCTTCAATTTCACCCATGTTTGTACCATTATTTACTATGGTAGCCATGTTCGGCTGTGGGGAGGTTGATGTAAATAAAGGGTCATTTTGAAGTGGTGGTTCTTCAGGTTTCCAAGGGTGCTTTGGATTGTTCATGCTGGCTCCAGGGAGGTGAGGTCGATAAAAAGTTCACGATCATCTTTTATTTGACTGGGCTTGGGGGCGTGTTCTTTTCTATTTCTCCTTAGCTGAGATGAAACCTCCAAATTCCTTAAGAGGGGGGTCTTCTCTTTTTGTTGGAATGACTACTGGGGAGACCTGAAATTTTCTTAACTACTCCTGCATTGAGAGTATTAATACTGGTATCTGTGGAGGGGAGAATATTTCTGTAATAGCTTCTGGACCAAAAACAGTCTAAGGTCACAATTAGACGGCTCTTTAGATCTGACCCAGGCACAAGTGCCTGGTGGATTTAAAGGGAATGCCCAGACAGCGATATCTGGGAAAGGTGCCACTTCTATGATCAGCCCATTGATCCCCGCTAGGGAGCCATACTTTAAAGATATCAGTGAAAGTCCTGTCTAAAGCTTGCCAATGAGCCAATGGCAGATTTTCCCCTGTCTGATTGTTCCAGCATGCAACCAGCCCATCAAGATGGTCTGATTCCAAACCATCCCAAATGGCCACCATTTAAAAACATTTGTAGTGATATGTACATAAACACATAAACGTGCAATGGCTGCAGAGCTCTGCTCAAACGTTCCAGACAATTTCATGTTTCTGAATGGCCCGTGAAATTTATGAACTTTGTTAATTGAAATGGTACTTAGAGAAAGGTACCACTGGTGATGCTTTTACAATTCAAGTCTGTGCATGCATAGAAAAACAAGTATACGGGGAGGCACCTATGCACATATGCAGATTTTTTTTAAAAAAAACCCAACCACATGGCTTCTTTAGGTTGACACTGTCTAGACAATCCACCACAGAGTCTGCGTGTGGTAAGGCAATTCACAGGGGAGCTGTCTGGTCATGCAACACTGGATAAAAAAGATTAGGATCAAATTAGAGCTGGGCCAATGGCGGGATTAGCTGCCCATCTGAACGCACCCTAAAAGACAAGACCTCCAGCAGCTAACAGTAGCTGCCCTGTTGGAGGAGAAAGAAAACCTCTTCCATGTTATTTGTAATTGCTAAGAATGCCTAAGGTAAGAATCACACGTGAACTTTCAGTAACAGAAAGAAATCCTCCCTCCCTATGTTAACAAAACAAGATAAAAAGAAGACTGCTTCAGTGGGAGACTAAAATCAGTAAAAATCAGTTAAAAACCAATTAAAACCATTAAAACTCATTAAAAACACTTATCTGTGACAGAGCAGTCAAAAGGCAAATAGTCACGTTGAGCCTGAAACCCCATAATTTATATAAGTAAAAAGTGGAAATGTCAATAAAATGTAAAAAAAAAGAGAAAAATAAAGGTCATATTAAAATCTATTATAATAAAATTGGGTTTCAATAGAGAGTATCTTGGAGATAAATAGCGAGATGATTAATTTATAGAGTATTTCTACTTGTCTATACTATTTACTTTGTAATTAATAAACTTCTCATCAGTTTATAATGATAAGAATATGTGTATGCATATGTTGCATAAAGATATATGTGTACATGCACACACACTGAGAATCTTATCTAACTGTATCATTTTTAATTAAAATGTTAATACAATTCAGTGAAAATTGGTTAGCATTTCTTATAAATCCTAGAAGCTTCTGACATTTACAGTAATCAGCTTTTATGTGTAAGTTTCATTAAGTTGCGTTCTCTTTACATTCATCCATTTTAAATATATCTGAACCTAGAAAAGATAATTCTGCAATAGTAAATCCTTAAATTGTAGAGTGCTAATTAACAACCATGAAGTTCAAATGTGCATTACGCTGATGGAACTTTCCAAATAATTTTTAATTCTATAATCTATTTTTAAATGCAAACCAATTTTGTAAAGAGAATCTGTATCATTTAATGAGTTTTTAAAAATATGAGATGTTCTGCCAGGCTTTTGGTTGAGAACACAATGGTTCAGTATTGTGGCTGGCACCCTCTTCTCTCGTCCCCCCTTGTGCTTCCTCTAGGGCTGCCAAGTCAGCCCGGGGGGCGGGGGATCCCCTGCTAAAGGGGTTTCCGATCTGCCGGCCAGCATTTGGCCGGCAGGGGGAACCCCACCCCCGACGTCGTCCAGCGAGGACGATGTAATGACATCACCGGAAGTGACGTCAGCACGTTGGGGCGTTGCCAGGGCGACGCTCTGGCAATCGCCCCAAAACTCTATGATACCATAGAGTTTGGGGGTGATTGCCAGAACGTCGCCCTGGAAACACCCCCAACGTGCTGACGTCACTTCCGGTGACGTCGCTGAGCGCGCGCCAGGAGAAAGTCCCGGCCGGAGGACTCCCCCCTGCCGGTGAGTTTTGAAGACTTGGCAACCCTAGCTTCCTCTCTCCTGCCCAGAAGTGGCCAGACAGTCCAAAATTGGGATGTAAATTGTAGAGACACCATCTTGGACTTTTTAAATCTGGTTTTTAATCTTCTATTTTAATTCCGTTTGTAATTAAAATTTTAACGGTCTCTACATTTGTCTTGTGGCGTTATGCTTTTTGTTGTATATTGCCCAGAGCCCTGCTTAGCAGGGATAGGGTGATTAATAAATCAAATAAATCATCATCATCATCATCATCATCATCTGTGAGGTTGCAGAAGCATGGATCAGCATGGCCAGATCAGCTGAGTCTAGGTCATGAGAAAGCTGGTGACTCAGATGCAGCAGACAGAAGGTGCTCCTGGCCACTGTGCCTTTCTGCTTTTCAAAGAGCAAGGCTGGGTCCATAAATTTACAGGTCTTGTATGTCATTAAATCAATAAATCGATGCCAATATTCATTCCTTGTGCATGTTTCAGCACATTTCTCATATTGTTAGGGTGTACAAATGGGAACGTGCTATTCATTTACATTTGTAGAACAGAATCCATATGGGTTGTGATGGATAGCCGTCAGTTAACCTTCCACTAAAATGTGACTGAGATGAAAATGTGCAAATTAGCAAATCAGCTTTTCTCTCTCTTGGTTTAGCCCACACGCTAAATCAAGCTTAAGTTAAAACGTTCTATGAATTACTTTTCAAAGGGGAGTCAGCTTTAAGTTTGTGGGTGCTGCTTTGTGCCAGTCTTAATTTTAAGTAAGGCACAAGAGCACTGTTGCCTTATCTGGGAGCCATTGGCTGCCTCCCAGGAACCAGTGAATTGGAATGTGTCTAGAGAAACAGTTTGAACTCTACCTTGCTTTTTGTAGCAGGTTTTTGCTGTGAGTTAGCTCACCCTGCCTTCCTGTAGACAATATAGTAAGTGTGAGATATTTATTGTATACTTTGCGATGGAACTGTCTGTTCCCCCACATTTGTATGTGTGGTTTAGTCTCATGGGATGGAGTCCATTACACATAGCAGTCCTGGCTACCATCAGTCCACTGGTCAGGCCAAACAAATGATCCAAACTATCAAACATATGCTTAAAAACTTTATTCAGTGGTTTGGCTATACTCGGTTTGAGAAATACTCCTATTTCAGGTCTTGAAAATATGCCCCTGCACAGCTCCACAGAGTACACAGTGCTCTGCCAGCCTCATCAACAACACTGGCACCCAGATTACCAACTGACGTTCATCAAAAGTTAAAGAATCTCCTGTACTATCAAAAGAATTACTATGGTAAGTGACCTGTGCATCTTCTATCCCTACAAGAAGAGGAGACTATGCAAAAGCAGACACAGGTGGCATGGGTACCAGCATCAATTATGTGAATGACAGCTGAACCATGTTCTTATACACTGGAAAAACTAAGCATATATTGCAGGAATAGGAGACATTTGAGCAAAGGTTGTTGCCACCCCAGCAGGAATAACGAGACAGACAACAGTCTTGGAATTAAACAAGGGCCACTTTATTAGCTTACAGAACATTGCAGCAATGAAAAAAAACATAAGCAAGCCTGGAACAGGCAAGGCAGGTGTCATTCCCTGACCTGCCTCCTTGCCCTTGTAGGGCGGGTCACCCCAGCTCCGGTCTTGAGCCAATGATCTAGCTCATGAGTGGCAGCCTAGCAAGCTGGTTGCCACCTAGGAGCGCCTACCCCTGAAGCCTTACAACTTGCAGGGAGGCGCCTGACCTAAGCGATTCCCAGAGGCGATCATCATTCCCTACCTTGGACCTTAAAATCTGAAGGCAGTTCCTGACGACCTCCTGTTCCCAAATGGGATATGCCATGAGGTGCTCACCAGTTCCGTTTACTTGCCTGCCCAAACCTGCCAAGTGACCTAATTAAGCTCCAACCACCACCTATAGCCCTTAATCTGCTGCCCTCAGTGTAAAATAGGCAAAAACATCTCTCCCTTATGGCCAGTTTCGGAAGAGGTGAAAAATTCCTACCTGGTCCCATAGGCGACCAGCCATTGCCTACACTAAGAACAGGGCAGGCAGATGGGCGAGCACGTGGACCCAAGAGGAAGGCCGAGGGCAGGGGCTCAGCCTTTTAAAAGGCTGGCCCCACCCTGCTGGCTCTAGGACGCTTTGTGTCCTTCCTGTTGCTGCCCACCCTCCCGCGGTACGGCAAAGCAGCCCCCGGGCACCATCGGCATGGCTGGGTGGCCAGGAGTTCAGTTCCCCAGTGTCCCGGGTCCTCCCGGGGCTCCCGGGAAGCTGCAGGGGCGGTGACTGGCAGGGAAGTGAGGGAACCCCCCTCCCCATCCCGAGGAGAGCCAGGCACACCTGGAGACAGCGTCGGGTCAGCAACCACTGGGAAACAGGAGAGGAGAACAGCCAGCACAACAGCGATGACGGCTGGAGGGCTTGGGGCTGGACGAGCCCGCGGACAGCCGCGGGAGTCACGGAGGGGCATGGGAGAGACTGCACGGGCCAGCAGCAGCGTTAGCACAAGGGCACAGCTGAGGGCGACCGGGGCCGGTGGAGGCATGTGCAGCGTCTACGGAGCAGCTGGGAACAGAAGGGAGGAGGGAGGGGCCGGAAAGCAGGGAGGAAGAGTGTCCTCGTATTTACTGGGGGGCGGGGCTTGGGCAGAGGTGAAGCCGGGAGAACTCAGCAGAGAATAAAAAGGAGGAAATAGGAGCCGATGAGGAGGGAAACAGGACAGCCGGAGAAGGCGAGAGAGCGAAAGCCAGGAAAGGCACAGAAGAGAGAGAGAAGCGTGCCTGAAGTAGGCTTGTTCCTGGGCAAAGGAGGGGAGGGTGACGCAACCCCCCCCCCCTGTTGCCACATCTGAGGCTCTTCCTAAAAGCCTAGGTTCCCTCCTGAGGACCTGGTTCCATCTCTGCCTGTCTGGCTTCCGGGAAGGTTACTCCTGGGCAACCCCCATCCCACAGGTCAGCAAACGAGAGGGAGAGACGTGATCCTAAGAGGCTGCTGCCATACCCTACCAGCCGGGGGTGCACCTCCGCACGCCCACACGGAGCGCGACACCCAGTACCTGCAGAGTTTGTTGCAACACCTGATGAGGCTACCCCAGAACAAATTTATCTCTCTTTTTTTGAAATTTCAAAATTTTATTATAGTATTAATAAAGTACATATATGAATGACAGTAGCATGACTAAATGAAAACATAAAGACATTAGGTTGCAATATAATGCCTAGTACAGCAAGTGAACTATCAATATATAAACATAAGGGGCATGGAGCTACAATATCTGTAAGAGAAGCATTATAATATGGACATATGCACTGTAGTAACTAAAAAGTAAATCAGACTAATCACTGCCCTCAGAATAGTGTATGTACAATTAAAACAAAAAGTAAATACTGGAACTGAAGGTAGGAAGGGAATATTGTCAACTTACAGAGGTCTCAACAGCTGGCAATTTCAGAGGGTGCTTTAAAAGTGAAGCCATGCATGTTAAGTAATATTAGACGTAGAACATCCCGAGCTGTCATATATAGTAACACAGGAGAACAGGTGAGGACAGAATTGGAGTAACCTCCTTGGGAGCCAGTATGGGCTTGATGTAAATTGTCAGTAAGTTTGGACATGATAAATTGATCCCATATTTTGTCATGCCAGATCTTCAGCATTGGGGGAGATGGAGATTTCCATACCATGGCAATTGTTAGTCGGGCAGCAGCCAGGAAGATTGAGGTGAGATCCTTGTGAGCAACTGCTGTATCCAAGTGGTCCCACATGTTGAGGAGTAGCAGTTCTGGACTTGCCAGTAGCAATTGTGATGTGATCTTGTTTATTTGGGTCAGGGTCTCTTGCCAAAAGGTTTGTATGACCAGACAATCCCACCAAGAGTGCATATAATCACCGATGGCGCCACATTCCTTCCAGCATAGGGGGATGGGCATGGATTTCATCTGATATAGGTGTTTTGGAGTGTAATACCACCTGGAGGTAATTTTAAAAGCCTGCATTCTGATATTAAAGACTTCAGAAGAGTGTAAAGGATAAGTCCAAATAGAAAGCCATTAATCATGGTATAAATCCATCTTAAGGTCAACATGCCTTAAGTGTTCCAGTATTTTACTTCAAATTTGCTGTCGATCATTAATATGGTCTTGTAGAGTTTAGAAAGCAGACCTTTTGGAGAATCAGGATATGTCATGATCAAAGCTGGTTCATGGCCTGCTAAAAGTCCCGGAGGTGGTAGTGGTTTCAATCATACTCTTCAATTGCAGGTATTGGAACCATGGAGAGGGGTTTCCCAGAAGGTTATAAAAAAACACATTTGTTTCTTATTTTGCCATGCTTTACTAAGTCTATGAGACATAAAAGGCCAGCTGAAGTCCAGTTTGCAAAAGCATCAGAGTCCATACCTGGAGCGAACCAAGCCTGGTGTGTATAGGTTGAGAGAGGTGAAATACTAGGAGCCAACAATTTTTTCTGGAGATCCCAGATCTTTATCATAGTAGCTGAAAAGCAGTTTTTAACCAACCTTCCAGGGCGTTGCCTAGGAGACAGCCACAAAATCTCTTGGAGAGTGATAAGAATGATGTAAAATTGCTTAATAGCCATCTATTTCAGAGGAGACTCTGTGTGCTGCATCCATATCATATTGGAGAGTACGGAACCATAATAGTAAGCCCGTAAGGATGGTAGGTCCAGTCCCCCCATAGAAGCAGGTCTGTGTAGAAAATTGCAGTTGAATCTAGACTTGTTAAAAGCCCAGATACAAGAGGACAGGGTGTGTTGCCATTTTAAAAGGTCTTTGTCTGGAATAATAATAGGGAAAGCTCAAAAAAGGAAGAGAAATCTGGTGAAAATAAAGCTTTTAATAATATGTAACCAATCTGTTAATGAGAGGAATTCCAGTCCCGAAGTTGTATTTGGACATCCATATGCAGATGATGAAAGTTGCAGGTGAGCTAGTTGTTCAAGTCCACAGGGATATGGACACCCAAGTGCCTGCAAGAAATAACAGACCATTTAAAAGGGAAAGTTTGTCATATCCTAGAATGTGTTGCAGGATTGAGATGTACTGGATATCATTCCGATTTTGACAGGTCAGATGCACCCAAATTCAGAAAGAGTGTCCAGGATGGCAGGTAGTGATCTCAATGGGTTAGAAACATATAAAGTCATGTTGTCTGCATAGAGATTTACTTTATGATCTACAACTCCGATGGAGAGGCCTGTAAAATCATTATGTCTTTGAAGTTCTTCTGCCAATGCTCAATAGCAAGAGCAAATATAAGAGGTGAAAGGTCCCCTGCTTGGTGCTCTGAGAAGGATGAAAGGTAGAGGAGTTGTGTCCATTGACCCTGAAATTAGTTGTGGTGGAATTATAAATGGAAAACAGAGCTCTCTGGAAGTTGTCACCGAAGCCCATCTTTTAAAGGAATGAGAGCATGTGGTCTCCAGAGAGTCAAAGTCGAGTGCAAGAATTAGTGAATTTTCTGCTGAGCCCTTGTCATGGTATATGAAATCAAGGGTGTGACAGATATTACCTGAGATTTGTCGATGTGGTATAAAATCAGTCTGGTCTGAGTCCACATAATCATGTATAATTGATTTGAGTCTATTGGCCAGGATGGATGTAAAAATCTTTGCATCATTGTTCAGTAGGGTTATTGAGCAACATGAGGGAGGATCCTAATTATCTTTGTTGTGTTTGGGGACAACTAAATGTAAAGAAATCTGAACAAGAAGAGGGTAACTAACCAGACTGAAGGATGTTGATACAAACTGAGAGGAGAGCTTCCGCCAACCAAGGAGAGAAGGTTTTGTAGAACTCTGCAGGTATTCCATCAATTCCAGGTGCTTTGTTCAACTTCAGAGTTTTGATCATTTCTTTCATTTCCTTCAGAGATATTGGGCTGTTCAGAAATTCCTTAGGTGCTGACAGGGGTCCTTTCGTAGAAAAAGAGGTGCAGGAGCTCATTAGCATAACTCATTAGCATAACTCATTAGCCTATGCCACGTCCCCTGACATCACCGGAAGTGTGTCCGAAAGGGAATGTTAGTTTCAGCCCCATTATACCCTATGGGCCATTGAAATCAATGGCAGAAACTCATAGGGTATATGAGGGGCTGGAGGAAAGGGGGTTTGAGGGAGAGGCTCCAAACTTGCAGGGTAGCTGCTGGGGCCTGTCCTCGAAATACCCACCAAGTTTCAAAAAGATTGGACCACGGGGTCCAATTCTATGGGCCCCCAAACAGATTGTCCCATTCCCTCCATTGTTCTCTATGGTGGGGAAAAATGTTAACTTTTTCCTCCCATAGAGAACAATGGAGGGAATGGGGGCAACCTGTTTGGGGGCCCGTAGAATTGGACCCCCTGGTCCAATCTTTTTGAAACTTGGTGGGTATTTCGAGGAGAGGCCCCAGAAGCTACCCTGCAAGTTTGGAGCCTCTCCCTCAAACCCCCTTTCCTCCAGTGGCTTTTAAAGTTGCCACCGAATTTCGGCGGCAATTCAGCGATGGGCTGAATCAGATTAGAGAATCTGATTCGGCCCGTGACTGCCCTAGTGGCCACTCCTGAGCTGGCGGAGCTTTGCTCCACCTTGCTCCGACCCCAACGGACCCCTGGGTGCTGAGGAGAGAGGTTCTGAATAAAAGGATGAATAAGTAAGAGTCGATTAAGGATGAATCTGGTTTGGTAGTACTATAGAGTTTCTTGTAAAAGGTAGCAAAAGTATTGGTGATTCCCTTTGGAGTGAATTGAATGTAACTTGCAGAATTGCAAAGGGCTTTAACACACGAGGATGTCTTTCTATCGTTTACTCTCTGTGCAAGGAGTTGGATGTTTTTAGGGGATCTCTGCCAGTGTCTCTGTTTTAAAAACAATGTAAAAAAAGTTTAAAAAATGAATCTGTGAAAGCTTCAAGTTTTCCAGGATTTTCCTCTCAGCTAGTAATTTGGTGTAAGCTTCCCCCACCCCTGTGCATTTGTGCTCAGCTTCCAAAAGTGCAATCTTATCTAATGTTTCTCCCCTGAGTTTATCTCTTCCTTTTCTCAGGAACAATGTTGCTGAAATCATAAATCCCCTTAATACTGCCTTCATCACATCCCATTGCATTGACAAAGATATTTCTGGAGAAAAAATTTCTTTAAAAATTTTTTTGGATGTCCAACTTCACTTTTTCTCTTACCAATTGGTAAACCACAATCAACAGCCACAATCTCAGCATGCAAACTGGTCATGCATAATCCCTAAAGCGGATGTGTGTGTGAAGCACTTTGAATACTTAGGACAAATATTATATGTGTGCCACATACTATTACACATTATTTAATACAATGATACACAGCTAATTTTTTTAATATGGAATCAGTGTTACCACCTTCCCCCCCCCCCCCCTTTACCCTGGCAGGGTTCTTCTACCGGTTTGGTGTAGTGGTTAAGTGTGAGAACTCTAATCTGGGAGAGCCAGGTTTGATTCCCCACTCCTCCACTTGCTGCTGCTGGATGACCTTGAGCAAGCCATAGTTCTGACAAGAGCTATCCTTGAAAGGGCAGTTCTTTCAGAGCTCTCTCAGCCCCACCTACCTCACAGGGTGTCTGTTGTGGGGAGGGGAAGGGAAAGGAGTTTGTAAGCTGCTCTGGGACTCCAAATGAAGGGTGGGGTATAAATCCTCCTCCTCCTCTTCTTCTTCTTCTTCACAGGCAGAAGTCCAAATGTGAAGTATGTCTCCAGTAGCATTGTTATGGAGAGGAGAATTTCTTTTTCCAAAATTTAACATTTTAGATATAGCCATTGATTTCTCTTATTTTGGTTTTTCTCTCTGATTTCTCTGCAAAGAGAAATCAAAGAGAAAAACCAAAATAAGAGAAATCAATGCACACTTCTGTAACTTCAGCCCCGACATTTATTTTATGTTACACACCACAGAGTTAGATTTGAGTCCAGTAGCACCTTAGAGACCAACAAGAGTTTCAGGGCATAAGCTTTTGAGCATCAAAGCTCTCTTCATCGATGAAGGGAACTTTGACTCTTGAAAGCTTATACCCTGAAATTGTTGTTGGTCTCTAAGGTGCTACTGGACCCGAATCTCTACTGCAGACCAACATGGCTGCCCTCTAAAGCATGACAGGGTGGTGCTCTAGCAGAAGGATAGGAAGGTTTGGGAAGACACCGCCTGCCTCTGAGCATTTACAGAGCGAAAGTCTGCAAAGCTTCCTTTCCTGCCCCTCCTCTCTTCAAATTTATCTTTGATTGAAACATAATGATTAGAAAGAACTGATTAGGAAGAGGAAAAAAAACCAGATAGTTGGATTTCAAGGAGAAACTGGGTACAGAGGAATTAAGAGCATTTTTCTTAATGGCATTGGTCTGCAGCATGGAGCTGCAATGATATAAAAACCCTTTGCCTCTGTCATTTCTGCCAGCCACACATATTTTAAAGGCACAGGATCCATTCCGGAAAAAGGTGACATCTATAGCCCACTACACATCACATGATTTTAGCCTGTGGAGGCTCCTTGTGATCAGGAAAGTTTAAAAAAAATTATTCTCATTTGGGGGAAGGGGTAATACACAGTACAGTATATGCCTGCAGCAGAGAACCATTAGAGAGGAAAGGCTCCTACCTCAGTCATAATGACTGACCATCCTTACCCTATGCAGGTTTTCCCGTTTATGCAAGAGGAATAGCAATTCCAGGTTCTTAAGCTTATTAGTGTAAGCGTTCACAGAAATGTTCACAGCTTTGAGTCCAAAGGAAAGAACATTTCCAATTCATTTTATTTTTGAGATGAACACCATTAATTCAGGCAGAATGCAAGTATGACCTGGAACCCTTGACGGGGACTAAAAAGAGAATTCAATTTCAGAGGGAGTGCTTGTTCAATAAAATGAAGAGCTCTAACGATTTTCAGAAGACTTTCCACTGTGAACAGTCCTGCCCTACTTATTACTCCTTATACGATAGATTGATAGATGATAGATAGATAGATAGATAGAAGAAGAAGAAGAAGAAGAGATTGGATTTATACCCCGCCCTCCACTCCCCAAGGGAGTCTCAGAGCGGCTTACAAACTCCTTTTCCCTTCCCCTCCCCACAACAGACACCCTGTGAGGTAGGTGGGGCTAAGAGAGCTCTTTCCCAAGCTGTCCTTGAGGGAACAGCTGGTACAGAGCTATGGCTTGCCCAAGGTCATCCAGCCAGGTGCAAGTGGAGGAGTGGGGAATCAAACCCGGTTCTCCCAGATTAGAGTCCGCGGACTTAACCACTACACCAAACTGGCTCTCTTGATACAAGGGTGGTGGTGGAAAGTGCCTTCAGGTCACATTAACATGACTCCCGCCTTGGGGTTTTCAAGGCAAGAGACATTCAGAGCTGGTTTGCGATTGCCTGCCTCTGCATAGTGACCTTGGGCTTCTTTCCTGGTCAGGGCTGACCCTGATTAGCTCCTGAGATCTAACAGGATCAGGCTAGGCCTTGGCCATCCAGATCAGGGATGATACAAGGGTAGCTATCTGAGATGGAACCCTTCCACACGAGATGGACTTCCCCATTGCAGACCATTTGCATGGAGAAAGCTCCATGTGGTAGCATCACTTTCAGCCATATTAGTGCACTGATGGAACAAGTTTAGCTATTTTGGTGTAGCTAACCTTACTTGAAATGGTTTCATACAAATGGCTTGAGACTGGCCATTTTCTTTATGCAGTTGATTTTCAAGTGGCCTCCCATATGAAGTACATAATGTAGTTTATGATGCTTGTATAAATTAGTCCTGCCCACTGATTTTTATCTGGAGCTATGTAGAACTGCACACAAGCTTGCAGCAAAAGTTATTTTAGGCATCTCCCAGATTTAATGAAGGATTAACTCAATATCTCTCCAGTCTAATGCACAAATGGGCATTGCCATTGATGGGAATCCTTTTACAAGGTGCTTTGAAGATACATATGTAAGCCCCATGTGTAGGCACTGACTCATACAATCATTGCCTCTATGCAGTCTCTGCTAGGTTATGATCCACTGGTTGCTCTCAAATCTTAGAGACTATAACTATCCAAATAGGGTCTGTAGTTTTCAATTGTTGGCAAGCAAATATTTTTACAGTAAATACTTTACTTATGAAATATTTTTTAAATGCTTTCAGCTAAGCGTAACGCAATATAAAAACGGTGAGGACAAGCAAAATTACCTTCTTGTCCTCCTCATATATTGGTATTCCAAGTACATACAATGTACACCAGAAATTGTTCTAACCAACTGCTTGGACCAATTGTCCAATCTCTTTGAAAGAACAATCATTACATGTCTATCTGAAACAGCTCTGCTTGATTAATAAAATAGTAAATGTGAACAATTTTCCGAAAGGAACAGTTTTATTGCTGATTTTTATAGCTTGCAAAATACCCAGAGATTTTGCTGCTTAGTGATACACCATGTTAAAAATGAATGGCAAATAAAAGGAAATGTACGGTGTCTTCTTAAAACTTTCATTCCATATGACTAGTAGCACATACTGCTCCTATTTTTGTACAAAATAACTGAAAATGTGAACTTATTGTTCACTTCTCTTAAACTGCTACATTCTGAATTAAAGTGGATGTGGGGGGAGAGAAATGGTCCAGAAACATCCACGGCATGTATATACCCGTTATTTTTTTTTTGTAATTTATGTATTTTTATCCAAAAAAAAAACCTACTGTTACACAAGAAATATATACAACAGGAATATGAAGGGGGCTTCCAGGCCACTATCATTTGAATAAGAAAGCCCATATAATGTGGAACCAGTTTTCACTCTAATCAGTGAGACTTAAGGCCAAAACAGGTTACATACAACAGAAGTCAGGTCACAGGTGCCCACCCAACTCTCAGTCACATGTTCATCTGAGGACTAACCTTTGAAAACATATCTTGCTCTGCATGGCTCCAAACACCACAAGGGGGAAGAAAGGGCTTCAGGCCTCCCTTCATTTTTGCCAGTAGAAGCAGCCATGGAGGGCCTGTTTAACCCTTTCTCAGGCTTCACATGCCCTGGGATGGGCACATGGAGTCTGAGAAAGGGACAAACAAGCCCTCCATGCTGTTTTCTTTTCTCTTTTTTGATATTTTTGGGTATTTTTCATGTGTGCATGTGCATGCACATGCACACCTGGAAGTTATGGCAGCCTCTGGTGACTGACTGTATGTGCACCTGGAGGTCATGGTGACCTCTGGTGACTGAGCCCTACTGGGGGCCTGGAGGCTATTCAGAGAGGTGGCTGAATAAAGCCTGCCCCTGTCCTCCTGACTGCTGGTATTTCAAGGAGGTCTCCCATCCAAGTACTTGCCAGAAGAAGAAGAAGAAGAGATTGGATTTATAGCCCGCCCTCCACTCCCCAAGGGAGTCTCAGAGCGGCTTACAAACTCCTTTTCCCTTCCCCTCCCCACAACAGACACCCTGTGAGGTAGGTGGGGCTGAGAGAGCTCTTTCCCAAGCTGTCCTTGAGGGAACAGCTGGTACAGAGCTATGGCTTGCCCAAGGTCATCCAGCCAGGTGCAAGTGGAGGAGTGGGGAATCAAACCCGGTTCTCCCAGATTAGAGTCCGCGCACTTAACCGCTACACCAAACTGGTTGACCCTGCTTAGCTTCCAAGATCTGATGAGATTGGGCTTGACTGGGCTATCCAGGTCAGGGCCTCCCCAACGTTTTCTACTGGTGAAAATGGCTCAGGGGAAAGCCTGAAGCTCCTCCTTCCCCTTAGCAGCATTTAGAAGCACACAGAGAAATGGGGAGGGTTATAAAGGTTAGTCCCCACTCGACCATGGCAACTCACTGAGTGACCTTGGGCCATACTCTCAGTGTGACCTACCTCATAGGACTGTTGTGAAGATAAAATGGAGGAGAGGAGAACAATGTAAGCCACTAAAATAGTGTTTTCACAATGTAGATATATTCCCATCTTAACTGCAGCCCCCAACATACCGTCTTTTCCCCTTGGTCTTCAGCAGAAAAAAACCCTGTTCTTTCTAAACCTAATACGTTAAAATTTGGATTTTCAGCATTATTCATAGTCATCCATTCTATATTCTCTTTCGCACAAGGAGAGGAATTATTATAAAACAAACATATGTTTTTGTTTCATAGAAATGCTTTATTGCCGATTATAATGGACTGGGTTAGATCCTGATTTAAAGGTTGGCATTTGCAATGTAAATTAAGAAAAGGATCAATTTATATATACAGACTTACCATAAATGACCCTTACATTTTTAATGTTACTTTTTAAATACTGCATTTAAATACATTCATGTGAGTGGTCTGCTTTCCTAAGCAACGGCCTGTGCCATTTATCCAGATATTTTATAGATGGGAACTTTTCTCACTTGCACAGAGCTGAATTGCCTTCCCCCCCCTGTGTTCCTTTCTCTTGGCTGCTTGTGAATTCCTGCCATGCCAGCTACATTCCAAGCTCTCTACAGATATGATGCCAAGTTTGACAGAGAAAGAGATCATTGGGGAAATAAAATGTGTTTCTGTGTGAGTGCAAAGAGCCAGATCATGTTTTTACATCTGCACAGAATTGGCAATACTCTCTGAGAACTTAGCAGAACCCTTCGAACTCAGCCATCACATACTTTGTGTCAAAGCACATCCTGCAGTAGCAGAGAGCAGGTAATGGGAGATCAGGTAGATGAGAAAGAGAGCAACTCAGATATCTCAGCTTCTCTTCAGACAAGATGAGGGAGCCCAACTAGGCAGAGGAGCCTCCAGCCTTTTCTATGCCCTTGGGACATAGAAAAGAGCCCTGTTCATTAAGGAACTAAAGCACAATTTAAATACATTTTTGCACAACAAGAGTTGTTCACAGGGCTTTTTTTGTAGAAAAATCCCAGCAGGAACTCGTTAGCATAATAGATCACACCCAACAGCAGGAACTCATTAGCATATTAGGCCACACCCCTGACAGCACAGCTTATTAGCATATTAGGCCACACCCCCATGTTACCAGAAGAGTGGTCATCCGGCCACACCCACCTTTTGCTTCTTATTCTGTTTACCTTGTTTGTTGTCAAAACCCAGGGCTTTTTTTGTAGCAGGAATTAGTTTGCATGTTAGGCCACATACCCCTAATGTAGCCAATCCTAATGAGTTTCTGCTGTTGGGTGTGGCCTATTATGCTAATGAGTTCCTGCTGGGTGTGGCCAACTCAGGAGCCAGCCGGAACTCTGTTCCTGTGCGTTCCTGCCCAAAAATAGCCCTGGTTGTTCAGCTACAAAACACAAAGCCCTGTTTACAAGGACAGTATCGATTAAATACATTGTTTTATGACTGATTCAGGTAAGTATGAGTCTTACAGCACAGTTTGAGGAAGGCCTTGAATCAAAAAGGCACATAGGGTAAACATTTAGGGATATGTCTAACCCAAGCAAAGCGTTACGGAAGCTGGACCCAAACAATGATAAATTAGCTTATTCTAGAAAGAAATAACACAGGACCTTGGAGTCTGTGTATACCAGGGTGGATCTCAGTAGGGGTACCCCCCAAGAAAAATTATGAAGAAAGAGAGTGAGTGTAATTGTAAATACAAACAAATAACTTTATTATACACAAAATATAAAGGAATAAAAATGTAAAGAATCTAACCTAGACACCTGAGAATTAATTGCCTTGGTAAACACACACACATGCACACACATCAACAAGAGGACACACTTATAAAAGATGGAAGGGAAGAAACTGGGAAGTTTTAGGGAAGGGACATACAACCTTAAATCTGTTGCTTGAGATCTGGAGAGGTCCAGGGGCAGGGTCAACTGAGATCTAAGGAGCAGAGTGAGAAGGAAAAGGGGAGAAAAAGCCTGCATGGGTAGCATGGGTTCTCAGAAGGAAACCAGAGTTCTGACCAGCGGAAATCTGGACTGGAGATCTGAGGAACGATTTGCTAGAGCATGGAGTCCTTCTTTTATGGACAGAAGATCCCCAGGGTAGGTGGGGTTTTGGCCATCCTGGCTTTGGACTGGGTCAAGATAAAAAGTTTGAATCTCACTAACTGGTTTAAAACTAACTGCTGTCAAACTTTGGTGGGAAAAAGTGGGGGAAATACCTTGATTAAGCTATTGTGAGCCAAATCTGCATGCGTACAAAGGTGAGGCAACATGATCAAGGTACTTTAATTAGGTTGAAGTGAGACAGATGTACACTGACACAAAAGTTTGGGAGAGTCACGATAGCTCCTGAAACAGGATGGAAGGCAAATAAATGACTTGAGTGCTCCTCTTGATTTAGTAAGAAAAGGAAAAAGAGGAACCAGGAGTTGGTTAATGAAACAGCAACTTCCGCAGGCTGGGCAGACACCTCTGGGGTGTGTCAGGATATTGGTTGATGTCTTCAGTGTTGAAAAGTCATTGATTGGGGGAGATTGCACTTGATCAGTTTCGAATTCCAGCACACCCTTCTTCTTTTCTCCTGGGATTTTCCAATGTCAAGGCTGAACCCAGTTGCCTTTATGAGACTCCCCAAGTGTGAGATCCCTTTAGCACTTAGGCTGTAAAAGGGGGTGCCTATTTGAACAACTGAGTCCAAAATAAGAAGAAAACCCTACTATCTAAGGCAGGGGTGTTGAACTCATTTGTTATGAGGGCCGGATCTGACATAAATGAGACCTTGTTGGGCCAGACCATGTGTGTCATAAAATGCAACGCCAGGTAGCAGAGATATAAACTTTATAAAGGACACAAACACAAAGATTTCTTTTTTACTTAAAAGAAAAAACATGCTTAAAACAGCCCTCTTGCAATATTTTGTTTATTTAACAGTATCTGATAGCTCACACCTCTTGCTCTGAATTATTGCATCAAAATGCCTGTGCTGTTGCAATCTTGAGTGTGCTGTTCTGGTGTGTATCTGTAAGCTGCAAACCTACTTTTGATTTATTGACATTCATCACAGAAATCTCATGCTCAAGAGTTCTGAGTCTAGGACCCAGGGGGAAACATGAGGTGGCTGAGTGATTGAGAGAGTCTGGTGAAGCAAGCTATGATGCAGCAGCAGCAACAGAACTGGAAGCAGGAGATGGCCAGTTCCAGTGCGGGCCTGATAGAAGCCCTCCGGGGGCCTGATCCAGCCCCCGGGCCACATGTTTGACACCCCTGATCTAAGGGGTCTCAGCTGGAGGAGGGGGTGCGGTCCTTGTTAACACACTGACTTCAATGGATTTAGGAGTGTAATTCAGTTTAGGATTGCTCTGTAAATCAGATTTATGAATCCAGATGCCCCTGGTGCTTTTCTCTCAAGAGAGGTCACATTCAGAAAAGAAGTTACTTCAAAATAATGAAACAAAACAGTGTCAGGTTAACTCAATGTTGCAGCTTTCAGGGACCGGGAAGAGGTACCTTCCAAAGTGGTTAAAATGGGCTTAGAGGCTAGACTAGTAACCCCCTTCCCCAGCACATATATGCCAAACTGAAACAAGAATTACAGCAGGGGCGAGAAGGAGAACTAGTATCCCACTGCACAGAAATCTGGTCATAGACAGCTTTCCATTTTCCTTCTCCTTCTTCCTGTGATTTCCTCAGGTAGTGGACTGTGGTAGGGCAAACATCACCTGTCTGTGCTCTCCTGAATTCCAGTGAAGAAGTAAATCTGTCCACATGCAGGTTGCTGCATAATCCAAGAGGAGGCGGCATCTTCCCTTGTTCATCCTACTTTCCCATTATTCATAGGAAAGGGATCCAAGCCAGGAACTGTAAGGAAAGGGATTCTGGGAAGCAGGATCTGGGATAAAGACTGAGAAATATGGTGGGGTATGGGTACAGTACAAGGGACAGAAGCTACAAAATCTGGCAGCCGGAGATCAGTTCATCTGGAGAAAATGGCCACTTGGAAGGTGGACTTCTATGGAATTATACCCCATTGAAGTCCCTCCCCAAACCCCACCCTCCTCAGGCTCCACTCCCCAAAACTCCAGGTATTTCCCAAACCAAAGCTGGCAGCCCTGAACGATGTGAAACATCAACCTTCAGCCCCATTCTAAAAAAAGGCTGCCCAGAACAGAAAGCTATGAGCAGCCCTTCACCTACAGTTGATTCTCAGCTGTTCCCTTCATTGTACAAACAGACAGTACAGCTTGCCTCCTCTCCTTCCCTATAAATCTACAAGCACAGGCCCTGGAACAACAAAGCTAAGAAAATAAGGAACATTAGTGCAATATTACTTATATTATCTTTTCCCTCAACTATTTACTTCAAGGGACGCAAACAAACCAGCACACTATCAAACCTCAGACACTCCCAGGGCCTCACCCCAAGGTCCCTCCCCCCCTTGGATGTTACAATAATAGCCGCAAAAAACCCTGATTCCCAATGCAGAAGGATCCGGACTTGAAGCGCACTAGCAGCAGCCCGCTTTGGATGCCTTCAGCCTCCTGACGGTGGCTCTAGAAACTGTCTGTGAGCAGCCCACACCTGCCCATTGCAGCCCTTCCCTACTCCAGCAGGAGCACATGCTCGGGCACAAAGCGTTGGAGCACACTGGTGATGCCAGCCCTGCCCTTCCCTTGCCCACTCCATGTGTTACACTCAGGCTTTCTGCTTCAGCTCTCTCCCCTTCAGATCCTCCGGGTGGGTTGTCACGATGACCTCTGCTTTCCAGGACCTGCCAGACTGATGAGGGAGCAAGGAGCTGAGCAAGGGGAGGAGGACCCCAGAGGAGAGCGAAGCCTGCGCCTGACTGCTACTGAGAGTAACTTGCAAGAGGATCTCTTGGGGGAGGAGGCAGGAGTAGAGTAGGAAAGGTGGGGACAGAGGAGGAGAGAGCAGGGAGCAGGTGGGGTGGAGTCTAAGGTTAAAACACGAGGAAATTCCACACTTGCAAATATAGTCCAAGTGAGTCCACCAGTGGGAGTGCGCTCGCTTTAGAGAAATGGAGAAGTAGGAACACGTGAAATAAAACAAAGCCCAGGAGAGGGACTGTGGCATATACTCTCCCCACTCCCGAGAGGTCCTTCCTGTCAAAATGATTCCTCCCAGCAATGCAGCTGAAGTCAATGTGGAGAAGGACAATGACAGAGTATGGGGGGGGGGCTCTGCAACTTACCCGAGGGCTGCTGGGAGCAGGGGGCGGGGCTTGCTTCATGTGCCACCCTGTGGGCTCCTTCCTGCTGGAGTGTTGCTTCGGTGTGCTCCAGCAGGAAATGACCCCTACAGGGACTAATGCTCTTCTGTGTAACAACTCTTCACCAAAACATGCTACTTTGTGCACAATTACAACTGTCCTTCTAATTGTGGCCAATATGTTCTGAAATCATGTGCACTATCCAGCCACTATGCACTGCTTAGGCATATCTTTACTGCATCTATCTCCTGGCCTACAACAAACACCAACAAAACACTGCCACTACGCCTTCTGTCGGGTGCCAATTAATAACTCCCACAGTTTTTAGTGCAAATACTCATATGGCCACATTCCTCCTCTACCTTAATGTCACAGAGAGCCAGTTTGGTGTAGTGGTTAAGTGCATGGACTCTAATCTGGGAGAACCGGGTTTGATTCCCCACTCCTCCACTTGTACCTGGCTGGATGACCTTGGGCAAGCCATAGCTCTGTACCAGCTGTTCTCTCAAGGACAGCTGTCTCAGAGCTCTCTCAGCCCCACCTACCTCACAGGGTGCCTGTTGTGGGGAGGGGAAGGGAAAGGAGTTTGTAGGCCGCTCTGAGACTCCAAGTGAGTGAAGGGCGGGGTATAAATCCAATCTCTTCCTCTTCTTCTTCTTCTTCTTCTGTTCTGACCTCTATGACTACCTCTGACCTTGCCCCCCCACTCCCCTCGACACCTGTTCTCTCACAGGGCACACGTGACAACCACTTGCTCAGACATGCAAAAGAGACACCAGATGACTTTGCAAAATGCACCGATGCAGAACTTACTGAACGCTGCACCCTGTCACAGTTTTTCCAGCCCTACACATCCCAAAATCCATTCATCAACACTGTGATTATGGGTGCTGCAACCTTACACCGTACAACCATGGTCAACAATTACTCTCTACTATCATAAAGTATGCTGTTCTTCACTCCCACATTAGTTCTTTACACTGCAAAACACTGCTCTGTGCTTACTCTGCCTGAAAGATACAAAATCATTGACTCCACCCTCTTTCTACAGCCCGTTGTATTTCCCCCCCACAACAGGCCTTATTCCTAGTAACAATAATATTAGTGGATGTCACAATAAACCTCACTACTGATAGGCAGTGGTTTTAATGAGAATGTCGGTACAGCCTTAGGCAGATATTTTAATGAGAATGTAGGTACAGACCAATCTAATATTTGCTATACCTATAGGCTTATAATGAGATACACTGGTCATCACATTGACACAATAGTCCTGATTTATTGTGTGTAGGATAAGAACATAAGAACATAAGAGAAGCCAATGTTGGATCAGGCCAGTGGCCCATCCAGTCCAACACTCTGTCACACAGTGGCCAAAAATACCAGGTGCCCTCAGAAGGTCCAGCAGTGGGGGAAGGAAGCCCTCCCACTGTTGCCCCCCCACACCAAGAATACAGAGCATCACTTGCCCCAGACTGAGAGTTCCTATCTATACTTTGTGTCTAATAGTCACTGATGGACTTCTGCTCCATATGTTTATCTAATTCCCTCTTGAAGCTGTCCATGCTTGTAGCCACCACGACCTCCTGTGGCAGTGAATTCCACCTGTTAATCACTCTTTGGGTGAAGAAGTACTTCCTTTTATCTGTTCTAACCCGACTGCTCCGCAATTTCATGGAGTGCCCATGAGTTCTTGTATTGTGAGAAAGGGAGAAAAGGACTTCTTTCTCTACCTGCTCTATCCCATGCATAATCTTATAAACCTCGATCATGTCACCCCTCAGCCGTCGTTTCTCCAAGCTAAAGAGCCCCAAGCGTCTCAACCTTTTTCATAGGGAAAGTGTTCCAACCCTTTTATCATTCTAGTTGCCCTTTTCTGCACTTTTTCCAATGCTATATCATCTTTTTTGAGGTGTGGTGACCAGAACTGTACACAGTACTCCAAATGAAGTCGAACCATTGATTTATACAGGGGCATTATAATACTGGCTGATTTGTTTTCAATTCCCTTCCTAATAACCCCCAGCATAGTGTTGGCCTTTTTCACTGCAGTCACACACTGTCTCAACATTTTCATTGAGTTATCTACTACGACTCCAAGATCTCTCTCTTGGTCAGTCTCTGCCAGTTCAGACCCCATCAACGTGTATTTATAGTTAGGATTTTTGGCTCCAATGTGCATCACTTTGCACTTGGCCACATTAAACCCCATTTGCCACTTTGATGTCCACTCACCCATCCTTGACAGATTCCTTTGGAGTGCCTCACAATCCTCCCTGGTTCTCACCACCCTGAACAACTTCGTGTCATCTGCAAATTTAGCCACTTCACTGCTTACTCCCAACTCCAAATCATTAATAAACAAGTTAAAAAGCATTGGACCGAGTACTGATCCCTGTGGTACCCCACTGCTTACCTCCCTCCACTGAGAAAATTATCCATTTATACTCACTCCCTGTTTCCTTTTAATTAGCCAGTTTTTGATCCACAAAAAGACTTGTCCTTTTATCCAGTGACTGTTGAGCTTACTTAGGAGCCTTTGATGAGGAACTTTATCAAAAAGCTTTCTGGAAGCCAAGGTAAACAACATCTATTGGGTCCCCCTTGTTCACATGTTTGTTTACTCCCTCAAAGAACACTAATAGGTTAGTGAGACAAGATCTTCCCTTATAGAGCCCATGCTGAATCTTCCTCAATAGATTTTGTTCATCAATGTGCCTACTAATTTTTTCCTTAATAACAGTTTCCACCAACTTACCCGGTATCGACGTCAGACTGCCTGGCCTGTAATTTCCCAGATCTCCTCTGGAACCCTTTTTAAAGATAGGAGTGACATTCGCTACCTTCCAGTCCTCAGGAATGGAGGCAGATTTTAAGGAAAGATTACATATTTTTGTCAGGATGAGAGCGGAAAAGCAAGATTGCAAATGGTGTCACTGTTTATATACATGTAGTAAAAGTAGGTACCTTCACATTTGAGATACAATGTTAAATTCCACATTATAGATAACCATGTCTGTGGTTGTAACCATTGATGAGCTATGTTAGAAATACCTTCTTTTGCATTCCTGAGTCCAGAGGGCTACCTGGTCTAAACCAAAGGGAGGTGTTTTCATCTATCTGAACTGGTCTTACATCTATTCCCTTCTCTATACTTGGCAAAATTGCACAGACAACCTGTTTCCCATGTTTCATGTGTAATTTGCTGGCTAGTTTCAACAAATCTAGAAGAAAAGAAAAACATCATATTACTATTGCTAAGCAACCACAAATCCTTCATAAGATTCCCAGAAGTCTGGGGTTGCTCTTAAAGTTGCATAGCAACTACACTGTTGCCTCTGATCAGGGCTTTTCAGAATGGCAATTAATCATTACTTATTTAGGATATTCCTAGGCTGCCTTTCCATTCATTAAATATTCCAGGCAGTTTACAATAAAAATGGAAAACACAATAACATCAGAAGCACAGCTATCTTTTATAGATATTGGCTTTAATAGCTTACCATACTTTATTTCTCTACCAAGTAACAGAAAAGTTCCCTAATTTGTCTCATACACAGAAATAACTAACAGTGCAGTCCTAAAGATTAATCCGATTAGTTTCATTGGCCATTGTACTTTTAAGCTACAGGTTAAAATAAGAGTTATTCAGTTACATTCCTCCCAGAAATGCTCTTTCCATTTTATCATTCATTATTTGAAGTCAAATGCTTCTAGGATGAGTAACTTCAATAAAAATGACTGTGAGTGCATATTTAGGTACAGATAAGTAAACAGACAAATATCCCCATCAGTTTTCCTTCCTTTGGATGTACAGTCCAAGACACTGATTGTGACATCCGTTTACTACAGTGACAAAAGTAACAGCATTTGAATTTCCACCAAACATCTATATTGATAAAAGAAGAGTGGTAAACATGAAGTTTCAGATCCGTAGAGGTATTACTTTTTTTCTTCAGACAGAGGATTCCCCACCCCCAAATACTTCCGTTGCTCTTTGGAAGGATCTGCATGTTAAGTACACACATTTTAATCCCTAAAGAAAGCAAAGGACCAGGCTCACAGTCTATGAGTTCTCTTTATTTTTATTATTCCTCCATCAATTTCTAAGTCAGTGTGCCTAGCAGGGTAAATACTTCCCTACCCACATGAATGAGACATAAACAAATATTCAAATAAAAAGAAACAATAACCCAAAAAACTCACCCCCCCCCCAAAAATATATATATATAAAAGCAACTACAAAATTGCAGAATAATTTAGCCCACTTCAGAAGCCCTTAGTAGGAAGGACACCAACAAGGGGGCCATTTAGATAGGGCTATTCCAGAGCCTGTGGGTGACCACAGAATATGCATGGGCCACCATGTATATTCATATATTGGCTTCTAAATCAGTTAGATTTTACACCTGGGATGGGAGGATTGTAGTCCAATATACCTGATCGTACATATGTCTACAATTGTGCTATAAATAAGTTCAGAGGTGTGTAAGATTAAAAAATGTGTGTGAGGTCTGTCATATAACGTTTTATGAACCACTTTGTAGTTGCCTTCACGTAAAACCTTTAGAATTTTTTTTTTAAAAAACTTAATTTTTTTTAGCATTCTTATTAGGACTTGATTCCAGACCTCTAATAATAATAAATGAACACATTGTACTTCATGCATACAAAAGGTAATTTGAATTTGAATTTGTTCCATTGCTGTCATATTGAAGACATAATTCTTACAAATTGCATCATAATTACCTAAATACAGTGGTGAATATTTAGTCTTGTGACTCCCTAGAGCTTCAGAGAAGCATTTGTCTTTCTTGTAAAATAACGTTTGACTTGAAATATTGCAAAAAAAGAAAAATGCAATGTAATAACAATAAAATAAAGATTTGGCTTTGCAGAACTAAAGAGATTCACAAAACACTTAGAAAGAAAAAAAAGATTTCTTGCTACACAAACAACAGTACCCCAAATATAATGAAGCCCTGCCCAAATCTGCCTGGCCAAATGTAAATTCTAATTGTAGTTCTCCTGGGGTGTAGTGAATGCTGTTGAATGCTGTATGCCCTTCATCATGGTACTCTCAACCCCAGCTGAATGTGTTGCTCCTGGCAGGTTCCATCTGATCTAGAACATTCATTCCCTCCTCAGTGGAGACCTGATGCCATACTCAGTTAGGCATCCCATTAAATATATGAAGAACAGAAGATCATATTAGAGTATGGAATTCAGCACAGGATCTCAGCTCAGGTAAGGCACCTGTTATGGCAGAGATATAACTGCAGCTTTGAGACTCAGCCTGGCTCTGGCAGCTGAAGAGAACTTATAACAGCAGCTAACTCATCTTTTAAAAGTCAGTTCACAGTCCTTGAAGAGCTCTTTTGTTATCATCCACCAGATCAAAAGATAAAGGTGGATTATAAAATAATGAATGAATTAAAGATAGCGGCTAGATGAAATAACTGTTTGTAATAGGTGACTTTAACTACCCACACATTGATTGGGTCAATATGTGTTCAAGTCAAGAAAAAGAAATTGAGTTTCTAAACACTCTCAAAGACTGTGCTATGGAGCAGATGGTCACGGAACCTACCAGGGGAGAGGCGACCCTGGATTTGGTCCTAAGTAATGCCCAAGACCTGGGGAGAGATGTTAAAGTGATTGCACCGCTTGGGAACAGTGACCATAATGTTATTGAGTTCAACATTTGTATAAATAGAGAGTTGCCCAAAAAGATTGACACAACCACTTTTAACTTTAAAAGGTGTAACATCTCTGATATGAGGGGACATGTGAGGAGAAGACTGAAAGGAAAAGTAGAAAGGGTCAAAACCATTGGGGAAGCTTGGAGACTATTTAAAATTAGAATCCCAGAGGCTCAGAGAAAAGATATACCATGGGTTAGGAAAGGCACAAATATTTATGGAAAAAAGCCTGCATGGTTAACGAACAAAGTAATGGAAGCTGTTAAAGGTAAGAAGGATTCCTTTAAGCAGTGGAAAGCTAGTCTCAGTGAGGTTGATAAAAGGGAACACAGGCTGTGGCAAATAAAATGCAAGTCTGTGATCAGGCAGGCAAAAAGGGCATATGAGGAGCATATCGCAGAAAACATAAAGACCAACAATAAAAATTTCTTCAAATACATTAGAAGTAGGAAACCAGCCAGGGAAGCAGTGGGGTCCTTGGATGACCAAGGGGTAAAGGGTGTACTGAAGGATGCTAGGGAAATGGCTGAGAAGCTGAATGCATTTTTTGCCTCTGTCTTCACTGTGGAAGATGAGAAGTGCTTGCCCACTCCAGAACCACTGACTTTGGGTGGGGTGTTGAAAGACCTGAGTCAGACTGAGGTGATGAGAGAGGGGGTCCTATGACTGATAGACAACTTAAAAACAAAAATCACCGGGCCCGGATGGCATAAATCCAAGAATTCTAAAAGAACTCAAATGTGAACTTGTGGATCTCCTGACAAAAATATGTAATCTTTCCTTAAAATCTGCCTCCATTCCTGAGGACTGGAAGGTAGCGAATGTCACTCCCATTTTTAAAAAGAGTTCCAGAGGAGATCTGGGAAATTACAGGCCAGGCAGTCTGACGTTGATACTGGGTAAGTTGGTAGAAACTGTTATTAAGGAAAAAATTAGTAGGCACATTGATGAACAAAATCTATTGAGGAAGATTCAACATGGGCTCTGTAAGGGAAGATCTTGTCTCACTAACCTGTTAGTGTTCTTTGAGGGAGTGAACAAACATGTGGACAAGGGGGACCCAATAGATGTTGTTTACCTTGACTTCCAGAAAGCTTTTGATAAAGTTCCTCATCAAAGGCTCCTAAGTAAGCTCAATAGTAATGGGATAAAAGGACAAGTCCTCTTGTGGATCAAAAACGGGTTAATTAAAAAGAAACTGAGTGATTATAAATGGGCAATTTTCTCAGTGGAGGGAGGTAAGCAGTAAGGTATTGCAGGGATCAGTACTTGGTCCGAAGCTTTTTAACTTGTTTATTAATGATTTGGAGTTGGGACTAAGCAGTGAAGTGGCTATATTCTCCAGGGAAACTGATCACCTGGAGATCAGTTGTAATTCTGGGAGAACTCCAGGCCCCACATGGATGTTGGCAATCCTAGGATGAGCACACTTGTCACCAAAGAGAAATAAATAATTGTATAGACAATAATCCAGTCTTGTAACAAATGTTATGTCTGGAAACATGTTATACTTTGGATAATTTAATTCCTTAGTTACTAAAACATTTGCAAAGTTCTCCATTGTTTACATTGTATGATGCAGGTCAGTGAAGTGGCTAATTTTAACAGGGGAAATGAGAAACGGACAGAAAAGATGTTGCCTGATGGATGCTGTGCCTATCAAAAAACAAGAAGTAGTAATAGGGGAAATGACCAGATGTTTTCTTAGCAAGAGACTAAAGCTAGATTGGAATTTTCCATTTGTAGCAGACACTTGCATCACAATATGAAGCCAACTAGCAGAAAGTGACCTGGTTTGTAATCCTTGGGAGACTCTTCAAATCGTATTTACTTCAGTTGGATGTAAGTAGCCTGTGTGGGATGGAATGGCAGCCCTTATGTGCAAGTTTGGTGAGAGTTTCTATAACATCCCTAAATGCAGAAAATAAAAAATCTATACAAATTACACATGTAAAATTCTGTCAAGTTGCAGCCAACTTATGGTGACCCAAGCAAGGGGCTCTCATGGCAAGTGATTAAACAGAGGTGGTTTGCCATTGCCTTGCCCTACAGAGTCTTCCTTGGTTGTCTCCATTCCAAGTACTGACCCAGCTTAGCTTCCAACATCTGATGAGATCGGGCTATAAGGAAAAAGTCACTTATTGCCAAGCGATATGCAGCAGGAAACAAGTTCAATTAAATTAAATTGTTCACCTTTCCCTTCCTTTCTGCCAAATGTTATAATTAAAACAAGCAAAAGGGATCCATATGAAATCAAGCGTTTAATTAGGAAACATATTTTTTCCCCCCATTTACTATGAACCTTATATTGCTGTGCAAATTTCTTCCCTGGCCCACACATATCATAAGAATACATCTCACAACCTTATGTCAGACCTAGACCCCAGTTTCTCTCTTACACTGCCCTAGTGAACAAATTCAGGGTCTTCTTTCCTAAATGGTGCTGTATTGCCCCGTTGTCAGCATGGTGTAATGGGTAGAATGTTGGATTAGGATCTGGGAGACCCAGGTTCAATCTCCCACTCTGCCATGAAAGCTATCTGGGTGGCTCTGGGCCAGTCACTTGCTCTTCGCCTATCCTACCTCACAGGATTGTTGTGATGATAAAATAAAGGAAGGGATAGCGCTGTAAGCCACTTTGGGGAGACAAATGAGCTATATATGAAGCAAGTAAATAAATAAGTTGTCTGAGTTTTATCTGGACATGCTACCCAGTACCCATCTGTCTATGGCTCATTTCGTAGCAGGAGCTCCTTTCCATATTAGGCCACACACCCCTGATGTAGCCAATCCTCCAAGAACTTACAGTAGCCCCTGTAAGAAGAGCTCTGTAAGCTCTTGGAGGATTGGCTACATTAGGGGCGTGTGGCCTAATATGCAAAGGAGCTCCTGCTACGAAATGAGCCCTGCATCTGTCCCATTAGCTGGCCCAGATTTCCAGCTTTCATTTTTAAAAAAAAGCAAAATATGAAAATAGTTTTCTGCTTCATTAATGCAAAGGAAACAAGCCCTTTCCACCTTTCCTTTGCTTTAGCCAATGATGGGAAAGGCATAGCTGTGATTGACAGATATGGGGATTCCAAGGGAATGCTTTACTTCTCTGTTGCAAGGATGGCCTGCAACAGTAATTGGTAGCTCTGTTTCCTGCTTCTTAGCCTTTGTCTTCTAAGAGCCAAATTACACATTATGGCCAGTGCAGGTCCAACCGGTGGCTGTTGACGCCATTTCAGAAGAAAATTAAGTGGTTTCGAAATTGCTGTTATGGTGGCATCAGGAAATCCCCCCCAACCACCACTTTTTCAAGGCTGTTTTGGCACTTAAAAGGTGCAGAGGAGATACAAACAGGCTTTGGGATCAACTTGAAATCCCCAAGACAAGATGGAACAGGATTGCTAAGTTTATTAGCAGAAGAATATTATTATATTCTGTAGATATGGTCCATGTTTTTATACCTTGAATTTTTGGCAGAATGAGAGGGCTAAGCAAGCAAAAAGTGGGGGCTTCTTTTATATTTTCTATGGTGAGCACTGCTTTAGGTATGGTTATTTATTATGCCTGATTTATTATACTTGATTCATTTTCTGATGCATGCTTACTCACGATGATGCCATTGACATTGACTAGATGTAAAAGTGATAATGGATGGGCCACTGGGGACTGTCCAGCCCTGCTTAACTTGAAATCAAGAAGACAATATACAGATTCTCATTAATATATCCCTATCTCCCACTTTATGCATGATGGAGGAAGACCTTAATTTAAAGGGATGGGGACATCACTGGGTCATCTACTGTGTCTCTAACAGTGCAATTCTAAACAGAGTTACTCCAGCCTAACTCCACTGAAATAACTTACCACTCAGTAGTGACTCAGCATACTGTTTCCATTTTTTAAAAAATTGCAAAGAAATATCAACTGATGAACAATATTAAAGTTGTCAGTAGTGACTGATACATGATCATTATTTCATACATGCCAGTCATCATTTTTGCTGCAGCTATCCAGTGCTGTACATGTTTGTATGAACTTACCCCCTCTGCAGCCTTTTAGATGAGTTAGCAGCACCTATAATCCAGCCAATAAAGAATAGGTGGGGTTCAAAAATCAAAAAGAGTAAAGACTGTCTCTGAAAAGAACATTGGGGGATGCCAAAAATCAAGCTAAAATAAGGCATTGTGACCATTTGTTTGGGTTATATTGATTATTAAGACAAATATTCTCACTGAGGTAAAAATGCAGTGTCTATCATTATGATCAAGCTGTGAAAGAGCACTATAGTAACAAGCTGTATGACTGAAAAATGATGAAATTAAGAAATCTTTCAAACATAGAACATGTCCATTTATAACTCAAAACTTTCTAGAATGAAATGTCAGGTACAGTTTGAGTGCCGGGGCCGATCTACAGGTCTATGCCAGAGTACATCAACTAACAATCCCAGCTGAGACTGAGAAATTTTCCTATTGATTTCAGAACAGGGAAACAAGGCTGTAACCTTAAAACAATACTTGATAGTATCTGCAGGAGAACTTGTAAACATTTCTTATCATTTTTCTTCTAAAGGCGGGAAACACTGGAAATAGTTGTGGAATGTTTAAACAATGTAAGAAGTGAAACTGAAAGAAAGGTTAGCTACAAAACAGTCAGCAAGGCAGCAAGATATAAAGTAAAAGAAACAATGAAACAAGACAGTTCGATGAATTATAGTAAACTAGAATGGCCCTGGATGGATGATGAAAACAGGACAAGGGAAGGCACTGCTGCAGTAGATGGCAACGGCTCGCACTCTGAGCACCAACTGAGCTGAGAGGATGAAAATTCAATCTTAGTACTAACAAATGAATGTACCTCACCAGCTCCTTAAATTACATTACTGACATCCATCAGTGGCATAATTAGCATTTTTGAACCTCAGGGACCTTATTGAGCCCTTTTATGCACCCTTCCCAACCTGCTGTACATGTAGAAAGCAAAACAATTATTTTATACTTGTTTCCATGATATACTGAAATGTCATCTTTCTCCTTCCTCTTTCCTGCCTCCTCCATGAGATTTCAATAAAAATACTAATGTTAGTAATGTACTAAACCTAGGGTTGCCAACTTCTGCTTAGGAAATACGGGGAGACTTGGGGAGTGAAACCAGTGGAGGGCACAGTTTGGAGACCGGAGGGACCTCAGCAGGGTACATAATGCCATACAGTCTGCTCTCCAGGGCTGCCATTTTCTCCAGGGGAACTGATCTCTGATTTCTGGAGATCAGTTATAATCCCAGGAGATCTCCACCCCCCATTGGGAGGCTTTCAAGCTTAACCAATCATAAGGGTGTGCACTGGGAAAAAAATCCGGTCATATTCGGATTCGGCGGTATTTGGGGGCATCATATTCAGACTCCCAAATATCCCCCGAATACCATATTCGTCAATGCTAGCCAATTCGGAAGGTATTCAGGAAGACTGAATATTCGGCCCCGTTATAGTCTATGGGCCATTAAAGTCAATAATGAAATCTCATAGGGTATAATCTGGGGTCTGGGGGGGGGGGGTTGAGGGAGAGACAGGGTAGCTGCTCACAGGGTAGCTGCTGGAGCTTTTCCTCAAAAGAACCCCCAAGTTCCAAAAAGATTGGACCAGGGAGTCCAATTCTATGGGCCCCCAAAAAGGTTACCTGATCCCTGTCATTGTTCTCTATAGTGGGAAAAAAAATCCAAATTTTCCCATGGTGCTGTTAGTGGGCTGGAGGTACAAGGGGGTTTGAGGGAGAGGCTCCAAATTCACAGGGTAGCTGATGGAGCCTCTCCCCACATGAACCCCCAAGTCCCAAAGACATCGGACCAGTGTGTCCAATTCTATGGGCATCCAAACAGGCCACCCCACATTCCCTCAATTGTTTCCAATGGGGATGAAAAAACCTAACCCTGCCAGCAGACACTCAGCAAGGCAGGCAAGCAGGCAGGCACCCAGCAGTCAGACTCTTCCAAAGAATCTCAGGCAAAGTGAACTGTTGGGAAGTTGCTTGTTTGCTAGGAGCCTAACACTCACTCCAGAACAAGTGCCACAGAGGTAGTGCAAGTGTGCTACACAAAAACCCAACAGGACCAACATTTATACAGGCCCCTGTATAAATCGATGGTGCAACCTCATTTGGAATACTGTGTGCAATTCTGGTCACCACACCTCAGAAAGGATATTATGGTATTGGGAAAAGTTCAGAAAAGGGCAATGATAAAAGGGTTGGAATACTTTCCCTATGAAGAAAGGTTAAAATGCTTGGGGCTCTTTAGCTTAGAGAAATGACGACCGAGGGGTGACATGACAGAGGCTTACAAGATTATGCATAGGATAGAGCAGGTGCAGAAAGAAGAACTCATGGACACTCAATGAAATTGCTGAGCAGTCGGGTTAGAACAGATAAAAGGAAGTACTTCTTCACCCAAAGAGTGATTAACATGTGGAACTCACTGCCACAGAAGGTGGTGGCGGCTACAAGTATGGACGGCTTCAAGAGGGAATTGTATAAACATATGAAGCAGAGGTTCATCTGTATTAGCCACAAGGTATAGATAGGAACTCTCAGTCTGGGACAATTGATGCTCTGTATTCTTGGTGCTTGGGGGGGGGGGCAGTGTCCTGGCCCCACTGCTGGACCTTCTGAGGGCACCTGGTATTTTTGGCCACTGTGTAACAGTGTGTTGGACTGGATGGGCCACTGGCATGATCCAACAATGGCTTCTCTAACGTTCTTATATAATATCAAACCATCAGAACTAGTGCATTGACTACAGTAGTGCCAGCATGGCAACAGAATCCTGCGCCTGCCAGTGCCGACCTCTACAGCATTACTACATTCAAATACTTCAAGCCAGACATTCTCCCCCCTCCCCCAAGACCCAGGGAAACTGGGAAAGGAAGGGTAGGTGGGAATGGGTTCCACACAACCTTATCTAACTTCTCTCGCTGACGCCTCCCTAGCTTGTCACCTCACCTGTAAGATCAGATGGACTGCTTGGGAGTTTCCAAAGAATACACAGTCCCTGGATCAACCTCCTCCAGACTTTGTAGCAAGAGAGGCAGATAGCTGGATAGTCATTCTCACACTGATCTTTCTGTCCTGTGTTTTCTCTCATGTTACTATTCCTTTAATATGAGGAATGGAGATCTCAGGGAAATAACTTCCTTTCTTCCTTTCACCTCTCCCACACACACCACCTGCCTCCATCTTTAGCTAGTACTTTATCCTATCTCTCATTGTTCCTATCCAGATTGTAGTTCTACTACAATAAAAATACTAGCATTAGTCTGTTAAACTTAAGATGTGGCTCCGTGTACCTTTGTAGCACTCTAAGCCTAGCTACTCTGGTTGGATCCAGGATACTACTTCCCTTCCAAGCAGCTGAACCCATGTTTTAACTGGAATTAGTTTTCCCTTCTGTGATTCTAGGGAGATCCTGTGGAGCCTGCTGAGAGATAGGGGACAGTATGGCTGCCAACCTCCAGGTGGGGCATGGAGATTTCCCAGAAGCATAACTGATCTCCAGACTAAAGTTCCCCTGGAGAAAATGGCTGGTTTGAAGAGTGGACTCTATGGCTTTATACCCTGATGTGATCCCTCCCCAGGCTCTACCCCTAAATCTACAAGAATTTCCCAATACAGATTTGGCAACCTTAGGGGACTCTCACTCTATCATCATTTGCCCCTCCCCCAATATATCCCCCACTGGCCTGAGAACAGGGGCCAATTCTGGGAGATCTCCTACTATAGGTCTCCCCCCCATTCTAAACCTGGATCAAACTCTGTGGGGAGGAGTGCAAGCCCAAGAAGAAGCCTGATTTCTGCAGATTGGCTTGACATGACATCTGAATGTACCCTGAGTGTTCAGCTGCTGTACCAGCAAAAGGAGGAGGAGTGATGGAATTCTGCCAAGTTAAATCAAACGGTATAAGCTTAAACAAAGTTCTTGCTCTAACAAACTTTAGCTCTTGTTCTAACAAACTTTTAAAAATGTTTATATGGATGAGGGTTTTTTTTAAGTAAAAGAAAAACCGGATGCAGAAAATAAAGCTTTTCAGGCAAATGGGAAACCAGGTATCTATTTTGCTTCAATAAGAAGCCATACTATCTTGCCTGTCTGCAGGGGTTCTTTTTGGTTATGAAAGTATAATTTTGAATTTTCACTATCTTAGAAACCATCTGGCAATCTATGTAAGACATCTAACAACAATGCAGAAGGCTGCTCATCTACAGACCTATAAGGAGTCTCTAAATCCTTAAAGTCAAACAGGCTTTAAAGGGAATTAACAAATTTGCATGTCTATTAATGGATATAAAAGCAGGATGACGCAATGGAACAAGAAACCTCCATAAAAAGATTTCTAAAAAAACACCTATCCTAGCAATAGTGGTTAGCTGGACTTCTTCTTAGCTCTGCTTGGAAAGGGGGAGAGGGCCAAAGCCACCAATGGGTCTTTGGTTGATCCTACGCTGAGGGTGAAGGAATGGGTATATGTCTTCAGGCATCCGGGGGAGCCAGGAACGGGGCTGCTGGAAGTTCATTACCATGAAAGGAAAATTGAAATTAATTTGTAGAAGATCATGCTTAATGGTATATTTATGCAAATTTATTTCCCATTATGTATGGTGTCCAAATCTTGTGAGATTCTTGCTGCTGGCCCAGGCACTCCTTCAGAACAGAGATGCTAGGCTTGGGAATTTTCAGCCTACTATGCTCTTGCTGGGAATAATCTTAGAGATATCTTTCTAGGCTCACAGCTAACTAGTAGGGATGCAAAGATTCCCTAGATTCCATACATCCAATAAAATGTTTTAGTGAATTCAGCGTTTATGAGGGAATGCCCCCTGTGGATATCCATGTACTCTGCCCTTGGGCTTATGGAGCATGTCTTTCCTAGCATGCTGCTGAGATCTCATATTGCAGCAGCCATTTTTTCCACTGAAGTGCTGACATTTTTAAAGCTTTGTTTCATATATCTTTTCATCATGACTCACAAATCTTTTTTCTCTACCTCCAACATGCTTTTCTCTCCCTTCCCAAAATGTTTGTTTTCTTTTGTCCCTTAGGTATTAAAAAGCATTTCTTGATGCTCCAAGTGTTTTCTTCTCTGTACTACCGAATTAGATAGAGTTGCTCTGTAAGGCTTACCTCTCTTTGAACTCTTGGCCCTCTGTTTCAAGCAGAGTTATCAATAGGGCTACCATATTTTGAAAAGCAAAAAAGATGACATATTTCCCGACTGACTACTTCAAACAAGCGATCACTATGACAAATCTCGTTTTAAATACCCCTACTATTTAAGCCTTGAACCCCAAAAGAGGATATTTTCATCAGTTTTTTAAAGCCCAAAAGAGGACAGACACCATAAAAAGAGGACATGTCCTCTAAAAAGAGGACAGCTGGTAAGCCTAGTTACCATCCTCAAGGGTAGGACCCAGAGTTCTGGAGTTAGAACTTCTCTCCAGAGATCAGTTCCACTAGAGAAAATAGCATCTTCAGAAGGCAGATTCTAACTGGTTTACTGTGGTGGACTCTATGGTATATAGAGAACTCGAAGTGTTAGAGTCATCACATCCCTGTTGAGCTCGCTCCCTTCCCCAAACTCTGCCCTCCCTGGGCACAACCCCTAAATTTTCGGGAATTTTCCATGTCAGAGTTGGCAACCCTAGGGGGGCGTGGCGTCGGCTTTGGTAATGGCGGACACGCTTCTGTGAGGCTCCTCTCCCTTCCCCCTCAGGACTTCAAATTGCTGCTTGAAGAACCATCGTTAACCAACTAAAGGTATGAATCAACGCACTGGAAATAAAAAGCCTTCCAAAAATATACAAAAATCGAATCTGGAGACCTTTTTAGATAAAATTCCAACCTCGGGGGCAGTGGCTTCGGCCGCAAAACCTAACTCTAAGATGGCAGCCGCTCCCGAAGGAATGGAAACTTTAACTCCACAGCCGCAAGATGATAACTTGGTTGACATTATAAAGACTCTTAAAGGTGATATTTTGGGCCACATAGATACCAAGCTAAAACCAATAGAAGAGCAGCTGAATACAATTACAAAAACAATTCAGCAAGTAGCTCAAACTGCAAATGAAGCAATGGAGATGAGTACTGCAATTCAGAGTGATGTACTACACCTACAGAAAAAAGACGATTGGGCTACAGAAAAGATTTTATTCTTAGAATCTAAGCTGAAACAAAATTCATTGAAATTTAGAGGAATAGCGGAGAAGGATGAAGGAACAACTGAAATTGCGGTTTTTATGGCACACTGGCTTACGAAAATATTAAGCCCTGATGAGCATATTTCACCGCTAATCCTTTGTGCTTACCGAGTGGGCCCTCTCCCTCCTTCGCCTCAAAAGCGCCCGAGAGATATCTTGGTAGAGTTTCAAGACGCACGGACAGTAGCTACTATAAAGCGCTTGGCACGGCAAGATGGCTCTTTGAAATATAACTCCCAAAATTTTTTAGTTTCCTGATCTGCCCAGAGAGCATCTTATAATATGAGCAGCATTGAAGCCGATTACTTCTAAGCTGAGAGAAGTTGATATTCGTTACCGATGGCTTCCATCTGGCTCTTTGTATGTTCGTCACCAAGGAGCTTCCTGCATTGCACACGACATCGACAGTGGACATTTATTACTACAGCAGCTGAACTTAGAAGCAAAACCCGACTCTACTGAAAAGAAACCAACTAAAAGAAAGCTGGACTTTCAAATTTCACCTCCTAGATGGTCAAAAATACCGATTCGATATTAAGTATCTGAAAAAACCTTTTACTAACTATTCTGTATTATCTTTATTTTTTTTTAAAAAAAATAACAGTGCTGATTTAAGCTAAATATTTTAAATTTTAACAATAGTTATAATGATAATAATAGTTTTATTATGGTAAAGTTATTTTATAAAAATATTTGAGCAGCAAGTTTAGCAAATTATTACTAATGGGGGGGGGAAGAGTTTTCACGGATATTGCCCTCTATGTTTTTGATTTATTTAAGGATTATGGGTTTGCTTGTTGCAACCCTATTGTTGTTAAGAGAAGTTCTTAAAGGAGAAGGTACGACTTCTCCTGCCAGGTTGGCTAACTTTCTCAGTTTTTTTTGTTTTTGCTCTTGGTGCAGTTTTTTGGTGTGGCATTCTATATTAAAAATACAAATAGTTCAAATCCATTTTAATCTTAGAGTACTTATTAAGTGCAAAGGTATATATGGTTCTTTGTCTTTGGTAAAATATAGATTAGAAGGAGTAAAGATTTATTTAATACTTTGTGTGATAGTTGGTAGTACATATTTGGTCAGAATGTTAGATAATATTGATATACTGAATATTTTTTTTTGTAGAGCTGAAGTTAAGCTAGGAGAGACTCAAATACAGTCATTATACTTTTTAAATATTTTACATGATGGATAATGTAAAAATAATCTCTTATAACGTTAGAGGCATAAATAACATTGTCAAGAGAAAACGCATTCAATCAGCTATGTTAAAACTTCAGCCTGATATATTATGTCTTCAAGAGACTCACCTAAGAAAAGATACTCATTTAATTTTTAAAACACTAAAATACCCATTTCAGTTTCATGCTGCAGGTACTTCTAAGTCAAGAGGAACTGCGATTTTAATTTCTAGTAAGGTAAAGTTCAAATTGAACTCTATACAAAAAGACCCAAAAGGTTGCTTTATTTTTGTTGCAGGGGTTCTAAATGAGAAATCCGTTACAATTGCTTCTTTGTATGCCCCTAATGTTGGTCAATTAGCTTTTGCAGAAGAAGTGTTTGAGAAACTAAAGTTATTTTTATCAGGGTCAACAATAATTGGAGCAGATCTTAATTTTGTAATGGACAAAAAGCAGGATAATTCTTCTAAAATGGTTAGAAATGCTAAAAATACTAAAACAGGACTAGCAAATATCATACAAAAATTTAATCTTCTAGATATTTGGAGACAATGTAACCCGTCAGCTAGAGACTATACGTATTTTTCAGGTCGCCATCAGATACATACTCGAATAGATTTTATATTACTTTCTTTAGATTTAAGTTTTATGAAGCCAGACTCACAAATTGGACAAAAAAATATATTCAGATCACTCTTGGGTAGAAGCAGTTCTTCAATGGACACCTACTGTTAGACAGCCATACAGTTGGAAATTGGACTCATCACTTCTTTTAAATGACCATATTAAGGATGAAATAGAAACTATAATAAAACAATATTTTTTAGAAAATTCTAATTTAGATATATCAAATCAAGTTGTTTGGGATGCTCTTAAAGCGGTTTTGCGAGGTCATTTTATCTCATTAGCAGCATATCATAGGAAACAAAAAAATTTGTTACGTTTAGATATAATACAAAAAATTAAGGTATTGGAAGATTTACATAAAAAAACAACAAGCCAAAAAGTTTATCGCAAATTACAACTAGAGAGGCAAAATTTGGAAAAATTGGAATTATCCCAAATTAAACATCAAATACTACGCTTCCAACAAAAAAAATGGATACGCTCTCCGCAATATTTAAGGCTTCTAACGCGTAGAGTGAAACCTAGATCTTCCGTTGGATTTGTTACTGCTTTACGTGATGCCCAAAATAAAGTTAGGACTACACCAGAACAAATAACCAAAATATTTTGGCAATTTTACAAAAACCTATACCAAACAACATCTCCAGATTTGGATAAAATTAATAATTTTTTAATAAATAAGATTAAATTGCCTAAATTGAGTCAGACTCATAGGGAGATTTTAGATGCGCCCATCACTAAAGAAGAAATTGAAGCTATAATCAAAAAATTGAAAAATTATAAAACTCCTGGAAGCGATGGTTTTACAGGCGAATTTTACAAAACTTATAGACATCTTTTAACTGATCCTTTAATACAAATTTGTAATGATATTTTAAAAAATGGCTTAATGCCTCAATCTTAGAATGAGGCTATTGTAATTTTGCTTCCAAAACCAGATAAAGATAAAACTGATCCAGGATCATACCGCCCCATCAGCTTGCTTAATCAAGATATTTTCTGCTATACTTGCATCTAGATTAGGAAATGTTATACACGATTATATTAGCTCTGACCAAACGGGTTTTATCCCAAATAGGAACATGGCGGATAACATCAGAAAGTCACTCAACATAATTCACTATTGTAGAACACACAAAATTCCTTCTGTGTTGTTGTCATTAGATATTCACAAAGCTTTTGATTCGGTAGAACCAGCTTATCTACACCAAGTGTTAAAACACATGAATTTTGGAGTTGGCTTCTCTACAAATATTTCCACATTATATAAATCACCTCAAACTTTTTTGAGAGTTAATGGTTTTAATTCTCCAATTTTTAATCCATCAAGGGGAACGCGTCAGGGTTGTCCCCAGTCGCCACTATTGTTCGCTTTATGCTTAGAACCTTTAGCAATAGCTATCAGAGAAAATCATTTAATTCAAGGTATAGATGTTTTAACCCATACTTTTAAACTTAGTATGTTTGCTGATGACACAGTGTTCTATCTAGCAGACCCGTTGAGATCTTTAAAACATGTCTTACAGGAACGACATCAATTTGCACTGATTTCAGGCTTAAAGATTAACCAAACAAAGTCAGAGCTTTATCCTATTTTTGTACAAAGTAAATTATGTTTGGAAATTAGAAACGTTTTTTCATTTAAATGGGTAAAACAATGCTGGAGACATTTGGGAGTTCAAATCCCACTGATATTAGATAACTTGTTCAAGGAAAATTTTAGTAAATTACAATGTTTAGTTAAAAAACAGCTCCATGATTGGAACAAACTTAATCTGTCATGGATGGAAAGAATGGATATTGTTAAAATTTATATTTTGCCTAAATTTATTTTTTTATTTAGAACACTTCCTATTTTGTACCCTCTTAAAGTTATTAAAAAATGGCAGAGCATGTTAAATAATTTCATTTGGAACTATAAAAAGGCTAGAGTATCTTTTACAACTTTATGTAGAGAATATAAAGCTGGGGGTATGGCATACCCTAATCTGATGTTGTATCATGACGCTTCTCAATTATCCAATGCGATTAGAATGCAATCTTTTAATAATAACCCAGACTGGTATATAATTGAACAATTTTATGTATACACTCAAGAACTTCACTCAATGTTTTGGCATGAGACTTCAACAACTTATAAAGAAGCAAATATCAACCCTTTTTTATGGACTACTTTATTAGTCTGGGAAAGGTACAGAAAGTCTTTAGTGCCTTGGCCATCACCTATGTCTATTTTTATAGGTCAACAATGGTTTCTACCTGCAAAAGAAAAAAAAATCTTTTGAAATTTTTAGAGATAAGAAGTTAGTTAGATTAATAGACATAACACAAAAGGGAATATTACTATCTAAAAATCAATTGGAATTACGTTTGAATTCAAAGGTGACTTGGTACTTATATCTTCAATTAAACAATCTTCTAAATTCCTCTTCCTTTAAAAAGGGCATGCTAAGACCCTATACTTTTTTTGAACAATTTTTACAATTAAATATAAAAGGTTACAAAGGTTATATATCCAAAATTTACAAAATTCTTTTACAAGAATGCTATACTCAACCTCCAACATTTGTATCACAATGGACTAAAGAACAAAAAGTTTCTATTTCTATGATGGAATGGTCACAGTCTTGGCTTTCTTTTTCAGCAACCTCTAAAAATATTATGATTCGAAGTCAGCTATTCAAAACTTTTTCGAGGTGGTATTTGACACCAGTTAGCATATATCGTATTAATAAAAAAGCTTCAAAGAAATGTTGGAGAAATTGCAATGAAGAAGGTACTTATTGGCATGTTTGGTGGTATTGTAAATATATACAACAGTTTTGGAAACAAATAATACCAATAATATATACAATATCCTCATACAATTTACCTCTAGATCCTAAAATTTTGATTCTCAATATTTGTCCACAGACTAATTATTCAGCAGGTACAAAAATTTTATTGGAATATCTATGTGCGGCAGCTAGAATGACTATTGCTAAATCCTGGAAAAGCATGCTACCAATACCAGTCACTAATTGGATACTTAAGGTTGGGGAACTATGGCTGAGGACAGACTGGCAATCTAAAGCGGGGCAGGCACGCTTCGCAAACGGAAGAAAGGAGCACGTTCAGACATGCGCATCTGCCCGTCGGCTCCGTTGCGTACTTACCCGTCTCCCAGTCGCTTTCCTTCCGCTTTACCCGGACACCGGTTTTTCCCGGTGTTCAGGGGCCTTCCTCCGCATGCCTCCCGCTTCCAAACAGTGTGAACTGGAAGAAGCGGGAGGCATTCGGAGGAAGTGTGAACGCACCGGCAAAAAGTTTTGTGCATATGCGCATGTGCGCATATGCGCATGTGCGCATATGCGCATGTGCGCACATGAGAAAAACATCAAAGGAAAACAAAAAAAGTGCAGCGGCGCGCGCAAGTCGCGCGCGCTGGCTATGCGGCAGTCTGAACGCTCTGTGGCAGTCTGAACGCTCCGTATCGCCGCTGATCCGCATTGCTCTGGCCAGTGTGAACGGCCAACTCCGTGGGTTTTTTCCCCCGCTCCAGTTCCCTCCGCTTTGCCTCTGCTTCAGATTGCCAGTCTGTCCTCAGCCTATGTATATTAGATAAGATAACTGAATCTTTGTTACAAAAATCAAATGAGAATTATCAATCTAATTTTGTTGCGATTTGGTTTCCATTTCTTCAATATATATCGGATAAGGAAGATTTTTCCTCATTGGCAAATACTATTATTATAAGTTAAGAAAAGTTGTTATTATTCTTAAACTATAAGAAATTGTACTGTTTTGGTAATGTTTCAAAAGCTACACCGGTTCTTGTTGGTTGTAATGGAAAATTATATATTTTTTATATTCTTTGTATTATGTATTGTTTTAATAATAATAAAAAAATTAAAAAAAAAGAGTTGGCAACCCTAGACTTTAAAAACATGTATGTATATTACTGGTTATTATGGAGTATATTAAAGAAAACTAAAGTAACCAAATTCAATACCTTCAGAATAAACCATGGACTAGTTTTTACAACTGAATCCTGACTGTAGTGAAAAGCTTTGAATGTTACAAAATAGCTAAAACCTGAAATAGCCCGTTTGGTGGGAAAGAGCCCTTGGGAATTTATTCATAACGTTAGAAATACATCGCAACATTTTCTGCCACTCTTGAGATCCAGATAGCACCAGATATGCCCATGCTTATTATTTCTGGTTCCTCTGTTTCTGTGAGGAGTATATTCATACCTCACCAGTCTTCCTTACCATCATCAAGGCATTTTAAGTATTTGACTCATTAAATTTTTTATAAAAATATTTTTAGATTCCCAGATAAGTAAAACAGTAATAACTTCTCCATCTTCCTGATTTATAAATGCTCCTTAATCAGGCACAGCAGCTGGCCTCTTAAGAAGAAAAGCCTTGTAATTAGCAGTATTTGTAGTGAAACGTTGAAAAGAGAGGCTCCTGGTAATGAACAGTCTTAGATAATATTTTTGAAATGATTGGGGTGTTTTTTTTTTAGCACAGCTATGTAAAGGCAACATGTATTAAACTGATGTGTTCCAGAGCGGAACACTTGAATGTAATATAGAGGCACAGAGAAGTACTATGTTTACATCATTAAGGTTACAGTCCTAAGGACACTTTCCTAGGACTGAGCCACACTAAATAACATAGAACTTATTTCTGAGTAGACCTATTGCAGCCTAAACATCACAAGCACAATATAGCTACTTGGTGTTAATTCCCACTGTGACACATGCTGAAATCTAACACATTCAGATCATTAGATCTTCAACATGTTTAACTTGGGCCTGGAGTGTATCCTATGCTAGTTGTTTTGTCATGGATGTTCAAGAGTAAGGAACTGTTATAATAAAAAGGAACTCTCTGGTTAAATACAGTTGGAACCTGGAAACCCTCTCAACCATTCAATGACCCTTTGTGCCAACAAGAAATTTAACGCAAGCTTCCTCTACTACTAGATCATCCTCCCAGGAACTCCAATAAATATTACATGGAGTTTCTAGGTATATATATCATTGTGTGCTCCTGAGTAAGGAATCTTTATTATTCACTTCAACAGACTGCCCCATTCACTGAATGAACTGGAAAGCCTGATTGATTAGGGGCTCTGTGTATTCTATCCAATGTAGCACACATGGGGCTCTGGATCCAGGAAGCTATCTAAAAATACTGAGTGAAAAGCTGAGCATAGCAACCTGTTTGGAGAAATATGTGTGAGGTGCTCGCAGACTTAAATCAGTGTTTCTGTTTATCTCTTAGAATTCAAAGGCAAGGAACCTTCACTGACACTGCATAGCCATAAAATTAGACTTGATAAAAAGAACACTATCTTAAAGACACCATATAATTAATTCATAGGGAGAAAACTGCTACACTGAGGTCAAGAAGTCAGAAGCACTGAAGAAATATTGAGATGAATAACTAGAACATCAGCAGTTACAACAGGCTGAATAATCTATTTGTATGCTTATATGAAATATATCACATGGGAAACAAATGCTTCTGCTTTAGATCATGGAAAGCAGTGTTAGCAACTCTATTTTCAGTTTTCTTTGAATTCAACAGATCCTGGCTGCTTTCTGTTCATTTTGTGGTACTGATTGCTATTATTCTCATTACTATTTTTTCAATCTATCATTTCCCTGTTTATGAGATGACACGCTCATAACAACAAAATTACAGCTTATAAACCAATTAATTTAAATATGCAGACAGCATATTTTAAATTAATAGAAACTATTTGCACAATAACAAAGCATAATAAAAGACCCATAGATTGAACCTGTATCCTACTGACAAATTCTGTTGAGAGAAAGGATTTCTGTTAGCAGAGTGGGACTTTCTTGGCTGCCCCCTTCTGTTGCACCCCAAAATGCTGCTTCATGGGACCCCTGTAAAAATCTATGGGAGTAAGGAATTGTCAAAAATCACTCCCATTCACAGAAACTGTTTACAAAGCCATTATGCCCTTCCAATTTAAATGGTAAATTCATGGAGCCCAGCATCCATTGTCCCTCTAAATCTGTAGTCTGTCCATCTCCTGAATCATTATCACATCAGAATCTTAGGGCTGATTCACACAACACATTTCTTGTCCATACAAGTAGGCCCAAAGCAAATGTGTTCAAATGTAGTATGTGAGACTATAGATCTAATTTTGTTTTGGCCGTTGTGTAAGAGTTCATGGAACTATACCTAGTATCTCCTGTGTATCAAATACAGATGCTATGAATGTTGCAGTGAACATGTTCAATAGGTAAATACAACATATTCTAAAGCTGTGATCACCTGTGAAGCTGAATATCCCATCTGTTTGCCTGTTTGCTTTGAAGGACTGTCAAACAGCTTTGCATATACACAGTAGCTGTGGTGGTACAGTTTAACTTCCTTATCTGGCAAGGCCTTTTGCATCAGTGTAGAACAGGGATGGACATGAACCAGGAAAATGCAGTTCAGTTCGTGGTTTGTGGCATGCCTAGTTCATGAGCCATGAACCATCATGAACCTTTAGGTGGCAAACAAACTGGTTTGGTTTGTGAGGATTGTGATGCAATAGAGCACCCCCTTTGGCATGTTAGAGACACCAAACTCGCAGGGGATCTTCTTCTGACTTTCCTCTACCTGCCTTTTAAGTGTTGTGAGATTTATGGGGTCTGAGTTATGCCCCCCCAAAGGTGCCCCCAGGAAAGTGTTTTTTGGGGAAATAACAGGTGCAGGTTCAGGAGGTTCAGAAGTGTATAGAACAAATCCTGTGCAAGCCATAGACATCAAACTCTCAGGGGACTTCCCCCAATAGCCATCTACCTGGCCTCCAAGTTGTGTGAAGATTGGACTCAGGGGGTCCAAGTTACGGCTCCCCAAAGAAGATGCCCCCAGGGGAAAATATTAGGTGCAGGTTCAAAAGTGCAAGCTACACACACCAAATGCACAGGGAACCTCACCTTGCTGCCTGCTCCTCTAGAATCTCTCCCGTTGCTTTTAAGTTTGCTTTGAAGTTTGGTAAACATTTTGATTGAGCACAGACAGTCTGTCTGAAAATGTATCCATTTTTAAACCTCACAAGCCACCACAAACTGCTTGAAAGTTTCTGGAAAGTTTGTGACGGTTGACCTGCCATGAACTTCAGTTAACAAACCATGAAATAGCCAAAATTCATCATGAACTTTAGTCTGTGAGCCAGTTCGTCCCCGTCCCTAGTGTCGAAGGCAAGATGACTCTACCTAGGATAATGGATTATTAGGTAATTAAATGACATAAGGGAGAAACTAACTTTTTCATAAGGCTGTGTGAAAATGTGCATTTGTGAAATAATATAAATAACACGGATGCAAATGAACACAACATTTAAAGAGTTTTTTGTAAAATACAATGTTTATGATCACTGACCAACAGATTTTTTCACTGTTCATTTACATCATTGGTTGTTAAGCAGCATGCAATGACAAGAGGTCTGTGGGGGGAGAAGGCAATGTAGGACTCCTGCTGGGCTGTGTGCGAATACTGTCAGTTGCAGTGTACCGTACTGTCTGAATATGTGGAAAGTAACCCAATGCACAGTCAAACTGTAAACAGCCAAACTGTTCAATGAAAAATTGGTTTCCACCCAAATTACACCAAACTGGGGGTGTTTGAGCATCCCTAGTATTTTTCAATATGAAGTCATTTTCTCCCCCATATAGATTGAAACACCTATGAAAGAGGATTCTGGTGCTGTATACAATCTATCTGCATTAAATAATTTAAACCAGGGGTGTCAAATGTGTGACTTGAGGGCCAGATCTTGCCTGTGCAGAGCTCAGAACCAGCCCCACAAGCAACTTCCTTCTCCTGCTTCCTTTTCCAGGGCTGCTGCTGTAGCAACACCCTAGGTTGCTTTTTTCCCAGCTCCCTCAGTGGCTCTTTGCTTCCTGTTTCCTCCCTCTTGCCTCTCTCCCCCCTCTCTCTCTTTCACACACATACAGAGAGAGAGAGAGAGAGAGTGCTAGCTTCATGGCTGCTTCCAGCTGGAGAGATACAAAAACAAGCCTCCCTTCCTCCCTCCCCCTCTCTCTCTCTTTCTCCTTCTCTGTCTCTCCCTCTCACACACATACAGATAGAGAGCACTTCATGGCTGCTTCATGCTGGAGAGATAGAAAACAAGCCTTTCTCTGTGTGTCTCTCTCTCTCACACACACACTTCTGCTTCCTTCTCTTGGGATGCTCCTCTTCTTTTAAGGGGGTGGAGGAAAGAGAGAGAAAGAAAACAAAATTGGGGTTCCATGGTAGCTTTAAGACCAACAATGTTTTATTCCAAGTATAAGCTTTTTGTGTGCAAGGACACTTCTTGGGTGGGTGGGTGAGTGGGAGGGAGGGAGGATTCTTCTGACAAGCACAGTGTACAATGAGAAAATTATTTTGGCTTATTCTGAAAAGTTGTGTTTTTTAAAAAGATTGGATTTCTCTGTTCCTATATGGATTTATTTTCTTTCAAAAAGACCCTGATTAGGAATTAGAACACATGGATTGGTCCTTATATCAGTCCCTTCAAATGCCTTTTGCAAGCTGTGGCTGAACTCCAAAGGCATTTAAAAGGCTCACAATCCCTTTAAATGCCTTCTCCAAGCTGCAGCTTCATCTGGAAGGTGTTCCTGCAATTCCTTTAAACACATGCCACCTATCTGGTGGCCCCAAAAAACTGTGCATATTTTTGGGATTTTTCAGGTTTGGCCATATTGGATAACTGGATAAATCCCCAGCTGATATCTGGCTGGGAAAAAAACCCCTAAAAATACTGGTAAGGTGTTTTTTTTCTGGCTCAGATAAACCGAATGCACACTCTTAAACACTATATTAATTTATCATGTGAGTAAAGTGATGCTCAAAAATCTTACAACAAAGACTGTTACTATCTGAGAAATGCCAGATGTTCGAGCTGGTTTCAGAAAAGGAAGAGGCACTAGAGAGCATATTGCAAATTTAGGTTGTTTGTTGGAGCATATGAGAGAATTTCAGAAGAAAATCAGCTTGTGTTTCATAGATTACCACCAAGCTTTTGACTGTGTGGATCATGACAAGTGGATCATGACTGTGTGGATCATGACAAGAAATGGGTGTTCCACAGCATCTGTTTTGATGCGTAGCTTGCACTCCAGACAAGAGGCTACTGTTAGGACAGAATATGGAGAAACAAAATGGTCCCCAATTGGCAAAGGTGTCAGACAAGGATGTATTGTATCTCTTCAATCTATATGCAGAAAACATTGTAAGGAAAGCTGGATTAGATCTAGATGAAGGTGGAGTGAAACCCGGTAAAAAGAACATCACCCGGTAAAAAGAACATCAACATTTGAAATACGCAGATGACACCATATTACTGGCAAAAAACAGTGAAGACTTGAAATGACTACTGATGAAGGTTAAAATAGAAACTGCCAAAGCAGGATTATAGTTGAACATCAAGAAGACAAAAGTAATGACTACTGAAGAATTACACAACTTTAAGATTGATGGTGAAGAAATTGAAATTGTTCAAGATTTTCTATTCCTTGGCTCACTCATCAACCAAAAGGGAAACTGCAACCAAGAAATCAGAAGAAGATTGAGACTGGGGAGGGCAGCCACAAAGGAGCTAGAAAAGATGCTTAAGTGTAAGGATGTGTTGCTGGTGACCAAGATCAAGGTTATTCATACCATAATATTCCCCATTACTATGTATGAGTGTAAAAGCTGGGCCGCGAAGAAAGCAGACAGGAAGAAAGTAGATTCATTTGAAATATGGCATTGGAGGATAATTTTACAGATGCCATGGGCTGCCAAAAAGACAAATCTGTGGGTTCTAGATCAGATCCAGCCTGAACTCTTCCTAGTAGCTAGGATGACCAAACTGAGGCTATCGTATTTTCGTCACATTAAGAGAAGACAAGAGTCACTGGAAAATACCATAATGCTAGGAACAGTTGAAGGAAGCAGGAAAAGAGGAGGACTCAACATGAGATGGACTGACTCAATCAAGGAAGCCATGGCCCTCATTTTGCAAGACCTGAGCAAGGCTGTTAACAATAGGACGTTTTGGAGATCATTAATTCATCAGTTGGAATCGACTTGACCGCACCTATCACAGACACAGGTTTAATTAAACTCTCTTTTATTTGGGATGTCCAAGTCTTTAATACTGAATTAAAGGTGCTTTATCTTCATCAGGCAGCCTAATAACAAATATTTTTCAATATTATTTCAGTGTATTCTGTTTATGAGGAATTTGGGTCTGTTTCAGTTATAAGGCTGATAAATTGCTGTGGTTTTTTCTTACAGTAATCCATTCAGTTTTAACAACCCATCAAACTTAATACCCATCAAACTTAATGTGCCTTAGTTAGACTTTAATATTCCCCTTTTCATTCTCTGTTGTAGAAACGCACTTATGAATCAAAGTAGCTGCTGAAAATAAACAAGTATACCCTCTCAGCCACCAATTAAAATTCGCCCTTACCAATTAAAACTGATGCCTACTGATTCATCAACTAAAGCATTAATAAATAATAAATAGCAATATTTATGTTCAAAGCTGAAATTCATCTCTGCCTATATGGAACTGGAATAGGGATTGGTTCCTCTTTAAATATTGATCCTTCCGTTCTACATAGCCAATATTGTGTGAGTGACTAGCAATACATCTTTTAGGGTAACACTTATCTTCTTCATCTCCCCCTTACTGTTTCTAGAATGTTTTTCATATGAATAATTTAACATTTTAACATATGTTTTTCATATGAATAATTTAACATTTTTAAAGTCACGTCCCATTGTGATATACATGCTTTCCACTGTGTATCATATGCCCCTTTTATTTCTTATTATATACTTCATTGTTCTGCTGCATATGAATCAGTGATCTGCAAATTGCTGCAATCATCCTCTTCATCTGTAAACCACCGCTTTGTGCTTTATTGATCTTCTAACTTAAAAAAAAGTTCTTACAAACATTTCTCCTTGTATAACCATCATCCCATCATCTATGAGGTAGGGAAAATAATATAATTTGAAACCCCGCCTCATATTAGAAGAATGCAGCTGCCAGCCTACACAAACAAGCAATAATTCTAAACCATTGCAAGAACATAGTGCTGTGCCATTTTTGGATACTATTTTACTATTTTAGTGGAGGCAGTAATCTGTAAACTCAATTATTTTCCAGAGGCAAATGACATTTTGTAACCCCTGTAGATATTGTATTTTACAGATATTCTATATACAAGTACAAAAGGTGGCAAATTTTGGTTTCAAATGGATCAGCATAGCACTTGATCAGCATAAACGACACTTAATTGAGCAGAAGACTTCAATGAACAGGATTCATATGCTTAGTTTACACTTACAGATAAAATTAGTATTTTATCTGGCCATAGTTATTGGGATGTATCTCAGTGGTTATTTTTATGCCCCTGATTTGTTTTATTATCTTGCTTTGTTTTATATTAATTATTTATTAGCTTTTATTATTTATAATACTTGTAAGCCTCCTTGAGCAGGAATCTGGAGAGGCGGCATATATGAATGTACATAAATACATAGGTACAAATAAATAATCAGTTGCAGGATTTCCAGTGATGTAAGGGCATGTAATTATCATCTGTTTCCCCCTTTTGCTATAGACCTCTGGCTCCCCACCCATGCAGAAGCCTCTAGTTTGTCACTGAATAAATGTATGGGGAAAGGTGTATCTCTACAACAAAAAGGGATAGACACTATTTCTTTAAAAAAAATGAAAGCTGGGGATTCAGAGAAGCTGCTTAACCATTTGTTATGATGTTATAATGCTCATAATAGTTCAATAATCAATTGTTGATCTTTCTTTAAAAAGCTCTCTGTTGGCAGGGGAAGGCAGCTTTCATGGGGGACTGGGGCATAGAAAATGGTGCGGATGCATTTGAGACCTGGAAAATCTAGACTTTCCTGTCCTCATGAGGGCCATCCAGGCTTCGCTGTGATCTTTCCCAAAACATTGCCACAAAGCAGGTTTAGGAGAGATCACAGAAAAGATTAGCAAAACCTGAGGGGTCCACAGAAGCACCACAATGTGGTGAGGAAGCAGGGAAAAAAACCTGTTTCCCAGTACCATCCAAGCTGGGGATAACAACCCATGTTTAAGTGACCTATGTTCTTAGATGTGAAGGATTATACTCAGTAAACTATAGAGCAGCTAATACTTTGGAAACTTTTGAACTGTGGGTCTCAGAAGCTGTTGACATTATCACTGGAGGCATCAGTTCAGGTTTTCTTAATCACATTTCCTGGAAATAATGTTCATTGATTTCAATGAAACTTACTCCCAAGGACATATATTCAGGATGAAAACGTTAGGCAAATTGCAAAGCCGAAGAACCATGTTGTTGGAAATATCTTAAAAGTGTTGTCATGACCACCCAAGTGTATCATGACCATGAGAAAAAGTTCAGCTATTAACAAGTTCTAGCAAAGAAATTCAGGGGATGCTGCTGGGGCATGGTGAAATCAGCCCAGATGGACCTTCAGCATATCAAGATGTTTGCTACCCACAGGAATGCCCAAAAAAATTGTAGGGGCTGTGATCAATGCTTAGAATTGACGTGTATGTGCTCATGGCCTTGCCTTGTTAGGGTTCTGGAAGGCACATTTCACTGTCATGACAGGCTGTAGGAGCAAAAATACTTACAATCATGTTACTGTGCGTGCCTCATGTATTCTTCCAGACATATGTTTATATGAATGTGGCTCTATTTTTTTCTTGAATACCCATGAAAATGGCATTAGAACATCAATGCAGAGAAACTACCTATCCTCAATAGCATTTCGACAGATGGACTTGCTGGGTTGAATTTTAACACTAGCACAGACTAAGGGCCAAATGAGACACGCTGGTGTCCTTGTGGCCAATACAGAGATGATGTTGCCATTTTAAAATGATTTTAAAATGCCACTAGGCCCAATACTGGCCCCATAGTGCAGCAGGTTGTGATGATCTTGATCTCCCCTCATGCTCTATCAAGTGCCAAAACATCTCCCTCACAGCTGTTTTGGCACTTGAAAAGGTGTGTGTAATGGGAAATGAGGGAGCTGTACTGCAGGCCCAATCAGTTAGGTCCAGTCTTGCCATGGAGTAACACAGATCCGTCCTCTTTGTTCAGCAGATTCCACACAAAGTGGGTGCCATATTCCTCCTCTCAATCTCTATTTCTGTATCTTACTGTTTGAAAACATGAACTGAAGTCCAGAAAGAACCTTTTCACAAGAAAAAATTGCTGTACTCCACGTGACATTTTTACATTCATCCATGCACTATATATGATGTGTATTTTCTCTGATGTTTCAGTTACTCTGCATGATAAAGAAGAGCTTCTCAATCATTTCTTCTACAAAGTTAGATGATGAGGGCCTGTAGCCAAAACAGATGTGCAGCCATTCAAAAAAAACCATTTTAATTTTTCCATAAATAAAAAATGATGCCAACATGTGAAACTTATATAGTTTTTTAAAAAATAACTTTAACCCTCCAAACTAGGGCCAGCTATCCAGTAGGTAAACCTATGTGATCAAATTGGGCAGCAGCACCGGCATAAACTATGGGGGGGCTCGAGCCACCCCCGAAATTTCCTGGGGGGGACTGAGCCCCCCCGGGAAAACATTGCGCCTGCCGCCGGCGCCTTGCCGCCGTGCCTCCCGGGCCCTTCCGAGGCTCACCAGCTGGTGCCTCTCCTCCCCCCACACCGTCCTGGCCATTCCTCCCTCCTTATCTCTCCCTCTTCCTCTTTTAGGGGGGAGGGAGGGAGTGGCCAGGGCGGAGGGGGAGGGAAAGGCACCAGCAGCACTGGCTGGTGAGCCTCGGAAGGGCCGGGGAGGCGCAGCGGCTGGCGGTAGGTTTTCCCGGGGGGGGGGGCTGGGCAGAAACATCGCCCCAGCGAGCCCCCGCCCCCCCGGACTTCAGAAAAGTCTATGCCCCTGGGCTGCAGCAGAAGCAAAGGGGCACCAACTAGCTCTGTCACCACCCTGCCTTCCCACAATGTTGGAATCTGCCACAGCAAGCAGCAGCTCCAGTAAGTGCCCTGGCCCTAGTAGGTAGCTTATGGGGAGCTTTCTACTTCCTTCCCTCTCTCTATCATGGGTGTGAGACTTCTTCCTCCTTTTCTGTCCTGTCTCCCTGCAGTGCAGCATTGGGTGAAGAGAGGGTTAAGTAGTCTCTCACCACCCTGTGGCACAGAGACAAGGACAGCAGGCAGTTGTTTCACCATGGCATGTGGGAGTGGCCTGAGGTGTCCAAAATCCGTGGGGCAACTCTGCTAAAAAACTAGAAATGAATTAATAGGTTGCTGTCATAATTATTCTGCTTCCATGTTGTGATACCAGTATCACCCCTTCTCATTCCATGATCAGCCCACCTGTACTGCCATCTCAGAATCAGCCGACGAGTTGTTTACCAGAAAAATTAAGGGTGCCTCAGCTGGAGATGGCGTACATGAGAGAAGAAGGAAGTTAGATTGGCCAGGGGAAAGGCAGGCACAAATCAGGTATATACATGAGTGAATTTCAGTCCCAGAGTAAAATGACTAGCTATCTCAGCCATTAAAAAGTAAAGCCTCAGCATAAAAGGAGGAGCCAAAGAGACGAATCATTTAAATATGGTCAGATCCATAGGCATTAATCTAGGACATTTTGATTCAATCAAAGCATCATGCACTGATTGCCCAGCCTTGATCTAGCATAACAGAAGGGACCCCAAAGATCTCAAAACACGGAACGAAAAGAGTGGAATGAAATGTTGCCCTCGCCCTGTCTGGTTCTCACTCTCTTCATTTGGAAAGACTTCTTTTTGACGACTCCTCTGGAGCACACTTTCTCTCTGCCAACTGCCTTCCACTTACCTCCCCACTTAGCCACTCCTGGGGCTTATTTCAGAGGAAGCAATTTTTTTTTGTTTCCATTATTGCTAACCCCTATAACAAGAACTGCCCTCGTGATTTCAACTTACACTCAGTGTGTGTGTGTGTGGGGGGGGGGGGGCTGCACTGACAAAAACGCTTTAATTTCAGATCTGGGCTGAAGTATTGCTGTTTTTAAGATCTTATTTACCCCTACAAACCCTAGAGTTTAAGCCACTGAGGGCATGGAGATCTACATGGGGTCCAATTTTTTGAAATGTCACAGTGGTTAGCAGCCATTTAAAAGAACAGGTGATTGTGAATCTCTACTCCACCACAAGGTAATAGTCTTGAATCCACATAAAGCAAGAACACAGCTATGGCTACTGTTCCTGATTATTTCCAAGGATAGTTCTGAGTAATTTTCATCTACTCCTGGTTTTGCCTAATGTGTGGAAACAACCACAGGACACCACTTATTTTGAAATTTGTTACTACTTTGTAGGAGCCTTTTCCCCTCTTTCCCTTCCCTGAAAGCCTTCATAGCCTCCCCCTTTTCCTGCTTTCTTCTCTTCTTCCCACCCACCAGCCAACTTACCATTAACTACTTCCCATCTTCAGATTTCCCTCCCTCCCTTCCCTTGAAAGCCTCTACCTGGGAAAACTATGGCCAAGTTGTGCAGTGTCTGCTGCTAGGCCAGACCCAGCTGATCAGTGAAGAAACTACAAATGCTTCCGGGGATGGGGGGATGCCTCATTTTGCCCTGTATCCCCTTCTCTACACTATTTCTTTTATCCTCATATCCTCATATTTTCCTGATTCCTTCTTTCTTCCCACTTACCTACTTTCTACCTGCCACTCATCTTCAGCTATCTTGATTATTTCTCCACAATGGGGACCTAAGGCTGCTTACATAATTCTCCTCTATTTTATCCTCACAGCAACCCTGTGAAGTTAAGTTAGGCTATGAAAGGCCCAAGGTGACCCAGTGAGCTTACATGGCAGAGTGACTATTTGAATGTGCATCTCCCCAGATCCCAGTCTGAAACTGTAACCACCGCACTGGTTTTTGTGGGGTGGCTGCTGTTGAACAGCAAGTTGAGCTTAGGTGAGTCATGCAAGCTGCATGGTAGTAAGTTGCTCAGTGGTTGCTGGTTGGCCTAGCCCCACTGACTTCCCCTCAAAGGCCAAAACAGGACAGGAAATGGCCTTGTTCCCTCCCCATGCCTTTTACTGGCTGACAATACTGTGCAGTTGCCTACCAATGACCATCATGGATAATAATTTCTTAAAGCCACCGGTGCTGCTCCTATTATTTTGTAGGGTTAACCCCCTCAATTTTTTAAAAAAAGATTTCATTTTTTTTCTGCAAACTGGGGCATTTTTCAAATTTGTAGAAAGATCTGACTTGTCTGTTCATAGCTCCAGTCTCCAGATTTAAGTATCCATATAGTGGCCGAGCAGGATGTGGACCTGGCATGTGTGACTGAGACCTGGGTGCGAGAGGGGGAGACTGTTTCCCTCTCCCAAATGGCACCGCCTGGGTTCTCGGTCCTTCACCAGTCCCGGACGCAGGGGCGGGGGGGAGGGGTGGTGTTTCTCATCCAGGAGGGTTACACCTTCAGGGCGCTACTGCTGCGGAATCTTGCGGGCATGGAGTGTGTCGGCTTTGTCTGGGATGCCGGGGTAAGTTTGGCTGGTGTACCGACCACCCAACGCACCAGCAAACAGCTTGCCATCCCTGCTGGAGGCCGTATCAGGCTGGGCGCTTGAGCACCCCAGGCTGCTAGTCCTGGGCGATTTCAACGTCCATGCCGAAGACGCGACCTCCACACAGGCAAGGGACCTAGTCTTGTCCATGGCGGCACTGGGACTTACCCAGTTTGTTACGACTCCCACTCACAGAGCCGGTCACATGCTTGACTTGATTTTCGTGGCGGGGGTTACGGTGGACCGGATTACAGCTACGGCAGTACCATGGTCGGACCACCAGACTCTGAAGGCCCGGGCAAACTTGCCACTCCAAACCTGTTTGGGTGGCGAGCAGATTTTAGCTCGCCCGTGGAGCCAAATGGATCCAAGTCGATTCCAGGAAGCTCTGCGGGATCCGATGCCCCCTGGCGGCTCGTTAGATGAGCAGGTCGAAGACTGGCAACATCGTCTTTCGGCAGCCATCGACGAGATTGCTCCCCGGTGCCCTCTGCGCCCTCGTACCCGACTCGCTCCGTGGTATACGAGCGAGTTGAGGGAAATGAAACGAGAGGTCAGATGACTAGAGAGGCGGTGGCGTCGCGCTCCCGACGAGGCGTCAAGAACATCTTATAGGACGTTTATGAAAGCCTATGAGATGGCTGTCAAGGCGGTGAAGAAAGCGTTCTATGCAGCCGAGATAGCATCTGCGAGTTCCCGCCCAGCCCAATTGTTTAGGACGATTTGATTACTGACTACTCTGCCGACAAGCAGACCAAATGATAGGGAATTGGCCATTGGCTGTGAGGCATTTGGGAACATTTTCGCGGATAAAATCTTGGCGCTCCGCCGGGACCTCCCTGCCACAGTTGATACAGTAGCAGAACTTGAGGCTCCAAGCACGTCTTCTGGTCATGTTTTGGATCATTTCAGCCCACTCTGCCTGGAGGAGGCTGACAAGTTGCTCTCCCTGGTACGCCCAACTACCTGCCGACTCGATCCATGCCCATCATGGCTAATTAAAGCAAGCCATGATGGAGTCTGTGGAGCGCTGAGGGAGATTGTCAACACGTCCCTTGAAAAAGGGACATTCCCGAGTGCCCTAAAGGAGGCTGTGGTATGCCCCCTCCTAAAAAAACCATCACTGGATCCGGCCGAATTGACCAACTACCGGCCGGTATCTAACTTACCCTATTTGGGTAAGTTAATCGAGAAAGTGGTTGCAGATCAGTTACAGAGCTATTTGGATGATGCCTCTGTGTTGAATCCCTTCCAGTCCGGCTTCCGGCCAGGCCATGGGACGGAGACAGTGCTGGTCGCCCTCACAGATGACCTCCGAAGGCATCTGGATCGAGGCGGTACGGCAGTGCTGATGTTGTTGGACCTGTCGGCGGCGTTCGACATGGTCGACCATCAGCTACTGACCCACTGCCTCGCCGATACTGGGATCCAGGGGTCAGCCTTGCAATGGCTTTCCTCATTTCTCCAGGATCGGGGACAGAGGGTGGCAGTGGGGGAGCAGCTCTCCTGTAGACATCCACAGACTTGTGGGGTCCCGCAGGGGGCAGTGCTTTCCCCCATGCTGTTTAACATCTATATGAGCCCCCTCGCCCAGATAGTCCGGAGGTATGGGCTTGGGTGTCATCAATATGCAGATGATACCCAGCTCTATCTGTTGATGGGTGGCCAGTTGGACTTCGACACAGGAAATCTGGACCTGGCGCTGCAGGCTGTGGCTGGTTGGCTCAGACAGAGTCGGCTGAAACTGAATCCGACGAAGACGGAGGTCCTGTGTTTGGGCCGGAGCGGTCTGGGGGCGGGGATCCCACTCCCGACCTTCGATGGGGTACCGTTGGTGCCAGTGTTGGAGGTTAGGAGCTTGGGAGTGCTGCTGGATCCTTCATTAACGATGGAGGCTCAGGTGGCAGCCACTACGAGGTCAGCTTTCTACCACCTACGGCTGGTCAAGCAGTTGGTCCCCTTCCTTGAGCGTGACGATCTGACCACAGTGATCCATGCTTTGGTCACCTCAAGATTGGACTACTGTAACGCCCTCTACATGGGGCTGCCCTTGTGCCAAATCTGGAAGCTGCAGCTAGTGCAGAATGCAGCAGCGCGGCTGGTGACAGGCCTCCCGGTTTGGGAGCATGTCCAGCCCGCCCTAAAAACACTGCACTGGCTGCCTATAGCATACCGAATAAGGTTCAAGGTGCAGGTACTTACCTATAAAGCCCTATATGGCCGAGGACCTAGCTACTTGAAGGACCGCCTCTCACCTTATATTCCCCAGAGAGCACTTTGATCCGGGTCCCAAAACCGCCTGACTATCCCAGGGCCGAAGGAGGCCCGCTTGGCGGCAACAAGGGCCAGGGCATTTTCTGTGGTGGCCCCTTACTGGTGGAATGAGCTCCCGGATAACATCAAGGCCCTGCGGGATTTATTGCAATTCTGCAGGGCCTGTAAAATGGAGCTCTTCCACCAGGCTTACAAATAGGGGTCGCCCACAGTATATACATCGGGCCTGGCCTGATTCTTTAGCCGTCAATGCCTGAATGCTGTTCTGATATCTGTACTAAAACATCGTCATCTATGCAATTGTGTAAGGTTGTTTTTATGTTATTTAAAAATTTTTTTTAAAGCAATGTATTGTGCCTAACAGCTGTTGTTAGCCGCCCTGAGCCCGCCATATGGCGAGGAGGGCGGGATATAAATTTTAACAAATAAAGTAAAAAATAAATATATTGAATATTATTATATACAAGTAAACACTTGCAAGAAACTTGCGGGATGGTTATCCCATTCCTCCCACCTTTGCTTCCTCCCTTCTCCCCCCACCTCTCTCACACTCTTTCTCCCTTTTGCCCCCCTTTCCTTACTCTTGCCCCCTTCTCCATACATGTTACTTCCTCTCTCTTTCTGACCCGTTATCATTCTCTTTGTTTTGCTTCCTCCCCACCTCATCACTTTCTCTCTTTCTGCCCCCCACCCCACCACTCTCTCTTTCTGCCCCGTCACTCTCCCAGGCTCCTCCTTGATTCCTCCCCCACTCTGCATAGCAGCAGCAGCAGCGGTGGTGGCAGTCCACTCCCACCATAGCAGCAGTGGCAGCACTCTGGGAATCACAACAGATCTTCCAGCTACAGATATCAATTCACCTTAGGGCTTCCAGCTCCAGATTGGGAAATTCCTGGAGATTTGGGGTTGGAGCCTTGGGACAGTGAGGCTTGGGGAGGCAAGCAGCCTCAGCAAGGTGTAATACCATAGACTCAACGCTCCAAAGCAGCCATTTTATCCAGGGAAACTGATCTGTCTCACCTGGATAACAGTTGTAATTCTGGGTGATCACCTCATCTGGAGGTTGGCAATGGTAGTTCTCATGGAGGAAATGACTAGTTTGGATGGTGGAGTCTATGGCATTACACCGGTCTGAAATTCCTCCCCTCCTCAAATCCTTTCCAGGCTCCATCTCTCAGATGTCCAGGAATTTCCCAACCTGGCACTTGGCAACCCTATTTCATTCCCACCCAACAGCCAACCCTATTTCCTTCCCATCCATCTGCCTTTATCTGCCTTCAGCTTTCTGTCTCCATCCCCTGAGTGTAGAAAAAAACCCCTCCCCCCAAGTGCCCCCCCAGCGGATTTAGGTATCCACATGGGGTGGGCACTTCACTATTAGTATATAGACAAGAAGGGGGACACGCGATACTCGCAGGGGGGAGTATCCCAATTCTTCTCCCCCCCGCCAGTCCCCCAGTGATCCCTGCTCTATGCCCAGAGAGAGGCATAAAAACCTCCAAGTTCCCTAGCCAATCTGGCTTGGAGGATAACTCCTTCCAGACCCCAAGGCGGCAGGGGGACAAGGCTGGGTGGCAGTGGCAGCAACATCTGGGGAGCCCTCTGGCCTCGGCAAGGCTGTGTCGGCAGGGAGCAGAGGCGAGGGGTGGCATGGCTTTCCCGTGGTGCCTGCACATGTCTCAGCTCACCCCCTCCCCACCAGTGGCAGTGAGGCCTGAGCTGCCTACAGCCGCTGGCCCACTGAGCCTCCCCCCAATGGCCAAAACCAGCTCTCCCCCCCTCCCCCAGTGATGGTGTGGTCTTGTGTGCAAAAATTCTACTTCATGAGCTGCTGGCATTGAAGTTGCGAGCCAGCAATTTGGCTGCTGCACAAATTAGTTTGCTCTGGAGCCATCCTTCCCGTGCAAAGACAAAAATGTTTGACCCGGAAGCTAAGAAACTGTGAGCTAGCTCACACTAACTCATCTTAGAGGGAACACTGTGAGTTACTGGCATTAAAGTTGTGAATTAGCAATTTGGCTGCTGCACAAATTAGTTTGCTCTGGAGCCATGCTTCCTGAGCAAAGGCAAAAAGGTGTGACCCGGAGGTTAAGAAACTGTGAGTTAGCTCACACTCACTCAGCTTAGAGGGAACACTGCCTCCCACTCTCCATATTCTTTCCAAATAATTAAAGCATTGGTGAGGCTTAAGACTTTGCTTAATTTTGCATATTTTGGGAGATACACCATCCAGGCGAAGTTGAGCACTTGCCGTTCTCTCCCCTCCCCCAGTTAGAAAGTTAACCCTAAAGGCTATGATTCTGTGCAGACTTACCCGGGAGTAAGCCAACTTGTGCACAGTAAGGATTACTTTTCTTCCAAGCCTGGGGCAGAGCTGTTTAGAATCCAGTTAACCCAAGGACTTCCCAAGTGTTTAACTTTCACATGAACCTTGTCCCTCCTCTTCCTGGAAAGAGGTGAAGACCGGTGAGAGAAAATTAACTTTACAGGTTTTTTGGAAGGGGGGGGGTCAGATTTAGTGTTCAGAATTTTTTTTTGAAGTATGTTTTTAAAAAACGGAAAAGGGCAAGGCAGTTTTAGAACCCCTAGCAGAGGTGTGAGACCTTGTTCTCCTTTAGAGTAAATGAGCCCGCTGCTTCCCCCCTCTTACAGCAGCTGCTCTGAAGCTGACCATGCAGCCCCGTCTGTTGCCTGGCTCTCGTCTTGGCGTTGCCTGCAGCGGGACCGGGGTGCTGAGCCTCGCCCCCTCCTCCTCCGCTGCCTTCACCTCCCTTTCATCCCTGTGTGGCTGACTGGCTGCGACTCCTCCTCAGCTCCCATGGTGGTGGTGGCAGCGAGGGGGACTCTCTCTGCCAGGCCAGGCCATGGGTGGGTGCATGGAAGGCCTGACTGGGTCGAGAAGGGTAAGGTGAGGTGGCGGTGGGCCTTTCCACGAAGCGCATCTGAAGGAAGCAACCCGGAGGAGGGCCTGCTGTGTGCATGTGTGAGCCCAGGTGGGTTTTCCCCGTGGAGAGGAGCTGCCACCGCTGAGGGAAAATGGGCACTGCCTGACGCCTGCTCAAGGCATGCCCCGGGAGGCCATGGGCCTGGTGCAGGCTGAAGCTCTTCAGTGTGCAGCGCAGGTAAAAACTGCCCTCCGTGGTGATCACTGTTTCCAAAAGGTGCGCCAGGGTTCCAGCCCAGCCCTCTGCCTGCTGAGCCTCCCCCCGACAGCGGCCTCCCCTCCTAAAAAATGGCGGTGGCGGCAAGACCCGCCACACACTGAGCCTCTTCCTCTTCCTCCCCCTGCCCTCCTCGAAAATGGCGGTGGCAGTGAGGCCCACTGCCTGCCAAGCCCCCCCCCCCAGCCAAAACAATGCTTTTACTTTTGGGGGGATTTAAATATCCCCCGAAAAGGTTTTTTTTAAACTTTTAGGATTTTTCTGCACACAGGGAGAGTCCCCCCCCCGTGGAGAAAAATCTCCTTGCCCCCCAGGTGCCCCCCCCGTGTGGATTTAGATATCCACACCGGGGGGGGCACTTGGGAATTAGATATACAGATATTGATATTTCCATTTTAAAAAAATCCCATGTGACTTTAAAATTTACATTAGGTTTTGTGTATCATTTTCACACACACCTAACCACTATCATATTATAGGAAGTGTTTCCCTACTGCTACTTTAAAGTGCTATTTTAAAGTTATGCCTAATCAGTATTGAATGTCATTCATTTCAGCTAATGTATGGTGATTCTTGGAAAAGATTTAGTGCAGTGCCTATGCTGGCTGTAATTGAAATGTCCAGGAAACTAATTTGGTGGAATTGAAAGGGATAGAAGCCAAATTCTGGATTCTTGCTTTCTTTAGCAGAATTTATATTTTACTTTCCCCCCCCCCCCCTCTGTCTCAGTTTTCAGAGGTAACCAATAAGAACCTACTAACAAAATATCATTAGATTTAATTTATACACATAATTTTTATGATGAACAAGAATGATAAGTTTATGACAAGGAAAAATGCAATTAATAGCGGTGGGTGTGCTGCTAACTTTTATTATGTAAATTAGAGGCATCACAAAATTATTTAATGCTCCTGAGTGGGAAATGTTCTGTGCAGAGAAACTGAGTTGATTCTGTCTTAACTAATTACTGTTGAGTTTATGTGAATTCTAATATATTTTTGGCTTGCACCAGATGTAGGAGGGATGATAAAATAGATATGCCAAGAACTGCCTTCTCTGGGGATCTGTCTTAAGAATCAAATCATGAGCTCCTATTACTTCTAAATACCACAGTAAAAATTATTCCTTTTGCCTAGATTTCTGCATGAGGTTTCAGTAGCTTTAGGTGGATAAGCCCCTTCAGGAAAGGTGTAGACTCTTGAGGAACTGCATGATTCTGAAGATTACAGTATTGCTTATTCCCCAGACTGTAGGATGTATCTGATGACAATATGTCATTATATAACCTGTCACCAATGTTCAGCCACATGGATAACCTGTACCTATGGTTATTCACTTTCACAGGAGGTGGTGGCGGCTACAAGCATGGACGGCTTCAAGAGGGAATCAGATAAGCATATGGAGCAGAGGTCCATCAGTGGCTATTAGCCACAAGCAGGGCTTTTTTGTAGAAAAAGCCCAGCAGGAACTCATTAGCATAATAGGCCACACCCAACAGCAAAACTCATTAGCATATTAGGCCACACACCTGACAGCACAGTTTATTAGCATATTAGGTGGGGGGCTGGGAAAGCACTGGGCAGGCATGGAAGCTTGCCTCTTTCCCCCCTTGAGCTTCTCTGCTCCACTTCAGCATCGCCTTTCTAGGCTACCCCCCCCCCCCGAACCAGACCGCCGGGGAAAGGCGCTGATCGGGGAACCAGATCAGGGAGGGAAAGAAAGGCATTTTCAACGTGCCTGGGTTCCCTGCCCGCCCTTTTCCAGCTAGGACATGTCAGCTAGAATTGGGGAGGCAGAGAGAGGCTTTTCCTTGTCAATTTCACTCTCAGCTGACTGGCAGGGAGTGAAATTGACAAGGAAATCCAGAGGGGCTCCCCAGAGGGAAAAATGTTATTTTAACATGCCACCTTTCCCTCTTGTGTGTAACGTGGAGAGGGCAGCGTACTCTGTAGCCACACATGCCAGAGGTTTTGGTTGTAGGTGTGGCCAACTCAGGAGCCAGCCGGAACTCCGTTCCTGTGCATTCCTGCCCAAAAATAGCCCTGGCCACAAGGTATAGATAGGAACTCTCAGTCTGGGGTAACGCCTAAACTCTCCTGCAGTGAAAGGAACCTGGAAGGAACGTCTGAACCTGCAGATCCATTTCCACTACTGGGGTGTTTTCTAAAAAGTTTTTGCCTATATGTGCATGCATGGGTGCATATGTACCCGTCTGCATTTTAAAAATGACTGGGCAGTGTGCTTCATGACTGAGGCACTGCAGTAACGTGGATGCTTGACTACAGGATAGCCACTTGGGTAACCCACAGCAGGGTGTGCTGTTTGGATGATATGCCCTACAACCCTTTAAACTGGTACAATTAGAGGCGCCACCATACCATACCAAGCAGCCTATATGTTCCAACAAATGGAGCAATCAGTACCATTCTGAAGGAACTGAACTTTCTGATACTTTTCAAAGGCAGTTTCATATAGAGAGCATTATAGTTTATCCAGGGCAATGGTGGCTTAGTAGTTAAGACACACAGTGTTCCGTGCCCCTTGGTATCTAGTCATGCTGGCCACATGACCACAGAGACATCTTTGGACACCACTGACTTTTTGGCTTGGAAACAGAGATGAGCACTGCAACCCTAGAGTCAGATTCGACTGGCTATCGAGCAAGGAAAACCTATAGTTTATCCATGTCATCCATATAGTCCCAGATCCTACAATATTCTCAGCCCCAATTATCCTTCCAGTGTTCTGTAGGGCCCCAAATGGTCCCACCTAAGCACTGCATGGCCACATTGCTAGTGCCCCAGATTGCATTGTATTAGGGCTATATTATTCTACTATAATCTGGGCCATTTATGTTACCTCTTTGAAAAGTTTCATCTATTTATTTGTTTGGGAATTTTTATCCCACCCTTACTCCCAAGGAGGTGTATATGGTTCTCCCTTCCCTCTACTTTAGAGTAAACAAAGTATTAAAGAATAGTCATTTGCTCTTTTAGTGGATAGAATTTATGAAATCTGGTTTATCTCCTGGGCATGGACAGACGAAGTTTGTTCACATCACTTCCCTTTGTTATGTGGAAAACTGGGTCATAACAAAGCACATGTCTTGCTTCATGGAGAAGTTGTCAATCAATTTTTCTATAAGAATTCTCCAAGAAACTGGGGGGGGGGGGGGAGACACCTAGAATGCCGACTTTGTATTTGGCCATTCCTCCTGAATAAAGTAAATCATATTGATTCAGAGTACTTTACAGACAGGGCTCATTTCATAGCAGGAGCTCCTCTGCATATTAGGCCACACACCCCTGATGGAGCCAATCCTCCAAGAGCTTACAGGAGCCCCTGTAAGAAGAGCTCTGTAAGCTCTTGGAGGATTGGCTACATTAGGGGTGTGTGGCCTAATATGCAAAGGAGCTCCTGTTACGAAATGAGCCCTGTTTACAGACATTAGAAAATATACTCATTAAAGACAGCCATAGATATACATAACCTATGAAAATACTAAAAGCTAAAACATATACAAAAGTTCAGTGTAGAAAAAAAATAGCTTTGGGGAGACTAGCAGCCCAGTCCTAATTTATGTGGGTTTGAAGAATGTACACACATGTATAAGATTATATCAAATTATAAGAGTTGTGTTCACATGTATAGACATATTTATTTATTATGAGGTAGATCCAGCAACTCTGTTCAGCAAAGTCTGAAGCCTTCCTCCAGCCCAAGGAGCCTTCCCCCAGCTTGAGGAGCTTTCCATTGGTGGAAGAGCCACTTTAGTTGGAGGAAGGCTTCAGCTTTTGCTGAGTGGCATGGCTCGATCTAACCCTATATTTCTTTCTTACTTTACAAACCAAAATTAGCTCCCAAAGCAGTTCACCTATATCAAATTCTAAGGCAAATGACCAAAGAAATTAAGTACAGTATCTTCCTCCATGGGAATTGATTTCAGATCTATTGCAAGAATGCCTATCTACTTCTTGCCCTTCATGTGATGTCCTTATCAATGGCAGTAGAAGGCTGAGGAGGTTGTCTGTGGGAACTGAATCCAGGAACAATGGAAGAGTATTGATGGCAGTTAAGAGCTGGATTCAGGTATGATGGAAGAGCAGCTGGCTACTTTCAGGCCTCCTCTATTATATCACACTACAGCACTAACAATAAGTTGCCAAGAAATTTATATACCATCCCCAGGCTGCCTGAAATAGTTGAGTAATGTTTATTTGGAGAGTTTTTAATAGTATAGGATTAAGTCAATAATGCTTATTACTACATACTTACTTAGGTATTCATTGTAGAGTTCAAATCAGAGACCTAAAATCTCTGATTATGATATTCAGTTTTCAGCAATTAATAAAGTTCTTATATTAAAATAATGGTAGCATATATTTGGTGTAGGGCCATAACAGGCAATTAAAGTAGATTTAATTTTAGGAAATTCGGAAGAAAAACATTCTTATCTATATTTTAATTTCATTTTTTCCAGCTTTAAAAGCCATCATCAAGAGTTAATTTTAAGTATTCATAAAATTCATAAAGGGCTCAAAATGCTCATTCCACAAGCCCAAATTTGTATGGGGAAAGCCACATGATAGAATCCTTTCAAAGTTGTAAGTCTGGATGTCTGATGTAGTTTATATGGTATGTTTCTCTATTAGAGGTAACATATGTGTGTGCTCTGCCATTAATTCCTTATTTTACAATCTGGAGCTCCATCTCTTCCAACACTTTCCATGTCTCGAGCAACTTCATTCAACCTGACATAGCCAATGTCAGAAGTCCATCTGAGTCCTGTGGGAAACAATATGTCAGGCAATGGGAAGAATCCTGAAAGGAAAGGTTAACATAAAGGGATAGTTCAAATATAAATCAATATTTACTTCAAGTGGTGAGGACTGTAGATAATTTTTTTTTTCATTCTCTCTCTCTCTCTGGAAACTACCGTATTTTTCGCACCATAAGACGCACTTTTTCTCTCCCAAAAAGTGGGGGGGAAAGTGCCTGCGTCTTATGGTGCGAATCCCCCCATGCCCCCGCCTCCCTTGCCCTCCCCCCAGTGTAGATCCCGCCTCCCTCGCCCTCCCCCCGTGAAGATCCCGGCTCCGCGGCGAGCGCTGCGGGCCGGGAGCATGCACCCGCCTCCCTCGCCCTCCCCCCCAGTGTAGATCCCGGCTCCGCGGCGAGCGCCGCGGGCCGGGAGCATGCCCCCGCCTCCCTCGCCCTCCCCCCCAGTGTAGATCCCAGCTCCGCGGCGAGCGCCGCGGGCCGGGAGCATGTCCCCGCCTCCCTCGCCCTCCCCCCCAGTGTAGATCCCGGCTCCGCGGCAAGCGCCGCGGGCCGGGAGCAAGCCCCTGCCTCCCTCGCCCTCCCTCCCAGTGAAGAAAGCCCTCCTCCCACCCCCCTCAGAAGCCCCCCTCCCACCCACTCCCCTCAGAAGGTCCCCCCCTCAGAAGCTCCCCTCCCAGCCCCCCTTCCTCCCAGCCCCCCTTCCTCCCACCCCCCTCAGAAGCCCCCCCTCAGAAGCCCCCCTCCCACCCCCCCTCAGAAGCCCCCTCCCTCCCACCCCCCTCAGAAACTCCCCTCCCTGCCCCCCTCCCACCCCCCCTCAGAAGCCCCCTCCCTCCCACCCCCTCAGAAGCTCTCCTCCCAGCCCCCCTCCCACCCCCCTCAGAAGCTCCCCCCCTCCCCTGCTCACCTTTCCCACCCCATTCCTTCCCCCCTCACCATTCTTGGGCTGGGGGGGGAGGTAGGAAGGTAAGAGCTGGGCCTGAGTGGCGTTAAGCCACTGGGGCCCAAGCAAGGGGGGGGAGGGAAACTCCTTGTCTTTCTGTCTTTCTTTCTTTCTCTTTCTGTCTTCCTTCCTTCCTTCCTTCTCTCTCTCCTCCCTACCTTCCTGTTTCTTCCTTTCTTTCTGTCTGTCTTTCTGTCTTCCTTCCTTTTCTCTCCCTCCCACCTACCTACCTACCTTCCTTCCTTCCTTCCTTCCTCCCTTCCTTCCTTCCTTCTGTCTCTCTCTCTCTCTCCCCCCTACCTACCTACCTTCCTGGTACTTTCTTTCTGTCTGTCTTTCTTTCTGTCTTCCTTCCTTCTCTCTCTCTCTCCCTCCCTACCTACCCCCCTCCCTCCCCCGCTCACCATTCTTGGGCTGCACGGGGGGGGGGGGAGGTAGGGAGGGAAGAGCTGGGCCTGAGTGGTGTTAAGCCACTGGGGCCCAAGCAAGGGGGGGGAGGGAAACACCTTGTCTTTCTGTCTTTCTTTCTGTCTTTCTGACTGTCTTTCTTTCTTTCTGTCTTTCTTCCTTCCTTCTCTCTCTCCCCCCTACCTTCCTACCTTCCTACCTTCTTTCTTTCTTTCTTTCTTTCTTTCTTCCTTCCTTCCTTCCTTCCTTCCTTCCTTCCTTCCTTCCTTCCTTCCTTCCTTCCTTCCTTCCTTCCTTCTCTCTCTCTCCCCCCCCCAACTACCTACTATTTGGTTCAGAATATTTTTCCCCTGTTTTCCTCCTCTAAAACTAGGTGCGTCTTATGGCCAGGTGCGTCTTATAGTCCGAAAAATACGGTAAATGCTTTATTTTTCATATAGGCCATAATGAAGGAATTGGAAACTCGGTGAAAAAGAAAGACTGAAAGAAGAAAACATTTTGGCATCAATACAGGCTGGTTTCCTATTCTGCCAAATGTCTATTCTCTAGCCTATAACAGTAAATTTGAGAACATTGCATTGATTCTTTCCAAACATCAATGACCTTTGGCTTTACAAAGCAAGGTTGAAATAGTTTTCACATCATGCTTAACAGAAGAACGGTTCCACCTTTCTTTTATTAGCCCCCCCCCCCCCCCCGTCTTTTCGTCGTGTACAGAAAGTGGGAATGGGGAAGAGGTGATTGAAAAAAAAGTATTGTACTTCCAAAACCTTAAATGCTGTTATTATTACATTGTAATACCTATACACAATCTTGGAAGTTATCTGGTTCTGTAGAAGGCCCACTGCAAGTTTCAAGTAGATATGCCACATTAGGATTCCAATGGAACAATCTTTGTCAATAGCATAAGCCCGGGGTGGGCGAACTGTGGCTTGGGAGCCGCATGTGGCTCTTTCACATATATTATGTGGCTCCCGGCAGGGCGGCTGGAGAAGCTAAATATCATTAGCAAACAAATATCATTGGACAAATTAATATCATTATCAATATCTGCCTTTACCCCTTTTGTTATTATTTTTGGCAGTCTCATTGAATGTTAATAAAAAGCAAATTTGCTTATTTTCCAGTAAAACAGGTAATACTTGTTCATGTCTTGTGGCTCTCAAACATCTGATGTTTATTCTATGCAGCTCTTACATTAAGCAAGTTTAGCCACCCTTGTTCTAGGTGGCTCTTACGCTGAGCAAGTTTGCCCACCCCTGGCATAAGCCAAAGCATTTAGTCAGAACGTAAGTCCTACTGAGACCAATCACTTAACACCCAGGTAAGTGTTCATACAGAGACTCAGGGCTATTTTGGGGCAGGAACGCCCCAAAGGAGACTTAACACCCAGGTAAGTGTTCATACAGAGACTCAGGGCTATTTTGGGGCAGGAACGCACAGGAACGGAGTTCCGGCTGGCTCCTGAGTTGGCCACACCCAGCAGCAGAAACTCATTAGGATTGGCTACATTAAGGGTATGTGGCCTAACATGCAAATTAATTCCTGCTACAAAAAAGCCCTGGGTTTTGACAACGAACAAGGTAAACAGAATAAGAAGCAAAAGATAGGTGTGGCTGGATGACCCCTCTTCTGGTAACACAGGGGTGTGGCCTAATATGCTAATAAAATGTGCTGTCAGTGGTGTGGCCTAATATGCTAATGAGTTTCTGCTGTTGGGTGTGGCCTATTATGCTAACGAGTTCCTGCTGGGCTTTTTCTACAAAAAAAGCCCTGCAGAGACTGCACCGCATAAATGCTCACAGAGTCTACAAAAGCATTTCAGAAGTCTTGCAGATTTATTCTTAAGTAAGACTGGAGAGAATGGCAGCTTTAAATAGATATTCATAGGATGCTTTTAGACAGACACAAATAGATGCAAGTCCAGGAATGAGGAAGAAGTCAATGAATTTAGAAGGATACAGCATTGTTTAGGACTGCACTACAATTTAGCAAAACAAAGACCAATTTCCCACAAGCAGCTGCTCCGGGCTGGCTCTTCTCTTTCCCCCGATTGCATTAGTCAATTTCCCACTACTTGCCATGCGGCCGCGTTTTGACTCACGGCATCCTCCGATTTCCCTGGTGTCTTTGCAATCTCAATAAACAAGGATCGTGAAGACGTGGGGGAAATTGGGAGATGCTGCAGGTCAAAACACAGCCGTGCGGCAAGTAGTGGAAAATTGACTAATGCAGTCAGGGGAAAGAGAGAGCCAGTCCGAAGCAGCTGCTTGTGAGAAATAGGTCAAAACCAGTGGCACCTTGAAGACCAACAGCACTTATTCAAGCATGAGACTAACATCAGTTATTCCATAAGAAGAGTCCTGCTGGATCAGACTAGTGGTCAGGGCTATTTTGGGGCAGGAACGCCCAGGAACAGAATTCCGACTGGCTTCTGAGTTGGCCACACCTACAGCCTGCGCCCCCTCGGGTTCCCCAGGTGCCTTGCAAGCCACAGGTCACCTGGGGAAGCCAAACTGATCCAGGGAGGGAAGGCAGTTTAAACTGCCTCCCCTCCTCGGGTTCCCCATGTGCTCCTCAGGTTCCCCTCTGTAACTACAAATTAGCTGTACTGGAACTGCTGCAGATTTGCTGTCTGGATACTGTGAATGCGTCTAAGAGTATGGTTTGGCTTAAACAGACATGTCTAGTGACAGGCAGGACCTATAACAAAAAAAAATGCCAAAGATTGTTAACGGTTATGGTCTCCTGACAGCATTCTGGCTTGCTTGTTCAAAGAAAGACATATCTGAGCTGGAGAATGTATTGATCCTTTCCAGCTGAGAGGAGTCGCAAAGTGTGTGTGAAAAAACAGCAATTAGTAAACTAAAAGACAGAGACAGTTATAACTTACCAGCCAGTTAAAACTGAAACGTCTTGGGGTGCAGGTTCTCTTTGGGTAAAAGAGGATCTTCTGTCTTGTAGCACCGTGCAGTGTTTTGTGATCAGCAATTCTTGAGGCTCACTATATGTAAATCCCTTCAAATGTTGGGTAGTATCCCTGTGGTTCATGGTTGTAGCCCATGTGGTGTTTTGTAGTTACTATAAAAGGGTCAGAGATGAAGTCTTTGCTCCACTCTTGGCCAAGGTACAAGGTTGTTCAGCAGAAGAGCTAGTTATACTTTTTCTAGCTGAGGAAAATGAACGTATTGCTGAAACAGTGTGTGATACAGTGGTTAAAAAGTCAGACTAGGATCTGGGAGACCCAAGTTCAGATCCCCACTCTGCCACAGAAGCTTGCTGGGTGACCTGGGGCTAGTTACCTACTCTGAGCCTAACCAACCTCATGGGATTGTTGTTCAAACAACTAGAAGGAAAGCCTGAGTCATGATGGAGGAGACTAGAAGACCAAATGACATCAGTTTTTAAAAAAAAAATTAGAAACAAAAAAAATTGGAGACATTATTTTATCCTGCTTGTATTTTCTCTTCATGTCAGCAGCTACAGCACCACAAGGTCCATTTGCACAGGTCTGCCAAAGGTGGAGAAGGAGAAGAATGGTTTTTATACCCTGCTTTTCACCACCCAAAGGAGTCTCAGAGCGGCTTACAATCGTCTTCCGTTCTTCTCCCCACAACAGGCACAACAGTAGGTGGGGCTGAGAGAGCTCTGAGAGAACTGTGACTGATCCAAGGTCAACCAGCTGGCTTTATGTGAAGGAGGAGTAGGGAATTAAACCCGGTTCTCCAGATTAGAGACCACTGCTCTTAACCACAACACCATACTGTTACCCCAAACCCCCTCTTGCCATGAAAAGGATGGTACCCTGGCCAGGTTAGGGCCAAAGTTGGCAAAGGGCAAGTATATCCCTCTCTTTGTCCAGTGCCAACTAGCCCAGCCATGTGCTCAGCACCGTCTCCTTCAGCCATTGCTTCAGATACTGCTGAAACATATCTGCCATTGTGATAGGACAGTGTCTTAATTTCATCACCTCAAGGGTGTCAAAGGACTTGCATTCCAACTCTACGCAACCTCCGGACTTTGCCACTCGATAGTGGGACCACACCTGCCACAGTCTATTGTCGTTGTTGTTCTCTTGATAGCCCAGCCATTCATGGAGCCGAGACTCTGCAATTGCCCAAAGCTTTGATAACAAAAGCTTTCTTTCCCCAGCCTCGACTTCTTTTGTCCAACCCCCCTTTTGAGCCGTTACCAGCCATCCCGGCCCATCCCAGACCATTTCCCCATTGTGCCCACTGCCCCAACGCCACAATTTCCCTATATCAGGACTCCAAACCCGACCATCTTTGGTTCAGTCTCCTGGACACGTACTGACTAGATCCCTCCTTTCTTTTGGGTCTTCACAGATGTGCTTGCCGGCCAAGCAGTCTGCTTCTCTTCACCGTGGGCGCTTCGCTTTGGAAGATAGCTATAACTCCCTCCTCAACGCTTCACCCTTTTATCACTGATCCCTCAAGATTGTTTCACCTCTTTCTTTCCTAGCTCTCTGGTGTGTGCGCGTGATATTTCTTTGATTAGCTGAATGTATTAGGATTATTTTCTTAATAATTTTCATAAAAGGCATTTCCTGTCTGTCGCCTGTGCCGCTCCAAGAGGGTTCTGACTCTGATATAGTTGGAGTACGATCCCTAGCTTGCACACCTATTAAGCAAATGGTCTCTTAGCTAAATTCCCCCATCATAACCCATACAGAGACCCAGTGTTGCGGCTAACAACACTGGCTCTCTATGGGAGATATGGAAAGCATTTCAGTCAGCCTCTAGGTTTCATTACCTGCCTGGGTCTGAAAAAACAGAAGGGGGGAGGGGGTGGGAGTCAAGTGTGTTTGGGTTGGTGCAAGCTTTATCTACAAAATCTACAGCAACCTTAAAATATATTCACCCAGGCTTTGCATCAGATCTGACAGTAGTATCTCAGTGTGTTTAGCTTGAACTTGTGTTATTGCACAGCCTGAAGATATATAATAAAAGGTGTACATTTTAAAGAATAAAACTGAATAAAATCTTACAATGTACATGTATGTTTTCTCACTGTTGCTTAAAAAGCCTTTTCTTGCCATTTAATCAATTTGATTTGATTTGATTATATTTGTTATTATACCCCAGTATTTTTTTTAATTTATTCCATTTTTATTTCTGTTTTTTTCCTTCTTAGCGGCTCAGTGGCAGAGCATCTGCTTGGTATGCAGAAGGTCCCTGGGTCAATCCCCAGCATCTCTAGTTAAAAGGACAAAGCAGTAGATGATGTGAAAGAGCTCTGCCTGGGACCCTGGAAAGCTGCTGCCAGCCTGAGTTGGCAATACTGACCTCGATGGACCAAAGTCTGATTCAGTATAAAGCAGCTTCATGTGTTCATGTGTTCTTTTCACACTAACAGTGTGGGATGGGCTTGAGGGCAGCCTGATGCTGCGGTGGCCCAGGCAAGCCAGGCAGAGGGGTGCCACAGACTAGCAAGAGCCAAGAATCTCTCTTCCCACACCTGCTCAGCTGCAACAGCATCTGGGATGCTCTCTCTGGTCTGGCTTTGGTACAGACTGGGAATGTAGTCCCAGGTGTCTGAAGGAGAGAAGAGGTGTGTGTAACTTTAGCCCAAGTACCAGCCTACGTACTAAGAAGGAATCATGCGTGCTATAGTAGCTGGAGTATCTGACTAAGAAGTTTGCTGGGTGTCCTTGGGCCCATCACATGCTAACCTGCTTCACAGGGTTGTTAGGACAGAAGAGGAGAGGGGAATGATGTAAGCCTCTGTGGCTCCCCATGGAGGAGGAAGATTAGTTATAAATGAAGTAAGTAAATAAATATTTAATCTCTTCCCTCCTGCCTTCCTTGCATCAGCTAAGCCAGACAGTCAGACACCAAAATATTGAAGCGATCAAAATATTACAGTAAAAGCTTTGTTAGCCAGCCCTTATGGGAAACAGAGGCTGCTGGGTAATCAAATGTGCTGGATAATCAAGCTTATTGCTCTGCCCTGCCCCCTTACTAAGAAGACTTCTATAGAGACCACGCCCACACTATTGGAATCAGAATAGCAACAGCCCTCATGCATAGTGGGACACCTCCCCTCCTCCCAAGCCATTTAGCCATCCTACATACCTGAAGATGGAGATAGTTGGTGGCACTGGCTGTCAGAAGCCCAGGCTGCACATTTGCTATCGTTGTGAAGTTTAATTTCCTGGGTCGCAGCCACACTAGCGAGATAATCCAAACAGGAATTGACACAAATTTGTGCTGGTGCAATTTGTGCCACATTTGCATGATCACACAGGTCCGTGGACTTGCGGGGGCAAACCACCGCTGCGTGATCACATGCAACTGCGGGTGAGTTGGGTTTTTTTTTCCGGCTGTTTTCGATTCACTTATTCGCTTAAACAAGGGATTGATGAATTGCCTCTCCACCCTGGGGGTCGTCCGATGATGCAAATACTGGTGGGGGGGGGGGAGCCTGATCCCCAACACCACACGTTTGCGCTGGCACGATCACACAGGGAAAGTCTGGCTTCGGGCCGTCGCAAACCATTTGATACTGCCTTTTCACTGGTAGCTTTTTATGCTGATTCCCCGCCGGCTCAAAGCGGCTTGCGACAGTTTGACAACAGTTGTGGGATGCTTCCCAGATGTGCTGCTGTGATCATGCCACTTTGAGCTAGCGAGGAATTGTCCCTCTCGCATCGCAAATGGGTGCGTATGACCGCACCCCTTCTGACTTCAGGCCACTTTTGAACCTGGGCAGTAGTTGAAATGGATTTTTCTCCAAGGTCATGGATGGTTGGGTCAGATAATTAAATGAAGCTAGGGTGTGTGTGTGTGTGTGAAACTGACTCCTATGGGGCTGTAAGAAAATATGCATATGAAAACAACTGCAAATCCAAACATACTGGCAGCCACTGATGTTGATCAGAGAGACACAAATGAACACCAGGCTGTAAGATTTAAAAAAGAAATTACAGTGTTTTTTTCTATGCAATTGACAAGGTAGTCCCATGCAAAGTTACTCCAATCTATATTAATTAATTTCAGTGGGCTTCGAATGGAGTCACTGCATAAGATTGACTGTTTTTGTTACAATTGGTGATAGAGTTCAACAAAATGCCAGCAATGGGTTAATGTGCATTGTGTACACAGGAAGTAACCTGGTGGTGAATAGTCCTGAGATGTTCAAACCAAACAAATCAGCTGTGTGCTTATGATGGGTGAGCAGGAGGTGTGCTGATATCTCTATGATTCGGCATGGTTTTGGAGCTGCTAACTAAACGTTCTTATTTCTTTTTTATTTATTTACATTATTTATAGTCTGCCTTTTTCACAGAGACTCAAGGCGGATTAGACAGAGTAAGTCAATACAATCAAAAAAAGTGGGTCATTCAATAAAAAGGAGGCAGCAGAGGAGACCGGAGGAGACCAGAGGTGGCGGTGAAGGAGGCGTCGGAGGAGGAGGAGGAGGAGGAGGAGGCGGGCATTGGCATTGGTGGTGTCGGCATCAGTGGGCAGTGTTGTAAGGCGTGCAGCAGCTGGCGGGGCCTTTTTCTGGTGGTGGTGGTGGCGGCGGCTGGTGGCGGTGGCAGCCGGGGGAGGCACCCTTCCCTGAGCCCCGCCGGCTGCCTGGTAAGTTTGGGTCCCCCCCCCTTTTTACACTTGGGTGCTTGAGTGGCCAAGCGCCCAAGTGTAAAAGGGGGGGGGAATGGCGGACGGGACCATCTGGACAGCCCTGCTCTCGCAATGATTGCGAGAGAGGGCTGCCCAGATGGCTCAAATGCAGGTTCCTCGCATGACTCCCGGGAAAACAGTTGATTTTCCCAGGGTCAAAAAATGCAGGAGGAACCCGCATTTGAGCCCGCTTCGGCATGGGACTAGCCCCAGCCTTTGTAGATGGTCCCTTTAAATGCAGGAGGAAACAGCCCTTCCTCCCGCATTAAAGTGCCATGTGACCGCGGCCTGAGACTGACCCGGAAACTCCAGCTGATCCAGAATGTGGTGGCACAAGTCCTGATGGGAACGTCACAGAAGGCACATATACAACCTGCGCTGCACCCGCTGCACTGACTTCCAGTTGAGTTCCAAGTCAAGTTCAAGGTTCTGATGTTGACCTTTAAGGCCTAGAGTGGTCAGGGACCACTGTATCTGCAGGACTGTCTCCTCCAATATGTCCCCAGGAGAGCGTTATGCACCTTGGACAGCAATTTGCTGGTGATCCCTGGCCCCAAAGACATCTGGCTGTCCTCAACCAGGGTCAGGGCCTTCTCAGTTCTGACCCCAACATGGTGGAACTCTCTGCCATACACCATTAGGGCTTTGCAGGACCTTATGCAATTCCACAGGGCCTGTAAGACAGATATGTTCTGCCAGGCTTTTGGTTGATGACAGTGATGGTTTCCATCCTGGTGGCACCTTCCTCTTACTCCTCCTACATCCCTCTCCAACAGACTGCTTTACTCCCCTTCTCCATACCCACAAGGTGGTTGCAGTCCAGAACTGGGAAGAAATAGTAATTCTTGCCACTTGATCTTTTTTAGACTATTGTGTCAATATTATTTATGTATCTATGGTTTTAATGTTTTTATTATATGTTGTATATTTCTCAGAGCCCTGCAGTAGCAGGGATTGGGTGATTCATAAGTTTAATAATAAACAAACAAACAAACAAACAAACAGGTTAGTAGAGCAACTATCTCACATTTGAGTTCCCTAAGAACTCTTGGGAATGTGCCATCAGGACCTGTAGAGTTATCAGATTTTAATTTGCCCAATAGATCTGTAATTTCTTATCTCATCGCCTCAGTTTGACTCAGTTCTTCTTGACTCAGTGTTGACAGCAATATTTTTGCACCTTTCCTGAAAATAGTAGCTGTAGCATGGGTATGTGCCCCACACTTTCCACAGTGAACACAGAAGCAGTATTATGTCCAAGATCACTACCCCTCTCATTGGTTCTATGACCAACTGTTCTAATGCATAGTCATTGGTGATGTCTAGGAATCTTATTCCTGCAGCATGACTTAAGTGCAGGGTCAAGAGCAGATGAATTATTCAAGAAGACTCGGAGCTGGCCCGCTACAGCTCTCTCAATCACTTTGCTCAGAAAAGGCAGATTGGAGACCAGGCAATAAGTGGCCACATCATTTTTCTGTAGGGATGGTTTTTTAAATAGTGGATAGATAACTACCTCTTTGAGTGGTCTTTGTTGCATAATAGGCATTTTATTGCTTCTTTTTAAAATTATATTTGCATATTACCTTGAACGCTATTACACTAAATAATGGAGATAAAAATCTTCTAAATGAAGAAAAAATGTTCAAGTGTATATCCATACTGCTGGGCAAAATGAAAAGATATAGACAAGATTTCCTTTGACTACTAAGGACCTAGTAACACTTCAAAGACTTATAATGGTGTGGAGAAGCACAGTGTATTAAAACACAGTGCTTTTAGTTCGTTCATCATTTGTCATGGCTTCAAAAATAAGTACAATATGAGTAATACTGGGGTAGAAATTTGTTGCAGGTTCAAAACCAAGGCACAGTATTTTACTCATGGAATGGTCCAAATTATGCACAAGAAATCAGACTTGCCAGAACAATTTCAAATGGTATGTTCAGCACTGAAATAATTATTGAGATTGTTAAAAAGCGTAAATTAGACTGTGCTGATGATCATCAGAGTTGAGTTACTGTCGAGTGATTTCTTGTTTGCACTTGTTTATGTTCTTTCAAGCAGCAGGAACTCAAATCAAGAATGTTCCCTTGGTTGTGAGAAAGGAAAGTTACAAAGTTTTCAACTTTCTGAATGAATAAATCAGTGTTGTAAAGTAAAGTTTAGTAGTTTCCTTTCAGTCATAATACTAGAAATGCATGTATGCAAGCTTTGAAGAAGCAAGGTCCCTTAGGGAAAAAGCAGAAATAATTTAAGGATCAGCAGTTGCTTTTAGGCAGAGTGCATCTTTTTTACGTATGAAACCAATGTTTAATTTCATTAAAAGGAGACTGCAGAGGTGGGAAAGACCTCTGCCTAAGAAGTTGGAGGGCCACCAACAGCAATAATTTTTGCACTTAAATGTTAAAAAAGAGACTGAATAGTTTAGCAGATGGGAGACTTCATAGGCCGAGGACAGACTGGCAATGTAAAGCGGGGGCAAAGTGGAGGGAACTGGTGCGGGGGAAAAACACCACGGAGCTGGCCATTCATACTGGCCAGAGCAATGCGCAGCAGTGCCGATACGGAGCGTTCAGACTGCTGCGGAGCGGCGCGGCGGAGCTGGTTCACACTGTTTGGAAGCAGGAGGCATGCGGAGGACGGCCCCTGAACACCGGTTTTACCCGGTGTCCTGGTAAAGCGGATGGAAAGCGACTGGGAGACGGGTAAGTACGAAACGGAGCCGACGGACAGATGCGCATGTCTGAATGTGCTCCTTTCTTCCATTTCCGAAGCGTGCCTGCCCCGCTTTACATTGCCAGTCTGTCCTCAGCCTTAATATCTCCATTTCTTCATACCTGGTAAAAACAAAGGAAAGGTATTGTGGCACCTTAGGTACCAGCAGATTTATTATAGCATAAGCGTTCATGGGCTCGATTTCACTTTGTCAGCTGCATGAAATCAGTTCTCAGCTTATTAGGATTTTTATACTCAGCAAGATGAAAGGGGACAAAATTGTAAATATTGGGGTTAAAGATGCCGAGTTTGTAACATTTCTATGTAAAATGGAAAAGTAGACAGAAAAATGCAGTTATCTTCCACAGCAACCCCAGCTGGTGATAACACAGATTCTGTTATATTCAGAAATTTAGCAACTACAGAGAGATCAAGAAAAATTACTGGATTGGTTGAACCCCTAGCTCATACAGCTACTGTACTGGAATCTGTAACCTGTAGAACTAATTTTGTTGTCAAAATCAAGCTATGAGTCAATTCTCGCTTTCAGGGAAGCTCCCCTTGCACACACAGAGTTGTCCCCCCCACACTGCAGCGCTACCCCACACAGGAAGTCCCATGAAGGTTGACAGCATGCACAGAACTCTGCCTGCTCCAATACTGAGCACTCTGCTCTATGAGGGTTGTGAGACAACAGTTTGCTTCCAGGGTTAACACACTAAGTTCTATTAGGAGTGTCAAATTTCTCATGGCTGCTTCTGCATGTGCTACCCATAGCTGTAACTTTGTTATGTGTCAGAGAGAGTTAGAACCAGCCCTGTGTAAAAAGAACATTTTTACTCGTTATTCAGGTTATATTCACAATGTCAATAACACTTTTATTCTCAAGACCACAGTTTACTAATGAGGTAGCCAAAAGCCACCTAATCAATACTAATTTGGTTTCAAAGAAAATAAATTATCTGCTATAGCTTGGGAAAAGGAGTATCAGAGAGTGTGCCTTAGCAGAATATAAAAAGATAGATTACTGCTTTTATCCTCACTCTGTTTAGAATACTGCTGCTGGAGACTGATTCTGATAAAATTTTGCAGGCCACAGCACTGAAGAAAGATCTTGACAGATAAAACTTGGTTTATTCTTTGGGACTCTGATAGATTTTTACTTTGGCCAGACTATATTCAGATTATGTAATGCTAGGTCCAGTTGCAGGGTGTGTTTAACAGTGATTACTTAGCATGCCAGAACAGTAGTGAATAGTTATGAATCTAGTTTAATCAGAACAGTAGGAATAGATGGTGGCACCTCTTAGACACCTTTGTGCTCAAGAAGACTAAACCATAAGATCTAGGGTAAAACTTATGCAACAAACCTCTTTTATTCCCCCTGCTTTTCTTCTGTGCCTACCTCATCCTGTTTCCTTTAGATGAAAACCAGCAACTATGCTAGGGTTGCCAACCTACAGGTGGGGCCTGGAGAGTGCCAGGAATTAGTTTATCACTTGTACTACAGAGGGAAGATTTTACTTTGACTGCTTCATTAAACTTAGGATGTTACCGATTTGGGTTAGAGATTCATGTGGTGTTTTTGGTCTCCAGGTTATTGGGACCATTCTTTACAATAGACAGCCAATTAAAAGGTCTGGGACAGCTGTGACTGAAGATAACACCACCCAGTTCACTCTGAATGCAGTCCTCCCTCTTCTCCCAAGACCTCCAGATTTCAAACACGTTCAACAACGGGACTCTGTTTTATGGGATCCTGCAGTAGGCAAGTTTCCATGCAGATGGGATGTACTAAAACTGAATGACAAGAATGCCATTTGAGAACAATGGGAGATGCCTGAAGCCCATTGGATATAATTGGATGCAGGAATGCGAATTGACTTCCCTTGGCTTCATTGAAATACATTATAGCACACAAAAGTTGCAAAGAAACTGTGGAACAGACTTCCAGAATGTTGGTCTGGGGACAAGAACCACAGTCCCCACAGTCCTCATGGTAGCATATGTGGTTCTCTCCTCCTCCATTTTATCCTCACAATAATGTGAAGTGGTTTGGTTTGAGAGGGATTAGCCCCAGGTCATCTAGCAAGCTTCATGGTCAAGTGAGGATCTGAATTTCTGTCTTGCAGATCCCAGGCTGATATTCTACCAACACAGGCTGTCCATCCAAAGCCTTAAAGATCAATTGTCAGAAATATTCAAGATGAAAGTCTACTGTCTCCAGGTACAAAATTTCAGGGGACTCACACGGCTGCAGTTGGAAGGGAGGGCTTTTAAAAAATCACCACCACTCTTAAGAACAGTAGACATTCCATGGTTAGATATCGGCCACTAAATCCACCCCTCCCTTACAAAACCATTGGTTGGAAATCAACTATCAGGCAACAGTTCTTCTGATACAGTCACAATAAATTAAAGAGAAGATAGCAGTTCAAGAAACAGAAGTAATAGTAAATAAACAGTATATAACTATATGGTATATGACTTTGGCTCTAGAATAGTCTTCTCTACAAATATATTTAATCCTACAGATAATTATCATTTCATTTATGGAAGCCCTTAAGAAATTAATAAAGATTTCCATTTAAAATATCAAAACAAAACCTAGAGAAAATAAAAATAATGAACTATTTGAATTCATATGCATTTATAAAAGGGACAGTAATAAAGTTTAAAAACAAGAAAATTAGCTAAGTGTGAGTTTTAATATTTCCAATAGTCACACAAAAATTTAAAAACAAAATCAGATTTTTTTAGTAATTAAGAACAGCTAATTCAGGTCTATTAGACTTGAAAAGTATTAGTATTCCCGAATATTCCTGAATACCAGTATTGATATTGTATTGGTATTCGGGTAAATATTCAGGAAACTCGAGTTTATTTGGCTCCATTATACTCTAGGGGACCAGCCCCATAGGGTTAATTTCACTTGCTGAGTCATGTTGCCATGGTGGCATGGTGAGTTCAGAAGGCATTTAAACATTAAATTTTCACTTGCTGGGTGGCATGACTCAGCAAGTGAACCAATGGCATTTAAAGTTTAAATGCCTTTAGTCAGGGCTCATTTCGTAGCAGGAGCTCCTCTGCATATTAGGCCACACACCCCTAATGTAGCCAATCCTCTAAGAGCTTACAGTAGCCCCTGTAAAAAGAGCTCTGTAAACTCTTGGAGGATTGGCTACATTAGGGGTGTGTGGCCTAATATGCAAAGGAGCTCCTGCTATGAAATGAGCCCTGCCACTGCTGCACAACTCAGTGAGTGAACTGAAGGCATTTAAGTTTAAAATGTCTTCTGAGTTCACTCACTGGGTGCATTCACACATGCAGATTTGAGCCGGCTGGTAATGCTTCGAGCCGGCTCTAATCTATCTGTTCACACAGCCACAGCTGGCTCCCGTCCCCAGCCGTCACCTACCGAACCAAATGCCATCTCAAACCATCGCATTTCAGAGACCAGGTCCTCTGGTGATTTCAGCTGTCCTCTTCCGGCTCCAGCCATTTTTTCCCTGTCTAAACTCGGAGCCATCACTGAGCCACTTCCGAGTCTTAAAGCCCCCTCCCCCGCGGAAACCTCTGGCTTCTGCTTTTTGGCAGCCATTTTTTTTTTACTGTCGGCAAGATTTGTATGAGCGCTTATACAACTCCCCCCATTTTTTTTTTAAAAAAGGACACTAATTCTCCATTCAGGATGCCACATAGACCAATTTCAGCACAGAAGTTTAAAGGGACATATTCACTCAGGGCAAGGAAGTCACGGAGCTTGGGTGACTGTATTTTCAGGTGATTGCTCATGCGCATGCGCAAGCAGCGAAAAATAAAAAAAGGGTCCAGACACATGCTCCTGTGTAGATGCCGGGGAGCCGCCTGAGTGCGCTTCGAGCTGGGGTGAGCGTGATCACGATGGGGTGTTTTGAGCCGGCTCCAGCACGCCATCTGAACGCACCCACTGAGTCACGTTGTTGTGGCGGCAGGACTTAGTGAGTGAACTCAGAAGGCATTTAAAGAGACTGTGGTCTCTTTAAATGCCTTCTAGCCATGCCCAAATAAAAGCTGAATAGTATTGGCTTTTATTCGGGCATGGTTATTTTGATAGCTGAATCAGACTGTCTGATCTGTATTTGGCTGAATAAATATCCCTAGTCTACAAATCCCTTCAAGGGCACTCAGTATTATTGTAGAGTACTAGTCTTTGCTGCAGATCTAGACACACTAAATTCTTAGCTACTTCTCTCAAGTCCAATACAAATGATGACAAATACATTTGTTTCAATAATAATCTTGTTATTGACAATGCTGAGTCACATTCAGGGAGTGATTGTGGGCCACTCTTGAGATAAAGACCACCACAATGAGATGTAATTGCTGTAATGACAGTTATTATATTGTTGAACTCCTGTAGATAGCCCTCGCTTTACTGCCTTGACATCTTAGTTTAGTTTATTTCCTCTGCTCCCCAGTCACTTTCCTTTCTGCCAGGATGACTATAGCAAATATATTACTAGTTAGGGACTAGCTGCCAATAAAAATCATGATGTGTTTGCTAAAGATAAATTGTTGCAAGGACACCATTGAAGTATTCTGGTAAGCATGCCTTTATTGTCTGGGATTTGATCACACATTTTAAAAAGCATTGCTTTCTTTTCCTTTTTCTTTCTTACACAGGTTCACACAACAAAACCACACTTTCCCCTTTACTCTTTGACTTCCTTTAAGCATGTTAGATTATAACAAAAAGAAAAGTGAATGCCTTAGTAAAAGGGAATTTTGTACTTAGTGTACAAAAAAGAAGCAGCACATTATACTATGGATTAATAAGAAAGGGATTTAAAATAAGACATGATCATAATGCCCTTGTATAGATCCATTGTGTGGCCACTTTAGTACTGCAATCTGAAAAAATGCTTTCCTGGGAGTAAGCATTATTGAACAGATCTAGGTAGGAAACTAAACAGACCTGTTTATACTTGTTTTCTTGTAGTACCATCCCAAGTAGAGAAGCTAATGGGCTTTCAAGGACAAATCTCCTTTAAGGGTGTATATATTACGTTCAGTTCTGTCATTGCATCTCAAAAAAGATATTAAAAAGCTGGAAAGATGCAAAAAACCCGGATAAAATGACCAAGGGATAAAAGTTAAAGAATTCTGAACTTTTCTGTTCAGAAGAAAGAGGAATAAGAGAGAAGTTGACACAACAGAGATTTATAAAATTATGCATGGTGTGAATAAAGGAGATAGAGTGCAGTTTGTCTCTAGGGATAGGCACGAATGGGGAACATGCAGTTTGGTTTGTTTCATAGTTCATGGCATGCCTGGTTCACAAATCATGAACTGTCATGAACTTTTAAGCACCAAACAAATCAGTTCACTTTGTGAGGTTTGTAAATCAGTATAACACCCTTCAACACGCTAGAAACACCAAATTTTTAGGGGATCCCCACATGACTCTCCTCTTCCCGCCCTACAAGTTTGGTGAGGATTGGATTTACAGGGTCTAAGTTACAGCCCCCAGGAAAGTGCTTTCTGGGGAAATGACAGGTGCAGGTTTAGGAGGTTCAGGAGTGTATGGAATGGATCCCATGCAAGCTAGAGACAAAAGTTACAGGACATCTCTGGCTGACTCTCCTCTACCTGCCCTCCAAGTATGGTGATGATTAGATGTATGGGGTCCAAGTTACAAACCCCCCCCCCCAAAAAAAAAGGTGCAAAAAATGACAGGTGCTTGTTTAGGAGGTTCAGGAATGTATACAATGGATTCTGTGCAAGCTAGAGACATCAGTGTCACAGGGGACTTCCCCCAGATGTTCCTTTACATGCCCTCCAAGTTCCACCCTCCTGTTGCTTTGAAGTTTGGTAAATATTTAGATTGAGTGGAGACAGTCTATCTGGATATATATTCATTCATGAACTTACATAAACCACCACAAACTGCTTGAAAGTTCATGGAATGTTCATGCTAGTTTACCTGCCATGAACTTGAGTTCATGAACCATGAACTGGCCAAAATTAATCACAGACTTCAGTTTGTGAGCCAATTTGTGCCCATTCCTATTTGTCTCCATCCAAAATATTACAATTATTGGACTCCAAATGAAGTTGATGGACAATATATTCGGGACAAGGTAACATTTCACATAACAATACTTTGTATTTTTGTGCATTGAATATTGCTTTGTATTTTTATGTGAATTCATTTTTAGTTGGTTTGCGATGATTTTATGATTAATGATTATCTTTCTGGCAAAAAAAAATCAATGAATTATGGGATTTAGTACCACAGATTAAAGTTTACATAGCTTTAAAAGAGGGATTCCAGATTCACATTGAATAGGTCTATCAATGGCAATTAGCAAAGGTGGCTAAATGGAATATCCATTTTCAGTGATTATCAGTTGCTGGAAAACAACACCAATGGGATGCTTTGGAATACTTATGGGTCTTTCAGGAGCATCTGGTTGGTTGCTGTAAGAAAGAGGATGCAGGACTAAATCCAATCTAGGATTAAGCTTTCTTCTTATTATTTTATCAAATGACTATTGAGTTCCAGGGTGTCTGAGGAAGGAGTCTCCCCCCTGCATTTATCTCTCACTGAGGAGCTCAGTGAGCCTGCTTAGTGGCACCAGGCCACTTCCTTTGGCCTCTGGCACTGGCTGGCCCCATCCAGGTGGTGGGGGACCATCCCAAGACATCTTCAGATGAGCAGAGGAGGGAAGAGGAGGTGATTCCAGCAGATGGTGGTTAGACGGCAGCAGGAAACTGGGAGAAGGAAGGGTGACCTCTGGGGACTCCCTAGAGCTGGTGGCACCAGAAACAGCCCTGGAAATATGGAATGGGCCATAGTCCTGAGGAGGAGGGGCTAGGAGAGTCTTTTAAAGACTTGGAGGGGGTAGAGAAATATCTTAGAAAATCAATAACATGCAAAACTGGTAATTTACAAAATCCTCAATACAATCATTTTATATATATATATATATATATATACACACACACACACATACATACATATATACATACATACACACACACACAATTCGTTTAGGACCGTCAGTATTTCTCCACCATGGAAGATATAAATTCATGACTTCATTTCCATCTATTATGACTACTTGACTTGAAACAGGTAAGTCCAATTTGCATGAGGTTTTTTTTTACCTCTCACTCTTTAAATGGAACTCCCACTCATGATTCTACAAATAGCTGGTTGTCTCTCCATTTCAAACATTCTTTTTCAAGAATTGCTCTTCTCTTGGTCTTTAATCTTCAAGTCTTAAGCTATCTCTAGCTGTCTCTAGTCAGAATATCACTTTACAGTGGACAAAGATTCAAATCAGCAGTTCAACGGAATGCAAATCTCCAGAATATCATATGAAGCGTCAAATCATTCCAATAGGGAGAATGCTATATCCCTATTGGAATGATTCGAAGCTTCGTATGATATTCCAGAGATTTGCGTTCCATTGAAGTGCTGATTTGAATCTTTGTCTGCTGTAAAGTCATGTTCTGACTAGAGACAGAGATAACTTAAGAAAAGCGTTTTGTATGACTTGATGATTTTGGACCCCAGATTGTGACTCTAATTTGGGGGATGGTTTTCTCTCCCCCACCCCCATATTGAGGAATGAAATAGAGATCAGGCCCTCCCGCTGAAAGGGAGGGCCTTTCCAAGGTGACCCAATAAGCTTGAGGAAGGAGCTGGGAGAACACCCCATTGCTCCAGCCAAGCCTCTTCCCCAGTGCGGGTTTAGTCTGATGCAACTGTTGGGTCACTTGCAAGAGCAACATGCACACCTTTCCCTGCTCCAAGGCAGACACCCACAGAAGACTTGGAACAAAATGCAGTAACACTTAGGTAATCTTTCTGGAATCTGCTCTCCCTCTGAAGAAGTTGCATGCACATGACAGCTTATACTTTGAATAAAACTTTGTTGGTCTTAAAGGTGCTATGGGACTCCGACTTTGTTCTCTCTCATGCACAGGCACTCTCTCTTGCTCTTTCCCTCCCTCTCCCTTCCTCCCCAAAGGAGGAGGTGGTGGGAGGAGACCTCAGCCAATGGAGGGAAGGGAGGCTTGGCTTTGTATCTCTCCTGTGCGACTGAGGGAGGCAGCAGCAGCCCCAGAAAAGGAAGGAGGTAGGAGAGAATTTCGTCACCCTGTGTTCTGGCAAAAATCCATGTGCTACAGCCTAAAAATTAGTGCACCAGCACAACCTAGCACAGCTTAGTGGGAACACTGCTCCCCTCCTCTCCATTACTGAAGCATTGCTCACAGGCATGCTGGTAGATGAGGTACTAGGATGCAAGCCCCTCCCCCCCGACTCTGGACACTGACTGGCAGAATCTGACACAGGGTTTCTCAACAAATGATTGTTTGCCAGAAATATAGAGCTGCTATAATAACTCAGTGAGACCTACATTAATGATTTCAACATCCAGTACACAAGTGGATTTTTTTATTAATTAGGTGGAATACTTACATGGCTATAGCTGGGAACATATTTTAAGTCTGCTACTAAGAATCTATGGAATATTCTTGGTATAACTACAATAGCTGTAATGAAAGGTTTCTATTCTAAAACCATATTAAAAATTATCACTGAAACTGAATTTGTTTGCTTTCTCAAAAGAATTACAGTCACTGGCTCTGTCAGGCAAGAGTGAAAGACCTCTCTGATATTGTGTCCCTCAAAGCTTTGTACTAGACAGGTGTGGATAGCGGTGGAAATACAATGCTGGTGGTAGTTGTCAGGAATATTCCTGCAACTTTTATAAAATGGAGGTTTGTCAAAGACATTGCCCTATAAGATCTGTCTTAGTAATACCTTTGAAAAGTAATCTGGGTGATATAACAGGGACTAAATGCATCTATAGTTTGAGTAATTTATATCCAAAATCTTTTATCAGTTCCTTGAGAAAGTGAGAAATGCAAGGAAGCATTCTGGTAGTCAGACTGTTTGTTTGTTGTTTGCCAGTTCATTTTTACAAGTAATTAAAAGTATACAGTAAATTAAAACAATTTTGTTATTTCATTTCCAGATGGGATAACTGTGTTAGTCTGTTGAAGCAAAAATAAACAGGAGTCATTTGGCACTTCAGAGACTAACAAGTTCTTGTTCTGCCATAAACTGGTGCCCACCTCATCAGATGCACACACTGGGTTCTCACCTACACAGGGTATATATTCAAGGTTATATTTTAAAAAGTTGGAAACAGGAAGATGAAATGTAGGAATTGCAGGGTGACATATAATTAAGCTTCTCTTCCAATTAGTCACCAAATCCTGTTACTTTTTAAATATCTACCAATTCTACACCTTCCTCTGTGCTTTGTAGGGTGGCCAGCCTCGAGGTAGAGCCTGGGGATCTCCCACTTTTACAACTCATCTCCAGCTGACAGAGATCAGCTCCCCTGGAGAAAATGGCTGCTTTGAAGAGTTGACTCTATTGTACCAATGCTGAGGCCCCTCTCCTCCCCAAACTCCTCCCTCTCCTGGATCCACCCCCAAAGTCTCCAGGTATTTTCCAACCCAGACCTGGCAACCATAGTGATTTGGCTGTCAACTCCTCCCCCCAATCCATTCTATGTTACTGAATCTTTTTTCTTATTGGCCTTTCTAGCATTGTATTTTCCCTCTCCAGTCACATAATAGTCATCATTCTCCTTTTAAGACAGTAGAATTTTTACACCTTAGCAGCTATTATTATCAAGTCAGAAGCATAAGTCATGGGAAGTGTGTAAACCATGTCATAATAATGCTGTGAATAACTCCTAGTACTAATGCTAACTGCTAGGCAGCCAGCACAGTGTAGTGGTTAGAGTGTTGGACTAGGAACCGGAAGACCCAGGTGTGAAGCCCCAATAGAGTTTTACAACTCTGGGTTGTGAAATTACTGGAGTTGGGGGGGTGGAGCCTGAAAACAGCAGAATCCGGTGAGAGGAGAGACCTCAGCAGAGTATAGTGCCACCCACCAGAACAGCCATTTTCTTCAGGGGAACTGATTTCTGTAGCCTGGAGATCCGCTGTAATTCTGGGAGATCTCTAGGCCCCTCCTGGAGGTTGGCAACCCTAAGCCCCACTCTCATATGGAAACTCAGTGGGTGAGCTTGGGTCAGTCACTCTTTCAACCCAACCTACCTCATAGTGTTGTTGCTATTAGCATATAATGGAAGAACGGAGAGTGGTATAAGCTGCTGGGGAGAAAAGCATAGTATAAATATCTAGATAAATAAATGATGTTTTCACAGAACCCATAAACTGCAGGCGGTCATGGGCAATGCTCCCTCTAAGCTGTGGAGTCTTGTGAGCAAAAATTCTACTTTGTGAGCTACTGGCATTAAAGTTGCGAGCGAGCGATTTGGCTACTGCATACATTAGTTTGCTCTGAAGCCATCCTTCCTGAGCTAAGACAAAAATGTGTGAGCCGGAGGCTAAAACACTGTGAGCTAGCTCACACTAACTCAGCTTAGAGGGAACTCTGGTCATGGGAAGGGTTCAAAGACCTATTGCAGGACTAAGAATCATGCACATAATGTTGAGAATGGTATACACAGCATATCTCAATTTGTGTGAAGGCACCAAGCATTTTGTAAGGGAGAAGTGCATCCATTTGCTTTGAGAAAAAAGGGAGGAGGAGTGCCTTAAGGCACAAGCTCCTTCATGCCTAAAGAGCTCCTTTCCCTTGCCTATTCATGTGATAAGGTAGCTTGTCTTTGCAGCCCCAAGTAAGCAGTGGAATTGATATTCCTGGCAAGAATTTGTCTTTGGAATCATTGTGGAAGAGCAGTTTAAGAGTTCTGAGAAGGCACATGTTATTAATGCACCCTTATTTCACTTGTTTTCCTTTTAGGCTGTTCAGTATTTATCATTTGTGCAAACTGCTCTGTATGTACATATTTCCCCATCACCAAAATCTCCACTTGCTTGCACATGCATGGGCTTGGAATGATAAGTTAGAAATACTGCTATCCTAGTAGTGATTAGGGGGGTGGGGGGCAAAACAGAAGTGCATGCACTCACTCCGGATTGCCCATTGATTCCGGTGGGGGGTGTTTAAAGCTGGCCACTTCTTCTTAAGATGTACCATCACTAAAAATAAGACCAACACCTGAACAAATATAGGGTTGTAACTGCCTCTCCCATCAAGTCCAGATTCTACCTTGTTCCTCCTTGGGCTGACAGCCCACAAATGGTATATGCTAGTGGTAGTTTTGCCATCCACACAAGGCTATCTGGTGCATAATATTTTTTTCCTTACAGCACAGCACACAGACATATGTAGTCTGGCTTCAACACAGAACATAGAAAGCTGAGCCCACTTCTTAGCTTAGTCTTAATAGCTGTTGTGCTGGCAAATGCACATATATTATTGTTACTATCTATAGGGATGGGAACGAACTGGGAAAATGTGATTTGGTTCATGGGTCATGGCCAAACCACAAACCAAACCAAACCAGGGGGTTTGTTTGCCCCACAAACCCCATTGACAGGGACCTTAGTCCCTTTAAACAGGGTTTACAGAAAGCCTGAAAGACAGCTGAGCGACAGGGAGCAGCTTGCTCCCTGTTGCTCAGCTGTTCCTGGCGGTCTTGTGCAGTCTCTTTAAAGTTTAAAGGGACTGCACAAGACAGCCCAAAACACCTGAGTGGCAGGGAGTCCCTTTAAAGTTCACAAACCACATGGTTCAGTTCATGCCCATCCCTATTTATCTGTCAGCTCAATGGGTGGAGCCTAGAATCTGCGAGCCCTTTGCAAAGTGGATCTTTCCTCACCATCTCTTCCCCCAGCAGCTCTCTAGTGGCCCATGAGAAAATCAGTGATGGGCTTGGGGGAGCCCTGTGGCCAAAAGGTCATGAGGTACAGATGCTGTATTGAGGAGCAGGAGTTGGTTGCGATTGCCCCATCTTCATCCTTCACTTCACAGATGAAGCTTTCTGTTGGTGCAAGAGGGAAGAGGGGCAGCTGTCAATTCCCTCAGTGCCACATGGCATTTATCCACAAGTTACAATTGACCCTCCAGCCTTGGGGACTTTGTTGTAGCTCGTGGATACCTCCCTGTGAGGGTCAGGGGTGCCAGCAGGTGCAGCTTTGGACATTTAAATCTACCATAGTAAAAGGGGGAGCAACTCACTGGGACTTCCTCTGTACTGGCTTATTTTGAACAACTGATGCCACTAGAGTAGTGTGGTCCAAATCCCAGAGTGTGTATACAGGATATATTGAATGAGAATTTAAATATTTCAACCACTGTAGGATGGATTCCACAAAGGAGTCCTATAAATATTCTTCCATTTAGTATCTCATCTGCTTTGCATAAACTGGGGGCATTAATTGCAATCACTGGGGAGGAAGGGGAAGAGGGAGGCGGTTATATCATCCTTAAAAAAAATAAGCTCCAGTTGTTGCCTTTGCAGGGGAGTACTTTGAACATTTCTACTCATTAGCAGTATTGTAAGAGAAGAAAGGGCTCATCTTTCCACATTGCCCTGGAACCAATTAAAAGAAAAGCTAAGGTTTTGTAATTACAGAGAGTTTTAATCCCATCATCCTTTGAAATCCTCATAGCACCAAAGCAGTTTCACGGCTATATAGCCCTTGTCAATGCACAACTGATCCCTTCCCCTCAAATCAACATTATGCATCCCTTCTTGTACATATGTTGTTGTTGTTTTTGCAGATATATTTTAGTGTTATGCCTTTGTAATTCAATGACTGGCAGAAAATGCAATTGATTTTCAATGGAATTTAGTCCCTTTATACCCTCAGTTTTTTTAAAAAAATAAATCCTGGCAATAGCCTCAGTAATAAAGTTTCAGGGTGTATCTAGGGCTTCCTGTTCTGTTTCAGTGGAGACTTTCACTTTGTACAGCCTGTGCAGGTAGCCAAGCTTATTGGGAAAGTGAAGCCCACCATCAGGTGTTTTTTTTTTAACACTTGACAAATTCAGCTTCCCAGAAAGAAACTGTCTTGCTGGATCAAAGTCCTACCAGGATTTTAAAAGAAGTCACTTCTACTAAAACCTATTTTCGACCCTGCCAATATGAATAAGTCTTCCGGAGTCTCCACTTAATACTTAAGCAAGATGGTACTGCGTGTGTGTGTGTGTGTGTGGGGGGGGGGGGGGTGATAGCTCAGATCCAAGGATTCTTGGGTGGTATATAAAGTAGGAATCCAGTGTCACCTTAAAGACAAACAAAATATGGCTGTGGTCTCTCTCTCTCTCACACAATAATCCACTTTCGATCCACTTTCAATGCACTTTCCAACTGGATTTTGCCAGTTCATGCAGTAAAAATCCAGTTGGAAAGTGCACTGAAAGTGGATTGCAAGTGGGTTATTTAGTGTGTGTGATTGCAGCCTTAATTCCAATGTAAACCTTTGGGAGTCTCAGCTCACTTCATCAGCAAATGCAAGGGGTTTGTTTGAGTGAGGGAGGGGGGTTAACCCCTATATACTGTTTTTCAATTTCAGATTTTTCTGCATTTAGAACGTTCTTCAGGTTACCATGAAGTGGTAGCCATGGCTAGCCTGTTGTACTGATTTTTTCTATCCATATGGGACTAGCCCTTGCTAAATAAATGACTCAAGGGGACATAATAAAAATTTTAAAAAATTATGATAAGGTGGAAATACTAGACTTTGGGACTGCAAATTAAATTGACTGGCCATAGTTTCTGGACAGTCAAAAATACTTCTTCAGGCAATGTGGAGGTTACCTACTAGGGTGACCATCTCCATGTTCCAGTCCCCCACCAGCACTAGATGTAGCAGCAGGAGCAAAAAATAGGGAGGGAGATTGTGTTGCATGATGCATGATGTCTCTTCTGGTGAAGACCTTGGAGTTATAGCACCAGAGGCTTTACTGCATGCTCAACTTACTCCTGGTTTTCCTGGCAGTCAGTCCACAAGGCCTGGAATCATTTGGGGCATGTTTCTTCTGTATGTCTGCCCGCCCTCTGCATTTTCACACTTGTGGGGTCATTTTATTTTCTTCTGCATGTGCATGAGCCTTAAATAATCAGGATTTTCAAGGGAAGGGGCTGCCATCATCAGAGGCAGGGGTCATTTCGAGCAGGAGCTCGGGGGAGTGCAGCTCCGGGAGTTGGTGCCAGCCCCCTCCCCCCGTGGGGGAATGCCTGCTTGTGGCATGGCTGCAGCAAAATGACCCCGTCCCCTGGAAAGGTCCTTGTTTCTCCGACCAGCCTTCTGAAGGCTTCAGCCACCACTGAAGCTATCCTCCCAGAATAGTGGTATTTCTGAGGCTTGGATTAGTAACTGTCCCCTCTCTGCCAGCTTTCTTTCTTTCTTTCTTTCTTTCTTTCTTTCTTTCTTTCTTTCTTTCTTTCTTTCTTTCTTTCTTTCTTTCTTCCTCCCTCCCTCCCTCCCTCCCTCTCCTCTGCCTTCTGACATACTTCCGGTGATGTCAGGGGGTGTGGCATATGCAAATAAGTTATGCTAATGAGTTATGCTAATGAGCTTCTGCACCTCTTTTTCTACGAAATGACCTCTGATCAGAGGCATCATTGGTAGTGTCACAGCAACTCCTACTGAAGACCTGAAAATGCCAGCAGAAATCAGGGGATAAATTGAAGCCGAACAACAACAACAAAAGCCCATGCAGATAAACCCCATCTCAAGTGATGCTTTAGCAACTCCTGCAATCTCTATGGTTGCCTGACATGATGGCGTCATTTCTAAGTCTTTACCAGGAAGTGATGTTGCTGGGTCAAGCGATGCTCCCCCTTCTCATGCCTCACCTCCACACCAATGCTCCCTCTAAGCTGTGGGGTCTTGTGAGCAAAAATTCTGCTTAGTGAGCTACTGGCATTAAAGCTGTGAGTGAGCCATTTGGCTCCTGCATAAGTTCGTTTGCTCTGGAGCCCTCCTTCCTGAGCTAAGACAAAAAAATGTGTGAGCCGGAGGCTAAAAAAAACGGTGAGCTAGCTCACACTAACTCAGCTTAGAGGGAATACTGCTCCACACCTCCTGGGATTTCCAGGTTTATGTTGGGGAATCTCATTACCTACAGATAAATAAAATTACTATTGGGACTATTGCAGTTATGAAAAAAAAGACTGAGAAGGACTGCATTTGTTAGCCTCTGTTGGTATGGGATTTATTTTTCCTTTCCTCCCACTACAGTGTGCCCATATCAGTCAGGATTTTTAAAAATTCTTCTTGTGGTGGCTGGATGTCTTTTCCTTCCTGCAGCAGTGGAAATTTGGACACAACCTTCTGGCTCTCTCAGTCTTGTATCATATTTTTAAAAATTGTACTCTTTGCCTCCTTATACAAGGATTTTAATATTTCAGCAGACTTTTCATCCCATGTATCTGAATAAACTGTAACAGACATCTAAAGTGGGCATTCCACCTTAAACCACATATTTGTAGACTTGGTAACATGGCTGGATTTGTACTGCTTCCATGTTAAGAAGTCTGGTGTATTAATTGCATATCTGGCTTCTACTGTTCAATAAATATAGCTCATTACAGCCTGCCAAAAAAAAAGTAAAAATTGTGGCAAAAAGGAAGCTTGTCTCAAACTTGTGCTCCTTAAATTCACCATGCCTCATTCCATTTCAACTATCTGAGCCCTAAAGATTGGATGAGATGAAATTGACATTTCAAGATACAGAAGTCTCCTTGTTGAAAAATGTTAAATATTTCATAGCTCAGTATAATTTTATCTGGAAGGTAATTTCCATACTATAAGACCCTAGAAAGACACATGTTGGAAGGAAGAAAAAAGCAAGGCAGCATTTGTGTATTAAGGCAGAGATTCAACCCAGTCCAAAGGTTTTAGGGCACTGATGCCATGGAATTCAGTGCATCAAGAAGCGCTGCATAAATCTGCACTTTAAGAGGGGGTCTGCAGTTAAACTTAGTTCAGGGCTGCATAACATGCTATGCCACCAACTGTATATGGCAGCCTTAGTGATACTTGATAATACTCCTGCTTTTGCTTCCTGTCTGGCGCTGAAAAAGCAGAGAAGTCATCCAGAAGTACTTGGCAGATCACATTACAAGGCCTGTGGTTCTCTTTGGCTTAGTAAGTCACACTTTGTACAGGACACTGCACATTCGGGAACTAATCCTGTCAGACACACCTCCAGAACCTCAACCAGGTACCTTTTATCTTCTACCCAAAATACACAAACCAGGCAACCCAGGACACCCCATTGTCTCAGGCATAGGCACTATCACTGTGGGGGTATCTGGGTACACGGACTCTGTTCTAAGACCCTATGCCACCAAAGCTCCTAGTTATATGCATGACACCACAGACTTTCTGAGGAAAATGCAATCCTTGAACAGCCTTCCAGAGAATACAATTTTAGCCGCTATGGATGTGGAATCTCTGTATATCAGCATACCACATAAAGATGAATTACAAGCCATAAGAATCATGATTTCTGACAGCAATACAGCTGACTTTGCCACCAAACTGTGCCATTTCATTCTCACCCATAGCTATTTTAGATCTGGTGACAACCTGTTCCTCCAGATCAATGGTACCCGCATGGCCTCATAGTATGCTAACATCTTTATGGCTGACTTGGAACAACACTTCCTAAACTCCCACCCACTCCCACCTCTCTTATACTTGTGTTACATTGATGACATCTTTATTATCTGAACAGATGGTAAAGAAACCCTGGACACATTCCACCAGGCATTCAACAATTTTCATCCCACCACCAACCTGATAATGAACCAATCCATACAAGAAGCACATTTTCTGGACACTACTGTAAATGTACACAATGGACTCATAGACACCACCACATACTGGAAACCTACAAACTGACAAACATACCTAGATGCCTCCAGCTACCATCCTAAACATACCAAATGATCCATTGTATACAGGCTCTATGCTACAGCCGCATCTACTCCAATCTTACAGAAAGAGATTCTCACCTGAGGGAGCTACAACAAACCTTTTGGAACTAAAGTATCCACCTGATGAAGTAAGGAAACAGATTAACGAAGCCAGAAGAATACCCAGAGAAAACCTGTTACAAGACAGGCCCAAAAGAGACAATAATAGAACACCACTAATGGTCACATACAGCTCTCAGCTCAGAACAGTTCAGCGCATCATCAATGACTTACAAACTCTCCTGGATAATGACAGTTCTCTTTCACAAGTACTGGGGGGCAAACCTTTTCTTGTGCACAGACAGACCCTCAGTCTCAAACAGCTCCTCACCCACAATAATACCACATCTAATTTGAACATGGACACTGGGACCAGAGCTTGCAATAAACCCAGATGCCAACTTTGCTGCCACATTGTAAAACCTTGCTCTTTTTTTTTTCTTTGCTCCATTTTGTCACGTATTGGGGGAAGGGAATTCCTGTGGGGAGGGGTGTGAGTGCCTGCCTGAATGAATGAGTGGGACCTTTTGCTGTGCAGCCATAACTTTCAGTTTAAGCAAACCTCCTTGCGTGTTCCCACAGAAGGTGTCCTTGGAACAGCCTTAGTGCCAGACACACAGGAAATAGCAAACAATGGAGCTCTCCTCCCTGGTTGGGATGGCCACACTTGGCATGTGTGGGGGGAGGGGGCTTTATTCCCAGGTTACCTGTATGAAGTATGTACCTGCCAAAATGCTTCAGTTCTAACACAGTATAATTCTAGTCTTAGTGATGCGCGCATAACCACTTAAACATGCGATGTCCGCAGAGCTGCACTCAAACGATCCAAACAATTTAATGTTTCTGAAGGTCCTGTGATATTTATACACTTTGACCGATTTCCCACTAGCGCTGCCCTGGCGTTCTTCCTCCGTTTGCCCCGGTGCTGTGCTTGAATTTCACACTGTTTGCTGCAGGGTGCATTTTGTCCGTGGCTGCACTCGATCTTCCCTGAAGCTTCGGTGATCCTGTTTTTTTAGGATCACCAAAGCCACAGACAAATCGCACAAAGCCCCAGGTCAAAATGTGCCCCACAGCAAATAGTGTGAACTTCAACCACAGCACCGGGGCAAATGGAGGAAGAATGCCAGGGCAGCGCCTGTGCAAAATTGGTCTTTGTTAACTGAAATGGTACCTAGAGGAAGGTACTGCTGGTGGTGCTTTTACCATTTTAGACTGCACATGTGTGAAAAAACAAGTAGATGGTGCATGCAGCACATATGCACATGCACAAACAGGATTTTTTTTTTTTAAAGCTGACCGCACGGCTCCTTATGGTGAATGCCATCTAGACAATCCACTGCGGAGTCAAACATGGTAAAGCGATTCACAGAGGAGTTGTCTGGTCATGCAATACTGGATCAAAAAGATCTAGATCAAATTACAGCTGGGCCAATGGCAGGATTAGCTGCCCGTCTGAATGCACCCTCAATCAGCCCACTTACTGAACCCACTTTAAAAACTCTTGGGGTGTTCTGGGGGGCACAGTAGGGTCAAAGTCCTCTGAGATGTCACAATCCTCCACAGGCAAAAGCTGGGGCATCAATTCCTCTATCGCCGACTCCATCTCACCCCCTCCACCCAATGCATGTTTATTAAAATACATCATGTGACGAGTGCATCATTGAATGGAGGCCCCCCATAGAAGACAGATGAGTCCTTTTTGTTGTTGTTGACATATATGGCTCCAATGACCTTGGTCTGGAGAACCTGTTTGCCAAGGATGGTGATACTGGGTTAGATCCAGCCAGTTCTTCCACTCAATCTCACCAAATTCTCCCCCTTTCTACAGCCCCTGTCCTGCAAAGTTTTTGTCTATGCAGGTCCCATGGTCTCCAGCACCTTGTTGGTGAACTACTTTTTCACCAGTGTAAAAGCTGGCTGGATCTAGACCATTAAAATTGAAGCTACAGATAGCTGTATAAGTACAAGTATGTTAATTGCAGTATGATAAAAAAAAAATGGTTAAAGACACAGAAATTGTATTCCTGCTCCAGTATTAAAATATTTGGTGCTGGCTTTGGGTTGCAGGCACATTAACCCTTAAGCATTCTGCAGTGAAGTTGTATACTTGCCAGGCCTGTTGCATTCTCCATAGTGTCATTCAGACTGTGGAATTATGTGACCAAAGAGAGCCAACATGCAACATCCCTTGGGCACCTCCACTTATTGATTGATTGATTGATTGATTGAATTTATATCCCACTTTCCCCACTAAGGTGAGCTCAGGGTGGCTTACACAACATTTCATAAATACAATTAAAACCTATGTAAACATGTAAGTATCAATCAATTAAAACACAGTTAAAAGCTGGAACATTATCAAATAAAACAAGAGCAAAAATATTTCTAATGTAGCCTAGGTGACCGTATGAGTCCCATAACTTTCATACCAGCTCTGTTTGCTCGCTTATTATGCAGCGGGCACAGGCTAGAGACAATGATGGTAGGCCAGGGCACAGGCTGAAGGTAAACCATGGTAAGGATAGTAAAGCCAGGGCACAGGGGCACTCCTTGGTGTATGGTGTGGCTCTCTAGTCGAGCACCTGGTAAAAGAACTCTGTTTTGCAGGCCCTGCAGAACTGTTAGAGGTCCCGCAAGGCCCTGGTCTCTTCTGGGAGCTCATTCCACCAGGATGGAGTCACCACTGAGAAGGCCCTGGCCCTGGTTGTCACCAGCTTGGCATCCTTAGGGCCTGGAAGGGCTGACCAATTTTGCATCTCTGACCACAGTGCTCTCCAGGGAACATGTGGGGAAAGGCAGTCCCTCAGGTATGCCAGACCCTGACCATATAGGGCTTTAAAGTTTAAAACCAGCACCTTTAAATGAATCCAGTATACTATCGGCAGCCAGTGCAGTGCCTTCAGTACAGGCTGGATGTGCTCCTGCATAGGGATACCCATCAATAGCCTGGCAGCCGAATTCTGCACTAGTTGCAGCTTCTGGATTTGGATTTCTGGATTTCCCCTAGTGCCACCCTTTATCCCCTACCCTAAAGAAAGGATGTGAACCATTGTAAGGCAAGCCCCTGAACTAAGGTGTCAGGGAGGTGGTGGATCAGTAGCTGATGGTCGACCATTTCAAATGCTGCTGGCAGGTCTAACAACAGCACCACCAATCTGCCTCAGTTCAGATGCCTCCAAAGGTCATCGATGAGGGCAACCAGTGCTGTCTCCATCCTGTGTCCAGGACAAAAGCTGGACTGGAAGGGGTCTAGGTTGATTGAAACTTTCCCTTTTTTATGAGTTGTTCTGTTGTTTCTCTTGATCATAATTATTTTCAATCGGTGTTGCCTATTTTGATATTTTATTGGTGTGCATGTGTTATTGTCATTTTACATTATTCATTTTATTGCCACAACTTGCTTTGAGTACAAGTCTCATGCAGAAAAGTCTCTTAATTAAAATAAATTTGTCAGATGATACTGACCCCTTCATTTTTTCTTACACTTCTCTGTTAACACATCTATATACTGTTTTCCAAATGTGCCCTCATCTGCAGATATCTAAATCTGTAGATTGGGGCCACATTGACAGAACATAGACTTTTCTCTAAAATTTGGGTAACCCTCAGGCTTGCAGAAAAACCCACAAGTTACTAAAGGGGGTGGAAGAAAGCCCCCCAAACAGAGAACAATTGACTGCAGAGGCACAGAGAACTGCTCTCTGAAAGCAGGCAGGTGCACAAGGAGGGCAGGAGGGAAAGAGGCATGATCATACCTGCCCGGCCACCATAGACCATGAGGAAGAAGACAACAAAGAGACAGCTAGCACCTAGTATTGCTGGCTCTCCCCCTCAGCCAAGTTTCAGGCAGGCAGAGAAGTTTCAGGCAGGCATGGTGGCTCACCCCCTCCAGGTGACAACAATGCAGCCTGAGCAGAACCCACCACAGCTGCACCCCCTCACTTCAGAGTTCAGACAAGTAGAGGAAAAGGAGGAGCCACTGCTGCGTCCAACCACCCCCTTCCATCAATGCAACAAAGAATCCCTCCCCCTAGCTTCCCAGCAAACAACGCTCCTCTGCTGGAAGCAAATGGGAGGAGGGAACGTCAGGAGCCAAATGTTTGGTCTGAGTCTGGGTTAGAAGGGGGAAGGATGTGGGAATGTCAAAGGGGCAGTTAGAGGGAGACAGAAGCAAGGAGTCATGGAGGGAGACAGAAAGTGGGGAATGAGTGACAGGGAAGAAGGGGTGAAGGAAACAGAAGGTGAAGGGGCATGAGTGACAGGGAAGAAGGGAAACCGAAAGTGAGTGCTAGGGAAGACAGGTGAAGGGAGACAGAAAATGAAGGGGTATGAGTGAAAGAAAAGGATTGGGGGAGAGTGGAGGAAGGAAAGGCAGGGGGAATGGGTTGCACCTTCCCTGCAAGTTCCTCTGGGTCTCCACTTTTTAAGTCTAAAGCTGAAACTCTTGAAAGTGTTTGCTGCGGAGATGGCTTCATGTGAACACATGAAGCTGCTTTATATTGACCCCCCCCCCCAATGGTCTGTCAGGTCAGTATTGTCTTCTAAGACTGGCACTGGATCTCTAGAATCCCCAGGAGAGGTCTTTCACATCACCTACTACCTGATCCTTTTAACTGGAGGTGCCAGGGATTGAATCTGGGACCTTCAGCATTCAACACAATTGCTCTACCACCGGCTGTTACACGCTGAATACAGAACAAAGCAGTGTTACAAAGGTAGAAGCCAGGAGGGGAAAGAGAGTACAGTTTCATTGAGATAACGGTATATAGTCACCTGCATCTTTTGAGGAGTTCAGATACATAGCACAGCTTATTTTTATTTCTATTAGTTTAAAATGCTGATGCACACTTTGAGTTGCAGACCGCTTCCCAATACTCAACTGATCATCATTATCTCCCATGGTTTACTTGAAGGACCCTCCACACACAAATAATAAGACTGGGCTAGCGTCCATCACTGTGCAGCTGAGGAATAAACTTCTAGAAAGGGTCTTTAGCTGTCACTGGCATTAAAAAGCCCAGGTATCCTTGCTGAACAGCTTATTATGAAGCTTGTACCAGTCTCCTGAACATATTATGTGGAAGAAGGCCACACTGATCACATATAGGAGAGTCAAAAGTATATTTACTCCTAAGTCCTCTGAATTACTCTCTGCCTTTACAGTATCTCAGCATCTTCTGTAATGTGAGAACTTCTTTATGAACTACATAATGAAGAACTTGCTTCTTTGCCATAGAAAATGCTGTATAGATGGGCATTTGGGCTGGAGTATCCCTATTGCTGTGAATGATATTTGCAAGAAACTTCAATTATTTATCTTTAGGAAAGTAGTAAAATGCCAGGGAGGGGGGCGGTTAGACGTTTCAAAGATCTATTATAGTAGAAGGGAGAGTCATTAATCACTAACCCAGCATCTAAATAGCATACAAAAACAAGTATTATTAAAGTTAATCTTGTTAGCATAGATCTTTTAAAATTCAAAGCACAGCACACATAGGCTTCACCATTTTAATTAGGGTTTCTCCCCCCACCCCTTGCAGCAAAGATCATTTTTATACAATATACATAAGGAGGGCTATAATGTCAGATGGTAATGTCATACAGTTTTAACAAATCACTTAGCATTGAATTTATGGTCTGTTAAGTTTCTGAATGAAAAGCTAACTGTTTGGTAAGGTCAATTGAAAGCATTGGTATATACAACCAAGTTAATTAGACCCAGATAGCATGTATATCTTCCAATGTGGGCATCCCTCAGTGACATGTAAAGGGGGGAAAAGGTGGTGGACTTAAAAGATTTAGACGTTCATACAGGAATAGGAGAATTCTTAAAGTCTTAAGCAGCACCCTCCACCTGTGCCATTCCTTCCTCTGAGAACTTTTACCTCAGCATGTTCACTTGTTGGCCACCAAGATTGAGATATCATTACTATGTATGGGTGTGAAAGTTGGACAATGAAGAAAGCTGATAGGAAGAAAGGTGATTCGTTTGAAAAGTGGTGTTGGAGGACAGTTTTATGAATACTTTGGACTACCAAAAAGACAAGTAAGTGAACTGTAGATCATATCAAGCCTGAACTCTCCCTAGATGCTAAAATGACTAAGCTGAGGCTCACTGGAAGACTCACTGGAAAATACAATAATGCAAGGAAAAGATGAAGGCAGCAGGAAAAGAGGAAGACCAAACACTGACACAACAAAGGAAGCCATGGCCTTCAGTTTGCAAGACTGGAGCAAGTCTATTAATGATGGGACATTTTGGAGGACATTCATTCATAGGGTTGTCAGAAGTGACTTGATGGCAATTAACAGATGTGCACACGCGCATGCACACACACACACATGCTGACTTCTGGTATCAAGGCCTGGTGAGGAGAAGAAGAGGGCATGGGAGAGTTTGGCATCCTTTAGCAATATAATCCTGTAGCCTTTTAAAGCTCATTTGTCCCCTATACATGCATGTTTGCTCAGTTTTCATTCTGGACCAGTAGTACTGATCACTAAGGTTGCAGTCACACTTGTGAGATAAAGTGGGGGGGGGGGGGGAGGCTGTTTCCTCCAGTGGAATTTGACCCACAATTGCATGATCACACCTCCCTTTGAAGCTGTGGGTGCAGTCCGTCAGTGTGTGATCAGACGTAACTGTGGGTAAGTCAGTTTTTTTGGCCCATTCCCCCCCATGTGCTTAAATGAGGGATTGATGAATTGTGCCTCCACACTGAAGGCTCCCTATAGAGTTTGCAATGATGCGCATACTGTGAAAGGGGAGGGAAACTGCACAGAGTTGGGATGGCCTGATCAGACCATCCCGACACCATGAGAGCACGCTGGAGTGATCAGACAGGGGAAAGTAAACGAGTTTACTTTCATTTACTACTGTTTTTTTCCTGGTGTCTTTTAAGGCTGCTTCTGTGGTGGAGCAAAACAGGTTGCCGACAGCTGCGGGGCGCTTCCCAGATGTTGTTGTCTGATCGCCCCCATTCGTGCCTATGTCAGGTCTAATTGTGCATATGATTGCAACCTAAGCTTGCAACTTTCCTCTGGAGGAAGAAGCAAGGACATGGGGGGGGGGGCATCCATCAGTAATGGAATGATGTTGCTTCTGGGGAAAACCAGGAAGTGGTGTCACTTCTCTCTCAGAAGTAGGGATGAACCACAAACCGAACCACAAACCAATATGAACTGGGAGGTTGGTTCGCGAATTGGACCAGTTTGTATTGGTTTGTGACTGGTTTGTTCATACTGGTTTGCTAGTGAAAGTTTAAACCCCGGCTTTCTGCTCCCCAGCAAGCAGAAAGCTAGGGGTGAAATGGCTTGGAGCCATTTAAAATAAACAGATGAGTGGCGGGGAGCTCAGCTGTTTTTTGTGAAGAGCACAACCCCTGCTTCCTGCTCTTCAGAAACCACCAGAAACGGCATCAAAATTCATGAAAGTTCATGGTGGTTCTTCAGTTTGCAAACATTGCTTTGTGAACCATGAACCAGCCAAAATTTGTGATAAACTTTAGCTTGTGAGCCAGTTTTGTGCCCATCCCTACTTGGAAATATTGGAAAGTCTATGGTAGAGTTTCCAGTGGTTCCTAGAGAAGCATGGTATTACTTCCTGGTTTTTCCCAGATGTTACATCACACTATGAGCCCACCAGCCATTTTTTTTTTAAAAAATGTTTGTTCTCCCACCATTGGGGGACTGGCAACCCTAATTGATCCTAGGTTCACAGTATGTTCCAGAGGGGTACCCATGTTGTCTGCTGCAGCAAAAAGAAACAAGAGTCTTGAAGCACCTTAAAGACCAGCAAATTTCTATTCCAGCAGAAGTGTTCATGGTCTAAAGGCTACTTTTTCAAATACTATGAATAAATCCTCACCTTGAATTCATTCAAGGTTTGGAAAAACAGACAGCAGGGTCAAGCAGTTAGGAAATGCAGGAAGTACAGAGTAGAATGCAAGTATGTAAATGTCAGATCTAATTCTGAAGAACAGAGATCATTAATAACTTCTGCTAAAGTAGTTTGGAGCTTTAATGCATGCACAGGTTTTATTCACCATCACAGGTACACTGAGATAAGAATCCTAAAAGTGCAATCCCAAATAGACTTGCACCCTTCTTTGTTGTTGAAGATTTTCAAGTATTGAGTGGATACCTACTTCTTGGGGATATTATAGTTGTAGTTCCTCCATTGGCAGGGGGTTGGATTAGATGACCCTGGTGGTCCCTTCCAACTCTGAGATTAAATAAACAAATAAACCTTATTAAATCTATTGAAACTAATGCAGTCAGAAAAGCTTAGGACTGTATTAGATTTGTATTATTATCAGTTGAGCCATGCTGGGGGGAGGGGTTAGTGTAAAAACTCTGAATAAATCCTAATTCAATCATGTTACACAAGGATGTTCCTTTAAAATTCTTCTGTTGAAGAATTTTGATTCTCAGGTCAGAAACAGACAAAAAATTCTTGCAGAAGACAACAATAGAGGGAGACAGAGGAATCTTCCTGGGGATCGAATTCCAAAGTTTCAGCACCACAACTGAGAAGGCTTTTTCTTGGGTTATTACTCAGTTTGGCATAGTGGTTAAGTGCTCAGACTCTAATCTGGGAGAACCAGGTTTGATTCCCCACTCCTCCACTTGAACCTGCTGGATGACCTTGGGCAAGCCATAGTTCTGGCACAACTGTTCTTGAAAAAGAGCAGTTTCTGTCAGAGCCCTCTTAACCCCACCTACCTCAAAGCAGTGTCTGTTGTGGGGAGGGGAAGGGAAAGGAGCTTGTAAGCTGCTCTGAAACTCCTTTGGGTAGTGAAGGGTGGGGTTTAAATCCAATCTCTTCTTCTTTCTTCTTCTTCTTCTTTTAGTCTTAGGTGGCAGGGGTACCCAAAGCAGGGCCTCTGGAGATGACCAGAGTGGTTGTGTAGGTTTATAAGAGGGTAGGTGTTCCTTCATGTGTGCTGGCTACTAACTGTATAGGAATTTACAGGTCAATATTAGCAGCTTAAATTAGGCCCGGAAGCCAATTGGGAGCCAGTGTAGATGGAGCAAGATTGGAGTGATATGGTCCCTATGACCCACTCCAGTCAACATCCTGGCTTCAGTACTAAGTGTAACTTCCAGACAGTCTTCAAGGGCAGCCCAGCATAGAGCACATTATAGTATTCTAGCCTAGATGTTACCAGGGCATGCATCACAGTGGCAAGATCTCTCCTGCCCAGGAAGGTCCACAGAAGAAGGAAGCCTGAGTCCAACAGTTTCCCCAAGTTATGAACTTGCTCCTTTAGGAAGAATGTAACCCCAACCAGAACAGGAGATACCCCAGTTCCTTGGTCAGTCCTTTCCCCCACCAATAGCACCTCCATTTTGTTAGAATTAAGTTTCAGTTTGTTAATCCTCATTTTCTCCTAAATGGAGAACCAAAGCAGTTTATAACAATTTCTTCTCACCCATTTTGTCCTCACAACAACCCTGTAAAGTGAGTTAGACTGGAAGTACATGGCTGCCCCAAGGACATCCAGTAAGCTTCCATGGCAAAGTAGAAATTCAAACCTGGGAGTCCCAGATCTTTGTCCACACTCTGATCACTACACCACACTGGCTGTCTTTATGTTTTGCATTCTGCTACGCACCTTATTTTTTTGTACACAAAGATGTTTCTCCACTTTTGATTTCTCTTCAGTGGATACTTTTGCCTTTCTGCCTTCCTTTCAGATTTGTTTAATTATATCCAATTTGTATTCATTCTCTTGCTCTTGTTATTTTCCCACTCTGGCTTCTTTAGGCTTTAAAAAAAAATTCCTCATGCTCTTTGCATTCTCTGGTTTTTTGTTGCTTGCTAATTTGCATATTCATTTTCTATATTGCATATTTGTGTTTCTTCTTATTGTTCATTGCCTAGGAAAATCTTTTCCAGCTGATATTTGTACAGTTGCTTTTTTGAAGATGCACACACACCTTAAGACTAATTTATTATAGCTATTCCATGTCTAATTATTTTTGGCTTCTTCCTCCAGATTTTAGTGTTCTGTATTATTTCTCTGATAGCTTATCTAAATTTGATTGTAAGTCCATTGGATAGGGTTAGTTCACTGTTCATATAAATTTTGATGCGCTTTTGGGTGGTATTTCATAAATAATAAATATACTCATATTACCATTGTAGGATCCCAGGTCCCGCGGTTATGCTCCAGAGTCCAGTTTGGCTGAAGTGCTTTCCCTTGGCCTAGGGAGACTAGGGGATGGGGACATGAGTGCAGCCATTGGCAATGGCATGATGCTACTTCCAGGAAAACCATTGAATTTCTGATAATTTTTAGAGAGGCATAACATCATGCCATATGCCTGCCAGACTTTTTTTTAAAAGTCTTCCACCGCCACTCAGAAATGGGAGCTGGTGGCCCTGCCTTGCCCTCAGACAGAAATGAGTAGGGCTGAGCACTATCCTATTCCACTTCCCCTCATAAGAAACCTATAGCACTTTCTGAGCAATCTCTCTCCTATCATTACTCTTCCCTGCCCACAGGGTAGAGTTTCCCACCAGCTGATTGTCAGACAGCTGGCTGTCAAAATGGCTGCCTCTCTTTTAAAGTGCCAGCCACCACTGATCTGCTGGCTGGTGTGGGGATCTTTACAAGCTGCCTCAGTGACCCACTGGGCCTGATGGAAGCCAGGCTTGACCATGTGGGGTGTCAAGAAGGAGGGGAGCTGGTGCTGTCTCCACAAACTCCCCTGCCAATCATAAAGCACATAAAAACAACAATATGAAAAAAGATTAATAGATAAAAACAGTAAGAACATCAGTAAAGCATGGTCCCATCAAAGACCACCAGGTAGAACTGGTAAGTGTATTTGAAAATTGGAGTGTTTCATAAGTGACAAGCTCAAGATGGGTAGCCATGTTAGTCTGTCTGTAGCACTAGAAAAGAGCAGGAGTCCAATTGCACCTTAAAGACTAACAAAATTTGTGGCAGGGTATGGGCTTTCGTGAGTCACTGCTCACTTCTACTATCTGATTTCGTTAGTGTTTAAGGTGCTACTGGACTATTGCTCTTTTCTCCTTCTGCTATGAGTGACAAGGGTTGTATGAAGAAAATAGGGCCAATCAGATTTACATGAGGATGATTGCCACAACTGACCTTCTCCATTTTATGCTAAGGAAAGTGAAAAAAAGGTGACTTCATTGAGCAGAGTGGTATATCTCGAACACTGATAAGTAGATAATCTGGAAACAATTTGGAATACAAGTACTGTGGATAAAGTACTGGTGCATATGCCTTAAAACAGGCAACTGTGAAAGGCACAGCTTCACAGTTAGTGAACCAGATGGTGATAACTGACTGATAACATGTTCTTATACTATAACTGGAGAAGAGTGGTGGTTACATCCCTGCCCTCCCTCCCTCCCCATTATTTCACAAAACATCACTGGGTTGGATTCCAAAATCCACAAAAACAGTTTGTATTGTAGAATGGGGTTCCCCCAGTGTATTCCTTTCTGAGGGAAAACATGATATGGGACATGGTGTGTGTGGGGGGGGAAGAATATTTTATTATTTAGTTCTTTGTTTAATTTATATCCCACCCTCCCCACCGAAGCAGGCTCAGGGTGGCTTACATACAGATAAAAACGTAAATAGACAATTATAACACTCATAAAACCTTCTAAAAACAATATCATAAAGTGCTAGCAAGGTATATCACAAATGCTTAAAGATGATGGCAACATTTATAGAAATATGTTCTATGGTCTGCCTTGCTTGTCAGCTCCTTGATCTTTGTCATAGGTATGCGGCAGAACAGACTGTAAATGGTGGAGCCAGGAAACGGGGCTCTGTATCTTATCAGTTGTTGCTGATGTTGTTAGTGGTGATATTGTTGGTGGCAGCTCCTTAATTGAAAGCCTGGTGGAAGAGCTCTGCCTTGCAAGCCCTGCGGAACTGTAGAAGTTCCCGCAGGGTCCTGATCTCTTCCGGGAGCTCATCCCACCAGTATGGAGCTGCCACAGAAAAGGCCCTGGCCCTGGTTATAGCCAGTCTGGTGTCTTTTGGACCCGGGAGGGTCAGTTTTGGGACCCAGAATGCAGTGCTCGCTGGGGAACATATGGGGAAAGGCGGTCCCTCCGATATGTCAGCCCCTGACCATATAGGGCTTTAAAGGCAAGAACCAACACCTTGGAATGAATATTGTATGCTATCAGCAGCCAGTGCAATGCCTTCAGCACAGGCTGGATGTGCTCCAACATAGGGAGGCTCATCAGGAGCCTGGCCACAGCATTTTGCACCAGCTGCACCTTCCGGAATTTTGACAAGGGTAGCCCTATGTAGACAGTAGTCCAGTCTTGAGGTGACCATCACATGGATCACTGTTGCCAAGTCGTTGCAGTCGAGGAAGGGAACCAGCTGCCTAATCAGTTGAAGATGGTAGAAGGCTGCCTCGGCAGTGGCTGCTACCTGGGCCTCCATTGTTAAGGAGGCATCCAAGAGCACTCCCAGATGCCTAACCTCCAACGCTGGCACCAACAATGCCCCATCAAAGGTCAGGAGTGGGATTCCTGCCCTCAGGCCACCCCGGCTCAGGCACAGGACTTCTGTCTTCGTCAGGCTCAATTTCAGTTGGCTTAGTCTAAGCCATCCAGCCACAGCTTGTAACGACCAGTCCAGATCTTCCAGTTTAGAGTCAGACTGGCTGCCCAACAACAGATAGAGTTGGGTGTCCTCTGCATACTGGTGACATCCCAGCTCATGCCCCCAGGCAATTTGAGCAAGGGGGCGCATATAGATTTTAAATAGCATCGGGGTAAGCACAGCCCCTTGCGGCACTCTGCAGTTCAGTGGGCGCCTTTGGGACTGCTGTTCCCCTAGTGCCACCCTTTGTCCCTGACCTCAGGGAAAGGAGGCAAGTAATTGTAAGGCAGACCCCTGAACTCCCATGTTGGCAAGGCAGTGGATCAATAACTGAGGGTTGACCATTTTGAATGCTGCTGACAGGTCCAACAGCACTGCCGATCCACCCCGATCCAGATGCCTCTGGAGGTTGTCCGTGAGGGTGACCAGTGTCATCTCTGTTCCATGGCCTGGGCGAAAACTGGACTGGAAGGGATCTAAAATGGAAGTGTCATCCAAAAAGCTCTGTAGCTGAATTGCCACAGCCCTCTCTATTATTTTGCCCAAGTAGGGCAAGTTGGAAACTGGCCAGTAATTTGCCAATTCGGCTGGATCTAAAGATGTTTTTTTTTCAAGAAAGGACGGACCACTGCCTCTTTAAGTGCCCTAGGGAACAGTCCCACAACAAAGGACTTGATGATTTCCCTTAAGTTTTCTTTCAGTTGCTGCAATGAATTAAGTAAACATTCCAGTCCTAATTAGAACCCATTTGGAAATTCAATTGGAATCACATGTTGAGTCTAATAAAAAATTTGACATTACTACTTCTGTATTGGGCTCAGGACTGTTACACTGTTTGTTTAGACTAAATGATTATCAATGTTTAAATGTTTCAATTCATGTGCAAGAGCACACTTCTAGCAATTGACTCCACAGATAAAGCTGATACTGAAAACACATGAAAGCTGATAGCAAGTGTATAGGATTGGAAATGGGGTAGAAACAGGAAAACTCTGAATTAGGTATGAGGAACAAATGAGAATCCATATTTTTGAGGATACAGTTTCCCACAACACGGCAAAAACAGCAGTTGTAAGCTGTGTTCAGCTCTGCCCTTACATAATATACAATACTGAGATGTCATTACATGGGCCCTTTTCACATTTCCATTCTAAACCAGATGTTATTCATTGTTGGCCTGATTTCAAGTAAGGCAATATAGGAGTGGGGGTTTCATACAGCAAATTTCTGTCTGTTAATGAGCCGTCTCTGAAATGCTATGGTCATTTCAAACAGTGCCATTTTTTTCCACACTTTTTCACCACATGATATTTCTTAGACCTTTTTTTAATGTTCCAAGTTGAGCGCTATAGCACTAAACCAATATAGCATTTCCAATGGAATCAAGGCATCTCAATGATGCTGCTATAACACTGAAGGGCTATATTGGTTTAGCACTAAAGTGGTCAACTTATAACATTTTTTTAAAAAGTCTGAGGAAGATCACGTGGTGAAAAAGGATGGGGGGAGTGGCATTGTAAGAAGCACGATAAACATTTTAAACAGCACACTGCAGAGATTCAGAAGTGCAATGAAGGGGTAGAAAATGGAAGAAAGCAGTTTCCCTCAAAAGCAGCTCAACTACGCTTTGCTAACCTGACACAAGTGGCTTGCTATGAACAGGTAAATAAATTCCACTAGCAGCCAGTTACTAAGACAGATCTATCTGAAATGACAGAAAAAGTCCATTAGCAACCAGTTACTAAAATGGACTACGAATACAGTTTGAAAAGGGTACAGTGTTTTGCCTTAAATCAACAATAGCAAGCCAATAATGTGAGCTGGTTGGGAAAACACACATTATAATTATATTTTAAGAAAATGGTGCACTAGATGTTATGGGAAAAGAAGGTAAATTGATATGGCAATACTATTTTGGATGGCAGTTCCATACTTCTTGCAATGTATTAGTTTTATCCCTTGATGAAAACATTATGCCAGTTATATAGTTTAACACTAAACATTCAATGTTTCTCAAATGGAAAGAGGAAACAGATGGATGGGTGGATGAAATGGAAAAGAATTGATGCAGGATCTTTCTGTTGCATAATTTTATCATTTACTGATGAAAAAACCCTATTCTTTTCACCTTCCAGGATTAAATTAGTGTAGATATTAGTGTAATAAAAATGCAAAACATCAACCAACCATCAATTAAATAGAAAGGTAAGGAAGAGATGCATGAGCAAGAGTGCCCAAAGTTATTGATGTTTCTAAGGAATGAGAAAATCTACCTACTCGTTTTCTCTTTAGCTTGGAGAAACAACGGCTGAGGGGTGACATGATCGAGGTTTATAAGACTATGCATGGGATAGAGCAGGTAGAGAAAGAAGTCCTTTCCTCCCTTTCTCACAATACAAGAACTCGTGGGCACTCGACAAAATAGCTGATCAGTAGGGTTAGAACACATAAAAGGAAGTACTTCTTCACCCAAAGAGTGATTAACATGTGGAATTCCCTGCCACATGAGGTGGAGGCGGCTACAAGTATGGACGGCTTCAAGAGGGAATTAGATAAACATAGGGAGCTGAGGTCCATCAGTGGCTATTAGCTACAAAGTATAGATAGGAACTCTCAGTCTGGGGCAAGTGATGCTCTGTATTCTTGGTGCTTGGGGGGGGGAACAGTGGAAGCGCTTCTAGTGTCCTGGCCCCACTGGTGGACCTCCTGAGGGCACCTGGTGTTTTTGGCCACTGTGTGACAGAGTGTTGGACTGGATGGGCCACTGGCCTGATTCAACATTGGCTTTTCTTATGTTCTTATGATTTATATCATTCATATTTTTTAAAATTATCTCTCCCACAGACATAGCACTCTGCATACTATCTTCCAGGGGTCCCCAACATTTTGAGCATGTGGGCACCTTTCAAATTCTGACACAACATGGTGGGGGCAACCACAAAATTGCTGCCACAGAATGGCTACTGCAGAAGGTACTTTAACTTTGTATATTTATAATCATGTTGTTAGCCGCCTAGAGCCGGCTTGCTGGCTAAGCGGGATATAAATCAAAATTAATAAATAATAATAAATAAGGTGGAGCTAGCCACAAAATGGCTTCTGCAGCTGAGCTTACCTTCAGTCACATAGGGAAGATCCTTTTGCTATGGTGACAGCTGCTGCCAATGCAATGTTTTTGAAAACCTGCCCAAGCAATCATATCTCCAGTTTCCAATCAGAAGCCTTGCTGGGACAAAGTGCCAGATGGCCTTGCTCACTTTCTAAAAAGATTGACGGGCTCCAAAAAAGGCATCAGTGGGTGCCATGGCGAAACTAATGGAAACTAAGGGTGGATCCAGCTAGCTTTTCCAATCAGTTTTACCCAGTTCCTATAGCTCTCTCCCACATGGCTTTTGAATATGCAGGTCCCACAGTTTCCCAGCATATAGCCTTTGGCTGGTTAAAGGGGATTCTTCCACATTTTTTTCATTTGAAGAAAAGATGGTTGGATCTAACCCTATCTTATCTAAATTTATTTTTGACCTCCATAGTTCAAATTCTGTAGTTCCCTTCCATCACTGTTTTCTGCTGGAGGCTGAAGATGTTTTTATCAGATGTTTCCTCAATGACCCCTCTTTCCTGGGCTATATTTGCTGGTTCTTTGTTTTTTATAGCTGCATCTTCTGTTTGTATGGGTTTTCTGATGTATTTACATGCTCGGGTTATAATCATTAACCACCTTGGAGACCATGGTTAGGCAGAAAGATGGGATACACATTTTGTAAATAAATATAATAAAGTGCAATGGTACATCATATAAACAAGCTGTGATCTGCCAAAGGTATGCTCAAACACTTGACCATACTCAGTGAGGTTTCTTACATTTCTTACTGAATGGCAGACCATCACATCATGCTACACACTATTTTTTGAAAAACCCATATGTTTCAAAAGAGGTTTTATATATAGCATGGAGGGCTGCTGTTCAGGAAACACAATTCCAAATCCACCTTGACTGTGTTTTTTTTTTAAATTTTTTCTTTATTGAAGGGATTCAAAGGGTACAAGCAGTAAAGAGTGTGTTACATATTGGAGATTCTTAATAATATATTGGAATACAAAGTTAAAGACTTAGCTTGTATTACAGCAATTCTTAAACATTCCTGTTACATTAAACTAAGGTTAACTCTAGAGTTACTACTGTTTATATCAGATATCAGTGACCAATCTTGGAACTAAACTGAGAAAAGATGGGTTTACTTTTTATAAAAAGAGGTATATGGAGGAGTTGTTTGCCCAAGATTTTGGGAGTGTCGCATCTTTACTTTCAGAGTATTTGTTGATGATAGGGTACCATTTGAGCATTGGGTTTTTGTGGGTGTCGTTTCCATAAAGATTTTCTGTTCTTTCAGTTATTTTATCTAATATAAAATAGTCCCATACCTTGGCTAGCCATGTGGAAATTGGTGGGCTGGAGGGTTTTTTCCAGTTGACTGCTAATGTGTGTTTAGCTGCTGTTAAAAGGACTTCTACTAATTCTCTTGTTTCTCTGGGAATCTTTGTCTTAGGCCATAAATTGAGTAGAATCAGAGCCGGGTCGTAAGGAATAGAGACTTCAAGAATCTGTTCAATTTCTGAGAGAATCTTTTTCCAGAATATAACTATGAGAGGACAGGACCACCAAGCATGGTAGAAGGTCCCAGTAGAGATTTGGCATTTCTAGCACGTTGGTGAGTGTGTTGAGTATATGTGTGATAGCTTTGCAGGTGTTATGTGTTACGTGGGGTGGCATCCTAAGATCCATGAGCTCTGTCCCATTCATAGAATGGATCTGTCACACTTCCCCCATTTTCTGCTGCTCCGTGAGCCACCCAAAATCTGTTTATTGGGACCCTTGGGAAAATCACAGAAATCATGGATTGGGACAATAAGTGTTCAAGTTGGGGAAAATAGAGAGCAGCCAGACAAATCTTAAATAAGGAGGGAGTTGTTTTTGAAGAAGTTGGGAATCTAGATGCATTTATTTGGAGCTTTGATGTTACAGAACCTTCATGTAATCAGAAAGATCCTGAACCTCTGGAAATGGTAAGGAACAAATACATCTTTCAAGAGGCTGGGAATCGTGATTATATATACAGTTCTCTATATAACTCATATAGTTATATAACTCATACAGTTAAAACTTCATGGTGCACTGAGCCCTGAAAGGTAGAATTACCTGGTATATCTTGTCATGTTTCTAGTCTAGATAACCTGTCGGATAAGAGAAATTATTTTAGCTAAAGTTATCTTTAAGAGGAAAAAAAATGACAAAATGACAAATGCAGGTTGATCCAAGGCTCTTTTTTCCAGGTTACATATAGAAGATTTTCTAAAGATAAGTGAGCCCAAATAGTGAATCCAAAGCTGCAATTAAATTTCACAAGGGAATGTACTTTGCATGAGTCACTGAGCATGTGCCTATTGTGTCTCATTTCCAAAGGCCTTCATGAATGCTATCTTTGTAATTTGAAGTGACAATTATTGAGTCTTTGAAATGATGTATTCTGTGATGAACCTTTAGGTCATTATGAATTAAGAAGCTGCCACTATTTCTACCAGTCAGTGTCAACAGGGTATTAAACTGAACTTCCATGTTATTTTATGTGTTGACATTTATTATTTCCCAGATGATAAAACAGATGATAAAACAGCTTTTTTACAGTCAGAGATGTATAGTCCCCTGCTAGTTGTCTGCTAGTTGTCTATCAACATCTCCAAGTGAGATGCTACAATATTAATCGCACAGATCCTGGCGTAAGCTGGGATAGGGCCATTAACAAACTAAAATGATGGTGATGGTGATGGTGATGATGATGATGTCTTCATTAGATCGCCATTAGTCCTGGATCCACCACAAAAATGTAAACGTACAGAGAATTTTATTGATTGCGTGTGTTTCAGGGCATTACTGCTTTAAAATTTTCCTGCAGCTGCCCTTTTCCAAGATGATGGATATGGTTATTGTGATATTTAAAATTCACGTAGGATATGTAGTGTCAAAATATATGTTTTTGAGGTCAATAAAGCTGAATACATTGTTAAATCAGTTGCCAAGAAAGCCATTTTCCCTGTAGCTGCCATTTTGCAAGATGCCAGATTTATTTATTTATTCATTTGTTCCATTGTATTTCTTAACCTCCCTTCTCCACCTATGCAAGGCTCAGGGCAGTTTACAACAAGATAGTCTCATTGTGGCCTTATATATAAAAGCAATTTCAAGTGGCAACATTCCATGTGCTCCCATTGGCTGTGAAATGCTCTCCCTCAGCCATTGCCCCATCAGATGTCACTCAAGAGTACTCACATGCCATTGGCTGGGTGCTGGGCCTGCTCCTCTTTCCCACCCACTCCCCTTTCAGCCACTGTTCTCTGTCAGAAGGACTGTGTCTCCCAACAAAGACACTTCTCTTGCTGAGCTCCTGTGGGACTAAGTTTTCTCTCAGTGGCTACTGTGAGGAACTCATAGGGTTGCTAGCTCTAGGTAAGGAAGCCACAGTTTGGGGAGGTGAGAGGAGAGGCCTCAGCTGAATAGAATACCATAGAGGCCATCGGCATTCTAAGTTTTCCCTCAGTGGCTGTTGGTCGGCAACCAAGCTTGGTTCTGTCAGTAAAAAGACAAAGGAATGAAAACCTTTCTATGCCTTTGTGAGAAACTCATTGGGGCCAGTCATGAGTATGGTTTTCAGCTCCAGGTTGGGAAATTCCTGCTGAGTCCTTCTGCCCCCTCTGCTCTCCACAGGATCCACCCCCCAAATCTCCAGATATTTCCCTACTCAGAGCTGGAAACCCTACTTTCCCCTTGGGGCCTGCTGCTGGTCAACCAAGCTTGGTTTCTGTCAGTAAAGGGCCCTTTGCACACCTATTTTGGTCTTCGGGAGAAAACTCATTGTGTCCTTATACCCTGCTGAGATTGCCCCCCTCCCCCATGACAGCCAATGTGATGTGGCAGTCAGGGCTTCAGAGTATGGTAGAAGCTGCAGGTGATGGGGGAAAGATGGAAAGCTGAACAGTGAGGGGAAAATAAAGGTAGGTTGATGCTTGGCTGGGAAGGAGATAGGATTGCCAACTCCAGATGGGAAATTCCTGGAGATTTGAGGGATGGAGCCTGGAGAGGGTGAGGTTTGAGGAGGGGTGGGGCCTCAGACAGGTACAATACCATAGACTCTGCCCTCCAAACCAGCCATTCCCTCCTGGGGAACCACTATTGCCAATCTCCAGGTGCAGACTGGAAACCACTTAGAATTACAACTTCTCTCCAGATGGCATTCATCAGTCCCTCTGGAGAAAATGGTGAACTCTGTGTCCTTATACCCCCTGCTGAGATGCCCCCCATGACAGCCAATGTGACATGGCAGTCAGGGCTTCAGAGCATGGCAGAGGCTGCAGGTGGAGGGGGAGAGATGGATGGGTTCCTCCTGGGGAACCAGTGCTGCCAATCTCCAGGTGAGAGCCTCTTTCTAGAGCCCATTGTATTTATTTCCACAATGGGTCTTATTCCTAGTACAATTATAAAACGAGTTAAGACCATAGTTATTGTGGCCCTTTCTTACACGCCCAGGGAAATGCTGATTGCACACTTGGGGTTAGGAAGCAATTTTTCTCCAGGCCAGTTTGGCCAGAGATCCTGGAGGCTTTTAAAAATCATCTTTTGGGTGTGGAACAGTGGTCACTGTGGGTGTGGAGGGAGAGGTAGTTGTGAATTTCCTGCATTATGCAGGGGGTTGGACTAGATGACCCTAGAGGTCCCATCCAACTCTATGATTCTATGAAACATACAATATTAAAGAACAACATACATTTTAAACATTCCAATAACAGATGGCCTGTCTAGCATTCAGATTTTTTTTGAGAGGAGGGTACCAGACAGATGTAAGAAGCCATCACTGGCCTAAACCAAAAGCCTGGCGGAACTTCTTTGCCTTACATGCCCTGTGGACCTTTAATATATCAGAAACAAGATATTTTTCACATTCTTGTAGGATGCTTATATTGGTGTCAAAACAAATGTTTTTGAGGTTGATAAAACCAAAATATACTGTTCCTTTTGTTGTGAAAACAAAATAAAGTATTATTCTTTAAGTTGTGTAATATTTGGGAGGAAGGATAAATCCACACAAGCTGTTATTTTTTACAGTTTTTTTAAAAAATGTAATATTGGGACAAATTGTAGCAGGAGAATTGTTCAGTTGACAACTTCTAAAAGTACAGAAAATTATTTATTCTGCTCTCTAAATAACAGTAAACAAAATATTGAGAGTGCTTCTTTGATATTTATCATGCTTATATGTTGGTTAAACTCTCATTCCTAAACAAAAGTTACTGTTCAAATTCAAAAAGTAATTTGCTGTGCAACATTTTTATCACCCATGACGTGATAGACATCACCAGTAGACAAGAACTGTCACAGCTCATTAGAAGACTGAGAGACTTTTGACTATGAGAGCACATTGATTACAGCCCGCAGAGTGTGCTCAGTAGGCATTCAGCCTCCAACAGTAATGCCAAACTACTTATCTGAGATAATTCTTCCAAAGTATAAAAGGGCCATTAATGCTAGTGCTCCTGAATGCTCTACCTTCAGCTGTGATGGCAGGAAGATTTAGTGGGATTTCATACTCTGTACTTGTGGCAGCAGTAAAATTGACTCTGTGGATCGTATTTTGCTTGATTGTCCCAAATTTTCAGCCCTAAGAGATGGACTGATCTCCCCTTTATCTAATCAGGACTTCATCTCTCCAAAAGCAAAATCATCCTGGTTACTTAGAGAATGAAGACAAACTACTCTGCGTGTGGCAAAATTTCTATCAGCTGTTGTCAAATCACATGACAAGTTTTGCAGTAGCAGCCTTTAAATTCTTCCATGTTTTCCTGTGGAATGAGGTTTATTCTGGGATGAGGGTTTGCTGTTTATGTCTCTGATTGCAAAAACAGTAAAGGCAATAGATAGAATATTTTGAATAAGCAACAGAGTATAATTAAAGCTTATATTCTTAGAGACTCAGTTCTTAACTATGAGAGGTTTGTTTGCCTTGAAGATTTCTTTCATCAACAATGTGTCTTAGTGAAGTTTCATATAACTATCTGAGTTTCCTGGAAGTTAGTACTTTCTCCCTGTCCTGAAACACTTCCCTTGCGAGGTTATACCTGTCCCTTTTTACTATTGAGGAGTCAAAGACCCCTTTTCAGACAAACCAGGGGTCCCATCTGAGTTGAATCCACTGAATAACTGGAAGAAATATCCTCCTCTTTCTGGGAGCAAATAATCCTTTTCTGTTTGGCTAGACTGGCGGAGTCAACCAACTGTCCAGTCTCTTCTGTCAAACCTAAACCCCAGTTCTGGAGACTGTGAATAAACAGAATTCAGCTAAGGCTGACACTTAGGCTTTAAGTTCTGATTTCTGAACTTTTCCTCAAATGTGACAGTACAAAGTAAGGACAAAGAGTTGTGTCCCTTCACTCCCCAAGTGAACTTGTCTGTTTCCCTCAGACTGACACCCTCCTCCTGACTGGCAACTGCCAAGCCAAAGTCCAAACAATGTCTGACTCCTCTACAAAAGACTGACAAGGCTTTTAAAGCTCTTTTCAGCTGGCACTGCCCAATCAGAGAGAAGGGGGCACACACAGGCAGCAGCCTGTCAATCAAACTGTGCTTTACAGTGAAGCATTAACCCCTCCCAGCTCACTGCTTTTGATACACTAAGCATCCTGTTTTGGGAGGTCAGTTTGTTACAGTAGTCACATATATTCTGCATATTTTAATTGTGTGGCACTAATGCAGCTGACATTTAACATGAACCTCACTGTTCATAAAGTTGGATGTGACTTACAGGCCAATGGTGCACTACAAAGTTACAGTAAATTAGGATTAACAACAAGTCTAGCATTATGATAAGTGGAACATGCATGGAAGGAAGGTTTATAGTACAGCCCCTAAAGGGTCTTGACAATATCAAAGTCTTCCTTCCATGCACTTCCTACCTGGATCTCTTAAACTGAGGACTGGGCAACCCATGCTAAGGAACAGAGGGCAGGTTTTGTCTTCAGGTCATTGCTATTTTTTACTTTCTTCTATAGCATTGAAAGGTTGAGATTTGGTATAAGAAAGCAACATGGTACCATCAAGGACTCTAATGAGGTGAGAGCTAGATCTACTTCCTGCCCTTGGTGATGCTAACCATTGAGAACCACTTTGTTAAAATAGTTCACTCTTAAGATTAAGTAGGACATGGGGCATCTGTGTATTTATTTAATTCATTTATATCCCACCTTTCTCTTAATGGGCCCCCAAAGCGGCTTACATCATTCTCCTGTCCTCTGTTTTATGATCACAACAATCCTGAGAGTTAGGTTAGGCTGAGACAGTGTGATTGGCCCAGTGAGTTTCCATGGTGGCGTGGGGATCTGAACCTCCCAGGCAGTCATGATGGGAAATGATAGTGGACTAGCAGGACTACTGGAGTGATCCAGCATGACCCTTCCAATGTTGTTCTTACATTCTGATCTTGGGGCTCTGTTCTTTGAAAAGGAAGTTGATCAAGCGGCAATCTTTTAACTACCTAGTCAAGACTAGTGTTCCCTCTAAGCTGAGTTAGTCTGAGCTAGCTCACAGTTTTTTAGCCTCCAGTTCACACCTTTTTTGTCTTAGCGGTCCCAGAGCAAACTAATTTATGCAATAGCCAAATTGCTTGCTCACAACTTTAATGCCAGTAGCTCACAAGGTAGAATTTTTGCTCACAAGACACCACAGCTTAGAGGGAGCATTGGTCAAGACCATTCATTGGGACTGTTCCAGAATGAAGAGGTTTGATTTATCTGGCTCACCTGAGCAGTTCCCCCCCAAATACTAGCTCCTTCCTGTCAAGAGCAGTTCAAATTTATTATGATGGTTTTGATGCCTTCCTAAGAAGGCTGTGAATGTCTCCTTTTTCCCTGGAAGACCTGACCATAAAATATTCATGCTAATTCTGCTGCTTTTATAACATATTATCTCACTGTGTGCCATTATGTAAAATAAACAAAAAGTTCCAAGAACTGTGAGAAACATTGTATTGTACAACTTAACTACGTGAAACTTTATTTAAAAAATAAAGATGGACACCAAGCTGGGCTTGTTCCTGTTTGCTCTACTAATGCACTCAGCAGATACAAATGGTCGTTTTTGTGTTAAATGGAAATGGCAAAAGCAAACACTGCAAGAAATTAACTCCCTGAATTTCAAAAAAAGAATGAAGCACTGTTGGCAATAAATATTTGTATATTGTTCGTGCCCCTTAAAATATAGTTACCGTTTCACATTTACTTGACAAACTAGTCTGTCAGACATGATCACTGAGGTGACAAAAATAATCTAGTTTTCTTGCATGGTATGCTCTTTCCCTCCTAAGAAGAGTGATGGAAGAACAGCTCCTGATGATAGTTAGGTTCTTTCCAGAGCTTCCTTTGGTGCTGCTTCTCTCCCCTTCACACACGGCTGCTTACCATGAAATCATCTCCCCTTCCCACTTTATTCATGTTTTGAGCTGAGCTCTTTGAATTGAGACAATTAGCATGCAAACAAACACTTTCCTACCTAAGTGAATATTGTATGTTGCCAGTGTGGTTTCTTTCAGATAGAAACTTACCACCAGGCCTCGGGCAAGAGTGAGTGTTCAGCTATTCCAGTTCAGTGTATCCAAGCAAGAAATTGATCTGTATAACATCAGAACAATTATAACTGGGGATGTAATCTACATGTGTATATTTCCACAGGGTCTTTGCCTTAACCTCTTGATCTTCATCCTCCAACTGTAATCAAACTTAAGCACATTTTAACTATGTTTATTTACTTTCATTCTTTCAAGAAGGCTGGTGAGACATTTCTTTTTCCCCCAAAGGGTACTCTACTAATACTTAATTAGCTTTCTTTTGCTGTTCAGTGAAATTGGTTGTGTTTCCTTTTGATAGGGGATTTTTCTGTCAGAATTTACCTTTCAGAAATGTCTGTGGCTTAACATACACTTGGGTTGCCAGCCTCCAGGGGGCAACTGGAGATCTCCCACTATTACAATTGATCTCCAGATAGCCAAGATAAGTTCTCCTGGAGAAAATGGCTGCTTTGGAGGGTAGATTGTATGGCTTTATACCCTGCTGAGGTCCCTCCCCTCCCCAAACTTCATCCTCCACAGGCTCTACCCTCAAAATTGCCTGGTATTTTCCAACACAGAGCTGGCAACCTGGGTGCCTACCACACCCACATTCACCCACCCACGTGTGCACATATGCACATGCACACATCCTGAGAGAGAGAGAGATTTTGTTTTGGATTGTTTTACTGTAATTATTGGATTTTTGTAGACCAGATATGAAGAGAAGAAGAAGAAGAAGAGATTGGATTTATACCCCGCCCTTCACTCACTTGGAGTCTCAGAGCGGCTTACAAACTCCTTTCCCTTCCCCTCCCCACAACAGACACCCTGTGAGGTAGGTGGGGCTGAGAGAGCTTTTTCCCAAGCTGTCCTTGAGAGAACAGCTGCTACAGAGCTATGGCTTGCCCAAGGTCATCCAGCCAGGTGCAAGTGGAGGAGTGGGGAATCAAACCCGGTTCTCCCAGATTAGAGTCCGCGCACTTAACCACAACACCAGACTGGCTTTAAAACATATGAATGTTTTAAAATAAATGTTTAACAAGTTGCAGTTGTGTATGGTAATTTTAAATTTTAAAAAACCTCTCATGTCTAACCCTTTCTAAAGAAGATTTTCCTACATTCAGTATTGTCTTTCTTTCAGGTAGATATGACCACATCCTTTGCTATGCTTGAACTGGTATCTACAGGAACATAATGCCAGTGGGGTTGCCATGTTAGGCTGTCTCTAGCATTGGATCACAAAGCATTTTATTTGCGGACTGTGATTTTGGGGGTGTCACTGCATTATAGGCAGTACTACAGATAAAAACTGACAACTGCCTACCATCTTGTGAGCTCACTTTCATTCTCTATTTACTGAGGTGGCGGTCACACACGTGAGATAAAGCGGGGGTGGTGGTGGAAGTGAGGCTATTTCATCTGGTGTAAGTTGTCCCGCAGTTGTGCAAACACATGGATTTTTGTAGATGTGGGCATAGCCCACCACTGCGTGATCAGATACAACAGCGGGTGAGCCGAGTTTTTTTTTTTTTAACCATCTGTTCTCGATGTGCTTACACAAGGAATCGATGAATCGCACCTCCGCACTGAGGTCTCCCTATGGAGTGTGCGGGGGGCGGGGTTGCACGGATGTATATACTGTGATGGGGGGAAACAATGGCACAGAGTTGGGATCGCCTGATCAGACTATCCTGACGCCATGGGAGCATGCTGGAGTGATCAGATGTAGGAAAGTCTGTCTGTGGCCCATAGCAATTCATTTGCTACAGGAGTTTCCGAGGGTTTTTATTTTTTACTCTGCTTGTGCGCTGGAGCAAGACGGGTTGCTGAGGGCTGTGGGGTGCTTCCCAGATGTTGGCGTCTGATCATGCTCCTTTAATCTGCCTGGTATTCATGCCTATGTCGGGGCAAATTGTTTGTGTGATCGCAAACTGAACTGCCTTTGTGCTCTTCATCTGTAGTGCAAATAAAAAGCAGATCTTCTTTACTTAGGAAAGGAAAGGATTAAATAAAAATAACTGGAACTTCTCACAAATGATGGATGTTATTAAAACTTATCTGATTCTATACTTTATTATTGCTTGAAGACTATAAAATACTAGCAAACCTTACAAGGCAATCCAAAACTGATTGGACCCATCAAAATCAATTGAAGTCAAGGGCCTTAGAAGGGTGTATTTAGGATTTCCGACAACTGTGCTAGAAGTTGCTCAGATGTGAGCTAAGATGAACATTCAGTGGTTAGTAGAGATTTGTGTCTGTCTTTAATTCGCATAACCCTAGAGAGATTTAAATCTTTGCATAGTTATTTAAAAGGACTGTAGGATACGTGTATGTTACATGACTTCAGCGAGTAGGATGGGTATCTGAAGACATCTTGTCAAGCACCTAGGGAGCCTTATGGTTAAATGGACAATTAGTAATCAGCTCTAGATATGCTAAAAAATGAGCAGGATGTGGAGGATAGAGTATACAAGAGCAGGGGAGTTTGGAGAGCTGGGAACAGGAACAAAACAGGAAGAATCCAAGGATGAGAATTATCCTGGAAGGTCAGTAGTTTGGCAGTTTGAGACCCAAGTGCTGTGTGACGGAGTGAGCTCCCGTCTCTGGTCCCAGCTCCTGCCAACCTAGCAGTTCGAATGCAAGAAAATTGCAAGTAGATAAATAGGTACCGCTTCAGTGGGAAGGTAACAGCATTCTGTGCACCTTGGCATCCAGTCATGCCAGCCATATGACTGTGAAAATGTCTTCAGACAGTGCTGACTCTTTGGCTTGGAGACGGAGATGAGCACCGCAACCCTAGAGTCGGATTCGACTGGCTTTCAAGCAGGGGAAACCTTTACCTTTACCTAGGAGCAATATACATTCTATGCTCTGTTTCAAAGAGGCAGGAGGAAGTTGTACTATGGCAAGCATGAAGAGGATTGTGAAAAAGATCAGCTGAGTCAGCATGGCCCAGGAAGCACAGAGATTGCAAAGGAAAACTGATAGCCCCTTTCTCAAAGGGACCCAAGTTTAATCATGCCCAAATGCCCACCAGCTTGGCTAACATCTTGCTTGTCATGCATGAGCAGGGAGCTGATGGCTTGGTTTGCTGTTTCAATGGATCTATTTTCTGGGCTGCAACTGTTTTCTCACATGCTTGTGGCTGCTGCCCACCACGCATCTGCCACTGCCATCAAATTCATTTCCTAAAAGAACACAAAGTAAAATTTCTGAAATTTATGTATTTATTCTTTTGACTGATGAATCACCCAGTACACAGGGCTCTGGGTGATTTGCATCAGTAAAAATATGCATATATATCATAATCACTAGTTAAAATACAATAAATATAATATTACAAACGTAAAAATTAATCCCCCGATGGCATTAATAGTCCACTATTGACCAGTTCTGGACTGTATTGCCACCTCACAGACAGGATAGGGAGGGAGAGTGAGAGAAAGGAGGAAAAAAGGAAGAGGAAGGTGCCAGTGATGTCATTGCCCATCACTGCCCTCAATCAAAGCCTGGCAGAACATCTCTGCCTTGCAGGCCCTGATGTCATTTGGCAGAGAGTTCCACCAGGCTGGAGCCAGGGCTCAGAAAGCCCCATCTCTAGTTGAGGACAGCCGGATATCTTTGGGGCCAGGGATCACCAGCAGGTTGTTTTCAGCTGAGCGTACTGCTCTTCAGGGAACACACCACTTACTGTAGGCCTCCAGTGTCTGCGCATGAACCGAGTTAATCTTATAATAATTTCTTATGATTGGGTTTCAGATAGATGCCACTGACTGTGCAGGCACAAGCAGGCTACTGATATTGGTCATATATAAGATGCATCCAGCTGCGCAGGCACAAACAGGAGATTCATAGCAAGTGATTCCATGCTTTAGCATACAAGAAGTGCCTTTTAATGACTATGGCCTGGATCCGATGGCATCATTCCCCTTGAACATCTCTGTGGCCACTTTTTTTTTTTCTGCTGTGATGCTCGCTTCCTGAGCCACTATCACTTCCACGTGTGCAAATCAATGTTTTTCAAGGAGTCCTTGTGCATGCACAAGTGGTAGCAGTGGAGGAAGAGATCTCTGCAGTGGAGGACAGTTCCACAGCAGCCAGAGAGAAGCCCAAGGGGGACGATGTCATAGGATCCAAATTGATGACTGCAGGGGATACATGCCTCAGCTGTCAGTTGGAAAAAAAAAAAGAGCTCTGGACTGCCAAAACTGGTATAAACTGGCTCTGGAAAACAAGCAGCTACTTTGTAAGCAGGGAAACCATACCCTTTGCTGAGGGGTTTTTTGGAAATGCACATCCTTCATTTATAGCACCCCAGGAGTTCATATGCCAGGTAGTTTGGACTGAATGTACACAAGATAAATGGATGGAAGGCCTCATTACATGTCTAGGCCGGGACCCTGCTAAGGAGTAAATCGTGGTCTGACCACGCTGCTCCCCCTCCCTTCACTCTAAGGAGTGCATAGACTTGCCTCGCCCCAGAGTTAACACTGTCCACCTGGATCGTTACTCCTATCAGCCGCACATCGTCTTCCCCCTACCCACATCATACCTCACAAAAGCTACCTCTGACACAGACAGGTTTCCCATCCAATACAAAAGAAGGGTTGTCAGGCAGTATTTTTTTTACTTTTGATTGGTTTAACTGGACAGCCATTAACACTCCAAATCAACAGAGGAAGCAATGAGAGTTTCAACTCAAACTTTGTTTTGCGTCAGGAAGTCCTCTCAAACATCTCCTGTTTCCTTGTTCATATTGTGGGAGAAGCATTAAGGCATTATTTCAGGGCAATCATGTCACCCCGCCTCAGGTCACAGTTTTGGGTAGAATTGGACTGACCACAGATTAGTCCATTTGCGTGTTTTCCTGGATCCAAACGGCACACCCAAGGTGCTGGTTGCTTTGCTCCTCAACAGACTTTCGATCTCTGCTCTTCCAGAAAGGTAGCTATCACCTCATCCCCACCTATATTCCTGCTGCTCTCTTTATTTCTTCTTTTTGATTTTGTGTGTGTGTGTTGCCTCTTGTAAGCTTTGCGTATGTTAGTACTCTCTTTTTCTCTTAAATAAAATCCATTTCTATTTTCAATTTGGACTGGTTATTTTGAGAGTTCTCTAAAAGGGAACTATCCCCATAAATTCTGGTAGCCAATCTCGCTTGATTGCCCCCCTCTCGCAAGCTCTCTGTCTCCTTGTTAATTCCCCCAACAAAAACAGAAGGTGGCCCATTTTGGGCAAGCCATAACATTTGGAGTAACAACTTCACAGGTACAAAGCTGCTCAAGACAAACTTCAATAAACCCATTGAGTCATTGAGGATCAAGAGCTTGCCTTGTTGTGTAATCAAAGGACTTGAGCAAAGCAAATTTGCCTGGTGATTGTATTCATTTTGAAGTTCACAGTATGCCTGCCCAGTCTGAAGGTTTCCTGTAATCCAGGATTCTGAAGATCACATTCATGATTTGCATGCTGATAGTTTGAAATGAACTGCAAAACTGACTATTTCCTTGTAAAGCTAATTAACTATTTTACTTTAGATATTTTAACTTGTCACATTATTACTGAGTTTTGAATCATTCATGTCATTTACAGAGTGATCTATTGACTGTGCAACACCTAAAGAGAACAGTAGCATCAAAATGCATGCAGGGAACCCAGAAATAATTGATTTTAGCGTTGGGGTTCTCCCCCCCTCCCATTCATGTTAAAATCAGGTCCGATTTATTTTATTTTATTTATATCCCGCCCTACCCCGTAAGCAGGTTCAGGGCAGCTTTCAGCATATAAATATAACAATTCAAAATACTAAAACATAATCCAGGAAAAAGTAAAATTAGGCTCTATACATAAATCAGCGGATAGCGATAATCCAATTTAAATACTTTCAGAGACTTTAACCCCTATATGGGTGCTCAGATGTATTAGTTTTGCAAGTGGACAAATTCCCACCATATAGTCATATGAATTCATATAGAATGGGTAGGTAGGGCAGGGGGTGGTTTCATATGGTGTCCTTGGCTCCTCAACCAAAGGCCTGGCAAAACAGCTCTGTTTTACATGTCCTGTGGAACGGTCGTAGATCCCACAGGGCTCTGATCTCAATTGGAAGGCTGTTACTCTAAGCCAGAGCTGAAAAGACTTTGGCTCTGGTTGAGGCTAAGTGGACATCCTTTGGGCCAGGGATCACCAGTCGCTGTTGGTCTGAGGAGTGCAAAGGTCTTCGAGGGACATAGTAGGAGACACAGTCCTGCAGATATGATGGTCTCAGACAGCACAGGGCTTTAAAGGTCAGCATAAAAACCTTGAACTTGATCTGGAACTCCACTGGAAGACAATGCAGCTGGCAGAGCACAGGCTGTGTATGTGCTCATCCTGAGGTCCCAGTAAGGACATGCACAGCTGCATTTTGAACCAGCTGGAGTTTCTGGATCAGTCTAAAGGGTAGGCCTGCATAGACCGAGTTACAGTAATCCAAACTGGAGGTGACCGATGCATGGATTACTGTAGCTAAGTCATGGGAGGAGAGATAGGGGGCCAATTGCTGGACCTGCTGAAGATTGTAAAAGGCTGATCTGGTGATGTTCATGACCTGGGCCTCCATTAAAACTGATGCATCCAGAGTCACACCCAGACACCTCACTGTCAACCCTGGCACTAACAGTGCCCCGTCAAGGGTGGGGAGCCAGATTCCTGGTTCCATTCCCCCCACAGCTCAGGCATAGGACCTCCATCTTAGATGGATTTAATTTCAGGCAACTCTGCTTCAATCAATCAGCCATGGCTTTCAGTGCCTTAGCCAGAACCTCTGGGGTGGTATCTGGGCAGCCGTCCACCAACAGATAAAAATGAGTATCATCAGCGTACTGATGACAACCCAGCCCAAACCTTCAGAGCAGCTGGGTGAAAGGGTGCATATAGATGTTAAATAACAGGGATTGCCCCCTGGGGGGTGCAGTGTACCAAAGAGTAACACAGTGAAATCCTCTCCCCAAGTGCCACTCTCTGTCCCCGACCTTAGAGAAAAGAAACAAGCCATTGCAGGGCAGTCTCTTGTATTCCCATATCAGCGGTCTAGGTCAACAGCAGAGGCAGATGTCTGAGGCATCAGAATTTTAGAGACCCTTAAGGATTGCACGTAGTTGCCTCCCCCACCCCAGAACATCTTGGCCACTTTTTTGGAATCCCTTCATTTATGAAACAGGCATCTGTATAGCTGGAGGTGGCCCAGTTTGGGAAGCAGATCAAGAGGATTTTGGTATTCAGGATGTGTGCTCAGGATGCTTGGCTATTGCTGCTACTTTAAATGAAGGTTCAGTTGGAGTATATCTTCTTTCCGGGTCAACTGAAAACAAGTCATGACACAGTACAACAATTAATGTCACACCAGTGACCATCAAGCTAGCCAGTTTTGTATCTTCATAGCAAGAAATTATGCCCCAAACAGATTATCTACCACTGGCAGTGATAATTTACTGCATAAGTTGGGAAGAGAAATCATTCTAGGTGCAACAAAAAGAATTGCTTAATAGGTGGGCCATATGCCTCACTCCTGTAAGTGAACAGTAATTTAGTCACAGCAGAATCAAAACTCAATCCAGATGAGGGCATCAAATGTTTAGCACAGTAGGCAAAGTTGAGAGCAATTAAATATTGGTGCAAGGCAAACACTGCCAGTGTACTACTAATATTCTCAATATGGTAATTTCACAAGATCTTTTATAACCCTTCTCAAAAGCACCTACATGGTTTCCATAATAATTCTTCTAATTAGGAGTGTGCATAACAGAACTCTCAAGCCAAAAATATACACAAAAATAACTATTTCAGGTTGTTACTTTGGGTTCTCATGATGGTATTAGTGAAACTATGCTACCCAAAAATCCTTGTCATTTTGAGTCTGGGTGATTACCAAGCCAGCAGGATCATGAGCATGTGCTTGCCATGTTGTTCTTTGATTCTGCTTGTTTTCTTGGGCAACAGCATCCTTCTGAACAATCAATTATGGTAAGGATCTAGTGCTCTCAGCCAATCACCTTTGCAGATGAGCTACAGAAAAGGAATGCCCAGAAAATGCCCCTTCCCCCAATCTAGAACACAAAAACACGGCATAGATTTTTACCTGAACCACTAACACTTTACTTGCAATGAAGCAAATATGGAAAAAATTACCGGGATCTGAAGCTGTAATGATTTTTCCCCCTTGGTGCGCACTTCTGCTTCTGGCTTAAAGTAATTTGTTGGTGTGTTTTCCCAAAGCATTCACACTCATATGGAAATGATTGTGTTCTTATACTATATTAATGTGAGATAGCTAGAGTATATGCTGGTAACCCGAGGTGCTATGAACTTACAGTGAACATGTTTGGTTGTTAAGAATACCTTTTGTGACAATCACATGACCCAAATGTTGAATCTCCTTACCCTACACCAGCTGTCAAAGAGCTTTGCTGTCTTGTTTAATTGTTTTATTTATTTCTGCCTTGTGGCTGCTTTTGCATCAATGCAGTAGGTAAAATCAATTCCCCATCAGGATCATGGATGATTGGGTCAGATAATTAAATGGAGGGGGAAACTATGACTCCCAAGGCTGTTTGAAAACCCACATGCAAGAAATAACATTGAGAACACAGACTTAGATAAAAACCAAACAGCAAGTCATTTAAAAAAAACAAAAAAAAAACATGGTGTTTATAAATCATTGACTGACTGATTGGTTTTTCATTCTTTATTTAAACAATTACCTGTGGAGTGGGAGGTCTATGTGAGACTGTGCATGTGTGAAATGCTACTGGTTGCATGAATGAAATGCTACCAATTGTACTGTAATGTTTGAATATGCAGAAGTAGGGGAAAATGAGAAGACATGGTTTAAATCCCCACTTGGTCATAAAGTTCCTTGACCCTGGGTCAGTCACCCTTTCTTATCCTAACCTACCTCATAGGGATTTTGTGAAAGTTCAATAGAGGAGGGGAGAGCTCCATGTGCTGCAGTAAGTCACTTGAAAGAAGAATAAAACTGTGATGCATACCTATATGTCTGCTCAGATTTAGCACAGTTCTACTAGGCCGGGGTGGGCAAACTGTGGCTCGGGAGCCGCATGCGGCTCTTTCACATATATTATGTGGCTCCCGGCAGGGTGGCTGGGGAAGCTAAATACCATTAGCAAACAAATATCATTGGACAAATTAATATCATTATCAATATCTGCTTTTACCCCTTTTGTTATTATTTTTGGCAGTCTCATTTAATGTTACAATTTAATGTTCCAATAAAAGCAGGTAATATTTGTTCATGTCTTGTGGCTCTCAAACATCTGATGTTTATTCTATGCGGCTCTTACATTAAGCAAGTTTGGCCACCCCTGTTCTAGGTGGCTCTTACGCTGAGCAAGTTTGCCCACCCCTGTACTAGGCTATAAGAAGCATAGGGAGAGAGGCAGTCCCATAAATGAGAGGGGGCAAGATGATTACTGGCTTTACATGTGATAGCATATTGATGACAACCCCAAAACTATGAATGATTTCTCCTAAGGCTTTACATAAAAAATTAAAAAGCATAGGTGATAGAGGAAAGGAAAACAAAGAAACAACTCACTCACGCCTACCACTGCAATACTACTGCAATAAACCTATATATATATATATATATATATATATAAATATATAAACCTGTATTGCTAATTACTCACTTTTATTATTATTATTTATTAGATTTCTGAATCGCCCAACCCCACAAGCGGGTTCTGGGCAATTTACAGCATTAAAACAGATAAAATACAATCAACATGATAAAATTATTACGACACACTAATAAAACAACCAATCTAGATGGCGCTCAATCCCTTTTTTGCCAGCTGCCATGCTCCCTGTGCAACAGGGTGGGGAAGGGAATGTGGAGCCAAAGGTAAATAAAGGAGGGTGCCAGTTTTAACCATTGCTGTCATCAACCAAAAGCCTGGCAGAACATCTCTGCCTTACAGGCTCTGCGGAATTGCATCCTAATGTTATTCGACAGAGAGTTCCACCAGGTCAGGGCCAGAACCGAAAGGGCCCTGGCCCTGGTCGAGGACAGACAGACCTCTCTAGGGCCAGGGGTCACCAGTAAGTTGTTATCAGCTGATCTCAGTGTTCTTAAGAACATAAGAGAAGCCAATGTTGGATCAGGCCAGTGGCCCGTCCAGTCCAACACTCTGTCACACAGTGGCCAAAAACACCAGGGGCCCTCAGGAGGTCCAGCAGTGGGGCCAGGACACTAGAAGCGCTCCCACTGTTGCCCCCCCCCCCAACACCAAGAATACAGAGCATCACTTGCCCCAGACTGAGAATTCCTATGTACACCTTGTGGCTAATAGCCACTGATGGACCTCTGCTCCATATCTTTATCTAATTCCCTCTTGAAGCCGTCCATGCTTGTAGCTGCCACCACCTCCTGTGGCAGTGAATTCCACATGTTAATCACTCTTTGGGTGAAGAAGTACTTCCTTTTATCTGGTCTAACCCAACTGCTCAGCAATTTCATGAAGTGCCCACGAGTTCTTGTATTGTATCCCATGTATAATCTTATAATCCTCGATCATGTCACCCCCTCAGCCATCATTTCTCCAAGCTTAAGAGCCCCAAGCACTTCAACCTTTCTTCATAGGGAAAGTGTTCCAACCCTTTTATCATTCTAGTTGCCCTTTTCTGCACTTTTTCTGCACTTTTCCCACCTTTTCTGCACTTTTTCTTGTGGGGACATATTGGAAGAGGCCGTCCTGAAGGTACGTGGGTCCCTGACCACTCAAGTCCTTAAAAGTCAACACTAATACCTTGAACCTGACTTGGTACTCCCCCAGTAACCAGTGTAGCTAGCAGAGCACAGGATGTATATGTTCTGTCTGTGGTGTTCCTGCTAGGACTTGCACTGCTGCATTCTGAACCAGTTGGAGCTTCCAAGTCAGTCTCAAGGGCAGGCCAGGATAGAGCAAGTTACAGTAGTTCCAGTCTGGAGGTGAACATTGCATGGATTACTGTGACCAGGTCAGGGGGCGACAGGAAAGGGGCCAGCAGCTGTGCCTGGTATAGGTGGAAAAATGCCAGTCTGGCAGTATTGGTGACCTGTGCCTCCATAGACAGGGAAGCATCCAAAGTCACACCCAGGCTCCTGACAGAGTACATTGGTGTTAATGGCATCCCATCAAAAGCTGGAAGCTGAAACCCCAGTCCTGGAGCTCTCCCCCCAGACGTGGAATTCCCATCTTCCCCAGATTCAGTCTCAGCCTGCTTCTCCTTAACCATTCTGCCATGGCCTCCAAACCCTTGGCCAGATGTTGCGGAGTGGTAGACGGGTGGCCATCCAAGAGCAGATATAACTGGGTGTCATCTGCATATTGATGACACCCAAGTCTGAAACTCCAGGCCAGCTGGATGAGAGAGTGCATGTAGATGTTAAACAACATTGGGGAGAGGACTGCCCCCTGAGGAACTCCACATAACATTAGGAGCCTAGAGGATGTCTCTCCCCCCAAGCACAACCCTCTGTCCCCAACCATGGAGAAATGAGGAAAGCCACCACAAGGCTACCCCATGAATCCCCACATTGGCAAGGTGGTAGGTCACGAGGTCATAATCATAGGTGTCAACTTCAGGGGGGCTGGGGAGTTGGAGCCCCCCCTAAACTTTTCCAGGGAGTGCTGAGCCTCCCCCAGAGACAATGGCCTGTGATGTCTCTGGCCTAGCCCCAGCCCCCCCCCCCCCCAGAAATTGGAAAGTCTACGCCCTTTGTCATAATTGACTGTGTTGAATGCTGCCATGACTCATTGCACCTTGGGAGTTCTCAGCTGGCCTTACTGCAACCGTAACAAAAGGAATTAGAACTACAAGAGGCTTTGTTGGAAGGGAGACAGCAAGGGTGGAAGGAGTGAATGCAAAATGTTAGGGGTGGGTAGAAAGACAACAAGGGTGGGGGAGTGAATGCTAAGGGTTTGGGGGTGGGTGGGAAGACAACAAGGGTGAGGGGGAGTGAATGTTAAGGGTTGGAGTGGGTGGGAAGACAGCAAAGATGAGGCAAAGTAAATGCCAAGGGTTGGGGGTGGGGAAGGCTGGGGCACTCACCTAGAGCCTCTTTCCAGAGCCTGTTGTATTTATTCCCACAATGGGCCTTATTCCTAGTCTCCTTGTAATAGTCCAAGTGAATGCTGGATGGCACCCTGAGTCCAAACATTGCCCTCATTGAGGACTAGAAGACTAAGTAGTCCCCAAAGCCTCAGTTATAAAAAAATAATTTATTTAAACAAAACAAAGAAGATTGTAGGGTATGAATTTTAAGTTCCTACTTCCTAGCTCTGGAGATAGGGCATCAACCACATAATTCCAGTCCTTTGGAATGGCCTGCCAGAGTGAATGAGGAAGGCACGTTCACTTGCAACATTGCCAGTTCACACAGTAAAATCCAGTTGGAAAGTGCATTGAAAGTGGATTGAAAGTGGATTATTTAGGGTGCGTTCACACGGCAACCTTACTGCAGCTTCAGTCCACAGCTATTTCATTTGGTCCTTCTTTTTGCGGATTGAGGTGATCAGATATCCCTCCTTACACTGTCTTCACTGCATGACGAGTCCTGGTTTTTCCCAGCTGACTGTCTAGAATGCCCTGGTGCTTCCATGCCCTTGGCAATTTCTTTATAGGTGGCCATATTTCGATGGCACCGTTGGATGGTGTCCTGTACTTTTTGTTCACCCCATAGGGCAAGGAGATCCAATACCTCTTCTCTTCACCATGAGACACCCCTCACACCAGCCATTTTAGTCCTTTTCCTGCTCCACTATCCAGAACAGGAAGTAAAGTCCTGGTCCAAAATGGCTACCAGAATTACATCCATTGGGACTACTTAACCACCTTTTTGCAAGCTATTGCACATTATTCATTCTGTTTCACATTAAGACCAACATCTGGAAAAAAAACCACAGCATAATATCATGCCATAAACTCAATTTGGGTGCTTGAATGTTCATGTGTTTGATGCAAGCAGCGTCAGAACGGTCATGCACATCACAAAACCCTGAACAAAAAAAAGGCATGCAAGAAGAATGTACAAACATCACAAACGACTTCATATCGCTTGGAGGAAGTCTTGATGGGCAAAATAGCAGGTTGACTCCACAAATATCCATGAATAACCTGGATTGCCCAGTGTCGGAAAACATGGGCTGACACAAGATTGATTGCGGGAGGAATCCGACTTCAGTGAGGGAGGCAGATGTGGCTGTATGAATGGGCTTCTTGAAATCATTAGGAAAGCACTGTGAAAACTGTGCAAAATGACTGTGTGATCTCAACTTTAGTATGTGTGATTGCAGCCTAAAGACAGTCTTGTTCCAGAGACCATTTGCTGATGGCTGAATTGTTTCAGCAGATATAGCTGTGAAATTGCTGGTCCTGTGTGTTTAATCTCTGTATGTTTTTAATCTTGGGTGCTTTTAATTCATAATTTGTGTGTTTAATTTTTAAACACAATCAGACCATTATAATTAAATAAATTAAATTAAATATTAATTAAAAAAACTGGTCATAATCAGACCATTATAATTAAATAAATTAAATTAAATATTAATTAAAAAACTGGTCAATAGCTAGAACTGAGGCAATGGTATCAAAACTCGAAATGAGAGCTCTGGTAGGTCTGCATGCTTGATAGTAGAGTAGCTGAAGTGAGACACTGAATATTAAATAACTGTTTACTGCAGTTTCAAGAGAAAAAAATGGAAGTGGTTGACTTGCTAGCTGGCTTTCATTTAGTTTGGTTCTTATATAATTCTTTTTAAAATGACACTGAAAACTTATCTTACTCTGGAGTAAGAGAACTCAGTGCTCCTCCACCATTGCTTTTAAGTGGCTCAGCACTTAGATGGACCATTCTTGGTATGTCTACAGTTCATGCATTTTAATGATGAGTCCCTCCATCTTTGACACAATACATGGGGACTTTTAAAATATTTTAAATCGTTAAAGTTTACACATACTATTTATTTGATGAAATTTCTCTGTCAGTAAAATAACTTTCAAACCTTTACACCTCAGAGGAATGTGTTTCAGAGCAACCATTTCATCAGAACCTTCTCCCCACCACTTTTCTCCAACTAAGTTTTTAATTTTCACTGCATAAATTCTTGCAGCTTCAAATCAATGACAGGATTAGATAAGCAGATTATCTGTTCCAGATGCAAGCTATCAATTTAAAATAAAGTTCACTTATCAACTTTAAAGTTTTGAACTTAAGAAAAACATAAAGTGTATTAAAGATGAAAGAACAGCAGTTTTTCAGTAACACCTCTTTTCTATTACATTACAATATAGCCATATAATTCTCAGCAATAATAAACTAAATTTCTATGTCTATTAAACCATTCCTCCAAAAATATATTTTGTCTGTACAACAGCATAGATGGCATCATTGATGTATATTTTAAATAATTAAAAAAGAGGGGTGCATTCTTACAAAAGAAAAAACACACAAACACACACACACAGGAAAAGGTAGGGTTGCCAGGTCTGGGTGGGAAAATACCTGGAGACTTTGGGGGTGGAGCCAGGAGAGGGTGGGGTTTGGGGAGGGGAGGGGCCTCTGCATGGTAGAATGCCATAGAGTCCATCTCTCCAAAGCAGCCATTTTCTCCAGGGGAGCTGATCTCTGTCAGCTGGAGATCAGTTGTAAAAGCAGGAGATCCCCAGGCCCCACCTGGAGGCTGGCAACCCTAAGAAAAGGAAAATCAAGAAGAACATATGTTCAGTGGCTGAGCAAGTTTAACATTAACCAAATGTTTAACCAAAGCAGTCCAAATATGGATTCCATATTTTATTGCCAAACACTGTCCCCTAGTTTCCATCTATACAGCATGGTGGAGTGCGTCAAAAGCCAAAGAGTGGTTCCAAAGAATGAGCAGAATTGCTCATTGTAATGCTCCTAGTGTGGGTCCTGTTACATTTAGCCTCACCAGTACAACAGCCCAGTGTCACCTTCCTGATTCCTACTGCACCAGGGATATCAGCAGAACTTTGTTCTGAGATAGAATCTGTTTAAGGATTTTTAAAAATGCCAAGCCTGTGGCCAAAGCAAGGTGGTGAGGTAAAATTGACAGAGAAAGACAAAAAGGCTTTCCCCCCCCAAAGAACAAGGGTTTAACTGGCACAACAAAATAACCGAACAATCTTATATGCTTTCAGTGGGCTTCCCATACCACCAATGGGCTCAGAAGGGCATAAATCAGCTTTCAATGATACTTGTAAATACTGAAGTAAAGGAGTCAGTACTTATCAACTACATGCAAAGAAGCTCCTTCCTGGAAGGCTCAATACAACTTTGTTCCACACTTTCAAAGACAACTCAGAAATCCTTGCTGTAACTCAGTACCAACTTCTTGCAGTTCCTGGCCCATATAAGGAAAGAATGCAAAACTAATAATCCATATAGTGGGGCTTATATCCTCCTTTCACTGTGAACAGGCTTTCTCTGCCCATTTCTGTTATTTCCTACTTGCTCACTGCCATTCCTTACTGATGTTGCTAATTGTCCCTGCTTCTTAGAACTCTGCACCCATTGGCTCTCTATGGCAGGGGTGTCAAACCCCATGGGCTGGATCTGGTCTCTGCAGGGCTGCTATCTGGCCCAAGAGCAACTAGCTGTCTGCTGCTTCCTGCTTCCTGTTTCTGCTTCCTGTTCCCTGCATTATAGCTCCTTTTGCTGAGACTCTCCTATTTCCTGCTTCATAGAGGAGAGAAAGAAAGCCAAGCCTCCCTTCCCTCAATTGGCTGAGGGCTCCTCCCCCTCCCCCTCCTCTGGGAGGGAGGGGGGAGGAAAGAGCCAGTGAGAGAAAAAAATGGAATTTCTGGTACTTTTAAGACCAACAAGGTTTTATTCCAGGTATAAGCTTTTCTGTTCCTGTACACTTCTTTTGGGGGGGGGGGGGGAATAGAGCCAGAGAGAGAGAAGGAGTCCCATGGACCTTGGAGAGATCCCTCTTTCCAGTTCTAACAATTTGGGGGGGGAAGAAACCTAACCACACAGCTTGCATTCTTTATTAGTGGAAGGGAGCAAGCATCCAGTAGCACCTTAACGACTAACAAAATTTGTGGCAGGGCATGAGCTTTCATAAGTCACTGCTAACCTCTTCAGATACAGCTAGGATATGAGTCCATCTGTCCTTATATCTTGGAGAGTGAAGTGATTTCAGATGTCAAATGACAATAGCAGGGATTGCTAATGAGAGAGGCTGCAGTTCAGTCCAGGAGAATGCATTGAGCTTCATCATCAGTTACAATTCAGCCGCCTCTCTTTCTAATCTCCCCTTGAAATTCCTTTGTAAGAGAACTGCTACTCTTGATCAGCAACTGAATGTCCTGGAAATTTTAAAATGTTGCCCCACTTGTTTTTTTAATGTTGTGGTTTCTAATAGCGATAGAAAGAGCAAGAGTACAGTAGCTCCTTAAAGACTAAAAATTTGTGGTAAGGTATGTGCTTTCATGAGTCACTACTCACTTCTTCAGACTTATTTCCATTTATTCTTTGCATCCTCCTGGACTGAATCCTCCTGGACCAAATTGAGGCCTAGATTGAGGCCTCATTACCAATGCTGATATCTCCACACCTACTACCCCTGTGCATATCACACCTAATCCAATCACACCTGCTATTGCCATTTGGCATCTGAAATCATTTTTATAAACTTTATATCTCCAGTACCTCATGTTACATTTTATGCCACACATGGCCCAGCCCAACAAAGTGACATTTATGTCAGATCCGGCCCTCATAACAAATGAGTTTGACACCTCTGCTTTGTTCTTATTAACCCTTTGGAACTCTGCTCAATCTGACTCCTTGGGGTGGAATGATTTCTACTACTATATCCAGCACACTTATTGTTATAGTACATCATACTCTTAAATGAGAATCATCTACCAAAGAAATCAATGTAGTTTATGTAGTAATGCCCTGCTCTGACTCATATGGGTTTAGAAAAATCATCTCATCCAAAAATTCCTAGAGGCGTTCACTACTAGATTACCTTGGTTCTTCCCGAAAGGCAGATTAGAAAGCACATCAGCTGAATACAAAAAAGAAGAGGTCAGATCTCTAGCTCCTTCAATACAAGAAGAAGAAGAAGAAGAAAAAGAAGAAGAGATTGGATTTATATCCCACCCTTCACTCACTTGGAGTCTCAGAGCAGTTTACAAACTCCTTTCCCTTCCCCACAACAGACACCCTGTGAGGTAGGTGGGGCTGAGAGAGCTCTGAGACAACTGTTCTTGAGAGAACAGCTGGTACAGAGCTATGGCTTGCCCAAGGTCATCCAGCAGAGGCAAGTGGAGGAATGGGGAATCAAATCCGGTTCTCCCAGATTAGAGTCTGCGCACTTAACCACTACACCAAACTGGCTCTCAGCTTCTCCTCAAGAGCTAGGGAGAACATTAACTTGGACCAAAGAAATTTCAGCGGACAAGACTTGAGGAGAATATTTAAGGATCTGATATGGTATGTCAAGCAACAACTGTTGAAAGCTATTAATCCAAACTGGACAAGCAGATGTTTTGAACATCTCTCATAAACCATCTCTCATCTGCACAAACCAACTTGGAACTGATACAAGCAAATCAATTTTATTTGCAAAAATGCTTTTCAAATGGGTTGTAGCAGGCCTTTGATTAAATTTATCACACTAAAGTTTGACTGTGTGAAACATTTTTACTGCCATAAAAAAGGTCTACTGGCAGATGCCCTAACACTGTTGTTACATAATCAAATGCTCTCTTAGTTGTGTCCAGCCCCATTTTCATCCACATATAAACTGACAGTCTTCATTGCATATTCAACTTTTGGAGCTCCAGAGTAAATTGAGGGTCTCTTGCCTAGTGACAGGGCATCTAGGCACAATCATGTAGTCCAGGGTTGATGGCTCCGCCCCCCAACCCCAGTGGAATCTGACACATGTTCTGAGCCTGAACAAACAGACACACTCAGCAAACTATTAACAAGAAAAGTGTGATTGACAAGAAAATCCCCAATGGGATCCTGGAAGCCTGTACTCTCAATCCCTGAAGAAGTCCAGAGAGCCCCACATCTAAATCCTAAACAGAAATCTGTCTGTCCTTGACAATGGATGGTATAAGTTGATACCCTTTATTGTGTCCAGCAGTTCACCAGTAACCTGGCCAGTGGAGAAGATCAGGTAAGAGATCAGGTAAGAGATAGAAAGTGTGTGTGTTTGGTACTGTGTATTTTCCTCCTTCAGTGCATTATGCCAGAATCAAATGGATTAAATTTTCTAGCATTTTGGCTACTCTTGTAAGTTCTAGAACTAAAATTTATGAGCTTGTAGTAAAGTAATTTATTGCACAAAGCTGACTACAGAGCTGTTAAGGATTCTGCACTCAAGGTTATTATTCACAAGAGAGATAATGGCGTAAATGCTTTCCCTCTTCAATTAGAGAATGATGTAGGAAAAGAAGCTAGAATGCTGCCAAGACTAGAATATTGTTCCAGCTAAACAGAGCCAATGCATAATCAAATAATCAATAAATACATAACCAGGACCACAGCAAGATCTGTTAGCAAGTTCAACATTTTTATTCCCTAGTATTATCTATACTATTTTAGCTTTTTTAAAAAGTATAATATTGAACGAATACGCTAATTAAAACTGAATGCAACTGGCTGTAGTGGCCCTACTGCACCCCAACCTGAGGGCTGGCCAACAGAGGTTTACTTGGGGGACTGATGCCCTGAAGACACCAATGCAACAGAGGGAGAAGAGGCAATGGGTACAAAACTGCAGCTGGGACCAGGTTCCAGTCTGCAAAACAAATGCCTGGTTGGAGTGAGGGTACAACTTCCGGCCCTCAGAGCAGTGAAGGAGCAATTTGCCATCTCCCAAGCATTGGCCAGGTCACAGGGAATGTCTGGGGCATGGGGGCTTGCCTGAGGGTCTGGCTATGAGCCAACAGTGGGCACAGCCGTGAAAGGCCATGTGGGAGGCACTGGGCTGCATTCTGGAAAGGGGCCAGGAAGTAAAGTAGTGACAGAGGGGGCAACAGAGTAGAAGGGAAAACAAGAGAAGGGCCATTTGTGTGGATACAGAGCAGAAGGAAGATGAAGGAAAGAGCCCAAAAGAAGAAGAAGAAGAAGAGATTGGATTTATACCCCGCCCTCCACTCCCCAAGGGAGTCTCAGAGCGGCTTACAAACTCCTTTCCCTTCCCCTCCCCACAACAGACACCCTGTGAGGTAGGTGGGGCTGAGAGAGCGCTTTCCCAAGCTGTCCTTGAGGGAACAGCTGGTACAGAGCTATGGCTTGCCCAAGGTCATCGAGCCAGGTGCAAGTGGAGGAGTGGGGAATCAAACCCAGTTCTCCCAGATTAGAGTCCGTGCACTTAACCACTACACCAAACTGTGGGATGACGTAAAGGACAGCTGCCAGGGCAGTGAGGCTGAGCAGGGATGCCTGTGTTTGGAAAGGCAGCAGTAAGAAGACACCCTCAGGGCTGAGAGCTGAGGGAGGAGCTAAAGGCTGCAGTCAGCCATGGGCCAAAGTACAGTAGTTGTCGCCAATAATGTAAGGGGAACAGAAAACCTTGGCTGCTGCCTCGTTTTGTGAAGTGATGGAAGGAAGAGGTGCCATGCCTCTTCCCCTGGGTAGGATGACACTAGGAAATTCATATGATTACTCCCATTATGATTGTGTCATCATGTGGCAATTATATCCCTTACTAGGCTCGTTGTAGGAAGAAATACAACGGGCTCTAGAAGGAAGCTCCAGGTGAGTGTCCTCGCTGTGACTGGTGGGGCAGCAGAGGGAAGGGGAAAATAGAGAGAGGCAAGCCATGTTTATTTCCTTCTGCTTAGCTATAAGGCAGGGCTGTCTCAAGTCATTTTGCTGCCCCAAGTGGGTAGTGTGGGAGGACAGCTTCGTGGTAACAGGTATAGTTTCCTCCATCCCTGATTTATGTTGAATTGGGGTTATGCAGTGGCAGCTAAGGTAGAAAAGCACCTCCTCCTATGTGATGTCTTCTGGGTTCCAAGGGCTTGGAAAGCGGTTACTGGGTTGCCAACTCTGGGTTGGGAAATACCTGTAAGTTTGAGGGGTAGAGCCTGGGGAGGGCAGGGTTTGGGGTGGGGAGGGACCTATGCAGGGTATAATTCCACAGAGTCCACTGCCTAAATCAGCCATTGTCTCTAGGAGAAGTGATCTTGGTCATCTGGAGATCAGTTGTAATACCGGGGAAATTTTCTGTAGGGGAAATAATGCGCTGTGGCTGGGAAACACAGTGATTTCTTGGAGATCTCCAGGCCCCACAGGGAGATTGGCAACTCTAGTGACTGTTTAAGGGAAGATTGGGATATGTATTCAGGACACATTCAATGACTCTCAACAGCAACAGCAAACTGTTTAGAATGTTAAAGGCAAAGGTCAATCAGGCCATGTATGCAAACAACCTCTGTGTTCTGACTGGCTATGGCGGGGGGGGGGGGGGGGAGAGGAACAGCAAACTGTTTAGAATGTTGGAGGTGAGACTCAATGCAGCCAGTGGATAGGGACAGCTTCTGAGTCACACATCATAAAGCCAACTGATTTAGGAGCATGTAGAATGATCAGAAAGTGCCACCCCACTACTCAATTATATATAAGGAGAGATTATTTAAAAATCTTGGTTGGAAGGAGGCATGGACTGCTCATACACATAAAACCACAATAGTCCTAAGGCCACCCTTCTTCTGCAGCCCTCAAACCTGCCATAAAAGTTTGGTGCATTACAAAAAAGTGCATCTGGAAAAGTAAAGCAGGGTAGCTCCTGTGCATATGCTGAAGCATTCAGATATGCACATGTGGCTCTTTGGTTTCCTGTTCCATGGTAGAAAAGCTCACATAAATTCTCTGATTACCACTAGAACTTGTCACCTCACTGAATAAAATGTCCCATCCTTTGGCTTGTGTCAGTGAGCTGCCTTTCTTCTCTTTGCCTTGCCTTTGCATAAGCCCATAATCAAATTTGGCCCTTAACAAAAACAATTGCAGGAGAGCGAGTGGGACTATGTCTACCCCCACCACATTTATGCAGGAGAAATCATTTCCAGGAAGAGGCCAAGCCAAGACCTTGCCCAGTACAGGGCAATTAGACTATTAAATCAGGGTGCTTTTAGCCGAACAAGCCCGTGATGTGTTAACATTCTGTCAAAGTGAAAACTGATTCCATATTAACATTTCCCACAAATAGGTTGGACTGTCTCAAAAATGTAACCAGGACTGTCTGAATTGCCCAGCTAAAGCCACATGTCATCTGGCAAACCATAGTAGTCTCCAGACAACCTCTCCCCCACCTGGATACTTCTTATTATGTTCTTAGTGCTAGGTATCAAAATGAGTAGGCAGCATGGTTTCAATCAGGTGCACAGCTTAATAAGTCCACTTCTTCCTTTGTCTGGAGCTACAGTGGGTATAACTTCGTCCATCCCTGTTCCTGCCCACACTAAGTCCTGGCATGGACGAGGGCAGTCTAAACAGCTGTCCTGGACTGAAGAAACAAAGTTGTTAAAACTCCACACTTCTGCTCCCTTATCTTTTTTGAAAATATTCTCAAGACCCTGAACCATCCACTTCCCCCGTTTGACCAATCAACAACAACAAACAACAAATACCTTTTATTGGCATAAAATATTAAAAGCAGTTCCCATTAAGATAAAACAGTCCCAAAATTTGTAAAAAAATAGTTAACCCTAAAACCATTACAGAGGTGTATCAGAGGAATCTTTAAATTCTAAAAGCCTTAAAATTAAATTTTACCGTTTTATTAAACTCAAAATGCTCAGGAAGATTCTTCCGTTTTATAAGACCATGAAGAAATTTAGCAGTCAATTCAATAATCTCTGGATCTAAAGAAGTAAAGAGGCAATGTAGCTTAATTCCATCCGGTTGTCCTGCTACCTTACTAAGGGGAACTTCTAGAAATTTTGCTCGAATATCATTTAGCAAATTACAATGTAGGAGTGCATGCTCAACCATTTCTGATTCTTTCTTACTGCATCTGCAGTACCTAAGTGCATAAGGAATTTTCTTATACCTCCCCTCAAGAATAGCAGATGGGAGAACATTGAACCGAGCCAGCAGATAAGCTCTGCATAATTGCGGTCGTTTGACCAATCATGAGGCATACCAAAATGCTCTCCTTGTTCCCTTGCTTCTTTTCAAGCCTGGAAAAAAAATAAACATAGGTGTTTTGACTCAGGCCTTTTGGTCTATAATTTGGACCTCTTAGTCTATAATTTGGACCCCAAAAGGCAATTTTGACTGGTTCCAAACCACTGTAAATCCCACTTCCTTTTGGGTTACTTTTCAATTAATTGCTGTCTGGATGTTCGGATGCGTATCTTAGGAACTGGACCCATGATTTAGCTGCAAGGATAGCTGCTCTATCCACTCTCTCTATGCACATGGTCTGCCTCTTTGGTCTTTTGTTAGCCAAATTGCCTTATATATTTATCAAGATTGGGAGAATTATGATTTTAAAAGGGCAATTGGCATACAGCATAGGAACATAACCTGTGTAGACTAGAGTCAGAAATCCCAGAGCCTGTGAATAGATAAGGAGACCAGGTTGCTGTGATAATTGGTATTTTACTTAAAGATTCTCAAGCGTACACTTATAACCAGCACACTTACACACACAATAGAGGATAAATGGGATAGGAAAAGATAGCAACTTTTGCATTAGCAGGAGTATCATTGGTGTGTGATACGTTACCTGTCCGGCAAGATGAGTAGACCTTGTAGAAAAAAAGGAATAAAAAGAGAGGGAGGGATTGGATTGTGAGCCAGCCAGCAACACATGTGTAGGGGTCCTAAACTGATCAGGGATGGAACCTACAGGTGGGGTGAAAGCAGGAGGGCAAAAGCGAGAACTGTGCCTCAATTCCCCTTAAGTAGCCAAATTGTGACCTGAGCCAATAGCCAGGTGGTGACTGGTTCCCAGGAAATGTAGACAAAAAGAATAATACCTTAGGATGGATAAGACAAAAAAAATGATGGTTGGACAATTTAGGGTTGATATGCAGCAGGGAGTGACACCTCTTGGGAAGGTGAAACAAGGGAAGGGGGAAGGAGGGTGCAATCACTTTAATGATCCATTGCTTCACTTCAATGATCTGATGCTTGTTGCGGGCGTTATCTAGATCAGCGGCAGGTAGGCTTAATTGCTTCTTTTGTTTCTAGATGGGCAACAGTCTTTGTTTGAGAATGACTCAGGGGGAGAAGCCTGCTGGAGAAGTGATCCCTTCACGGTTTCTGTGCAGGAACATCTGGCTTCTGTCAGAACATGGCTCCTCTCTGGTCTGCTGCTGTGTCTGTGTTGATGGTAACTGGTGCTGCTGGTCTGCATTATGGTGCTTGTGCAGCTACGTACTGGAGCATGGGCAGAAGTCCTCTGTAGTCCTGGGTCCAGATCTGGCTTGATATGGTTCTGTGGCACCAAGCTGCTCTGGCCACAGTGTACAGTCCATAGTCCAGTATGGCATTGGTAGCAAAGAGTCTCTTTACTAGCGAAATCTGGAACTGCTTCATGGCAACAATTTTGTCTTCTTCTATTGAGTACATTATATATGCACAGTGTAAAGTACGTACGTTCAGTGGAGTACTGGGGGGGGGGCTGCTTGGAATATTTTGCTGTTGACAAAGGCTTCTAGTTACTGGGTATTACTGAATGCTTGACAGATTCAATTTGCTAAGTCTCTAACCCGGATACCCCTCACTAAATGTTATTTCTGATTTTATCTATATTCTCAACATTCCTTCTAAACTTACAGTGGTGTCTCACCACTTTATCTGTGGTGTCTCACCACAGATATCTGAAGAAGTGAGCAGTGACTCACGAAAGCTCATATCCTGCCACCTATTTTGTTAATCTTTACAGTGCTACTGCACTCTTGCTCTTTTCTACTGATTGTAACATAGAGAATCTGCAAACCAGCACCAAGTAATCCTGAAGTTAATATGAGATACAGTTCACATGATCCCTGAAAAATTAATTATACAAATGTTTTTGCTGATAGTGCTGTGAGCATGTTGACTGAAAAAACTATGTATACATTAGAAAAATCCATGGAAGGAATATTGTGAGGCAGCAGAATATTCTAAAATTACTCAGGCTGAGGACAGACTGACAGTCTGGCCCGCTCTGCCTCCGCTTTAAAAGCAGAAACAGAGCGGCCGTTCAGACTGCCACATCTGCCCGGAGGAGGTGGCCCGGACACAATGCGTTTGGTGCTGTGCTCCTCCCGCAGCAGCAGGGCACCACTTCAAAGTGGTGTCCTGGCTGCTGTGCGTGCGTTCCACCCGCTTCCGGCAGGTGTGAATGTGTGCTGGGCCAGGGGAACCGCGTGGCATTCGGATGCCACCGCCGGAAGCCGCCCGCAGTCTGGATGCTGCGGGCGGCTTCCTTGCGGTGGTGTGCAAACGCCGTGTGGCAGGGGCAATTCCCCCCACCTTGTTCTGCCGTGCTGCAGAGGCACAGCAGATTGCCAGTCTGTCTTCACCCTCAGTTTGCTTTTCTAGATGGCTACGTACTTTAATTGTATCTATTGGGAAAGTTTTAGCACATGGCTGCCCTCAATTAAACTCTTGCCTTCAAATCTTTCAACATACTTGAGCAAGTTTTTTTTCCCCCTTAAAAAGTAGTGCAAAGCTCCCCACGTACCATAGACTTCAAATCCTTATTGGGTAGAGCACTCTGGATAGTGTGAAATATATAGTACATTTTCATCCCAAATTCTTAATAGCATGAATAAGTTTGATCTGAATTATCCAGCGGTATCATGGCACTGAATTATCCAGCGGTATCATGGCTAGAAATGATTTTGAGCCTAAGATATTCTCAGAAAATTCTCAAGTATGTATTTGTAATGAATGATGAGCAAATACATGAATTAGTATATTTGTTAAATTAATATAATTTATGCATGCTCATTGGCTCAATGATACATATTTGCTAATTTAAAGACGTAACACATTCCGCTAACAGCAAAAGAAAATAAAATTAAATATTTATACCAATAAAAGAATTAAATTGGAAACAATTCTTCATGCCCTATTAAAAAATATTTAAAATCCCAAATCAAGTCAGAAAATTAGGAGGTAACAATGAAGATCAACCCTAATTAGGAAGGGACTAGCTAAAATAGCAATGGTGTATCAATTAGAAATGTCAATCAAGATTGTAGTATGCCATTTATGTTCCCCACTTATTCGAATAATACAAAATGGATAATAATACAGAACATAAGAAAGACCACCAATGATGTTACTAAGCATCTCTTGTGATGAATCATCCAAGGATTGATTAAGTGAGCAATTATCTCTTAGTGAAAGTCCTTCATGACATTTTGATTGATAGGTGTGTAGAGTCATTTTCCACCAGCAGACAAGAGCAAGATGGTTTTTGCTGATTCTCCACTGTAGACAACCACATCAGGCACAGCACTGTTCCTGGGGTCCCCTGTGCTCCAGGTGCTTAATTTGGGGGGGGGGGTGAGGGGCTACAAACGGAAAGATGAAATGCACCAGCCAATCAGATAATAATAGACTGAAGCAGTGTAAATCCAAATCTCAGATTAAGCCACCTCATGAAATACTTCTTCTTCCGAAGTCTCCCTTCAGGTGTTATCAGACAGACACAAACATCTGGTTTTTGAAGCACACTTGCAGTGGGTATGGATTTAAGAGGAGTTCCGTGCATTCCAGCTGCACTTTACACACCTATCAATCAAAATGTCAGGAAGGACTTTCACTAAGAGATAATTGCTCACTTAATCAATCCTTGGATGATTCATCACAAGAGGAGGGGTTCAGGGTGATAAATGTTGCCAGTGTCATCATTGCTCGATTCACACTTGCAACAGAGACTCCACACAGCACAGGATAATTGAGTTTTTAATTCTTGTTAACTACAGTTTCCCTTTCACAACAGATGTGAATGCATCCCCCCCCCCCCAACTCTACACTGTTTTCATGGCACTGTCATGATTCTCCATTCATCTTTCAAAACACTTTTTGGTGCATATGCCTTGTGTATTTACATAGTGCTGCTCGAGAGTAATGCAGTACTTAAATCCATTGGTAATACTGATTTCTAGACGGTACTGGGTGTCCCATTGTGGTAATCCACATCAAAAATTCTGATTGGTCTCCCGCGGTTTGGGGGACGGGAGACAGCAGTTCAGGAACTTTTCAAATGCTAACCTAGAGAGCAGAAAAAAACACTTGTCACCTGTTTTTGGGTTTTTTTTGTAAAATTGTAAAAGTGTTACAACATTGCTATAATCTCCTGCCATTAAAAAACCCCCTCAATTTTGTTGCTGTCAACAATGACACTAAAGCAGCTCACAGTGAAGTTGTGAACATAAACAGAGGGGGCAAAGGAGGTGTTTCTTTTCATTCAGACAAAGGTGCAACTTCCCTTCTGGACACATAGAAGAAGAGGAGATTGGATTTATACCCTGCCCTTGGATTTATACCCCACCCTTTACTTGGAGTCTCAGAGCGGCTTACAAACTCCTTCCCCTTCCCCTCCCCACCCTGTGAGGTAGGTGGGGCTGAGAGAGCTCTTTCGAGAACTGCTCTTTCAAGAACAGCTCTGACAGAAGTATGGCTTGCCCAAGGTCATCCAGCAGCTGCGAGTGGAGGAGTGGGGAATCAAACCCGGTTCTCCCAGATTAGAGTCCACTCACTTAACCACTACACCAAACTGAAAAAGATCACCCTAACAGTGCCATACTGGGAAATATATATATATTTTCAGATTTAAAAAGCTACAGTTTTAGTTGAAAAAATGGGTTGTTCCTGATTTTTGTAGGAGTGAAGGATTACGTTATTTTTTTGGGGGGGTGGGGGCAATGACCAGAATTGCTGAAATGGCAAAAAAAACCCTTCATGTGGAATTGTTGCTAGATACTATCAGTTATATAATACTTAACTGTTTACTAACATTAACTCCTTGATCTGGATTGTCCACGGCTTCTACGGTTTCCTTAACACGATGTTCCAGTTGTTCCAAGCAATTCTCAAAATCTTCTAGTTGCAGAAGATTAAACTGAGGTAAGGAATGAATGGGAAGGTGTTAGACTGGGCATATACAGAAGCATTAACTATGCTTTTAGACTAGAGAAGTAGGATTTAAAAACCTTAAAACTGATAAATAATTGAAGGATGATTCCCCAACCAAAGATCCAAAGAACACTTCCAAATTGTCTGGTTACCGTAGAATGTTGAACAATGAGAAACTGATCTTATGATAAAAGAAGGACATCAGCTGGAAGAAGTCATTGGTAGGTTGGATCCTGTAGAATTCTGCGGATCATCAAGGACAAGAGATGGTATCAGCTAGAATTGATTTTCATTGCAGCTCCCCCATCCTTTATAGTTTTTGTCTGTAAGAGTCCCAAGACCTCCAGCAATGAATTTTTCGGAATCACTGAAAGTTAGTGGGAACTGCTGGGACGGGGAAAGGCGGGAAAAAGATCAGCTTCTCTAAGCATGGTGTCAGTAGGTTGCAATGTATTTTGGTAAGAAGATTCGTTGTAGTGGTTTTTTTCTGCTTCTATGAATATACCCATTTATTTTGTTATTGTTTCCCCAAATGATATGCTCTGCGAGAGGAATTAATTGTTACTGCAATGTAAATGAGCCTGTCTGTGCTGAACAAATTTTGTTTGTTATTTATATAAATGCTAAACTTACACATGGCTTTTTGAAAGCATTTTCAAAGCACCGTAAGTACAAGAGTGCTTGAGCATATGTGACTTTGTTACAACTAACCTGCAAAATCTAAATACTAATTCTGCGGATGTGAAAGTGCACCTTATAAAATTTTGTCTGATGACATCACTGTAATGTGTATCTCTGGCTATGGTTCCACTTTACCTTTTCTGGACTGCAACTAAATCCAGGTTGTATTTTTAAAAACTTTTGTTCCCTCAGACCCACTGGAGCTTCGCTCTAATCAGTCTAATGACTACCTTTGATAATGCTTGAATTTATTCCTGAGCTGACAATTGGTTTCTCATTTCCCTGTAGACTCATTATTCTTTTTAATTCTAGGAAATCAAGAAAGTGCACTGGGAAACAATAATTAAAACACGTTCTACGCTTTTTTCCTTACATTTGCTTTTTTATTCAATTATTTTGAGCTCCTGGGTAGTAGAGTTCTGAATCAGAAAGTTGCAAATGAGATCTGACACCAGCAGATAGCCGTTCAGTAATGAGGAATAATTGCTTGTATTACACACTTAATGTGAGCTCAAATGGCAGGAAATAAAATGTTTTACATTCAGGAACTGTGAATAGCAAAATGTCTATGAAATTTTAAAATAAAACAGTGACATTTTCCTTAAGTCACATGTCACTAAACAACATGTCACTAAAAAGGAAATTTCTAAATACAATTTGCAAAAGTCATGGCCTTGAAAAAGATATTTATTTCCTCTACACATTTCTAAGATGGAGCAGAACAGACCAAAATACAACAATTCCAGGGTTCCAAATTCCTGACAGTTATAAGGCTAATATAATCCTATCTTCCTCCGTCTAGTCCAGCCCGAGATAATTTATAGCATCTCATCTTGATGCAGCCAAAACTAAGTGTTTGAATGCACACACACACGTGTGCACGTGCGTGGGCACAAATACACACACAGAACATGTGAAGTTTGTTGAATTTTGTTTGTTTATAGTCTATTTTTTTCACTGAGACTCAAGGCAGATTACTTATGGCAAATCAATGCAATCAACAGGATGAAACATCTAATAAGCAAAGTAATAGGACTAGGATTATAAAAATCTGAAACAAAGCATAGGTATTAGATATGTTAAGTTAAACAATGCCAAAAATGATGTTACATAAGTAGAAAATAATGCAGTGAGAACAAGATAATACATACTGAAAAGTACTGGAGTCTGGAGGCCGGTGGAGTGAGTTTCAGCATGATCAGGTTTATTGTAGGTCAGGAACAAGCATACCTGAGGTGGCCTGGGGGTCATCTTATATCCCAGAAAAGCCTCACCCACACTGCGGGATAGGTTAATCTTCCCATCAGAGATTACATTGGTTCATTTGAATATGCTAAGCCCCTGATTGGTGGATCTTTAGGAGCCTGGGTGCTATTGTTCTTTTACCTCAAGCTTGTACCTTTTCCAGGCCATGCGGTCAGACTGCATGGCCGGCGCCATTACATGTTTGGTCACATCAAAGAATCATACAAGTGTACACATAGAGAATCTCAGCATGATTGTCTGTGGAACTGCATCCAGGACACAACACATACTGAATCAAATGACTGGTGTACCAAGGTCTATCCTAACTGGCAGCAGCTCTTCAAGGTTTCAGGTTGAGGTCTTTCCAGGGGTCCTTTTGTTGGAAAAGGGCTGCAGGAGCTCATTAGCATAACTCATTAGCATACCTCATTAGCATATGCCACATCCCCTGACATCACCGGAAGTGTGTCAGAAAGGGAATGTCAGTTTCAGCCCCATTATACCCTATGGGCCATTGAAATCAATGGCAAAAACTCATAGGGTATATGAGGGGCTGGAGGAAAGGGGATTTAAGGGAGAGGCTCCAAACTTGCAGGGTAGCTGCTGGGGCCTCTCCTTGAAATACCCACCAAGTTTCAAGAAGATTGGACCACGGGGTCCAATTCTATGGGCCCCCAAACAGGTTGTCCCATCCCCTCCATATGGTGGGAAAAAGTGTTACCTTTTTTCCTACCATAGAGAACAATGGAGGGAATGGGGGCAACCTGTTTGGGGGCCTGTAGAATAGGACCCCCTGGTCCAATCTTCTTGAAACTTGGTGGGTTTTGGGAGGAGAGGTCCCAGCAGCAACCCTGCAAGTTTGGAGCCTCTCCCTCAAACCCCCTCCCCTCCAGTCGCTTTTAAAGTTGCCGCCGAATTTCGGTGGCAATTCGGCAGCAGGCAGAATCAGATCAGAGAATCTGATTCGGCCCATGGCTGCCCTAGTGGCCACTCCTGAGCTGGTGGAGCTTTGCTCCACCTCGCTCCGGCCCCAACGGACCCCTGGTCATTTTACCATTGACTTTTCTGGAGATTCTTAGAGAGGTCTGATGTCACATCTGGGTTTTCCCTGGAAGTGACATCCCAGTGTTGCCAATAGTGGCACCCCAACATGAACTGGGACCTTCTGCCTACAAAGCAGATGCTCTACCATTGTGCTCAGGACTTTTCAAATATAGCACACACTGTATAGCTGAAGACACATAACTTTAATGATTAGGGCAGGGGTGGGCAATTGTTTTGGCTTGGGGGGCATTTTGTGAGAGCGGAGGTTAGCGGAGGGCCGCACCTTTTAAAATGATTGCATTCATTAGTTAACTTTGCATTTCAGAAAAGGTATAAATTGTATCATAAAAATCAATAAATATAAATTAAAATAAAATAGTGGTAGTTTAGTGGTAAAATAGTGGTAAGCCAGGAGAGAGTGGGAGCCTTCCTGACCTTCTCAGATGGAGGCTTGACTGAAACCACGTGGCCGACTGTCTTGGCGGGCCGCAAAAAACACTGTGGCAGGCCGCATGCGGCCCCCGGGCCGCAATTTGCCCACCCCTGGATTAGGGCATTGCCTAGCTATGTTTCTGTAAACCTCCTAGATAATTTGAACCAAAACATTAAATATTACCATAGTTTCAAAACAAAGGCAAGGCAGTAGTTTTGAAATCAGCTATAATATCAGCATGCTTGGCTGAATTTATCACTGATTATCATAATCATCACAACCTTTATTGGCATAGCAATAACATCAAATGAGTGAACAATACAGTTTGCTAAATAGCCAAAATAAAAGCAATATGAATACAAATAACTGTAGTGTTAAATTACGACGACGACAACAACAACAACAGTAAAAAGAGAAGTCCAAATAAAAAAGGGAGGGAACACAATTTATAAACCCCGCAATAATCTCAAGTGTCACAAAGTTAAAACCAATTGCAGTGAGTATCGGGTTCCTGGGTGCCCGGCAATGCCGTGGCCCCCGGGGACGACTTTGCCGCCATGCCACTTGGCACTATCATGCGATTTGGAGCGTGGGTGGGGGCAGGGCGTACCTTTAAGAGGCTTTGCCCCACTCTCGCCTTCCTCTTTCTGCTCCGCGTGCTTGCCCACCTGCCCACCCTGTTTGTGGCATAGGCTATTGCTGGTCGCTGATGGGGCCAGGTAGGAATTTTTCACCTCTACCAGACTGGCTGGGTAGGTGGAGGTGTTTTTGCCTACCTTATGCTGCATCCAGTGGATTAGGGGTATAGGTGGTGGGTGAGTGTTAAATAGATTTGTCACTTGGCAGGTTTGTGCAAGCAAGAAGACGGAACCAGTGAATGCCTTATGGCATATCCCGTTTGGGAACAGGAGGTCATCAGGAACTGCCCTAGGGCTTTGCGGTTCTGGGTGGTGAATGGTGATAGCCTTTGGGAACCTCTCCGGCTAGGCTCCTCCCTGAAGGCATGTGTGGTCTCAGGGATAGGCGCTCCTGCAGGGCAACCAGTATGCTGGGCTGCCATGTTACAAGCCATGATCTGACTGGCTCAAGACCGAAGCTAGGTGGCCTGCCCATATCAAGGGGCAAGGACATTATGTCAGGGAGTTATGTCAGGGAGTGACGCCTGCCTTGCCTGTTCCTGTTGCTTGCTTAGTTTGCCCATTGCTGCAATGTTCTGTTTAAATAGTTAATTAAGTGGCCCTTGTTTAATTCCAAACTGTTGTTCTGTCTCGTCATTTCTGACTGGGGTGGCAAAGCTTGACAAACAGAGGAAGAAGGAGAAATGCTATAGGACATAAAACATGGTTAGGCACTATATAGACCCTCTCACTCACTGTCAGCTAATACTGCCATCCCCTGTCCGGGAGGTGGCATGGGTTTGTCAGTTATAGAGACACACAGCTTTCAGCACAATGAGCTGTCAGATCATAAGGATCTAAGATGACAGGTAACAGAGAGTCAGGTGATTGAAGCCAGTGATAACTCTACAAGGACATGTATGGGCTTGTTCTGTGAATGTGACATTGATTGATGTACTCACCATGACTCAGCAGCTCGCTCATTGGCTGATTGTATATATGTAATTGTGTACAGAGTGGTTTTTCTCTTCTCACAAATCAGTTGTCTGGCATAGCACTTTGTTGGTGAATGTCAGTAAATATTATAGCACTGTAAATAAACTATAAATACACTTTGCTGGTGTGGTGTAGTTTGGTGTGGTCTTGTGAACTCAATTCTCCAGAACTGGTGCTGTGCAGTCAAGCATGTCACAGACACCAACAGGGTTGCCCTGCAACATAGGATTCTTGGAATGTTCACTTTCATTTCCCTCTCTGCTTGCTTATCGCTTGCCACCTAGCACTGACCATGGAAGCTTGTTAGTGCCTATTGCCATTGCTGTATCTTCCCACTTTTTCTTATGAGAACCTGCAGGCACTATATTGGGCACCTTTTTTACTGAATTATGTGATTGGTTGCATTCCATTGAGAAACCCTCTTTGAATTCTGTATAATTGCCCTGCCGGGGATTTTTCTAACCATTACTGACACAGAATGTGTAGATGACCACCACAGACCTTTCTCAATAAAGATCACCTTTCCTTAAGGACACTTGTTGTGGCTGACTCTGTGGGACTCTCACACTCACTCTCCCTCCCTCCTTTCCCTCCTTTTACCGCTTGATGCGCTGCTTATTCGTGTCCACACTGCCAGGAAGTGGGATGAATGCACACCCAGACGGCTTGACACCGGTTTCACCAGGTACCTTTCTGAAGCACAACGAAAGCACTTCAGGACCAGGTGAGTGTGGCATGGCAACACTGGGCAGCTGTGGCTGTCTGAACGGGCTCTCTTAATCCGCTTGAAAAGCGGACCTATATTGGCCCAAAATGCCAGTCTGTCCTCGGCCCCAAACTGTGTAGTTTCCCCCACAAAATCAGTCTGTCAACTGAGTCAAAAGCTCTGTGAAAATCAATGAATGTGACATATAACTTACCTCTGAGGTGTTGAAGATATTTTTCAGCGAGGAAAGATAACATAACACAATGGTATAGTGTAGAATCATTTAACACAAATCAAGTTTGCTCTCTCCCTGGCATGTTATGAATAGCCATCCACTCAGTTATCAAATATAGTCTTGATGCTATCCCAGTGGTTCTTAACCTTGTTGGAGGTACCGAACCCCACCAGTTTCATATGCGCATTCACCAAACCCTTCTTTAGTGAAAAATAATTCTTAGTACTTAGTAATAGTACTAAGTTGGAGGCCCCACCGAACCCCTGAGACTGACTCACCGAACCCCTATGGTTCGATCGAACCCAGGTTAAGAACCACTGTGCTATCCCATATGATTCCAAAAGACTGGATATTGATAGAACAAAACTACACTAACCCACACACTCACACAAAGAAGTTATTTGGCATAAATCTTCTCAAAGACCCCCTAGTATAAAAATAATAATGAATATTTACTTACCTCTTTAAAAGTTTGGGATATGTATCATCCCAACTTAACCTCCTCTCCCTCACTATTATCTTCTTTCAGGGATCAAAAATGCTTTCTTCCCGCTTATGTTTCAGCATCTTTTAAACAATGGAAAAATGCTAAATTAACACAACTCTTTGATGTTACAATAAAAGGACAGACTGGCAAATTGAAGCGCTAGGGAAGCGGAACAAAAAGACCCAGGCTGAGTTGTCACGGGGCTTTCCGTTCACACTGTGTAGACTGATGTAGGACCATACTGAGGAGGAGGCAGAATGGAGGGTTCACACTGTGGGACAGCCCCCAGTGGCGGTGCTGCAGCACCACACGGCTTTGGTCTGTTTTGCCGAGCTGCGCATAGATGCATGGGCGCAGCAGCTGATGTAGGAAAAAAATATTCTGGATCAACTATCTGGTACCACTTTGCCATGGTATCACTATCTCCAACTAAAGCAGTTATGAGGTACTGCTCCATTTCATAACATCAACAAAAAGCCACTTCCAGCTTTTGAAAATCTTCTCACAAATGAAAATACCGCACATAAAGGTTTTATCTCAACCATTTACAAATCAAAATGAAAATTCTGAACCGTTCACATATCAAACAAGATGGGACCAAGACTGTGAAACTAAATTTACAGTAAAACAATGGCATAATATTTGGAACGCCTCTCCTCTTCAAACAAAGGCTATAAATATCAAAATGCAATCTTTTAAGATTCTCACTTGCTGCTACTGGTCACCCCTTCAGCTACGTCACATTAACTCCACTCTAAATGCTGGAAGTATTGTGATGAACCGGCTTCTTTTTTCCACTCTTGGTGGGAGTGTAAACATATAGCTCAATTTTGGGACTCAGTTATTGAACATATTTTTTAAATTACAAGAATATCTCTCCCAAAGCAACCAGATTTGTTTGTTATCATTATGGCCTATGGGTAATTTCAGTCAATTAAAACCTTAATTGAATTTCTTTTAGCTGCAGCAAGGGCTGCTATAGCTACTAAATGGAGAAATAGATTACCCCCTTCAACTCAACTTTGGTTTACCACCTTCTGGAAATTTTATGTTATGGAAAAAATCTCTTATCATAATCACCAGAACGTTTCTTCTGACTTTAATTCTAATTTTCCTGCAGTTTGGCTACCAATGTTATCTTACATGATATTGATAGAAGAAGTTCCAAACCATGTTTACCCCATTGACCTGTTACAGTTGTAATTGATTTGTTATGCTTAAGTTACATATTGTACCTTTTAATGTTATTGCTACATATTTCAGTGTTGCCCAGTTTTATTTTGTTATGTTTTGATTGTATAGTTGCCCTTTTACGATGGCATGTTGTATTTATGTTTTGTTGTTTATAATATTTTTAAAATTAGATAACTAAGTTGCAGATCAGCTTAAAAATATTACTTTTGATTGCATGAGAAAGCTGGAACCATTTCTTCATGGAGAAGGTATATTACTTTTGTGCTAACAACAATTGGCATTCCTTCCTTGTTTCACAATAAACAGAGGGGGTCCATGGGAGAGTGCCAGTGCACATCTGCCAAAATAGTTGCTGCAATCTATTTTTGGCATTCAGCATCAAACCAAGAATTAATCGAACATTTCACATAATTGCAACCTAAAGGCTGAGCAAAGTCTCCAAGCCTATCAACAATAAGATTGTAAACTGAGAGCACCTCTGCTATAGATATAGCACTAGATAGATTATAATTTAATTACAGCCCAGTGTTGCCATACATCCATTGCTGGATTTGAGCTGGAAAGACTGGAGATCATTTTATCCTCTTGTATACAGGACAATCAATATTTTCAGGACTAAGCAAAGAGGACCTAACAGTGTTGTAGCTTATCCTAAAAGACAACAACACAGGCAAATGATCACTTTCTATCTGATTACCTATCACAAACTTAGTAATATGATCTCTCAGGTCTGTTGAAGTAATCATGTAATTGACAATGCTACAATCACATGAGAAGATATAAGTATATTGGCCATACGAATGGGTCATATTGAGGGGACCTATTCATTATACATAGATTAAATTTCATGCAAAAGTCCACCAAATGAAGCCCAGTCTGATTTATAACTGGGTCTTTGGATGGTCTAGAAGCTAGGAATGGGGAGGGTGTATGGTCATCATCACCCCAATTCAAAAAATTACCTGATTGTTATTGGATCCCAATCTAGCATTGAAGTCCCTGTGTAAAAGAAGAAAAACCTCAGGTAATTTCTCCAGGAGCATATTCAAATAGAGATTCAGTGGTCCCTTCCACACGAGTGAGATAATCCAGAGGGGAAGCGAGGCTTTTTTGTCCTGGAGCGATTTGCCCCACAGTTGCGCGGTTACACAGGTCTGTGGACCTGCTGGGGCAACTTGCTGCTGCGTGATCAGACGCAACCACAGGTGAGGGGTTTTTTTTGTAGTTGGTTTCTGAGGTGCTTAAACGGGGAATTGATGAATCACTTCCCCACCCTAAGGGCTTTTGATGATGTGCACATGGAGAAGGGGGGAAACAGCAGCATGGTGTCGGGATAGTGTGTGATCACGCTACCCACAATGCCACACTTCCATGCTGGAGTGATCACGTGGGCAAAGTCTGGCTCTGGCCCACAGCAAACTTTGATACCACATTTTCACTAGTAGTTTTTTACTCTGGTTCCCAGCCGGATCAAAACAGCCTATGATGGTTTGACGACAGTTGTGGGACACTTCCCAGATGTGCTAATGTGATTGCGCCAGTTTGATCCACTGGTGAATTGTCCCTCTTGCATGGCAAATGGGTGCGTGTGATCGCACCCAATGACTTCCAAACAGACATAGCGGTGCTATTGTCAACAAAAGGGGGAATATAAACATTGACTAATAAAATCAGAATGTCCTTGATGGGTAGATAAAATGTGTTGGCCAGTGGGGGACAGGAATCTAATTGACTAACAGTGAAACTGGCTCTTAATATTCATTTTAATGTGGGGAATGTGTAAGTAAAGCCATTAATTAAAATATATCTGGGAGACCTGGTCTGCTGTAGAAGAATAAAGTCAAAGCCCTTTACAAAATTCAATAAATCAAGATCTCCACTTTTGCCTCCCCATCCAGCAATATTCCAGGATACGAGATGGAGAGTTTGTCTCTGGGTTTGTCTCTGTTTCTGGTCAGCAGAATTTAGTCAATCTGGTTCAGATATTAATGTCAGGGATTTGTTGTGTTCTGAACAGATACATCCATTTACCCCAGCTTTTGGCAAAGAATAAGCTGTTGAGGTTAATAAAGGCTTCTGATGAGATGGGCCAATCAGGTCATTTAGAGGGTGGTCTGCTGGAGCATCTTCTAAGGGAGCATTCTTGGTCTTATGAAGATAATTAGAGCTCTGAGGTGATATATCTTGAGTATTCCTCTTTTGAAGTTGTCACTCAATATCTGCTAAAGTGCTTGGCTATAGGAGATCTGCTGTAACAAACAGATTTTTGTGAGCTTTGGGTCTATCTGCTGACCATGTCTCTGAGTCTTTAATTTCACACAGTTTATGGCTCATAAAGTCAAATCTATCAATAATTGATTGTTGCTCATCACTAGGGAGATTCCCAAAACAGCTGAAAATATTACCTTCCAAGGAGTTTGCCAGGTGCTCATGAGTCAATTGTCTTTTGTGATCCAACGAAGTTGAATTTACTCCTTGGCCAACTTGGACATAGTGGTGTTCTAAAAAAAATATATTGTGGACTCCCCATTTATGCACTCAATTTTTCCCAAGAAATTAAGTTCGTTTGAGGTAACTGGGGTGTCTCTGTTCCAGTTGGTGACCCCTCTTGTGGTAACATGTTCTCATCAACACCAAAAAATCTCTTGTGGAACAAGGGTAATATAATAGTGTTTTGAAACACCCGTGTTGGAAATACACCATTAATAGAAAGCTCTAGCTTCTTCTTGTAGATCAGAGAGGATATTCTGGTAGAAGAAAAGGAAAGTAAAACTTTGTGAGACTGATTTAGAGGATTAAGGGATTCACCCTTGACCAGGTCAGTTTCTGAGTATTTTATTCTAAGTAAAGCCAAATGACATTTGGATCGCTGTCCACCTTTCCAGCTTGGAATTTGGCCCATAAGCCCACATATTGTTAGACAATTTTTCTTGGTTGGTATATTAGTTGGAGGGAATTATTCCTTGGGGCACTTTCATGTCTCAAGACATGCTCACATGTCTCCTTCAAGGCACGCCCCTGCCCCCACCTTCCATTGTTTATACGCTGGGATATTGGCTGTGCCTGATGACTGTTAGCTATCAGCTTAGTAACCTCTGCAGTTAGCCATTTCATTTGAGTGTCAATGTCTTGAATACCTCTGAAAATACCAAGGAATGGAAAATTTGCCTCTTTGTGCTGCTTTCTATCAATCTGGAAGTTTATGGCTGAGCTACTTTCCTCTCTTTGTGTGAATATTGAAAATCATCTTTTTGGTGGTTGTGGTACTTATTGTAAATCTTTCATGTTGTTTGCAATGCTGTTCTTTTGGTTATCATTTTCTTTCAATAAATTGCATTATGGACAAATTTTACTGAGTGAGACCAAAACAAAAAAACACAATTCGATTGCAATGCAATTTAATTCTACAATTATGCCCATGATCTCATGATACTGTATCAGATGTCAAGAGACGCTCATGGGCAAAAACTAGATTAAGTGACACTGAGGCTGAGGAGAGTGAAAGCAGAGAATCAGAAGGGAAATTTCACCCAGAAAGGGCTGCAGCCAGGGGGACAGAAAGAGACTGAAAAGCATCCAAAATAAATGCAAAGGCTAGTCAAGTTAAGTAATTTGTTCCACTGCATTGAATGTGACATAGATAAGAATTAGAGAATTGAGTGGAGAACACATGCATTAATGAAAGGGGAGATTTTCACAACAATGAAACAGGTATCAGTAGAAAAGCTGGCTGGCTCCATAAGTGTTCTGCAGGCATTATGGCATTTGGTGAGATTAGACCAGATAATAAACATGTGTCAAAAAATGGAAAAGTGCCTATTCATCAAGAGAGAAAAATCTCTCCAATGGATTATTCATTGTCCTGCTGTCAGATTTTCCTGTCAATCACCCAAAAGAGGGCTGTGTGACTTCAAGCAGTAAATACAAGTTCACTTGATGATCAAACATCAAAAAAGAAGACATACTAGCAGTTCCAAGAAATGTTTTAAGCTAATTTAAAGCCGTTTTCCCCAGGCCACCTATATCACAGACATTTGTGAGCTACATTTCAGTCTCAGCTTTGATAGAGGGTATGGAAAATGACATTTTCCACCTCCTACAATAAAACCTGAGTTACAATATCAATTAATCTGTTCCCCTCTTACCTCATGATGTTCTCATGTTTTGCTAACTGATTAAAGCAATGACAGCTTTTTATGTATTTGGAGTTCACACAAGTAGGTTTAGATATGCAGTATGTAGAACAATGATTTCCATATTCTTGCTTTGCTGCCAACAGTTTAATTTGTACTAGCAAGATGCCTACCACATGGTGGGAATGGGTGCGAAAACATGTAAGGACATGCAATTGCAAATGTACAATTGGCCATGCTGTATCACTTGTCTCAGAGTGGCTTACAAACCCCTTTTCCTTCCCCTCCCCACAACAGACACCCTGTGAGGTAGGTGGGGCTGAGAGAACTCTGAGACAACTGTCCTTGAGAGAACAGCTGGTACAGAGCTATGGCTTGCCCAAGGTCATCCGGCAGGTGCAAGTGGAGGAATGGAGAATCAAACTCGGTTCTCCCAGATTAGAGTCCGCACACTTAACCACTACACCAAACTGGCTCTATAAGTGTATACATGTAGGTTCCCTCTAGTGAATGCTGCATGGCTTTCTAATGTTCCTGATCAAGGGAGGAAGCATGCACAAATTTCTAAGCATGTAGATTCCATGCTCACAAATTAGCAATCATGTAGGCATGGATGGGCCAGTGCATTTGCACTTGCTCTTCCTTTATGTGCATTGATTTTAATGAGCATATTGTTATGTGTTGAGGGCTTCTGGTGATTAGGGCCTGAAGTCTCATGAAGTCTGTAATTCTAAGTCAAAGCACTAAGTAGCTTGGATACTGCCTATATCCACAGTCACAAAACACTAAGTAGATTGGATCCTGGCTATATCCAGGGGTCATTTTGTAGAAAAAGAGGTGCAGGAGCTCATTAGCATAACTCATTAGCATAACTTATTTGCATATGCTACACCACCTGACATCACTGGAAGTATGTCAGAAGGCAAGAAAGAAAGGAGAGAGAGAGAGAGAGCTACAGAGCTACAAATCCAAGCCTCAGAAAAAAAAACACTATTCTGGGAGGATAGCTTCAGTGGTGGCTGAAGCCTTCAGAAGGCTTTCCAGGGGACGGAGTCATTTTGCTGCAGCCATGACACAAGCAGGCATTCCCCCACGGGGGGGGGGGGGCTTGCACCAACTCCCGGAGCTGCGCTCCCCTGAGTTTCTGCTCGAAATGACCCAATATCCAAAGTCACTAAGGACAGGTGATTTTTGCTGATTCCTTCTTCCTGTGGCAGCTTAGAACACGACCCCAAAGGCATCTTCTGGGGGATAGCCCCCCCCCCAGGGAAAGCTTAGAGGGGAATCAGAAATCTCCTGTGGGAGGAGGGGATCAGCAAAAGTAATCACCCACTCTGTGCCTACAGAAATTAGGTGGATCCAAGCCAGCTGTTACACTTCCCCTCCCATGTAAATCACCAGCCTTTCCCCAGCTGCTGATAATGTGTGAAAAGGATCTGCAACCCTTTCTGTTTACGTGGGGCTGAGGACAGACTGGCAGTCTGGCCCGCTCTGCCTCCACTTTTAAAGACTGCCACATCTACCTGGAGGAGGTGGGCCGGACACAACGTGTCTGGCGCCGTGCTCCTCCCACAGCAGCCGGGCACCACTTAAAAGTGGTGTCCTGGCTGCTGTGCGTGCGTTCCACCCGCTTCTGGCGGTTGTGAACACGCACCAGCCAGGGGAGCTGCATGGCGTTCGCACACCGCTGCCGGAAGCCGCCTGCAGTCTGGATGCTGCAGGCGGCTTCCTTGCGGCAGCGTGCGAACGCCGCATGGCGGGGGCAATTCCCCTAGCCTTGTTCTGCCACACCGCGGAGGCACGGCAGAACAAGAGTCTGTCCTCAGCCTGTAGATGGGAAAGTGGACTATGCCTGTTTTTAAGCACAAGCAGAATGTGAGTGAGTCAGGAGACCTAAACCCTGCCTTATTCCATACCTTATTTTGTTGACTGAAGCGTGCTATTTCCTGACCAGGCTCTGATATGGGAAGTCAGACAAGTTGGAGGGAAAAAAATGTGAGAGGGGGACACAGTGAGATATGGTGAGGAGAAAGATAGAGTTTCCTTTGCCTGTGCACTCATTTTTTAAAAAGACACCCTCATCCTTTGTTTGAAGATCCTGGGAAAAAGAGAGAAAAGCTCAGTCACATTCAAATTGACACCCCCCCCCCCCATGTTACTCTCTTACTGAGAATTTCACCTTCTTATAAAACGCAGACATTTTATCCCTGTCTGCTTGATATTTGGCGGTGAAGCTTGCTTCAGTAAGTGGTACAATTCCCGAAAATTTTATTGCACTTGGGAACTGACGGTGTCTTTCCCATTGAAGCCACATATATTGACTACTTTGTTGATTTTCTAATACAACTAGCTCTATTCGTACTGTTTTAGAACACATTCATGCTCTGAATCAGACTGTGGGGAACAGGTTGCAGATCATAGGAATTTGTTCCCGCTCAGTCACACGGGGAGGGCAAACTCAAACCTGCCTTCCCAGCTGGCTTAGATGCCCCTTCCCCCACCACACCTCAACCCCTTGCTTCTTAATTCTTTCCACCATTTGAGGTCCTTGTCCCTGTTTCACCAAGCCCTGCCCTCTCACCCATTTGCTTTTCAGGTTGGTTATTGCTCATTTTTGCATTCCTACACATATTACAGACCCTTTGCTTCCAAGATCCAGTGGTCTAGACCTGCTTACTTTGTCCCTTTCCTTTAATGTAAGAAATGAGTACAGAGAATAGACATGGGCCTGAGAGAAGATTGAGGACTGAAGTAGCTGCAGACATCATAAATTCATTGATTTCTCCTAATGCAGGTAAAGCAGTTCCAAAGGCTTCGGGTTCTACAAACACAGTATATTGCCTTCCTATCTCTCTCAGCTTTCTGGGGATATTTCTCAGACCTGCACTGGGCTAGTGGTTGAGAAACGGGTGAACTGGTAGGAGTTTTGGAAGTTATTGTGAACAATTTCTAGCTTCCCTAATGTTCATTTAAGTGGAACAGACTTAAGCTCCTGGAATCATTGGGATTGAAATGTAGTTCAGTCGGCCTGGACTGTGCGCTGTGGTGTGTGCTCTACACTCACGCACTTGCCTATCAAATGATACTAGTATCATATTTTTAACAAACTCACTGAAAGCTTTTTTCATGTCATACCAAAGTAGATGGTTGTGGTAAAAGTAAACAGGAAATAATTATGGCTCTCTAGCATGGCAAAATGCATTGGGAAGGTGCCGTGTGACACATATAAGCAAGAACATTTGAAGTGTATTTTATCAGCCAATTTCTAGTATTAAACTGCTGTTCCCCAAGCAACTTAAGGAAATTCTGAAATGAGAATGTAAAGCTGTCTTCCTTTGATAATATTAAAGAACCAGTACATAAAAGAGCCTTCCCTCCTGCAATCAATTCAATTAGGTGCGCTGTAAGTACATTCAATACTTCCTGCCTCTAAACATAACACATGGCATTTATATCCATTCCAGGATCATGTCCTTGGATTAGGTATCATTTGGAATGATCAGGCTTCATCTGGAATACTGTGTGCTGTTCTGGTCACTGGATCACAGATCTGCAAAACTGAGAAAAGTGCAGAAGAGGACAACCAAAATAATTAAGAAGCGGGGCCAACTTTCCTGTGGAAAGGGCTGAAGGGTATGGGGCTTTTTAGTTTAGAACAAAGACAACTGAGGGGAGATGTTAGAGATTTATAGAATTGTAGAGAAAGTGGAGGGAGGCAGCTTTTTCTCCCTCTCCCATAACATTATCACGCAGGGGCACCCAATGGAACTGACAGGCAATAGATTCAAGACAGCAAAAGGAAACACTCCTTTACTCAATTAGTGATTCACTTGTGAAATTCACAGCCAGTAGATGTGGTGATGGCCACAGGCATGGATGGCTTTAAAAGGGGACTAGACAGATTCATGGGGGTGAGGTCCTTTAGTGGCTACTAGCCATGGTAAATAAAAGGAATCTTCATATTCAGAGACAGCAAACTTCTGAAACCCATTGCAAGGACGCAGCATCAGGAAAGGGCTTGGCTTCTGTGCCCTGTTTGCTGGCCTTCCAGGGCAATTTGTTGGCCACTGGATGAAACAGATTGCTGCACTAGTTAGACCAATGCTCTAAACCAGCAGGGCTCTTTATCTTATGTTCCTATTAATAATGATTAATATCACAATGATATGGATATCTTTTGAGTTCCTTCATTTTAAAATATTCTCAGTGCAACCCTGCCCACTGTTACTGCACAGTCACTGTAGCCTAAATTTGATTTGCCCGAAGCATGGTTTAGCTTTTCACAAATCACTTGATCTTTGAAATCGCTGCCTCACTTTTCAACAGGCAGGGTTAATTTTCTCCCTACCTGTCTGCTTCCATATGAGCGCTCAAGTAATGACAACTTTCCAAATCTGGCCATAAATAATAAACTGATTGTTTGGCTGCATTCTTAATTTGTGCGCCACTAGACAGGTTCCTAGCTCCACAGATTCTTTTTGCATAGCTACGTCTGCCTGATTTATTCATATTCTTTCAAAAATAAAATACCATGTGTAGTGTTCTGTTCATTAGAGGATAAGAACCTGCTAGAGAATTTGCATGGTCCCCATTTGCATATGTACCGATTCCTTTTCATTCTAGCTTGACTAATACTATAAGATTCTTCTTTTTATTTTCTTTGGTGTTGTCACCCTATTTACAGATTTGGCAGATTTACATTTTAAAAGACCGTTTCCTTTGAAGTTCTCAATAAATAGGTGAATTCATCCGGAGTTTCTGAGACATATTCTACAGGTTTCCCAAAAGCAAATAAAGAGGAGTTAAAGGAGACACTAAAACATCTTTGATTTATTTTATAGTGTTTACATCTAAAAGATCATCAGTATTCTTTTCTAATAAAAGAGTCCAGGAAATATATGCTTTACAAATAGGCATTTTATTGGGCTAGATTTAGATTTTTTTTGCAGCATATTTCAAAGAGTTTTGAGAAATCCTAATTCTTTCCCTTTTGTGTTGAAAAAAATCATGTTTATGAGTGCTTGCCTGGTAAAATTATTTAGATCAAACCTCTGCTGTTTTTCATACTTAGGAATATCACCATATATAACCTATTACAAAGAATGTCTGTAATGGCTCCCAACATTTTTTTACAAATGTAAATGGTCTGTTCTGAAAACAAAGAAACATATTCATTAAAAAGTAGACATGCATTCCCTCGATTAGAAAAACCCAGTCTGGGAAACAGGCTGTGCAGACAAGAGTACCAGTTGCAGTAATACATCAAATCAGGGTTTCCTATGTTCCTTTCAAATGAAATTTCAGACTTACACACATACACCCCTACATACTCTGTTTAGTAAGTAATTTCTTAGTTAATCAGTCATTTCTGATTTTCAAGAAACCATAGGTTGCAGATGCTTCTGAAATGGCATACTATAGGCTGAGGACAGACTGGCAATGTAAAGTGGGACAGCCCCACGTTGGAAGTGGAAGAAGGGAGCGCGTTCAGACATGCACATCTGTCCATCGGCTCCGTTTCGCACTTACCCGTCTCCCACTCGCTTTCCATCCGCTTTAACAGGACACCGGGAGAAACTGGTGTCCAGGGGCCGTCTTGCACTTGCCTCCCGCTTCCAGGCAGTGTGAACCGGAAGAAGGGGGGAGGCAAGCGGAGGCAGCAGTGTGAACGCGGCGTTTTGCTAGTTTGCTCATGTGCGCATGTGCGTGTGCGCACATGCGCACATGCGCAAATTGCCAAAACAGCCCTATCATGAGCTGTGGAGGCCGGCCCACGTGGGGCTACTCCGCAGCAGTCTGAACGCTCCGTATCGGCACCATTGCGCAATACACCAGCCGGTGTGAACGGCCAGCCCCGGGGAGTTTTTCCCCCGCAGCAGTTTCCTCACATTCATCTCGCTCCAGATTGCCAGTCTGTCCTCAGCCATAGTTTGTCCCTGTCTGAAAACCAGGACTGCACATCAGGGTTTGTCCCATTTGCCATCCAAGCGCAAACCATAACCTGTTAGTCCATTTGGAAGAGGCTGTATTCCAACATGGGCTGCAATCTTAATGTATTTTTTGCAATAAGCCACATTACATAAAATGGATTGCTCCCAAGGTCTCCAAATATTAATGAAATGCGATTGGGAGGGGGGCAGAACTCTCCCCACCAGCTCCCCCTGCTGCTGCTCACAGCGTTGCAGGGGACAAATTCTAGGGGAAATAGGGGGGTTATTGGCATTGCCAGTGAAACCATGACGTCCCTTCTAGCACAATTCAGAAGTGATCATCTCATCTGGTTAAACCACAAAATTTGGGGTGAATGCTAGAGCCCCTGATGCAATGATATGACTTCCAGGTTGCCCGGTAAGCGCCGTTCTCCCATCGCCAGCTAGGCCCCCACCCAAAGTGAGTCTTCTGTTGGATGCCAGCCTCAGAACTGTAGTTTAAATTGTATTTGGTTTAACAAGTAATAGGGATATATATTCTTGTCAGTGCAGTTCTTGCAAATCAAATTTGATTACCATTTATAGTTACTTGGGTTCCCCCCCCCCCCTCCAACCACCCATATTTGAAGATCAAAATCTCCAGCAAGCCACACATCTATAAAGGCTGAATTATTGCTTGTTTTCACCTGTAAAACAGGAAACAGATTCTGGCTTGATGACTAGAAATCAAGCCCTTTAGTAACTGTCTAATTTAATGTAATTCTACAATCAAAGGGCATAGTGCAATTGATGCTGCCAACATTTCCTTTGAGTGTCAGCTCAGTCACAGGATTCCATATCCACCAGGGTTTGCAATCTCATCAGGCAACAAGAAATTGCCTAAGGAATATTGACAGCGAACACATCAAAGGATTTTTTTTTGAGAGTTTCCCAATCTTTTATTTCATCAAGGACAGGCGCCTTCATTTGCCTTTGAATTTTAATTCCTCTGACAGGCAGTAGGTCGGGCTGTAAATAAGTGATAAATGAGATATGAATTCAAGGACAGATCAACAGAATATTACAAGTCAGCTGGGCATTTAATATATGGCCTACTCTCTGGGGTTGGGAAGGGACCTCACAATCATGATAAGTTAGGCAGCTAATAGTTTTTATGGGGCAAAAATGTTAATATGTAAGTGAGCTTCCATAAGGCGCAAAACTTGAGAGAGACACCAACTCATGCTGATTTTCCCATCTTGGAAATGGTCAGGTCAGACTCATTTATCATAGGATTGCTCACCATGAATCATTTGCCTGTTAACACCTCAGGCAATTCCTCAGCCATGGGAGCAAAGCTGAGAAAGAAGCCTGTGAGGAGTTGAGATGAATGTAAGAATTGTCCATAGGTTTAGCTGCATATTATGGAGGGTGAAGCCTGAAGAATTTTTGCCTATTCCTAGTTTTATTTCAGGAGGATATTTCTGTTTAGCCAGTAGAACAGGGGTGGCCAACCTTGCTTAATGTAAGAGCCACATAGAATAAACGTAAGAGCCACATAGAGATGTCTGAGAGCCTCAAGACAGGAACAAATATCACACACACGTTTTTATTTTTTAAAATATGCAAATTTGCTTTTTATTAATGTTAAATGGGACTGCCAAAAATAAAAACAAACAAGGAAAACTGGTTATAAGAAAGAGAGAGAGAGAAACTAGGAAAGCAAATAGATGGGAGGGAGGAGGGAAGGAAGGAAGGAAGGAAGGAAGGGAGAAAGAGAGAAAAAGCATGCCTCCCCTTTGCTTCCCCAGCCGCCCTGCCAGGAGCCGCACAATATGTGTGAAAGAGCCGCATGTGGCTCCCGAGCCACAGGTTGGCCACCCCTGCAGTAGAATATAGCTACACAATGAGTTACAAACTGAATTTTTATGTAAAGTTACTTTAATCTGTTCTTCAGAAACAGAGCAATATACTCTCAGAGGTCACTAAAGAGAAATAAATATTTGCTGTAAATGCTATTGTATTTTAAGATATTGTTCTCTAGCTGAGTAGCTAAGAATTATTTTTCTTACATGCTTCTAAAGAGACTCAATCCTGTGAATAGGTTTTTTTTTCCACCTGGAATTCAATAGGATTCAGTAAAGATGGATTAGAATGAATGGTCACAAAGAAGATATGTGTACAAATACTGATGAAACCTAAAGGATTTCTTGGTAGTTGACCTCCAGGTCTCTGATTTTTTAAATCACATTTTAAGTAAATCAACAATTTGAAAGATCAGATAAACTCAAATCATGTTCTTGTCCATATTCTTGATAATTCCACTGTGAGCTAACCTTTGACCATGTGCTTCTCTTTCAGGATTTTGGAACTCAGAGAACTGTTTATATCCCTATGCTTGAACTTAATGATCAGCACTGTATAACTGTCTGAGGCAGTAATAGAAGGTTTTAATAGGAAATGGAAGGAGCAGGAAGAGAAGAAAAACTCTGCAGGAGAAGACCTGCATTATAGAGGACAAGATGAGGTTTCATCTGAAGAAGAGACAGTCTTGAAAAATAGCTTAACACATATTATATAAAAGGAGTATTAAATCCCACTGTTATTTACTGAAATGACCCCAGGTTCACTCTCTAGGATAATATTGTGAGCTCTTATCACTGGGGCATAAAACCTCAGAGAAGTACCATAATGCATAAAGCAAAATGACAGACTCATGCCCATTGCCAGATCCCCAAGGACTCCCATTAATTATGTTCAGAAAACAGTTACATCCCTTGAAAACAAGAATAATACCTGTCCCTTCAACCAGGCATGTGATCATAGGTAAAGGTAAAGGTTTCCCTTGCTAAAAAGCCAGTCGAATATGACTCTAGGGATGTGGTGCTCATCTCAGTTTCCAAGCTGAAGAGTCAGCACTGTTCAAAGACATTTCTGTGGTCATGTGGGTGGCATGACTAGATGCCAAGGCACACGGAATGCTGTTACCTTCCCACTGAAACGGTATTTATTTATCTACTTGCAATTTCTTGCTTTTGAACTGCTAGGTTGGCAGGAGCTGGGACCAGAGACAGGAGCTCACTCCATCATGCAGCACTCGGGTCTCGAACTGTTGAACTACCAACCTTCCGATCTGCAGTCCGGCATCTTAACCACTTGAGCCACTGCAGCCCCCCCCCCCCCCCCCCCGTGCTCATAATAGAGCCCTAAAATGACAGACTCTGGGGGCCATTGTTTTACAATACTCTTCTGTCAGGTAGTTATGATGTATTTTGGTTACCTTGGAATCTTCTAGCACACTGTTCTTTGATGGCCCTTCCCTCTGCACTCTGCTCTTCTTCTGTTACTGGGATTGGATTAATGGATTAATCATACCTCATGTGAGCATAGGAATGTGCCTGGTGCTGAATAATCTACTCTGACTTGCCACAGAGTTCTGAAATTCCATATTAATTTTTCTCTCAAACCTGCCTACTGGACTTACCACAGATTTAACCTATAATTGTATCTTCAAGGATGACCTCTGCCATTGAGTTTGTACCCCTACAACCATTAGATTTCAGAGGACAGTGCTTAACAGAGAGATCAAATTTCAAATTGTGAGAGATATGAAAGGCAACAAATGCATTCTGAAGTACCCATTGAGCATGAAATTGCAGTGGGATAATACAATACTGTACTCTATAAATATTAAATGTGGTAAGTGCTAGTTCATAAGTCCTAGTATCGTCCCTCCAATGTTTGGCTACATTTTCCAGAGTGTTTGGCAACTTGCCCTCTTGAACGCTTGTGTTTCTGCATCAACATGAAAAAGCAGATCTCTTATGCAGTTTCTGAAAAGTGCTGAGTGGTTCAAGTCTGACTCTGCAACAAAAGGATTCCATTACCATCTTCTCTTTAATAAAAAAAAATGTTAATAATGTATTGTTCAAAGCACTTTGTGTAGTTCTCACATTAAGCATTGCAACAACCTGTAGAGTAGGTCAGGATTATTCCTTAACCTTTACCATTTATTTTGTTTTTTAGACTATGGTACACATTCCCACATTCATGTTAACCAATTCCACATAAGAAAGAGACAAAATAGTTTTCATTGAGAAACCTACCATGTAGCTATATAGCTCACTATACAAATGTAAGATTTCTGCAACATTCCAGACCCATCAAAACAGGCTAGAACTGTGTTTTCATTTTATATTTGAATTATATATTCATTTTCAAGAATTATGATTTTGAGTAAACCAAATATCCCATATGCTGCTGGAGTTCATCCTTCCTATATAGTAAAGCCGTTTTCAAGTGGCAAGATTCCATGAGGTGCCAAAATCAGTTGGTTGGAAGGATTGCCACTCAAAAGGGGGTCCCTGGCCACTGGCTGCATTCTCTCCCTGCTTTGCCTCAGTCCCGCCCACAGAGCCACTGGCCAGTGTCCCAGCCTCAGTCTGGAGGGAGCCAATGAAGGGGAAGGACCAACTGGGTGCTGTGTCCACTCTTCTCCTCTGCCCACTGCCAGGTGGGTCTAACTGTCCCCTCAGTGGCCTGCTTCTGTCAGTGAAAAGACAATGGACTTTCAGCATAACCCCTCCCCCACACACTGCCAGCATGCCCAGAATAAACTGACAGAATAAACTGTGAAACAGGGGGGCATTTCACACAGCACCCCATAGCGCTTCAGGACCAATACAAGAACTGAAGAATGCTTGGGAGGAGGTTTCAAGGTAAACCAGCTCAGGAATGCTTTCCCAACAAGAGAGGCACGTTTCTGTGTGAAAGGGCCAATATGTTCCATTAGGGAACCGGTACTAATAAGATTCTGTGTGAAATGCCTGACAGAAACTGTTACTGAAGAGTTCCTGAAATGGAACATATTGGCTGTGTGAAATTCCTCAGGCTCTCTCTCCTGCTTAGCTCCACCATGGCTGGCTGGCTAATAAGGTGGGCCAGCAACCATCAAACTATTCCTTTCAACCCCCTGCTGTGTGGCGGACTTTCCCCCTAGGTTTGCCAATCTCCAGGTGGGATGTGGAGATCTCCCGCTGTTACAATTGATCTCCAGATGACAGAGATCAGTTCCCCTGGAGAAAATGGCTGCTTTGGAGGGTGGACACTATACCCTGCTGAGTCCTTCCACACACACACACACAAATGCTGCCCTCCACAGGATCCACCTCCCAAATCTTCAGGTATTTCCACCATAGGGTTGCCAGGTCTGGGTTTGAAAATCCCTGAAGACTTTGGAGGTGGATCCAGGAGAGGGTGGGGTCTGGGGAGAGGAGGGGCCTCAGCATGGTACAATGCCAGAGTCCACCCTCCAAAGCAGCCATTTTCTCCAGGGGGGCTGATCTCTTGTCAGCTGAAGAACCATTGTAAAAGCAGGAGATCCCCAGGCCCCACCTGGAGGTTGGGAACCCTATTCCATCATCAGAGCTGACAACTTTCCCCATAGTGCCCATTGCTAGGCAACCAAGCTTGCTTCTCTGAAAGCCCCTTTCCACACCTATGATGGCCTTTGGGAGAAAACTCATTGGGGCCAGCTGAACAGAATGCCATAGAGGCCACCCTCCAAAGCAGACATTTTCTCCAAGGGAGGGGGGAAGATCTGTTGTCTGGAGTTCAATTGTAATACCTGGTGATCTGGAAGTAGGCTACCCTAGGCGTAGCAGTGAGTGCTTCAGAGCAGGATCTGCTAGACCTAGGTTCTTGCTGAGTGGGTGATTTTGGGCCAGTCACAGACTTTAAGGCTAACCTACCTCACAGGGTTGTTGTGCAAGTCAAAAGGGGGAGATGCGAATGATATCAGCTGCTTCGGTCCCCATTGCAGAGAAAGACTATTTTTCCACCGGAGAAGTATGTGTCACAAGCTGGCTATCAATAGGACAGGAGCCCAGCAGAAGATGGGGACAGTCCAAGGTCAAGCCAAATCTGGAACCAGTTGCCAAGTCCAAAACACTAATCCAAAAACAGTCAGTCCAAGCTGGAGTCAAAGAGGGAAACTCACGAGTAAACCAGTCCAGGGAGTCAACAAAGCCGAAGTCAAACAAAGCCGGAGTCACAATCCAGAGGTTCCAGAATCAAGTCAGTGATCACAAGCTGGACGGGTGCAGAGTTTAGCCAAAAAGCCTTGTTGCTAGCACAAGGGATTAGTCTCTGTGCTGTGCCTAAATACCCAGCCACTTCCTGTGCTTGTTAGCAGCTGGCAGTGAGGTCCCGGCTCCTTCTAGAACTCAGGACTTCATGCATGTGTGCCTCTTTCCTTCTTGCAGCTAAGTCTTGCCTGCATTGGGATCTTAGATGTTCCACCCAAGGAGGTGATTCAGGTGGGCTTGAGCTTAGCTGTGGCTCAGCTGCTGCTGCTGCTGGGACAAAACTCTGGGAGGTGCTTGTTTGAGTCTCATCTGGCTCAGGTGGAGGCTCCTCTGGAGCTGGGAGCTGATCCTCCACCTCACTTAGATCCGCAGGAGGCAGATCCTCAGAGGTACTCACAACAGTATGGTTGTCAATTTCCAGGCGAGGGCTGGAGATCACTCAGAATTACAAGTGCTCTCCAGATGGCAGAGGTCAGTTCCCCTGGAGAAAATGGTGGACTCTATGTCCTTATACCCTGCTAAGATGGACCCCTTATGACAGCCAATGTGACATAGCACTCAGGGCTTCAGAGCACAGTGGAAGCTGTGGGGGGGGGAATGGAAAGTTGAAGAGTGAGGATGTTGTTGGCTGGGAAGGAGATAGGGTTGCCACCTCCAGGTGGAAAATTCCTGGAGATTTGAGGAATGGAGCCTGGAGACAGTGAGGTTTGAGGAGGGGTGGGACCTCAGACAGGTACAATGCCATAGACTCCACCCTCCAAGCCAGCGAGTCCCTAATGGGGAACCATTGTTGCCAATCTCCAGGTGGGGACTGGAGATCATTCAGAATTACAACTGTTCTCTAGGGGGAAGAGATAGAAAGCTGAAGCCAGGGGGCAGATAATGATACATTGACAGTTGGCTGGAAGGTAGGGTTGCCATCTCCAGGTTGGGAAATTCCTGGAGATTTAAGGGGTGGACCCTGGAGAGGGTGAGGTTTCAGCAGGGGTGGGACCTCAGACAGGTTCAATGCCATAGACTCCACCCTTCAAACCACCCGTTCCCTCATGGGGAACCATTGTTGCCAATCTCCAGGGGAGGGATGGGGATCACGCTGAATTACAACTGTTCTTCAGATGGTAGAGATCTCCCCCTGGAGAAAATGGTGGACTCTGTGTCATTATACCCTGCTGAGGTCGCCACAGCAAATTGACACTGAGTGCCCAAGGCCGGGGCACTCTGCCAGAGCCTCTTTCTAGAGCCTGTTGTATTTATTTCCACAACGGGCCTTATTCCAAGTATTTAATGATACAAATGCATTTATATTTTTCCTCTATTAACCACTTGAGAGAACCTAAGATCATGGGAAAGACATAATTATCAGCAACTCCATGTTTGTTTCCTCTAACAATCTGTACTTTATTCATATTTTGTGCTTATTCTTTAAATAGGAATACTCTTCCCTTCCCCCTTTATCTATTGTGTTAGGTCCTCAGCTGGTGTAAGTGGCTAATCCTGAGGAGAATTCAAACAATTCAAAGTAATATTCCTGTAAACTGTAGGAATAGCTGTACAACTGAGTTCATAAAGGAAACATTGCATGCCTATCAGCGAGGAGGAGAGACAGAAGTTTTACACACTCCTATCACCCACACCATCCTTGAATTATCATTGCTGTTCACTTGTCTTCTTGAGAAAGCTGAACTAGGACTAGAGCCAGTACTGAAAATCCTGCTTTCTTCAAGGAGCAAGGAACATATATCTGCCCATGCAGCCCCTTCAGAATCCGAGGTCCCTGAAGGCACAGCTTAGAATGCTTAGCCTTTCATTCTAAGAAGCTTTACCCATGTCAGTAAAGGTTGTTGCTTCTACTTTAATGGGCAAAGGGTATTATCAAGCGTCTCAAAATGCAAACGTTGTTTCATTGCCCTAATATCTTATTAGCTTTTTAACCCTGGCTTTGGAAATAGGTTCTTTTTATCATCACAAGTTTGAAATAAATATCCTCCAATTAAACAATGCATACATCCCAAGCAGAGTTCAGAAAATGAAAGGTAGCAGTGGCTGAGGGTTAGAGTTATAAAGGACACACAAACAGAGCAAAGCTCATGATAAGGCAGAGGAAGGGAAACTATAATGTCACAATGAAAGACTGCCATCAGAATAACCCCTGCGGACATGGATAGTTCACCCCTGTCAATCTCCTTAAAACTGGGGGGGGGGGGAGGATAGGGTCAGGCTAAGTGGCAAAAGCTTTGATTAAAAAAAAAACACAGCAGGGCAATAATTATCCTTGATTATGAAGGTGAATATCTGATTGTGACATTTGGAAGTATTAAAAAGGTAATGGAAAGATCACTGGTAGGAGAAAGTTGTCCCTCTCCGACATTTTAGCATTCTGCATCTAAGGAAAACACTTCTGATTTTTTTAAAAAACATTTGCCATGGTTTGCTTGCGTCTCACTATCTGCTTCTCATATGAATATCAGGGGAGTCTAGCCTCTGAAGTGTTTCCATCAAATATTTACCCATCCATTTCCCTCTTCAGGACTTGCAAGGCAAATATACATGTGCCTATTGTGGCACAGATATCCATCGTTTCAACATCCTACCTGCCAATTGTTTTTACAACATTCATTGCCATTCAGGCGCACTTATCCTTTAGAACTCTTTATATGGAGAATGGAGGGTTGATTTATTTACTTACTCAAAACTACATTTTTGGAAGACTTTAATTAAAGTGTTTTCTGTATTAGAATTCACAACATGTAGCAACAGAAAGAGAAATAGAATGTCGACATGAAAGACTGGCATTAGAATAACCTCCATGGAAATGGGCACTTCTGTTAAAGCAGTATGGGTTTACAAGGGTATTCTTTGCTATTATAGAAAGAATACTCCACTTTGAGACAGTCTTCTACATCATCTTCCATTTCTGAACTCTGAAAAGGAAACGTGTGTTTGCCAGCAAGCTGTTTTAATTATTTCTGTAGGCAAGAACACCTTGTGACTCACCAAGCCAAAGCCCGTAGCCATCTTTATTTAGTTATTTAATAATTGGCCTCTGTGCTAACCCACCAGGGGCTCAGTGCTTTTAATATTTGTGCTGCCTGCTTGGAATTACAGAAACTGGCTCGTGGAGAAGCCAAGCTATACCACTTCACTGGTGGGGTGTTGTGTGGACCTGGCTTTTGTTGTTGTTGTTCTGTTTTGTTTGCCCAGTGGGAGAAAATATAAAGTCTGATATGTACACAGGAGAACAAGAGCTTTGGTGTACATCGTTTGAATGAGATCCATTTCATAGACCAATTGTGTTTGCTGTAACTACCCCACACTGGTGTTTTCTATAGTAAGCAAGTGAATCATGAAGGGCAGATGAACACATATAGTGAGCATATATAGCAGATGTGAAGCCAAAGGAGTCTCCAGTGAAGGGCCTTTGCATGTCTAGAGACATAGGGTCTGCCTAATATTACATAGTTTATGGGTCTGCCTCATGTTGCTCCCCCTGGGTACAGCTAAGCAGACATACTGTGGGGAATTCCCTATTGAAATGTACAGTACAATCCTAAGCAAAGTTGCATCCTTCTAAGTCCATTGAAGCCAACAGGTTTAGAAGAGTGGTACTTCCATTTAGGATTGCACTTTTGAATTCCCAGGGGCTTGGGGGTTTGATTCAGATCAGGATCACAATGCACAGAGACAGAGGCTTCAGCCTCCTTTCTCTGCAATTTCCCCAACCAGAAACAGCCCAAGGAGCCACTATTTGCCCTGAGAGGGAAATGTAAACATACTGATGTGCTACCCATGTGTTGCTGGGCAACATTCAAGTCCAGTAGCACCTTAGAGGCCAACAAGATTTTGGGAGGTATAAGCCTTTGAGAGTCAGATATCAGATGAAGGTAACTGTGACTCTCAAAAACTTATACCCGCAAAATCTTGTTGGTCTCTAAAGTGCTACTGGACTCAGATCTTACTGTTCTACTGCAGGTCAACATGGCTACCTACCTGGAACTATCTTGCTGGACTACATGCAGATTTTCCCAACAGGGCAAATAGCAGCTCCCCTGGGGCTGTTTCAGGTGGGGAAAGGGGAAGCCTGAAGCCTTACTCACCATGGTTTTGATACTTTAAAAAAAAATAATCCTGCCTACTTCTATAACCCCCCCCCATACTCATATTCTTTTTCCCATTCAACAACCATCTCTACCTGAAACATAACCTTAAATACCATAAATCCATTATACACTTAAGGAGCCAGTGCCCACTTTACTTTTAATTCACCATAAGATTCCCTCTTTACTAAATAACATTTTAACTTTTTAACTCAGTCCTTTTTTTATTATTCATCATCTTCTTTTTCTTCCTCTTCTTCTTTTCCTTCTCCAGTCCCTTTTCAGACTTTGTTTCTCATATTAATTTTTTCAAGCAGTTTCTCTGCTTCTAAAGGGGTTTTAGCCCTCATCAATTTTCCATCCTTAAAGATTAAGATAGTTGCTGGGTACCCCCACGAAAATAAAATCCCATTGTTAAACAGTTCTTGAGCATACAGTTTCATCCAGGGCTCCGTTGGGGCCGGAGCGAGGCGGAGCGCCGCTCCGCCAGTGAAGATGCTGGGGGGCGGGCACATTACAAAGCCCCGCCCCCAGGAGGGCCGCTGCTGGGTCGGGGAAAAAAACAGGGTGAAAACCCTCTCCCAGTGCTGCCTCAGGATCCTCCACTGCTCCGCCTGCCGCCTCAGGATCCTCTCCGCCTAATTGCTGGCTGGGAATTGATTTGCTCAAAGAGGAGCCCGGCTGGAAGGAAAGGAAGAGGTGGAACCGCCCGGGAAGGGTCCTCTGGACCCCGCTCCGACCCACCCCCGCTTGCTGCTGGCTGGGTAAAAAAATCCTTCCCCCCCGCAAAGAAACTCCCTCCCTCCCACCCACCCCCGTTCAATGTCGCCGCCCTGCCGCCGGCTCAGGAAAAAATCCTTTCCCCCCCCAAGCGCAAAGAAACTCCCTCCCGTCCCACCCACCCCACTCAATGTCCCCAAGCTGGCGGCAGGCCGCCAGCTCAGGAAAAAATCCTTCCCCCCCATGCACAAAGAAACTCCCTCCCATCCCACCCACCCCACTCAATGTCCCCAAGCTGGCGGCAGGCCGCCAGCTCGGGAAAAAATCCTTTCCCCCCCAAGCGCAAAGAAACTCCCTCCCATCCCACCCACCCCACTCAATGTCCCCAAGCTGGCGGCAGGCCGCCAGCTCGGGAAAAAATCCTTTCCCCCCCAAGCACAAAGAAACTCCCTCCCATCCCACCCACCCCACTCAATGTCCCCAAGCTGGCGGCAGGCCGCCAGCTCGGGAAAAAATCCTTTCCCCCCCCAACACGCAAAGAAACTCCCTCCCGTCCCACCCACCCCACTCAATGTCCCCGAGCCGGTGGCAGGCCGCCGGTTCCGGAAAAAATCCTTTCCCACCCACTCTCTCGAGCAAAGAAACTCCCTCCCTCCCACCCACCCCACTCAAAAAAACCTCTCCCCCCCATGCTAAAAAACCTCCTCCCACCCACCCACCTACCCACCTCGCTCAGTCCCGAGCCGGCGGCAGCCGGTGGCCGGGGAAAAAACCCTCTCCCACTCCCAAACGGAAGCGCCTGCCCTCCCCCCCGGGAGGGATTCGGGGCTCCCGGCTCGGTGGCATCCCGTGGCCATCACTGCTGCTGTGCGCGGGGGGGGGGTGTGCCTCGAAGGGCAGCGCAGCACAGTGCCCCCCGGCGGCATTCAGCCTCCAGGACCTGGGGGTGGCGGTGTTCTTCTGCACATGCGACAGGCGCTGAAGGGCCTCAGCCAGAACGTCCGGCCGCCCATTGTGGAGCCTGCAGGAGCCGAAGTGACGGGTGTGCAGGTGGGTAGCCGCTCCCTGGACGGAGGTCCGCAGATGTCGACAACCCCCTGTCCCCCCGTCCCTGTGCCCCGACCCATCCCCCCTAGAGGCTCTGAGGCTAGCCGGGAAGCCCAGGTGCCTCCAGTCTCCAGGCCCTGAATGGCTGGAAAGTGTACGCAGCGGGGTGGAGAAGGCGCACTTGGCTGAGATGAGCTGCAGATTAGGGAGACCCGGGTTCCAGGCTCACTTCAGTCGTGCTGTTTCTGGGCAGCATAAACCTGGGCAGCCAACCTATGCCAGGGCTATATGCTCAGAACCTTCCAGTGCTTACTCGATTGGTGGCTCATAAGCACTGCTGGGTCTTGGTGGAATAAAACTAGATTTCAGAATTTCACAACTGGCTCCTCTGAGGTCTCTGGCCTCCTTGGTAGAGAAGCAGGGGTCCTTTCGTAAAAAAAGAGGTGCAGGAGCTCATTAGCATAACTAATTTGCATATGCCACACCCCCTGACATCACCGAAAGCGATGACGTCATCGGCAGTGTGTCAGAAGGCAAGAAGGGAGGGAGGGAGGGGGAAGGAAGGAAAGGAACAGGAAGGAAGGTAGGTAGGTAGGTGGGAGGGAGAGAGAGAGAAGGAAGAAAGGAAGGAAGGAAGGAGAGGGGAAGGGGGGAAGGAAGGAAGAAAGGAACAGTAAGGTAGGTAGGTAGGTGGGGGGAGAGAGAGAGAGAAGGAAGGAAGGAACAGGAAGGTAGGTAGGTAGGTGGGGGGAGAGAGAGAGAGAAGGAAGGAAGGAACAGGAAGGTAGGTAGGTAGGTGGGGGGAGAGAGAGAGAGAAGGAAGAAAGGAACAGTAAGGTAGGTAGGTAGGTGGGGGGGGAGAGAGAAGGAAGGAAGGAAGGAAGGAAGGAAGGAAGGAAGGGAGAGGTGAAGGAAGGGGGAAAGGAAGGAACAGGAAGGTAGGTAGGTAGGTGGGGGGAGAGAGAGAGAGAAGGAAGGAAGGAACAGGAAGGTAGGTAGGTAGGTGGGGGGAGAGAGAGAGAGAAGGAAGGAAGGAACAGGAAGGTAGGTAGGTAGGTGGGGGAGAGAGAGAGAAGGAAGAAAGGAAGGGGGAAAGGAAGGAACAGGAAGGTAGGTAGGTAGGTAGGTGGTGGGGAGAGAGAGAAGATAGGAAGGAAGGGAGAGGAGAAGGAAGGGGGAAAGGAAGGAACAGGAAGGTAGGTAGATAGGTAGGTGGGGGGGAGAGAGAGAAGGAAGGAAGGAAGGGGGGAGAGAGGGAGGAAGGAAGGAAGGGAGAGGGGAAGGACAGGAAAGGAAGAAGCAGTGGGAGGGGGAGGGAGCAGTGGGAGGGGGGAGGCTGTTCCTTCCCGGGGCCGGCGGAGTGCCGCCGGCCCCGGGACTACTGAAGGGGGGGAGGAAAGAAGCTTCCCAAAGGGTCCTCTGGGCCGGCAATGAAGGGAGCATGGACAAAGCCCCCGTCTGGAGGGAAAGGAACCCCAGCCAGCCCAGCCTGCACTTGCAGCAGCTGCAATGCCAGCCAAGAAATGCACCTGGCAGCATCTTCCTTCCACCAGCTCGCGGCTTTCACCCAGTGCCTTTCTTAGCCATGCACCACATGCCATGCAGGGGGACCCGGGCGGGCACGCGCAACACACCAAGCCTGAGCAGCCCGATCTTTACCTTTCGGGCGCGCCCGCACGCACTTCGGTGGTCTGTCCCCTGCTGACCCGAGCGGCATCCGCCGCCTCATCCGGTTCGAGCAATTGCAACAACAGAGCTCCCCGCCGCTGCCCTCGCCTGGCCACGTGCTGCTGCGCCACGCCCACCAGCGGGGGTCTTCAGCCTCCCGGGCTGCCTTGCGCGCTTTCTGGGACTATTGATGGGGGGGGAGGAAAGGGGCTTCCAGGGGCCGGCGGCACTCTGCTGCAGCCCCAGGAGCAGTGGGAGGGGGAGGGAAGGGCTTCTCCTTCCTGGGCCGGCGGACTGCCGCCGGCCTCGGGAAGCATGGACGGGGGGGAGGATGGGGGGGCGGGGCTTTGTTAAGTGCCCGCCCCCCCGCCTCGTCTCTCCTGGAGCGGCACTCCGGCGCGCCCCGGCCCCAACGGAGCCCTGTAGAGAAGGAGAGAGTGCTGATTATCAAGAAACTTTTAAAACAAGACTGGAGCCTTTCTTTCTTTCTTTCTTTCTTTCTTTCTTTCTTTCTTTCTTTCTTTCTTTCTTTCTTTCTATCTATCTATCTATCTATCTATCTATCTATCTATCTATCTATCTATCTATCTTTCTCCCCCACCTACCTACCTACCTTCCTGTTCCTTCCTTCCTTTTCTTCTCTCTCTCTCTCTCCCCCACCTACCTACCTACCTTCCTGTTTCTTCCTTCCTTCCTTCCTTTTTCTTTCTTTCTTTCTTCTCTCTCCCCCACCTACCTACCTTCCTTCCTGTTCCTTTCGTTCCTTCCCCCCTCCTTTCCTTCCTTCCTTCCTTTCTTTCTTCCTTCTAACACACTTCCAGTGACGTCAGGGGTGTGTGGCCTTCTGACACTTCCAGTGACATCAGGGGGTGTGGCATATGCAAATAAGTTATGCTAATGAGCTCCTGCACCTCTTTTTTTATGAAAGGACCCCTGGTTTCATCAATCTTCTCTCCTATAAACACTCTGGAGATAAGTCCAGCTGTGGTATAACCCTCTGTCCTTGGAGTTGTAAGCTGTAAGTTGTTTTCCTAAGTGTTTTCCAAACTTTATCTTGCAGCTTTTCTCTTGAGAAGGCAATAATGACATCCTTTGGATTTTCTCCAGCTTTAGGGTTTTTTTTAAACTCCTGTGGACATGTTCCAAATAATTTTCCATAATATTTATTCCAAGCTCTTGAAACCATTCAATTAAAGTCTTTTCTAGTCCTCCAGTTGGGATACTCTCCTTTATTCCTGAAAGCCTGAGATTCCTTCTGCCTTGTCAGTCAGATAAAGAGGCAACCCTTCTCTTAAGTTCTTGTAACTCCTTCTCATTATGTTTTGTATTTTCTAGAGCTTTATCAGCAGTTGCCTGGACTGTTTTAATACCCTCAGTTAATTGCTCCACTTTACTTTGAAGCTGTCTAATATCACCTCTGATATTAGTTTCCATATTAGTTATAAGTTCTGACAACTCTTTAAGCTCTTTCTTTGCCGCCATTTTATTCCACTTTAAGTGCAGCATTCAGCACATCTCTTAAATAGATTTATATACAAAATAACTCACCAATAATTATTCTTCAGAGCTTCCGCTCCCTTTAGGTTCTGTTTTTTATTATTTATCTTCTGTTGACTCTGGTTGTTATTACATTTTATCTCACTGTTTCCTCGGAGGAGTAGTTTGAGGCGTCTATCTCTATTGATGCATGCACAAGACTCACCATGGTGTTGATATAAATTGTGGCCTGACACTCCTAAGAATCTAACTTTGAACAGGGAATAGCCAGCACACACCAGTTGTACAGGACCCAGGACAGACACAGAGGGGATTCATGAGTAAAGCCACCCTGAGCTTGTTCGCGGGGAGGGCGGGGTATAAATCGAATGAATGAATGAATGAATGAATGAATGAATGAATGAATGAATAAATAAAGCATGCAGTTAGGCAGTGGTTTGGGCTTTATATTGCAGCCGCTTACAGTAAGAAACAAGCATAAACACACCAAACACACCAAAAGTGTCTCTCTGTCCCCTGCAAAACCAGCAATGCAAAGCAGATCTTTGCTTTATCGTGTCATTTTTGAAACTTGCAAGTAGCATGGATAAAGGACAGAAAAGGGAACCCAACAAAAAGTCTTTGCTGGCTGTGTATCAGCAGATATTCCACAACAACTGCAAAGCAGAAGTTGTAAAATGAATAAATAAAACAAAGCCAGTCCCCCCACCCCGGGAAATTTCTATTGCAAACTGCCTTTACAACTTGGGGGGAGGGGAGTCAGGGCTGCATATGTAATGAAGCCATTCCATGTTAATCATTTGTGTTATTCTTTAACAATGCTTGGTTCATTATGTATATGAATATCTCTAGCCATTTATTAATTGCACTGCCAAAACATCACAGTCCTACCGTAACCCAAAATGGCTAAAGCAGTTTTAGTACAAATATGCCTCCAATTAAAACATCAAATTTCACAGTCAGAATTGCAGGACCTGCTGATTAATAGCATAACCTTATCCAGAGCTGCCTTCCCAGAGTATTTTATAATGTGCACAATTATTGTTCCTTTATCATTTTTGAAAGAACTCTACATGGAAGGGAAATTATTTTGTACAATAATGCTATTTTTATTGTCATCCACATTTTTGCTAAATAATATCTGGGAGGATTAAGTGGAAGGCTCTTCATTTTCCAAGAGTGTGGGCTTGCTGTGATTCTTATTTATCTGAAACAAAAGTTAATATTGTTAAGCCAGATCAGTAGGCAAATGCCTAATTTGAGTATGAATATTTCTACTAAAAAAGCTTACTCTTTTTATTCATCTGCCCTTATTTGAATAACTCATGAGCAGCCTGAAACACTGGAGGAAAGAATATGCCACAAATGATCCTTCTATGGTTCTGCTGCACTACCCATAAATACCTAGAATATTTGGTAGTATTACTGTCAATGCAATCCTAAATAGAATTACTACCTCTGAAGCCTATTGACTTCAATGGATTTAGAAGGGTGTAACTGGACCATCACAGGTCAAGCTACTTAAGTCAATATCTCTAAGTCTTACCTCAGAGTTCCCTTTACAGCACTATGATTTCAATCTCTGCAAACAGCACTTTTGGGTGGCCGCTACTCCCATACTCCAAAAGAGGACGGTCTCTGCATATGTGGCCTGTCAGTGGTGGAGGATCTTCCTCACTACATGCTTTAGTGTCCGTTATATAGTATCCCAAGAGAGAAATTTCTAGCATGAATCCTATCGGCTATGCAAATGTACACAGAAACTGAGATTACATTCCTGCTCTCAGATAATGATGCATATGTATCTTATAGAGTTTCCTTGTTTGCTTTAGCAGCATCCAGAATTAGATCTAAGGGGCTGGTTACCTGATTAAATCTGTCTTAGCCTTTTTATTAGCACAATTTGTAGTCAATTTTAATCTGATTCTAATGGTGGTAATTTTTATTATTGCTATGGTGTCTTTTGTATTTTGTAACGGTCAAAGGCTTAATACAATAAATTTACTTGTACTTGTACTAGGACGGTGTACCTATACTTAGAATTATACTGCAAAATTCTTTGGAGACTCCTAAAAATCTTTCTTGTGTTCCACTTGTGGAGGGATCTCCAAATTCATCTTGAATTTTGCTTTTAGTGAAATATTGATGGCAGCACTAAGTTTAATAGCGGTTTGAATTCCCCACATCTGAATATCCAATGACAGTCATATTGTTCCAGGGATCCATGTTTGATGTGCAGAGGATCTTTCTGAGGTTCTGCACATAACAGGGCTCCTAGTTCTTTATGGTGGAGGAAATCATCTACGTTTGCCTCCCCCTGCAAATGAAATGATTGAAATACCTCTAGCAAGTCTCATAGTGGTGCAGCTGTCTGTAGTGGGGACTGTGCTGTTCTGAGCTGCTGCTTGGAAAACAGATTCTGCAGTTTGGTTACAAGCATAAACATAAACACCATGTTTGGAAGTTAACATTGTGTTACATTTAAAAAAGTCTTAGTACTATTGTCCCAACCAGCTCCCTAAGTAAAGACATTTGACCATCATGCATCAGTAACGAGATTTAACAAGCCAGTGTAATGTTGTGGTTAAGAGTGGCGAACTCTAATCTAGAGAACTGGATTTGATTCCCCACTGTTCCACATGGAACCTGCTGGGTGGCCTTGGGCCAGTCACAGGTCCTATTGTCAGACCCCCGGTCAAGTTACTTCCAACAACTCTCTCTTTGGCAGTGATAAGTTTCTTGAGAACTACGCATGATTCAGGACATCACTTGTTTTAGAACTGAAGCATTTTGGATGGTACATGGTTATTATAGGTAATTCAAACAAAAGCCTCTTCCTTCCCCAAGCACACATCACTCACACACCACGCCTACTGCTGCCATCTCAGCCAGGGAGGGAAAATATATGCTTTGGTTATCTACTGCGAAAGCTGGTACCCAAAAGCTCCAAGGACACCTTCCTGTGGGAACAAGGAAGGAAGCACACTTGCAAGGAAAGTTATGGCTGTTAAAAGCAAAAGGTCCCATTCTCTCTTTCATTCACTCCATCCCCTCCCCGCAGGAACTCCCTTCCCCCATTACCATGGCAATCCAAAGCAAATACAGTGAGCAAGGTTTGACATCTATTGAGGTTAACTGGAGTGGTTAGTCCTGTCACCATTAGTTAGCAGAGTGCTTAAATAAAGCTACAAACGCAGAAGCATCAATTTACCAGGTTACTCAGCTTACAAAGCTACTCAGAGCCACATCACATTTAAAAGAGAAATACTTCCCTCTCTTTATTTTAGAAGTACACTTTTGGATAGAAAAGAGCAGTGACTGATAGATTACTATCTAATTCTCTAGTCTCTCTTGCCACTGAGTCAGGAGGTCTGAGACAGGGGACATTGCATTTGGAACTTCCAACAGTTCCCTCAGAACTCTCTCAGCCCCACCTACCTCACAAGATGCCTGTTGCGGGGAGAGGAAGGGAAGGCAACTGTAAGCTGCAGGGTATAAAAACCAACTTTTCTTCTTCTTTAAATAGCTCATCTATAACATAACACTTCACACATTTAAGGGCAGAATGTACTATGCAACCTAGTGTCTACTGTCATTTGGGGAACTCCAGCCTGGCATCAGACATTGCTGGCAGTTTTGCTGGCCTTCTTTGTTATTTATATTATTTATTTAAACCATTTCTAACCCACCTTTTTTACTCACTTAGGGCCCTCAAGGCAGCAAAATAATTAAAAGACATTTAAAATGAACTTTAAAAACAATATGCACACATAAAACAATTAAAAATACAAACAGGAAAGAGAGCCAGTAAGGCAAAATGAAGCTAAATAAGAACTGACCAAAGAAAATGGTAGAGAAAAACATACGAATCTCCACAGAGAGGGAATTCCACAGTTCTGGTGCTAGGGCCAAGAAGGCCTCAGAAGACGGGGGTACTCAAAGCAGGTCCTCTTGGAGATCACTGTAATGGGTGAATAGGTTCATTTGGGAGAAGATGGCCCTTCATGTATGTTGCTCCTAAACCATATTTGGCTGTACAGGTCAATACCAGCACCTTGAATTGGATCCAGAAACAAACTGGGAGCAGGTATAGATAGAACAAGACTGAGGGGACAACCCACTCAGGTCAACATTCTTGCTGCAGCATTTGGTACCAGTTGTGGTTTCCAAAAACTCACTTAGAATGCATTGCATTCTAGATGTCCTAGATGTTACAGGGTATGCACCAGAGTGACAAGTTCTTTTTTTATCCAGGAAAGGATGCAGCCAGTACACCAGCCAAAGCTGGTGAAAGGCACTCTTGGCCAGCAGTGCTGCTTGCTTATCCAGCAGGAAGCCTGGGTACACCAGCACCCACAAGCTATGCCTTGTCTCTTGGGCTTTACTCCATCTGTTAACAAGACTGGCTGAAAAAAAAATCAGTTAATTTACTAAGAAAGTCCATGATTCCCATGTTCTTAATTGCATGGGAGCCTATATGGTTAGATTTTATCAGATTCATTTGTGCTTTAATTTTCTCTTTCATAGCTTCACACCATCTTAGTGGTCTTAGATTGTTATGTGTCTGGGCTAGGGTTGCCAAGTCCCGGGGGGGGGGCAGGGAAACCCCTGCTCGATTGGACTACTCCCCGCCTGGAATGGGCCCCCAAGGGAACCCCACCCCCAAATTGCCAGGCTGCTGAGATGTGCCTGGTGTGATGATGTCACCCAGAGGTGACGTCATTGTGTCGGGCACGTTTCGGGGGGGGGGGGGACGCTCTATCATTCAAGGGAAAACTCTATGGTTTTTCCTTGAATTATAGCGGTCCCGCCCCCAATGTTCCCAATACAATGATGTCACTTCCAGAAGACTCCCGACCAGGACTCCCCCCGCTAACAAGTGAATTACACTTGGCAACCCTAGTCTGGCCTAAGGCTGTTTTCATTACAGAGGGTGCAGAGTGACAAATGTGTAAACGTAGATAATGCTCACCACCCAAATAATCCATTATTTCCAAAGTTTCAGTTCTTTTCCAGAGTTTCAGTTCTTTTCTTTTTTTTCTTTTTTTTAAAGGCCTGGAAAAGAATCCTGACAGACTGCAGAAACCCCACCTTCCTCATACTCAAGGCTCTGTTAAAATATCACCAAGTACCTCAGAGGGCACAGTTGAGAGATGTTAAAGCTTCCCCCCTGCCCCAGCCAGGTTTCAGTGATACATGTCTTGGATTATTGCCTTGCCATTACTATGCTCTTTTCTTGCAGTTAGTAAATAGGCTATTGTTAATGTAGGACTGAACATTTGTAAAGTGTCTCCCCTCCCCCCCTGGTGAATGTATCTTTTTTCGTTTGATAGGAAATTAGTGGCATATACCTTTATCTTCTCCTGCCTATTCGTCTTTTCAAGTAGCTGGATGACTCACTAAACAATACACTTTTCCAGTTCCCATACTAAAGCACTACTAGGAACATTAGTAACATGTAAGACAGGTCAATAGAGAATGAAATCTTCACCACTTGATTTCTCACAAACAACACTGAACTTCCACACAGCTTATTCCCATTCCTTCAACAGGGTCTGCAGCAGACCACTTCTGCAGATTGCACTGATTTCTTGGGGAAGATCTGTCTATCCAGGAACCGTGTGGATGCTGATCTGTAAACACTGGCTAATAATAAGTTGGATGGGTCTTAGCCAGCAAAACGCTCCCCTTTTCACCTCAACCCCCACCCCCAAGTTAGAAGTTTAAACACCATCTCAAAGCTGGAAAAACTCCTGGGCTTGATTTCTTGCCAACAGATTTGTTAAAGACCTTTCCCATGTGATGGGCACTGCTGTTCATAGCTTTGTGTACCACCATCAGTGACAGAAATGTAATTCCAGAGCCCTGGCTCCAGGTTATTATTGTACCCATTTACAAGCCAGGATGTAAGTCTGATCCATGCAATTACCTCTTCATTAGCTTACTTTCTTCCATTGGGAAATGTCATATGTCTCATTTATACCTGAAATTCGTTTTGTGGCAGGAGACTGAGGGTGTTTTGGGGAGAGAGCAGGCTGGATTTTGATGAGGCTATTCAACAGTGGATCATTGCTTAGTTCTTCTCCACCTGGTAGAGAAGTGTATAGCCTACCCAAATGGCATGCTTTGTTGTAGCCTTTATAGACTTAAAGGCTGCATTTCATTCTATGCCTAGCACAGGAGTTGCCAAACTGTGGCTCGGGAGCCACATGTGGCTCTTTCACACATATTGTGAGGCTCCTGGCAGGGTGGCTGGGGAAGTGAAAGGGAGGCATGCCTCCCTGATCATTCTTCCCTCCCCAAGTCTATGTTCCCCTCCCTGGGTAGGCTTGAGATGGAAGGAGCAGAGAAAGAAAGCAACTAAATGTATTCTTAAAGAATACATTTGTCTCTTTAACTGCCTTCTCCAAGCGGTGTGGGGGTCTTGGAAGATGCATTTAAAGTTAAAGTTGCTTTCTTTCCATTTCTCCCTCCCCCCATCTATTTGCTTTCCCTCCCTCCCTCCCTCCCTCCCCCCCACCCCTTTTCATCTAAAGTTAAATATCATTATCGATATCTGTTTTTACCTCTTTTGTTTTTATTTTTGGCAGTCTCATTTAATGTTAATTAAAAGCAAGTTTGCATATTTTTCGATAAAAACATGTGGGTTATATTTGTTTATGTCTTGTGGCTCTCAGACATCTGACGTTTATTCTATGTGGCTCTTATATAACTACAAGGGGAGACCTGCAAGAAACTTGCAGGATAGTTATCCCATTCCTCACACCTTTGCTTCCTCCCTTCTCCCCCCCCTTTCTTACTCTCTCGCTCTCCTCCATGTATGTTACTTCCTCTCTCTTTCTGACCTGTCATCATTCCCTTTGTTTTTCTGCCTCCCCACCTCATCACTCTTTCTCTCTCTTTCTGCCTCCCACCTCAAATCCCACCCTCCCCAGGCTCCACCTCTCAAATGTCCGGGAATTTCCCAACCTGGAGTTGGCAACCCTATTTCCTTCCCACCCAACAGCCAACCTACCTTTATCTGTCTTCAGCTTTCTATCTTCACCCCCCTCCCCTGCAGCCTCTACCTAGGAAAATTACAGTCTTTCTCCACAATGGGGTCTAAAGCAGCTTACATTATTATTTCCTCTTTGTTATCTGCACAACAACCCTGTGAGGTTGGTTAGGCTGAAAGTATGTGACTGGTCCAAAATCTCCCCATCAGCTTCCACTGCAAGATGGGGATCTGAACCTGGGTCTCGCAGATCCCAGTCTGAAGCTCGAACTGTTGCACCACAATGGCTTTCATACGGTGGCTGCTGATGAACTGTAGCAAAACAGCTGGGCCTAATTAAGTCATGCAAATCAGGTGGTATCAAGTCACACAGAGGGTGCTGCCTAGGGATGCCAACCTCCAGATGGGACCTGGGGATCCCCTGGAGTTACTGCTCATCTCCAGACTACAGAGATAACTTTCCATGGAGAAAATGGATGCTTTGGAGGGGGGAGTTTATGGTATTGTACCTCACTGAGATCCCTGTCCTCCCCAGGCTCCACCCCCAAATATCCAGGAGTTTCCCAGCCTGGATCTGGCAACCCTAGACTGCGGCCAGTAAAAACCCTGCTTTTTACTGACAAAAACAGTTAGAGCCTCCCCCCCTCCCCCGAACATTCTAATCTCCTCACAGTTGATGTCTGGAGTTGGTGCCATTTCAAAAGGTATTTGGGGGGATTCTACGGTCACTGAAGGTTTTTTTTTTAACTTTTCGGATTTTTCTGCACACGGGGGGAGTGCCCCCCATGTGTAGGAATACCTCCCTGCCTCCCAGGTGCCCCCCCTGCGCGGATTTAGGTATCCTCACACAGGGGGTGCCTTCGGAATTAGATATATAGATATAATATTCCCACTGCTCGTGTTGTTGCGGCTTTGAGGGGCAACTGCCATCCCTTTGTCCAGGGGAGTGAAGCAGGGTTGCCTGTTGGCTCCCTCCAATTTAATCTCTATATTAATGATCTTGCAGATGCTTTAGCAGTGGTCATGCCCCTGTTCTAGCCACCAGTCAGATCCTGTTGTTACTCTGTGCAGACAATGCTGTCCTTCTATCTTGATTACCAGTAGGATCTGTGTAGATTGCTAGATGCACTTCAGAACTATTGCACAAGAGAAAGCATGCAGATAAATTGTGAAAAATCTAAAGCTATGGTCTTTATGAGATCTTCTCAGCCCAAGAAACTCTCCTGGAGGTTGAATAATCAGCCAATTGAGCCAATTTCATTATCTAGGTGTTATTTCTCAAGCTTCTCTCTCATGGAAATTTTACAAAGAGTGTGCTGTACTATTAGTGGCCAGCTCCCCAGTGGCTGTCTGTCACTTTCTTTTCTCTGTTGAGTCAGTAAATCCCTGCAACTCAATGTTTAGTTGCCTGCAATTCAAGTTGTTAGATCTAAAGTGCTGTCTCAGCTTTTATATGGTGTGTTAATCTGGACTACTGGAGTGGGTGGTTCTATTGATCAACTTTTTGAGGGGTTTTTTTTGTGTGTGTGAAAACCAACAGAATTCCTCGTTCTGTTGCCCCTGTGGTTCTCCAATTGAAATTGGGCTGGGGAATCAGTGGAATGACAATCTTGGAAGCTGGCTTTTGACTTTTATTTGAAGGACTTGTTTTCTGAAGATAATTTTCTCTCTCTTTCATGTTCTGATCTTAATGCTTCACATTGGCAGTCCAATCCCAACTTTCTTTTCTATTTTATTCCCTTTTTTTTAGGGCTGCCCCCTTTGTTCCTTCAGTCTATTAGTCTATTGGTCCATGGGCTGCTAGACTATCCTTAGAGAACTGGAGGCACTCAGCTGTCAGTCAGTTCTTGGCAGGACTCATTTTGGGGTATTGCACTCACTCTTACTGTTCCATCTGATTTTTACCAACTCACTGTCCCATATAGCAGAGGGCTTTTTAAATCCTGGTATTACATTGGCTGTGGATAAATTTTTGGCAGCAGTGGCTTCTATGAGGGACGGAAATAGGCTTTAGCCATTATTAATATTATTGTGATTGGTTTATTTATAAATTGCTGACATCATTAGGCCATATATGAATATCATAAGGACCCTGCCTCAGATAGAAATGGAGAATAGGCAAAATAAAGGGCTGTGATAAGATGGTGCCCTTTAAGTATAACAAATACCACACTAGCATTAATAGAATATTTCTGAGTGATACATGGAAAGTACTACCTTTCTAAATAAAACTGAGTCATTCTTGTAATGAGGGCCATGTACAGTTCAGGTCACTAAACTGAAAAAAGGATCATAATAACAATGATTAAAAATCAAGGAAGTCTTGACAGCAGTTTTCAAATATATGAAAAAAGTTATGTAGTCATCAGATACTTTGACACAGTGTGATCTTTTCTGAACCACTGGATAAGGGGTGAGAGGTAGGGAGAGAATCTTGAGACTTCTATTATCTTTCAATTCATGTCACTGTTTGTAAAAGGTAGAAACTGATATTTTTCTAGCTGTCTTGCTCACTTATCAGAAATATTTGATGTGGCATGTCAATAAGAACAAACAAGAAAATCACCGTCCACAAACATAAAAAAATATGATAACAAAAAGACTGTGTGGTAGTGCACATGCATATATTTTAAACATCCTAAATACTCATATCAATACAAATATAACGTAAGTGCAATCAGAATCACTACATTTGCAGGTCCCATAAGAATGCAGAAATGCTTAACCTAAGTGTAATCAGAATCACTACATTTGCAGGTCTTATGCAGAAGTGCTTGCTGATGAAGTTTTCCGGAATATATATTCATTTTGTGATCTTCTTCCGAACTTGGCCTTACACTAACAATGAAACAATATCATAAATTAATCTTTAACATCTTAACAACATCCTGAGAAAAGTATAAATTCATACAAATGTTCTTTTACATACAATTGCTCTGGACGAATCAGGTACTGTATACTTCCACAAATAGCAATCTTCAAAATATATTCTACAAAGATAGCATAAAAAGGTTTCAAATCCAATAAATTTTACAAAAAAGATATACATATATTATTACAAAATACATCTATATAGAATAAGGACTCACCATTAACCGGTTACAAAAACTTTCCATATTTTCTGAAGGCTACACCCTCATTATCAGGTTCTAACGTAGCCTCAACTTCCCTAACTGAGAGTCATGTATTTATACCCCATTCCAAGTATAACAAATTTAACCTACTTAAAGATACAAAAAGATACAGGATCCACTCCCCTTCATTCATACTCTCACAGAAAAGATGAAATACTCTCACAGAAAACATGAAAAATCAATGGAAACATTCAATCCCCATGGTTGACAAGTATTCAGTCTAAATGCCCAAAATGCTTCTCTTTGTAACAGAAGTTTCTGCAATTCCATACTTTATCTATGACTACTTCTAATACTATAAACAGTAGTTCCTCATGAGTATGTCCCATTTCCATGTAGTGCTGTATTAAGGGGGCTTCCAAATATCAATGTTTAATGCAAAATTTATGTTCACATATATGTGTTCTTAACATACATGTAGTTTGCCCCACATGGAAGCTGGGTTGGCATAGAAAATCCACGTGTCTCCCCAATTTACACAATTGCATGTATCATGCTCCCAAAATGTGGCCAGTGGGCCAGTTATATATGCCATATAAACAGAATACCAATGTAACAAAAAGAAGTGCACTGTCATGTCTGTTTTTTTTTTTAAATAAGACAGGTCCCCACTGTCTTTTAAATTATTTTTATCCTGAGAGACAATGTTTTAGTCTGAATTACATTATGAAATACATTATGAATTGCAGTAATAACATTAAAAATGGAAATAAAAGCTGCAGAAAATATTTCTTGTGGGAAAGTAGGGAATATGTGAAGTGCCATTAGTGATACAAAGATGAACAGGGTAGTGGGTTAACATGAGCAATATTAGTAAGAAAACAGTCAAGTAAACAATATACATCGAGTCTCTAATAGTGAAATCCTAAAAACACTTCCCTGGGACAGTGGAAAAGAGTAACAGTCCAGTAGCACCTTAAAGACTAAGAAAATATGTGAGCCAGTTTGGTGTAGTGGTTAAGTGTGTAGACTCTAATCTGGGAGAACCGGGCTTGATTCCCCACTCCTCCACTTGCACCTGCTGGATGACTTTGGGCAAGCCATAGTTCTGGCACAGCTGTTCTCTCAAGGGCAGTTGTCTCAGAGCTCTCTCAGCCCCACCTACCTCACAGGGTGTCTGTTGTGGGGAGGGGAAGGGAAAGGAGTGTGTAAGCCGCTCTGAGACTCCAAATGAGTGAAGGGTGGGGTATAAACCCAATCTCCTCCTCCTCTTCTTCTTCTTCTATGTGGCAGGGTACGAGCTTTCGTGAGTTACTGCCAGGTCCATAGTCAGAAACATTGGATTGGGGCAGGGCTGGGGCAGCAGAGGAAGGAGCAGCAGAGGGTGCATTCCAGCTGGGTGCCAGAGAGGAACTGTTGCCACTAGCCAGTAAAACAACACCCAGAAAACTAAAACACACACACAAAAGCACTGCAAAAACAGTCTGCCTTCCACCAGCCCTCTTGCAATAAAGCCCTCAGCCAATAAATAAGGTTTGATTATTTTTGCTCATTTATTTTATCAATGGCCAGACATTTTTTTACACACATTTGACAGAGGAGCAAGCATCCACTTTGCCTCGTGCTTACCTAGGAGCCCCCCCACCCCAAGCCAAGCCAACTTTACAACTTTAAAAATTCAGATGTGGGCAGAGGCAGACTGAGAAATGGGAAGGGAAGATGGAGCTCTGGCAAAGTTAAAGGTGCCAGCTGAGCCAGTTAAACAGGAAACATGCTGACAAAAGCAGCCAGCAGAAACCAGGAAGTCTTGAAGAAGAGCCCCATCCCTGCTTCCCTTCCCCACCTCTACAATGTGACTGAGGTAGGCTCCTGTAGCCTATACTGGGCAAGGCTGCTTTCCTATAGCCAGCACCTCTCTGTGATACCTTCCTTTCTGCTGGGCTCCATTGTTACCTTAAAGGGCCATCACTGACAACCAACAAGGATGTGCACCGTGCCTGTGGTTGCCTTTAAGGAAGAAGAAGAGAACAGATAGGATTTATACCCTGCCCTTCACTACCCAAAGGAGTCTCAGAGCAGCTTACAAACTCCTTTCCCTTCCCCTCCCCTCAACAGACACCCTGTGAGGTAGGTGGGGCTGAGAGAGCTCTGACAGAAATGGCTCTTTTTAAAGAACAGCTGTGCCAGAACTATGGCTTGCCCAAGGTCATCCAGCAGGTGCAAGTGGAGGAGTGGGGAATCAAACCCAGTTCTCCCAGATTAGAGTCCAGTGGTTGCTAATTGCAGAAGCAGGAACTATGAAGAATCAGCAAGGCTGTGACAGTAAGGAGCATGGCAGTGGTGCACAGGAAGGGGGGGCTTTCATCCTCCCAGATGGGGGTCTGGTATCCTCCCGGGTTGGAGTGGGCCTCATGAATGAGGGGTGTTGCCCTCCTGTGCCCCACCATGGCTATGGGCCCAATCACTGCTCACTTCTTCAGATATACTTTCCTGAGAGTAAGCCCCAGTGAACTGACATAAGTAGGATCCTGAGTACACCTGTTTAGGATTATGCTGTAAGCCACTGCTATTCCTAACCTAAACACTAAACAATACTAGCTAATGTACAGAGCTCATATAGAGACTGCCCTGTATAGAGGCAGTCTAGATCATCTGCCTATGGAGTCTTGGGATTATGTAAAGGTGACTCCAGTATCGTCTTTCTAGGTGAGGGGGTTGAATTATTGCTCAAAAATATTTTAATTGATAAACTGTTTCTGATTTTAGTTGTTTTTAGATTAATTGCAATAACTGGTTTTTATTGTTATATGCTTTGATGTTACCCACCCTGAGCCCATTTGGGAAGGTCGGGATATAAATTTTAAAAATGAGTAAATATATAACCATCACAGATGGCTGGAATGCTGTAAAAGAACAGGTAGCTTTCGGCTAGTGAACATCAGATCAACAGGGAAAAGGATTCAATTTCAGTAAGCCATGACCAATACATTATCTATAATTCCTTTTCCTTGAGAAGTCTTCGGCAAACCAGCAGGGAAATCTTAGTAGATCAGAAATATCTAGTGAAGTAATACACACACACAATAAGTAAACTTTGTTTTACATCTTTGTTTGATCTTTTACGCCAAAGAAGATAGGCAAGAGACCACAGATGTACAAAATAAAGTTATTTGGAATGCAATATATAACGCAGAGCGTTCACTTGCTGGAAGAAAGCTTAATAGTTGATGGATATATGCACTCAGGAATTATCTGATCAAAATCTTAATCAGATCCCTTCTGCTAAAAATAATGGCATTCTTCTTCGACAGTCTTTGGATATTCTGACCCCTTGCCAACGGGTTTTCACAGTTGCATGAAGTGGTAAGGGCAATGAGGGAAATTACTAAATTCATCAGATAATCTAAATGATAGGGGTGTTTTCTAACCAGGGCTACTTCCAGGGTGATTTTCTGAGGTAGTCTAATAGCTGATGTGATTTTGTGTGAAATCAGCCTTGCAACAGAGATCTGGACAGCCCAAGGTAATCAATTTTCTCTCCATTTTTGGTGATGGTTTCCCTTTCACACCTCATGCACATTGATGTAGGAATGGGCACAAGCCAGCTCACAAACCTAAATTCATCATGAAATGGGCCCCGTTCATGAGCCATGGTTTGTGCAATTATGTCTCTCATGAATTGCTGATGAACAGAACCAATTTTCATGGAGGTTCATACAATTTGTGGGAGAAGCTTGTAGGCCAGACATGCTGGTGCCAGTGAATCAGCTGTCAAGGCAATGGGAGAGAAGGATTTCTGCAGCCCTTCTGTAGTCCTGGAAATACCAATCCTGGCCCTCCAAAGCTTGACAGGCAGATCTGGCTGCAAACCAGAGAGCTCACATTCTGATCTATGGGAGCAAAAGGGATATATACTCCGGCTTGTGACTCAGCCGCTTTCACTTTGCATCAGGCAGTTAGGGAGAGAGGGAGTAACTGTTTAGAGGCAAAGACTAGGGAAGGTATTGGAACAAGGCTATGACTGTGAACAACAGTGCTTCAGGGCTCTGAGGCACCTGTCTCTCTGCTCAAGCCAGACAGAGGTGCTCAGCCAGTGGGTTCCTCTAATAAATGCTGGAGGAAATGTGATGAGATGGGCATGTATTGGCATGTTTGGTTGCATTGTGTTTTTATTCAACAATTTTGGAAAGCGCTTATCTCAATTATATATAACATTACTTCCTGTAGAATACCTTTAGATCCAAAAATTTTGGTTTTAAGTATTTGGCCACAATCTGATTGTATTGCGGGAACTAAAATCCTTCTGGAATATTTTTGTGCTGCAGCTAGGATAATCTTAGCCAAAACTTGGAAGAGCTCTACAGTAATTTTGGTTACTAGCTGGATATTGAAAGTTTGTGATTTTTTGTTTGTTAGATAAAATTACAGAATCCTTTTTACAAAAAAATAATGAAAATTATCAATCCAATTTTGTGGCAGTATGGTTTCCTTTCTTAGAATATTTATCAGATAAAGAAGAGTTTACTTTATCAATTAATGCGATTATTATATCATGATTACTGAAATTTGTTTTTCTCCATAGTGTAACTGGTTAATAGAGTGTTGGTGTTTTAGATAGAATAGTGAGAATAACTGTGGTTATAATTGTTGTCGCTTGTTTGCTCATGTTGTTGTGTTTACTATCTATAGCTATGTGTTGTAATATTGTTGTAAGATGTTGAGGGTGTTTTTTTTAAATAAACATTTATAAAGAAACAACAAAAAAAGTCTCTTGTACACCCAGAGTCAATCAGAGCTCTCACTCTAATGTGGGCTCCCCCTTCAAGGTTAGCTACAGTCACAGTCACATAGAAAAGGGGGGTGGTCTTGCACTGATGACTCTTGGACCTGCTGGCTGGTGCCCTTTACACGTCCCACCACCTGGGGAAGTTCTCTGTATCTGGATGAGGTGCCTTCTGGCTCCATTGCTGCTGACAGCAGGACCTTTGGGGAGTTCTGGAACCAACCTGGGGTCTTTCGTCTCTTCTCCTTGTCACCTTTTTTCTTTGGCCCTTCAGGACTCTTGCCTTTGGGGCAGGTTGCAGCAAAGTGGCCTGAGGCGCCTGAGGCCTGAGGCACACTCGAGGCACAACCCCAACTGCATCCTCTGTTCTCACTTTCCCACCCCTGGACTTCACTTCAGTCGCACAACAGCTTTCCCCCAATGGCACTTTTTGAGGGGGGGTGGTTAGGGCAAAACATCCAGAGCAGGTTGCGGCAGTTCTCAGCCTCACACGCTACTTGTATCCACCCACTGAGGGTCAGAGAGTTGTCTTGTGCTGGGGCCTTGTTGAGGATAGTGGGGTTGAGGCCAGCTCCGTAGAACTCCATCAGCACTTCTTCCGCCACCCCTGCAGTTTCGCAGCATACGTTCATCTGAGAACTCTCTGATCAGTCGGGAGCTTTGGTGCAACCCTCTGAGTCAGGTCCGTGCTCTCTCTAGCTCCAGGGCGTCTTCATACTGCCTTTGTAGGGTTTGCATGAATGCATCTACATCATGGAGCTCTGGCCCACTGACATTGTACAGCCCCACAAACCAGTCTGTGGTGTGATCTCTCAGCCTTGAACCCACATAGTCCACACAGTGTTCATCCAATGTGAATGTATGGCCCCACTCCCTCAGGAATTTCCTTGCCTGCAATGCAAAGAACCCCAGCTTCTCAGGACTGCCATTGAATGTAGCTTCCAGTGCGTCTTGAGGCTTCACTGGTATGGGTGCTGGCTGGAGTGGGGGCTCTTGGGGTTGAGGAGGCGGTGGGGCCACCAGGACTTGCACCAGAGGCTCTTCTCCTCCCTGTGCTCCCACGGCCACTTGTGCCACAGCAGCTGTCTGGTCCACTTCTCCCACTGTTCTTGGCTGCATGAGTTTGTGAATGACCCTCGGGAGTTCTTCTATGAGGATGTGGATGCCACAACAGAGTTCCTCTACCTCTCCACGCATTTTGACTCTGACCCACTCCATCTCCCCATCCTCTGCCAGCAAGCTTGCCACCCAGACTCTCTGGGGCCACTCTGCAGCAGTCTGAATGCTCCGTAATGGCATCCTTGCGCAATACCCTGGCCAATGGGGACAGCCAGCCCCAGGGGATTTCCCCCCCCCCCCGCAGCTTTTGCCTCCGGATTCATCCCACTCCAGATTGCCAGTCTGTCCTCAGCCTTTATGTCTGTTTTCATTGTCACTTTCAAGCATTTAATTTCTCTGTGGCTTAGGTTCTCTGGAGCCATCTCTGGAAATGTGTCTGTTGGATAAAGACACATTTGGGAATTCCTTGCCTGCACTTCACCTTGGTGAATGGTTGGACAACAGATCTGTATCATTTCCTGCCTGATGGTAATGTGTTGCTATACCAGCAGTCAGTTCTAAAAATACATCAGATCAGATTGTGCTGTCACCCAAGCACGGGCTCAGCAGAAGCCTCGGGCATTGTTATCTATCAGATGTTTCAAACACTCATCTTAATTTACAGTCAGGAAAGACAGTATGTGATGTGACTACAGTTGGCTGATCAAAACTGCAAAAAACATGTGTGCTGTGTACTTCATCTCAGTGGCTAATATGTAATGGGGTGTGTGTGTGTGTGTCTGCATTTCATCCTGGCCCAACGATTTAAAAAACCAATTAACTGTCTTAAGTGAGCCATCATAGTTTGAAGGACAACTGCTTCAGGACTGCCAGAAACAAAGTAAGAGCAAAAAGTCCAAGGCAGTGTAGGTTATAGAAAAGTTGCCAATTTTCAACCAGTCTCCTTAGCTGTGCCTTTAACAGCAGTTTGAGACAACAGGTGAACCTTTCAAGCCTCATGGAGATAAGTGTTACTGGGTAATTGCTGCAAATCATTCTGCCTAAGGGCACACTGCAGAGACTGCTTAGAAAATACGTGACCCAACGCACTGTCCCATTTTGTTTGTCTGTTTTGGAATGCTAGAATTTTATTTGTTTGTTTGTTTAGATTTTTACCCTGCCTTCCCAACAATGAAGGAAGGGATGCTCGAATTAGAGGATCGGAAGACTACATTAGGGAATACTTCCATTATTATATTGACTTGTAGCAGCTCTTTACTTAGTATATTAACTTAATCTCAGTTACTTTTAGATATATGACAAAGTACTTTTGATATCATTATAAATAACGATTAGATAAAAATATAAATATTGAATGGAATATTCTACGTTTCTATGCAGATGGATGTAGGGAAAAGAACAATTACTTCCAGTGAAGTTTCTACACTGTGCTTTGGTTCAGGCCTCATTGCCCTTTAAATCCATCCTAGTTAAAGTCTGTGCAGGATTCTGACCTGAAATCTCTATGAGAATCTCTAGCCTGTAGATTGCTGGGCTAATGAAGCAAAAACCCTGTACGGGAGCATTGGATGGAGTGTAAATTGAATTCCACCCTGCTGTTCTCCCCTGGCCTGTTGAGATAGCTCCAGATCTGTTTGCTCCAGCATTGCAAAATGAGAACTATAATGATGTATACACAGGGTGACACTAAAGATGGGTGCGTGTGAATTAAAAAATTTAAAGTATTTTGCATAACAATATAATTGCCTTGGAGAAGCATACAGGCCATCTTTAAAATGAGTTTGAAAGGAGACAAAGAAAAACCCCAAAGGTGTACAATTTTATATCTGTAGGGCAACAGCAAATTTCAGTGGGATCTTGTTACCCATGATCAGCGTTGCATTTTCCACCTGCAGGCTGTGACAAAGTCGACGAACAGAGAAGAAAAAGAGAAAGGTGCTTCTTTCCTCAAGGCTCCATTACTGTCGAAGGTACTATAACTCCATGGCAATTTTTTTTTGTATTATTTTTCAATCTGAACAGTCATCTGAATCTGCCAAGCTTGTCATAGCCTGCAAAATCTTATATGAGATACATTTCACACTGGTAAAGACCACTGAAGAGCCTGAGAGCTGCTTGAAGCCGAGAGATCATTACTGTAGCAACGTGATTTGCGGCTTTGCCTCTTTTCTCACAAGGTTTTTTTTGGGGGGTGGGATTATTATAATTTGTAGATTTTTCCAGGACATACAGACTATGTTTCTGTTATGAGATTATTAGAAACTGAACAATAGTTGTGTACTTGAGGATTAAATATGAAGAAACAATAGCCTAAATTTTCATGACCTGGCCCTGAAGTACTATTGTCCCATGTCAAGCTCCCCCATCACAGAACTATTACTGATTGGGGGGTGCATTGTGGCTGCATAGGCAGAATTGGAGGTCTTCAGAAGGTATTTTTTATATGCACCCCCTCTGTTGCTGATATACTGTTACATCAGTATTGGAATGGAACCAAGATCTCTAACAGCATTCAGGATATTGCCCAGGTCCCACTGCTCCTACACCATGCCTCTGTCGCTACCAAAACCAGGGCCTTCTATGGGCAAATTATATTAGCTAAAACATAGTGGTCGTGTTATACTGATATAGTGTGTCCAGGACCAGAATATCTTCAAGATACACTAAATGCAGAAGGCTTACAGTGCAGTCCTAAGCAATGCTGTACCCATCTAAGTCCACTGAAGTTAATGCACTTGAAAAGTTACAGGACTGCTTATGATTGCACTGTTAGTTATGGCTCCAATGGCTCTCCAATCAGCCTAAATTATCTATAGACCTCCTTTCTGTCTGGAACTCAAGGCAGATTACACAATTTTTAACAAAAGAAAAACCATTTTATCAGTCAGCAAAGACTTCCACTAAACAATGCCGTAGGATTTAAACAACAGCAAAAACAAAAACCCAAAACAATTATGTAGTATAGAAAGTGAGTTGCAAATAGGGGTGTACATTTGAGCAAAAAATATACCTTATCTGAGTATATTTCAGCATCCCAAAGATATCTGGGATTTTTCAGAAAACCAAAAAAAATAAAATAAAATCCTGGATATATTCAGAATTTTCCAAGAAGATTAGGAGCCAGCAGTGCAGGCTCCTGTGGACTTTTTCCCTCTTTTCTTTTTTTTTTGTTTTTGTTTCTCAGGACTTCTGTGGGCTTCCTTGCTGTTCTTGTCAGTTTCAAACTAGTCTTGCCAGTTTCAAGAGGTTCCTCTCCCCCTTTGCCAGCCTTCATTTGTGTTCCCTTCCCATTTTCTTGCACAGAGCTTGCAAAATCCCCCCCGCCGGCTTGAATTTGTTGTGACTCTGTGGTTTGAAAACAGGCCTTTTAAACTTGCAGTGCAAGTGGCACTGGGCTCTGTTGGGCATTCTGCACACTGTAATTGGTTGTGCTGGGCTTGCAAAATCCCTCCTTGGTTGGATTTCTTGTGACACTGTGCTTTGAGATCAGCCCTTTTAAACTTGCAGTGCCACAATGGCACTGGGTTCTGCTGGGCTTTTAAAAGCCCCCCACCTTTTTGACCAAGACCTAGACAGGAAAACTATTAAGAAGATTAAATATTCTAAAGGTTTACTTCCAAGATCTTTTTTAGAATTGGCTGAAGAATACAAAGTGATTGATGTTTGGAGAACTAGAAACCCAACTGGAAAAAACTATATTTTTTATTCTGATAGACATAAATCTTGGTCCAGAATTGATATGTGTTGGATTACATCAAATCTCTTTCAGGAAGTTAAAGATATCGATATTATGTCACAAACCATTGCAAATCATAACCCACTATTACTGAGGATTAAAGATAATGCAAAAAATTTAACTAGAGGTTAAATACACAAGTACTTTAAAATGGACAATTTTTAGAGATGGCTAAGAAGGAAATGAAAACCTTTTTTCAACAAAATTTGAACAGAGAAACATTGATGAAGATGGTTTGGAATGCAAGCAAAGCTTTTTTCAGAGGATTCAGCCTCCAACAACATCTCCATAGGACTCCACTGCAAATCAGGTCAGACAGTCTAGAGGGATTAACTAGATAACTGTAATATACAGCAAGTATTCCATGCTCTATTGTTGATAGCAATCCTTTTACTTTTGCACTACTCTGATAAAACTGCTGCCATTGTTATTTTCCATGGCCATTTTGGCTCAAAACTTTCCCTCTAAATCTAGAAAGTCATAAAGCTCGGTAATGCCTTTAGAATGGCTTCTTAATGTGAAATGCTGTTTACTTCCTCCACTGCAAATCCCTAAAGACTCCTCTGCTACAGATATTCCTTACATATTCCCTCTTCTTGGTCATGCAGGGGATTCCTGTTGACAGGGTATAAAGAGAATTTATGTAATGGATAATTAAAAGAGCCATTTAGGTTGACTTTTTGGATGAAATGTAGCTTGCTCATTAAGCCATGTGTATGTTTTCCATTCAGGTTGGGGGGTGCAATGGAGAGCATGTGAACGGCTAAAATCTCCTGTGACTGAAAAGGAATGACCTTGCATCTGTGCAGTCTAAATGGATACCTTGTGACATCTTCTTGAATCACTGATTTACTGAACTCATGTGAACAGTTATTCCTCTGTTAATTTGTTTGAGTGGCTTTAGAATTTCCCTTTGTGCATTGAAAGGATTATTCTCCAGAAATTTTGTTCAGAAGCACACATGCTTACCTGATTGGGGGGGGAGGGGCAAAGCAAGAGCTTGTATCTTCCTTACTTTCTATTATATCACAACAAAAGAACATCGGGTGCTTCCACACACACACAATAATGCACTTTCAGTCCACTTTCAATCCCCTTTCAATGCACTTGGCAACTGGATTTTACTGTGTGAAATGGCAAAATCCACTTGCAAATGGTTAAAGTGGACTGAAACGGCATTATTTAGCTTGTGTGAAAGCGCCCATAATCGGTCTAGAAGTCCTTAAGATGTGCATATAAGCTGCAATGGGGACAATGTCCACTAATGTCTCATGAGGGCACCACTGAGCAGGGCTGATTCTAGGTTTTGCAGGGTTTTGGGCAGAGACTGCCCCTATGCACCCCCCCCCCCAAGCCCACAGCATGATGGCGCCCCTAGGGAACTCACCTCTGGAAACAAGAAGGTACCACCACGTCAGTCACTTGTTCACCCACCTCTCCCCCTTGCTCACAGTGCCTTCTTCTGTACTCTTCCATGGGAGTAAGTCCCACTTAACTTAATGGGCCTTACTTCTGATTCGTCATGGAGAGGAACACATTGTGGCTTGCCTGTCTAATATGCCATCCTGGCCTTCAAGCTGGCAAGTAGTCTGCCTTGGCACCTGCCTTCTCCCCTGTTCTTCATGCAGCAGTAGAGGTGGCACTCCAGCTTTCCCTCAGTGCTCATATAGGCAATAGCAACAGTGAGCCCAATGGGGAGACATGGGCCCTGGCAGCTGCCCCATTTCAAGGAATGCTGACAACAGTCTTGCTGTAGGAAATACACATATGCGAGAACTTCTCAGCTGGCTCTTTTGGCCTTCTACGCTAAATTCCAAGGCCAGGTGATGACTTTTTTTTTTTGCCATCAAGTCACAGCTGACTTATGGTGACCCACATAGATTTTTCAAGGAAAGAGTCATTCAGAGGTGATTTGCCATTGCCTGCCTCCATGTCATGACCCTGGACTTCCTTGGTGGTCTCCCATTCAAATACAACCCTGCTTAGCTTCCAAGTTCTGATGATATCGAGCTAGCCTGTGCTACAAGGCCCTAAAACATCAAAAATAGACCACCCCCACCTCTATGTTCTCTTGTGATTTTGAAATACTGTGTTGTGGCACAAACTGACACTAATTTAACTAGGAACAATTTCATTCATTCATTCATTCATTCATTCTTTAGTGTTATACCCCGCCCTCCCCGCAAGCGGGCTCAGGGTGGCTCACAAGGCACAAAGTGCAACATACAATACCATAACATTTAAAATCCACTATAAAATCCCAAACAATCAATTTACAATAAAATTCCAATTAAACTAGTGCTTCCAGTTATAATATAAAAACAGATGGCTTGGGGTCAAGTACGGCCTTCCATGGCCATCAGGGCCTGGGCTGCCACCAGGGTGACCCACACCATCAGATAGCAGTCATGATGTGGTGCAAGCAGTGGCCAGTGGTGGCCAGCGGTGGCGGCTCCTATTTGAAAGCCTGGCGGAAGAGCTCCTTCTTGCAGGCCCTGCGGAACTGCAGAAGGTCCTGCAGGGCCCTGATCTTGCTCGAGAGCTCATTCCATCAGACAGGAGCCGCCACTGAAAAAGCCCTAGCCCTGGTTCCGGCAAGCCTGGCCTCCCTGGGGCCCGGTACACAGAGTAGATTTTGGGGCCTCGACCAAAGTGCTCGCTGGGGTATATATGGGGATAGGCGGTCCCTCAGGTATATTGGACCCTGGCCGTATAGGGCTTTAAAGGTGAGCACCATAACCTTGAAGTGAACCCAGTACACTAAAGGCAGCTCACTGGCTGGACAGGCTGGGACATGGTCCCTCCTAGTGAGGCTCATCAACAGCCTGGCCGCGGCATTCTGCACCAGCTGAAGCCTCCGGATTTGCGCGGACTTTCTCTGGAAGACCCAGGATGTTAGGATGGTATAATCAAAATGCTGAAACCTTTAGAACATATTTTTTCCTGCTGCCTGAATACAGTATAAACCTTAACAGTGCCACACAAAAAAACCTGCTAAACCATTTGAACTGAATAGTACTGGCTTGACGCCTCTATAGGTCTAATTCTGAACATGGCTCCCCTGTGCGGATAAAATATCTACAAATAAGACCACCCAGGGAGTGGGGAGATTTTTCTTCCTTTTTTCCTACAAATCAGAGAACAAAAAAAAAAAAATAAGAGGGACTTAACTGCCCAAACAGCTGAAGCCATGTTCGTAGTTGCACAGATATTAGAACTTACATAGAAGTTGAGATCTCTTAATGCAGGATCAGTGCTATTTGGATGTTGTCTTGCAATCCCAATAAGCATTACTGAAAGGACTGAAAGGAAAGCAGCAGCAGCAGCAGCAGAAATCTTGGTGGGACAGTGAGGCAGGAGAATCATGGGAGGAAGGACTGAGGTGAAGGTGGTAGTGGTGGGTGGGAGTCCGTGGCAGGAGGGCAGGGAATGGGATTTCTCCTCTCCCGCAAGTTCCTTGCAGTACTCTTGCTTGTTCTACCATAAAGCACTAGTGCTGAAAACTGCACTAAGACATGACTTGAAGATGGACTAGAAGCAGTCTCTTAAGTTTGCTGTCCTTGTGCCAAGTCATGACAATATGAATCTGTACAGAGGTGTATTGATGGGCTTCCCCTCAACTCCAGGATTCCTTCCACCTGGAAAGATTTGCCAAAGCCCAGGTGGAGGTGCCTTCTTGAAGCAGTTTAGAACTTTAGCTTCCAGTTGGCTTTTGGTGGCCAGAGAATAGGGTAGGCTACAACCAGATAGGATTTAAAACAAAGCATTTCGGGACCTGTAATTAACATATTGTTACTTCTGAGCTCTTGGGTTAGACTACAAACCAAGTAAAACAAATATGTAAAAAAGAAACAAACAGATATAAATATATCAACTCTAAAGGTGGGGATGATTCAAGATTTTATGGACCCTAACCAAGATTCTTCTTCCCTACTTAATGTACTGTCACTGCCTCATTCTCTTCCATTCCATATATCCCCCACTCTCATGCTGTGTCTCACACACATGCTCTCCTACATAGATCTTTGGGGTTGATGCCAGCAGGTCTAAAGGGAACCAGAGAAATCTGTTGATCTGTAACCTCTAGTACTGCTAGATTTGAGCTCCATGTGTCAGATACAAAGGGATTTTTGACTCTTGAAAACTTACACCCCAAAAATCTTGTTGGTCTCTAAGGTGCTACTGGACTTGAATCTAGCTGTTCTACTGCAGGCCAAAATGTCTTCTCTCTGAAACCACCCTCTAGGATTTCTCTGCCCAGGAAATTGAAAGTTGCCCCAGAGGCCCCTTTGTCAATCTCCCTTTTTTGTTAGAAGTGGATAGGTCAAGCATTTCTGACCAGTAGTGAGCCTTCTGCAAGTCTACAGGTTTCACAGGGTGCTTGAAGAACATTGGTAGAACAACACAGGTACAAGAATGAGATTGTCATCAGATATATAGAGTAGTACAGAGGATATTCTGAGCTTTGAGAAATAAAACTTCAATTTAAATATCATCTTTTCCAGGACCTGAGCACAGGAAAACTACCTTTTCTCATTCTGTGCTCCCATCTGAATAATAGAACAATAAACAATCAAAGTGGATAAATAAGAATTACTAAAGTATTGTATGTGAAGCACTTTGAAGGACACTTAAAATTCAACACATATCCTAAGTATTACTATTATGAGGAAACATGCTCTTTGTACCTGAAGAATCAAGATGAAGTAGCACAGAATAATAGTAATAATTTTAATAAAAATACTAGATTGGAGTTTGGTACATTAGAATGATTACATTGGGGGGGATATATTTCCCTTTTTTGTTTCTTCACAAAATTGACAGAGTGTGTAGGTTAATCAGCATTATTAACTCATGAATTTTAGAATAAGAAAGTCTGAGACAGAGAATAACTGAGACAGAGAATAACTCTTTAACAATGCAGAGTGAATGATTCAATGTAAACCTTGAGCATAATACAACTATTTTTAGAAACATCCAAAATGAGTTCATGTTCTAGTAATCACCAGGTAGCAACATCAAAAGTGACTTGTAATATTCAATTTAGAATCAGAGCTTAGTTAGGGCTACCTAACTGAGGGATGGCTCTTACATATTGTTCATGGTTTAATGTCTGACATCCTTTGAATGCAAATATTCTGATTTCTTTTCTTTCTTTTGTTTAAGTAAAAGGAAACTACACATTTAGGAAACTGCATAATAAGTTATTTAATGGATGTATCCTTGTGCCTAGCTGAACTGGGTATATTATTATCAAAAGCAAATTTGGACATTATTTCCAAACATTAGAGATTTAAAACAAAAACACCTAGGTTATAATCCCATACAAAGATAAGGAGGTTTCATTGGGTTGGATCCAAAAGTGCTCAAGTGGAAGCTTCTACTCATACAAGGGAAGGCCCCCAGTTTCCACAGACACCCCCCCCCGCTGTCCTTGTGCCGTATACCATAGCCTTTTGGATGCCCCCCTAACTGCCAAAAGTGGTAGTAGATGAACATTTCCTTTTCCACAAATGGAAGTTTCTTTTGACCCTGGTAGTCAAATATGTCATACTTGATTGACTGAAAATGTTGGGACGAATCTAATTTGTCAAGCTTCCCTAACCCCAAACACAGTAAATCATGGGTTCTAGTCTACTTTTTACCCATTATTACACAGTCTGCATAACAGTAGGTTAAGATGAGAAAAAAGTACACAGAAATGGATTTGCAACCCACAAAGGCAATCTCCCATTGCCAATTTCCCCCCAAATAAGTCACTTGAAATCTGAGAGCCAGTGCTGTATAGTGGTTAGTGTGTCCCTCTAGCACCTTGGGGATACAGACTCAATTCCCTACTCAGTTATTAAGTTTGCTGGGTAACCTATGCAGTCATTCTCTCTCAGCCTAACATATCTCACAGGTTGTCATGAAAATCAAATGGGAGGGGAGAACGACGTACATATCTAGGCTTCTTTGGTCTCCAGCCCAGATCATCCTGTCTTCTTTAAACAACTCTGGAGGAAGAGTTGGAAAAGGTTCATACAGAAGGATTAATTTGCTTTCAGTTTCCACCCCAGATTCATCAATCAATCTGATTATTTCTAATTTGCTGGTACTCTGTAGAGATGACAGATGATGATTAACTTTAGGTGTTTGGCTCCTGACCAGCCCCAACTTCTCAGGTGCTGGTTTTGTGCTCCCTTTGGCTCAAAAAGACTATTGCACAGAATATGAATATACTTGATGTTTATCAGTGTAAAGAGACACAATGACCTACTAACTTTTCACATTGTAAAACTGGGCAGAGATATTCCAGTATCAACACACTTATAATCCAGTATTTCAACCTAATTAAGATATTAGAAAATCACATGGGTTGTTTCCAATTACATTATATAATGAAGGCAAAAATACATACAAGTATGTATACTAATAGCATACCACCTCAATCCAGTGATATGCATCCAATCAACATTTATTCATAAGACAATTATGTGTCGATCTTCTCTTAGCAGTTGAGAGGGGATATCCTTGCAGAGCTGTGAAAGGTTCCATTCCATGATGTACTATCAATGACATTGTCATGTGGGGGGGGGAGTATAAAATGAACAACTTGCTCTTATGCTATGGACCATGAAGGTTCTAAGGACAGGTCCTTCTTAATTAAATGAACAAATCTCAATTAATCCTCCACAGTGCAAGCTTTGGCTTTAGACCAAAGAATTCTTCCTTGAGAAAACTGGAGACTTAAAAATCAGTTAACTTTTCATCAATCTGCTGATGATACGCAGCTGAATATTTCATCTTGAATCAGCATCTGGATGAGTTGGCCAAGGACTATAAGATGAACTAACTGAATCCAGATAAGAGGAAAGTGAAGGAGAATACTGGTGTTTTAGAAACAATTGTTTTGCTGCTAATAGATGGTGTTCAGATTCCTCTTTCTAGCCAGGTAAAAATCCTCAAGGTACTGTTAGACCAACTTTGCAGTTTAAGAAGCACAATGGATCTGTTGCCAGGATTACCTTCTTTCACCTACATTTAGTTTGTAGACCATTCTTCCTTCTAGAGTGATCTGCCGTGGCCACACTGATCAATGATTCTGTAACTTGCAGGATGAACATGTGGCATTTCCCTTGAACATACCTCAGAAGCTTCAACTGCTGCAGAATGCAGCTGTTTGCCTTTTTGTGTTGGGCAGTATTTTCATATTCATTCTACCATGCAGCAATTGCACACATTGCCAATGCAACATGCTAGTTCTTGCCTTTTAAAGACTTTCATTGCTGGGAACCCACATATTTGAAGTGTAGCCTTTCTGCTATGAGCCTGCATAGTAGTTAGGCTCTGGTCTTCAGCTTTATTGATGGTGCTCCATTAGGTATGCACCATGGTGGAATGACAATGTGCTTTCGGCTTATCTAGTGTTCCGGACCGACCTGTCTGTGACGACTTGTAACACCCTTTCACTGTTGTCTGTTTGGATGTTTCTTTTCTTTTCTTTTCTTTTCCAGAAAGCTTTTTGGATATAGTTTTATTAAGTGATTGATCTGGGCAAATTGTTTGACTGTTCCATTAATCTTAGGATGTCCACATACAACTGGCAACCCACTAGGAAATACTAGGGGGACAGGTACAGTCATGCCAACATTTTTGTCAAATCTTAAAATGTCACACTGATGCAATAATGTCACTTCCAGTTTTGCACCAGAAGTGACATTGTGTGTTGGTAATCCTCTACAATTTTTTCTCTGCCAGCCTGTGAAATGGCAACAGGGAATGAGGACTGATGCTATAGAGGGAGACCTTCCCCCCCCCCCCCCGTTGATCTGTTGCAGGGCCCATTTCATAGCAGGAGCTCCTTTGCATATTAGGCCACACACCCCTGATGTAGCCAATCCTCCAAAAGTTTATAGAGCTCTTCTTACAAGGGCTACTGTAAGCTCTTGGAGGATTGGCTACATCAGGGGGTGTGACCTAATATGCAGAGGAGCTCCTGCTACGAAATGAGCCCTGATCTGTTGTAATCTGCATTTTATCTGATTCAATATACCACCTTGAACATTTGGAAAGGTAGTACGTAAATTTCAAAATAAACAAAACAAATTGTGACTACAATCATTAAATTTTCAAAGGAAAACCTACCAGAAAAAAAAAACCCTGTGCATCATATGTTCCATTTTTGGCTGGCATTCTCTTGACAGCACTAGTATAAATTTTGCAAGTGTTAATGACCTACATTCCTGACTTATATTAGAAAAATGGCAATCTAAATACATTTGTCATATTGAGAAGGCTTAAATGCTATGGTGTAATTGCTGCCAGTGCTGAGAAGTGTTTTGTCTTCTTGTTGACGGATGCTGAGGCTTGTGCCGTGCTTTGCAAAAAGCAAGAAATGTGTGCTTTTGGTACATCTGTGGTGCATACAAATCAAAAGAGTTACGTTTGTATATACAGTTTCCCCCCCATTCTTCTGAATTATTTTGTTGTGTATAGCAATTGAATCACCCCTGATTGAATCACCCAAGAGACTGGCTGAGCTTGAAGCACAAGAACAATAGCAGTTCAGGACTCTGAAACGAACCAATCAAGTAGTAATGTTTTGTAAATAGCCTATCCTGGGGAGTGTGTGTGTGTGTGTGGGGGGGGGGGTGTTTTGCATGTATATAAGCAAGGCTTCAGCTCGGCTAGAGTTGTCTTAGAGTTAAGCTGAATCACTAATAAACTATGAGCTGATCACTCTACGCATCTGAACCCAGTATATTTCAATTTGGACTCACATTCCCTCCCCCAAAGCCATACAAAAGCTTCCACTACCAGTATGAAGTAGATTGGTCCACACTATCTACTACGTACAGTTAGTGGAAGCTTTTAGCAATAGATTTACATGTATGGGGGGGTTAAGTTTCCTTTTTATGGAATTAAAAGTATAACTGTGGTGGAGGCTATTGTTTTGCAGAGGGCTTTGTCTCCTGTCTGAACATTGTGCATTGGATATGCCTCTCAAAGAACTGAAATACCTGGTATTTCACTTACATTTAATGAGTGTAATGTAGAATTGCCCACAGAGATTCAATTATCTTCCGACATAAAAGTACAGCATACACGCAGCTTAGCGGTAATGTGCATAGAAATCATAGCCCATGCCTCTTGAAACAAAGATAACTTTTCCCCAAACTTCTAAATCAAACTACCTTGGGTTTTTTTTGGGGGGGGGAGGGGATTTGAGAAACCTGTGTCTTTGGCAGCAAATGTGATGCAAATTAGATTTATGAATAGTTGACAGCACCAGCAGTAGTCTCTGAAGGTACAAAAAGTGAACGTACTTCTATCTAGAGACCAAATTTTTTAGAAGAAAGCTTGAATGCTGTTCATGAGCATGCTTTTTTGTAGTGGGAGGGAAAGAGCAAAGAGGTTTGCAAAGGAGAGTGAATATCGTATATGAATGTGAACATCATAACAATTTAAAATCCTTTAATATTTAAGAATAGTAACTAAACATCTATCATGCATTTAGCTTAGAATAATCACCAGGGGTCATTTCATAGAAAAAGAGGTGCAGGAGCTCATTAGCATAACTCATTTGCATATGCCACACCCCCTAACATACCGGAAGTGTGTCAGAAGGCAACACCCACCCCTCAGGCTCCACTCCACAGGTGAGTGAAACTGACCTGCTCTTCCTCCATTCCCTTCCCCATCCTATACTTTGTGCAATAAAAATAAGCGTAAAGAACACACCCTCATTCTCCTCCTGCTCCCTTGAAACCACCAGGTTTCAAGTAGACTTGAGATACCCAGGACATGTGCACCACCCACCCCTTTCCCTTCCCCTCCCCACAACAAGACACCCTGTGAGGTAGGTGGGGCTGAGAGAGGTCTTTTGAGAACTGCTCATGAGAGAACAGCTCTGAGAGAACTTGTGACTGGCCCAAGGTCACACCAGCAGCTGCATGTGGAGGAGTGGGGAATCAAACCCGGTTCTCCCAGATTAGAGTCCAACTCCTGACCACTACACCAAACTGATGGGGTGGAAACTGCTGAAGGGTTGGTGAAATTTCTCCAGTACTTATGTGCCATGTGCCCAGATAAAAAATGGTATGCTTAGAAAATTTATATGCCACCTTGAGCAAGTCTCTGGAAAAGCAGCACACAGTCATAAAAGGAACAATGATAAAATTATCAATATTAAAACAAAACATTAAAAACAATAAAGACCCTAGCAGGGCTTTCCCCGGGGCGCTGTGCCTCTGCACTGCTCAGGGAAGCCGAGGAGGGGGCGGGGCTTGGTCATGTGCCCGCCCCCTGGGCTCCTCACTCCCGGAGCTGCGCTCCTGTACGCTCCCGCTCCAACGGACCCCTGATAATCACCAATATGTTTAAAGTTATTCAGAAGACCTGTGCTCGAGTGAAACATCCCCATATGCAAGGCCAATCAACACGCCCATGGAAGCATATGACTTCCTTCCCCATATTGCAGGGGTCACCAGTGTGGTGCCTGCAATGCTCTCTCTAAGCTGTGGAGTCTTGTGGGTAAAAATTCTACTTTGTGAGCTACTGGCATCAAAGTTGTGAGCGAGCGATTTGGCTACTGCATACATTAGTTTGCTCTGGAGCCATCCTTCCTGAGCTAAGACAAAAATCTCTGAGCCAGAGGCTAAACATCTGTGAGCTAGCTAACACTAACTCAGCTTAGAGGGAACACTGCCTGTGAGGACCATGGTCCATGCTGACACCTTTCCTTGTAGCTACCAAGTGTTTTTAGAAAGTGGACGGGGCCAGATGAGGCTCTTGTCCAGCGAGGCTTTGGATCGGCTGTGGAGATTTTTAAAAACAGGGCTTTGGTGGCAGCTGCCACTACGGCACAAGGGTCCTCTTCACTTTGTGACTGAAGTAAGCTGAAGGAGCCATTCAGCAGCCAGATCTGCCTCCTGCAGCAACTATTTGGTGGCAGCCATTTTGTGGCTGCCCCCACCATGCCGTGTGAGAATTCCGAAGGCTTGAAAATGTTGGGGACCTCTATCATATTGGCACATATCCTACAAAACATCCGTCTTCATGCAAGGGTCACTACAAGATGAATAATTCTAGACAAAGCCCAAGGCTGGAATTATGAGCAATACCATGTTGCATGGTTAAACTAATGTTCTGTTGCTAACGCTATGCCTTGCTCAAGCAGGAAAAGTTCGTTGGGTACGGTGAGGTTTTCCTTGCACCACAGCTGACTGCAGCTTAAAAAAAAAAAAAAAAACAGCTTCCGCTACCATAATGGCATTTATACTAGTGAAAGTAGGATGTGAGGGCGATCTGGCTGCGACATCTATCACCCCATTGATCGCCAGGGTTGATTCGGCTGATCTGGATGGCTAGGCGGGTGTCCCCTACCTCCCTCACTGCTCCAAGTGTGTCCCTCCTGAAGCTGCGCGCTCGGTCAAAGAGGATGACCATCCCAGATAGAAGGAGTGAGCCATTCTTCGGTCAAGGGTATACTAGTGAAAGGGGACTGTAGGATAGATGCCACTGATCTTGATGGAATAAACCCAAGTGCTATGAAATGGTGTTCAGAACTAGAAAGATACTTGGATGCCTTTTTTATGGATCTCCAAGTGACAGGATGTCTTCACTTTTCTCAGGATTCTGACTGAGGAAATCCTGGGGGGTGGGAATAAATACGATATAAGAGAATCAGTCTTAACAAAGAAGGACACATGCATTTTGAAATATACTGAGTTCAGATGTGTAGAGGGATCAGATCATAGTTTATTAAGCGAGTTAAGCCAGAATGAGACAACCCTAGCAGGGCCAATGCCCTGCTTATACGCATGCAAAACACTCCACCCCACACCCCCCCCCCCCACTCCCCGTGATAGGCTATTTACAAAACATCACTACTTGATTGGTTTACTCCAGAGCCCTGGTTGGTGATTGCTCTTGTGCTCCAAGCTCAGCCAGTCTCTAGGGTGATTCAGTCAGGGATGATTCAATCAGGGTGATTCAACCAGGGATGATTCAGTCCCAATACATAATACATTTCCTATCGCAAATGTAAACAAACTACCACACAAATACGGCACTGTCAGAAGCAATAGTATGAAACAGGCTGGACATTGAATGTCAGCGCTGTGTGGTGCTTAGAGTGTCAGACTAGGATCTGGGTGATCCAGGCTAGAAACCGCACTCACTACATGGAAGCTCAATGGGTGACTCAGTTTAACCTACCTCACAGGACAGTTATGAAGATAAAAAAATGAAAAATAGGAGAGCTGTGTGAGCTGCTTAGAGTCCTCATTGGGAAGAATGGTGGGGTATAAATGAACTAAACGATAAATAAATAAATTGCATCTATTAATTTGCTTGAAGAACCATTTTCACTGGGTAGTTTAGCATGAAACAAAAGATTTTTGACACCCATGTACAAAAAAAGCACTGCAATATGTGTGTGGCAGATGTGATGTCCAAGATGGGTCGCCGTGTTAGTCTGTCTCTAGCAGCAGAAAAGAGCAAGAGTCCAGTAGCACCTTAAAGACTAACAACATTTGCGTCAGGGGATGAGCTTTCATGAGTCACTGCTCACTTCTTCAGATATCTGAAGGCGTGAGCAGTGACTCATGAAAGCTCATACCTAGGGCTGCCAAGTACCGGCGACTTACCGGCAGGGGGGAGTTGTTCTCCCCCTGGGAGCTCTTCTGGCGCGTGCGCTTTGTGCTCACACCACAGCGACGTAATGACATCACCCGGAGGTGACGTCATCATGTTGGGGGCGTTGCTCCGGGTGACGTCATTACATGGGGGAAGTCGTCCTCACCGGACGACTTCTGGGGCGGGGTTCCCCTCGCTGGCCGAATGCCGGCCGGCGGATCAGGAACCCCTATAGCGGGGGATCCCCCGCCCCCCAGGCTGACTTGGCAGCCCTACTCATGCCCCATAAGGAAGGCTATTCACCAACAGCAAGGCATCTCTGCCTCTGAGCCCATACCTGTTTTGTGCACACGGGTGCCAACCAGGGTTCCCTCTAAGCTGAGTTAGTGTGAGCTAGCTCAGTTTTTTAGCCTCCGGCTCACGCATTTCTGTCTTTGCTCGGGAAGGATGGCTCCAGAGCAAACTAATTTATGCAGCAGCCAAATCGCTTGCTCACAACTTTAATGCCAGTTGCTCACAAAGTAGAATTTGTTGTTCACAAGGGAGCTTAGAGAGAGCATTGGTGCCAACCGGTCTCTGGGCTGCCCCTTTTCTTACACGTATGCAGGCGGAATACAGCGTGGATATCTACAAATCAGCAGCTGCTTCATATGCACAAAGTCTCCCCCTGTAATGCAATGCTATTGCTGAACTGGGGCATTTAAATGTGTGTGTGTGTGTGTGTGTGTGTGTGTGTGTGTATGAAATTAAAAAGAGTTTTTCCATTCCACGCCCGCTCTCTTACCACCAGCACGTTGTGGCAGGGAACTCGGATGTGGATTACAAAGCTAATGCTGTGATGTGTAAGCTTGAAAGGATTCCCTCCCCCCCCCCCCCAAAATGCATCCTGCTGAAAGCATTATTCCCTAGGAAACAAATTTCTGCATTCCCAGTGTGTGGAAGTCAATCAAGCACTTTCTGACAAGTTACAAAAGACATACTGTTTTGATGTTGCCAGGGCTAGAATGCATTTTTTAAAAGATTTTGCCTGCGTGCTCTTCCTCCTTTTTTTGCCTTCCGATTACTTAAGTTGGATGCTTCACTCAGTATCCTGGGCTCCTGCCTTCCAGTTACCTTTCCAATTAAATAGATCTCTCAACAAGGTTTCAAAACCTTGCTTTATATATTCTTCTGATTAATCCTCTTTTATTGCAAGCCAGACCTTTCTTTGATCTGAGAAATATGCATAAAATATTAGAAAACATGACACCAGTAATGTCTTTGGCAGCCATCCTCATCTTTTTTTAAACAGTTGAAACTTCTTTCAAAATACTGTTGGACTGAAGACATGCCTAATATGTATAGAAAGCTCACTGCACTGTGTACAAATGTACTGTGAGCTCTGTCTTTTTATACGAAAGTTCACCCAGACCATACCAACAAATCATATGCTGGTATTTCTGTCTTGCTCCTCTCTGCTCACATGCTTCCTGTTACCAGTAAGCAATTAGGGTTGCCAGGTCAATCAGTAGGGTAGTGAGGGGGTGCTTAATAGCTGCTCTCCACAGGGGGCCCCACCACCCACCATAAAAATGCAAGGAGGACACAATGTGAGCAGTTCAGTGGGAGCCAGGGGACTGAAGTAATGGTAGCCAGGGCAGTGGGTGGGTGGTAGACCCTCTCTGAAGAACACAAGCCAATGAAGAAGAAGAAGAAGAGATTGGATTTATATCCCGCCCTTCACTCACTTAAGAGTCTCAGAGCGGCTTACAAACTCCTTTTCCCTTCCCCTTCCCACAACAGACACCCTGTGAGGTAGGTGGGGCTGAGAGAGCTCTTTCCCAAGCTGTCCTTGAGGGAACAGCTGGTACAGAGCTATGGCTTGCCCAAGGTCATCCAGCCAGGTGCAAGTGGAGGAGTGGGGAATCAAACCCGGTTCTCCCAGATTAGAGTCCGCACACTTAACCACTACACCAAACTGGGGCAGATACCCGAGCTGCCATTTACCTAAGACCACTCCTGGTACCTATTCAAGGGTGGGAGAAGACATCCCAAAAAACTCTGTCTATAGTCCCTAATGGTTTATCATTCCAAGCAGATGATTGGCTTTGACAGAGCTGGAATCAAGACTCTCAAAATCCCCCAGAGCACTCTGGAAATGAGTTGCTATCTTGGTTAGCCTCAAAGACTGACCAACCTAACTGGTCTACAGCTCCTGCATGAAGAAGGTGGGAGGAAATGCAATGATGCCATCAACAAATAATAATCAGATCATGACAAGTTTTTATTAATGACATCATTTCATTAGTTCTTCTGCCTACCAGCAGTTTTAAGATTATTGATTTTAACAAGTGGGTTTTTTTTTCTTCTTTCTATAACGTAGAAAGGTAGCTAATAAATGTTTAAACAAACTATTTTTGCACAGTGCCTTCAGGCCTGATCAGATCACCAGCTAACTTCTTGCTGAACAGCAGCTTTAGCATATGCCACTTTTCATGCCAAAACTTCCTGAGATAGTCTGATAGTTGCTCTCCTTGTCCTCTGATCTGGGGCTGATGAAGGACCTTATACCAACTTGGTACTAATTGAGATAGAATGATATTAGCAAATTCATCCAATCAGTTTTTGGCAAAGTGACAGTTCTACAAGTTGGTCTAATAAAAGAACAAGGATAATAGATACTTTTTAAAAAAAACAAATGTGGCATTGCAAATCACCAAGGTCAAAGCAGAGGGAAGAAAAGCCTCTTCAGTTTGCCAGGGAAGTTATTAAGGAATTTCCAGTTAAACTGAACTAATTTTGAAATGGATTGCAGCAGCATGGTTGGTGAGGGAGCTGAGACAGTGACGTGCAAATTCTGTGGCATGTTTGTATTCTTATGTGAGGGTAATAGCAATCAAACTTGCAGCAAGTGTAAGTTGCTAGCCCTATCGGAGGAGAAGATACAGGGACTTGAGGCACATTTGTCCACACTCCAGTTTATAAGGGAAGGTGAAGAGTTAATGGACAGAATGCATGAAGCACTTCTGAGAGGGCAACAGGAGGAGGAGGGAAAGATATTGCAGCAAATGGAGGAGCACCCAACACAGGAGGAGGGCACACGGAAGAATGTAACCCATAGGAGCAGGAAGATCAAGAGACATTCTGAGCCTTTGTTACTAAGCAAAAGGTCCCTGGAGCTCCCTACAGATAGTGATTCTGAACCACTGGAACAAGGGCTCCTCCCCCAGCCTCCACGAAGCTTGAAGAAAATTTCTCAGACCCATGTGGATGAGAGGACTCAATCTTCTGCTCCCCAATATAGGAGAAGGTGTATGTTGGTAATTGGGGATTCCCTGCTGAGAGGGGTGGAAGCTAAAGTGTGCTGACTGGACTTATCATCTCAAGAGATATGCTGTCTACCAGGTGCATGCATCCAGGACATGATGGAAAGGGTAGGAAGACTCATCAAGCCCATGGATTATTATCCCTTCTTGCTCATCCATGTGGGAACAAATGATAATGCCCAGCCCAGCTCGGAATGTATTAAAAGAAACTATGTGACTCTCAGTAAAAAGGTGAAGGAACTGGGAGTGCAGGTTGTATTTTCACCAGTTTTTCCTGTCAAAGGCAGTGGCTTAGGAAGGGAAAGAAAAATACTGCAGATCAGTGACTGGCTACATAAGTAGTGTCATCAGGAAAGGTTTGGGTTTTTGGACCATGGCTTAAGCTTTTGAGATGAAGCTCTTCTATTGGGAGATGGTTTGCACCTCCCGAGGGTAGGAAAAATGTGTTTGGAAACAGCCTTGCAAACCTAATAAGGAGAATATGGGGGAGTGAGACAAAAATGCAAAGCCCAGTATAATGCCAATAACTGGAGATAAGGACTCTAAAGTTTTGCGGGGAGTAGCACATAAGTACAGAAATGAAAACCTCAGGGTGCATAAAACATGGATTCTGATGTCTCTATACTAATGTGCAGGGAATGGGAAACAAGCAGGAGGAACCTGAAGTCCTAATACAGGAAGGGGACTATGACCTAACTGGCATTACTGAAACCTGGTGGGATGACACTCAAAACTGGAGTATTAGAATTGAGGGGTACAACCTATTTAAAAGGGACAGACAAATAAGGAAGGGTGGAGAAGTTGCATTATATGTAAAGGAGGTATATACTTGTGAGGAAATACGTGAATCTGAGCATGAAAGTCCAGTAAAGAGTCTCTGGGTAAAAATAAAAGGAGTAAGAAATAATACTGATAATGGTGGGGGTCTGTTATAGACTATCAAGCCAGGCAGAGGTCTTGGATGAGACACTCCTAGAACAGATTACAAAGTTCTCAAAAAGACGGGACGTGGTGGTCATGGGAGATTTCACTTACTCGGATATCTGTTGGAAGTCCAACTCTGCTAAAAATGAAAGGTCCAATAAATTCCTGACACTTCTTGCTGACAACTTCATTTTCCAGAAAGTCGAGAAGAAAACAAGAGGATCTGCTATCTTGGACTTGATTCTTACCAACAGGGAAGAACTGGTTGATGAGGTGAAAGTACTGAGCACCTGGGTAGTAGCGACCATGTAATTTTGGAATTTAAAGTCTTAGGGAAGGGAAAAGCTGTACATAGTCAGACATATAGGTTGGACTTCAGGAAAGCAAGCTTTGACAAACTTAAAGTTATGCTGGGTAGAATTCCATGGTCAGAAATACTTAAGGAGAAGGGAGTTCAAGAGGGATGGGAGTTTCTTAAAAGTGAAATACTGAAGGCACAATCACAAATGAATCTATGGGAAGGAAAAGTGGGAGGAGCCTAAAGAAGCCAAGGTGGCTCCATAATAGGTTTCTAAAGACCTGAGAAATAAAAAAAAGACTCATTCAGAAAGTGGGAGGGCCTTCTAACCAGGATGAATATAAACAAATAACCAGTGCTTGTAGAGAGAGAGTTAGGAAAGCTAAAGCTCAGTATAAGCTTAGGCTACCGAGAGATGCTAAAAACAACAAAAAAGTGTTCTTTTCTTACGTTCAAAGTAAGAAAAAGTACAAGGACATGATAGGCCCATTGCAGGGACAGGAAAGAGAAATTGTAACAGGTGATGAAGAGAGAGCAGACTGCTCAAGTCCTACTTTTCCTCAGTCTTCTCTTGTGAGGGAAATGGTGCTCAACAAGGCAAAAACCGAACACATTATGAGGGAAGGGAGTTGCAGCCTAGGAACGGTGTGGGATAGTACATAAACACCTTGTTTCTTTAAATGAAACTAAATCCTCGGGACCAGATGAACTGCATCCAAGGGTACTAAAAGAACTCACAGATGTAATTTCTGAGCCTCTGTCCATTATTTTTGAGAATACTTGGAGAATAGGTGATGTGCAATACTTGGAGAACAGGCAGGCAAATGTTCTCCCCATCTTCAAGAAGGGGTAAAAGGAGGATCCAGGTAACTACTGACCCATCAGCTTGACATCTATGCCTGGGAAAGTTTTATAACAAATCATCAAACAGACAGTCCTTGAGCATTTAGAAAGGATGGCTGTAATTAGTAAGAGCCAGCATGGGTTTCTCAAGAACGAGTCATGTCAAACTAACCTTATCTCTTTTTTGGAGAAAGTTACTACCTTGCTGGATCAGAGGAATGATGTAGACATAGTTTATCTTGATTCCAGTAAGGCTTCTGATAAGGTACCACATAATATTCTTTTTGGCAAATTGGTAAAATGTGGTTTGGATCCTATTACTGTTAGGTGGATCTGTAACTGGTTGACAGATCACACCCAAAGAGTGCTTGCGAATAGTTTCTCATCTTGTTGTAGAGGAATGACAAGTGGACTGCCTCAAGCATCTGTCCTGGAACCTGTTTTGTTCAACATCTTTATCAGTGATTTGGATGAAGGAATAGAGGGAGTGCTTATTAAATTTTTAGATGATACTAAATTGGGAGGGGTCGCAAATACGATAGAAGACAGAGTCAGGATACAGGATGATCTTGACAGGCTGGAAAACTGAGCTAAAAAAATTAATGAATTTCAATGGGGATAAATGTTAAGATCTGCATTTAGGTAGGAAAAATCAAATGCATAATTATAGGATGGGGGAGACTTGTCTTGACAGTAGTATGTGCAAAAAAGATCTAGGGGTCTTAGTAGATCATAGTCGGCAGTGTGATGTGGTAGCTAAAAAGGCAACTGTGATTTTGGGCTTTATCAACATAAGCATAGTGTCCAGATTACACGAAGTGACGGTATCATTTTAGCCTGCTCTCGTTAGACCTCACCTAGAGTATTGTGTTCAGTTTTGGGCACTACAATTTAAGAAGGATATAGACAAGATGGAACATGTCCAGAGGAGGGCAATGAAGATGATGAGGGGTCTGGAGACCAAGTCCTATGAAGGAGCTGGGAATGTTTAGCCTGGAGAGGAGATGTCTTAGACTGGAGAGGAGATGATATTACTTGAAGGGCTGTCATATAGAGGATGATACGGAGTAATTTTCTGTTGCTCCAGAAGGTTGGACCAGAACCAATGGGTTGAAATTAAATCAAAAGAGTTTTTGGCTAAACATTAGGAAGAACTTCCTGACAGTAAGAGCAGTTCCTCAGTGGAACAGGCTTCCTTAGGATTTCTGTGACAAGTCCAGTCCCAAAGAGTCCAAGAAAAACCAGTATAGAGCCTGGGGTCCTTTCATGGCTCTCCAAGATAGTGTGGGGCTCATTAAAAAAATCCCAAGACACTCAGGAACAGCTAGAGCAAGAGGTGGCATGCTTGCAGGATGCCATGGAGGATATGAAAGAGGAGCATGAGAAGGAACTCAACAAGTTGAGGGTGGAAAAGTTAGATCAGCTGTTAGAGAAACATGGTCTGGCCACCACCACCCAGGAGGCCAGTCAAAAGGTGGACACAGCTACCCACTGTGCTCAGATAGTGGAGCAAAAACTAGCAGAGGATGAGGAGCAACTCCCCAGAGCCACACAAGCAGCTAAATACCTGGCTGAACAAAATCAGATTAAGAGGGAACAGGCTAACCATGATGCCTGCTAGAGAGAAATTGAATCTCTAAAAAGTCTGCCCTGGTGGACTTTCCCCAGAAGGAACAGGAAGAGTTCAAACTGGGACTGGGACACCCCGAAGCCAGTTAACCTGGTCAGCACAAAATCATTGAAATCTATGACTAATGAGAAGACCACAACCCAAGTCATCAGGGAACACAGGGCCTGGAAACCAGTTGAAGTCAAGGCCATTGCGGAGCAAGTGAGTCCTTTTAACAAGGACACTGCAATTTAGTGGCTCACCACTGTTTACACCTCATATCCAACCATAGATGGAGAGGATCTCTCTATGTTGGTCAAGTGCAATGCCTCAGGGTCTGAGCTTGCCTCCCTGAACTCGCTCATCACAAGTAGGAAGCTCACAGCCATGGACACAACTGACTGGATGAAGGAGATCCTTTCTTACATGTGGTCAGGATGAAAGCTCCAAGTTCTGTACATGTTAGAGCATCAAGGACTTGGAGAGGACCCTAAAGCATACTTGGCCTGAAAGCAACTGCTTGCAATGCTAGCGGACCAAATAATCATAGACCAGGATGATGGCCCCTAATTTGATGATGCTGACTTCAAGGAGATTCTAATGGATGGATTTAACAGCCAAACTCAGATGGCACTGAACATTCAGGAGCCAAGGGAACTCACTTGGGAATGATTCAAGAGTAAAATTAGGCGTGTTTGCTATTTGCAAAATACTGGAAGACGGAAAAAATTCCCACTTTAGAAGAATATATAAGAAAAATGTATGAGGTAGCTGAAATGGATAACTTGACAATGAAGTTAAACAACAAACAGGAAAGTGTTTTTACTAGAACATGGAAACAGTTTTATGAGTGGTGTGATAATAGATAATAGATATAATGTAAGCTAAGGGAATGGGCTAAAGGGAAGTTAAAGCACTGGTTGTCTACTCTATGTCAAAGAAAATGTGTGTAAAAAGATGTGAATATGTTGGAAAAAATGGAAACTTGAATAAAAATATTTTTTTTAAAAAGAGTAAAATTAGGAAAATGATTAGCTTGCTCCAGAACACCACTGCTATAAAGCCACTGAAACCCTACAGAAAAGAAAGAGGCGGGGAACCAATCCAGATGGTTACCTACACCAATAATGGCCCCCATTCCCAGTACAGATAGGAGTCAGGGCAGCAAGGCTCCTCTTGTGGTGGATAGAACAGGGAGTGGGGAGGTGGCTTTGGTCAGGATCACAACTAGAGAGCCACCAGACAAGGTCCTCCTTCTGCCCAGACACGAGCTCAGACCTCTGTTTCTAAGTCCCACCAGCCAGCCCCTCAGAACAACCTATCAGCGGTCTCCCCTTCAGTTCCTCCACTTCCCCAGCCTTACGATCAGGTTAGTGCATAGCCAGGCAAACCAGGGCAAGGGAATCCTAGACAAAGTCCTCCCCAAGGAATGGATCTCCTGTGCTGGCATACCTGGGTGTGACTGAAATATAGTGGGGCCAAAATGAACTTCTACCATGCAAAGCCTACCTCAGTTCTCTTTCAGGCCATCACAGAATTGGAAAAGATAAGTTCGAACTCACAAAAGGGTCCTCCAGCTCAGCCAGTAACTCCCATTAGGGAACCCATTAAGGAGCCAGCACAACCCTTATTATGATGATTGTGAAGATGTCACATTTATTTTATTTAGAGATTTTTATGGCCATCAGGCTCAAACAACAAATATCAGATAACACAATGCAATCACATTCAACCACCATTAATAGAAGGTCAAATCTAATGACGACAAAACCAATGAGAAACAATGTTTAAATTAAAAATACATTACTCAAGGAGAAAAGGAGAAAAAAATCATACAAAGGTATCATATGCCGTGGTAAATAAACACATTGCATTAATACTTTGTCTTGCTGATCCAATTTGTATAAACTTAGTAAAAGTCACAATTCTCTTTACTCTTATTTGTGAGTAAATCCCGAGGGACTCGAGTATTTCTGTGTAAATATCCATAGTATTGAATGGTTATAGTGGTATAAAGGGCCTTTGGTTATATTCCAAAAAGTATCAAAAGTACACACCTGCTTCTTTCAGAACATGTAAGTTTTATTCTGAGAACTGTCATCTGAGAACATGTGTTGAAGGATTGTTTTAGCTACAGGAGAGAACAGAAAGGCAGCAGAATTTGTTCATCTTATCCAGTGTAGACAGAAAGGCAAGCAATCTATAGAAATTGGGGGCAAATGTTCAAAAGCATTGATCAGTTCAGAGTTTGCTACATATGGAGGCAGTGCAGTCTCCTTTCCTTAGATTTAAAGAAAACTTTAGACTGGCTCCCATTAAGATGCTGTTTGGACTCAGGCACTGACAGACTTATGGTCTAGGAAAGTAGCACTGGCACCCCAGGCACACATTGGGACTGTGCAGGTGCAGGTGAGCGGCAGAGAAGAACTTCCTAGTTTTCAGGAGCCAAAGGGCACTTCCCCCCAACTTGGTGTGCATGTGATGACTTTTCCTGCCAAAACCATCATGGGCCTAGGGAAGATACCATCTTCCCTCAGTTCTCCTGAACCACCAGAGCCTAAGCACATACTAGTGAACTAGTGTATACCTGCATGGAAGACACTCAATGAACAACAGTTACAGGTAAGTGCAACCTTGTTTTCATCTTCATTCTTCTATGCAGCCCCACATTGGGAGAACAGCAAACTACTCACCCAGGAGGTGGCCATGGGTCTATCAGATGAAGAGGAAGTGAAGTACTGCTCTCCTGACTGCTGACTCCCTTCTAGAGTCTATGATATAGTGGTATATGAGGGTTTCAGAAGTGGACCACATTGCAGCTTGGAAGATATCAGCGGAACACCTTGCCAAAAAGCAGCAGATGATGCTTGAACTCTTGTAGAATGTGCTTGAATACCCAGTCACACTGGAACCTGTTTGTTGATAGCAAAGCCTGATAGTACCAACTATCCAATGTGACAGAGTCTGAGAAGAGACTGGCATGCCTTTCTGTGGACCAGAATAGCAGACAAAAAGTGATCTATCTTTTCTGAGGGCTTTCTTATTTTACCTACACAGATCAAAACATGGAACCAGGTGGAGAGATCAGCTGTGTCAAGGTAGAAGACCATCTTCTGGGATAGACTGAGTTGGGGGGGGGACATTTGGGGGGCTGCTGAATTAACTTGCTTCTCTAGCAGTATAACCCCTAGACTCTTAATCAAATCACCAAGGGACATCTTAATCTCATCAAAAGTGGGAAGCACAATGTCCTTCAAGATCTCTGCCTTCAAAACTAGGTCTCAAAGTGACCCAGTTAGCAAAAAAACCTGAGACCAATTCCACACAAGGTTCCTTATAGAAACTTTTACTGAGTTGACTGAACAAAGCAAACACACACACACACACACACACACACACACATACACACTCACACAGATGCACTCCACCCCAAAGTCCACATACATAGCAAGAAATACAAATCATGGCAAACGAAGGTCTGAGTTTGACACGTATCTTCTTTACAGAATGGTGAACATGATTAGTTTTGTCAGCCTTGTGTACTGTTTTATCCCCTGTATGCTTTATCAGCTGCTTACATTTTAAGGCCCTGTTTTTGGTTTCAGTATGAACAGCTGTGCTGCCCTCGCTCTTCCATTTCCCCCTGTTACATTGGTCAGTTTCACACTCTCCGCTGTGCATCTCTCTCCGATTCCCCCCACGTCTTCTTGATCTCAAAAAAACAAGGCCACCAACAGCCAATTGTCAAGATAAGGGGGAAATGGTACATCCTTCTGTGCGAATGTAGGCCACCACCACCAATATGCACTTTGTGAACACATGAGGTGCTGCAGCCAGTCTGAAAGGTAAAATTGTGTGCTGGTAGAGCAATCCTCCACATGCAAAATGTAGGAATTTTTTATGAGAGGGATGTATCGTCATATGAAAACAGGCA